>JAGSMZ010000002.1:8505000-9792500 GCA_029286645.1 Papilio protenor
AAAAATAGGAATGCACCTGACTACAACGCACGTGCACTCAGCCACATAAAGTCCTAATAAACATTTATCCATATAAAATGCAAACAAAAACTGCTTCTTTACTTACTTTAATACTTGTCTATGAAGGTATTAAAGTTATTACCATTATCCGTCTATCATTTATTATGTCCATTAATTAACTACATTAAGGACCTGTCCAACCAAATTGTAAATTGTCTGATAACAATCCAATGTGTAAAATATGTGATGGAAATATAGGATTTTATTACCTTATCTGGCAGTGACGTCATTTTTAAGCTATCTGAGCCTCTATCAGCCAGTGGAGGGACAGGCCCTAAGTGTAATTTAAGGGATTTTGTATTCGAAAACACTATATATTGAATGTGCAATATCTGTCTTCAGATACTTAAGTCTGCACTCGAATATAAATAAAGATTTCCATCGATCGTTACAAGACGTACGACATCGGCTCGGCAGCATTTCATAGATACTCCGATAGCCGTGGCATAGACAAAAGGAGCGAAAATAGATGTCAGACGCGATACCTGTCGATATCATCGACAAGAGACGACACAGAATGACCCGATAGAAAGTGCTTACACGGCCTGCCTGCAAATGCCAATACGTACCTTATAGAGTACGCATATGCATAGAAAGTTATAGACTGATAAGCAAATTTTATATTTACACAGAGTTGTAAATGACCTTTAACATTGATCGGGACATATTTTGATAAAATCAAATTTCGCACTATCACAACCGATTGACTGAATTTAACGGTTATTTTAACAGGATTATTATTGTTAAGATTAATATGAAAAATATTAGGATATTATAAACTAACAAGTTTTACATTTCTATAGAAAACTTCCTTGCATCCGGGGCGTAATTAAAAAGCTATAAATCATATTATGAAGGAAAGATCATAGCTAGCACGTCGATATTTTACAAGCGGGGTTTCAGTAGAAAATTAATTTTCTTCCGTCATTTTCACTTACCCTAGAAATTTACCGACCTTAATGCTATTTCCGACAAATTTGCTAACAATAATAGCACATTAGTGACTTTTACTTTTTTTTAGCGACTAACATACGAATATTCTAAATATATTTTTTAGTACAAATCGATTTCAATTATCTTATCTGTAATTATTTAAGCGCAAAACTGCTGTCAGATTAAAAAAACATTTGGGTCAAAAATTCACGTTATGGACTATATTCTTATATTTATTTTTCCATACTCATAAATTACATCTTTATTCAGACAGGTTCACATTCCAAACAGGTACGACTTAGGGGCCTCCAAGAAAAGAGCGTACTCCTCCCTTAAAGGCCGGCAGCGCATCTGCAATCCCCCTGGCGTTGCGGATGTTCATGGGCGTCGGATCATGTAATAAGCGATCTGCTGCTCGTTTGCCCGCTTTTCCTATTTATATAAAAAAAACAGACCTAGAAACACTATTAATCGTTAAACGTGACAAAGAATTCCAAATTACAATAGAAAAACCAAAGATCTTACAGTAGCGAGTTATCGTAGAGACGCGAAAACCGATCGAACATTCAAAATTATCACTTAAACGCCAATAACCGATCGCGAACGAACTTTTAACGGTCATCCGAAAACCGGTCTTGGTGTATCCAATCAGTGTCGTCAATGAACACAACCGGTTACGTCGGAACTTTAACATTATTATTACTAACGACGCAAATCATATGACCACATCTACGTGTGACTACTTCATTCGAACAGGTTCCAAAATCAGAATAATCGGATAATTTGAAATTGGTCACAGACGCAAACTCGGTTAGAATGCTATAAATTAGTCCAAAGCAATTTTGAAAAATTAAAATAAAAAATAAATTTAATCGATTACAATTCAATCATTAAATTTTTAATTGTGTTGATTTTAATTCAATTTAAACGTGTAAATAATGAAAAAAACAAATTAAAATACACAAGACAATCTCTATTCATGAAGCGGAAAAATGGCACATCGACGCTAATTGTTTCTGCTACTATTTTTAGCAATTAATTTATACCACATAATTAGAATTATTAATTTGTAATCAATTGGTCATACTAATGGATTAAGGAATTAATTGACACATTTAAATCGTTTTTATACCCTTTTTTTACTATACGTAATCTTTTCCTCAAACACATAATGAGTGAGGAGATCTATGACTTGGAAATTATTAAAAAAAACAGCAATACCTTTGGAATTCTTCGTTAAAAAATGCTACTCAAGATTTGCATTTTAAATTAAGTAAAAAAGATTTTTATTTGTAAGTTATTAAGACGTCGCAAGAAATGTGGAATGCAGTCATCAAGGCGTAAACACGATTTATCTTTTTTAGTTAAGAAGAAATCTCGAATCCGGTGAGTTCTAATTATCAAGTAATATTCGTGTGATTGTTACACAAACTTATTAAGACATGTTGTTTTTGCTATTTCTCCAAAGAGAAAACGAGATACAATACAAGAGTTTCTACATTGAAAACTCATAGTAATTGTAATATGCGCAATTTACGGACGATATCCCCTGACTTAAAATCGGTATAAAACATTGAATTACAAGAAAATCAATGAATATTGTCCCTAGATATACAAACTACGGTAAACGAAGTAGGAAATAGACTTTGTGGCTTGTCACTCGATCTACCATGTGTTTAGCCACGTGGACTGGATGCGGAAACCGCAGAGCAGAGCTAAGATTTTCATATAACAACATGTGACAAGTAACGTTTTTACTAAGATCATCACCAGGTCTTATACGTGCCCAAAGAGGCTCGGAGCCTAAACTAAGTGATGGGTGACTAGGCCATAGTCAATCACATTATCTTAAATTTTTATAAGGGTCTAGAAATTAACAAATCGATGTATACATACTGGATTTTAATACTGTTTGTTTTTTTTTTTTAATCAACATCTACAGACTCTTGGTCCGTACTCTTTTTTTGCACAGTTTGTCTTTTTTTCTTTTTTTACTGTTTGCTTACAGTGTTTGTCTTTATGTTGTATTCGTTACTACTATCGAATCATAATCATAAATAATGGAATTTTGATTTTGTAATCTTCCGACAAACCTGTCGTCATGCATATAAGAGGGCGCGGTCACCGTTATTAAAACGATGTTCAGACGCGGCCCCGATTTGAATCTAACTGTGCCGATGCCAAAGGTCTCCATTAGTATATTTTAATAAACGACAAAACGATGCCGAAGTTTTGTTTCGCAGAAAACGAATCGAATGAAATTGCATTAATACTAATTGATGTTTCGATTATGACACTTTTATGCATTTAATCCGATTAGGAATTGAGTTCAGTGTAATATTTATGTAACACAGTTTTCTAATTCTTAACTTGGATGAATATACTTCTTTATTTAAAAACTATACTATATCAAGCGGTAGATACGTACCTATGAACAATAGACATTTGTAAGTATATAAGATAATTTAAAACTTTAAACTTTCCACATGAATATAACATCGAATCCTGAATTACCAAACCGTCCCGCATGTCGCCTATCGTTCAACGCCTTGTATCAACAAAGTGAAACCTATAAATGCAAATACAATGTACTTATCTGAGTACAAAACGGGAAATTGTTGCTATAATGGGGGCCGCATAATTCCGTACGTAATCTCTTAGTCGGCATCTGAACATCTAACACTTGCAACCGCCTATCTTTATGACCATATGTGTATTTATTCTGCCTCTTTGCACGAGGTGCACTATAAATTCTCACAAAATTAATGTCGTAAGTTCTATGCAATCAGTACAATTTTTTTCACACTTTTATTTCTATATTTACTTTCTTAAATCTATTGATCAAGATATTGTAATAAATCAAAAACAAAATGTCAGGATATTCGTAAAAATATTAAGACATAACACAATGGGATATGGCATTTTACTTATGGAGCAAGTCAAATATCGATTTTCTTTCAATATCCGTCGATGTTTAGTATTAAGTCACTGCACAGAGGGCGCTGAACTTTTGCGCGCCAATAAAAAGCGAGCGGTTAGCCTTGACCGTGCGCGCACGCCGCACCGCGCCTCGGACGCGCACTTCATATTTATTTACTCTGTGCCGTCACATTCGCGTCAATGAGTGGCGGGAAAATGTCTATTCATAACCCAATTCATAAACAAACCAAGTTTTAATTACAACCTACACAAAAACGTAACCAAGTGTTTTAACAAAGTAGGTTCTTTTTTTAAATACTTCCGAGTGGTCTTTCGTTTTTACTATTTCAATTTTTTTTTTTATATCGACCTCAATTCTTGGATGAGATTTATCTATGATTGAATATGTTTTCTCAGCGTTTATAAACAAAACAAGATTACTATATTGTTGATCTTACTTAGGCTTTATGTGTTAAACGATGTTTAAAATCGGTCCAAATCCACGTCTTGCAGGCCAATAAAAAACGAGTCGCGCAGGTCTACATGTAAGCATGAACAACCAGTTTTTTTTAATAAACGGTCAAATTAATAATGGAGCTGCACCCAAAAAATAAAATCAGTTCACTCACCGCGTTTGTACTAATTTAAGATAGATTTTACACTTTAAAAGATTCACATGGTTCATAGCAAATAACTTTAGCAAACCTACTAGTACGTTCAATCTGAATACATTTTTAATTACTTAGATAAGTAGATTTTAATGGCGCTTGAATTCCCAAAAGATTCTAAATCTATCCGAAACGTAGTTTGTTGTTGAAACAGTAAATCCGGAACAAGGTCAAGAATTGTCCCACAACATTTGGTTTGTACAATAGAGTAGCATTTGGAGCGTATATCGTGAGATTACTCTGTAAAAATGCTTATGACAGCACACTAGTTCACATTTCAACCGTTACTGGATCTCTGATTTGAATAACATCGTAATGATGTTCTTATATCAATTAAAATGACATTATCTCAGCAATGAATACGGTTTCTGGGACAAACGCCTAGGAAATAGAACATACTAGATAGGTATAATTTACCTTCTTATCGCTGATTTTATCGTTTAACTATTAAACGGCTAATGGACTCACAAGGGCGAGGTTAATGTCATTCATTGAATTTAAACATTTAATTTATACTATCTGTATAAATAATTAGTATATCGTGATTTAACGATACCGACAGAAGTAAAGCTTTAATAAAAACCGTAATTCATATTTCTCTATTGAACGTTTCTCTTCGATCCAGGTCAATCTCCTTTTTAAAAAATGCAACCATTTACAAAGCTAATGCGCTTTACAAGTTCGTATAAAAAATGCGTACTCTGTGTACACTACATTGTATCGAGCAAAAACTAGCAAACACCGGAACCAGTTTTTGCAATCACAGCATCGAGTCAATTCGGTTTTGTTTTCTAATTATATGAATTAATGAACAAAACAGTGAATCAGATCGACCGGCGGAATGGTTACGCTTCATAAATCATGGCCGCCAAATGAGACATGACCGCAATGAGCGCCACTCGCATTACTAGCCCCTACCATTGGCCAAATGATATATCCGTCCTCGATAATTTCAAGGCTGATTTGTCCGTTTTTCTCCCACAACCTATCATAAGCACAGGGCAAAGTAACTGTTAACATGATTACTACCAACACTCGAGTCCATTAGTATATCCAATCATGCTGCGTTGTATTCTATTTAATTCCACCGCCATCTACAGTTTATCGTGTGTGACTTGATTTTGATAAGCGATAAGATTGTAGTTTATAGTGCGACATGAGATGACTGCGCTATCACGATCGACAGTTTCCTATGTAATCTACAATTATTACGCTTTTGAAAATCAGATTTTAAGTATTAATACACAATTATGTCTAAAATTAACAAATGGTAGGGGTTTTGGAATATTGGTATGTTCAAAAGCGCCCCGAGCTTCGCTGCTAGTTTTAATTACTGGCCACAAATGTAACTGCCCTGCGATATTAACTAATTGTAAAGTAAATTCATCACAATGGATAAACTAATAAATACACAGGTAGATTTCCAGATTTAAATTAAAAAATAATGCATAACATAAATAGATTAGTTGTAATCTCCACGACATGACAACCATTCAACTAAAGGAAGATTGACCCGAGTACTGGAATGCGACTATTTTATGTGCAATAAAACTGGCGTATTCGTTTCGGCGAATGCGGAAACGATGCACGTACGAGCTTACTTAAATAAATAAGTCGCAGTATATACGAGAAGGCAATCGACAGACGCGCCTTTACAACCTCACAAACCCCCAAACGGTCCGTAAACATTAATCGAATCAAACGCGGTAAACCAACCGTGCTAACATCCATTACGCACACCGGAATTGAAGTAACTAAAAAGTAGATATTAACAGATGCAAACAATGACCAGACAGATAAAATAACAAATTACTATTTGTTTATAAGAACAGGAACACCCCGCTAATCATTAACTGAGGGATACCGCTCATGTTTCCATTTTCGTAACATTTTTTATTGACAATTGCAAGCATCAAACTTTATTTGTATAACTCTTCGTGACTAACTAGTGAAGTGCTCAGTGAAACAGAATTTTAAAGTCACACATATAAACTAATGTGATTTGAACCCGTGGCCTTATAACGGAAGCAATTAGAATCCGGAAACAGTCGGCGTGGCGGATACAATACGCTGATATTACCGCACCAGCTTGCGCACTGTGTCAAAGGTGGAAAATAATGGTAATACTTCTTTATAGAATGTTACGTAAAGCAAGGAAACTAATGCATTATTGTATATGTTACCGCAAACTGCAGACTGATCGGTGAGAGCGTTGCGGTAGGCCTTCGTGTTTCTTGTGATTTTTACATGGAAATAACCGGAAAGTTCGGCGCATTTAAAGTAGGCGATAGTAATCTTATTTTCAATCAACAGTAATAATAAATATATAAAAAAAATTAAGTTACAAGCTAACTAAAAAAAAAAGCCGTTATCTTCTACAATTTAATCGTATTCAAGCTAGAACATACCGTAGATGCGTGTAGATACATTATAAAACAATTTTGCATTCGATTATCCCGTAACTGTGGCTGAGGTGGTCGCGAGCTGATGACTCGGCACAGAACGTCGAGTTTAATCAACTAATAAGGCTTTGGAACAAATTGACGCATTAGCCATACTAATGTTACGAATAAACGTTGGTCAGAGAATCATTAATAACCAGAAATACATGTGTGACTTGTGAATGAAACATTTAAAATTTGTATTAAAAATAAGGTTATACGTATACGCCTAAAAATATCGATTGTGAACGACATCGATATAAATCATAGTTACTAAAATGCCTAGCGTAAACACATCACTAAAAATAGTTACAAACAATGATTAATACAAATAAAAGGCAGTGAATAATTACGGCAAGACGGAACTTGACGGCATAAGTATATGCCACCACCTTGTGGCAAAAGCCGACGGTATTAGTTGTCGGCATCACTTAACGAAGTGAAACTCTGAACTTATATCGTTTAATGTGTTATTGAATACGAGTAGACCGCGATTAATGTTAACACACCCGTAACTTTATTATCGTAAACACTTTATTACACATCACTAAGAAAAGCTCCACTTTTCACGAGTAATCAGTGTTACTAGACTACTCTAAATCAAGTAAAAGCGTGCGACTGACTGTTAACACTAGATTTAGTACTTAATATACACATTACTAGCTTGTAGTATTGAAAACTATTACAAACAAACTCTATATAGAACATAGAAATATGCAACTCAATTACAAGACGCATGAAATTCCCACAGACCTACCACATGGACAAAAACTCAATTAGCATATCTCGCTTCCTGCATCATTAGGAGACCGTCAGGGCGATAGAGTCAATCGATTCACTTTCCCCTCGCATTCGCGTAAAAAGCAGCCCTAGACGCTGCTTCCTTACATTCCTGTTCTAAGTAAAACCTTAACAAATTACAAAGGACCTCGCTTTCCACGTCTATATAAGAAAAGTACGTAACATCAAATCGGCAGGGTTTTGTTTCATTCACCGCATTCGATGTGATTGAACCTAGACCGCTTGTATCCTTGAGCCGGCTACTTGATATTGAATACAAATATTGATATTTGTGGTTATTACTACTTCATAATATACCAGGGATAAGTGTATTAATGCAGCGTATGTAAATATTTATAATCTAAGATAGTTTGAAGTGAGTGTATGTTAAAACATTCATATAAAAAATAAAATAAAATAGCCTTTATTGCTTTACAATTTACAATTCCTAATAAATGCCTAGTTGCTAAAAACTAAATTTGTAAAATCAATTACAATTTTCGTTTGAATTATCGGCAATTGGTTGTTTGTACGGAATAGCTTGTCTACGACAAAGGCCTCCTCTAAAGATATCCACGCATTCTTGTTCTTGCTAAAAGACATTCTTAGTTTATTATAATTGGGTTTCAGATTAATTATTTTAATCTATTTACAGCAGTTTCACGCCATATCTTAAACCCAATCCTATAAACGTTTAGTTACATAATAAAATATTAAGTTGTCTCTAAATGAAATCATTTATATTCGTTAAAAGTTTGATAAAACTAAACCATATTGTATAAGAGTAATAAATTGTATTATATCATCCTACGCTTGTGTTTTAAAGAGCAAAGGCTGTTGAGACTTGTCCGCGCCAAACGACCTTCCCACGACTGAGACAAATTTGTCACTACTTGAGTCAAACATACTAAAAGCTTAATATCCTGCCCACCTTAGATGTAATGCCGGACTTGACGTGTTTTGAATTACCCAGTGATTTAAGACGGAAAAACAATTTCACAGGTTCACAGCTATTATAGAATAATAAAAAAATTCAAATTAACATTTTAGAATTTAATTACATTATTATAAAATATTACAAAACGCTCGCTAAACAGAGATCTAAATCTAGAGTTAATAACTCGGAATAAGAAATACGTTGATGTTTATCTATAGGGAAAATTGAGTTAAACATATATAAAACTTGATACTACTGACACAGTAAACCAGTATAACTAGGTAAATGACAAATTAACAGTAACATAGCGGAAATAGCAGTCAGAAAGGGCCATCTTGATCTACATAGATAACACAACGTATGTATGTACAATCGCGGAAATCCGCGGTGTTTCACTTTAGGAAAAATTGCCTTCTTCATTCATTAGAAAGAGTCGAACTCCACCTCTTCCTACAATAAACTATTTTTTAATACCACGCCGAGTCGCGGGTGAAAGCAATTAGTTACTTTATATAGGTTAAGTCAGAATAGTCTATTTGTAGAAGAAAACTGTTTACAATACAAGACAGAATTATGTTGGCAATAAATTGTAAATCGAAACCATTTAAAATAAACACAGAGCGAAATTAACAAGGAACCGTTTATGTTTACAGCCAACGCAACCGGAGTAATTAACACATGCATTCGGCATTAGCAATGCGTTAATTTTGTTTATAGCGGTTAAGCTGAATGCACAAACGAAATTAAACTTTACAGCCACACAGAAAATTATTTAATTGTAACTAAGCTCGACCCTCAGCGCTGAATTAAAAAAAAACATTCTTGTATTATAGGACTTCTTCAGTGCAATGGGAATATTATTTTGTGTATATCACGGTAATGTAAAAACAAAACAGTTAATGGAAGGCCATATAGGATATCTCAACTAACAGAACAGCCTCACTATCTCCACAGAGCATCAGATAACTCCCTAATTGGGCCAGCGATACGCAGGGCTCGCGATATCTCTGTCCGTATCTAATCTGTGGCTAGCACACTGCTGTTATAATTGCATAGCAAACAACAGCCGCCCTTAGAACCTTGGATACTCTTCACGGCATCTCGTTGGATAATAAATCAAATGTATGTGGGCCGCTGTGTTACAATTTTCCTGTTCGTATTTCACGACTGGACAACTAACCGTTGCTTTGGTCCTGTCCGTATTCAATATGTCTGAATGTACAGAAATACGTACTGATATTCTTGAGAGAAACAGTTTCTTTAAGTTGAAAAAAATAACTTTCTGAGTAAAAACCTCTTTCACGTCAAAGAACAGCCGCCAAAGTCCACACGACCACACGTCGTGGCGGCATTAGTGTTATGTTTTTGCGCGTTAATAAAGTAATTTGCGTTAATGATAATACGACAAAAACGTGCGTACCTGCTGCTCCGACGTGACTTCCTCCCTACTGCTGTCATCTGTAACAGGACAGGGTAATAAATTAGAAACATGACACATATTCCACAGATTATAAAAGTACTAACAACATAAAACTGTCAAAAATGTTGCATAATTTTTACTAACAAAAAAATCTGTACCTCAAAATGAAACTAAGTTAAAAAAATAATATGTAAATTGCCTTGATATAATGAAAGTAATTCTGTAGATACGTTTTATTGAAATAGCTCTGAGATTTGATTTAGTAGCGGCCTCTTATTGTTTGTATAAAAGCCGAAACAAAGTGATTCCCAATTATTATTCGAGTTAATTGAATTTGTATAACCTTTAGTGTGGGAGCTAACTGTACTCTCTGTATTGTTTTATACTCTGGGATTTTAAGATTTTTAATTAAAATCAAGTTACAGATTCCGACATTTAAACATTTAATAAAAACAGTAAATATTTCTGACCATGGTCTACATGTATTGTAGTACATTATGGATCTGTTAAGACCTCCATATTACTATTAAAACGGCAGAATCACTATGAAATGTAGTCGCTAAGAAATCACCGTTACAATTTCGTGTCCAATTCACTCCCGTTTCGATCTACATGAGACAAATACCGCATCGATACAAACGATTGCTCAATCACGTCAACATAGAATAAAGATTGCATCGCATTAAACAATTTCCTTTAGTCGACGTCTCATTTCGAATGACATGCAAATAGGCCCCCTGACGACTGAAAGAGCGTGACACATGTCGCCGACTCGTCACCGGGGATTGTCGTGCGATACCAATAGGGGTACTGAACCTTTTGAAGCGCAGTCTCAATAAAATTATTAATCTATAAAAACAAATATAATTTACCTTTCGATAATCATTGTCGCCTTGTCACATACTTATAATAATGTAAACAAATTCATTACAGCTGTCAATAATAACATGTAACATTAATCAATGTTTGCCACCCCTGGCACACCTTTCATCGGGTCGTTGACCTCGCCATCCCGTGAACAATTTTACGCTCGTACACATGACTACGGTGTAATTTAGCGAGACAGTACACATCCGAACTGTCATGCCAGTTACTGTATCGCTTGTGTTTTGTTTTAGTTCTTTATGCATATTAATGCTTATTCATCGCTTTTATAAACGTATGCCTTTTTATCCGACAGGCAAGGTATTATAGGAGATTAAACGTGCATCTTAGCCACTACGTTAAACGTAGACATAAAAAAATAAACGTTTAAATTTATGCGAAAACAATGTTAAAGTTAAAGCTTAAAAATACATTTCAGTTATTCAGAAGTTACGTAAAGACGCTCAAAGCGAAGGAATTTCCTTTTGTTAAAGAAAAAAAAACAACAAGGAAATTCCTCCTTAGAGTTCATTTCGAAATGGAATTCTAAGGACAAAGACGTAACGTTGATTTTAGGATGCATCATAATGATTCGGATATGCAAATACGGGGATTATTTAACAGGCGACTTTACAAAGTGCATTCACCCCCGCGACTCTCGTGACAGGCTCATCCCGCTTTTGTTGTGACATAAAAGCATAGCAGACTAATGTATTAATTTAATAACACAATGATCACCATAATAAAATATTAAAATGAAAATTGGAATTAAACGCACCAAATTGCTTTCAAACTTAATTACAATGTTTCGCCTGTCAAAGGTGATTTTCTGTTTTTGCCAGCTGGTTTTTTATACTAAGCCACTTTCATAATTTCAGTGTAAACAATCAAATAAGTCCTTCGTAGATCATAAGGAATAATTTACTAGCTTTCACCTGCGACTCCGTCCGCGCAGAATTAATAAAAACAAATGCAATGCTATCCTCTACATCTATGCCAAATTTCATCGAAATCCGTTCAGCCGTTTAGGCTACAAACTCTAACAAGCATTTATTCAACTATCTAAACTTTCGAATTTATAATATTAGTATGAAGTATGATGTGTAATCATGATTAGCACAAGAATCTAAATTTTGTAAATCGAACAAACGGTCGTATATCAAAACATCTTCATTTAACGGTTGCGTGTACGGGAATTCAAGATGAAGGTAACTTAACTTGTGACTTTGACAGTCGGTAACCATCTTCGCGTTAGTCATAAAGTGCGGCTAATTCGCGTTGTAACGTCTTCGGCGTAACATTTCGCGTGGTTTTGCGAAATATCGCATTCCGTTCCGTTAATTTAGTTCCAGCGGGTCACTGCACCCCATTATCTCGAAACCTTTGCGTGTTAAATATTATATCACGCGTCACATCAATGTAGGTCGCTTCAGAAATAGCTTGGAAACATTAAACGGTGTTTAGAATGTGTCATAAACCGTCGATGTTTGATAGATTTTAAGACTTTATAAACGCGCTTTTACTCTACCGAAACAACCTCGATGTGACAGATTTGTCAATGAGGATAAGCATGGCAATACAATGTCAAATGTCAATACAAGAATAGAACTCTGAAACATACAGTTAAAAGGGTATAAAATAAATTCAAACCTTTAAAATTAATATGCCGCGCAATCCAACTACGAAAAACAACTAAAAACATGAACCAAAATGAATTATTATCAACGTAAACAGTAGAATGATTTTTTTTAAAAGCCCACATTAGCACTACTTGATGGCGCGACCTTTTTCGCCAACGTAGTATTCCGTTACAATATTTACAGTTCATTAGTAACTAATTAAAGTATAATATCATTTTTACAACCCCCCTTTTCATGGACATTGAAATCATAATTTATTACCACTAACAAAGGTGCAGCAATTTCTGTTGTTTTAACGTTGATTAAAATTCCACGCAAAAAGAAAAATATAATAATATTATAATATTTATATTTAAATGAAACATTGAAAATTGTTCATTTCTGAAGTTGATACCACGAGAAATTAGTTTTTGCCAATTCGTTAAATTTGTTCCATTTACCTACGACGACCGACTAACTAACTAATAAGTTGGTCGTATGGCTACTAATAATTTGGTCATAGGGCAAAAAACTGAAATAACTGACTTTATTATCTAACGTCCCTATAGGTACTAATTAACATTAATTTAAACATAAAAACATTCTATAAAACGAAATCGTCCGGTATCAGTGCATCGACATTGTGACAAAGCACGTGGCGTGCCTTTGTCGGCGGTTTATCCCGTGTATGTATGTATCGTCCATTCTGCGGTCATCACATTATACACTCACATTTTATCAACACATGTATGAAATATCATCCAGTCCATTTTGCGGAAGTGAGTAAAAACAGACTTCGATAGTATGGATGGGCGTAAACTGTTTAATTTTGCTGAACAAAATACAGATATCCAATTCGTCGACAATTTCACGAAAAGCTATAATAATTTTACTCTAGTATCCAAATCTTTTTATTTCCAAGTAGTTTTAAATTAAAACGTCATAAACAAATGAAGGAAAATGCACATTATGTACAAAGACTAGTGAAAATAAATAACACACCTTTTATAATTTGCAATAACGCACGATTCGAATCCGGTTTTAAAATGTATTCAAATGGAGAAGGTTATTTTTTTAGCAACAAAAACAAGTTTTATTTCTATCGAAGAAAAACATTCAATGTGTTTTTCAATTAAGGAAGCAACGATGACTAATATAACTTCTAAAAACTATTACTTAATTTTGTATTAAAACAATACACACAAAACTACTATGGATTCTGGATGAAAGAAAATGTTCATTACAATATTTTTATTTTAAAAATAGAAAATTAAAAAGTGACAAGTCTCAAATCCTAGGGACAATCAACTAATCTTACAGTGAACATAGACATTAGTACTTCAAGGAATGTATAGGTTCACGTATTAGTAAAAACCTATCTAAAATAGTAGTCATGTCAAATCAACTAAAATTGATGATCTGCAGATCAGCTAATAGATCTTGTGTAAACCGGCTAGCAGCTCATTTCAATTTGTACCTTTATACTCGTAAACTTATAATTTGCATTAAGCTGCAACTCAACACTTTAAATCTGCCTGACCTAAACATTTGAACTAGATCAGAGCTGATTTACTCGTCTACATTCTTCTCATTCCAAACTAAGGTAAACACAGTCCAGCTACAAGCTATATTCGAAAGCATTGCTTTGACGATAGCTTATCAAATTGCCTCGTATCTTCCCGTACAGTTGTGTGCACAAGCTATTTTGCAACACCACATTTGTAAGGTGTGTAATCATAAACAAAACGTGTTTGCCACTTGTAACAGCCAAAACATACACTCTACAAGTGTAGTAAAAAAGTCACGACAATCGCGTAGTTGAATAGTTGTAGTAAGATTACTACAACTACATATATAGGCAGCCAGAGACGATTTTGGAAATGCCACTGATAAACTGAATAAACACGCAAAGAATAGTCCTCTCATATTACTTAGCAACACATGCGGGAGTGTAGAGTCAATTTTTATTCATACCATTTAGTTCTGAACCTCAACTATGGGTATTTTCTGCAAAATGAAGAACAATAAATGCTTCTGCTCATATTACAGTTGAATTTGTGGCGGGAAAATATTTACGTTTCTCGACATCGCAGACGTAAGCAACGATTGTATGGCATGGAAACAAGAGGGATTATCACGAACATACGCGAGAATGTTTTCGTAACTTCATCGACACAATTTACATGAAATTAGTTGGTGTACTTTACGCCCTTTTTCGACGACGTTACGAATACGTTTTCGCAATTATCACGCAACTATTCGTAATAGACCCACAGTATTGTCGGCGAAGCGCAGTCACGTGTCGCTTTTCCCTCACAGAACGCTAAAGTTACAGCTAAACTTTAGTTTAATGAGCTTGGTACGTTCAAACGACTTCAGCTTAACTAAAGCTCTCACATCGAACTTAGCGTAACGTTACAGTTAAACCAAAGCTCAATTAAGTTTTGACTACGCTATGAATTACGATAACAACAATATTCGACAAATTATATTATAGTATTGAGATTTTAACACTCCAATATAGATGAAAACCATAACAAGCTAAGCTCTATATAACTTGCTCATTAGCTGCTTTTAAAATAAAAGTAGTAATTAACATTTTGATATATTGAAAACATTAACAAACAAATTACAGAGCGCCAGTGTTTTGCAAGCCGATGGCGATATGAGCACAGCCTACGCGATTGTGATAAGATAAGGCTGCGCGCTGACGGGGCAAGGCCGTGCTAACGACCTTCACACTAATCGCACATTGATTTTAGGAAAACACTATGGTTATAATAACGGTGTAATATAAAAACAGTGGAAATTTTCAAATAATCATAAATAAAAAATGTTATGTACAATATCAACTACTATAGTAATTAATTAAATGTTCAAGTTAATAACTCATTACATAATTAATATTCTGAATATAGTAAACTAGAAAATGGTTCGGCACTGCACGCCTCGGCGCGGCGCGGCGCGTTGCGGCACGCCAGTCTCCAGAAATGCTATGCTAAGATTTAGCTAAAATTTTACAATATTTAATAAAAAAGTAAAGGAATGAGGAAACCATTATAGAGTAACGTTACGATTCCCCGCATCTTATAGTTGTACAATTTATAAGGCACAATTTCCCGCCACTCCGCGGCACATTACAACACCTATGACCGGCACATTATCAACATTTATGATATCTGCCGTTATCAGTTAATTGCCGCTGCATTCTACGCCACAGATAAAATATAAACCTTCATTTATTGTATTAAATTAACGGTTAGCCAAACGGTATCCGATAACTAATATGTTGTTTGTAACTTAAATGTAACACTTTAAAAATAGACAGATTTCATTTCCTTATCATTAAACAACGACTTATAAAATTAGCCGAATCTATGTGTTATCGATTGTAATCTAGTGATTAACATTCCGCGAACGTATTATTTTCTAATAATTAAAAAGTACCGCGCATATCTTAAAACATAAAAAAATTAATCACATTTACGTAGACACTACCCAATTAAGAAACATTGAACTTCAGTACAACATCAGATTTTCCACGTTAACGTCAAAAAATAACTGTTTCCATTAACTAAAATGAAACAACCCTGCTGTAGATATGAAGATCATAATTTCCCCAGGCTTCCGCTCTTAGGAGAAGCTTCGAAAGTTAATTGTAATGTGACAGAGCGTCGAGCGCTGAATATAGGCCGCCGCGGGGCGAATGCTTTCTAACGTTTTGCAGGAAAGCTCGAACAGCTAATGTAGTGCTTTGGAGTTGTCTGATTGAGAGGTTAGTCCACTTGTAACATTGTAAGATTTCAGAAGCGTATAATTTTAATAAAAATATCATTTAATGCTGTTTGAATCTGTAGTCTGCATCTGGTTTAATTAAATAAAATAAATAAAAGATCTGCTTCACGTGCGATAGCAAAAATAAATCTCTTATATCTGTCTCCCTTCTAGTTAAAGAGGATGATTGCTTAGTATTGGTAAAGACAACGCTAATGATGTTATTGAGAAATCTGCGACATGAAGAAACTAAGCCATATAAAGTCAGTTATGGTTTGGCAACGGAACATCCAATTTCAACTGATGTCGTTCAGTAATAATTGTGGGTCCCACAGACAGACTATTCTAGTCACTTACCCAAACTAGGGTCACCTGCTCTTGCGAGAGGAGTCACGGAAATCTGACGCCCCGGGTGATCGTGCGCGACTCATTTTATAAACCACTAGCTGTTGCTCGCAACTTTGTCCACATGAAATTTTAAAAAAGTAGAGAATATAGCCTATGGTACTCACTGATAACGTATCTTTTTAATGGTGAAAGAATTTTTGAAATCGGCCCAGTAGTTTTTGAGTTATATCAATACATACAAAAATCTACAAATACAAATCTTTTCTCTTTATAATATTAGAATAGACAACAAGTAATAAAATAGCCACACCACCTGTTATTATAAAAATCAGAAGGGAGTAATAGTGCTAGATTTGATACCAGGAAGCTTGTTCAAATCTAAGATTTAAAATCTTAATACTAGTCTAAATGTCAAGTACTCATTAAATTAAGTCCCATTTCAGGCTACAAAAATGCATTCAGTTATTTCGGTTCATTAATGCATAATATTGCACAACAAAAGAATAAATGCATAGCGATTCAATCATTGTATTAACAAGTATAATACGGCGAACAATTCGTCTAATATATCCAGTGTTGTGCAACCGAGATAAATGTATGTATGATGTATGGATGGTGTTATTCGACGCAAGAATTACATGCGTATCTAATCTGTGATGTATTGAGATATAGCAATGATAACGCGGCATCATTAGTCTAGTGAAAAAAATTATAACACCTTCCATCAATTTTTTATGCAATCTACACGATCTGCTTAAAATGATGATTGCGATATTAACATTAATTAACTTGTAACTTTTAATATTAATTTCTCACACCTAGAATATGATGACATAATCATAACTTATGTAGACTCAGTACTGACATTCAATTGTGATCGGAGAATTAGTAAAATCACAAAAAACATAATAAATGCCCAGTAGGTACACACACTTAAAATAAATCGCGTAGGTACAGATCTAACGCAAACTCAATAGATAAAATGATACAAAAAGAGATGGATTGATAATTGAATTATAAAACGTCAGAACAAAACTCTTCATAGCCCACTATTGAGTAGAAGAATGAAATCGAAAACCGAACAATATCGGAACTCTAATAAGGACATGTCGTGAAAGTGAGATCGGCCGAGTAAAAGATCGCGTCACGACGATTGAACGTTGATAAAAAACAATATTAAATGAGGTTTTAATAAACATTTAGAAAGTTGCAATTTTATCATTAACATGGGGTCAGCGCTGATGTCGAAGGGAGACATGCGCTTCCGCGACATCGCCAGAGACAACCTGTTGTTGCATAAAGAGAATAAACATTATACAAAAATAATTCAGAAATTTGATTAGAGCATCAAAAAGTTGTAGTTAAATAGTTCTGGTTTGCTAAACTGGACAAAACTGACAATAATTTACGGACGTATGGAATTTGAGGACAAAATAATAATCACAAATCATTCGATATATGTCAAAACAACATCACTCGATCATCCATGACCACGATTTTACCATACTTAAAATTTAAGACAACATTACTCCGATAAACACGAACACGCAACATGTAATTGAAGATAATAAATAACACGACATCGAGCTCATTACTCACGGATCACAAAGAGTCGCTTTAACTAACATTATAGAAAGCAACATGATTCGGTGTAGTAAATCACAAACTTGTGTACGTACAGTTTCACCCATTAAGGCGAGATGCGAGCCGTGGGTCATAATTTCAGATGCGATCAATCCAAATATTTTTGGAGCGTACGGACAATGGCGAGCGAATAGAAAAAACAAGTAATTTCACTGAGGCATTCGCTGATCGCACGGAGATTGCTTGCAATGTAATAAACGGGCGCTAGCCAGCTACGGAATGCAAGCTTTTATTTTTAACTTTACAACATTCATTAAAGTTCAATATTTACACGTGTTCTTATCAAAATGACAACTTTAGCTAAACACTAACGGAAAATTAAAACATAATAAATGTCTATTTCTGAGCTAACTTGTGCCAACTTCAAGTATATTTACTTTTCACAAAATTCAAGTATAAGAGATACCAAATGGAATTTGAAAGTAAGGAAACATTGTAATAACTCACAAAACATTATGTCAATTTTTTTAGACTTTCATCAGAACTTTCTTAGTTTACTGCCATAATTCAAGAAGTATATGATGTCGGAATTGTTTGCATAAAAAAAACAGCGAACATTTAAAATAAGGATAGTTATAAATTTTATAGATATTTCAGGCATATATATACAAACTTTCAAATCGTGGCAGGTATTCAATGTGTAAACAGAAATAAAACATATTTATTAGAAAGTTGTGATGATGGACATTTTGAGGTGATAATTGAGTTAAGGAGGTTAAAATAAATATAACTAACAAAATATATCTAAGTTTTCATAACCATTTAAGAGATGGCTTAGATATGGCATAGGATTCCCTACTACTAGTACGTAGTACTAGTACGATGATCGGATTATCGTAGCGTAATCGGCACGTAGAAGGATTTAACATAATCGGATCCGAGTTGTGGTAACATAAATTCGAATGTTACTGGGTATATTTAGTTTTCCAACGTACATAAGTGACTACTATCTAATGAATTTTTAATCCTTCTACTTAAAAAATCAGTTATAATATTTACCCATACATTTTTTTACACCTAAGAATTAGGTGTACGTGGTTATAAATTTTCACCGAAGAACAGTGTTTTAGAAAATTTCCATCGTGTTTTGCATTGAAAATCGATATTATAATGCCATGAACTCTTAATACGATGTTAATGAACTTTGCGACAAACAGGTTTCATGTGACAGGGCTTTGCAATGTTCCTATAAATGTTCGAATAATTGTCGTTATTTACGCTAATGTATGGCCTGAATTTTACAACCGATCAATTAAAGCCGGGCGTAGCGTTAAGACAAACATCTCTGTAATTTAATAAGCAACATCTTACAATGTTGCATCTTACATTTTACGATGTACACCGTGTATTTAATAGCCATTTGCATCGCAAGATACTGTTATGATACAAGCATTTTTAACTATTAAATGCATTCGTTCAATTTGCTCAAACAGAGGTTTCGCAAAGAGCCTTGCAGTTGTGGAATTTAGAAAATTAATAAACGAGGAAAACCCTTACATTATTCGGCAGAACGAGAAAAAATCTCATTGACAGTATTTGCAATATCTAAAAAGAATCTTAATTGGAAATTTATAACGGTGATGTGATGATGAAATTATATCACTAAGTTAGTGTTTAATTAAGATCCCATTCAGGCTTTTTATCTCTGGAGTACACGAACCATAAATTACATATCAATTACAAATCACGAAGACAAAATATACCCCAAAAATAAACATTATCGTCGCACTTTCTTCCGAAGTAGCTCATATTTATTACATTTTATAGTTGGTCAACTTCAATACAAATTCGAAAATCAGTACTACCAACATTAAACCAAAAACACGCGAGACCTCATTGCGAATTAAAAAAGACAACCGTAGTGCCAAACGTTATCAGATTTTATAATTGAAGAGTAATTATAATGTCGGTGGTGAAAATAAGAAAAGCGACGTGTGCGATGAAAGGCGTCCTGAATACTGCTAGCACAGTTCCTTGGATTTAATGAGTCGGAAGCACGTCTAAGAGAAACGCGTTGATAGCGCTTAATTGAAAAAAAGTGCAGACCACCTAATTACAGTCATCTCTGTTCTTGAGAGAAATCGTAAAACGCTTATAGTAAAACTAAATTCAGCCATTTCTATGCTTTGTATAGGTAACTGTAGCAGCATTTACCAAAATCACCAAAATAACCACCAAAATAGAAGAAACAAAGAGATGAGAGGAATGCCAGAAACATCTGCATATCGTTACAACTGTAGCATTAAAAATATAGACAATTTTAAATCTAATATCACTGTTCTTGACGTACGATCAGTTGTAACAGCGCGATAAAATAAAACAGTTACATTTTTTAATTGTAAAATAGCAGATGACATGCGATTCGATAGCGTCGAACGGAACGTGACGTGAATTGGCGCGAATGGCAATGACATCACTCTTTGATACTTAATTCAAAATCCGCAGGTGGTGCGCATTGTCAGTCCATTTTGATCTAGTAAAAAATACCGCGTCATCAGCGTTAGCTTTTCTAACACTTCTATTTATTACGACACCTAGAGATACACCACTATTATAGTTTAGTGATTTTTTTCTTTACTTTGTATAAAAATTAACTCATACTGCTTTAATTAAGTCACTATCAAAGTGCATAGTAAGATTGTAGGAAAGGAATAAATGACGTCATGAGAAAAAACTACCCATGAATTAAAATCGGCATGTTACCTGCGTTTCCAAACATTAGAGCGTAGCAACAATAGTGGCATACATAATGGATCAGAGCGGACACAATGGCACCTGAGTCCCATGGGAACTTTCGCAGGCGAGGGCGTTCCGCGCCACGGGACTGATAGCACCCTGCCTTTACTCGTTAAAATGACTCAAGATACAAGACACACTGATCTTTATCTTGGAATTTATAATTATTCTTTAAATGATGCATTTTATTGGAACCGTCAACAAAAAAGTCTTGAACATTAACTACAGGTTTTACTGGTCTTTCCACCAGATGCCGGTTGCCAATCCAAATTTACTGAAATCCCCACTAAATGCAAACTACAAGGGAGACACCTAGTCTGTAAGGTTCAGTCCGTAGCCGCTGCAATACTATTTAAAATATCTTATTATTACTCTGTTGTATTCTTTCATGGTATCACATTTTACTTTTTAATGCAATCGCATAAATAAATGTCATCATTGACGCAAACATACAAGAGGTTAAAATCAATTATCAATCGAGCATCGCAATATCATAAAACAGTGTCAAGTGCAATCCACTCAAGTGGTTTGAACACGTTGTCCTCCTCAACGACGTAGGTGTAACGCGAGGTCCACTGGCCGGATAACCAGGCCGAGAGGGTTCGAATATGGGTCCAAAATATGTTACACCAAATATCCGTACTCTTTAACCTTTTGGTTTAATAAAAATATCAATTGAAATGTACCAGGATAACATAAATGCGTAAATATAAATTGGTTACACTTATTTTAAACAATAAGGTAGTAAGGAAAAGAGTAAAACAGATTAAAAATAATCACTTAAACTTTCACAGATGTATGTTTAAACTAACAATCATACTGAAGCGACCAGCATTAATGATTATCCGGCGAAACTATTCGTAGCTTAGTGAAATCTAATGAACGCAAATTATAGACAGCACAGCACTAAAGATGCACTTACCATGCAATCATAAAATAATCATGCAAAACCATATAATCGAAACAAGCAATAAAATAAGAAAACATATCAGTTTTACAGAACCGCGTAATACAACTATCTTCTTACTCTGTGATTGCGAAACATTTGTACGTAGGTAGTGTAATAAACATTTAAGTACTGCCGTTTGACTTACTAAACTTAAAAATAAATTAGTTGCGTATTTTAGGCCAATATTTGTAAAATAAAAAAACATTATTAGGTCAAATTGCACAATCTTTCTTTGCAACCTAATCTTTATCCATAGAAAAGTCTACGGCAACATTACGTGAATTGTGAATGGTCGTGTCTCAATCGCTTGGAAGTAAAGACATTGACATTGAGTTGATCAGCCGTAGCGATCTCAGTGTAATTATAAAGCTCGCATAATCTGTCGCGACCAGGCTTATCTGACAGCTGGATTGAAGATCGCCGGCTAATGGAAGACTCATTTAACAAATAAAACAAAATTCCTGGCCGTAAGTGCGATTGCAATGAGAGTAACATATTTTAATGCTTATTCACATCACAGAGACATCAAAAACAAGATCTATTAGACCTAAGATTATACACTAGCTTTCGCCCGCGACTCCGTCCGCGTGGAATTAAAAAAAAAACAAAAGTGAGTAGCCTATGTGTTTTTCCAGACTATCCTCTACATCTTTGCCAAATTTCATCGAAATCCGTTCAGCCGTTTAGGCTACAAACTCTAAGAAACATCCATCTATCCATCCATCCATCCATCCATCTAAACTTTCACATTTATAATATTAGTAAGTTTATAATATTAGTAAAATGTAAGAAGTAAGATTAATAGATTTTACAACGACTATAATTCTTTTAGTAAAAGACAAGAGCCTAATATCACACTGTAGAGAAGATCATATTACTGGAAGACAATAACAATTCTTTGCAATCTTTATGAAGTCCTTAACGAAGTTCCGAGACGGATAAACTCAATTGTAAATTATAAGGATGAATTAATGATTGTCCGTTGCAGACATGTTTTACAGCCCTCTCGAGACGCCGACGCTTCGCGAGGGCTCAATTCTGACGGCGGGATGCTCTTGTTTAAGATTTATATGATAACCGTGTGAATCAGTTATAAGGTTCATTATTCTTAAATTTAATTTTTCTGCATCTTGTACTGAACAAAGTAACAGTTTATTAGACAATCTGTCACATTAACAACTTTTAAACTGATGGGGAAAATGTATTCGAAGACAGTAATCATAAATTCCGAATCGATTGCACTGGTGAATAAAAAATCGAATACCAATATCGAATCGATAGTTTAAATAATAAAGTGTTTCATTATCGATACCGTTACGTTTGGCGGGCGGTCGTAATATAACGAAGGGCTGGCCGCGGCGCATCGAGAGCCACGATTTATCTAAGAGACAAAGCGGCTTACCGTTATAGCCTCCACTCGAGGCCTCTTCAATGGAAAGTAACACAAGTGGAACGAGAATTACAACCGCTAATTGAGGCTATCGCCCGTTTGGGATATCGAATAATTAACGACCGTCAAAACGTCGTAAACTTAACGCTTACAACGGGGACAATCTGCCGTCTCCCTGACTTCAATCACAGTTACATAACCCGATATAAGGAAAAAAATTACATACAAGTGATACGCAGAGCTAAATATTGGGATCTAACTGTGGTCTAACATGAAAAAGCATCAATCGAAAAATGTCGCCTGACGAAATGAACTTTCCACAGTTTTCAATCTCGATTAAATCGGAAAAGCGTTTAAAATGTTCCATCTCCGTTCCAATATTGCTTTTAACCACATTTCAGACTTTTTTTACCAATTTCAAAGCATCGTCCTGAATCGAGATCGATCGTTTATATCCATCTCAATCTTCAAGTTTCGAAGAACTTAAAATACGTCCGATTAATTGTAACACTTTTGTTAACCCTTAATTCGATAGTAACCAACTAATTAAAAAAAATCTATTTCATTCATATAATCACATTCATATTTCATATCCAAATATATGACTACTAAAAAACAGTTTTTTTCGCTACAAAAATCTCCGTCTAATAAGGGTTAAATTTCCATAGCTTAAAATTTTCAGTTTTAAATAAAACGTTATTGTTTATAAAAAACCCATTTTCCTAACTGTACTTAGAGTTCAATCTTACTACATTCGAAGATATCAAGGTCGTATTACTCATGTTAAGCTGTTATCAGTGTTGACTTCACACTTACTGATGCGTTACAACTGCAGAATAAAAAACCTCAAGGTCTCAATCTCAACTCTTTAAATCAATTAGGGCTGTCAAAATTAGAAAACTGATAATTCACAGAAAGTTAAACAATACGACAGAATGTAAAATAAAATACTTTTAAACTAAACTGTTGCAACTTAAAACTAAAGGTTTGCAGTTCTGGAATTGGTAAGTTCTACAATTAAATCGTAACATTCCACTGTGGTAAATGTTTTCAAGAACAATTTGTAGTTCTCATTCTAAGATGTTGTTATACAGGTCACATCAATGGAAACGGAAAAGTAGCAAAGCTTTGCATAGGCAGCCCGCACGCTTGCCGCTCGAGCGCGGCGTAAACACAGCGCCGTGGGGATTTCACGGCCGATTGGTTCGGCGGCAAAAAGCGCCCGCGCCGGCGGCGATTGATGTGGCTTCACGACTTGCGACGCAATCGGGTGTCGCCGCACAAGTTCATTGTCAGATTCAATGGTAGGGATATAGTAAGACATCATAATGTAATGTAACAGTCACTTAACCGTTTATTGATCTTAAACAAGTATGTAATAAGTGGTAATTCTTGGCCAGTATGTAATAACGCCCGGAATATGTCCGTTTCAGTATTTATGTATACTTTTGCAGTATGTTGCAATAATATCGGACCTATATTTTTTTTATTAACTTAAATTGTTTCAATGTGTTGCTTGTTCTAGATTACTTATGTTGTAATGGTTAAATGTTTAACTGCAGTTTGTGTACACTAATATTAAGTTACAAATTCTTTATGAGTCAAACAATCGTTTTATATTCACTTTTATTAAAGTCATATTGTAAATGCGACAGTTTGTATGGATGGATGTTTGTTAGGGTTTGTAGCCTAAACTGCTGAACGGATGTCGATGAAATCTGGCGCAGATGTAGAATACAGTCTGGAAGAACAAAGGCTACTTACTATTTTTTTTATTCTGCGCGGACTGTAGCACGGGCGAAAGCTTAATATAAACGTGCGTGAAATTACTCATAGGTTACATTTATGAAATCCATATCCGTATTACAGGATGTAATAAATTATTGTATAATCGGATTTCTAAGCAACGCTGCAGTAGCAACCTGGAATCGTAAAGTTACAAATAAGGAAGTTAAGATTAAGCCCTGAGTTATTACAATAAATCGGTCACTGCTGATAAACATTATGGAAGCGTGTATTTTATCATAATTTTCGTAATAACCTTTTCATAGGGTAAAAGACAAATTATTATCCGACCACACGTATCGGGGATTTCATCTTAATATCCCTTTAAAAAAAACTTAATAAACAACAAAAGAATAAATAACTTAGGCATTAACACGACAAAATACAACTCGTAGATTAAGTAATAAAACCAAGGTTTAACGGAAGTTTAATCTGAATGATAATCGAAATTAAAGAAGCTTATATAAAAAAGCACATTTACAATAATTAACCAACGTTCATTTATCAGTTAAATGTATTACCGTGTAAAGTAAGTTTTTGTACTTTAAGCATAAGTACGACAAAAAAGTTTAGTGGCTTTGTTTACTTAAAAAAGCCGTTTTACAACGTTTACTTTTTTATTTCTCTTTAAAGAAAATACGCAAATTTAACTAATAAAAACTTAAGCTACTAAAGTAATACACTGGACAATTTATAGTAACATCTATAAATACGTTATTCACTGAAAAACCGTAAATATAGTTTCAAGTAATCTTGGGTCCAATCAAATCTAACCAATCGGCGACGGAACGTATGGCAGACAGGGCTGTCAACTCTTGTATTTGCTCAACATCGTCGGGCAGAATGATGTTACGGAGATCTTCGTCAGTCAAGTCCAGGGTGAGCAAATCAATTGTCATTTTGTTTGGCGATAATGGGTCTACGTTTATTGCAAGTTGTCAGCCCTGATAGCGGAGTGGGGGCAATCATCGCCTTGCGGTCGGCGGGTTGTTAGAGCATCGTGTTACGATAGTACGCGGCTAGTTTACCAGCCGCACGTAGCTACGCGCCTTATTCTACGCGCATGAAAAGCATGCGCACACCTGAAACTAAACTATCTCACAGTTTTGTCTTGCTTTGATTCTTATGAGCTCATATGGAGGTGCGCACACTACTCGATTTTTAGTTGTGCAACTAAACAGTTGAATTGGCTGCGAAACAATCGACAATCGCACAACAGATGTGCTATAGTTTAGACAAAGTGTGCGCCCGCTCTAAAGATGATCTCTGTGATCTATCGAATGTATCTATACTATTATAATAAAGCGTAAACACACACTTCTTTGTTGCCTAAGATGTCAGCAATTACAGCATATTTTTGAATACTTTTTTTAATAAAAGCCCTACACTTACGTCACGCTTTAGGCTATATATTTTTACGTCATGAAACTTAGGTGGTAAATATTTTGGATAAAAACCCTAATGTGGAAAAGAGACCATAAGTTGCTGCCAACATCAAGAAAGAAAGATTGCTGAGGTTTGTCATGTCATGTCATGTCATTTTGACATTTGCTATTGATAATTTGACAAATGTAAACAATAAAATGAATTTTTTATAATTTTATGCCGATGGAGTCTCACGGGAACAGCTAGTTAAAACTAAAATAAAAAAGATTGTTAATTTCAAAAAGAAACAAAATTCGAGGACAATAGTATTCGCTGCATAACAGTTACCACATACAGTTGTAACGAGCATTGATCACATGAATTCTGCTGTCCACCCACCGCACCCAAGGCCGGCACCCACGACCCACTTACTAGAAAGGAGTCCATTGTGATACTATGTAGCTACAGGCGATGCATAGCCAGCCTCGACAACCTGCCCCCATTGTACTCGCAATTAAGACCTATGGTCGATGTTAGAGAAGCGATAACATCTATGAAAACATAGACAAGAAATATTCATAACATAAAGCCGCTTATTAAATCTATCTTTGTTAAAAGTCTAATAAGAACACCGTGGAAGAGTTTTTCTACGATATTCTACATTAAAATTAAAAAGAAGACAAACCCAAAGAAAAAACAGTTCACTAATTAATAAGAATACAGAAATTAAAAGTAATATGTAATTTAACTAGGAAGCATAAGAATATTTGATATACATACTCGTACATGTACATATAGTAAAGGGAATGGTCAGTGCTTGACTCGTCACAGAGGTCGTTATGACCAACGTCGTGTGATCCGTGGAGTATTACTATGTGCTTAGTGGGGAGGGGTCAGGGTGCGCGGCCTTGCAAGCACGCTCTGATTGCGTCGGGGCGATTATCTGCCGTCTGTCGCATGTATCAACTTGCATCGCACGCTACTGATATGAAAATATAACTACATAATATTCATTGAAATACAATAAAATATGATAATCAGTAAGAAATAATCGATTTATATTCATTTTCAAGTAAAAAATTACAACAAAAATATATTCGAGAACAGACTCAAAAATATTTTTAAACAAATCTTGTACAACATAGGAAATCTATTGTCAAGATTTTGATCGATTACTCTTAGATAAAAACACATCCAAATTATCCAACAAATCTTCTGACAGCGAATCGGGTTTGTTTCCATTGAGATCGGAGACAATCTGTCGTGACGCACGAGATAGTGTGAAAATCAATCGTGATAAAACCACCAGCGGTGTCAAAGCGACCCGTGACTTCCGCACAAAGAACATGCAAAATAGAATTTTAATCCATAGACCGCAATAGCTATTTTTCAACGTAACATAATCTGTGGATCTAAATATAAACCACTCATCGCACAACACAGTACTTTGCAATGTCTTAGTTAATGTTCAAGTTTTCATTCTCGCTACATAAACATCATATTTCCTGTGTAAAATTGTTTTAGAAGATTAGCTCAAGTAAATTTAAACTTTTTATAATTTGATCCGACATCATTTGAACACAAATTAACTGGATGAAAATAATAATAATTATATTATAGGTCAATGTTATTTCAAGTCCCATCCCAGCACAACCCGACGCAATTACGAAACCAAACCAATCTCATTAAAATTATCATCGTCCCATACAGACAGGGTTAAGTGTACTAAAATTATTAACAAACGAACCTCGGGGCCTATTTAAATTTCTTACTGATTAAGATAAGTACACCCGACCGCAGTGGATGAACAAACGTCCCATAACTTGGCAAGCGATTTTAGCACCAAATGCAATACCTTAGAAACTAAAATAGAATGCGCTGTGTTGGTCCATGGAAACTAATCTGTGTTTAACATTCAGTGGCTGTTACAAAGTCGATAATTCACGAATAAAAACATCATTTGTCGGAGAAATTATGATTGTAATAGCGTTTAAACGAGAAAAACAAATTATGTTCGGTCCTATAACAAGATTCAAATTTTACGGCTGCTCGTGCTAGTTAGATTGTATTCAGCGAAAATTTACGTGCTAAATTCCAAGCCGCTATCAAGTTTGGATGGCGCTATACTCAGGGATCCGCAAGTTTACGGTCGAAACATTATCTGCGGTAATTTATATCCGTTTAGAGAATCATTGTCCGTTTTGTTGTCGACGTAAGAATAAAACGGTTTATCTTTTAACCAGACATGTTCCGTTTCCCATTCTCAAAGCTCTCTTGTTAAAATTGTACAGTTATGAAATATATTCTGCAGATGAAATTTATTACTGTTGCAAGCAAATTTATAATTTACCTTGTTGTAAATGTAGCTTGAAGACTAACAAAAACATATTTTACTATTAACAAAAAAACACTCTAATAAGGACTTATTGTAAGAAAGTTACGTTAATATTTTAGTAACAGTAATCATTATTCATTATAAAGTTCGATGCGACGACCCTTGTCCCATCAATTTGTATAAACGCCTCATTACACGGCTAACACAAAAGCGTTACCTAACTTTCCCGCTTCTATGCAACCCGTTACTCAATATTATGAGTACGTGCGATGCCAGCAGTTCAAGTGATTAATTTTGACCGGCCGACTTATATTAATTGGTGCATTAAAAGGTATCACCGGCGTTAAACTGTCCTTTATGACGATGCATAAAATACTTCAAATAAAAAGCGACCTTATGTATAGTCATTAAATCATATTTCAGGTTGCAGATAACCATATACCTTCTACTACACAATAGTAAACATTTTGAGATTGAAAATGACAGTAGCTATCTCTAACAACCATTGATCAGTGGAAACGGAACTAGCCACGTTAGGTTCACATATCATAAGCAATGAATGTCAACAATAAACAAATATACGAGTGTTTACACTCAAACAATCGTATCGTAGAGTCGTGTATTCGGGGTTAGTGTGACGATGAGCCTAGTGGTTTTAGGTTAGCAAAACACTACGGCTACTACTGGAATAGTTTCCACGAATAATTTCCATTTTTCAAACCAAAGGAATACAAAACTATCTAGTTTTTAATCTACTTCGAACTTTATATATCTGCATTTTACAAATGTGACATTCACTGAAATTAAATCATGTTTGTTAAATAATGTTGCGAATAATTATTTTTAAGATTTAGATTCGTCTCGTAATCTTGAAATTTCTCGTATTGCAGAATTTATTTCTCCAATGTTCTAGTTACATAAATTAGTATACAAATCACGCATTAAGATATATTTGACCTCTGCAAATAAATTTCGAGGTTATGTAATTTGTTCATTGAACATAAATTTGGTTTAATCATGTGGTTGCTATATCTAAAATCTAAATAAACATGTACAGATCTATCCTGATGGTGTAAATTTTAGATAAAATATTTATTTTCTAACTTATCTATACTATTAAGGGAAAGATTTATATTTTTATACGTAATAAACTCAAAACTAGTGAACCAAAAAGTCGCGGTCAAAAACATTATATGAAAAACAAAATTTAATACTTCTTTATTCAAACGTGTGAACTAAACTTTACTACTTCACATCTGGAGACCTACTTCTCCGCCATAAAAATCCTATCTAAACAAGAGATGAAAATATTGCGGTCGCGTTAGCATGACAGTTTGTACAAACTGACCGATAAGATAAGTTTAGTGTTTTACGACAAATGTTTTGCAATAATTACACACCAGGTGACGACTGGTCGTTTATTTTTTATTATAAACAGATATGCTTCCAGTTTACTTTTGCAATTAATCTAACAACATACAGAACAGATAAAGTATCAGATAAAACAATTAAGGTTTTGTTATATAAGGGCTAGACAGGAATGTTTCCCGTTGGGTCGATCGATCGGTGTGCCCATCGGGAAACAACCGGTAGATAGAAACAATTTATCTTCTTTAATACATTTAAAAATAAATTAAAGCAATTGAATTGTTAAAAACCTAAAACATTCTAAATTTATATAGAAAAGAAACTATCTTGCAGCGTACAATAATTACATATTGCAATAACAAAATAAAACATTACAAATACAGATTGCCCACAGCGTACTATCATGAAATAAACAAAAATAAAGCAATTACACAAACATAAATAAAAGCAATCGCACACGAAGCTCGCAAATAAAATTCAATACGATCGATACGTATCTTACACCTTTCTTTTCATTCTACTTTCACTTTTGAATGTATTTTTTTTTATAATTGAGACTCGCGATAGTTCAAATAAAAGTCATCCTTTATTACCTACACGCGGTTTATTCCTTTTTCTCTTCTTCATTTTATTGCTAAAGACACCTTTAAGAAACTTTCTTTTAAATAACTTTCATTGGAAAGATTAACCTTAATTAATATAGAGTATTTAAATTCAATCGTCGCTATAAAGAACTTGAAAGCACCTGTTTGTTTATTTATTTTTTTACTTCTCTTTGTATTAACTTCCACTTCTAAAGGTAACTAACAGAATTTGTAAATTGCATTTCTTTCAAATTATATATAAATAAAATTAAGTAAATTTTCATATACAGAAATAAATCAGCGATTATATTGCTCTTAATACAAGCTAAAACGTAAAATAAAACAGTAAATTTCCGTCAACTTACGAAGATAATTTATCTAGCATATCATGGTTTTATACGAAAAAAGTTCCCTCATGTTTTCTATAGACGCTTTCTCCACTCGTCGAAACGTCAATCAAGCCTAGAAAAAGGTCTGAAGCAAACGTACTTGCAACTAATAAAAGCAGAACACGGAGGCAACAAGAACTATGTAACGCCTTCGCATCCAACAAGAATTGTTTTATATGGATTCATATTGCAGTTATGGATACTTTAACACCAAATAGATATTTGCTCTGCCCATAGACATCGTATGCATCTTATAATTTACGATCAGCTACTTTTCTATTAACATATAGTTGCAGTAATTCTAAATACTCATATAGACTTAATCCCCGTGAGAAAGAATTGAAGAGGTTATGCTTTTTTTTCATACCATCCCCTATTACCGACACATCTCTTCTAATATAACTTGCAAGTCATCGCTGGTCTTCTATGAGATCCTAGTACAAACGTCCTTTGACGCCAGAGTCCATTTATGACTTCTGAAGAAAGTAATTAGATTACTTCTTGTTTTTACTTAATGGAGAAGGAAGCAACTATTTGTAATGGCAACATGTAAAGTATCAACCTAATTTAATAAATGCATTGATCTTGTCTTTACTAAGCCAATGCACTGCTAAGAAAATATAGCCGTCGAGAATATTTAGCGTGGACTACTTAATAAAGTGTTTTGTACAATTCTTCAACACTTTGTTTATAGACTGCAACATTTCCGTAACTATGGTACCGCAATCGATAGAGTGCAGTAATTGGCCAGCGTGCAAGGGCGCTCGTACCGATCAATATCGTCTTCAATAGCATATGCAGAATTATGCTAACCTAGTACTATGAAGCTAAAAACATTTTTATAAAATATCTTTTCTGTGACAAAACATATAGAAAACATATTTCTCGTATTTGTTTTAGAGAATGAAATAAATAACAATGGGAATTGACGGTTACATAAAATTGAAGACGATTGTTTACTAATGTAAGAAATCGCCGGTTCCGTTTCTCGATCCTATTTTCTTCTAATCTTGTTTAAAGTATGAGACGTTTGATTCTAGATGTAGCATAATTCTTTTTAATACTATTATTGTAAGGGTTTCTCAGTGCTTTGTTACTAACGTCTTTAAGGTTTGTCTAGAATATTGTGTACAAATACACTTCCTTTCTAAGCAAACGCTGAGCCATATACCGTATTATTACTTTTTAAAGTACTATTAACTAAATTTAAATAATATCAGTTTTGTTATTATTTATATGCAATTCACATTTAATACCATTGCCGTAAATCGGTTTATCGTCTCTTTAACTTCTTTATAGTACTTTTAAAGCGATAAATCGTACCATTTAGCTGTATATGCTAACTTTAATAGAAGTATTCATATTAAGAAAAGTCAGGAAATCGCATATTTGCGATAATAAAGGATAGATTCGCTAGTATCCACAATCTTTTGCAGCTTAAACGGCTGAAGGGATCTCGATGAAATTTGGCATAGATGTGGAAGATAAGTCTGGAAGAACACATAGCTTATTTACTTTTTTTTTAATCCCACGCGGACGGAGTCGCGGGCGAAAGCTAGTAATAGAATAATTCAGACATGTTACACTACACAAAGTAAAGAAACATCGTATGAAATGGACACTTTCATTAGATAGGAGCTCATCGCCATACATCACGTACAAGTAACTACTAGGACTGACGTAAGTAAAGTCCCGAGTGTGCGGGATGACGTCACAAGGGGAGTTACAAACGTGCGGGTTTGGGGACGAGGGCGAGGGAGGGGCGGTATCGATCGGCCGACCTTGAGGGACAAGGACACTCCCCGCAAAGCTTGCCGCGAGCTCCGCTACGTTCATGTTGTCCTGGTACTTCGCGCGCGGTTGGGAATAACTATGACGTCACTGTTTAACCTGAACATTTTAAAGAAAGGTTATTTTCACAACTCACTTTTGTTCTCATGTCGTTTCTCTACTTTTAATTATCTTTTTTAGAAAAGATAATGGATTCTTAAAATCTTACTTAAATAACAACAACAAATTAGCTTAATTACTTCATTCTGATTTACCAATAATAATAATCGATCATTAACAGCCTATCCGTATTTGAACGCCTCGAATTCAAAACAACAAGTTCGTAATTATTCACAATTCATACATAAAACATACATTCAAAGATCACTTTAATACAAAAAACCCGTTGAACGAAAAGCTTCGCCCACATACGACCTTCCGCATATCCTAAACGTTACGCAATATAGGGTGGAAAATGGGTGGAGACCAACTGTTGCTTTCAAATGTCTTTTTATTTATGGTCCGTTACACATTTAAAATGAACGTTAAACAATGTTAAATACTGAAATTATCATTTTTTATGATGTCACTAAGTAACACAAATAAACTTAGAATCCAAGCAAATTCTGAGAACACATCCTGACTACGCCCTAGAAAATACGACCCAACCCTGCCTTGAACATATTCTACAGCAAAAGATATTTTATTTACAAGAATAGAACCTTTTTTAAATGTTATTTATAAAACATGTGAATAGCCGGGGATTTATTGATTTGTTAATTTATTAATTCAATATGTTTCGACTTCTTTAGACATCATCAAAGGTCAGTAATGAATGGTCAAAGCTGATTGACGCGCCAATGTAATTAAGTTGTGAAATTAAATTATATTTGTGTGGAACACGCAGCTTTAATTGTTTGCATTATTTAAGGGAACGTGTCTACGTTAATTGGATACAGAGTTAATATTGACAGGAACTATTTTCCGAACATTAAATTAATTTTTTACTGCTGTTATTTAAAGAAAAGCAATTTTTCAATTCTTATTTTTAATAATAGTAATGCTTCAAATATTTTGTATTTAAACTATGTTAAATCAAAGGCCTTTTGAGCCATTCGCAACAAATGCGTCAATCTACTTGGCAATGCTAAAAAGCTTTTGATGTTTTACGTGTCGTTTGTGTTTCGCAATAAACATCAAGTTGTTTATTCGTAAACAACCTTCTGTAAGCCTAAAACGTACAGAATCGAGTGATTTATCTTCGATTTGTACGCCTACTATAAATTACCTGACATTCGTAAGCACCAGAACATTAATATCGTTTACCTATAAATTATTTTTAATACACAATTTACGTTGTAATTAATCGTAATTTGCAAATTGAATTATCCATCAAGTACTATTTTCATAGTAATTTAAGTCTAGATCTAATGATTGAATTGAGGTCCTCACGAAAACCAACAAAATTGCTACGTCAAGTTTTTTAATAAAAGTTAAGACTTGACTTTCATAGGCCTAAACTTTACAACATTGTGTCAATCTCCCCTATAATTTAAGTAAAAAATGTTATAAGCTACTTAAAACAAATAAGTTTAACGATATTTGAACATTCGCGGTGTGGGCGGAACGTGAATATGTAAGTAGTGACCAAGAGGCACGGACATTTGCAAGGAAATTATCACTTATCGTCATCTAACAGGCAATAAAAAGCCAAAAGTAACCGTTTTAAGGACTAAATTCGTGTGTATCCTTATACAGATACAAACGCAAGTTGTACGTATAACATATTATTTGCTTAAACAAAAGAGAAACAAAAGTTTTGTAAACAATTGCAGCCTTCAGGCCATCACTAAGTATGTATTGTTTCTATTAAAATTTCTGCAATTCAATGCTTGTTGGATTCTAACTGCTATAGAGAATGCATATGTTATCTGGATTTGTTTACTTTGTTGCAATTACGTTTATATTTTTCTAACCTACTCGTATATATCACGATTAAACAATGGATAATAATTGTAGCAGTTTTAATCATATTTTTAAAATCCGTTATATTTTCTCCGCAGATATTGATCCATTGATGTTTTTTTGGTCCAAATTCCTTGCATTCTGATCACGTATATAATATCAAGATGGGTTTTTTCCTTTCGCGTCATGTCTAAGAAAAAGTATCAAGAAATGTAATCTTAAAAAACAATCTACAATGGAGACGTTACAACCGCATCTGAACCACATTCCAAGTACAGGAATAAACAAAGCGAATTCAGCATAATATTTGAAGATTATCTATTTTGTGTATTATTATTATAATATTATGAAGAACAATGAAAAAGAATGGATTTTATAGATAAGTTTCTCCGGAAGCGAAAAGTGTGAAACCAAAACAAGCTCTAAAACTATTTTCGTGTACAAAATTATACTTAGCTCGTTACTACATCTACCTGTTTACTTGAATGAAGACCATTCTAGGAAACTGTTCAACAGGTAGGAAAAAGTACATCACAAAAGCAGGGGTTCCAAACTACAGTTTACTAAGGATAATAATTCTTAGACGTAATAAATACTACGACGGTTTTTTCTGTATTTGTACTATTATTTTATGAGACCTCTAAAATAACAATCTTTATATTGGAGATCTCTAATATCCCCATGTTCCATGACCCGAACAAAATTATAAAACAGATTGTGTGGTCTACGAGCCGATATGTTGATGACCCCTGTTCGTGAACTATAAAAAAAGTTTAAAAAGTCCCAGAAGTTTCGATACCATTGTTGGCCGCACGGTCCGTTTTTTCCAACGATCGGAAACTGCTCACTAGAGCGATTTTATTTATTAGCATGTCGTAAAAAGGATTCCGATGTAAATAGATTTTTACTGGCTCTGTCAAAGACCGGTATGTATATTTTTTTGTTACGATTTACATGGAAATGTGATATAAAGCGTGGAGCATCTGCCAATATGTTACACATTGATATTTATAGAATTTGAAATCAGTGGACGACCCGCATATCGGTTTATTCGGGTGTAAAAATATTGAATTTGTGTAATTGTTAAATCATTTTCATTGTTTTGAGAAAATAAGTGTTAATAAAAGTTTGCTAATAAATTACATCTTATGCAAACCTAGTCTCGTCTTCAAGCGAATTCTGAACCAACTCCCTTTCAAACAATTTTCTATATAAATACACATGCGAAGTCGTGTACGTATTAACATCATAAGGATATTAATTGGGCTATACTCGTATAGATAAATCCGTTAACACTAAATAAGTGTTTTATTAACGGAATGTATAAAAAAAAAATCTTTTGAATAAACAAAAACCTCGCAAAGCTAATTCCAAATACACGTTCCAATGTCGACATACCGGTTGGCGATTTGATAACAGTTAAAATACGATTTGCATTTTTGTATCATATATCGAATTCACTGAAATATTAGTTTCCGTGGCATAGAAGATAAAGTCTCGCGGTTTTGTGGAAATAAAACTATAAATGGACTATTCTTCATTGCAATAACAATTGAATTGTAACAATCTTCTAGTGTTTTATAGTCTTTTGTTTTAATGAAATAAAATTGATGGCTAAAGAGATCCTAGGTTTATAATCAACTTTGCTTCAATACCTACTTCTGTATTTCTCACAATAGACCAGAATTAGATAAGGATTCAGAAAATCCATCATTAAAAAAACAACAATGATTTCTTCGGTCAAATCCAATTATAATAACGGACACGAGTAACACAAAATGACCGTAATCTATAAACTGTTAACAAAGTTATATCATAAATAAATTGCCGTAAACATCATGAAAAGTTTATGGTATACGTGACATATTTAATTTCAAGGTCACTCGACATTGTATAATTCAATAGGAGGGAGATGTTATTAAATATTATGACACTCTTGTAATTATTGAAGACTTAAATGTCACAAATAAAAACTAAAAAGTCAAGTGGCCGTAGTGACCTCTATCGCGATCAATACTAATCGACTGTTAATGATGTGACGTCAGAGATAATAAACTTACTGAATCATTAATATGATAAGTAGATAATCATAAACCGCCAAAAATGGAAATACCTTGCTTTATCAGACTTGACTTACAGCTCTGTGATTCTATACTAAGGTAAATTTTGACGAAAGTAATTAACTTTAAACCGCGCTTAGAATTTATGAATGTACAAAGAGCATATAATGTAATTTAGAAGAAGCGACTAAGCTACAACTTAGCGTCCTTCAAGAAGCGAGCATATCACCTTCTCAAAGGTTGGCAACGCATCTGCAATTCATCTGGTATTGCGAATGTCCATGGGCGTCAATGAACATATCGGTGTTCCCGCTGCTCGTTTTCTTATATATCAACTAAAAACTTTTTGCAGTCCGTAGCATCTTTCGAAATTCAAATTAAGGAGGATTTAAAAAAAATCTTGATAATTTCTTCCGGAAGCGCTGCGTTTCCCACGCACCACTCTGACGGTGAAATCTCCAATACTCTGACAGAACAATAAGCGCCCCCATTCATATACACTCTGCAACAGTCGCAAAAACTAACCATGTACGAAACGACGAAACTTTGTAAAGCGGTACTTCGCTGAAGCACCAACTAGTTGGGAATATCATTAGAATGTTTGTAGTATTTCAACGTTAGCGAAGTTTGAAATAACAAATGCATATTGTGTTTTAATCAAACATAATTAGAAATACTTTTCTAGATAGATTAGAATTACAGAGAAAAGGAAAAGGAAAAAATTAAATTAGACCTTAATAGAACTTTTAAGACTCGTGCGGATTTCTGTTACATTCTTATGAAATCACCATTTGCAGTAAATGCTATTGTTCTCTCAAAGTGCACAGACTGAGAAAGTAATCAAGATAATACGATTTTCTTTAACAAACACGTCCCGAGTTAACCCCGACTGCCACTTGCAACTGAAAGCGGCTGATTCTTTTATATCATTCGTTGCACAAGAAAACATATTTGCACACTCTTATCGTATTGTTGAAATTAGATAAAGAGAAACGAAACAGCATCTCACCGAACTAGTGCGTTATCTTAAAACGTCAAGAAAGTAAGATTATGACAATAATTCTGGTTTTATAGTAAATGTAACAAAGAGGATAATATCAAAATTGTTGTTACGTCTAAGTAGGTATAATAGGTACCAAATTAAATGGCAATTTCTAAGAAAGTATGGGATTTCTAGACACTAATTAACACTTATTAATTACGTTAAAGGAGTCATTATCATCAAATTGAATTTAGAGTAATAACTTATTATAGTTTCCTAGTAAACTGACTACATTTCTATAAGACTTAAAAAAATATAATTTCAACTAGTTCAGAGACCAATTCAACAACAACTTTGTGAAGACACGACAATTTCGATCATTACGCCTCATGTTCCGATTCCTAAATTTATCACCAATTGACGCTCAGGGGTCTGTTGCGGCTTTATATGAATTGACAGGTACTAAATTCACAGAAAATAGGCCAACTGACAATAAATATACCACACATGTGGGCATAAATAGTTCCAACGATACTACCGTGAGCACCCAATAAAACCCAAGAGAAAAAGGCAACTAATATCAGGTTTCACAACTGGACGTAAACAATATGAGGTACACATTTAGTAGTAAATGTGTGGCAGAAATTCCATAGCAATTAACACTAACGTTAGCCAATCAAATTTTAAGATTTGACCAATTCATCGATAATAATAAGTACGAATTCTCACTTTAAATAAATTTCAGATATTATTAGAAACAAATATTTAACTAGGATTTATCAGAACTGTGCCAAGCTCTACTCTCAATACATAGAAATGGACTGGACATTAGTTGCTGGAACTTGCACGATACGACATATCTTCCTAGAACGCTTGTTACTAAGTTGAGAATTCGTGAGAACTAAATGTAACTAGGTACCCCAAATTTCTGTACAAAAAACAGAAGTACAAAAGTGGATATAACTCAAGAAATCTAGAGTAATTGCATTGAATAAAACCTATTAATTAATTTGTTACTTTAGCCAGTGCGACAACATCAAAGGGATGTATTTTTTTAATCTGTGGAAGACGTAATAGCGATGTAGGTTGAGGGCACGTCAAGATACAAGGTCGCCGCTACTGGTGGCTACACTTAACGCTGCAGACCAACCGTGCTATTATTGCAGTTCTAACTGCTTTTTAATTCGAATAAACTAATATTATCTTCAGGATTTGAATTTAAACGTTGTAAATCAGTATAAGCTTAGAGGTATATTTACTAAATATGTATCATTTTCTGACATTCCAGCCTCTACAACAATTTGGCATAAAAATCTACAGCTATAATCAGGATATTGCAATTTTATACTAACTTGGAACTATTTCGTTTGGAATAGAATTATTTAAGTAATCTCTAACTTAAACAGTACTTTTCCATATGTAAACTTTTACATTAAATTTCCATTTAATTACAAAGTAATCAGCGCACTCAAGCTGTCAAGTGATCCTTGTTACGTTACGTAATCAATTTCTAAGATTAATTGTCTAATGAGTACACTTACGCTACTCTAACTTATTAAATAATTACTACTTGTTATTTAAACTCGTAGTACGAGTGTCTTATATAATAGTAACTTTAATGATCAGGCGTAACTTTAAGATTCGATTGTCGCTGATTCGATTCCTAGTTTGGTTTTCTCATGTGTAGGTACCAGGATAACAAAGACAGGAAGGGTTCTATAAAATAATTTGATACGAGCATCGATGGCGTAGTTGACTGGTAGAACCATAATCATAAGTTTAGGTTCTATCCTGGTCATGTGCCAATTCGTTTTTTGAATTTTCGAATTTAAGACGTTCTTACGGTGAAGGAAATCTTCATGATCCCACCTGCTTATATCGGGGAAGAAATTAAAATATATGTGTGAAGTCCATCAACCCTAGTCACCCCTAACTTAGAGTAGACTCCCTCAGTGGAGATGTATAGCTGATGTTGATAACGGTACGGCACAAAAGTAATCGGGCTTTTTTAAATATGGGGTCATTTTGATCATGAACCATAGAAATACATTAAATATTTTATATGTAACTGTAGCTAAATGTATCCATTGTGGGTGGCTTGGTTAATTAAATTTGATAAACGATAATAAAAATTAATACTAAATTAAGACATACGAATATATTCATTATCTAAAGCTCACAACCCAGTAATCTCTAATCATAACCAAGCACTTGACCTTATATCAAAGATAGAATAACCTTAAACACCGTTTATGCAAAACAAAGCTATAATTAAATATGACACAATCGCCGCTTAACTTGACCATAAACATAATTAACTTTTTTAGTAAAAGGCTAATTTCGCACACTTGGCAAATTTGGCAACAACTTTAAACCCCTTTTTGGATAACTTCGTGAAGGCAAAATGTGTTTGAGTCCATATTGTCATATCAAAGATACTAAACAATGTGTTTTTATGTAGTTTTTTTTTAATTTAAACTCACGATTAAACTAACGTTTGGCCAAGTTTTTGAGCATAATTTTATTCATCTAATCTCGAAATATAATTATAACTATAATTGTCATCCTTATAACTTAAAATAATGCGTCGTCATAGATCGTCGCAAAATTAAATGAAATTGAAACTTCGGTATTGATTTACTACAGAATCAAATTAAAAAATCACGCATTTAACCTAAACATGTTTAAATTGTTCCATTCTGTAACGGTTATTGTGCAATGTATCGGTTTTTTCAAGTTGATAAAGTCAGCGTGGTTTGGACACTTGCGTTCGTAACCGGTGAAATCAAGTTTAGATAAACATATTCGTTGTCATCATTATAATTAAATGCCAAATGGACCACAGGCCATGGTCATTACATTTAAATAAGATAATAAAAACACAACTTATTCAAATACATCACGCCTATTTATATTCAAAGATAAACGTTATGTATAGAGAAATGTATGATATCATTTTCATATCGCTTAATTGTTTATAAAAGATTACTTTTGTGTAGAATAACTATTACCGTAATCTTGTCTTAATTATGTACCTAATTCTTTATACCTAAAAATATGTTTGCCTAATTCCCACACTAAAACACTTTTAAGCAATTGGAAAATAACTTTTTGTAGGAAAGCAACCTTATTATATTATCACAACACTACATTTTGTTATTTTTAGAAAATACAGATAGTAAGTATGTTTATAGAAAACCAACTTGCAAAATATTTTATTGAATTGCGTTCTAATATTAGTTTCTGCTTACCTCCTGGATGCGTGAGCGTGTTTGGATGCACGAAGCCATCTTTGTGCAGCAACAGATGCCGTGGCTCCGTTGCCAGGTAACAGGTCGAGCCGTCAGCGAGACACTTCTGGAAGCACTTGGCGGCCTGATAAAACAAGGACCAAGCGTATTCCTCGCCGATGGTTGAGTTGAACGCCTGCAGTATCTGCTGGAGATTTAAGCAATCGTAAGCGTCCAGGGAGACGTCGGCCCCGGGCGCGCCGGCACCTTCCTTGCGCATCATCGCGCTACCCGGCGGCTATCGGTTGCATTCTAATGTTTACACACTCCTATATGCACCACACCGGTCAATTTTGTTCACCATGAATTTGTTCTATTTCACGCGGCACTGTAAATTTGTGATACGGATTATTGAAATTTGCGTTTACATTAATACACTACGTGCTGAACTGTCATCGCGTCCACTGAAACGTCACTGTCAAATTGTTTGCATTTAATAAGAGGGTGGCGTAAAAATTTGTTTCAAATTGTTTTGCGTGGTTGAGATCGCGAGAGCGCGTGCGCGTCGGCTCGCTAGACGAACACACACGACGTACATTCACGACGAAGGCTCGTGCCGGACTGGCGGCCGGCGACGAACACGGGCGCGCTTCGCCGCAACCTCCCGGCTCCGGATCCAATCCAAGATGCTCTCCGTCCCTACCGCGGACCCGGACCGCATTACTTCCTTCATCATTACGGCACTACACCAACACTGAACCACTGCATTGCCGATAATGCCAATCAAGGAGACAAACACTAAAACAGTAACTAAGAACGTTTAGGTTTAGAATTTCACTTTGATAAAACTTTACTTCTAAACACGCAAAACGTACATATCCTTACACTTGAAATTCGTAAATGAAAAATGGCAATCGCCTTTCAAGGTTGATAAGGTAATTATTGATATTGAACTATTTTATTAGCGTTTATCTTATCAGGTCGATTGAAGCTCGCTCTTTGATAAGCGGACAGTAGCGTACGATTGAAATAAAATAACAGCTCGCTTATACGTTTTTTTTAATGATTACAAATTTACATGTTAATATTACAAAACATTACAACACAGTGATCCATTATATAATTTGATAAATTTTAAAATTCTATACTATGTAATATAAATGATTCTCAATGACATACAATTTCCTTTTAATACTGCTTATACCTTTTTAAAGCAATCTAATCACTAGATACAGTAGTACAATGTTTAATTATATTTTATAATAAAATCAGTTCATTCTAATCTAGCATTTGTGAAACAAAACGCATAACACTAGCCTAGCTATTAATATCGTTTTTCTATCAATATGTATTACATTATAATATCATAATATTATATTAAAGATATATGGAAATATTAAAGAGAACATTTATGTGTTGACTGTTGCATATGAGCTAAAATAAACATAGGAATGTTAAAAATTAGACCATAATTTTATAGCAGCCAAAATTTTCAAGAATGTAAACTAAATCAGATGTTTGTAGCAGCGAGATGGGGCTACACTCTTTTGACTTTTTGTTCGTATACGTTGGTGAAACACCTGTAAACGCTCTGTTGTCTCTATTTTCATAGATAATAAAACGACATATGTTTTGTACACTTGTTTCCGCAGTGGAAACGGTAATGTGGTCATTCAAATTCCGTTTAATACTCAAAAAAATCGTAGGATGTAAAAAAAGACTTTGAATAAATAGAATATCATGATTTTTAATTTCTAATTTACGATGACAATTTTGACAAACGTATTGATGTAGGAGATAGCAAACACAGAATATAATTGGAAAGAAAGAGATGAACATAATTTCGTCTTTTCCTTTATCTCCAAGCAGATTTTTTTTGGGAAATGCAATATTGAATTACATATTGTAAATCTTTCAATGCACTTAAATTCGAGATAAAACACGAGAGATAGAAGATAAATCAACATCATTGTGATAAAATAAGCTGTAACAAGGATTTATTAAGAGCGCACCCACCTTTGACTAAACTATCGCACAACTGTGCGATCGTCGATTGTTTCGCGGTCAATTCAACTTTTTAAATGCACAACTAAAAATAGAGTAGTGTGCGCACCTCCATATAAGCTCATAGGTATCAAAGCGAGACTAAACAGTTGTGCGATACTTTAGTTTTAGGTGTGCGCACGCTCTAAAGTGTGATAAAACAAACTGTAACAAGGATTTATTGAAGTACGCGTGCAATGGATAATACAGTTAAAATAACAATGTATAGAAGTGCAATACATTTAAGTTTGATTTTTCTGTTTGTTATCTCTGTTCTTTTCGAAGAGAATGACAAGGACGTCAACATATTCTTCAGGTGTCTTATACTCTCGGTTACTTATGTTTTTTTTGGTATACATGTATTTAGAAGAGACAAAGTATTCGGAGGATTTAAGCGTCCGTTGTTACTAAATGAACGCAATAAATCTGCATACGCTTTGACCTTAAGGTCATGTCTTTGATCAGTATGTTTATCCGTAGAGTAATTAAAAATCCAATTATGCAAAGTCTATATTTAACTTTGATTTCTCATAATATATATTAATCAAATGATGTAATGAACTACACTTTTTTGCCTTATTAGGCCAATACCTACACAGTAATTGTATGAATGCGTAAAAAATGTATGTTTGTTGATCCCCAAAAATTACGAACGTGAAAGCCTTACCTTATATCCAACGATTAATATTGTCAAAATACTGAAAAACCAACCCTTAATACTACGCCTAGATTTTCTTTATTCATGCAGTCTAGTTAATTTATAATTTAATGAAAGTCGAATAATTAATGAAACAAAGATATGGCAATGTCTATATTGCTCTTGACCAGTGTAATTTTACACAATAAAAAAGTTGCAATAAAATTTCATTCCTTAAAATAATTTTATAATTAGCAAGACAATAAATACAAACAAATGGAATTTTGGCAAAAACGATGCATAACTATCACTTTTATTTGGTCAAAAAAACACTATCATTTTTTCTTGAGACTCCAGAGTGGGTCCAGGAAGTTAAGGGGGTCCTTCATATCCCCGCTCTTAAGGCCGGGGGCTTGTCGCATTTCTTCGAAGGATTCCCGAGAGAACTTCTGAACGCGGGTAGCGGTAGCATCACTAGCTGTAGGGGTATTAGTGGATATCGGCGCGGTAGGACCTCGGGGTAGTACACCTGCCCCGCTTTGCAGGGATACCGCTTCCCCACTGAACATTGTCGTACCTGGTAAAATCATACTAATATTATAAATGCGCAAGTTTAGATGGATGGATGGATGTTTCTTAGAGTTTGTAGTCTAAACGGCTGAACGGATTTCGATGAAATTTGGTATAGATGTAGAGGATAGTATGGACGAACACATAGGCTACTCACTTTTGTTTTTTTAAATTCCAAGCGGACGAAGTCGCGGGCGAAAGCTAGTATACCATAAACATTATTTCTTGATTTTGTGCATTTCTTCTTTTTTTGCCTACAAAATTTTGCAAACAGCAAATTCAAAAAAACAAACAACAATGTAGTAAAAGGTAAACAATTCGAATCACGAAATCCGGCGTCAATTTTTAAGCAACAACAAACAGCTTGTTGTTTCCAAAAACATCAATAACACGTTAATTCGGTGATAAGTTAATTCAAAACAATAAAGCAATTAGCAAATCAAACATGTGTTCATTAATATGTTTTCGTTTTAAATAAACAATACCTTTTAGATATGACACCCAAAGCAACTGCAAAGTTTTACTTTAAATAATCGATTATTCCCTCTAACTGCACAGAGAATCCTTAAATTATCACTAAATCTGAGTAAATTTTGTAACACGAAACACTCAGTGAGGGTCTAAGTAAGCTGAGTACATGTACAGTATAGACAGAGAAAGCAATATGATGACATCTCACCGGAGCAGAGCACGCCCTGCGCGTAAAAGAGTACAGTTTTGTACGCGTCGGCCAAGTATTTGGTATCCTCCAGCACGTTGGTGCGATGCTTGTATAGGTTTATACATGCAGAATCCAGCATATCTAATGTGGAATAAAATGTACACTATGAAACCAGAATATTTCTGAGGAATATATAATTGGTGGTACTGGCTTGTAATTTTTTAATAATTTTTATTTTTATTTCTATAGATGTCGTAAGTATAGGGCTGTTTAAATAACATTAAACATATGCTGTAATTACTGACTACATAACAAAGAAGTGCATGTTTACGCTTGACGTTAAGTACATATTGTTTGACCTAAAACTGGCAATATAGTTTTAACACAAAACTATAAAAAACATAAAAAACCAAAATCAATCTTACTAATATTATAAATGTGAAAGTTTAGATGGATGTTTGTTGGAGTTTGTAGCCTAAACGGCTGAACGGATCTGGATGAAATTTGGCATAGACGTAAATGATAGTCTGGAAGAACACATAGGCTACTCACTTTTGATTTTTTAATGCCACCCGGAGTCGCGGGCGAAAGCTATAACTTCTATAGCAATGCGAAGCTATCTTACCGCACAGTGTGACGTCGCCGGCGCGCACTTGGCACATAGCGAGCAGCAGCACAGCGAGCAGCGCGCTGCGGCCCGCGCCCGCGCCGCACTGCAGGCACGCGCCGCCCAGCTGGTTGCTCAGCCGGCCGGAGAACGTGCTCGCCAGCACGCGCTCGCACAGCAACACGAGCGGGCTGCACGATACTCTGAACAAGTATTCATTACTGTAGCTACAACTGACTTTTCAAACATCAAACGAGTCGTGTAGAATACAATAATAGCATGGCGTAAAGAGACACAAGGCGTAGGTGCCGATAGGAGAATGTAAGGGGGATGTCGATGATCAATTCACCTTGAATTGATCATCGACATGCACCTCCCCTTTGAATATTTGTTCCGCCCTCCCCCTAGATCAACGAGTGGAGCCGCTAAATAGATTAAAACTGGCCGAATCATATCGATAAAGAAAATAAGGAATTATAGTCACAGATGTAATAAATAATAAATAATAAAATAATCAACATATCCTAAGCTAAATTAAAGACAACAGCAGTCAAAAACCTTATTTATCTTAGTCTAATGAAGTTTATCGTATCACTTACTTGGCTGGAAAAACGTTGATCTGGTAATGAGTGATATTGAGGACAGTTTTCCCGTTGCTGAGGGCCAGCTTCCTCTCCGTCCAGTGCACGGTGCACGTCACCTCCTCCAAGCTTACCCTTACTCCCGCAAGATCAAGAAATTGACCCTTTGCTGTTGGCCAATACGATAAACCTTGCATCTGAAAATAAAAACCAAAAAAACTATAAATTCGTATATTTTGTAGAGAAAATTAGAAAAAACGTTTTTCTACGTACCTCGATCTCACTCAGTAAGCAAACAACGCACACAATCTTGTATTCCAGGATTGCCTTCCAGAATATTCCAGCATCGTTTTGCGTCGGACATTTTGAAATCATTAGAGGTATACACCATGGAGCCAATTGCTAAAAGATATTTTCATTAAAACATAGCATCTTCAAAAATGTATTTCAAAGGATTTTAGACTTTATATCTATGAATTTAAAGCTGTAAATACCTTGTAGTAAGAAGCGTTGATATATGCGTCCGGGTCAGATTTGAGCACCACTCTAGAATCATCGAAAGGCACGACTGCAGACGCGATATTTCCTTCACAATGCTGCATAGCAACTGTTTTCGTACGACTCATATTTTCTTTCATCTGAAAATGTGTTTAATCGTTTTATTTCACCATTAAAATTACGAAACGTAATCTTAAATTTGGAATTACGGATCTTACTTGAATATCTTGTAACATTTTCCATTTAGCATCCAAAGTTGTAACTCCGCCAGCAATTCTATTCGTCAATGATTCAGTTATATTCTGCAATTGCTTCACTTCTTGCGTGAATTTGTTCAACAAACTCGGATCTGAGAATATATCTTGTTTCGCCGGCCTTTCTATTATTTCTTCTTTAGGCACTGGTTTAACTATAGGTTCTGTTTTGGGAACGATTGTTGGTTTTATAACAACTTTGTCAGACACTTGAGGCACTTTTATTTCGGGCATTAACGGCTTGTAATCGACATTGAAATCAATATCAGAGAGTAAATCAAATGTAGACGGTTCAGATTTGACTTCTGGTTTCACTTCAGTTTTTTTAACTTCGGGCTCCGGTGCAACAGTTTTTACTGTTGCATTTTGTTTGTTCGTGTCGATGTTTTGTTTGATCGGTTCTTTTTCTTTAGGTGATACTAAAAAGGAAGAAATTGATTATAAATAAAATGCAATATATTTTTAACAAATCTTTATTGCTAACTACATTACAATAAATTCGGTTAACTTTTTATACAAATATACATTCACTGTAAATATTATTTGATTGTAAAATGTTACAATATCTTACCTTGGGTATCAGTGTACGTGACATTTGTTTGGGGAACAACTCCCGATTGCATGTATGTGGAGTGATTCATTTCTGAAGTATAATTCGTTGCTTCTGGAAAGTTCTGTTGCGGGACATTTGGCTGACTGGTATTAGGCACTTGGGTATTCTGGTATCCGTATGGATGATTGTAGTAAATCTGAGTATTTATCGGCTGTTCATTAGAGATCTGTTGTATCTGAGGATTGTCTGAAGGTGACTGCACTGTGTTACACACTCCTGCGTTAGTGTACATCGTTTGTTGATTCCAATTTGGATCTTTTTGGGTTACCTGAGGGTCCATATTCGGTTGTTCGACACCTCCGTAGTTGGTATAGGAATTTTGTGATCCATAATTGTAGTCGTAATTGCCGGTGGAAGTGTTATAAGTGTAACCGGGATGGTTTTGGTAATTTTGATCCTGGTAGAAAGTATTCGATGTTTGATAGTTTTGGTCGTTGGGTGGATTTACGCCTGTATAATTCTGATAACTGGATTGGATGTCCATGGAGGACAATGCCTCTCCGGTCACGTGTGACTTGATAGGTTTGTCTAATGCGTCAAGTTGTGACATTGAAGCGTTGTACTCTGGATTAGAGTCAGTAGGAACGTAAGGGTTAGAGACAGTGACCGGAGCACTGACTACACAGGTAGTAGATGTGACGGCACTCTCCGCGTTAGTGTACATGTATGTCTGTGGCATACTTGCGGCATCTTGCCCGCTCGTATAGTACTGCGTGGCATACGCATTCGATACATTCGGTTGAACCGTCTGTGGGTATTGGTTACCCATTTCCGCGGTGTAGTTATAATTTAAACTGTATTCTGAAGGCAATTGGGAGGAGACGCTGCTAGTTTGTGAGTCCTGTGGGGCATGGCTGTATGTGGCCATGTTGGATGAAGGTACATGTTGGTATTGCATGCTGTAAAACGTTTGCGAATACTCGTTGGGCAAATTACCCGTGGATTCAGATTTGTTCTGTTGATTGACTGGTGCGGTAACTTGCATTTGGGCAAAGTTTGCTGTCAACTGTTCTTGATTAGCTGAATTGTACATTGTATTATCTGGGATTGGTCCAGCTTGGTTCGCATGTGTGTAGGGATCGTACATATAAGGTTGTACGTTAGTATTCGTTTGATTAACGTTTTGATAGTTAAGTGAAATTTGTGAATCTGAGACGAGAGTTGCATTGTTGTGTGTAGCGGAGTAGTATGGGTTGGTGTAAGTTTGTGGGTCTGCCATTTGGCTGGAGTACTGGGGTGGTGTGTAGGAGGTGTAGCTGTAATTGGACATGTCGTCTACTGGCTTGTCAGTATTTTTGCTTGCTGCGGGATATGCGTACGTATGTTGAGCGGAGTAAGGGTCAACATCGCTCGGTGCGTACGGAGCGCTGTAACGTCCGTATGGGTTTTGTACATTATGTATAGCTGAAGGCATTACTACTCCATCGGGTAAACTCATTGGTGTTATATCGGTGGCTGAAATAACAAAACATATCTTGGAGTAAAATCCTACATTACCCTATATTTTAGTCGATGTTTTTCATTTTGAATAGCACATTTTGTTCTGAATGTATACAATTACCTTCAGATCCGAGGGGCGCGGGTCGCGCAGATGTGGGATAAATAGTTTCTGGGTAATATGTCTCAGCTGGTAAAGGATCAACTTGGGCTAAAACAAAAACGAGAGGTAACCGAATATTTTTATGGAAAACACTATTGCAAAAGATTACGAAAAACATATAATTCTGTTTTATACGAGTTATTTCTATTTTTCAATTGATATGTGTTTAATACGTTACCTTGCGGAGTACGGTTTCTCCCCAGAGCCCTGTTCTTCATATAAGGCAGATAATCTTTAAGTTTAGGCGTGGCTGTAGTACTCAGCGGTATGGGGATGGGGTCTGGTGTTTTCGCTACTGAAGCACTTGCCGGTGCCGCACTGGCAGCTATAAAATACCATAAAAACACCTTACTGTTACAGACAATTTTTCGTTTCCTTCTTTTAATATCTTTCAATTTCAATATTTCTTATTTTCAATATTATATGACTTATTAATTTAGAAGAGAGTAGAAAATAAGACGTAAGAGGTAAGATGAAGGACAAAAAGCAATATGTTTTAGAATGTAACCCAATATTAAGGAAGTAAATAACAGTCGACAAATGCAAGCGCCAATAGCCTAATGGTTTGGGGTACGGACTACCGATCGTGAGGTCGAGGGTTCGAATCCCGCCATTCGACTATTGTGAACCATATCCTAGCACAAGCATAGAGCTTAGTTGGAATGGTTAAAGGAAATATTAGTAAAAACTAGTTGTTCCCATGCGACTTCATCCACGTAAAATTATAAAAATCTCATTTTATTGTTTACATTTTTCAAATTATCAATTGTAAATGTCAAAATGACATGACATGATGTCAAACCATGGCAACCTTGCTTCCTTGATGTTGGCAGCAACTTATGGTCTCTTTCCCACATTAGGGTTTTTATCCAAAATGTTTACCCCTAAGTTTAATGGCGTGAAAATACATAGCCTAAAGCGTTACGTAAGTGTAGGGCTTTTTATTAAAAAAAGAGTTATTCAAAAATATGCTGTAATTGCTGACATCTTAGGCAACAAAGAAGTGTGTGTTTACGCTTTATTATATAAGTATAGATTAACAAAAATCTACTAATATTTTTTATAAAAAAAAAAAAAAAATTCTTCGTTATACGAGTCAACGAGCCATCCCATATGTAACATGCAATTTATGTCCTTTAAAATCTTATTTTATCTTGTAGTTACTTACGCTTAGTGGTCTGGTTGGCGAGCAGCTGCTGGCGCTCCTCGTGCAGCACCTGGCACGTGCTGCGCAGGCGCGCCAGCAGCTGCGCCACGTTGTGCGCCAGCTTGCGGTAGAACTCCAGCCCCTTCTGCGACTTGCCCAGCAGCTCCTCGTACGCGTCGTACGATGTTACTAAAGCTGATATACAAAAACACTTAGTTTGTATTTGTATGGCACCAGTTATACTTCCCCACTGGGGCTCGGAGTCTACCCGAAATAAGGTGACTAGGCTTAGTACGGGTTGAGTTCACACATATCTTTGAAATTCTTCACCGATATGTGCAAAAAAGGCAAAAAAAATCTATTGTTCTCCTTCTCACTAAAAATAACAAATGAAAGGAAATATATTTACATATTTCAAAACAATATCAAACATTGTTTTTTCAGCCTTTTACCATTTCTGCCTACTTTAAATTCGAATCTAGTTACTGCCTTATATATCTATGTTGCAATATTGACATTTAACTTATATTCTACTAGCTGATGCTCGCGACTTCGCTCGCGTGAAATTAAGGACTATGAAAAATATAGCCTATGTTTAACACTGATAACGTAACTTTTTTAATGGTGAAAGAATTTTTGAAATCGGCCTATTCGTTTTTGAGTCATTACAATACATACAAATCTGTATTTATTGAGCTAGCGCGCTCTATCCTTCGGCCGCGTCTTCACTTAGCTTCGGTGGAGTCGTGGTCAAGCGCTGGTTTATTTATGTTTAAAAAAAAAACTGTCGTCTTTATGATTATCGTGGTCGCTCACAGCACACTGACCATTGATAAGTCCGTCCCTCTTCCGCAGCACGTCGGCGAGCAGCCGCCGCGACTCCGCGTACGTCGCGTACAGCGTCGTCAGCTTGTTGATGATGTTCTCCTGCGCCGCTAAGTTCTGCTCTATTATCTTCACCTAAACATTGGTCAAATTATATTTTATTATCATACTAATATTATAAATGCGAAAGTTTAGATGTATGGATGGATGGATGGATGTTTGTTAGAGTATGTAGCCTAAACGGCTGAACGGATTGCGATGAAATTTGGCATACATAGATGTAGAGGATAGTCTGGAAGAACACATAGGCTACTTGCATTTGTTTTTTTTAATTCCGCGCGGACGGAGTCGCGAGCGAAAGCTAGTATTTTACTAAAAATTACATGTCACTTACATAATGAACAGAAATACACAAATGTATACAAATAATAACTAGCTGTCGCCTGCGATTTCGTACGCGCGGAATCAAAAAAAAACTATTAGTAACCTATTTGTTCTCCCAGACTATACATCTGTACCAAATTCATCAAAAAGAATAAAATCTCTCTGGAGACCCGTCTTTTCTTACATAAAAAAGGCAAACGAGCGGCGGGAACACAGTGGTCAAGTTGTAAGAAACATCCATCCATACATCTTACGCATTTCTAATATCACTAAGATTGTATTGCTAAAGTTGCTAGCAAACTAAAATCGAATTCGCGCCATAAACGTATAGCTCCATCTCTGTTATATGAAAGGCAAAGAAAGGGACAGTTGCCTTTGGCGCGTGCTTCTCAATCTCCTCGCGGAAGATGTCGTCTGCGGCGTCGTTGCGCGCGAGCAGCTTGGCGGTGACGTCATCGGCGGCGAGCGCGGCGCGCAGCTGCTGCACGAGCGCGTCGCGCTGCGCCTGCATCTCGCGCGCCTTGCCCACCACGCGGACCATCTCCTTCATAGTTTCACGGTCTAGACCCTCTGGACGAATACAGAATAAACATATATACACAATTTAAGTTTTCAATTTCTTAAAATAACTTAATTAATGTGGAGAGGGTCATCAGTTAGAGTAGGCGTAGAAAGAGATGGAGAAATTGAGAGTCGAGATTAAGCACTTGACCTGGGTTCAAATCCCGCCATGTACCAACGCATTTTTCAATTTTTTAATTTCATATGAACATTTACGCGACATTTTTACAATAAAGGAAAACATCGTGAAAAGGCACATAATTCCGAAAAACCTCAAAATTTGTATAAACCAGCATTAGACAACATTAGCCACTAGACCAACGTGGTTGACTAAAGCCTAGTCACTAATTTAGGGCTCTGAGCCCCCCAGAGGAGACATATATGGATTGATGAGTCAAATAGTACATAAAACAATTTGAAGAACGAAAACTGCACCTTCATGATAGGAATATACTGGTTAAAGTGCAAAGTTTATAAATTTTCCAAAAAATAAAAAATATCGAATTTCATACCAATATTGTCGATAGTCGGTATCTTGGCCTGCAGCAGGTCCAGCGGCTGGGCCAGCAGGCGCAGGTTGGCGATGTGCAGCGTCATGGCCTTGTGCAGCACCTGGTTGCTCTCGTTGGTGCGCGTGTGCGCCTCCTGGTACTTGTGGAACTCGCGCGAGATCTCCGTCTGCACTATGGACGGCGGGCGCGGGCCCATCACCTTCTGGTACTCTTTTTCTTTTAATGTTTCCTCCTGTACAAATGAATATACTGTATATCTTATACGCTATCAGCAGACGTTTAGTGATCACCAAGGAAATCTTGTAGGAGTACCGCCTAGGGCGTAAAAGGGCGTCTCAAGTGCACATAAGGGCGCTACCGTCGTCTTTCGGTCTGGTTTAACTAAATGTAGCCCTGGTTACCGGCACGGTAATGCTAAAACCGGCCCTATTTCTTAATGTGGATTTACTAAGAGAAATTATGAGAGGAACTGCCTTAGTGATCAGTCTTCAGTCTATTTACTAAGAAACTCTCTCTTCCTTAGTGTGTAATTTGAATTTTGAGTTCACCTTTAGTAATCATTCAGAACTTTGAGTCTGGTGGTAATTGACAGTTGCAAATTTAAGAAAAAACTATACTATACGAAAAAATGAGGATAGTATGAACTTATTACAAACATTCTTTCAGCCATACTAACTTGAATAAGTCCCTTGATTTCTGATAATGAATGTTCAACATCGCTGATCACTTCAGCCAAGTTGTTCATAGAGTCAACTAAAGACTGAATGATCTCCGTCTTAGCATTCATTGCTGCACATCTGTCTACTATCTCTTGAGGTATCCTTAACAAAGAAAAGAAAATAAAACAAAAATTAGAAATAACACCTGCAAATAATATAAAAAATGTAGCCTATGTTACTCAGTATTAATGTAGCTTTGTATTATCTTACTAATATTATAAATGCGAAAGTTTAGATGGATGGATGTTTGTTAAGAGTTTGTAGACTAAACGGCTGAACGGATCTCGATGAAAATTGTCATAGATGCAGAGGATAGTCTGGAAGAACACATAGGCTACTCACTTTTTTTTCTTTTTTTTTGACGCGGACGGAGTCGCGGGCGATAGCTAGTATATTTATAATATTAATAAGTAAATTAGAATCATCAGTTCCCAAACTTACTTCTGATCGGAATCAAGTACTTCCAGCTGATCGATTTGCAGAGAGGACATGAACTCTGTCAGTTCAGTATTCTTGGCATCCACCTGCCCGGCCACCAGCCGGAGCAGCTTGGCCTTCTCCTCGGAGTACAGGGAGGCTGCCTCGTGCGCACCCATCGGTACCAGCCGATTGAATATATCCACACCTGAGATCTGAATGTACAATCAATTATAGTATTCATAATTATAATTAAATCTCTCTGGAAAATTATATTAATTGAACATTAATTAAAAAAGTTTTTTTAAGAAATGGATTTGTGGTGTTTTTAGAATCTATAAGATCTATTCCTCTTAGATGATTCAAAATAAGGAAACGAAACTCATAGAAACCATTTTTTTAATATTTTAGGGTGGCAAACCAACAACCAGACACTTGAATTTGCCGAAAAGCAAAGCGATCGCTGCAAATAGACATCAGCAATAGCAAATGAATTGACTCATAAAAAAACAAAAACAAAAGACAACATAATTTTACACATTAGAAACCATAAAGAGTATGAGATATAATTATTTCAATTTCATTACCTCAGGGTCATTAAAATTGATAGGTACAGCTTTCACAAGACAAGCCGGCTTCAAATCCATCAATAAATCTTTTTCTGGCACTTCCTCATGATAAATAAATTCATTTTCATTCTTAGCAGCCTTTCTCTTTCCTTCAACAACATCGTTAGTGAATGTCAACACTTCTTGAGTCACTTGCACTGGTTCTATGTATTTTGCCAGTTTTCTTGCCTCTGCAAGTTTGTCTACCGAATGTTGGTAATAAGCGACTCTTTCTCCAAACTTCTGTTGTTCTTCTGCATTCAGTCCTGTTAAATATATATCCATATTTAATAAGGGGCATGTTCATAGTTGTCTAATATCTTTAAAAATGTTACATTAAATATCATAACTTTTGCCCACAACTTTGTCCTTGCAGAAACCTTAAGAAAAAAATATAGTAAACATAGCCTTTCTTACTTAGTGATAATGTATTTTTCTAGTGATAAAACATTATTAATATTACCAACTTATTCACAACAAAGACAAAATGTTGACAAAATAGTAGCGTATATTTGAGTTCATATCTTATCAAAACACCTTTGTAATAGATGATTCATACCTTGATATAAACAAACAACACAGCCAATGTATGCTGCTTTAAATGACAGGTAGCGATGCCAGTAGTTGTAAAGCTTGGTGCCGATTATCTCATGAATATTGTCCGTGCCAGTTGATGGTCCAAGATGAGCCAAAGAGTTCTTGTAAAATAATAATACTTGAGTTGCTACTGCACCTAAAATTAAATTTTAATTTCAACACAAAATTCTATACTGACAAGAAAAAAACTTGTTTCAAGACCGTTGTAATTGATCAAGTCTGTAATATTGGTTTGATTATGAATTTCATGATTCAATGAATATAATTAAATTATTTTTTTCTATTATACACTTAAAATATCTTACCAATAACACTATGTTTTCTGGTGTCCTGAATACTTTTATTCAAAATACATTCCTGGGCCTGCGCAAAGCATATTTCTTGTAAAAGCGACAGTATTTCACATGACACATCAGCACCAGGTGGCTGCGGGAACTGTTCTTTCAGGTGGTTGAATGCCCAAGCAGCCTGCTGATAGTGGGTGCAGGCCGCTTTCAGACTATCAGGTGTGGTGCGAGACTCAGCTGCACCCAACTGGGTATGGAGTGCACCAATGTTGTATAAAATGCTTGCCATCTCAAACCTTATGTCAGCTAAAGTGCAACTCATATTAGCATAAAGGTCCTTCCTAAAATTATACAAGATCATAAATGGGTTTCATAATGTTTACTCAATGTAAATAATGTTTGTTTCTTTAAAATTGTATTTGAATCTATTTATATTTTTTACCTAAACAGTTCAATAATGTTTTGACAGCAACTAAAAAAGGTTTGTTTTATTGTTATGGTGTAGGAAATGTTTATTTCTATGTAAAAACAAACAAAATCTTTGTAGATTATGTTCCTTTATAAATTGTGATGCAACTCATACAAGCATAATTGACGATTATTAAGTAGGACAACAAAAGAACAATAAGTCTCAGTGTATGTTTATAATCTAATTAGGTTATTACCAAGCAAAGCTGCAGGCGACTGGTTGACCTTTTGCCATTGGAAATCGGCTCTGCATTGCCCTCAACTGACAAAAATATCGGTTCAGGGAACTAAGACCTGCTGCGTCAATAGTTGCTCTCACGGCGGCCGAACGCAAGCCTTCCAATTGATGGATTTCGGTTCCATAGCTATCTGGATCTTCTCTATACGCTTCTGCTATATACTATAATATACAGGAAGTGTAAAAACAAAGAATTTTATACTATCATTGTAAAAAACATAACAATACTTTCAGTTTACCTGCTTTAGTTTAGGTCCAAAATGAGTATTCTCGGGACTAACTTTCAATTCAAAACTGATCAAGGGTAATTTCGGGACCGCCTCCATGGTTCCTCACCTTGTATTTAAAACTTTATTCTGCTCTTCAGATTAATTGCACCAATTTCATAAGTCAGGAATTTGTAATACCTAGATTGCTAACATTTTTTGTTTGGGAGAAAATGATAAGTGATTAGAGATGACAAGTAAGTTTCACAGATAACAAGTTTACAAAGCTATCGAATATCGATAGTTTGTTTTGGTCTTTGTGTTCAATTTGATCAGTGTAAATGCTTCGATACTACGAAGGCAAATAAAAATTTAAAGATTTCAGACAATTTTAGAAAACTGTTAGGTAATTATACAATGTTTCGATTTTTTTAATAATTAAAATATCAAGGCACAGATAATATTTTTTTACCCGAAGTGAATTGTTGGTGTTTTTTTAATCTGTGGTTCACATACTCTTTGACATACTCTATGCGCCGGTTTTTTGACAAGACGCTTGTGAAAAGTAAATGTTGCAAAATAAATCGAATAGCAAAAATAAAACTTAAAATCCTTATTACTGTATATATTATTGTTAAAGAAGAATAACATGCTCTAAAAATGAAGCTTAAAAAGTTAAAAGTTGACAATGAGGTAAACTTAGATATTTGTAAACAAATGTGTATTGTTTCTGGTTATTGGTAACACTCCCGCTTTTATAGGCCCCTGTACAACCGGAGCCTGTTGTGCCGCCCCAAGCAGAAATAATAGAAGCAGATTTATACAAGAGATCATACTTCGGTCCCGATGTCCCCACACTGGAATTGGAATGTTGGGAAGAGGAATTGTCGGAAGCCCAACTTCAGGCTTATAAGACTGCTGACGAAGAGTATAAAAGTATTCAAAACAAACTTGACGAAATAGTAAAGGACACAGGCGGTGAAATAGTGTACAATGGTGATCAATTCACTGCTTATCAACTTTTAGGAAAGTAAGTATTGTTGCCTTATTAATATAGCAGGGTCAGTAATATAAAGATCACTATAATGTTTGATCTCATTTTAGACAACCTGTACTGAAGGATTTGGAACGACAAAGTGCTGAGATAATTAGATCCAGATCTCGTTCCCTTTCTATTAGCAGGGATGCTCTGCCAAAAGGTGGAAAAAGAGGTATGAATAATATAATCTATAATAATAATATTCTATGTGTAGGCTACTTTTAAATTTCATAATAATATTATTTAATACTAATATTTATATATGGTTTTGTTGCAGGACGTCCCCGTAAAACCAAAGAAGAGGATCGTGATTATTCACCATCATCAGACAGAACTAAGTCTCCAGAACTTAAACATAAGAAGAAGAAGAAGGATAAAGAGAGAAACAAAGACAGGGATAGAGAAAAAGATAAGGATAGCACTAAAACCAAGGACAAGACACTTGCACCTTCCAGTAAGTAGCAGAGTATTTACATATCTGTGTAATATGACTGTTCTTTGGCATTTTTAAAACAATACTGGCTATACCTGAGACTCTGTCCATGCAGATCCTGTTCTACATCTGTGACAATTTTCAGTATGATCCATTCAGCCATTTTGGTGATACATAATAACAAATATTGATACATCCATCAATCTAAACTTTCTCATTTTATGATGTTAGTAAGAAGTAAGTTTCTTTGTACTTTAGCCACAGTTATATATAAATAAATTCTTTTCAGACGTCCATAGTGTGGTTACGAATGTCAGGCCATCAGAAGCAACAGCTATTGGTGGTTTACTAACAGGCAGTGCTACAAAAACAACCGCTATTGTAGATCTCACTAAAGAAGATAGTAATAAGAATGTTGCAGATTCACGTGAAGTGTCATTTAATAAACTACAAGGTAATTGAGACATTTAGAACAAATTGTAGCTTCTTTATGTGAATAATTTACAACTCCTCAAAGGCCGTCAATGCATCTGTAGTTCCTGTGGTATTGCAGATATCCATGGGCGTCGATGAACATCTTGGTGTTCCCGCTGCTCATTTGCCCCTTCTCTTATATAAAAAAGTATTGAGAAACTTTTTTTTTATGTTATAGGCAAAACATTCCCATCTCTGGTGGTGGTTGCACGACCATACCTCCGTGCTAAGGAGATGCCTGCAGCACCAACTGACCGCGCACTCCTGGATAGTAAGGTGAAGTCGGTGCTCATCCACACACCCATGAAGTTCACCGAGTGGCTCATACAGCAGGGCTTGGTGCGCTGCGAACAGTGGTGCGCGGTACATGCCGGCAATAAGCTCAAACTTGGTGAGTATAATCACACATCACCACCAGCTCACTACGTCCCACCGAGGGGCTCGGAGCCTACCCTAAGTTGGTGACTAGGCCATAGTCAACCACGCTGGCCAAGTGCGGGTTGGTTGACTTCACACATATCTTTGAATTTCTTCGCTGATATGTGCAGGTTGCATCACGATGTTTTCCTTCACCGTAAGAACGTCGGGTAAATTATGTACATATGAAAATTCGAAAAATCGAAAAATCACATTGGTACATGGCGGGATTCGAACCCAAGACCTGTAGATTACAAGTCAAGGCTTAAACCACTGAGCCACCGACGGTGAGTATAATAAATATAGTCTATTCAAATTGTACTAATGTCCTAATTCAAAAATAAGGCTACACCAGCTTTACACACGAGTCTCTGCGCGGAATTTTTGGCAAAACAAAAAAAAATGGTTTAGTTGTTCTTCCAGAATGTGTTCTACATCTGTGCCAAATTTCATCTAGATTTATAGAGGTACCAAGGGAAAATATAGTAAAGTTGACAAATCTTTCTTTCAAGTTTAATTTGCAGATTGTTCATGTGTAGTGACATCACATAGTTTTTATTGCTGTATTATTTTATGTCACTACTAAATGTTTATCGTGTTTAAGATTGATTGTTCATATTTATGCTATTTCCAAAATACGTTTTAGGCATGTACTCAGACGTCACAAAATTCCCTTACTCCGGCGGCTATGTCTGGATATCAGAATGTTGTCCAACTAGATTTGTCTCTGTATTCTCAAGTTCCATATTCGAAGGCGCCACATTCCCACCCAGTGTATTATTGAAACTGATTTATCACTGGGCGTGTCAGACTAATGTACAAAACGTCGTGCAATGGGTGAAAGTGGACAATTTGTATGTGAAAGGATTGTTCACGTGGTTACGAGCCGTTTGTACAGTAGCTATACATCAACATATGGGATTGTTGGGTGGAGGGGGGAAGAAAGTGGAAGTAGGTGTCATATCGCTGGGAACAACAAGCCACGATGGCACTCAGAGACAGGTCAAAGTTGAGGTTTTGGGTGTATTGGATCCTGTTGAAAAATTGGTAAGTTATTCAATATTAATATTTAAATTTACTGCCACACTCAGAGTTATCTTAACTGTAGAACTAAACTAAAAGTAAAGTGCTTTATTTACTATGATTTTTTGCTTGTTTCACCTTGTTTGTTGAACTAAGGGAAGATGCATTCAAAGGATATGATCAGATCTGGCAGTGACATTGAAATAAATTTTCAGATTCGTCTCCGTGCAGTTGAGCCTTTAGCAGAATACGAGAAGAACTACAAGAAACGTTTTCAGAAGATTCTAGAACCATTGACTAATTGGGTGCATCCAAGTTCAGTTATATTGACAGATTTGACTGTTGACAAAGGCACTTTAGTTTCTATGGGCTTCAAACATGTAGTGCAATCATCCACACATTCAGACCAGCCAGCAAGAAACAGCAACTCTAATATAATGGAGTATTTAAGGCGTATTGTACCGAGAATGTTCCAGAACACATTATCACTGCTTTCCAGGCAAATTATACAACAGTTCTTGGATGAACTTGTATGGAGAGAGAGGTATGTATGAATAGATGAAAGGCTGAATGAGTCCTGAATAATTTCAAACTGTAATTCTTTAGAAAAAACTTACCAATTAGTCTACATTATTCAATGTATTATAATTTATATGTTTTAGGTAGTTTATTTAACTGTATAGTAAATTTATATGATTATTTTTCTTGTAAGGTTTGGAGTATCTCCGGGGCAAGCATTTGACAACATAGTGGTGCACATATCGGAACAAACCAAGTTGGAAGCAAGGGAACCAATCACGGTGCGCCTGAACAGGATCGCAGCTAATCCATTCAAAAACTGGAAATTCCTCGGAAAGGTGATATAAAAATAATTGTTAAATCTAGTTATGGGGTTAGCAGGTCTTTAATTCTAAACTGTCATTTGTCATCTGCAGAAGAAAGACCAGGAGCCCGAACCGGAGACGGGACGAGGTAAACGCGGGAGGAAAAAGAAAGAGCTCTCACCACCTCCCCCACCATCAAAGAAGAAGAAGAAGGAAAAGACTACATATGTAGAGGATGATGATGATGAGGAGGTTGGTTGAATTCAATTAAATTAATTAGTCGTCCAATTAGTAAAAATTCAGATAATGTTTTCAATACTAATATTGTAAAGAGGATAGATTTGTATTTTTATATGCATTGAAATAACCCAAAAACTGCTGGGCCGATTTCAAAAATTCAGTCACCATAAAAAAACTATGTTATTACTGAGTAACATATGCTATATTTTTACGTGGACGAAGTCACGAGTAACAGCTTGTACATTATTTACATCTTTCAGGTTCCACTTGCCCTCCGGCGTACAAAGATCAAACAGGAGAAGAACAAAGAGAAAGAGAAGGAAACCGATACAGCAGAGAAGCCTCGGTCGCGGCGTAAGACTGCGCGCTCATATGTAGATGATGAACTGGATGATGTACCACTAAAGAGCATCAAGAAGGAGATCAAACAAGAAGAGACTGTGTCTTTAGAACGATATTACTTTGGACAGACGGGAGGCAATGAAGATATTCCTGAAGTTTCTATCGCTGTTGAGGTAAGAAATCTTCTTTTAATCTTACTAATTTTATGAATACTAATGTTTTGATGGATGGATGGATGGATGTATGTTTGTATCTTAGATATCTCGATGATGTTTGGCATAGACATAGAGCTTTCTGGAAGACAAAGATATTACGTTTTTTTAATTCCACAAAGATGAAGTGGGAGGCCAAGCTAATTTGTATTGAATTAAGAATGTATTTGTTTGCCCTAATTACTCTCTATGAAAAATTTACAATACGTGGTTTCTAGTAATATAATATAATAGTTTTTGTTTGAATTTAACTTTGTTCTTTTTTTTTTGTTATTCCTTATTGTGTGGTGTTGATAAGGATTCAATTTTACTTAATAGAGGATGTTAGTGAGATGTTAAAATATATTTTTTTATTTAGATATTTTCCTCTTATTTATGTTTCAGTGTCCGGTGTGTCACGTGGAGTTGAACGACGCGCTGTCGCTGACGCGGCACTTGTTCTTGCATGTGTCTCCGGGCGAGGGCGCGCTCTGCCACTACTGCCTGGCGCGCTTCCCTGACGAACAAGACCTCACGGTGCATCTCAAACACAACCACCCCGTTGACACCAAGTCGCCTGAACTATACACATATGCCTGTCTTATTTGTGAGGTCAGTTCAATTTTTATAGTACAAATAAGGTTAATATGATGTTTTTGATATAGTGAAATGCTTCATGCTTTGAAATTAGTTAGGTGTTGCAGGTACAGTGTCTAACAATAGAAAACAGGAAATAGATATTTAAAAAAAACATATATTTCCCTGACTTATACATTCTCTCTTCTGCTAAATTCTTCCAATTGTTGAATTAGTAATTTTTCGGATAAAGGCAAATTATGGGAAATAATAAATCTATACAGTTATAAATAGGACAGATTTGTATTTTTGTATGAATTGAAATAACTCAAAAACAGATTTGTATTTTTGTATGAATGGAAATGACTCAAGAACTGCTTTGTGAGTAACAGTTGTGTTTTTATTATTTTTTAATTTCACGCGGACGAAGTCAACATCCAGTCTATACTACTATTATAAAGAAGCAGGATTTGTATTTTTGTATGTATTGAAATAGCTCAAAAATTACTGGCAGATTTCATAAATTCTTTTACGTTGGAACTTGAACGTTGGATTGTTATCTGACAATTTATAAGAATTTAGTAGGACTCTTAAGGGCCTGTCCCATAAGCTATCTGAGCCTCTATCAGCCAGTGGTGGGACAGGCCCTAAATAATGTATTGTTGTCAGGTGCGTTTCGCGGCGGTGCTGACGCTGGCGGCGCACATGCAGAAGGCGCACGCGCCGCGCGAGCTGCCGTACGCGTGCGCGGCCTGCCCCTACCGCGCCAGCGCGCACCGCGCCGCGCTCGACCACTTCGCCGCGAAACACGCGCGCCACGCACAGCTGCACTGCCCGCACTGCCTCAAGGTAACAACTTACTAACTATCTAGTACCTCTAGCTGCCTAATCTCGTCTATGCCTCGCTACTAAAAATGTGCTTCAACTGAAAAATTACATAATCTACAAAGTGACACAAACAAATCGCAAGCTTTGTAGAGTTGATGGCTGGAGGCCTAATTTAAGTCCCTTTCCATTTCCACCTTAGGAAGTTTAAAAACTATCTAATTCCAATAATTATTGGACAAAATACTTCTAAGGAAACATTTCATTTGCAATACTCGTGTTGCAGATGATCACAGTGTACGCGGACGGTTACGAGCTGACCGCCAACGTGCTGCTGTTCATCGACCATCTCAAGCTGCACCAGAATAAGGATCTTGAGATCAGCTGCAACAGATGTGTGCTCAAATTCGTGCATCTCGGTATGTATAAATAAACCTATGTATAAAATAAAACATTAATGTTAATGACATCTTACAATAATACAATGGGATTTATCCGACTCCAAGAACCATAAGTTTCTGACACAATACGTTAAATTACAGTAAAGTTATTTTGTACGAATAAAAAGTTCTAAAGTGTTTTAAAATTAAACACTTTTCTTGATTTAGGAATTAAGTAATTGTTTTAACAAACCTGAAACTATAAATGTAAATTCAGGTCAACTAAAGGAACATCAAGTGAGGGATCACGTATCAGTGGAGGGTGCAATGCCGCTGTGTTCTGAAGAGCATTTGATTAATAAACCGAAGGTAAGAGGAACATACATTTCGAATAGTATATGTAACACCCACTATTATATATACTATTATACTAGCTTTCGCCCGCGACTATATCCGCGTGGAATAAAAGAAAAAGTGAAACAGATGTAAGTAGTCTATGTGTTCTTCCAAGCTATTCTCTACATCTATGTCAAATTAATCGAGATCCGTTCAGCAGTTTAGGCTACAAACTCTAACATCCATCCATCTAAACTTTCGCATTATTATATTACTAGCTGTTGCTTGCGACTTCGTCGGTGTGAAATTAAAAAATGTACCCTATGTTACTCTCAGATAAATTACCTTCCTAATGGTAAAAGATTTTTTTTTAAATCATCCCAATATTACATGAATTAAATATAATACAAAAATACAAATATTTCCTCTTTATAATATTAGTATAAACTAGTATTTATAATATTACTAATATGTTATAATGTTTTGTGTACAGAACAAGGCGCGGCCGCCAGTGAAGGACTCCGCCAGCCACGCTATCAGCGACACGTACGAGCAGCTGACACTGGTGCTGCCCGCTGGCTTGCTGTGCCGCGAGTGCGACACGCCGCTGGACAGCGACAAGCACTTCCTGTATGTACACTGACAACTGAACAAATTTACTATATTGAGTTAGAGAATCATATGACAGATGGCTGTTTGGTGAACTAACAATGTCTTGAAAGTGTAATATTTTGACTAAAGAGTGAACTTTAACTGGTGAATGTCGCTCGCTATTTTAAAATTTCTGAATTTCAGAAAAATTCTCATGCTGATATAATATGTAGTTTTATTTGTTGATATTAGGGCCATGCGCGTGACGGTGCTAACTTATTATTACTCTTTATTGTTTATTTTGAATACAACACTGGACAGAAAAGTAAAAGTACTCGTCTTTGTTGGAATAATCCTAAAACTGTATCACTTCAAAGAGTAAACAATTACTACGGGCATTCGGGTCATAAGTTACAAATATTATTCAACATGGAGGAATTAAAAAAAAGTAGGAATTTTTAGTATATTGCTAACTGTAAACACTAACAGGCCTTTTCAATATAAAAAAAAACTGCCATAATATCTTTATATCTACATTCTGAATTATTTTTTTAAACGTTTATTCGTAGGGGATATACGAAGTGCAGCAAATGTCCGTACGCGACGTCGTGCTACCGCGCCATGCTGAACCACAGCGGCTGCTGCGCCGGGCCGCACTCGCTGGAGGACGCGCCGCGCGCCGCGCCCCGCCCCGCACACTGCCTCTGCGGGTACCGCACGCACATCGGTCAGTGCTCGCACTCAACACTCACCAGTCACCAGGCACCAGTCACCAGTCACCAGTCACCAGTCACCAGTCACCAGTCACCAGTCACCAGTCACCAGTCACCAGTCACCAGTCACCAGTCACCAGTCACCAGTCACCAGTCACCAGTCACCAGTCACCAGTCACCAGTCACCAGTCACCAGTCACCAGTCACCAGTCACCAGTCACCAGTCACCAGTCACCAGTCACCAGTCACCAGTCACCAGTCACCAGTCACCAGTCACCAGTCACCAGTCACCAGTCACCAGTCACCAGTCACCAGTCACCAGTCACCAGTCACCAGTCACCAGTCACCAGTCACCAGTCACCAGTCACCAGTCACCAGTCACCAGTCACCAGTCACCAGTCACCAGTCACCAGTCACCAGTCACCAGTCACCAGTCACCAGTCACCAGTCACCAGTCACCAGTCACCAGTCACCAGTCACCAGTCACCAGTCACCAGTCACCAGTCACCAGTCACCAGTCACCAGTCACCAGTCACCAGTCACCAGTCACCAGTCACCAGTCACCAGTCACCAGTCACCAGTCACCAGTCACCAGTCACCAGTCACCAGTCACCAGTCACCAGTCACCAGTCACCAGTCACCAGTCACCAGTCACCAGTCACCAGTCACCAGTCACCAGTCACCAGTCACCAGTCACCAGTCACCAGTCACCAGTCACCAGTCACCAGTCACCAGTCACCAGTCACCAGTCACCAGTCACCAGTCACCAGTCACCAGTCACCAGTCACCAGTCACCAGTCACCAGTCACCAGTCACCAGTCACCAGTCACCAGTCACCAGTCACCAGTCACCAGTCACCAGTCACCAGTCACCAGTCACCAGTCACCAGTCACCAGTCACCAGTCACCAGTCACCAGTCACCAGTCACCAGTCACCAGTCACCAGTCACCAGTCACCAGTCACCAGTCACCAGTCACCAGTCACCAGTCACCAGTCACCAGTCACCAGTCACCAGTCACCAGTCACCAGTCACCAGTCACCAGTCACCAGTCACCAGTCACCAGTCACCAGTCACCAGTCACCAGTCACCAGTCACCAGTCACCAGTCACCAGTCACCAGTCACCAGTCACCAGTCACCAGTCACCAGTCACCAGTCACCAGTCACCAGTCACCAGTCACCAGTCACCAGTCACCAGTCACCAGTCACCAGTCACCAGTCACCAGTCACCAGTCACCAGTCACCAGTCACCAGTCACCAGTCACCAGTCACCAGTCACCAGTCACCAGTCACCAGTCACCAGTCACCAGTCACCAGTCACCAGTCACCAGTCACCAGTCACCAGTCACCAGTCACCAGTCACCAGTCACCAGTCACCAGTCACCAGTCACCAGTCACCAGTCACCAGTCACCAGTCACCAGTCACCAGTCACCAGTCACCAGTCACCAGTCACCAGTCACCAGTCACCAGTCACCAGTCACCAGTCACCAGTCACCAGTCACCAGTCACCAGTCACCAGTCACCAGTCACCAGTCACCAGTCACCAGTCACCAGTCACCAGTCACCAGTCACCAGTCACCAGTCACCAGTCACCAGTCACCAGTCACCAGTCACCAGTCACCAGTCACCAGTCACCAGTCACCAGTCACCAGTCACCAGTCACCAGTCACCAGTCACCAGTCACCAGTCACCAGTCACCAGTCACCAGTCACCAGTCACCAGTCACCAGTCACCAGTCACCAGTCACCAGTCACCAGTCACCAGTCACCAGTCACCAGTCACCAGTCACCAGTCACCAGTCACCAGTCACCAGTCACCAGTCACCAGTCACCAGTCACCAGTCACCATTCTCCACTCACTATTGAAAACAATTACGAACTAGAAAAAACTAAAAAAATTTAAACAAACATCCATCCATTGAAACTTTCGTATTTATAATATTAATATGATTAAGAAGTAAGATTAGTAGATGTCATGTCGGTAAACTCAGCATATTTTTTAATAATTATTTTTAATAACAATATATAGCCTATAGCGTGTTACTGTAGGAGTAACGCTCTATAGGCTATAGGCTATTTTCACGATATTTAATTTAGAGGCTTAATAAATTGGAAAATACATCATGTGAAAAGGGGAAAAACCAAAAAGCCAATAGCAGTAAAGAACCAATTGTCACGATAATTGTCAGCCAATAGTCAAAGCCTTGTAATTTGTATATTTACATTTTGACTTTGCTACGGTAAAAGTTAGTATTAACTAAATTATCATGAAATCAACAAAGTGTAATATTTGTGATACAGGTACGGACATGTTGACGCACTTGCTGATGTGCGAACGCAAGACTGCGTACAGCTCGGAGGAGGAGGCGCGCGCTCACCTCGTCAATGCGGACGAACACGCGAACAAGCTCGCCGTACAGCCCGCACACACCGCACATGCCGCAGACACCTCGCCTCTTGATACTGTGAGTTAATCGTTAACACTGCATTCCAATCCAGCGCAAGACTGGAAGAATTTAAAATGGCCTTTATGAAAATATTTCTTTGTATTTAGTTCTTAATTTCTCCCTATTTCATTCTTAAAGTGTGTACAAAGGCCACAGACCATAAAGGATATCTGATCTGGTCATTCAGTAGTGTCATTTAGTTTCAGTTATCACGGAAGACCAGCACATGTGCTGTTGTTTTTTAAATAAATAATAGGCCTATCAAAAGAATCTAAAAACTTTGTGTCAATTTCTATGTTCAAATAAGATTTAATATTTTCTTATAGAAGTAACCGAAACAGTGCCTCTCTCCTTGGGTTAAATATCATTTGACTATACATGTAATTAACGAAGAATAACTCAATTTCTTTGAGATCCGCTGCTTGTTTGTGCCTAGTAGATGGGTTTAGTAGTTTCAAAAAACTAAAAGCATATGATAGTGATTTAATATGTCATCAGCCGCTGGAGAGCCTATCATCGCTGTCAGAGTACGCGCCGCCGTCAGTGATCAACACGCAGCTCTCGCTGGACGACCTCGCGCCGCCCTCCGTGCTGCAGCCAGACCAGGTATACAAAATATACTAACATATACCAGAAATCATATAAAACCAACTCCGTATACTATACTTGTAGTTAAATTTAATGAAATATTTATAACTAACATGTCCTCAAACTTGTTAGAAATGTCTCAAAGTAAATCCATCTTCCATCTATCTATACAAATGTAATAAAGCCTTAATCTTTGTTATCTAAGATGTCAGCAATCACAGCATACTTTTGAATTACTCTTTATTGAATAAAAGACTTTAGGCTATTTTTTTCGCCCTATTAAACTTAAGAGATAAATAAATTAAAAAAACTGTCATGTGGGAAAGGGACAAAACCACAAGCCAATAGCAGACCAGAAACAAGATTTCCATGGTAACGGTAATTGTGAGCCAATAGCAAAGGCCTACATTGTCATTTAACTATAAAAAAATTTACATTAACTAAAATTAATATAATCGGATTGATTATAAATAAATAATTCAGCACGAGGCGGAGCGCCTGTCGGAGGCGTACGACCGGCCGCTGGCGACGCCGCGCCGCGAGGAACACTACTCGCTGGGGGACTTCGAGCCCCTGCCGCAGGAGCCCCCGCCGCAGCCGGACTTTGAACAACTATAATACTTATATTTGCATACGCAATAAAACATTTTCATATATCATATATTTTAATTTTACATGGTTAATTTTATTTTAAGATCTGTCAAATATTCATTTTTCCATTGTAATGTTTTGGGGAATAAAAATATTAAAGCCAAGATTTAGTTTGTAAGCATAGATTAAATTTATTACTTTTTTAGTTTGTAGTTATTGGATATAAAGATAAATTTTAATTCAGACAATATGTTTTTTTAATAACATAACATCTACAAAGTAGATTTGAAATAAAAATGGTGAAATAGTTTTTGAAAGATTATAATGTTTTCTAGTTTATTACAAATGTAACATTTTTATTATGCCACTGCATTATTATTCAATATTATGTTATAAATAAACATGTTTTAAGAATAAATGGTGTTTTTCATTTTCTTCCTCCTTTTCTTAAATGTTAATGTGGTTTTGTTGGTAACACCATAATCTTCAATAGGATTTGCATTATTGTCCAGTATTATACCATCAAAGCTCAAGTTGTAAGTCTTCCAAATATATTTCCAAGATATTTTCACTTTGCTGCCAGTCCTTTTCTGATGTATCTCAAAATGTCTGGCGATTGCTTTCTTTAGATCACCAACACTCGCTGTTTGAGGTACCTGTAATTACAACAACACCAATACTTATTTGTAAAAATTACAAATTCTATAAAGGCTTAACAACCTCAATTTTTACTGACAGTCATACTTCAGTTGAAACTGGCATGTGTATGCAATGCTGAAAATTGTATAGTTTAACTAATAGTTAAAACTATGCCTACTCATGTCAGTGTTAATGTGTGGATACACTTTAAGCCCATTGGTTAAAGAGTTATTTTTTTTAATTGACAACAGCTGATTTTTTAATGAAAGCGGGCACTTACAATCACTTTTAATGCAGGTTCATTTTCTCTAGAAATTAAGATCCTTATTGACTGGCCATGCTCCACTGCTATCTATAAATATATTAAATTACATATCTAGGGCAAAGTAAATATTTGTGGGTAATGAAATATCCAACACTAATCAAATATGTTAACATAGAAAATATGAAATGGGTCGATATTACAATAATTATTACTCCGGTTAGAAAAAAATGACTTAATTTAATACTTAATACCTGTGATAAAATTTCTTCTATAATAATATCTGAAGGTAAATCACGTAATAGCGAATCATTTTTAAACAGTTTTAAAAGAGAGGATTCTGTAATTTCGAGTAGTTCGTCGTGCGTTACGTTGTTTGCTAAATCATCAATTTCATCCATGTTACAAAAATTTACGGCTTATTTACTTCTTTTTCTTATCGAATGCATGATAAACTTTATTACTTATAAACCTAATATGTGTGCCTATTGAAAATTACAAACGAAGTGAGTGTGCAAAACATAAAATAAATATTTACTCATAAAAGAGTTGCAGAAAGGATTTAAGCAGAGAAGTATATGATTAAAATAATAAATATTTGCGCAACGAAGAAAAATTAAAATTATATCGATTTTAGAAAATCTTCGAATAAAAAATCTTGATATTTTGAAAGTTAAATTGTTGTTTGTTGTTATTGGTAAAGTTTGAAGTTTTATTTTTATTGATTTGTCAATGTCAAGTCTGTGGTCAGTAAAAGCAAAGGACCAGTTAACGTAATGCCAGCTGGTTCAAGAATTTGAAAGTATTAAATCTTTACATAATTTCCAACATAAATGAATAGTATTAAAGCAAGCAAACTAGTAACAAAACAATAATCTGAATAGTGATATGATTTACATTTAACATTTCTATGCTTTCACCACTTTTTAATCTGCACCCAACCCAATTATTTTTAAAAAACTCTCTGGTCGTTTTGACATTTAATGGAATAAAATTGAGGTTAGAAAAATTACTGAGCTATTGAGCTGGTTTTTTAAAAATTAAACAAAATAAAAAGATAATAAGAAATCTTATTTTACTGGTATAAGGAAAATCATCAATTAAGTATGGATTCTTTATCTTCTGGATCATTGAGTGGAGTACAGAAAGAGGAGCTTATGGACCAAGTCAAACAACAAATCGCAATAGCTAATGCTCAAGAGCTTCTTACGAAAATGTCTGAAAAGTGTTTTAAAAAGTGTATCGGCAAACCCGGTACAGCTTTGGATAGCTCAGAGCAAAAATGTATTGCAATGTGCATGGACCGGTACATGGACGCATGGAACCTTGTCTCACGGACTTACAGCACTCGTATTCAACGAGAAAGAAACAATATGTGAAATTACAAAGCATTTACATGGTGATGACTCGAAACAGTTCTGTAAATAGAGAGAAATAGTAGTTTCTGGGCAATATTCACTTGTGAGTTATATGCAACTGGTTGTTTGTTGTGTTATATAATAAAATAATATAGTTTGAGTTTTCTATATTCTTTTATTGAAGACTATTTTATATGAATCGTGATTCGTTTTATTTTGCTTTATCACAAAAACTTCCAATAGTAGTTGTATTATATATGTGAACACAACACTGAGGTTAAAGTTGTTTTAACATTACAATTTTATACATTCACAAAAAAAAATCGGTATACTAAAATAAAATTTAACAATAACTTAAACAAAATCATAAATCAAAAATATATTTTATTTATTAAATATTGTTTATAATTTTTTTACCCCACATTGACAAAAATGTATTTTACATATTTGTTATGTAAAATACACAAGATGTTGACCTCTAAATTTCACCTTTAAGCATTTTTTTTCTATACTGATAAAGTTTTTTCACCCACATTTCTTTACGCTCTTCTTCACTTGGTATTTCCTGAAATTAAAAGAATGATAAATCAGGTCACCCTTAATTTACATCTTACTAATATTGTAAATGCAAAATTTTAGATGGATGGACAGAAAGTATCTCTGGAACTGTTGGTGATCTTGATGAAATATGACACAGATGTGTAGGACACAGTCTGGATGTACACAGGCCACTATTAAGTTTTCTTTTTATTTCCATGTGGACAAAGTGCTACAGAATGCCCTCCCATTAGCATCATATTTCACCTAAAATTATGTTCTGTGCAGGAACTCATGTAAAGTTAACACCTGTCTAGTTATATGAAAACCATAGTAATTAAATGATTTTGCTATTAATCCCATGGAACCAACAGACTTATACATGGGTGAAAATAAATATAAAAACTCACATCAAAATTTATGATTGAATCATCATTGTTTAATTTAATATCCAATTCTGGGACTTTAACTGTTTCTGAATTCAAATCTATGACAATGTTCTGGGATTGTTTTTTATTTCTCGATGAAAATGATTTTGGAACAAAACTATCACTGTTTAATTCCGCTATTAAATTTCTATCATGTATTGTTGGCATGTCCTCTTTGATTTCTAAACCTTTATAGTCGTAATTTGGTATCTTTGTCATGGTCAAACCAACTGCTTCTGCTGCTTTGATTGCCTTTTCTACTTTAATCTCTGTATCATCTAGGTTTGGTCTTCTTGAGGTTACTTGGTGATCTGCGAATAATTTAAAAATGCCTATATTAGATATGATAAATTATTAAGATAATGAAGTAAACCATAGTCTGGTGCTATTACTTTTGTTCATCATAAAGACTATGAGTTGTAACTTATTCTTTGGCTACAGTTAAATTATGATTTCATCTGAAATTACCTGATTCATAAGAGCTTCGACTGCTTGACGATGGTGATCTCTTATGTTTTTTACTACTTTTGCTGTATTTAGATCTACTCCGAGAACTTGATCTTGAGCGGGAATATTCTCTGGACAGAGATCGTTTCGAGCGTTTCGGTTTAGATCGAGAGGAAGATCGTCTCCTGGATTTTGTCTCGTAACGCTCCTTCGAAGGACTACGAGAATAGCTTCGGCGTTTGTATTTTGATCGTGAAGCCGAACGCTTTTTTCTATGACTGCTAGACTCCGAACGATCTCTTGTACGTGAACGTCTTTTATGTTTGGATTTAGTTTTTTTTCTTTCATATGATTCTTCAGAACTGCACGAGGAACTACGTTTGTCCCGATACCGACTCTTTTCTCGTGGCATAATAAGAATCTGTTTACGCTATGCAACTATTTGAAATTCAAAATCGACATAAAATATTGAAATGAAGTCAACATTTACATGAAAACATGAAATCATGAATCTAAAATTGCATGACGTTTCTCGTTTATAAATTTGACAGCTTCACGGTAACGGCACAGACGAAGACAGTAGCACAGAGAGCATATACATTTATGGATATGATCCAATATTTTTTATAATATACTTTTAAAAGGTTAAATATTTGATTAACAAAATCTAAACGTTGCAATTATGTAAAGCTTTTAAAATGAAAATATGTAAGTATAACTGACAACTAAGCAAACATGCGTAAGATGGAAACATCTTAGGGCAGCGACCAGTTATAGTCGGCCTCGATGACGGAATGTGTGAAATTATAAGATGGTGATGAGCAGTGTTTTCTCATTTGTAGTTTAAGTATCAATTATAGGTGCTATAGTTTATTAGAGAAATAATAGTAATGCGTCCAACGTTGTGATTGAATAAACCATAAAAATATATTTTGTGTAGTGCACTTGCAAGTGTTGAACGTGTTTAGTTGGATCATTGACATTGTTTCGTTAGAAAATTTTGAACCCGTCGCGTTTGATATGTTTATGCTTGCATTGTGTACCTTCAGTAGATCCAGCAAATGGATTAAGCGTTTCTGATGTTTTCAAATCCATGGAGAGGCAGGAGCGAACATATGCCAACATGGAGGCCACAGATACTGTGGACACCAAACAGGTGAGGCCGATATCATTATAATTGCCGGTTGATCGCAGTTTCACTTCTCTGTGCACATGTTCTTTTGTCAAATATTATATTCATGTTTGATAAACGGTGTTTAAAAAGACATTCTTCATACTTAAGTTATTATTGTAGTCAAAAACAATTTTGCAACATTTTGATGACATATAATGCAATGATTTTAGAATAATAATCATTAAAAAGGTCGTTTGAGGAATTTCATGCAAGTTATATTAAATTATAATGTCTGAATCATTAAATAAAACCAAGGTGGAGTGTGGGTGATGTAGACTTCAGCCCACACTGAGGCAGAATAAATTACCAGCATTAGAACATTGTTATGTTCCATACTAGTCAAACAGTATGTGTGGGGCCTCCTTTTGTTCATGCACCTTATGTGGATATTCATAATTTGATTTATATAAAAAAGAGACAAATCATATCTTGATAGAGTTATCAATGATTCCTTATTTGTTATTATGAATTCTTATCTTAAATTTTTGAAGCTTCTGTTATTTGATAATGAAACAACTGCATTTTTTAAGTTGCCACATACAATTACAGTTTGTTTTGAATACACAATTATTACATTCACATGACAACTTATCATGATCATCACCAGCTCACTGTATGTTGCCACTGAGGGTGTGACTAGGCCTTAGTCGACGACAATTTATAGTGTTTGTTAAACTATTGTCTAATACATAGAATCGGAAATAAATATAACCGTTGTTCATACAAGACTAAATGTTATTAGGTGATGGGTTGCGTGCAAGCTTTTTTTTCTGTAAAAAAGAGTAAAAGTCGGAGTTGTTAGAGGTACAGGTTACCAGTATTAAAGTCTGAATAACATATGTATTTACTGGCAAAGAATTTACATTGATTGAGACTTAACATAATTGGGACAGCCATTTAGATTACAGAGAGTAATGGAATTCACATTCATAATCTGCATTTTTTATCACAATATTGCATGTATGTGAAACACATATTTCATATGGAAAAAACATATTGTAAAAAGTTTATAACTCGGTGCATACTTTAGCTTAAGAACTAAATGAGTTAGGATTAGTCTCTGAAAGGTTAAATTGTAACAGAAATATTTCACTATTTTATTGAGGTAAGTGAGTTTATTATACAAACAAATAACCACTTATAAGTAGTTTATGATCAATTTAATGTTTCTCATAATAATATTTACAATTTGCTAAGTAATTATATACCTACTTAACAAATTAATGCACTTAAGCAAGAAATCCATAAAATGTCAAATTACTGGATAAAAAAGTGTTTATTAAGGTGACTATTAAATTCCATTAATAACTACTATTTTTTAACATTATTAATTGTTTATTTTGCTTCATAAAAAAAGTATTTAGTTTCTTTATCCGAAAATTTACTATGTTGTGTAAAAATTACCTAATTTTACTCTAAAGAAACCTGCATAAATATGTAAAAAAAGATAAAAGACGTCAAGCAGTCCCTTTGGTATTGTCCCATTTAATTACCATGCCTTACGAAACTAATATGACGGAAACGGACGACTAACAAATCTGTATATCATCAAACAGTGGTCTAACGCGTTGGTAGGGGAAGCCGCGGCGCCGCAGTTTGACGGCGGGCGCGAGACGGCGCGCGCGCAGCCGAGGTACGCGCGGAGTTATGTGACCGTACCAGTGGTGCCATTCCTCTAGTACCATATATCTATTACTTTGGTACCAGCCTATTACTGCAGTACCAGTAGCCTAACTTTGGTACCAGTGGCCTATTAATTTGGTATCCGTCGGTTACTTCGGTACCAGTTTTCTACTGCACTACCAGTGGTCTAGTCCGTAGTTAATAGTGTGGTGCTGTGCTAAATATGGTAGCCATGGTGGCCTCCGCGTCTGGATACGGTACACTGCGCCGTTTCTTGAGCGCGCCCGACGGTCAGGGTGTGGATATTACTGGGGAAGTCGCGACAACCACTTCGGTTTCTGTTTCGGTAAGGATGTTACAGATTGGATATGTATGAAAATAAGAATTCTATATACTCGTATCAATGATAGTTTAGTGGATAGTGACGATCGTAGTACACAAATTGTAAATAAAATGTGCGCCGTTTTATGGCATATATTATGTCTGTATAGGAGGTTAAACTTTTAGTAAACGCGTTTATACAAAACTAGTCTGCCTTGTAATTTATTCTATATCGTTAACGGCTTTGAGTTAATATTATCAAGTTCTTGTGTTGTAGTGCTTTGGACTTGTCCGAGGAATGTATAGAATGACGCCACATAGTCGCGTTACGAAGCCTTGCATATCGATATTTCGCTGTTTATTTGATAAAGTGATAACACACCTTAGTTTGATAACAAAACAATCATGAACTTTACGATAAGGAAACGTTTTTTAAAATAGTCATGATTTATTTGACATTTTTTCCTTGACAAGATTCTAATGTTTTGTATACTGGATTGATTAAATCGGTAATGTCTGAACTGGACTTCCTTAACGAGTTTATCTGAAACGGAATTCGGTCTTAGTACATTTGTATAGAATATAGAATTTAGTAAAGTAATACCTAATCTAATTTTAACATATAATCATTACTCGGAAAGAATGTTTGTTCTAAAAAAAATCTTAAGAATTTCTATTTTATCATATTAAACATTACACCGCGTAAGATTTAATCCGCACGCAATTGCTGCCGTAAATTCTTTGAAAGTAACTCATTATTATATCTATTGTAAATCATATTAAAATATCTAAATAAGATACCAACAAAAAGCTCGACCGATACGAATGCTCTCAAGCCGCTAATAAATTTCTAATTCGGTTAGTCAGATCGTAAAGTAACGTAAAAATCGATTCATTTCTTATTTAACGCTTAGTCTATAGTCGGCGAAGTTTCAGGCGGCCGGTGTCGTGCGATATTAGGTTATTAAAAAAAAACTACGGCTATTAGACCGCTGTGACCGGCCAAGGCGGGGTCGTTAGCCCGACTTTCCTTTTTAAGTTGGCGCTTGGAAACGTTCCCATCGATTTTTATACGTCCTTGTTGAGACACATGGTGACCTCCTACATAGTTGTAGTTATATCGATGATGTCACCGTCATCTGGCCACCGGGATGCGGGATGGGGCAGGATTGACTGCCAAGGTTGGCCCAACAGACCGTGGCAACATCTCGAGTGCACGGCTCGTTGGTTGCTCGCGAAAGGAGAACATCGCAACGATGTTTGTCGACCCACATCATCTACAGATATTTGCCCATACCAAGTTTGACCAAGACGAGTAAATTAATTGAGTTTAATATTGGAAATTAAATCTGAACTAATACCTTGTACCGACCAAGCTATCTCTTCGTCGTAAGTTTGTAAACACTTTTACGTCAATTCGTGTAGAAAGAAATAGCCCATGTTGGTAATAGTAATAATGGCCCGAGGTGTCTCAACTTTTGCGAAAACTTAATTATGTTAGAGCTTTTAGGTAAAAGTTAAAAGGACACCGCGGGGACGAACTTAAGGTCGGGGAAAACATATCTTGAGAGTAGAGGACTGTAACAATTATAGTGGCTTTCTTGTTACACTCCATAATGTGTTATAGAGATTATTGATAAAATCTTGTAATCAGAGCGATGCTAATGATTGTTGCAAATTCTGTAACGGTATTGCGGTCTAGACTTTTTTCTGGTAAGTAATAGCAATTTGAATTTTCTTCATATTCTGTACCCCATAATGCAGTCATAAGTGCTTTTTAGAACATAGTATTTAAACATAACATAACATTTAAAACGTTAATTTCGTAACCGTGACATCTTTCTAATAGCCCGATGTGCTGTTTACTAAAATTATATTTTTTACTCTACATTTTAGTTAATTAATTGAGCTGACCTCTATTTAACCTTAGCTTAACATAAAAAAGTTACTTTATAGTCCTATGGTACGAGTTTTTCAGTATTTTTTAAATGTAAAACGAGCATAAAAATGTATTGTAAGATATTTTATACATGAGCTTAAATATCTCTATAAATTTCGCACAGTGAAACCTCCGCCGGACCAATACAATTGCGATAATGAAAATGTGTAGTGGGTAGTATAAAACGATTGTTCGACCACCTTTCCCACTGTTTCTCAACACATTCGATGGAACGGCTCTATTTTGTATTGAACATTTGAATACTTTCATAATTTATCACGGCCTTATCGAATCTACTTTCAATTTGAGCTAAATTGTAATGCAGCAATTTTTCATATCGCGTGTGCACACAATTCTTATTTTTGTGTCGTAATTAACAAAAAAAAATTGGCTTTGTTTTCTTATTAAAATCTACATTTAAAACATGATAGAATCGCTCCTATTAGCGCTTTCATAAATGAACATTTCAGGAATAAGAAATAATTTTTAAATTCACGGTCTAAAAAAATAGGTCTGTTTGATACCTCCATTGTTGCTTGAACTAAAAGTATGTCTAAAGGTAAACATACTAAAGTATATGTTTCTTCATATGCAGGTCCTTGTCGTACCATTTTTGTAGTGTATATCCTGTCTGTCCATTTTTCTGTTAAGTCAATTTATAATGAACTTCCGGACAAAGTTACAGATAACTCATATTAAATACGTGATCGGAATTGCGGGAAACGACACTGTTTGCTGTAGGAATTCTAATTATACGAAATGTCATTGGAAACTAGTCGATACAAAGACTTTTATTTTTAGATCAATATGAGTGAAATCGATAATTATAATTCCGCTACAGATGACTAGCTTTCGCACGCGACTCCGTTCGCGTGGAATTAAAAAAAACAAAAGTGAGTAGCCTATGCGTTCTTCCAGACTATTCTCTACGTCTATGCCAAATTTCATCGAAATCCGTTCAGCCGTTTAGGCTACAAACTCTAACAAACATCCATCCATCCATCCATCTAAACTTTCGCAATTATAATATTAGTATGATTTATAACAGCTCTATATTTTTTATTATTTTCCTTCCGGTTGTTAAGCTTTTGTGGTAATGAGAATTACGCGTCAAAAGATTTCCGTCCTAAGCAAACTTTTTTGCAACTGACGTGAGATCTTATTTATTTACTAGTAACTTTTCTAGTCGATAAAATGACCATCCGGATATATTTAATTACCTTAATATCCGCACGTTTGCGTACATGAGAAACATTTCTATATTGCCCAGTTAGTGAAATTTGTCTTTGCTAGTGAATTAATATCGAAAAAGCAATTACATTTGAAAGCTAGAAAAGAAATTGATTCAGAGATTGAATTGAAATTTAAATCTGTTTAAAATATAATTGATGTGTTGTGCCGGTTTTGTGTAATATTTACGACATTGGAATTTTATCTGTACTTCCGCCTACTGCTCCGCCCCACTGGCCCATACAATTATAGCAAGGTACAAACTCTGGTACATTTTACGTAACCTTGTAACGCGGGTGTTAAATTCGCCGTATCTCCGTCTTCATTTGAAACATCTGATTGTTTTGATGCGTTTTTGATTGCCCCCGCCTTGGTCTCCTTTTGTAATCCAGCGTTTCGCTAATACACGATGCCTACGTAATATTTAAAAGATCTTTGACGACAAAAAGAAGCAATAAATTGAGTTATAGATAGCTTTTTAAACGAAACACATGCATTTTTATTGTTATCCTCAAGGTTCGATTTATCTTTTAAACGTGAATGTAAATTTGCAATAAATAACGCACTCGCTGAGATAACAAACCGGTTAAGTGTTTTACGAATACCGATTCCGTTGAAATATTTAAAATGTAAACACATTGATTACACCGATCCTAGTTGAGCGATAATTCATTTGCAATTTTACAAACCTTTTTTATCGGTATTTAGAAACTATTTTGTCGTTATCAGCATCAATGTTTTAATTTAAATTTTAACTGGTATTGTACATTTTGGAGAACATTAAGAAGAATATTAATTGATATGTTAAACGAATTAAAAACGTCTCAACTCACGTATGATCTGATGATTTGATCACGTATGATATGTTCTTAGAAAGTTGATGCGACAACTGACACTTGAAGTTCTACGAATGAAATGAAAGCACCAAAACAGCTACAGTCAATGTCGCTAATGTACGAGTAATCATAGAGTACGCAATCGCTCGAGCAATCAAAAATTAGCATCGCTTTTAAACCGCACAGAGGGTGTGAAGATTGGTGATACTACGAAGAAATGATTCCTCTAATTATATGTGGAAGGTAAAGATTTCATTTGTTATTTAAATGGAGGTTTAACTTATATAGTATCGTAATTTGTACCTTTTATACGTTAAAACCAAAGCCTTATGTAATTAAGTGATGAGTAAATATAAGAGAAAGGTCATGTAAGTAGTAACTTTCATTTGTTTTGTATGTGCTATACATAAATGTATGTATGCTATGTGTACTGTGAATTAATAGTTTTCGTTTCGTGTATGGCTTTCGAGTGGTCTGTTATGCGGTCAGCTAGGGAACTGTTATTTTGCATCAATTCTTTTGTATTTTTGATGCTAAATTATTACTGTCGAGTTCAACGAACTACGTCGACGTGATTTATGTTACATACTACATCAAAATTGGAGCAGGATTTTCTGTAAAAATTATTCCGCATTTAGTTAACGTAATTGTGATAATGTTTTGAATTCTAGATAAGTTTGTAATTTAATATCTTAAGCGGAATTGCATGTAAAAACTAGATTATACCCGCGACTTCGTCCGCGTGAAATTAAAAAAACAAAACAAAAGAAGCCTCTGTGTCCTTCTTGAATGTTCTACATCTGTGCCGAATTTCACGGAGCGGAGATCTGTTCAGCTGTTTAGGCTACAAACTCTAACAAATATCCATCCATCCATCCATCTAAACTTTCGCATTTATAATATAACAAGTATAAGTATAATGTAATGTGTGTGTTTACTATAGTTTGTTACGTAATTTGGTATGTGAAAGTCTCGATTAATAATAAAGAATATGATAATGCCGATCCATCAATGAAGAGAGATAAGCTTACACAATGGATTTTTGACTTTATCAATTCTGCATTGCATATAATATTACATATGAATTGTCATAAGGAAATCATAAACATCTAGATGATTTCTGGTAACCAATGTCTGGATACCAGGATTACATACTGAGATACTATGTATAATAATCAATTTTTGTAGAGTCTACGACCGACTATTAGATTAGTCTTGCCGTGTTAGGGAATGACACGCAATAGTGTTGTAATTACATGCCATGTCAAGGCTCGCAGGCTTGACAATCGCATGGGAAGTTTTAGTTGGGTAAAGTAAGCTCATCTTTATCTATATTTATTACATAAGCATTATGTTATTGACTATGACCTTGACGTGATTTTAAATGTCAATAAGTCATCGCGTTTTGTGGCTTTTTCATTCTTTTGTTTTTGCCGAACTTGAGGGCTATGGCTTTTATAGAATTTCTTCTCTCACTCCGTCCCAATTGTTCGAAGATATTAAGGTGGTAAGATTTGTATAAAGTAATAGGCTTGTTTTCATAATCGTATTGTAAAGTATACGTGCGTGAAGGCGACATCAGTACCATAAATAAAGTCAGTGGTATCTATGGAATAGTAATTACTTTGTTAAGCATTTATAAATTATCTCGGTTATTTTCCACGGCTTTGGTCAATGGAATGCACAGTTTCCTATATATGTATAATAAATAATCTAATATCCAATAATCATACTTCATACTAATATTAACTTTAACTAATGGATGGATGGATGTTTGTTAGAGTTAGAGGATAGTCTGGAAGAACACATAGGCTACTCACTTTTGTTTTTTTTTAAATTCCACGCGTACGGAGTCGCGGGCGAAAGCATGTGTAATATAAACCGTGCATATGTAAATAAATGTACAAAATACTTTAAAACATTAGTTTTTACTTTAATATTAAAGCCTGTTATTCATATTTTTTCATAGACTCAAGGTCGTAGTAACATTGGAAAACAAGCCCTTTAGAGATCGATCGTCTTTTCTTGACGACAGTTCTTGACCTACGCACTCAGCAACCTATTTCAATGCTAAATGTTAAAACATAAAATATAAAATCAATACGATTTAAATCACTATCTTTCTAGTTTTTATTGCGGTCTTGGAATTTAGATGTATTCCACATATAAAATAAATATTTTCATGTAGTTGAGCAAATGGCGTAGAATGTACTCTCTCTGACTGTCATTTTTATGTGAAACGAAGACTTATCTGGACTACTTAATGTCTCGTGTTTGAACAACTCTCCACATCATGACGATGATGTTTTTATGCTATCATAATGTTCTGACCGTCTTTTCTTTTAGATAACTCTGATTTCTAAAGTATTATTTACGACTTGATATAGTTAAAAGTAGTCTTGATACTTGATAGAACTACATGAGTGCATAAGAATGAAGGTTGAATTTATGTCTTAGGGTCACTTCAACTTTAATCTCTACCTACACACTTTAATGCCAAGCTTTGTGATTATAAAACTGCATGCGCATTATTTTTTCTAGCTCTTAGTTTATTTAAAACGAAGGCACGAAGAATCCTGTAAAAAAAACTGCTTTCAATGTACCTTACTTGCCCTTGATGAAATTTTAAAACCCAATCTAAAATATTGTTTAGTATTACGTGTAAAGAAATTCTTTCAAGTAATAAAAAGAGGCACGATTGTTGCTGATTAAAATTTCTAAAGTGTTTTTACTTTCACTCAATACATTTACTTTTTGTAGAGCCTTGCGCGTTATCGGAAGTTTTATCTTTGTTTTTTTATCTCGACTGCTTGTCCGGATGGCTGATGTCACTGTCAATATTATTGTTCTTAAAAAGCAGTATTTGTCTTTTTAATGATACTTTGTAAACAACCGTGTAGAAGATGCTTTGTTATGTATTATGTTGTATATGGTACCTCAAATTCCTTTTTTTTTTAAATTCTATTCTCATTAAAATTGTGAGGTTTAATTTTTTCAAACTTACGTGTTTAAATTTATCATACTGGTTACGTCATAACCCAAGTCTCAGCTATTTTATCATCAAATACATTTGAAGTAAGATTAATGTTTTAGTAAAGAATTTAAAAAAACGGTTATACGATCCCATGTATAAATTATTTGCTTATTTTTGTCCAACTAAAAACTGACTTTGTAACATGCGTATAATTTTGAGGTAATATTACTTAAACTCAATCGTTTATTTGTGTTTTGTTTCTTGCTATTTGTTAAATCTACGATCAGAGATTGCTCTTTGATTTTTGAAGGTTCCCTGTACTGTACTGTCGTGTGGTTAAATATTAAAATAATCTATTGTACTATTGCCAAATATCAAACACTTGCTACTGTCTTTTGTCTAGAAAGGCGCTAGAGAGCAAGTGTAACTTTTTAATAATGAAAGATTGCCTTTGACATAAAATAACCAGTTACTTTATCAATGAGATGTGTAGGTATTTACGTTTCCGTACGTTCGATCGTGCGCGTTAATAAGTCAAGTTCAAACTCAAGGTTCCGTAGCATTTTGCCTATTGTCTCGTTTTTTACTTGTGATCTTTGAGAGTGATAAATTGAGTGCAATGTGACGAAAGTGAGTTATTTCAACTCGCTTCCTAATTTGATCTTTTGTTTGATGTTGTTTGGGGTTGCGGTGACTTTTATATTCTTTTGTTTGGACATTTTAATGTTGCTTACTTTTGTCTTCGGTGTTATGTAGCCACTTCAATACTGATTAAAAGACAAATAAACTATAAATAAAGTCTTTAGTCTGTAGTGGTTCCTACTATTTACACAGAATCAAGCCAACAGTTTTCGCAGTCATGATCTAAGATCCTAGAACAATTATGTGCCAGCACACGAAGTATGCTTTAGTGTGCGTGGTTTAAAGCCTGCGCTAGAACTAGTTTGTGCGTCGTGTTGTTGATAACAGATGCGATAAGCGAACTATTCTTACAAGGTACAATGCACTGTTTGTTCGAACATTGAAAGCCCCCTTCGATAATACAACTCGCAGTCTGTGTGAGTTTTGATAGTGTTTGGAAGTACTGAGCAATTGTACTAAGATTATCCTCGTCTCATTGAATGTGTAATTCTGAAGTGCAACTACAACTTCCTTGAAATGTTTCAGGTGCTCCGTGAAATTCGGAATATTGGGATACAGTTAGTTGAAAATAACCCCTAGGATATTCTACTTCTGTTTCATAATGAAGCATTTCGTCAAGCTATATAGATACATTTTTAATTACCAGTAAGATGTTATCTAAAATACGCTTCATACTGTTTTTATTAAAAAGAGAAAAGGAAAAGGTTCCTCTAGAAACATAGTTTTAATTACACATTGGTCTGTATTCCGCTATTTATCATCGTCACTGGATTCTAGAGCGAGTGTAAATGTCGTGTTGTCCTCGTTACGTATGTCTAGGGCCCGTGGGAAATCTTAGAACGGACTGTCGACCGTCTGCAGTGACGGGACCCAATGTTTCCGAATTTACAGAAAGGACAAACGGCTGGTATCATGTAATTAAAGTACAAATACTACAATAGACAAGTATCTAGGAGTTTTAAAGAATATCAAATAATACAGCTTGGCTATTTTGCTAAAGGATGAAAAAGAGACACACACGTGAACAGAATATCCTCTCCACATAAAAGATATTAAAGAATAAGCGTATCCCCTGTACTACGCTTCTTATACCTCACGCATGTTTTTTTGCTCGGTTCCTGTTTTTAATACGATACCTGGAAGTCTTCCGGCATCTGCTATCCGACGTCGCCTGGCTCTTTGTTTACACTTTGATTTAACGTAGTAATAAAACCTCCACGGTCGGCAGGTAAATTATTTTGCGTGACTAACCAATTTATTTTTGTTGTTCATCCTTTTTTGAGTCGTCCTCAGTGAGACAGGAAGCGGCGAGCTAGTCGTGGCCATTAAACTCGGCCAAGTTTGAAAGATTTATTTTAGTCTCTCGCTCACATTATGCGCATATTTGAGAGAGATTTTTATCCCCTAAATCGTATGTGATATCCTTAACGGTATGAAATCGTCTATAACTGTGTAAATCCACTCTTATGGTATCAAGTATTAAGTCGTTGGCTTCTAACCTTGCGCCGTTCAATACAAACAGCATTAGGAATCAACATACATGTACTAATTGGATTAACTAACTTGTGTATTGCTTTTTATGCTATAACTTAACCGTTGAACATGATACGATAATATGTTGTTTGTTCATGTGAAAATATGTTTTACAAAGTTGTATTACTGTGTTTACAGTTTAAAGAATGATGCAGTTGAGAGTTCAAATAACTGGTTACTGGAGTAGCCCCGCGCATGTTACTGGATAGATAACTTTATTGGATATAAGAATTTACATTTCAGTTCGCTCATCATTATTTAAATACCTTAAATAATTAGAAACGTCATACTTTCTTCAGCTTGTACTTTCTCGTAAAAGTAAAGTTTCGTATTACCACAGTAACACAATCGTACACATTAAATCATCAGTATTTCGGCTAAAGCGTGACGTAATTTGTGTTATGTCTATCATACGGTAAAATGAGTTTCGATTGATCGGCACCCACAACAGATGTTACGAAATGTTTGTACTGACCGTCCGGTTCCTTCGCGAGGAGAAACATCTCGCACTTTCACCATCATGCACCAACTGGGTCATTCGACAACGGTACATCTGAAACAGCATATGCGCGAGTACTTTCATGAATAATTTCACTAGTAAATCTAAAATGTTGCACCTGTGATAACTCCAGAGAAAACAAAGAGTTGTTGATATCAATTGGATCTTATCTTTCATGATTTAAATATAGTATTGTTTGGATCTGATAAATCTGTTGGTGATGTAATGCGGTATAAAGTATGCTCCTTTTTATTTAAACTATATTATTACTATTAAATGTTGATCTTGCGAAATTTAAAGGTTTTTGACTCCATATACAAGTTGTATAATATTTTCAATGTGAAAGTAAAGATTCATTGATATGGATCCATGTATGAATGGATAAATCCAAAAGTAGCAAGTAATATTCACCAGGCGTTCTGCTACCAAATACAAGCTATGGCCGTGCGTTTTTTCCGCGTGGGACTGAAGGTCGAATATGATTTCATTGTCAAACGCTCCCGTGTCGCTTGTATCATCAAATTCTATCTTTGCGACATTCGTTTAATTTGTGTCAAGTTTAAAACAATTGTTACAATTTTTTGGCCTCGACCAAAAAGATTTATGCATCCTCGTCTTAATCCTTGATGAATACCATCGATCTATCTTGAGTAGAAACCCTTCCAGACTATGTTTAGGGTATAAGGTATAAAGAATAATAAAATTGTAGATACAAGATTCCACACGGAAACATATACGTCAGCTTTCGGCTATATCGTATCGTTGATCACTACCTGACCTAATCAACAAAAGTATTGTTGTTTAAATTCGCCACCTCGGCTTTGTTCATGTCGTGTGTATAAAACTGCAATATCGTCGTTGTACGCATTAGCCAGTCAATGTCGCATATTTACCTTACAATAATGTTAATCTTCGTCTGAGGACGCGTGGGCTTCATATTTATAGTTGTCGGGCGCTATGACATCACCAGATCGATGCTTTGACGTTTTATTACATGTTACCTCATTGTGTATTTTGCACAAATAATGTTAGAGGATTGACGTTTGGTGCCTTAACACAATAACTAATTTAGCTATCACGCCTGGCAAAAAGGAGCGTTTGATCCATCTTAAAGATTGTATGAGGTATGATTACCATTTTTAGTAAAGCATAGAGAAATATTAACAATATTTTTACATCAGGTGAATTGAAATCAATCGTGGAATGATCCGGAGCAGGTCTAATATAATTGCTCACTTCCTCGTCGAGCTAATTGCAATACCATTAGTTCCGCAAGCCTCGAAAGTTGTGCCCACTTTGCTGCCACTGCTGCCCTTGACTTGAGCTAGAGATTAACCTGAATATTACTTCCGATATTCATCTGAATGAATCATTTACATATAATAAAGTCATGATTTGATGTGAAATCACATGCGTTATTTTGATAATGTTGATAAATGAGTTCTCATATCCGTAGAATTCTTAATAGGATTAAAAGGAGTGGTGATCGTTCTGGATGCCGTCCTTGGTCTCTAAATATGGAAGTTGACTATTTCATTATTAGGTCATCGTAGTTATGTCATGTAATTCAATATTCGAGTGAGAAATATCTTGTTACTAAACACCAGACTCTGGTCACTCTCCATATGGTATTGTGACCATTTTAGGTGGATAATAAATAATGCATTTGACCTGTACGACAGGACACCAGTAACGATTTACCTTCGGCCGCTTGTCCGAGCCGTCCTTATTCGGATCTGCGTTAATCACTTCTTGTTCCCTTTACGTCTGTTGCTTTATTTACTTAGGATTTTTTCTTGAGGATGTTACTTGACCTTATTGATTATAAGCTTGTACAACCTTGTGACTGCATCAATACGTCTAGACTGTGCTTTTGAAACTACATTAAATGTTTATGGTGACTGTAATACGTGTTCTTCTACTAACAACTTAATATATTTAGTACTACTATTGCAAAACATGTAACATGATAAATGTTAGCCACTTTTAAACATTCGCAATAGCCAACACGCTGCTGGTGTTATGTTTAGAAGACTGGTATATAGTAGGACGACAAAAAGGCAATTCTCTTTACCATTCTATGTTTAAACAGATAATTTTTCCTGCATTAAGAATTGGCATAGCTGTAACAAATGATGCGGGTTTTGTTTTAGTTTTATAATTTAGAACGGATAAAAAGTTGTACATCCCATATCTTCCCAATTAATTCTGTCGAGCGCACCGGACCACGTCTTTGCGTGTCTGATTTTGCTGAGCGTTAAAAGTGTTTGCTTCCATACCGAGAAAGTAAACATTTTTTTCTTATTAATTACGTATTTTATTGAATAAATCTTTTCTAGTTTTCGAATCGATGTGTAATAGTTTGATGTAGATATTCAATCTTTTGTAGCTTAATTACAGAGTTGGATAATGTTGTAATATTTTGATAGTACAGTTTGAAATTGTAACTGCTATCTTTGTTATTGCTGCATAATAACAGTACCCAAGAGAGCCGGCTTAGTGCTAGATAGCTACTAGATAATCATTTACAGTTATCGGATTTGCTATTATTACACTACTATTCTGCGAATTGGAGTTTTAGCTATTTTAACCTTTTTTAGCTTTGTTTGTGTCTGTAAATTTCATCGTAATGTTTTCTTTTTCGTCGACATTGATTCCATAATTTTTGTTGCATATGGTTACTGTTAGATTTGTAGACTAGGCTTAAAATGTTTAATCAAAGTAAACTTAAGGACAAGTTAACGTCCAATTTAAGTCACGATAAATTACATACATGCAAATTAATATAGTGTTTTATGACAATAGTGCTCCTAAACAAGAAAGCATCGGTATTAATTACAGCCTTTCTATTGATATCGAGGTTGAAAAGAAAAAAGCTAATGACTTTAAGATTCTGAGAAATTAAGCTTAAAGACGAGTCATTGGAAGTATGTTTAATTCGTATTTCGATTTAAAAGCATTGATGTGGGTGTTCGCGTGGGTTTGACCTCGCAGCGTGGGCAGGTGCTAACGGGCCACCGCCGAGCCTCACCAATGCCTGTAATCGCCTGGTACTGTTCGTAATCGCCTGTTACCGTCTGTTATCGCCGACGGCCCCTACAACTTAGTTGCTGACCGTCGACCTTTTGCATAAAGCTATAGGATTTTGCGTTACCTTTCTTTATGGACTACAAAGTAGCTTGAATATTTTTTGACTCAAAGGTGGAATGAATTGGCTTGAGTTGAGTTAATTAGTTTACTGAAGTTCTCCACAATGGTCATAGTAGGTCAGATGTCCTTTGTTAGGTTTATCTTGTACTAACTGTCATTTAATTCCTTAATGTCGTACTAAACTAAGTAATTGCTGTAGTAAAATTGCTTGAATATCCTTCGAGTTGCTCTATACGGAAACTACGGCTCCATTAATTCGTGTCCCGTCTCGCTGGACGCAATGCAGCACGTTGAATCACCGGCGCCCGAGAATTTACGGGGTTACTTTGCAAAGGTATCAGATACCATCTCGACCGCACACCGCCTTTTGTTAGGTCAGTGCACTGTATTGCTTTTGTTATTTACAGTCACAGAGTAATGAATAGTGCATTTGTCGTTTGATTTGTGAAATATCGCCAAGTTTTTTTTGTTTGATGTCCACAGAATTCTACAACTATTTTACTACATTTTATATTCCTCGGTAGCACCTCAGGTGTTAATGGGCGTACGGGAGAGAGTGAAATGTTGCGGTCGAACAGCCCGTTAATTGCGTACACTAATTAAACTGTACGAATTCTGTAGAGAGTGCCCTGGCCGCTCCACTTGCCATCTGTGTTGTGACTGCATGCCGCATGAAAGTATGTAAGAATGCTGCAGACGATACTAACGCGCGCAATTGTGGATGTTAATCTAATTATTTTCTTCGCTGTTAATAATTGATAAAAGCTTTCATATTTATTAAAATACTAGCTTTCGCCCGTGACTCCGTCTGCGTGGAATTAAAAGAAAAATCAAGTAGCCTATGTGTTCTTCCAGACTATCCTCTATATGTATGCTAAATTTCATCGAGATCTGTTCAGCAGTTTAGGCTACAAACTCTAACAAACATCTATCCATCCGTTCATCCGTCTAAACTTTCGAAATTATATTATAATATTAGTAATAACATTAAAATATAATCTAAGCTACTACAATGTTTTAACAGACAGAAAGAACAAAAAGTATATCACAAAGTCTATCTTTTTGGCAGAAAAATCTTTCATGTCTTTATCTATTGCTGAGATATTGTTTCTACTATTCATTTAATATCTTTTACCGACTGTGAACAAACACGTAGCAAGAAAACGTACTGACCTAAAGGTGCCTATTCACGTGTCTCGTGAAGGATGAATAAAGGTTTGAGAAGCCTATTCAAGCATCTCTCTAGACACCATTCTCTACAGGAGACGACACTTTGCTTGGGTACGCTTTAAGCGTAGCACAAGGATCCTTTTTCAATTCTCGTTTATGTTAAATGTTGATGTATATTTTGTCAAATTAAAATGAAACGTAACATTGGAATTTATATCATCCTGTGTAATGTTATTCAACAACACTGTATAAAATTAAACAAGTGTAACTCAGTGTTTATATTGTGCGTAAGATTTTTTGCTTGATCAAGCGATAAATTTAACATTCTAAAACACTAATCGCCTATTCATTGATGCGTGTTTGCACCTATGTTTATTGTTTATGTTTGCGTTTTCATTGATTACACTCGCATCTAGCGTCGTTAGTGAATCGAATTGCTTCGTTGAAATAAGTCGCCGATTGCTGAGGTTATCGTGTTGGAGGTCATAGGTTTGCATGCCAACTGGCTTGATTGGTTCAATAAAGTATTTCGTTTAAAAAAAAAGTATGTCTGTAACCGAACGTTTGAGAAAAATTTCCAGTATTTAATGTATGAGGCCGTTTTAGGGGAATTTTGCAACCAATAATTGCATTTTTTTTTAATTTTGGCTGTGGACTATTGGAATGCAATTGTAAATTTTAGATATATTAATCTGAACTCGGTTACATTGACAGTTTATTATGATGGAGTGTGGTCGGTGGGTTCGTATTCGGCAGTGTCTCCGCAGCGGACGGCCTATTTATAGTCGATGGCATGCGATGGCACGCGGGCGACCTTTTTGCCTTATAAATCGTCCGGTAGCATAGTACACTGATATTCCGTTATTGGTATTAGCTTTTTTATGCAGGAAATATATAGAATTAAGAATATTTCATATATAAGAATAATGTAGACTGGACGTGGAGAAATTTTAGTGCAAAATGAATCGGTCTTTATGTAACAAATGTCCAGACATTTGTATGATGGACTTTCGTTTATATCTGACTTGTCTATAATATACGGTTATCTGCGTTTACACGAACCTGACACAGTTATCGTAACACTGAGGATTTAACCGTTCTAGGAAAAACTGTACTATAACAAGTATTAAATATCGGGCTACTCTTTTTATCATGGACATATATTTTATTTGCAACTTAAACCTCATGTTTTAATATTTATTTTACAATCAAATAAAACTAGATAATTATGAAGCCTTTCAAAATCCCGATAACAACGTAAATAAAATATCTGTAAATGCAATCTACATTCTGTGGCTTCTTTGAATTCTTTACGCTATATACCCATGTTACAGTCATGGTATATAATTGGTCATTTATTATAAAGTCTGTCCATATCCTATTGCAGAAATAAAAGCAATCTTTCCAGTTGTTTATGGATCTCTACCAGTATCGATTATTGCCAATTGAAGACGAGTACAATGTCGATGCGGGCGACATGACGTATTGTTCTCGCTCGTGATCACAGAGTATCGCCTCGTGTGTCCTAGCCTAGACTAGCACTACTATGATTTCTTCGTATTAAACAGAGTATATCAAGGGTATAGAATCTACAATGGATATGTCCATAAAAAGAGATCAATTGTTTTCAATGCCGAAACCCCATGTACAATTTTCTATTCATCTCTCATATTTTATTTGGAAAACTTATAAGTACAAAATATTTCGTAGTAACAATATTAATTTACTAATATGTTTTCAAATTCCAAAATTAGAAAAGCAATAACACAGCGAAGCTGAGCACCTGTTACAGTAGATAAAATTAGCTGTGGTTATTTGTAACATGTGAGGATACTTTCTCATATAAGAGATATTTCTCACTAAATATTCTTACGCTGTTGATTGTATACAATGCATCTTATAAGCCGTATTAGGATGTAGTTTAGTTTACAGATGAATGCGTGAACAATGAGCGGACGTGGCCATATCGCCAATTCAGTATAATTGTCGAGCGACGTCAGGTCGAAGACTTGTGTCAATAGCCATTCCTCTGTTGTTTGTTTTACTGTTATCGGTAACAGATCGTTAAAAGGTTCTATATGCACCAGCTGCTCTACAAGCAGGTGCAACTGCGACTAGTCATGTAGTTTAAAACCCAACTAATCTTACTGGCCTTATTGAAGACTTCACACACTAAATTTGCTCTAAGGCTCTCACTTAGTGCTTCTTAGTTTTATCGATGCATTTATCTCACTAATATTATAAATGTGAATGTTTAGATGGCTGGATGGATGGATGTTTGTTAGAGTTTGTAGCCTAAACGGCTGAACGGATCTCGATGAAATTTGAAATAGATGTAGAAGATAGTCTGGAAGAACACATAGGCTATTCACTTTTGTTTTTTTCAATTCCACACGGATGGAGTCGCCGGCGAAAGCTAGTTATATATAATTGCTATTTCTGACCGTTTTTGCTATGAAGTTTGTAGTCTACTGTGAGGAAATATTTGAAACACTGTAAAGGAATTTGTGTAAACTACAATAATGAAGGTGTAGTACTAAAGTGCGTAATCTAGTCGTGTTTATACCATAGCAGCTGTACAATAGACTGGCTGTCTACGCACGTGCGTCGCGTGCCCCACTGCGCCACAAGCATTCTTAACGTGAATTCCTATACATTTACTTGCACAATGTGGTAAATCTTTAGTACTTACAGAATTGAATGACTTGTTATACATTGTTATCGATCCGACAATGTTAAAGTTTATGTTAGAAAATAGTTTACTGAATAGTCGAAGTTATTATTAATATTAGGATATAATACATCTTGATATGGTCGTTTATAACTTAGGTTGACTTAATTATTACACAGATTAGAATATGGACTTTTGATTTTTCTGTCTTGAGTTCTTACTTACCTGATTTCTGTCATAAACATTGTGTTTAACTTGTAATTAAATATTCAGGGCTTTAAGAGTATTAAATTGTTAATTTTCTATTGTTTCAGTCGAAGCAGAGGGCGTCGATTAAATGGCTGCTGTCCAAGGCCTTCAACAACAGGGTGCCGGAGAACCTGCAGGAACCTTTCTACAGGGACCATGAGGTGAGCTCCATCTTTTATCACAAGCTTCTATCGTAAATTGCAATTAAAAAGACAAGAGATCCGACTGATTTCATATGTGAATGACCATTTACAGATGATAACAAAAATGTAGGGGAGCTTGGAATGGGCACATTTTCATGTAATCAATTATTAGTAAATTAGTCCAAACATTAAGTGGATATAAGGTATGTGCGTACAAAGCCTATACGTAATTGCTTAAGTTTTGTGTAAATATTACATGGTAACAAATGTTATCGTTATCCTCAGTTAAAAATTCAACATAGATAAAAGATCATTGCTCTCAAATTCACTTAACTATTTCGTTGTTTGTTTTTTACTTTCGTAAAGTCAATTTTGTACCAAAACCCACTGGGATGCCTGTAAGAGATTGCTGATAGCAACAAGGCCGCCCTTACGCAAACCTTGCAGTGGCTTAGTTTTAGTATACCAATTGTAATATTTGTGGAAAAGGCATTAAACAAATAAATAAATAAAACCCATAATGGTGAGACTATTGACTTTAAATACCGTCGTTTAAGTTATGTAAAACCAATATTCGTTTTTTTATACAATGGATACGCGTACATTATTTGTTGTGTACAAAAAAAAACATGCTCTTGAATAATAGAAAAGCAGTCGAATCGACCAGCCGGCTCATTCGATATACACACCTTTTCCTGCGCCCCTTTGTTTTTGCGATTCTCTTTATGTCCATTGAACTTGCAGCCGGTTTGCGGAGCAGCTTTAATAAGACCTCTCGATAGTGCTTAAATTATGTATGAAGAAAAATTAGACTTACGAACATCTTCAATTCGATAGAATCTATATCGTTACGTCAAAAAAATATCATCACTAAAGTTTCTATTAAATTATATATTTTTACAGTGTTCATTATTTTTTTTAATTTAAAGTCTAAATAATATGGATGTGTTCTCCCACGTGGAATAATTGTTTTAATAAAGTTGTGAGACATGTGTAAGTTGTTGTTGAACCTTGATACACCTTCCCCATTGGCGCAGAACATCTGCTCCCAGTCAACGTCCTTGAAGACTAACCCCGTACTTGCAATGTCTCAAATATACCATTGTATCGATCCTGTCAGTTGTATAGGGTAGCTGCTCACAGAGACACGTGCTGTACTAATTTAGTGAAATGTGGATAGTGTGTATCGGACTTTATATATCGTGACCAATGGTTTTAGAGTACGCCCTCTTCATGGGTACGGAGTTGGAATTTGCGTGTTCAAGGTATATTATATTAGATTGTTAAAATAATGTACGGCATATTTTTTGTTTGGATAGTTTAAACCTTGTCCTAATTTAATTAATATCGTCTGGCTTGTTTTTAATCCCGTACATCGATTGGTTACTCAGTTTTAATTACACTATGCCCTATCTGTCCGTTATAAACAATACTCGAAATAAACCCAGCGGATGCGGTCTTGGAAATTGTTATGGCGAAAAGTTCAAGGTAAATAAAATTGCGAATTGCGATTGCAGGTAAAAGTTCCTTACCAATAAATCATTTGATTTTATATGCTCGGCGTTTAAGTTTTTTTATATTTTTTTGTAGACGAACAAGGATTTTTTTATTGTCAAATTGCAAATACTTGGATTGTTTTTAATTACCACTGCATTATTGTAAAAATATGTTGTGGTTAAGTAAATAATATTCAATTTTTTAAAGCTTAAAGTGCATAATCGCTTGGCTAAGGATCAGTCATAATTACTTCTCCATGGTGAATAACCCGTGTATGGTAATTATATTATGTGTCATGTTTACATGATTTAAAAAGAAAAGAAAGAAGTATTTTTATCTCTTATTTTCTTGGTTTTATAATTGGAATGTTGTTTTTAATTTTACTAAGAGCTATTTTTAAAAAGAGCATAACACGACAACGGACTTCTATTTGCCTTGGTCTTGGTATAACTCGCCTATTCCACATTTATAGATTTAAGAATGCGTTGATTATTTTTAAGCGTCTTAAGTTTTTATAAAATATTTACTTGCTCCTAATTATCTTTCTTGTATACATTGTGTGGACCTAATTAGTTTACGATTTCTAACCATTATCACGTGTTTACTAAACCCCATAAGCTACGGCGTTCTGCATCGTCGCCGCAGCCACGAATCGAAATAACTCCTAATGAACGTATTTCGTCTGATGCGAGCTACATACAACTTTTCTCACCGGAAACCCAGATATCGACTATTCCGAATACAGATTACGAAGGCGATAAAGTCGAGAATCGCTTGCGTTGTTGTTGTTTCATAGCAAATGCGGAATTAGAGTTTCTTAAAAATAGAACGTGCCATTTCCGTCTTGAGGAAATATTGCTCTTTTGTACCTTTAATTTCATTTTAGGAAGTTTATGTTCATTTGCAATTACACCAAGTTGTTAGGTAAATATAGGCACAATAAATAATAACAGCTACATAAAATATAATCAAATAATTCATATGAAAGAGAAATTTTTATACTAAGAATATTCAAATAATACAACCGTAAAAGGATCATAAAATGAACGTGGCGAGGAACGTATCATAAAGTTCGGATATGTGAATAATTATAGCTTGTTAGTTTTTTTTTGTCAAAATTTCAAAAGTGAGATTCTAAATATATGATGTGATAACTTTAAACTCTTGATGGTAAATTATAGTATTGTATGCTATACTACACTAATAATTGAAATATTTTAATTACCTTATACACTATTTTTCATATTTTTTTCGTACCATGTTTGTATTGCCATCGTTTACCGTCTGGTTTTATATTTACCTAACGTAACGACTATCGATGCGGACCGCTTTCAAATGACTCAGATATCAATCGGATTACGCATTTGTTGTCAGTGACCCAAAGCACGGTAATGAATCATTTATTGACTCACATTAGGAAGCTGTCATAATCACCAAAAAGATAATTTACCTGTAGTACTAGAAACAGACTAGACAGGTCCAAATATGGGACAAAACATCGGGATCGTCTATTAAAAAACCCATGTTTTTTTAAGATGAAGCGTCTTAAAAAGTTTGATTTTACTATACACTAAATGTAAAAATGCTGCGCGTTTTTCTTTGCGTATTACTTTAAAACTCTGTTATAAGTCGCATAAGCTTGTTGGTCAACGCTCAACTAAATTATCATAATAAAAATACCGTTATATTGTTAAACGATTGTTTGATAATATCGTAGCAGTTCATTTGTCGTTTACTATTAGGAGAGTTGCACGAGTACAAAGGATGGTTTTAATTAGTACAAACAAGTCGTTGCCACTAACCGTCGTATATCTATCAGCGGAACAAAAAAAGCGTGTGTCGGATGTTACAAAGGCGAGCTCGGCGCCGCCACTCTCCTTGACCCGCGGCAGCACAACAAATATGTCCTTCTGTTCGTTATTTTGTTACATATCAGATGCTAAGGGCTGAACGAAAGTAAATAGTGAGTCAATTGAAGGATTAACTATACTCGTATTTTTATGTTTTGAAAACCACTTTTGAAATTTCAATTGTATATGAATTAGGGATACACTACACTGTATGTGGTTCGTTCATTAATTGAAATTTAATTGATCATTTTTGTTTTTTACAGCAAAAGATATAAAGGCAAAAAACTATGATATCAAGAATTCTGTTTTAGCAATTGATAAGTCCACATTGCATTGTTTTTGAATGGAACCCTTATTACTTAGGAGCCGCAAGTCAATGCTGCCAACCCTGGCACGATAGTCGTCTAAATTATTCTTAGCAGGACATGCGATACATCTGCCGAGATTTTTTTAATTGACACATACTGGTGGCTTTGTCACTTATGACTTAATCGCCAAGAACATGTTGGGTTTAAAGCATTAGTTCACAGAATTAAAAAGCTGTTTTATCCAAGTAGAGAGCTTACTAAAGTAGGCTTGTAAAAATAATGATATAGTGCCGTGATACAACTGCAAACGATCGTCCTAATTTCCGTTATAACTTAACACACGTCCAGTTAATTTATGCGAGGTCATTGACCTAAGAAGGCCGTCATTTAGGAAATTCGATAACTTTTCACCGAAATACATTCACGCTTTAACAGGCGGTTGCGTAAATTTGACAACGCGACCGATGCTGACCAATTGTTCCAGATTAAAAGTGAGAGTGACTATGAGGCCGTGTGTCGAATAAAGTGGGCCGTATGTAGGGTGACCAAGCCGCTTACAATCGTAACTATAGCTACATCTTTTATGGGCGTAATGTGAAAAAGTGTAATTTTTTTTAAATATAACATCGCTTTAATTTTAAATTGAATTATTGGCGGCTACGTGAAAGCTACGTTGAATACATCGCCAAAAAATCTGCATGTCTTTTAAAAGTAGCGCAATGTTATTTTCCTAAACATATATTACTAACTTTGCTGAGTTACACTAATGAAAGAAATGATTGCTGCATTCATTATCAAGGAAATATTTGAAATGTGATTAATACTGCAATACGAGATAAGATTACAATAATACACATATTAACTCTCAATAGATTTTACCAGTTATCAGTTTAGACATTCCTAGTAATAAAGTCACTATGATAAAGGAATGTGTTTGGTCAAAGACATATTTATTTACATAGTAAGTACGTACAAACTTATGAAACCCCTTTTTAGAGTTTTTGTTTTACTACAAAAAATGGTCACCCCAATCATATATCATCATTTAGTCTTGTTTAGCACTTCATGGTCAATGAGATGTTAATATAATGTCATAATGGGCGAGACAAACCTGTTTATTGTTTACAAGCGGCCAAATAACACTTTATTTTGGGGTCTTTTATATATGTGACCAATTTGTATGATAATTCTCAGTGTATAAGTATTTAACAGGCTTAGTTTAACTTAATTTATAATTAATTGTATTGTTTATACAGTCGGCATAATACTGCGGATTTCAATATACCGGAAAGCGTATCTAACGGTTAGCTATCTAGTAGAATCTATTGAAAATCGAGATTAAAGTAGACTTATCACAATTACATTCAGAGCATAGATCTTTGTAACAAGTGTGACCGCAAAAGTACTCTCCCGTTGTGACGTAACTTATAACCAATCTATATAAATATTGGTTTGAAATTGGCTTTAATGACTTTTATTGATTACGGATGTTGGTTAAGCTTTCACGTCTTACCTAATATTAAAACAAAAATGAAACCTATCTAGGTCATTAAAGTACGTTAAATGGACTAGCGATAAGTCGCCGTTTAGACGAGTGGACTTGTTCTTTTACAATTAGAAAGATTTTTCTATCGATCTACTAGTTTTATTTGTTAATATCGTAAAATAAAAATCTTTTCTGCCACTGGCAACACACTCTTAGAACTTAACGTTACTCGTATTTCTAAGTGGGGAATCCAGGCCGACATTTGCAAATATTTGAACAAAAGCGACGGACACGTTTACGCAAATGTAAGACAAGTGGTGTCACAGTGTACTTGTGTTCCTTTATACCCACGCTGTGTTTTTACATAATGCTTGTTGTCAATAATACACGACAATTGACCTCTTGCATAGAATGAGATAACATGCCATTAGCACGGCTGCTGTTTTTTACAAATCTATACTAATATTATAAAGAGGAAAACTTTATTTGTTTGATTGTAATGAAAAACTACTGGGCCAATTTTAAAAATTCTTTTAAAGTTAGAAAGGTAATTTATCTGTGAGTAACATAGGCTATATTTTTTCATTTCTTTATTATTATTTTTAAATTTCACGCGGACGAAGTCGCGGGCAAAAGCTAGTGTTTTATATAGTAGTTAAGTTCTGTTTTTTCAAGGATCAGGAATAACTTATAATACATATGTAGTAGTAACAAATATTTGTACAAGTTGGAAGCAAAACAACACCATTCGACTTATTGATCTGGTTTTGGCGCGACCACTGTAACCGCAGCGCTAATTTATTCCCATTATAGTTTATATGTCTGATATGTTTAGACTGATACGGGAAATTAAGTCTACAATAGAAATGTAAATTTCAAAGACACCTTAAAGAATAATAAGTTAATTAAGATTGTTGACTTCTTATTTTAAGAAAATTAATATTTATGTATAATTAAAATCTCAATACCTCAACCTAGTAAGTCGATAGATAAAAATCTGTACTTTATCTTTCTTTTAATGAATACATATTTCAACAACCATCAATTTTACATTCACACCGTCTACAGTATATAATAAGTGTATACTCAGACATTAACCATCTGTTCATATCGATTGCTTCACGTATAAATAAATATGCACCACTAGACGATTACTACGAACTATCAGTATGAAATGAGGCTATGCAAAGTCTGTACGTCCAGTACCAGGATAACATGTCCACGTGGTGTTAACTGTTACAAGAGTCGAGGTTTGTTTAACAAGTGATGTAACGTCGCCACTCGCCACGCCCTAGGCCGCGAGCACGCACCTTCATACCTCAATGACGCAATCTTTGTCACTCCTACTGTACTTACACGATTAAATTAAAAAAAAAAAAACTGTTTTTACATGCAGATACATAAGCGATTTTATATGATTATTCGAGGAATGACTTCATATTATGTCGGCTGGTCCACGTCGAACAACAAATAATCATACTAAATGCGAAAATTTAGATGGATGGATGTTTGTTAGAGTTTGTAGTCTAAACTGCTGAACGGATTTCAATGAAGTTTGGCACAGATGTAGAACATAGTCTGGAAGAACACAGAGGCTACTCACTTTTGTTTTTTTTTAATTCCAAGCTGACGAAGTCTCGGGCGCAAGCTACTTGATAATACTTCTCTTAGACACCACTGATATTGTGTGGGCCAGCAATGAATTCTTAAACACAAAATTGATAACAAATTTACAATAAAGTATAATTAGATCTAAATAAAATTTAAAACTAAGTTTTTAATATTCTCGTTTCAGGATCAGGAGCACCTCAAGCCACCTATAGTTGGGGGTCTGGCGAACGCGGAGCTGTACTGCTTGGCGCTCGCCAACATGTATTCCGACCCCAACTACCACAGCCTCAGCCACTGGAACATCCTGCAGACGCTGGCGAGGAAAGGCGTGCCCGTGTCAGACCCTGCCGACTGCGCACTCACAGAGACCGTCCTAATACAGACCAACCCTTTGAAAATGGTGAGTTATTTATGTCCCTAAAAATTGTACCTTCTTGTTTATTTACCCTATGTTATCAAATAAAACAGTAATAGCAATTATATAAAAAACGAGCTGTCGCTCACAAACTTCGTTTGCGCAAATTTGGACCACCCGTTGCGCCATTTTGACAGAATTAAAAAATAAACTTTTTAATAAAAAACAAAACCGACTTCCAAACAAAATACACTAAAAACAAAATATACTAAAAACAAAATCTTCTCAAAAAACAGTACACTAAAAAGTAACGAAATAATTTCTTGAAAATAGTAAACCTCCCTTATTGTAGCTGTTATGTCTATATTGTACAATTATTATCACTTTGATGTCGGTGTCAGCCGAGGTATATGCAGTGATATTTCTACGTAAGGTTTTCTACATTTTTACCATAACAATTGACAATTGAAAGTATAGTAACGTTTTTAGTAATGACTGACACCGACTTCAAAGTAATAATAATTGTACAATATAGACATAACAGCTACAATAAGGGAGGTTTACTATTTTCAAGAAATTATTTCGTTACTTTTTAGTGTACTGTTTTTTTGAGAAGATTTTGTTTTTAGTATATTTTGTTTTTAGTGTATTTTGTTTGGAAGTCGGTTTTGTTTTTTATTAAAAAGTTTATTTATTTCTCGATTTTTAGTGAATCTAGACATCGCAGTATGATAATCACTAGCTTTCAAACAAATAATGAGTTATCTAAATCGATTATCTAAGAAATTAAGTAAACAACTAATACATCGTTGCGATCATTCACTCATAATTTCGTGCGGGGGGTCCCACCTCGCGCTTTTGTTGCCCGTGAGTTTTAATATTTTGATAACTTCTAGAATCTTGCACAGAATTACATACTGTAAAAGGCAATTACGATCTACATATAATACTCTATCGTGAAAACATATTTATTTGGATAAGGATTCATACCAAATAAGAATAAAAGCGTTTTAAATAAAGTCGATTGCACTTATTTGACGGTTTTCTCGAAACGGTTATTGTGCGACAACCTTAAGAGATAGATATATGCTATCGCAGACTTTAATTCAGCTAATTGAATGACCTACAATTCTTTCATACATCATTTTTATGTAGGTCTTATAGTTTAGGCTACGTAAGCCAAGAAAGCAAACTTTGTTACAAGTTGGTATTTTTTTCTGCGACTCGTAATTTGCTATTTACGATATCTCCTAAACTATTTATCGGAATTACACAGTTCCAAGGGTATTTATAATCTACATTAAATTCTCTGATGATGGACACATTTATTTTGATAAGGATTCATACCGAACACGAGTAATAGCGTTGAAAGTGGGGTATAGATTTTGATCGAAATTTTAATGAAAAAAGTGGTTATTGTGCGACAACCTTAATAGATAGATATATGCTATCGCAGACTTTAATTCAGCTAATTGAATGACCTACAATTCTTTCATACATCATTTTTATGTAGGTCTTATAGTTTAGGCTACGGAAGCATAGAAAGCAAAAAAGACACCAAATTTCGTCACGCAATTTTGAGCTAAACTATTTAACTACGCCGTAGTCTTTGACTCCAAAAATCAAACAAAAAAATGGAACCCACCTGCAAGCACTACCTATCGGATAAAAAAAGAATTTTCAAAATCGGACTACCAGGGGCGGAGTTATGCCGTAACACACATAAAAAAAAAATAAAAAAAAAATAAAAAAAATAAAAAAAAATATATGGACGAATTGAGTACCTCCTTCTTTTGGGAAGTCGGTCAAAAAAAGTAGCCTATATATGCCCGTCTATGTCAGCTACCCTTCAGTGAAAGTCCGGTCAAAATCGGCCCAGCCGTTTCGGAGATTACCCGGAATAAACAATGCTGTCGACAGACAAACAGACAGACAGACAAATTTGATTTTCGTGATCAGCAAAACAAATACATCATCTTCCCGAAATCTAGAATTTTTCTTTTGATATTAGAGACACTCCAATTTTATTATATGTATCGATATAGAATATAGATAATATGCTTCAGCTATTATTACGTTGAGTTAGATTAAAATAGTGTAATGATCTTTAAATTTCTTTCTTTACTATTTTTTGTGTGAATGATATTTGTTTACTAGTTCAACCTTTGTGAACAATATCTAATAGATTACATACAGAATATTTACGATCACAAAGACATGTTATCAACAAAAAAACTTGAACTTCAACCTGGATTTATCGTGGATTTATTGAATTTTTGCTCAAGTAATTCTATATTAGAGCACAGGCGCCTCCCACGTTGCAATAACACTAAAACTAGGTGGACTATTGCAGTGGGCAGAAAACCGTAATAAGAGACATTTCTAACTCCTCGTTAACTTGCCACTAGCTGACTTATATTGTAGAATTTTTTGCTTATTGTTAGAATGTTTATTTTATACATCGCCTGTATAATGGACTTTTTGTTATAAACCTGAGAATAAAGAAAACTACAGTACTTATAGTTTACGACCAATTCGAAGGCGGAACCACTTAGCGTGGTATGTTATGTTAGAGTGTAAAATTTATATTTGACTATTGGCCATTTCTTTGATATACACTTCTGCACAATGGACTTTGTATTTGTGTTTTAAAGATATTACGATATCTGAAAACAATTAATTTTCTGTCAAATTATTCCGGTTATGAATTATAATTAAAAGTTCTTTGTAGTCTATACTATCTATACTTCTATATCTATACTAATGTTATAAAGAGGAAAACTTTGTATTTTTGTATTTTTGTATGTATGAAATAACTCATAAACTACTGGGCCGATTTTAAAAATTCTTTCACCATCAGAAAGGTCATTTATCTGTGAGTAACATAGGCTAAATTTTATTATTACTAATGTTTAGGAACTATTAATAAACAGCGTGTTTCTGAACGCCGGCGTTAAAAATTCACTAAACTCTAACTTTTCTCGGCTTACGCTGCCTAAACCGTTAGAGGTATATAAAAATGATGTATGAAAGAATTGTAGATCTTAAAAAGTTCTACAGAAAAGTCCCGCGATAGCATATATCTATTTTTAACGGTTTTCTTACAATAACCATTTTTTTGTTTACAAAATGAATTAACCTTACGCTATTTGCAGCGTTCTTTTTATTGGTTTCAATATTAATCCTTATCCAAATAAATGCGTTTGTTATCAGGAGAATTTAATGTAGAATAAAATTGTTCTTTCCAGTATTTAAATTGGACTAATATTTTAGAAGATATCGCGAACATAAACAATAAGCGTACGTTCGCACGGGCAGACTTTGTACGCCGCGGTAAAATTCAAGGTCAGCAGACTTTTTACGCCCACGCGATAGGTGTTCGTACGAGCGTAAAAAATCCACTTTTGAATCGTATCTCGTGTCAGTAAGACGTGTAAATTGTTTGTTTTAAATTACTAGCCCGAGCCGAAAACTGGCGACTGAATCCGAAGTCACGTAGTTAGAGAGCAAACTAAAAGTAGACAGTACATTTTCTTTAAAACTAACATTTGCTAATGTTTTTAAAAAAAGTTTTTTCTACACGCACTAACAAAGCTCTCATACAATGTTTTATTTTATTTTCACCCGAATATTGATAAAAATTGTTCTATTTGATACATATAATAAGTTTACATATTATGTAGAAAATTTATTTATTAGATTTCTATTAACCAGTAGCGGCTCATGGCCCGTGGGTCCTGGAACCAGTGGTGCGCGATTTAAATTGTAGGAAATCAAACCAACTATTTTTCTTTTGATTTTACACAAAGACATTTAAGAAATATATAAGACTAGGCATGTTTTCATGGGTACTTTCTCTAGAAGGTACTATGTATTATAAATCAGTTGTCAATGTAATATGCCGCCTCGTAACCTTGTATTGATATCTGATAAAACATTTTACAAAATTATAAGCTCCATTTTTTATTGTAAAATAAACAGTATCACAAAATAAAATAACAAATAAATTAACATATAAATATGAATTAGTGACACTTACTGGCAATTAATTTAAATATAATTAATTATATTGAGACGTGGTTATGGGGATCTATCAATAGACAACGGTAATGAGATTATGTGAAAAATGTTTCAAGTGAAGTGTAAGCTATGCCTACTCTATATATATTTTTTAATCTCTTTGATTTTATACCACCAATCCCTAAAAAAAATTTCAAGTTAATTGCCAAACTAATCATCCTTATTTACACAAACTATGAGATAAACTTTATTTTTATTTGCAAAGGTCAATTTAGGTACTTAATTTAGTTATGTATGTTAAAATATTAAAATCTTTGTCGAGTTAATTTCATGAAAGCGATGGTTCCTGTTGGATTAAACATGTTACAGCTAGGGGTTTGGTCGCTTAAATTTGAAACGAATATGTAATAAAACAACTGTTAGCAAAATTATTTCAAGTCACTGTATTTATTATTTTAAAAACATATACAATTCGTGTTTTTAATTTAATAACATATGAAAAGTACACAAAATGCACCGCAATGACGTCACGCTATCACCATGACATTCATTGGTTACGTAAGGAATATAAGGCAGAGTCCGTGATAAATATCCAAATAACAGTGACATAATTATTATCAGGGTCCAAAAACACACCAAGTTAATAGAAAAGAGGAAAATACGATCAGAAAATTTCTGACATTTTGGTTTCATTTACATTATTTATTTAATTAATTTTGACATGTGACATTATCATGTCAAAGCAGTAAAGAGTATGGTAGCTATTTATAGTTTGTCTAAATAAGATGGATTAGTTTGACAATTCATTTGAAATTTAGTAGGGATGGGTTGTGTACAGTCATGAATCTTATCGATTTTCGATTTTTATTCTTATAGAAGTTGAAATCGATAGATTCATAATTATTACTTAAGAATTTAAAAAAATCACTGTTTTCTCAAATTAATACTGACCTGCAGAACTATTACAAATAATGACAGTTAATAAATATTTATTACTACTACAGCCGTACGTAATCGAATTGGATTTCGCTATTATTATTGTCATCGCTAAATTCTCTACACTATAATCAATACTAGAATTGTCCTCTAAATTAGTTAATAAGAAAATAATAATTTTAGTTAAGTTCGATAAATTTTATTTAAACCGAATATCGATAGTTCATAATTGTTCGCTATGCGTGTTTGTTTCGACACTACGATACCTGTCTATTAAGTACGGTATTTCTCTTCATACAAATTTAATTCGATACTTCATATGCGTCAATTATCAAACTAATATATCTTATTTAGATAAACTATAACTGACCGGTTACAAAGTTCAGTCGCCCTCTCCACTCCACGAGATTGCGCCACTGTCTATAGGACATTTTTATTCAATGATATAGTTTGCCCCTGTCACTCCCCTGATATCATCCTTGTCAGTCTATAGTTTAATGATCGAAATATTAACGAAATTTGTAAAAGATAATTTTTATTGTAGCTGTGCATTATAAGTTCTGCTGCCACATATTTTTCCGTTTAACGGGATATATTTAGTTGTATAGACAACAATTACTGATTGTCATAGAACGTCTGCCAAAGTTATAATAAGCTCCTTTTGTTAATTCGTATAAAATGAAAAGTATTATAAAAATCGTGTTTCGTATTGAATGTATTTATTGCGTTAATTACTGGGACAAGAAATCAATGTGTCCGAAAGTCCGTGTATGTTATGGATAATCTCCGAAACTACTGCAACGTATTTAACAGGACTTTAAATGCAATGTTATAGGTAGCCTAGTCTTTATAACATGGTATATTCAATCCAATAACATAATTAGTAAATCTTATTGGTGATCATCTTTTGCCCCCCGCTATACTTAGAACTTTGGGATCTACAACCCACGACAGAGCTATGATAGTACAATATGTACACTTGTTAAAAGTTTGCGATCCCTAGCATTAGTTAATATGTTTTTCAAGTGTAACTTATCAAGTATAACATATTATTGCTTTACTTTATGGAAAAAAATGTGGTTTAATTTCCTATAAGACATTACATACATTTTTTACATGTAAAGATATGTTACAAAACAGATCAACTTTTATAGCTAGTGATCGCAAACTTGTTTTGATCTGTATAAACACAAAACAAACATGTTTAACAGCCAAACGCGACGTATTTTTATTAAAATGGACCAATAAAATTTATCGCGGCGTACCAAGATACGCCAAGTCGAAAAACGCCTCCGTATGAACGGCTTCATAGAATCCCATACGTTCCATTTTGACACATTATTTATCGCCCAGCGTTTTCACGTCCGTGCGAACGGCTGACAGCGCGTTGAGCGTTAGAACAATTACAACTAGGCTCCAAAAATATTTGTCCATCTACATTTTGACTACATTCCCAAAAAAAATCATTTTATAAAGACAATTTATTATGTTTCCTAGTTTGTATGATGTTCATTTTTGAAGCTGCAATTTTGTTTTAATTTAGCTATTGTGAAATTAAAACAAGTAAAATATAGAATAACTACTAAAAATATTTCTACAGTAGTTATCTAATGTCATTTGACTAGAAAACACGCATTATATATAGTGCTTAAAGTCTACCGATATTTTTTCATTCTCAGATTTTTTTTAAATGTTTATTATTGGATGGTCTAAATAATTTTGGAAAGTAGTGTAGCGTAACGCGTGATTTCTCCTACGCTCGTGCGAACACTTGTATGAAGTTCCATATGTTGCATTTTATTTTTACGCTAACGCCCAATGCCCAAAATGGAACAGTGCGCGTAGAGAAATACGCCAAATCGAAAAACGCCTCCGTATGAACGGCTTCATACAATCCCATACGTTCCATTTTGACACATTATTTATCGCCCAGCGTTTTCACGTCCGTGCGAACACTCGCTAAGGGTAACCGAAAAATCTGCTTATAAGCTACCGGGCTTAGAAATTTGGAATATTGCATCGGTAGATTTCTGTTATTACGTAGATTACTACTAAGTTAATACTTTTGGTAATAGAAAAAAAAGGGCGAACGTAATAGGTTATATTTGTAATTTCACGCGGGCGAAGTCGCGAGCAACAGCTAGTAGTTTTTATTTGTAATTTGTTAAATTAAATACACTATTTAACAGAAGGCTATTTGTATTAGTTTTGTTTAAAAGTATGTACATCGATTTTATTTTGTAATTTCCTCAGTCGGTGACGAGGATATCCCTATTTATTTAACAATCCCGTTCAATAATTCCCGAGAAAGGCGTGTACGGAATAAAATAAATGCTTACTCAGAATTTATTTTTATTGTAAGTGGTTTTAAACAAACCCTTGTAATTTTGTTTTTAGTCAACTGTTCTATTGCTACGATTGGCTACTGCAAAATTTATCGAATATAATTTCGTCGACTATAATTTTTAAACAATTAATTACAAAGAAATCTTGAGATGTTCGCCCCAAAAATTTAATAACTTAATAATCCACAGGAATCTGGTTACTGAATGTGTTTATGTCAACCGAACCAACTAGTGTGGGCAGAGCCTTATAAGGCGAGCGAAAAGCTGTACCGTTTGAATCAATCCATCTTTGTGGACTGGAATGAAATTAAATGTGACGCCTTTCAATCTATAAGACAAAGTTGCTAATAGAACAAATAAATACTATACAAGAGCTTTAAGTCTAAGAATGTTTTCTTTTGCATTAGAAGTATAACGTGAAATCGGTCTACTGTGTCATATTCTATGCATTGTACTACATTGGCGTTAGTTTGAATAGACAACCAGTTGTTCGATTATGACTTTTAACCTCATGTAAAGAAGGTCTACTTTGTATATTCCAGAGTGCGCATATGTGTGTGTTGGAAGCTCTAATGGTGCTGTACGCGCGGGAGGTGGTGACCAGTGACCGGGTGGCGGCCGCAGTGCAGAGGTTCGGTCTCTCCCAGCAGTCGGCTATCACAAGTCATGAAGACGGTCTGTTAACATGGATCAATGCGGCCTGCGCAGCGCTTAACAATGCTGAGGTGAGCTTGAAGAACAATAGATGTAGCTGGCGTATCTAGTTTAATAGTCAATACAAACGTTGTAACTGACTTCTGATATTTAGTTATTTGTTATTGCATTTTTTATAAGAAAACGTGGCAAACGAGCAGCGGGAATACAGAGGTCAACGTCAATTTGATTTTTATTTCAAAATCAAGAATTAGACAAAGTTTTGATGTTCTTTTATAATGTTCGTTCCAGGATGAATCATCGAGTCAAGTGCCCCCTCTGCGGTCGCTGCAGGAGGCGTGCGACGGCGCGGCGCTGGCTGCACTGGTGTCGTTCTACTGCCCGGAGGCGTTGCCGCGGTCGGCGGTGCGCGTGGGCCGCATGGCCTCCATACACGACTGTCTGCAAAACCTCATGCTGGTGCGCGACTTCTGCCGCGAACGTCTCCCGCACAACGTATTCCACATGATGCCCGAAGACGTCGCATATATGCGCGGGTGAGTTATCTTGCTATCTGAAATGACAGAGTAGTGAGAGAGGCAGACGAATTCGTGGATACTCAACAAACCTTTTTAATTTTGTGAAAATTTTCTTATTTTCAGATCAATGCGCCAAAATTTAGTAGCAATGCTCGCTGATCTGTTCAATTTGCTAGAAGTGCATCCTGTGAAGTCAGTCAAATATCCTGGTATAGGTAAGTAATGACTTGTACTGGATGTTCCTAACATAACATTTTATCTACTGATGTTGCATGCATTAGAACTCTAATGGGAGTATGTGGTCATAATATCAAAGGTCCTATGCCCACTAATTTTGTTTATATACCTTTATAAATAAAAGTAAATAATCGTGGGGTGGTCCAAAACGCTTTTGTAACGCAGATGTACACATTAGGCAAATACGGGCTTTGTGGTATATCATTGATTTTTATAGGAAGGTTTTGAATGGACGCAATACTTTTATTTGCAGTAAATACTTTAAAGACTAATTATTACTTTGTTATCTTTGTATTAAGTTAAGAAACTGGTCAGAGGTAAGTCCCTTTAACATATTACGAATGACGTAAGAATGTCGCTTTGCTGAATACCGTTCTCATTCTGTATCAGGTCACCCTGTCTTTTTCAAAAATACCTAATCACTTTGATAATTCATTCACATTAATATTGATGTTGGTAATATATTTGTATAATAGCTAAGTACAAAATTAAACGTTTGGTATAGAACTAGTGCACTGACAAGTTGTCCATACTTTCTAAATTGTATTCATTGATCGGTATGCGCTTCGACATCTAACATTCAGTCGCTAGTTACTCGCGTCGAAACTCTGGTCTGAATACCGCCGTGCGCGTGTGCGGGCGTCGCGTGGGTAAGTTAAGGCAGGGTGACTGCGTGTCGGCGTTCACCGCACGTGCGTACGCTCGTGCGTGCGTGCGTGCGTGCGTGCGGCTGAGCGTGCGTGTGCGCGTGTCCGCAGCGCGCGCGGACTCCAACGCACACGGCGTGCGTCACAAGCGCTGCCTGCCGCCGCCGCCGCCGACGCCCATCCCGGACCTGCGCGCGGACGCCCACGCGCACGCCCACGCCGCCAACACGCCCCTGCCAGGTACCCGGCGTCGTGCTCTGTGCTCTGTGCCCTGTGTGTTACACTACCACAACTGTGCAAGACAACCTACAACCTTATTACAAAATCAGTTTCCAATATCAACAATCTATACATTATTTAACATTAAAAAATAAGATGAAAGAATTGAATATTCTGAAAACATCAGTTTATTTCAAGAAAATTTTATATTTACAATTATTTTCTTTGTTAATAAATTGAAATAACCGCCAATAAATATAAATGGTTGTCTCTCAACGAATGATGTCACAGGTCAGTTGTCTCCCTAAGGGTTTGTTTGTATGATTTAATCATATGCTTTCTGTTTAAAATTAGCCGATTAGCGTCGACATTTAATTTTTCTACGCATTAATATCAGTAACATTGTCACAAATTCGACAGAGCTTTGCTTATTCTTCACAACATTAACGCTTCACTGATCTATGCTGTGCATGTAACGGCTTTCTTGACTTATATTTAATTTTGTCATCAGACGAGGCATTTAGGAGTTCTGAAATTATGCCCTCAGGACTCCCAGGATTTTGTGAATTAATTGTGTTAATGTCAATAATTTTGTACATTACGCTTAATGTCATTTCATTTTAGACTTCGTGCAACTTCATGATAGAATTTTGATTCATACTCTTAATAGTGTGATCATACTTTTTTAATATTTTGTATCAATTCTTTTAAGAGTGACTTGCTACCATATTTTCATATTTTTTAATTATCATGACTATACAAGATCCAATAGAATATTTTAGTATCTCCTAATTCGTATTTAGACAATAATAGTACATTTTTATAAAAGTAACAGTAGTAAACAGTTTTAAACTTTTCTTCTTGACAAAAATACATACCTATACTTATTGAACATGTAGTAGTGTCATTTTTGATTTAATATTGAATATTGAACCTTATGCAGTTGTTGCTAGAGTTGAGTTTACAGTGCCGCGGAATATGCTTTAGCGCACGTTTTTATTACATGGTTTTTCAACACAAAATCGAAGTATCACATCAAGCATTTGGCTAGTTTATGTGTTTTTAAACGAAGTACACACGCTTCAGTTGCTCAAAAGTTACATCTTCTCATTAGAAAAACGCATTTCCAGACGCCGTTGTTTTTGGTTAAAATGTCACTCGTGTTCGCCGCAATCTTCACTGCAAATTTATATTCTGTGTGAAAATGAAGTGTTAAGAGCACTAATATCGTTACAAAATAAACTAAATGCAACATATTCTTTATGAAATGAATCCATTAAATTACTATAATTATTGTCACTTCTTGGTAGTTAGAGTAATTGAATTGTGAACGTTATGTTAAGGCAATAAGGTTGTATTTGCAGTGTCGCGGTCGCCGTCAGCGAGCGGCGTGCGGGGCCGCGCGGCGGGGCGCTCCGCGTGCTCGACGCCGGAGCGGCGCAGCATGAGCCCGCAGCGCGAGGAGTTCGTGGTGCACAGGGGCCGCGCCATCACCACGCTATCGGCACTCGTACGACGTGAAGAGGAACACGGTAATTATAAGAAACAGGCTACTCCATTCCATTACTGTATCATTCTAAATATCTTTAATTGCGTTTTACTTTCTTTATCTACATACGAGCTGATCCTGTACGCCTTCTTCCGCGTGAAATTATAAAAACTTTAATTTATTGTTTACATTTGTCAAATTCTCAATTACAAATGTCAAAATTCAAATGCAACAAATGACAACGAAGGCTTTTGACATTGATAACAATTACCGTTACTGGTACCCTTTCTTCCTTGATGTTGTCAGCTAGTAGTTTATGGTCCGTTTTCCACAGAAAAGGTTTTTTCCAATTCATTTACCCCTTAGTTTAATAACGTTAAAATATATAGCCTAAAGCGTGTCGTAAGTGTAGGGCTTTTATTAAAGAAAGATTTATTCAAAAATACGCAGTGATTACTCACATTCTACTCCACGAAGTAGTGTGTGTTTACGCTTTATTGTATTAGTATAAATAGTGTATACTACCATAGTAATTGTAGATAGTCTTTACTTACAGTTTATATTGTACTTTAGTGCTAATTTACCTACGCATTTAAACCCGTAAAAGTAAGAATATTTCGAATTTCTGAAAGCAGGTTTTTCTTAACAACTTACATGTTTTTTTTTACTGTACACAGCGTTCGGTCAGTACGCGGGCGTGGCGGCGGGGCGGCCGTCGTCGCGAGGTCCGCGCGAGTCGTTCGCGGGGCGGCGCTCGCGGCGCTCCTCCATCTCCGACGACAGCCAGCTGACGGTGGAGAACTTCGGCGGCTCGCAGGACCGCCTGCACTTCGCCGGCCGCAACCCGGAGAAGGAGCTCGCCACGGTCACCAGCGCGCCCGCCATGACCCACCAGCGGAAGATATCCGCACCCGCCGGTAACTTTATTGTCACTTTACTTGTTTTACAATGGATTTTGAATATTTTTGTATCACCTGTTATAATGTTTCTAGAAATGACCTTCGATTTCCTAGCGCCGATTATTTTTTTTTTTTAAATAAGAGAGATATTGGTTGATTTACTAATATTTCCTTTAACCATACCAACTAAGCTCTAGGCTTGTGCTAGGATATGTTTCACGACAATAATCGAATGGCGGGATTTGAACTCGACCGCAAGATCTGTAGTCCGTACACCGAACAGTTAGGCTATTGGCGCTTCAGTTATATTTATCTTTAAATTTCTTTTTGGCATAAAAAAATTGTTATAATTAGTTCATACGTTTGTGATTTCAATAAATTGTTATTGTACACATTTGACGGGAGAATCTTTTTTTGATTTTACAAAGCTCATATTGTTTTAGTTACTTTTGTCACTCAATATCTGTTTAAATTCTCTTCCAGGTCCTATAGACTACAATCCCCCGCTACGGTCCTCTAGGCAAGATATCCGAGGTTCCATACAGTTCTTCCATGAAGACTATCAGAATGGTCAAGAGGAGCGAAGTAAAATCGAGCGGCAGCACTCGCAGACCACAGAGCAGTACTACCCTATGAGAAGACAACTCAGCACTGACACCATCACACACAATCAGAGCCACGGCATGAGTTACAAAGGAGGAGGGGACGGCTACTACCTTAATGACAGGGATTCCACTGATGGGGATGGAACTAAAACAAGCTTCGCAGACCTCAACAAGATTAGAAGCAATGGTGATCAACAAGGTTTGTGTGATTGGTGATGATTGGTTATGGTGATGGTAATTCTTAAGAGGTATCTAATGGTTGTAATATGAACTCCACAGAATCTCCATTAGAAACATTGATATCCAGTTCAGTTTCGATTTTTGATAACAAATGCGCTTTCTGCTTTCTATGATCACATATTCCTATAAGAAAATGAATCATCGTTTTCATCAGTCGCTGTTTCATTTACTAACCTTCTTGTTCTCCAATGGTGATTAACCCGTGGGTTGTGGTATACAGGGCTGGTGAAGATGAAGGGCGAGGGTGAGCCGGAGCGCCGCAAGACGACCACCTTCTCCACGCCTCCGCCCAACACCACCACCTGGCAGCAGCACTTCATGCAGCAGGAGCACCAGCCCAGTCAGTTCTCACTTGTGTCTTGTTCATTTGGTGTAAAAACATCCATCCATTTTACCAGTTATGTAATACTATGTCCATTTATTGTGTTTGAAAATGTTGGATTTGTCATAAATGCTTATGGGACCTCATTGGTATACTGACCACATACTCTATTTTCGTTTTTGACAGTTATCTTTACTTTTTATAGTTTTACTTGTGTGACCATATTAATGGTCAACATGTATCAGGAGTTACAGATGTGTTGCCAGTCTTTGAGAGGACGATGTATAATGTTAATGTGTTGGTACACTGCTGCAGACGGGGACGAGGCGGAGGGTGCGGAGGAGGCGGAGGGTGGTTCTCCCGGCGGCGGGCAGGCGATGGCGGCGCAGCTCAACAACATCCGGCTGAAGCTGGAGGAGAAGCGGCGCCGCATCGAGCTGGAGAAGCGCCGCATGGAGGTGGCTGTCACCCGCCGCAGCCAGCAGCTCGGCCAGCAGGCCTTCCTGCAGGCCGTCACCAGGGTACGTACGCGACCACACAGACACTTACATCTACATGTACATATGCGCACGCGTACACCCACGTACACGTACGTACACGCACGCGTACAACAATGTACGCATACGTACACTAACGTACACAAACATATGGACAAATCCAATAGAAATGAGATATTTTATTGACACTTTTCACTGACACGGTAGCAATCTTATTTATATATAATAAATCCGAAATAAATCCGTAGACAAGATTTATTTAGATAGGTTTGTTATAATTTCTCATTTCTGTTAAACTCGCTTAAACGTACGTGTAGATGATACGTACGTATACACGTTCTCAAACAAACGTACACGTACTTAGACACTCGTGATCAAATATCAATAGAAATATATTAGGGTAAGCACCAACTTAAATATGAAATGTATTAATATTGATCTAAGTACATTTGGCAAGCGTGGATTGTGTGTGTCGTAGTTAGTATATTGTATTTTGTCGAAGAGGTTTCCAGGGCACAAATTGTACTTTGTGGTATTATGCAGTATTAAATTATCTGTTTTGCTTTATTTTGTTTATTTATTGTTGTATGTATTTGTGTGTATGTTTTGGGTTATAGGTTTAGTAGTTTTATGATACATTTTTCTACGTTATTTCTATTTGAATTGCAAATTTAAGTTTATTTGTTAAATAACCTCTGCACTTTAACAATTTACGCGCAAAATTAAACCTGCTTTTATAAAATCATTTAAAGTTATTTAAAATGTTTAATGATATTGTTATAAAAGTGGGTAAAACCGTAACTAACTTACACTCTAACATATTTGTCGCAAAACGTAAAATATATTTTTTCTATTCAATAGGATGCGTATTTGCAATACCAGTTGGCCTCCTTGGTGAGTGGCCGGTACAGGATATATCGGATTTTATTCGCAATAGCTCATTACAGATTATTTTGTTTTTATTTTACGTAAAATTTTAATTATTATCGACCAAAGTCGCTTACACAGCTTTTATCAGAGTATTTAGAATACAATTAAACAATAATTATTTTTCACGTTGTCGTCTCAGAGTCATGTAAAAATCATATTTAACATGCATATGCAGACGTATGTTATGCTTAAATTATGTAGGATATAGATTAAAACACGAACATTTTTCAGTCATGTATATTTGAAGATAGCTTAATTTTTAATATACATTTAACATGTAAAAGACGTTTAGTTATTCATTTCATTGGCATATCAAAATTAAATTAGACCATTAATTGTAATTATTATTCACGTTAAAATTTTATTATTAGCATGAATTAGTTTTATATCGTTTTCAAAATTTTCCTACTCTTGAAAAGCATTTGTATTATAAAATCAATCTTTTAAAATATTTTTTCGTTTATGCCTAAAGTAAAAAACGCAAATAAACAGCGGTCTTATTTTTTACATATTTTCAACTTTCCTTTTTTATAAACGTTAACTTTAATCAACACTCATTGCAACCGTAAATATTCGTACGTAAAATATTCACTCGCGACATTTAGATTCACCCGCGGCACTACGATAATAGCTTGAGTGGTTATTAATTTTTTTTACCATCGGCTTACAATTAAAATAAGCCTATACAAGCAATGCTATAGTAAAAATTGCTGCTTTCAACAAATAGCTGGCAACATTACTGTTAAAATGCTTATCATGTTTTAATAAAAAAAATGATTTTGAACATAAATAAATACTACTCGTATTATTAATAACCGCTCGTAGCTGGTGACACTCGCGTCTGTAACATAATACACTAATAGCATGTTTGGCGGCACACGTACGTTGCGTGCGCGCACAGAGCACGGGCGTGCGGGGCGTGCGCACGCGCGTGCGCGGCTGGCTGCGCGCGTGCGCGTGCGCTCCGTACGCGTCATGTTTGTTACGGTGGAGGTGCGCGGGCGTGTTGCAGGGCAAGGCGGCGCGCACGCCCAACGACCACGACGGCGACGACGACCACCACGGCTCGCAGGTAAACACATTCTGACGCTTTCAATGTACGCTGTACGCTGACGTCACACGCGTGTTGTCATGACAACAGTATGTTCTTAAACGCAGTTTACACTTGGCCAGTAAAGTTAGTAGCGCTCTGATTGGACCATCAATTAACTGGCAGAGTGTGAATGCTAACAGGCGCCAATGAGTGTCGCTTGCCGTCGCAACTGTCCAACTGTGAACCGGGTATAATGGATGGTTAGCACTTGGCCAGTATTGATAGTATGGTGTCATTAACACCAGTGAGTGGTCACAGTATACTAGTTGACTGCCGGTCCGGTCATTGAGCGCTACTGTACTGTAAAACTGTACTGAACAAGTGTAAACCAGACATTAAAAGTGTCATGCCAGTTATATAGATAAAAAATATTTGTCGTGCGTGTTAAATCAAGTAGACAGTTATGTACGCTCAGCAATAATAGGCATGTAATTTTATTATTCTAAATTATAATAATAAATGTTGTATGTGCATGTATTTGTGTTTTTAATGCATGTTTGAACATGGTAATAATGTTGTCCTGTATTTTTGTTTATTGTGTTACGTTTTATTAATGTGCATTCGGTTACGATAACTAAAACCATCCAATCCATCTCAATTTTACCATCATAAAATTGAACATTTCTTTACATACAAGGAAATATCACTTAAATTGACGTAAAATAAAATCGCAGCAATATGCCTAATGTTCTATACCCCAAGCAAGCTATCATTTGAATGTCGTAATTGCAGGACATCGCGGCGGAGCCCCCCGCACAGGCAGCTGAGAACGTGGCCCTGGAACAGTACCAGCAGTCGATAGCCAAGTAAGATACTATTATACTGATCAAAATGGACCAGTTTGTCAATAAAACTAAGTTACAAAAGATCGTAACTGTTGCGCCGTTATACGAGGCAGGAATGTAACTACCATTAAAAATGCTATAAAATCCGATGAAACCGTTGTATGTGTAAAAACAATAGCCACAATAAGAATCTAAACATTGCAGAATGAACTCTAGCCTGCAGGACATACAGAGTGATATCGCCCGGCTCGCCAGCCAGCAGAGCCAGTTGCAGCAGCAACAGCAACAGCAGCATCAGCAGCAGCAACAGCAACAGCAGCATCAGCAGCAGCAACAGCAACAGCAGCTGCAGCAACAGCAGCAACAGCAGCTGCAGCAGCAGCAGCAACATCTACAGCAACAGCTGCAGCTGCACCAGCAGCAAGCAAAACAGCTGTTCCAGCAGTCGCAGCCCCCACAGTCACCCTTCCAGCAACAGTTCCAACAAAACATTCCACAATTGGTGAGTGAATGAGAAAAATATATGCGTATGCAAATTGACTTATGTCATGTTTAAGTTCTATTTTGACTAAGACAAAATTGCTTGATATTTCCAAAAAGTATAGACGATGAAAAATATATAAAGAGATTAAAAATGGAGAATGTTTCTTGTTAAGTTTTTGCCTCGCTTTAACTCCAACCAGGTAAATCGAAAGCACTAAAATTGAACAGCAGTGTAAGTACATGCTTGCATGTGGTATTGCATTGCGCTGTGTGCACTAACAGTCGCGGTCTTACAGCACAGCCAGTTCAGCTCCGCGCACAACGTGTCGCGCGCCGCGCACGCGCACGGCTTCGGCTCCTCCCCGCACATCGCGCGGGACATCTACGCACTCGACCACGACGACCCGCCGCAGTTCTACCTGCACGACTCCCCCGCGCAGCCCCCGCCCGCGCAGCACCCGCAGCCCGCGCAGGCCCCGCGCCGCACCTGGGCGCAGCACGCGCACCACGCACAGCACGCGCAGCACGCCCCGCACGCCCCGCTCGCCGCGCACGCGCACCACGACAACACCGAGCTGCGCGGTTGGCAGGTATTCCGACCACACTTTGCACATTGACATTTTATTATCCGCTTGTTAATACAACTAACTTGCAAGAATTATGTTGCTCACAAGCATATTGATATTCCAGCTCCATCAGCAGCAGCCGCTTCAGCAGCAGTTCGGGGCGCAGGAGGTGTCACAGCGCACGTGGCGGTCGCCCTCCCCGCAGCCGCCGAGCGAGCGCACCTGGCAGCCGCAGGGCTTCCTGCTGCACGACCGCAGCGGCCAGCCCTTCCCCGTGCACTACAATAACGACCGGTACCAGAACGGCACCGAGAACATTCGAGAAACGCAAAACCATTTAAGCTATACTGTGATAAACCCCAGCCACTACGTGTCCCAGTCGCCCCCGCCCGCGCACAGCCCGCAGCGCCGCGCGCACACCCCGCAGCGCCAGGGCTCCCTGCCAGAGGTCTCCCGCAGGCCCGAGCCCGTCAGCCTGCAGCAGCTGCAGGCGGCCGCGCCCCACCCCGCGCCGCACCCCGCGCCGCACCCCGCAGCCCTGCCCGTGCAGCCGCCCGACGACATGGAGCCGCAGAACATATCGTTCATCGGCAACGCGGAGGACGACGCGCTGCGCCAGGGGATAAACAGACTGAACATATCGTCGGGCACGCGCACCTACCGCATACCGTCCCCCACGCGGCCCTCGCTCAACAGGAACTCCTTCCAGCACATGGAGCAGGAGGAGAGCGAACAAAACGAGAAAGGCTTCTACATATCGTTCGACAACGAGCAGCCGAAGCGACCGAAGCCGCCGCTGCGCGCGAAGCGGGGCTCGCCGCGCAAGGAGCGCTCCGCCGCGGAGCCCAGCCCCGACCGCAGCCCCGAGGACACGTGGGACGAGCGCGAGGAGCTCGCGCAGCCCCCGCCCGCGCCCGCGGCCGCCGCGCACAGGAGGGCGGGCGCCGCTAGCGACGTTTCGCAGCGAATGGAAACGCCGCCTAGAGAGCGCCCGCAGCGCGTCGCCAGCGCAGAGCCCGCCGCGCTGCTCATCGGCGAGCTCAACCCCGACCCCGTGCGTACATACTGTTACATAGCCGAGCCTCTATACTGCAGCCGGATGTTTAGCAATGAAAGTAACATGTCATCTGTTTGTGTTTCAGAATTCTGCGGAGGAGATGGAACGCAAGAAGGAGCGTATAATGCTGCTGTCGCTGCAGCGGCGGCAGCGTGCGGACGAGGCGCGCGCGCGGGCCGAGGCGGCGGCGGCGGCGCGGCGCGCGCGCGAGGAGGCCGCGCAGGAGCAGAAGTTGGCGCGCAAGGAGGAGCAGGCGCGCCGCCGCGAGGCCATCCTGCAGCAGTACAAGCTCAAGAAGGCCATCGAGGAGGCCGAGCGGGAGGTATGCGCGATATCACTGTCACGACTGCAATCTGTTCAATAGGTTGCATCTTTTTGTTATTAATGGTTCCATTCTTCTGTTGTAGGGTAAAGTGCTAGACAAGAGCGAGTTCATGGACACGCTGAAGGGCGGGCAGTCCCCGGGCGGGGTGGCGGGCGGCGCGCGGCTGCGCGGCAAGGCGGCGCGCGCGCGCCCCAAGACCATACACGTGGACTCCGGCGCGCTGCACGCCGCAGAGGGCATGCTGGCCAAGCAGCCCTCCGCCACCAACCTCTCCGGTATGACCTGTACTATCTCTGTCTTGATTCATAACTTTCATGTTTTATTGTTGTGTGTATTTGAAAATAACAAATTAATAGCCTAAACTAAAATGTGCTTTCCCCCATTCCCTATGTGTGCGCATGCGTGTGGATGTGCGTGTGCGGTGCGTGTGCGTGCAGCGGGCGGCACGATGCGGCGCGACTACTACCGCGGCTCGCAGGACAGCCTCGCCGAGCGCGCTGGACTCTACAGAGGTACCAAATACTACTGGCATTTGTAAATATTACCTAGCTAAGTAATAAGTATGTTTTAACTGTAAAATTATTATTCTGCAATACTTTAAACTTGTTTTTTTTTTCATTAAATAAAAATTGTGAAAGGTTAAAGGTACATAGTGACAGTAGTTGATATTTATACGTATTTGTTACCATAAATAAAATCATTCCCAGAGTCTCCAGTGGAGGACCGCGGCGGCGTGTCCCCGGGCAGCGCGTCCAGCGGCGCGCTCGGCCGCCGCGGCTCCTGCAAGACCTCGCGAGGTAACACCCCCTTCACCACCCCCCCCTTTGCTACCCTCGTACTTGAACACTGTTCTTGCAGCTCTGTCACTTGTTACAATAAGAATTTATTCATTTTTAATAATGCTAAAGAATGCGAAACACAAGTCAGTCAATTATTAAATATTTTTTTATTCTTTTCAATTTGGCTTTGATATTAAAACAACGATTACGGTAATAAAATTTTGTTTGTTGCTCCAGATAAATTTAAAGCGGTTGAAAAAAGTTGAACAGAGCTGAAAGTATTGTGTCTTATAGTACATGCAAAAATAACACAATGTTTGCTTGCCTATCTACCCTCTCTGTTTATTACACTCGATAGCAATTTATTTTGAAAATTGATATTGTTATGATTACATTCTTTCAAAAATTGCTATTGAAGTGGAGAATGATATTGTTACTAAGACACTTGATTGATGATTTGAAAAAAAAAACAAGTTTCTTAGCTGAATGAGTGTTGACCTTTAAATATTTTGAACCTAAATTTGAATAAATTTGATCCTTTTTAATAAATGTGTTGATATTTCGCTACTTTATGGGTTCTAAATATTCGTCTTTTTACATTAATAATATTATAAACTTTTTGTAAAGTACAAAAGGTTTATTTAAGGTTTATTTGATGTTTATTTCACGTGTGTTGTGTGCGGTCGCACAGCGGACGCCGCAGTCGCTATAGAGCGCTTCTTTGATTTTATTTGTAGACGCTTCAATTATATTTATTATTTCAATTGGTTTATTATGTATTTCAACGCATATAATTGGTTTAGAATTACAACAAAAAGATGCTTTATACCTATTTTATTGGCCATATATGTAGTTTGCAACTTCAAAGATCGGATGGTTTTTCTACGCTTTATTGAAATTTTGGAACTGCCTCCCTAGACCTTCCGCGCATTCGGTTTCCTTATTGTAATGAATGCCTTGTGCAGTAACGGCATAGCATTGATTTTGTTTGCGGCGACGGAGCGTGCTGGTGCCCGCATGCGACTGCGCTCACATTTATAGGAAACATTTCAGAGCGAGTCAATGACGAGGCTCAGTCGGCACGTGGAAGGTCTAAATATTCCACTTACCAGAGTAACTTTAAGGCGGGGAGGAAATCTAGCTCTCTTATGAACTTGTGCGGTAAGACAGTTTGTATGACACAGTACGGCTTTTCTCGGCCGCGCTCGCCGCGCTCGCTGCCTACGTCGCATTATGTTGCTGCGCTCTCGGGGGGACTTCCTATTTACTTAAAAAAAAAAAATGTTTGCTAAAAAAAACAAACTTAAAAAGTTTTCTTGTTACAAATTGTAAAATGGAACTTAACTTAACAAAAAAATTAGGATTTTTTTTAAGAATAACTTTATTACACTACATAAGTATATTGTTGATTTAAAAAAATATTAATTTCGAGGTCGAGTAGTATCTCAGTACTAAGTTTCAATAGAGAAGATTTCCCGAGAGCGAACTTTCTTGTCTTGTGCACATCTGGTTACTTTGGGTTGCAGGCAATTTTGTTATCTATATCTAAGGTTGCGGTATATTAAAGGTTTTTTTATATATGCATGGTATATATATGTTTATATTTGGTGTTGGTGTGGCATCGTTACACGTAAATAAATTCCGTAATCGCGAAGTTTTACACAAGTATTTGCACATGTAGTATGAAATATCCTTTACGAAGTGATTTTTTAAAAAATTATGTGTCACGTTATATTTATGCCTTTTTTAGAAAATTAATATGTTTTTATTGTTCTTTAGTAAACAGCATCTACACAGTTTACACTATACTATAGTTTAAAATATTTTATGTTAAGTAGATTCGTTGAAATGTAAAGGATATTTATTTATTTTTTAATTTACTTAAGACATTGATTACATAGCTTCAAAGTTAGTTTAAATATTGAAATAAATTAAATCTTTCTGCTATTTCGTATATACTGTGGCAGAAAGTTGACAGCTTGTTATGTTCAGTTCGCCATTTTGAATTTATTTTGCGTTACCCGCTAGTAGTCGCTTTGCTCGACTAGACAATTATAATTTTCAATTAAAAATCTTTTACTTTCTCGATATGATTGTTTGTAAAAAAGATAATTATAAAAAAAATAATGTAAGAATAAGAGATGCAATGTAGATGAAAAAGATTAGGTAAATATTTTTTGTAGATAATTTGTAAATATATAACTTTCTTCTACTAATTCTAACTTTATGCTAGTCTCTGGTATAATCTACTTATTTACAAACATACAATATTAACTGGGTACACCTTATGTTATTAATATGCATAATTTTCTATCAGAAATATATTAAACATAGTGCTAAAAACATTGGAAACTTTTATGAATTTAAAGATAAAAACATTGACAATTGTCTATGCTATAGAAATGTTCTTAGAAACAAACATAACAATCCTTAGGCCACGTAAAGTGGACTGGTGATGGGCGATATTTACAACAATTGGACATAGACAATAAGATGTAAGCATAGACAAGACGGCGATTGTCAGTATAGACAAGATGCATAGAGTAGAGAGGAGCAGAGGGGACGTGAGGTAGGTGTGGGCGGTGAGATAACGCGGCAGGTTTCCCAGACTCGGGGCTGGGTCGCGCGACGCCGCCGCGGCGGGCTGCGTCCCCCGCACTGCGGGCGCGCGGTGCGGGCTCCCCCGCGTCCGGCCCCGGCTCGCTGCCCGCGCCGCCCACCGCCATCGGCCGCCGCCGCGCGCCGCCTGACGACGCCTCAGACGTCTCCTCCACACACTCCTCCATCATGGACTACTCGGGTAAGTTACATTCTGTTATGTTGTAACGGAATATATATCATATTGTTATAAATAGTTAGCTAGGTAGTTAGTTTTTAGAGACTGTTTTGTGTACTATGTCTTGTTGGAAGTAAAAATATTTGTACGATTTATTTTGAATGAGCTAGATTGAACATTATTTTACATTTTCTCATTAAAATTAAGATATATTTTTTAAACAAACACAATAATCCATGTACTTTATCAACTAAAAGATTTAAAAACCACCATTTAATAAACGCGCACAATGAATAAAATTAATACATACATATATTTATTTATCCTAGTTATTTTAAGGATCTTTTTGTACATTCTGTTCTAGAAGTATCCACTCGGGAACGGCGTAAAGGTTCTTTGAATTTCTTAGTTAATTACGTAGGTCCTCACGACACGCGCACGTCACGTGACCGCAACGATGTCATGCCAACCACCACTGACTAGATGTATACTATAAGGCATGGTTTTGTGATTGTCAGCTAACCAGTTTGCGTTTGACTCCGGCTTACGACATCCGCTTCCTCACAGATACTTTGTTTTTATTGTTAACACATCGCAATACCATTAACTTCATGCGATCATCTGTCAGTACAACAAATGTGTAGAATTAAGTAACTTTAGTTTTTAAACAATTGATGTAATTTCACTTGTTATTTTGTTAGTCACATTTGTCATTATATCAGATCACTTTTGAGTAGATTTTTAAATGTTTAGTTGATACACTGAGATGTTTTTAATAGCACTCAAAATAGAATTGAAACAACACAAAAGATATTTCAAATAGATCACAAAGACGTTTTGTAGATAAACTATAATTGGTACAAACGGAAAACAGTATAGGTAAGACCTGGCCCTAAGAGTACTGTGTGTACGCGCAGGTCCGAAGCTGTACAAGCAGCCGACGACGAAGTCCAACCGCGGCATAATGCTGAACGCGGTGGAGTACTGCGTGTTCCCGGGCGCGGTGAACGCGGAGGCGAAGCGCCGCGTGCTGGAGGAGGTGGCGCGCTCCGAGAGCAAGCACTTCCTGGTGCTGTTCCGCGACGCCGGCTGCCAGTTCCGCGCGCTCTACTCCTACTGCCCCGACACCGAGCTCGTCGCCAAGCTGTACGGCACCGGGCCCAAGCACGTCAACGACAGGATGTTCGACAAGTTCTTCAAGTTAGTATTCCACCTACGTATAGGCTATTATGGTCTTTGTATGTATGGTATATGTATTTAAATGTTTCTACAGATACAATTCGGGCAGCAAGTGCTTCTCGCAGGTGCACACGAAGCACCTGACGGTGACGATCGACGCGTTCACGATACACAACTCGCTGTGGCAGGGCAAGAAGGTGCAGCTGCCCAGCAAGAAGGACATGGCGCTCGTCATCTAGGCCGCTCCGTCCGCGCCGCCCGCGCTCTGCTCGCAGCGCGCACGCTCGCTTTACGAGACAGTCGCTTTTTATAATAAAGTAATCTAGTCGCCGGCGGCACTCGAGTCAGCCTTCGGTCCTCGGCAACGCTTCGTAGGGCAACACTGCCAGTGGCCGGTGTCGTGACGCGCTCCTCGGAAGGGACCCGCGTCAGCGACACGCTCCCCACTGGCCTCGATGGTTCTGAAACGTTATAAATGGTGATGTATGACCGCGAATGTAAGGGATTGTGTGAGAATGTATGACGTGCCGGCTAGTGCGCGCGGAGCGGCGCTGCGCACTCTGACTGCATTTTAAACGAAACAAATGATATTCGCCAATGTTTACTTTGTATACAAATTAAATCACATCTTATCGAAATGTGTACATGACAGAATAACTAATTTTAGTTTATATTTTAATTAAGCCTAGCGATTGAACTATGGCAATCTCATGCGATAGTTTGATTTCTAGCTGAGGCTAAATATCTGTATTTTTTACAAAGAATCACAATACTTTTAGATTTCTCGTCTGGGAAAGATCTTTCCTTTCGGACAAAAATTGGACCTGATTAGTTGCAAAGTGTATAGTGATTAGTTTTCCCAGTTTGGGACAAAGTGAGATAGTTCATTTTAAACTGTTTTCGGGAACGTTTGACATTTACTTTATTGAATTTGTGTTGTGATTGTTTGGGGGCATTTTTGTCTGTTTTCTTCACTCTGCGATCTCTTGTTCGTCACAGCCGTACATTTTAGGATAAGCGAAGTTGATTGTTAAATTTTTATTTACCATGTTAGGTAAATCGCTTCGCAATCTAAGCTCATTTATTTCTTAAATCATGGCCTAAGTCCATATAGATTAAGAAATATCGTGTCTCAAAAGTCAAATTATTTTAAATTTTACTTTATCAGGTTGTGTTTTTTACTTTTTTTGTTTATTCTTTTTTTCATAATTGTTTTAATAAATCAGACATTGAAGGTGAAATGTATGCATAAGAAAAGACATTGTGAATATAATGAACTGTGGAGCGCCAGGCCTTGCGGGGCGCTGCGGCGCTGCGCCGCTCCCTCTCCTTTAGTTAAAGTTATCCCGTTAAGTAACAACTTCACAAACTAATCGTGCTTACTTGTTATAATATTTAACTCGTTAGTGATAATTTCGATCGACTGGAGCTAAGATGATTGTAGCGATTGCGTATATTTTGTTTAGAAACATTCATTTAACTTTACTCGATTTCCATTTTTTACTGCTTGTATAGCTAAAATAAGACGAGGCACGTTTTACTTGGTAATTGTCCTGCCTTACTCTGTACATAATTGTTTTTGTATACAGCTATTTATTAAAAGAATGTTAAACGAATTGATGAATGTCATTATTTCATTGTTCAATGATCGGTCATCAATACTGTCGATAGTGTACGCTATGCAAATATATTGTATTCATAAAAAGCATAACGAAATAATATTGAATTTCATATTATCATTGTGTTTAATTTCCTTCCTTCCTTTCCTACCTTACTGTAAGACATTTAAAAAGTAATATACAGGTGTTCGGGAGAGACGTGTACAATGGGACTACTACCACAGATTCTTTGGTCGAAAATTTTACGATTTGACCGAAATTATAGTGAGTTCGGTCAAATCGTAAAATTTTCGACCAAGTAATCTGTGGTACTCCATTGTAAACTTTCTTCATTCTTTAGAATTATGCAAATTATTTTTCAAACACTGAGAAACGTCTCGGCGTGTCAAATTTCACGTTGAGATAGTACCATACAGAGAAAATACCGGTGAAAAAATTCCCTATGTCTAGTCTATATATTTCTTAATGTGTTTGGTTACAGCTGTTTTATATCATGGAAAAAGGGTTTAATTAAAAAAAATATCGTTTTTAAAATCAAATAATTTAATCATTTTGTATGTCTATACATACTACAGCCATAAAATAAATGTATATGATGGATCATCATAGCCATTCATTCTAATCAATATTTAAAAAAAAACAATTATTAAAATAAATGTATATGATGGATCATCATAGCCATTCATTCTAATCAATATTAAAAAAAAAACAATAATTATTAAAATTAAATGAAATTGAGGAATATTCATTCGTTTTCATACATTTAACTATACTTATAATCAGCGCTAAAAATAAATCACAATTAGCAGGAGACGATTGTTTTTTTTTTACTTTTTCATATTTTCAATATTATGCTTAGTTTACTTAAACATATTCAAAGCATATTTACTTTTAAAAAAAATAGTAAAAACAAAACAGACTATAACCTGACCAGAAAAACATAGAAATAACATTCTTCGCGATAATGAAGGCGATAGTGGCCCCCCAAGAGAGGTTTTCTATTTTCCTGGTCACGGTATACATAAAATAACTATTTTTAGATTAACAATCACTTATCAGTAATCAAAGCGAAAATAATCACATAAAAACAAATTCAATAACAATTAAAATTTGAGGGATATTGTATTTGAGGTGGCTTAAGATTTTTATTTCAGTTAAAACTATTTAAAAAAGTATAAAAAAAATCAACTTTGGCATAAGCCTTGTATGAAAATATGTTGAAATTAGTTAAAAATTGGGTTATATATCTGTCGGTATTGACAAAATCCGAAAATGGTATTTGCATGTATATAAAAATAGTTTAATAATAAATTATATACAAACTAGCTAACTAGAATCTTAATATATCTAAATGTTTTACGGATTGCAGTTATTTTCATAAAATATGAAAATGTATCCACGCGAAACCTTATTTGAGCAAATATTAGAACATTGGGAAATAATCGTCAAAACAACATCTTTTATATTAAGTTTTACTTATACTAATTACTTATTAATTTTTATATAAAATGACTTAGCGTGTTTTGGCTAATTTAGGATGCGCTTAAGTATTTATTACTTATAGTCTAACGTCTCTAAAAACGCAGTTCTATAGTATTACTTGATTGGGTGGAAACTTATATTTCGACAGTATACGAGAGAGTAATTAGATAAAGTTTTGACAAACATTTATAAATTCAAATAAATAGGTTATAGACCTACAAGGATCTTGTATTAGTGTTTTGACAGAGGTCTGCTAGTATCTAGACTTACCAGTAAAGAAAAAAATGCCCGTCTTTAGAAATTCCTCCATATTGGAAACGAAACCAAACTACATTGAAAATCGAATTTCGAATAAAAATGGCGTCGTTCCGTGCAATTAGCGTTTCCTCATTGGTCGAAATAGCGCTTTCAAGATGACATTGTTAATTCACATAATTGTCAACTGTCACATGATCCTTCTAGGTCTATGCCAAAGAGATTAAAAAAAATATATAGAGGAGGCAGACACTTTCCTTCAAAAGTTTTTCACAACTAGGCTTAATAGCCAATATTTAAATGTTTATTTTGTAACGGTGTTGAGTTCATTTTTATAACAAAAGGTGGAGCTTATTACAATTTTGTAACATGTTATATTACATGTCAATACCAGGATATGTAATAGCGTACTCAACTTGACCGATATAGTACCTTTCAGAGAAAGTACCGATGAAAAAATGTTTATGCCTCGTATATATATTATTTTAAATGTCTTTGGACTATGAAGAGTGTCAGTGCCTACACCAGCGTGTAGTAGTGCGGCAGATGGGTCTTGCTGTCGCCGCTCTTCTGCAGGTTCAGCTGGTGCACCACCGTCTCCGGACCCAGCAAATCCTGTAAACAGTAATTATACAAATATATACTATAAGTAAAACGTAAATATAACACTTTATTATGATGTACTAATATAATAAATGCGGCGTTTTAGATAGGTAAATGGATGTTTGTTAAAATCAGTTTAATGGATTTCGATGATTTCTTTTTAATTCCACGCGAGCAGAGTTGTGGTACAAAGTTAATCAAATATAAACAAAAGAATAAATTGTTTTACAAACCTTTTCGTCGTCGAATCCATTTATCTCAACGGGTATAGTTTGTCCGTCCTGCATAACAACCTGTAACGAAACAAGTATAAATAACATTGATAGAAAATTCAGTGAACTTTAGTCACAATTTAAATATTCTATTTGACAAAAACATATACATAATTAAAAGATTACAAGTTTGGTAAAACAAATTCTCTCGAAAGAAATGACAAAAATTGATATTTTGTTTTAATATTATAAGAGTGATATTTTGGCACTAGTAAAAAAGTAATATTTATATACATGTGTGGGCCTACCTGCAGACATTCGCCGTCAGGTGAGGTGATGGCAAGGCGGGTGCCGTCCTGCATAGTGAAGTGCAGCAAGTTTCCTTGCTCGTCCGTCACCTGCACACATTATATTATATTAGTAATGTAGAAACATATTATAAAAATTAATTCTAGATTCTTCTACCCCTATTATGTAAGTATATACTAACAGGCAAATGTTCCCTCTGGTGGTGCAGCGCGGGCAGCTCGGCCGGCAGCGTGGGCGCGTACAGCTCCTGCAACAACACAACACAAGTGACATGCGCTCTATACTTCATAAATTGTACAAATTAATAACATAAATTAGCGATATTAGAATACTAGCTTTCGCCCGCAGTTCCGTCCGCGTGGTATGAAAAAAAAAGAAAGTAAGTAAATAGTGTTTTTCCTGACTATCCTCTATATCTATGCCAAATTTAATCGAAAACCGATCAGCAGTTTAGGCTACAAACTTTACAAACATACATCTAAACTTTCGCATTTATAATATTATAATAAAATCATTTAAAAAAATAAGATTCATTCCATTCAAATTTTTATGCACAGTGAGTTTATAAACTGACATCTATCAGCAATTACTTGAATCACGTCTACGTTAGAAGTTTTCACATATTTCATCGCTACGAACTACTTAGAAAGTATATACCTCGGGTTGGTTAAACTGCATCGAGGTGGAGGGCTCGTCGAGATGGTACGCGATGTACACCACGTCCTCGTCCTCGTCCCGCAGTCCCGCGCCCAATCCCGCGTCCAGTCCGGCGTCCAGACCCTCCTGCAGCCCGGCGTCCAATCCCTCCGCCAACCCCACGTCCATCTCTGCCTGGACGCCGACGCCCGTCGTCATTTGCTCGCTCTCAGACACCAACAGGCTAATTTGCTTCGACGCCTGAGTTTAGAAATATAATACATTTCAACTATTTACATTAAAAACAGTCACTTATAATTGAAAAATGAAATATGTACAATTTTAAACATTTGAAAGTTAACAAACTTAAAAAATATCTACTCTTAATAACAATCCAAATGTTGTCGAATCCGTGGTACCTTTGCGGAAAGAACATTACGATAAACGCACAAGATAGAAAAAGACAGATAATAGTCTGTCAACTCCGCAATCGTTTTTAACGGAATGACTTTTTTATCGCTGCTAATTAGACGTACTTCAGTACGTTTATAAATTGACTTATAACACAAGTGGGGGGTGGAAACTAACAAACTGTACCAACATATTTAGAAATTTAGTTCTTTTTATTGTATTTTTTTTACACACATGCAATTTTACAACACAATCGGATAGACATGATTAAGCAAAGCCACAATTCTTATCACAAGACCGAGGCAGCAGAGTTCTGTAGCGATTGGATATTTTGGGTGTAACTGCTGCCTGGGCAAAGTGCTTATAAAATTAGATTTAGAATAGATAATGGTGACGCAAATGATATATAATACTTAAATTAGAGAAGATTTAGTTAGGTACCTGTGGTTTAAGCGGCGCGGGTGCGATCCTGCGCAGGTGTCGCTGCTGGGTGCGCGGCGCGGGGCGCTCGGCGGGGCTGCGGCCGCACGACGGGCAGCGCTCCTCGCCCCCCTCGCCGCCCTCGCCCGTCGCCTCACCATTCATCCCGCGGGACGGCAACCTGCACACAGAAAACATACTAATTGCACTTTATATTCGATTCAATCATTTATATCGAGTAACGGGAACCAGCCCCCTAGTAACCTTCGATTATCGAAAGTCAAAATATGAAACTGACAATAACTTTCCATATGTCACGAATTTATTCCTGTCCGTTTTGACACATTTCATCGATACTACTAGCGATATCGCTAATTGAAAATTATTTTGTCTACGTGGGCCGAAGTGTGAGGGAGGTTTAGGTGTATTTAATGCGCATGGCAGAAAGTCCGGATGCAGAAGGACTGTGTGCGGATGCAGAAGGACTGTGTCCGGATGCAGAAGGACTGTGTCCGGATGCAGGCCCGTGTCCGGATGCAGGCCTGTGTCCGGATGCAGGCCCGTGTCCGGATGCAGGCCCGTGTCCGGATGCAGGCCGTGTCCGGATGCAGGCCTGTGTCCAGATGCAGGCCCGTGTCCGGATGCAGACCCGTGTCTGGATACAGGCCCGTGTCCGGATGCAGGCCGTGTCCGGATGCAGGCCGTGTCCGGATGCAGTCCCGTGTCCGGATGCGGGCGGAGTACCTGTGCGCGCAGTGCGGGCAGGCGGCGCAGTCGCGGTCGGGCGCGTGGCGGCGCAGATGCAGGCGGTGCTGGGAGGAGGTGGTGAAGCGGCGCGAGCAGAGCGCGCACTGGTAGGGCTTCTCGCCGGTGTGGATGCGCTCGTGCTCCGACAGGTTGCCCTTCTGGCTGAAGCTCTTGCCGCACACGCCGCACTCGAACGGCTTCACACCTAAACATATTCACTAGCAGATGAAAATCGATTTTTATTTAATGGCATTTGTTAAGACATTAAAGGCCAAATACTGAAACGAATCTTAAATACTTCACTTCGTAAACGCCGCTATCGCTATCTGATAGATGCCAAAATGTGTAAGGAATTTGAAGTTTAAGTGGGGTCTTATTATTTAAGATGCTAATTTATCTGATATCTGTTAATGCATCTATATTATTGTTTTTTTTATATTAGTCACATGTTGAAGGGTATTGGCAGTAATGAGGTGTGTCATACCGGTGTGCCATCGCATGTGCAGCGTGTGGCTCGTCTTGTGCGAGAACTTCTGCTTGCAGATCTCGCAGGAGAACTTCTTGACACCCGAGTGCAACATCTGATGGTTCGCCAGATTAGCTTTCGTTTTGAACGATGAGTTACATAACTGAAAAAATAAAGTAGTTAATAGAAAAAAACGATTCCAGTATCAAATATAATTAAAATCAGTTCAATGATTGAATACTTTAACAGTGATTATATTGTGACGACCAAATTATGGTTCCAGAGCAAAAGTAGTTATAAATTCTAGTTGTTCCAAGTGCGATGTTGTTTAATTAGGTAAACATAATTTTTTTTTTTTAATTTAACTCAATAAAAAATCATTACACTATATTCATATTGATTACTCATTTGGATGAAACTATAGAATCATTAAAAATTGTGCATTTCCTCATTTCGTAAATCGATTTGGTGAATTGATTCAATCGACCCAATGGGACTTTTTTCCCATTGAATGGCAAAATAAATACTCATTGGGTCGATCGTCCCATCGGAAAACACTCGACAAAGTACTCGTATGGTATTTAACTGTATAGAGACGCTAATGTATTGCGAGGGTTCTGACCTTGCACCTGAAGGGTCTGAGTTGCGAGTGCACGAGCTGGTGGCGCTGCAGCAGCTGCTTGTGGCGGAAGTGCTTGCCGCAGGTGCCGCACACGTAGCGCTGCTCCGCGTGCGCGGACTGCTTGTGGTACACCACTGACGACGGGTGGCTCAGCACCTGCAAATTCATGATTATCTTTACCTTACTGACACCATTTACTATAATCAGTAAACGAAGTTCCACATAAACTGGAGTACGTAAAGTATCATATAAAAATCTGGCAGTGTTCTACCTTAAAAGGTGCTCGTTTGAAAGCTTTGTACATAGAGTTGAGAGAATAACTAAAAAGCCGCTGCTTTTAAATGTGTGTACAAAATAATATCGGTCAATTTTTATAACATAAGTGTTGGCGCCCACAAACTTCATTAGCGCGGAATAAAAAAAGAAATCAACGGGGCTTATGGACAGTCAGTCAAATTTTTAAATGCGATATTCGTTATAAGCATATAAAAAGTTATATTTTATTTTATGCGTAGAAGATAATAAACTAGTAAGCGGGCTACCATCCGCCAATATTGCGAAGAGATTACCATATAGCGCAGTTGCACTGCTGCAAGTGAGAAGACGATCATCCTGCATGTGGTGCGTACCTTCCCGCAGAGGTCGCAGGCGTAGCCGCGCGCGCGGCGGTGGCGGCGGTGCGAGACGCGGTGCAGCGCCAGCGAGCGCGGGTAGCCGAACGCCGCGCCGCACTCCCCGCACTGGTACGGCTTCTCGCCCTGGTGCACCGCCTGCACACAAACAGACAAACAACCTCACACGTGCATTTATTACACTACATTTAGCATGAGCAATTAAAAAAAATAAATAAGTAGACCTATATGTTATTCCATATTATCATCTACTAGTTGCTCGAGATTTCACTTGCGTGAAATATAAAGAGAATATAGCCTATGTTACTCACAGATAAATTACGTTTCTAACAGTGAAAATATTTTTGAAATCGACCCAGTAGTTTTTACGTGAATCGAGTACATACAAAAACACAAATCTTTCCTCTTTATAATATTAGTACTGATATCTGTGAAAAATTTCATCAAGATCCATTGAGCAGTTCTGGATATATCTTCTATTAAACTCCATACATCAAACATTCGCAATTATATTAGTAGTAGCTTTTGCCCACAACTACGGACGCACAGAGTTAAAAAAAAAGCATTATATTCTACATCTATGCCAAATTTCATCAAGTACGTTTAGGAGGTACACACTAACAAATATCCATTGATCCATCAAAACTTTTGCATTTATATTATTAATAAGATAAAATATGATTTATTAGACTTTTCAAAATGTAATTTATTGTAATCAATAATATTATATGTTTACCTTGTTATGCATGGACTTGGCTTGCCTGCTGCTAAACTCCTTATCACAATGGTTGCACTTTAACTTGGTCTTTACATCCCCCGCTGGCGCTCCCGTCTTCTTTAATGCCGTTGAATTACTTTCCTGTACTAAATTAAAAAACATATGTATATTTACGACTCTTTTTGTTAAACATGTGTCAATTAGTTTATTAAAAGTAACATAAAATCGAAATTCTAATTTAGTTTTTATCACTAACATTTAAAATGAATAAACTTACCAGTATCTACAACTTTAACATCATCTTTGTTTGACTCTTCAGTAGTGACCACTGTGATCACATCCATGTCTTGTGACACATCAGGTATCGCAGTGTCACCTGACACAATGCTGTCCACATTCACTACCGTCACCGTGTCAGTCACAGGCGGTGTTGTTTCAACTACTTGTTCCACTATTTTCTCACTTTTACCAGATTTCTGCAAATTTAACATTACTATTGATTGATAAGCAATTTGAATTATAAAAATATTTTCTTAAGTAAGATTGCTCAAGGACAGTTAGAGGATATGTTTTAGTCAGTAGAAAATGTCTATTAATTTCTAACTAAACTATGACCAATTTAAAACTTAGGTAGACTATGTTCTACATTTGTGACAAATTTCACCAAGATCTGTTAAACAGTTTTAGAGAAATTATATAGTAAATAACATCCATCCAAATTCTGCATATCTAGTTGTGCACAATACATGTATATGATATACTGACCAAACGTTTCTTCTCTTTGGGGCTGGTGAGGTCCTTGCACTGCAAGATGTTTTGACCGCAGTGTGAGGTTCGTTCCTGGTGTTCACAGAAGCGGAGGCGCGTGGCGAAGGTCTCCTGGCATTGGGCGCACTGGTACAGCACGGGGCCGTGCTGCGCTATGTGCGACATGTAGCGCCCCGTGCTGCTGAACTCCATGCCGCAGATCATGCATTGCTCGCGAGTCTGACGGAGACGACCTGCGAGTGCATATGTACATATTTTAAAACTGAATTAAAAATCAGTAGCCCATGTCCTTCTAAACTATACTCTACAATTTTGCTAAATTTCACTGAGCCGCTACAGAGATGCCATTTAAGACATATCCTTCCATCCACCTAAACATTCCATATATAATATTAGCAAGATTTAATATTAGCAATTGCTTGTAATTCCATATTTTACCTACAGACTTTTGTAACTGTGACACAAAGTATCTAATTGTTATTAAATCTACTAATGAGCTATGTCTCTGAGACATAATTTATATTGCTAATAAATTCAGAGTTATAAAGCCTATAAAAAAGACTTACCTTTAGGGCGGCCTCTCCCTTTTCCTTTCAACACAACTACCAGCTCTCCAGATTGTTCCAAGTGTCCTATCACCTGAGGTTCCTTCGCCTCTGGTACCTTAGGTGTTTCCTCTACAACTACTTTCTTTTCACTATCACTGTCTTCACCATCAGTCATCCCTTCTTCTTTGAATATTCTCTCCAATTCTTTACCCTGTAAATTAAATGTTTATATCACCTATCAAACTAACAAGGCACTATTCTAAGGATAAATTTGCAAGCAAAGATACACCTAGCAAACTTGATAAATAGCAATATAAAATTTGATAAAAAAAATTTAAAGATTTCACATTAACCAAAAATATAAAAATATTGTGCTAAGCAATTGGATGCCAGTTAGCATGGCTGCAGCTGACATGTATCTGGTTCACACTTAGACAGTAATGCAGACCTGAAATGTATTGTATGGACACACTGGCACCAGTTTGGATTCACATTATGCCAATTGAATGCCAGGCCTGATATTGAGTGCTACTGTCCAACTGTACTGGTTAAGTATGAACCAGGCCTAATGCTAGTATGACAGCTAATGGCATATGTATTCTCGCCTTAACATGTTTATCACAGCCTTACCTGTACCACTTCCTTGAACCGTGTAGGAGTCTTCCGGCGTCTCTTGCCTGTTCCATCACTATCGTTGTTCTCAACTTTGGCCCTCTCCTGGTCCTTGAGAGCATCTTTTTCCGCTAACTCTTCAGGGCTCTTTTGTATTTTCGGAGGCCTGCCCCTTTTCCTTTTAGGCTTTTCCAATCCCGCTACTTGTAGAGATATTGGATGCTCTAACTGATATACTTTATTACCAGTATTTACTGTAAATTGATTGTGTAGAGATAATATAATATCAGAAAAACATGCAATTAATTTTCACATTTTTACTTACTTTCATAAATTATTTTTTCAGTTATAACCTCAGGTTCATTGGAAGAAGTATAGGACTTTTTATATTCTTTCTCCCTTTCGTAAAGTTCTCTTAAAACTTTCTGCAAACATAAACAACTCTATGTACACTACAGGTAATATTCCTTTCAAAGATTTATAGATATATCCTTTTAAAGATTTATAGATATTTAAGTGTGTAATGTTTTTACCTGGCCATTTATTATCAGATTCAGAAATTCCACCGAAGCTTCCAACTGTATCGTACATCCAGGGCAAATAGTACGTGGTAAATGACCATCATCTGTGACCTGAGTTTTGCATGAAAACAGTTAAAAGTTCTTAATTAGTAACAGGCTTATGAATTATAGACAAATACAAGACAAAAGGAATATAAAATTGATAAAAAGAGTTAGTAAACAAAATTACGTCAAATCAAATTTAGCGGATGTGGAGAGAAGTACAAAATGACTTTTAAATCCTCTCTTTAAATTAATTTTCTTGCATACGTCTAAATCACAACATAACGAGTTAGAAAGAAATAAATTCTAAAATATAAAATTATAGTTTGATAATTTACCACTCTTTAATAGGAAAATATTAAAAAAAAAATCATAATAAAGGTACGAAAATGTTAAGTTCAAGTGAACAGGCAGCCATCTTAAGACATTCAAAGTCAAAACAATTACAATTTAATAAACTGCACCTTACCGTAATGGGTAAATATGTGTTAATAATTTGACTGAGATTTTGGTCATTTTCTTCAGTTGAATATAAAAGATTTCCATTATCGTTTTCTTCTCCACATAATCTACAGACTGTGGAATTGTATAGGAACACTTCCATTTTCACGGGTCACATATCGCGCCATCTATGTCCGTCCGTAAAAAGGTAAAAAGTTACTAAGCCTCTCCAGACTTTAGCGTTCCATTCAAACGTACCGTGTTCCAAGAATATTTTAAACTTCTATAAAAAGTCGTAGGTATATGGAAAAGCACCACAATTCATACTAGCTGCATAACCAGCAATTAATTAAGTAATTATAGAAAACAAATGTCATTCACGTTATAGTGAATATATTTAGCGCAAACAAAAAAGATAGTTGGTAGTTTGATGTATTTACCAAGTATTTACTTTAATTGTCTGGGTATGCCTTTCCTTAGCTAATTGAGCCAAAATATTCTTTTATTAATAGTTTCGGCCCAATCTATTTACAAAATTCGCCACAGTTAGTTAAAGAAAATAAATTAAAATCAGCAAGTATGATATGTATGTAATGTAGAAGGTACTTCGAAACAAATATCAAAGTTACTGTTTTTTTCGTATATCTTTTAAGGGAACATGCAATGGATAATATGTGTTTTAATTATCTATCGATTTTTAATTTCATCTCTGTTAAAAAGTTTTTTGGATCTGTGAACTAATGTTACATGGCAACATTGGTCCTTTTTTTTAATCTTTCTTTCTTTTTTTAGCCCTTTCCGGTGAAGTTCTTGGGGCTGGGAGCCGTAGTTTCGGTTTTTATTATTTCAATCGCCTTTAATCCACAAATATGAGAATTTATAAGGACATTATTACCGGTAAATATGATTTAATTGATGTGGTGAATAAGTTGTGCAAATTATTTCAGTGATAAATGATAAAAATGTCAAAGTGATTGTTTTGTGACATCTTGACTAGTAAATGTATATCTTCAAATTTATGTGTAATTCTGCCACATCGACAAACCAGACTTATGTTTCATAGCATTAATAACCATATTGTAACATGTTATTGTGATTGTTTTAGGTGACGAGATGTTCTCGGACACGTACAGAATGAAATTAGTCGACGAAGTGATCTATGAAGTCACCGGTAGATTAGTGACAAGAGCACAAGGCGACATCAAAATTGAGGGCTTCAACCCCTCTGCTGAGGAAGCAGATGAGGGCACCGACAGCGCTGTGGAGAGCGGTGTCGATATCGTACTGAATCATAGGCTAGTGGAAACATATGCCTTCGGAGACAAGAAGTCCTACACATTATATCTTAAAGACTATATGAAAAAGTGAGTGTTTTATATCAATATGTTTTACAGCAATTTTAAACAAAAACATCGCGAAATACAGTGATAGAGTGAATGAAGTGAAAGTTAGTGCACTTTCTGCAGGGTTAGCAATTGTGTCAGTTTGTTTTCAATGCAAGTTTTATGAAGATTCAAGAGTTAGTCATGGTCATCCACTATTAACTTCATAGTTTTCAGAACCATGGTCAATATAAATCACTGTTTATGACTTATAGTATAATTTAGGCTATATAGATTGTTTTAGGCAGTTCTTGCTTCTGCAGATTATAAGAAATCAATATAAATGTAATATGCAACATGTACACTTATAAGATTGAATCATGGCCAGAGTGATTTGCCATGTCTGGATTAGATTGTGTCATGTCAATGAGTAAAACATTTGTTAATAAGGTTCTACTTGTGATAGACTATTTTTAATAACAAGCTATAAGGATAAATTTGTCCTTAATTTTTACCTGCCATATGCTATAATGTTAAATTATGGAGCACTGAAACTTTTTACACTACTTTGTTTAGTAATTATTATTGTGTTATATTGCATGTGCATCATCTAATACCATTGATTGATTTATATATCACTCTATTGGAGCTTTTGATGCTAAATCAAATAACTTTAGTGAAAAAACATTCATTTTTATAATGTTTGTTCATGAAATGGAGATGACATACATATTATTTTGCACCATATGGTTATTTAAGTTAATTAAAACACTGGCACTCTAATTTGTTCTTACAGAATTTGTGTAAGAATGTTTACTGATAGTTTTGGTCATACATTTGTTTGTGTAGGGTGTGGTCAGGCTATTGCTCAGAGCACCTCACAGAAAGGGGAATTACTCTTACATAATACTATTAACCTTCTTTGTTCAAAAATGTGCAGAAGAAACCTTGCCTAGTGCATTAGTAGAGCTAAAACCAATACTGTGTTTAGTACATGTGTTATAAGACTGCCACATAATCTCATTTAGTCTGCAGACGCTCAGTTTTGACTGACTTACAGTTGTAACTGACAGGCTATACTAATATTATAAAGTAGAAATGTTTGTACTTTGGTTCATATTGAAATAGCTCAAAAACAACTGTGGCAATTTCTAAAATTCTTACACCATTGGCACCATTGGCTATATGTTTTTTAATTCCATGCTGACGAAATCTCGAGCAATAGCTAGCTAGATATCTTGATCCAGATGATATGCTTGCATACAAGTGATTATTAACTAATGTTTTGTTTGTTTAATTTTCAGATTAGTTGCAAAATTGGAAGAGAAATCTCCTGACCAAGTAGATGTATTCAAGACCAACATGAACAAAGTGATGAAGGACATCCTAGGCAGGTTTAAAGAGCTCCAGTTCTTCACTGGGGAGTCGATGGACTGCGATGGCATGGTCGCCATGATGGAATACAGGGATATTGACGGAGTGTCGACACCTATCATGATGTTCTTCAAACATGGCTTAGAGGAGGAGAAGTTCTAACTGCGGCTCTAATATCGCTTAGGCAAAACTACTCATAATATTCCAATTTTACAACACTGACGCCTAAACTCATTTTTATTTATTTTTGTGATCATGTCTGCATTCTGCTGCTCCCTATCACAAGGCTGAACAATTTTGTAAAAATAAATGTTGCATACTATAAATAAATTAATCTACATTTACTAAGATAGTTTTATTAACTTTTTATGATTGAGATCCGACAAATGTCAATTCGTAAATTTTTACTTTGTATGATTAAATTAGTTTGCAATAGATGTCGCTAGTTTGTAAAGATTGAGGTACTGTCTTCCGCTACTAGATGGCGTTATTTTAAGTTCACTTATAAAACTGCTTTTTTAAAGACCTGGAGCCAGCGACAGCTAGACCTTTTTTTTTATAAAAGTTGAAAGTTTTACACATGCCTTTTGCCACGTGAATTTAAATATGATTGAGGTGAGGCAACATTATCTCTATTCTTTACTTTTACTGTTATAATTGTTAATCTCTTATTTTTCAATAAAATTATTTCTATTTTCTATTTTCTACTTTAGAAAAACTAAAAACTGTAATAATCCTTACTACGATAAGTCATTCTCTCTTGAATTCAACCTTTAATAATGAAGCTAACTAGCAAGTTTGTAGCCACATTTACGAGTAAATCGATGGAACATCGCATCTGGGTCCCATACTTAACATCTGGCAATGTTGATAATGAAATAAAACAAAGGGTAAAATTTGAGGTATGTTATATTTATCGAGTTTGTATGTAGGTAATAACTACAATAAAGTACAGAAATGACTGATGCCCTATTACAAAATGTGAGTACACTAATCACAAGTTTTCCATATGTATTCATTACTTGTATACTTCGTTCGGCATCCACTAATGCATGCCTTAATTCATTTAGTCTTTAATTTCTCCGTCTTCATATTAAAATAAAACTGTCTGTTAATATTGTAAACAGAGAAAAATTAAAGTAAACAATATTTGCCCATTCAATTTGATCGTTCGCCAATATCAAAATCAAGTTACTTATTATTTCTTGTTTAAACAGTTTTTTTAATTGCTCTTTGAATTAACAAATGTAACATTAAAATGATATAATAAAATACATCGGTATAAGTAGTCTATAAGATACTTATGTTAAACTAAGTGTCGCCCGCGACTCCGACCGTGCGGTAAAATACTTGAAGCTACGTAATAACAAACATGCCATTTAGGCTTTCGCATTTATAAAACTATAATAATCACTTTGCACTGTTTTTAATCACTGATTTATTTTAAACTGTATTTAATGGTGAACGATCAAAGATAAATCACAGATTAAATTTTGAGTCATTTTATAGTCATTTTAGAATAAAACTGGGGTAAATGTAGTTCTTACCGAGGTATAATATAATTAAAAATGAATAGAAAATGTGCTTAATGCATGAACTTACAATTTATTAAGTAGAATTAACAATGCGCTCATGAGGTCGATAACGGAGTGTATACTACTAGAGTAACCCTACTGTCAAACAAATATACATTATATAATAGTGTACATAAAGTCCTTATTTGTTTAATTCGACTGTATGTTATCTAAATGGCAAAAATGTAAGTCACCTGTATATTTATATCTACCAATTTAAATATTTTTTTATATCTGGCAATACTTTTCAATTAAGGCTTTCCCCTAGCAGTACACCATTACACTCTAAGGATTAAATGACAAAGGTTAAAGTGTTGACAAGTGAAAGTTTAAAAAAAATACTATATTAGGATTGAGCATTACGAAGTGATCGAGACGTGAAGATTGCAAAGTGGTGCTTCATAGTTCATATCTAATTAAACGACCGGGGTTGCCACTTTAGAAACATTTGTACAAAAATACACTGCTAGTACATTTTAATTAAAAAAAAATTAACAATATGATTTTGTATAAATGTTTCGCTAAATGGTAGCCACGGTCAACTTATGGTGGACATTAACAACAGATGGTAACAGAGTTGCGACATACAGAGTCCGTTCGTCAGTCCGAATAGCAAACAATACAATATCGGAAAAAGTACTTTACGATAACTTTAGAAGAACAAGATCGTATTAAATTTTATAAATATCTCAATATAAATATATTTACATTCGTTAATTTCTAATATACTTTTTATATTGGTGTCTTATTTAATGCTTATCAAGTCATCTATAAATAAAACGTTACATTAATAGGTTTTTCTTATGGAATGGTTTTGTACAAAATCAAATACAATAATCCACCATTGTGGGGGAAAACAAAATACAAGATCACATGATTAAGATGAAAAAAAAAATAGGGGAGGTGTTTACATACTGCCACAACCTCCTTTACCTATGCTTATATCGACTAGCCTGTACATTGTACGATCGCGGTCGGGTCGGCAAAGCGCAGCCGCCGCGGGCAGCCGCGACACGCGCACGCGCATCTCTGTCAGGCCTGCACACTCCCTTCGCGTCGACATCTACCTTGCCACATACACGACCCACCTCGTCTTCTGTGAAAGTCAAACTTTCAAATGTCTTCCCGCTCCCCTTACATTTCATTGAAAAATAGATCCCTCACTACTTAAATTTATAATTTACAAATAAGGTACTCTCTTATTAAAATCAAATACGATTCAGGATAGTCCTCACTGGTCGTACGTACACCTGACCCGAAACACTAAAGTCACTAATCGCTCTAGAGCTCTACGTCCCATCACGACTTAGTTCATCCATAGAAAAACATAATGGAATGAAGATTTATTGCTAGAATTACAAGATCACAAACGGTTAAAAAAGTTCTGTGCGCACACTCAGCAGTTGAAAGTGTTGGAATGCGTGCAGGCGCGCGGGTACTCCCCGGCGCGCCCGTAGCTCTCCGCAATGACGGAATACTCCGGCTCGCTGTAGTCCGGCACCTCCCGCTCGTACTCCCGTTCTCGCTCCCGGTCGCGGTCCCGCGGGAACCCGATAATAGTCTCGGAGTTGCGCAGGTACCCGTTCTCCTGCTTCCTGGAGTAGCGGGTGTCGAGGTTCCGCTGGAAGTTTTCCGGATGGCAGATGACACCGTTGCGGTTGTTCTTCTTATCCGGCAAGGAGCGGAGCGAGCCGTTGTTAAGATGGTGTGCCGGCGCACCGTTGTTGAGCGTCATGGGCTGGTGCGGCTGGTGCGCGCGGCCATCGCCGCCAATGTAGGTGAACCCGTTGGCGGGCATGGTGCCGCCGCCCCCCGAGCGCGGCGGCCGGCGCGCTGAGCCCTGGCCGCCAGACATAAAGAACACGCTCGGGGAGGCGTAAAGCTCTAGCTACAGTTCCGTCACCGGAATTGTCCTGAGGCTGGGGGTGTGCGGGGGAGGTGCGGGGTACTGCGAGGGGTGGATGCCGCGCACTATGCAGTCCTCCTCGGTCGATATCGGCTTGTGGTATTCCAGGTTTTTGCGCCCCTTGCTCCATTTGTAATCCTTCAGTTTCTCGTGCATACTCTTCCTATATCGGTAAAATATGAGGACGACGGCCGCGATGATTGCAACGCAGGCCACGACGACCACGCAGATGAAGGTCTGCTGCCGGGTGTCGTGCACCATGCAACCTAAGTCTTCGGCGTTTAGTGTCTTCAAATATTTATCCTTCAGATTGTCGGGGCTCGCGCACTGGATTTGGGTGAAGTTATTCTTCTCGTTTAAAAGTTCTTGTAGCCATCGCATGTGGCAGTCACATACTATTGGATTATCATTCAAATCAAGTTGTCTTAATTCTTTACCTATAAATACGGTTTCACTCAACGTTACGATTGCATTGTCTCTTAAAGACACGTGTTTAAGCTTCGGCAGTCCTAATAGTGTACAATCGTCGATAACCGATAACTTCTTATTATTGGCTAATATGACAGTTTCCAAATTTACATTATCTTCGAAAGCGCCCCTTTGAACGCGTTCCAAAAGTGTAGCACCGGTAACGTCCAAAAATTTCAAGTTCTTCAAACCTTTAAATGAATGGCATTCTAATTCTACGAAGTCATTCTGTCCTATGTACAATTCTTCCAATCTCGTTAGACCGGACAACTGCTGCGTTGGCACCACAATCAATCTATTCCATTGAAGATTAAGACTTCTTAATCCTGGTAGACCTCTGAAAGCGTTCTCACTAATATTTGAGAGTCCAGCTCCGTTCAAATCTAGTACAGTTAGTCTATTGAGGCCAGCGAAAGCGTCGTCGGGCAGAGAGGAGAACGCGTTCAAGCCGACGTGTAGCTCGGCGAGGCTGCCCAGCAAGCTGAAGGAAGGTGTAGGCACCGAACTCAGCTGATTATCGTCCAAGTAGAGTATCCTCAGGGCGGTCAACCCGGCGAATGCTCTTGGCTCTATTTTAGATATACTATTCTGGCCTAAGTTTAGTTCTTCTAATCTCGGCAGCGTCGTGAACACTCCGTTATTGAGCTCCTCCAAGTAGTTTCTTTTTACGTTAAGAACTGTCAAGGAGTTGAGCCCTCGGAAGGTGGTGTTGGTGATGGATGATATCTTGTTGTTGTTCAAATGCAGCTCTTGGAGCTTGCGCTGGTAGGCGAAACTGTTAGTGGGGATGTTGACGAGGTGGTTGTGCGAGAGGTCGAGGTGCTGCAGCTCCGCGTAAAACTGCATGGAGCTGTCGATCGTTTTGATCTTGTTGTTGCGGATGATGAGCCGCTGTATAGAGGGGTTGAGGGCGATGGGCAGGACGTCCAGCCGGCTCTCCTCGCAGACTACAACCAGCGTGTCGTCATTACAGCTGCAGCCGGCGGGGCAATTGGCGAGCGCCGTCGCCCCACTGCGCCACGACAGCAACACTAGCGAGACTAGCACCACCTGGAACGTGAACAAACAATTTGTTTAAACACTTTTTGTGTTTTTGTCATTTCGCTAAGCGTTAACTTCAAACGCACAAAAAGGCAATTTTAAAACGCATTTAAATGTTGTATTTTGTACAGATTATAAAATAGACTTATATTAAAGTCACGTTCCTATTAAACCGGGAACACCAGCGATGTATTAAATAAATTGATGGCCTCTCCATTATAAAATAAAAGGAACGCAATGTAAGGCGAAGGAAGTACGCCGGGGCGGAAGCAAAAAAGATAAATAGAGTGATATTGGAATGAGAATTTTGCGCAGTTTTAATTTATTAAAATGTACTCCGGCGAGGCGGCCGCGGTAGCTTCTTTCCTTCAAAGACTCGGTACTTTTATTACGTTTTCTGCTTTCAGCAATTAGCGCGGAGACGCGAGCGCCGACTTGATTTGACTACGGAGTTGCAGAAAGCTCTTAATGCTGTTAAGCGCGACTGCAGATGGATGCAACACCAACAATCTCTTGCTTTGCACAAAGACGCGACTTTGCAGCGTAAATAAGTTTACAACAATCGCACCGAGCAGCGCTAAATGTAAACTCAATTGCGAATCCAAGAAGATATCGACCGTCCACCTAGAGCTGGTACTTAACCAGCCGGTAGTCGTCTTCTGGAAACTCCTTGCTTCTAATGAATCTTACATTTTTTATGTGCGACTTCAGCAGTACTTTTAGCTTAAATAAAATGAATTTAAGAAAAATAAGACAAGAAGGAACGACAGTGATTAGTAAAAATAAAAGATATAATATAATTGCACAACATGTACATATGCATGTAACCTGTTATAAATGCATGCTATTGACAGTTAGCCTATCATGCGTCAGACATGTAAGCCGCCTATGTCAGACTTTCCCGTCATTCGTCAAGCTCGATCGTTGGCTTCGCGGAAATTTTTCGACGCGTATCCATTGTGTCTACGAGCGAGCAGTTTGGTCCGGCACAAATCATAATCAAAATCCTATATGCAGGTCATTCGCAAACAGCAGCGCGCTCGTTTCGGCCCCTGTCCCGGTGAAATTTCCGCTAAAATCCAATAAAGTGACCGGTCGGGACGCTCGCCCGATTCCGACGTTGTTTTATGAACGTTGCAATGTTTTTTTAGGATTAATCCGTATCCTATATCCGTTACTGCGAGGCTGTGGGGCCGCGGAGAACTATTCCCTCGGTTATTGGATTTCTATTCGTAAATTATTCAATTACTGACACTTTGTTTGCTTTCCCGTTAATCTACGGCCATAGAAATATACTGGGGATAAAATAATGCTGTATCGAGCGCATAAAGGATAAAAGTTCGATGGATTTAATAGTTTTATATTTTCTTGAACCACAATTTTTATTAAGATTAAAAAGGAATAAACCCTGTTTATTTTACATTACTCGTCAAACAGTATTTAACATTACCGATGGTTTCTATGATTTAAGGAAGTACTATAATCGGATGAGCACGTATCGTGCAGCATGCGGTGCGGTCACGAGGCGCCCGGGGCCGGCACACAGCACAAAAGCTCACAAAGAGGCGTAAAAACGTGATAGGGCGCTCGGATAGCTATGCAAATCGTTTAATTGCGGCCGCGGAGAGCGCACAGCGAAATGCCCATGCTATACCGGCATCTATACTATTCCATACAACTTAATGAAATTTCATTAGACAGTTTATCTATGAAAGAAAAAGAATTGACTATGTATAATGATAATGATACAATGCATTGCGCATAGAAATGTCCTAAACTACAACAACTTATACAGCCATTTTGACTTCACGTGAAGCGGTTATTGTGTGAAACACTCGCACTGAAGTCGTTAAAATACTAACAATTAGCAAATTCAACCCTTTCGTGTTGGACATCGGACGTTCTTTATTCAAATTTTCGAATGAATTCTAGGGTTTGTTGATTAAAAATGCGAGTTGCGGACGCGACTAGCGGTCGGACGTCTGAATTACAAATTGCGTTCGGAAATTGGGTCGGCAGACATTTAGAGTAATGTCATATTGTTATTAAAATCGCGTCCCGCTCGAGGGACTCTGTTTTTGGTTGCGATAATTAAACGACGCGACTGAATAATTAATGAAATTTCAAGTTCTACCAGTTCTAAGTTACATCTAAATATAAAATACCTAAGTCTGTGGACCGTTAAGTATTTTCTGGTTTCTACAAGTTTCGTGTGATATTTCTTTGTATCGATTTGGGCCCGTGTATAGTTCGCATTCGTGTATGTATAGCCATTATGTATTACCTTAAGGTACATTTGCATGGCTACATTTACTTGACCCAGTTAGAGCGTATACTCAGGTGTTCAGAAGTGGGCCGTCTGTCCGCACATCTCTACCTCACTACATACCAATCATCAGTTAATTAATCGAAGAACTCTTGAGCGTGCAGCGCGGCGCAACTAAGACACACTTCATGAATATATCGAGTGTGTAATCATTTGTATTACGTACTATAATTACACAATCTATATACTAAGTGTGTAATTTTGCGAAGAATTTACGAGCAGTGTAAATCCGAAACATAGTGTAGTTTAAAAATACAGCTTTAAAAATCCAACACACGTGTATTTCTATGAAACATTTTATTGTCAACGAATTATTATTTTTTTGTATCGTACGTGTAGAGTATTGTAACTAGTGATATGTAACTAGTTTGCTCGTAGATCGTGTGCGGGACCCGTTGGCACGAAGCACGAACGCTCGGCCGAAAAACAATTTTAAACAATTCCGCCTCGAGCCGTCGATGCGGCAAATAAAAACGCTCTCCGCTCGCGCTGACGGTTTCACGCGCTATTAGACGCCGCGTTAGGGTTGCCGCGCGAAATATTGGCACAGAAAGATTTTCAATTTAATTTTTGGTAGTGGGTTTCTATTGTGGATTGGGCAAATTATCAAGTTCATGTAAACCATTCAACGCTATTGACACTTGTATTTTATTAAGATGTCACGCATTTTAGGTTATGGTTGCAAACAGAGTAGTAAACAGGTAGTATCTAATTCCTATTCGACATTGGCGATTTACTTATTGCTTGATCAAGCTATAGGGTTGACACTATCTTTTTTTATATCGTGTCGTGTTTCCGATATGTTGGGGATGCAGCCCTGTGATTATCGAAACGCTTCATTTGTGCGCGACAAACGTTCGCCAAATGAGTGGCATTATGCAGATACCGTACCTGTGCGCGGCCGCGCGACAAACGCTCCGCAATCCGCCTCTTAATTGCTGTTCGCGCGTAAATACGCGAATAATTCGAGTGCAGCTTTCGTTACGCCAATTATGTCGACAGATTCCACATCCGATTACGTTCGTAGTCGTTCGATATGCAACTGTTAGCGCAACATCGATGTTTGTATCGATATTTATTATCAATGTTAATTCGAATATTTAATTATCAATCTTATATTAGTACTAATTTTAAATGCGAAAGTTTAGATGGATGGATGGATGGATGTTTGTTAGAGTTTTTAGCTTAAACGGCTGGAGGGATCTCGATGAAATTTGGCATAGATGTATAGGATAGTCCGGAAGAACACATAGGCTACTTGGTTTTGTTTTTTTTTAATTCCACGCGGACGAAATCGCGGGCGAAAGCTATATATAATAAAAATATATAATGTTAAGTTTTGCTTACCATGCAAGAGTTTGCTGTGACGATGTCGACGATCTGTCGTACGAAGCGCAGAGGCGCCATCTGTAAAAAAGGAAATGCAGTTAAATATTTACTCAAAACATATTTTAACGATATACTAAAGTACTTTAGTGGCATAAAAATAAAAAAGATATTTTCTACTGTCTTAAAAATACGGTATCTTAAATCAAATATATATTTTGTCTACTTTTTTTTTGGGTCGGGGGAAAATCTTCAAAAGATACCCTGCCTTTTGGGGGGAAGGCAGGGTTATGTAGGATTTGACCTACTAAAACCCCCTCGGTGGCCATCCTCACACACCGGGATATTTTGTCTACTGCTGAACAATCAACACATCGGATTTACATGTAGATAATAAATAAATGATACTTAAATCACACAACTACGTATACAGAATAATCAAAAATATCAAAATTCTAGCTTGAGGGAGCTTCAATCAACTTTAAATCGCGTTCCAAAGTCGAGGGTAGGAGGAATTTAGTTCTGATCAATACAACTTCATACGATAAAAGTAACAAACGTTAATCCCACATATGAATTATGAAAAGTTGCATAAATGTGCTTCAGCTTAGCTGAACGTAGTCGATTACGTGAAGAAAAGTCCGTCAGTGAATAAAGAATTCAACATAATGGACGGCTATTTTATGAAAGGCAATCACCAATGGTCGAGTAATTGTGGGAAATTTCTATTTTATATAGTATTAATGAAGATAATCATCGTGTTACATAATTGATTATTAATTCTAGACCACTTCTCTTATAGTCTGTAGATCATTAACAAAGTTTTAGTCTATATCCAGTAATACAAATTATGAATTTATTACCTTCATATTTATTTTTGATACTTCATGATCTATTTAGTGCATCAATAATTCTTTCAAACTCAAGAAATAAAGTGATTTTAGTCAATTACCCTTAAGGTAAGAAATACCAAGTTGTTTATTATTTAAAAACATAATTCTCGTTTCCCTCGCTGACGAGCTTTGAAAGGCTCAAATGGTCGAAACGAACAAACAATGGCCCTATTAATAGCATCCAATGTAAGGAAATATGAACGCACATGTCGGCTTCCCACAAGGCGTGCGATTACGCCATTAATGCGGGAACCGTGTTTATAACGATTTCATTATAGTGCGCACAATTTGATGTAATTGCGGAGGGTCGCGCGGAGTCGGGGAGCATTTGTAGTTTATAGCACGGGTTTAGTCATCGCTTGCAGTTGCACAGATGGTGCATTGTCTTCATTAAATGTGTGACGCTTTCAATTACCAAAACTTTATCATATTCACTGAACGTTGATTTTAATATTATTTAATTAACATTATTCACTGCTGCAAGCAACTAGTAGGACATGAAAGGAGATGATCACTAACATCTGTAAGTTAAGAGGTTACGGAGGTCAGATCTTATGTATCCAGATTGTTGTCTAAGCTTATAAGGATTCACATGGTAGAACAATACCGTAATAATGACGGTCATTTGAAACATCTTGAAGTGAACATCAAACAGTCATTAAGCGAGCTGAAGTATCACTGGAACGAGATGACGGCGTCGCAGCCTTTTGTTTTTAGATCGTTCGCCTCAACGCAGCGGCCGGTGAATGGCAACACTGTGGAGTTGTTGGCAACTTTCAGTTGGCTCCAGTTTGCGGTCCCGTCGCCGCCCATTAGGACAGTGAGCCGGCGGAATTCCACGCTAAAAGTAATTTGCGACGTCACTAGCCGCTGCCCCGACCCGCTATTTACAAATGCGAAACAAAATGCCGGTAATGACGGCGCTAGTTTTGCTAAAAACTAAATGCTTCTCGCCATTTCCCCGAGTTCGAGCTTAGTGTGGGCGTGAGACCATTTTGTTTTCATCCTCTTCCCTTTTAAATGCGACACTATTGCGCTCATGTAATTTCTATTTAATGGAAGATACTCGTATATCAATTATACCTTTGCTGTTAAATTGAGTATGGTGATGCAGAATTTGTTACTTTTAACATTTGCTAAAATGTTAAGAACATAGCAACTTAGTGATCGTATACAAATGCTTTTCCTTTTTACCAGTTTGTATTCATACGCAATGAATGCTGCGTCAAGGAAAAAGTACAAAACATAGGGCGTTACATCGTATCAAGATCCATTCACGTTCATTGGCCCAGAAGACGACGTTAGGGCAGATAAGAAGAGGAAATACAACATTCTATTTGCCACCCCTACATTCCAATTTATTTAGCTACTTCGCCTCGCGATGCCTGATTAAAGCCACATGCCTTTAGAATTTGATATTCGCCGAACAACTCGGGATTCAATTTCGGCTGTCGGTTGAGAGGAGTCAGATTTTTAGCTCGGATTTCAGCTGAACGAACAATTTCGGAATCGTTCTCAGACATCGAGAACACTTTGTCGAAAGCTTTCATAGGCTTCTGCGCTGCGAGTAATTAACAAACAAAATTTGACCAATTTAATCGAAACCGAACTCGACATTTGATGTTTGTTGATGATATAGGTATGGAATCTCCTTATTAACACTTTCATACAAGATTACCTAAGACTGTTCGTTTTTTGCGTTAAAGTGAACAAAAAACAAGAGTCGGGAAGTTCTAACTCAATGTACTAAATATAACTGAATCGATGATAAGAATAAAGCTTTTCCTTTGCGATTTAAGAAGTAAAAGGATCTCTTGTATCAGTTAAGTGGTGCCTTGTTGCCGTCGGGTCATCGGCCACGGCATGACAAAGGTTACGGCGTGACAAAGGTTACGGCCTCAGAAGCCCGTCGCTGAGAGCCTATTGTTTTGCTTCTCACACGCTTTTAAGTACCAGATAAAGTTACTGTTGTTGACTTTTCTTCGATGTTAGCGATTGCTTCGTTAATAAAAGCGTTGTTATTGGACTTACAAGATAGTTTAATATTAAAAATGTTAAACGATATTTATCGCCTTATTAATAGCCTTTAATCTTTTGAGCATAAATGTTAAAGAAATACCAGTTAAATTGTACGCAAAGTGAGGCTAAAAGCAGACAAGATGTCTCCTTCATTATAGCGCACACACGAAACTCTTTGAAATTAGCACTCCCGGCAATTCAGTGAAATTGCATTTCCTTGTTTTAAATGTCGGTAAACAATTTATGTAAAACGGCAAAAGAACGCGCAAACTTTAGCGCTACTTCCCCTTGGATTTTCAACCAGTGCTGCGAGAACACTTTTTTCTTTTTTCGGTTAAAAAACGTTAATTGCGCTCCTTCTCGTTACGGCAAAACTCTTTTGAGCGAAATGGGAAAAGGAAAATCCGGTTTTGTAATGAAGTTTGTTTAGCGCAGGCCATTCCGAATGCCGCTACAAAAGTAGTTTACCTATATGATATGTTAAATTGTCAGAGCCTTACCATAAAAAACATACACAATATTTCAAACACATTTTAGCTTAAACATACATCAACCTTCTTATACAGAGTCCCGCCCGGCGCGGATTTTAAAAAAATCATGTTAATTGAAACATTATTATGCATAGGGTTATGAAATGATTTTGACCGATAAATAATAAAGTGCTAATAATAACAGCGGTAGTCAAATGAATACATGTTTTTAACTAACCATATTTTTGGGGTTATTAAACATTTGACTGTTCTTTTTTATCCATACCGTGTCTGTAAATAAAATGTGGAAATAATGTCGAGATAGGACCCAAATAATTGTTATTTAAAAGCCGCAAAAAATACACCAAGTAAACCTGTTATAACGCTATTGCTAAATCCAAATGCATATGTACTATGTATCAAGATAATTGAAAATACCTTTTAAGGGAACAATATAGTTAAAGAAACATCACCACACAGCTCCATAGACTGTAATGAAACGTTTTATTTGACGATTACAACTGAAGCGAGAACAGAAGAAAATACCTGAGCGAATTGAACATAATCTTAACATTTTGTAGTTATTTTATCACGCCAGTCGAGTTTAATGCGTGCTGAGACAATCCCGCAAATTAACCCTCCCAGCGGGGACCTTGGATGTGATCCCTAATTTTCAGATACATCTGGAGGAATAAATAGAGGATTAGGGGCGACGCCGGGCGCGTAAATAACTCGCGTCGACTCAAGGGTACCAGGGTATCATGAGATAAGGAAAGTGGGAATTGTCCGCGTGGCGTTGTTGTCGCGAAAATGTTTAGTATAGTAAGGTGTATTAAATTATTTCATTTGTTTATTACGAAATTAATATTTAAGATAGAAACAGTAGCACATTTTATCAGACTTATTAATAGAAAAGTTATATCATAAACATAAAAAGTTTAGATTAAATGTTTAAAACTGAACTGTATTAACAATAAGTAGTTATGTGAGGTAAAAATAAATACAAAGTCTAGCAAAGTTTGTATTGAGTAAAACGAATGTTTGTCGCGAAAGTACGAAAGTTAAACGTTTTATGATTTTTATACGACTTGGAGAGCGTCGCAAAAACTAATATATCTCTTGATCAAGTCTCAAGGTGGCTATAAAGTCTGATGAAAGACAAACTTATGTTTAAGATATCTTCAGATAGTTTGAAACAGCGTTACTAAGAGCTCAGATATTCCTATCGAGATTTGAATTACCTTTAAATAACTATTAATTATCGAATTGGATTAAAAATGCGATGTATGCTGGGTTGCAGAAGTTTCTATTTAGTTTATAATTACCTAATGATCTGTTAATGTTAGTAAAACTCTTGTAATGTAGTTCGGAAACGCATTTCATGAAGTTATCGAACCAATAACACTAATGGTTAAAGGTAGGAAACCGGCTATTAATGACATAAACGTAACACGATTTTTATTTTCATAGTTTACTAATGTCCTTTGTTTTAAAGATTTTTTTTATCTTTAGGTATGTGGTTCCACATATTAATGCACGCATTTTGTACAATGTCCGCAAACTTCACAGAAAGCTCACTTGGGGATGACATGAAAATGTACAAGTTGGAGATAATGTTATGCCTCCCCCATCATAACTACCGCGCATATTCCGCTGAAGGACTATTTTAATATGTAATTTCGGTCCTTGGAGTATAATGTTTTTAAAAGCTTCTTACTTTAAGTGCGGCTTGTGGACCGAAGGACGAGCTTTCCAAATTATATGTCGTAAATTTTAAAATATTCCAAAATATTCTTCCTCATTTTTGCTTGAATATTTTAATTTTAATTAAAAATGTACTAAGATTTAAAAAATTAAAAGATTTTACCGCTTCTTCGATTTACGTCTAGTTTTTTTTAATGCAGATTGTTTTATAAGAACTCGGTTCTATTTCAAGTATACTGCTATATTTTGGTGACTTTTTATAGCTAGCTTGATTGTATCGAATATCGAGAGTGTTGAAGTATCATCCGGGATCCGAACCCGAGATAGCTTCCAGTGTGCGCGATAAGCCCCCGCTCTGTCAGACACCTCAAATATAACTTGTTACTTCAAGATTCCAATTAGAGTGAATTCTAATGAAACGTAAAACTTTTATAGTGGATCTTTCTCGAAGATAATTTGCAATTTCGAAAGAAACTTTCGACCGCGGAGGAAAGTTATTCTTCATTCCATATATTGAATTTTATTAAAAATCTTTGTGGTTTTAAAATTTACTTAAGGTTTCATTAATTTATTTAAGCATGCCAACGTATGAACAAAATCTGGTGTTATAATTGTATTGTTCAAAACTGGTTTCTTTACTTTCAGAGTTACTTATCTATTCAATAATTTCATATTTATTTATTCTGCGATTTGATTTCGCTTTTTTAAGGATCTCGGTGAATTTTAGATTGTTCGCGTTGATTTTTATAGGTATTGTAAAAGAAGCTGGCAAAGGAGCGGGAACAATGAGATCATCATCGACCCTTATGGACATCCGCAATACTAGAGGAACTACAAATTCGTTGCTGGTCTTTATTAATCTTGTAGATATTTAAAATAGAACTTTTCTAACTCGTGTATTTAGTGCCATTATTTTATACACTTTCTATTACAAATTCCAAGGCCAAGTTCGTAAAAGATCAACAAAAGGCGAGGCACTTCGGGAGCCCACTTTAAACAGCCGGAACTTTTAATTGTGTTCTACCTTCCCTTTCCATTGCCGCCTTAATTATGCCTCGTGTCGATTGTAAGGGGGACTTGTAACTTAGTTGTGCGGAGTTCAATTAGGTACTTTCTTTTGAGAATAGTTGCCAAGTGTTAGGTGTTTTGGACCGGGGTATATAGAGGGAGAATGTAGGGAAAGGGTATCGATTTTTTGACACATATGTATATAGATAAGTGTATATAACAAATAATCAAATACACAAACGTATAAAGTATCAAAACATATCAAATTTTAAACCTTACATGCTACGTGAAAATTCTAATGTTTTATTGCGTTTCGACCTTATTCTTGTTCACTCGGGAGCGTCATATCTCTACCCTTTAGGTTCAGTAATACCTCCATCGCATACATAATACAGTCTGGAGTGGAAATACTGTCTACGACACGGCCGTATCATTTCTAAGCCACAGGTTTATGTCGGGGACCCGCGGCTCCCTTGGGACAACCCTACCTTACTAGAGCCGGGATCAAAGTTACTTTTATTTATAAATGCGTTAATTTTTCCAATGTCACGAACTGGGTGGAACCGTATAAAGGTTCGTTCTATTGTTTTCATTTTTATTGTTCGCTTCTGAGCAGAGATTATGTACCTGAATATAGGGGTGTCAAATTATTTTACGAGTTACGCAATAAATTTTCTTTACTTTTGTTTATAGATTTCGTTCACTATTTAACAATGATATACCTTTTGAGAAAATCATCAAGTTAATATCGGTTTATAATCAAAATAAAATACAGTTTTTGACTATAACGAAACCGTATTTTATGAGGTAAAACCAATATAAGTTCGATATGCGTAATATAATATCATGTCGGTATTTGACCCGTGATATTTTGACGGCGGGTTCGAGGGAAAGCTCTATAATTGTGATAAATTACCTTTTATCCCTATTCTGAATTAGCGCCAGCCTGCGCTAATGGCCGCCTTTCGTTCTGAGAGCGAAGGAAAATCGTATTGAAGGATTGCCTTTATTCGTCGAATGAATGGACCGATTCACCTGGGCTCTGATTTAGGTACGTAAGCGAAAATATTTTTAATAAATAAGAATTTTATTACTTCAAGGCAATCTTTTATGTTTTTTTATACTAATGGTTGTAAAATCACTGAAATTATTGCTTTTATTAATAAATTAACAATTGTTAACATTATAAAAAAAAAAAATCTGGTGAACGGAAACTCGGTAAACGAGAGAAGTAAGAGAGATGATGAATATCTAATTGAAATAAAACTAATGAGTGTGATAGTATTTACATATAATTAACATCTTTTGTTAACTGTGATCATAATCGTCTCATAATATACACACGCAATTAAATTAAATCATGTTATTTTGCATAATTTGACAAATTAATGCAAATTATTGTTTGTTTTGTCAATTAATTTACATAACTATATTCAATTAGTTTCGATGTATTGCTTGGCGTCAATATGGACTTTGTGTGGACGTCTATTACACAACTAGGATCTTAATGTTTTTGACGTGTACATGTGTTCCTAGTTTTGTACAACCGGAGATATCGATATGTTTTCGAACATGTGTATCGACATTAAGAACACCACTACTTAAGTTTGAAAACCCATATTTGTTCTAGTGATTGAAATTTTATTGGTCTACCACTGCTTTTGCATGTTTCAATTTTGAATACATTTACTTCTTTGTATGCTGCGTTTAGTTGCACTTTTCACTTTTAAAATATCCAATTAAGTCGAAACAATAATTTGATTTGAATCAAACACTCAAAAGGACATTTCAAGTACTTATTAATGTAACCCCTCTTTGTCATTTGTAACAAACTGTTATAATATTTGTAGTATAGTTGTTCTTTACAAGTGCATATCGAAGTTACGTGTTTTATTGATATGTAGACCCCATTTCATGTTAACGATATAAGGTCAACTATGTTGTTTTAACGCGATTGTGTTTTGCAATTGATTCCGCGAGAATACTGCGCTGTATTTATACGTGTTTAGTAAACATGTGTTGGAATTTATGAGTCAGCTTGTTCAAAATGTTACTAGTAACGCTTGTTAAAAGTGGACATGAAAATTAGGTCTTTCTAAAATCTCAAATCAAATAAGCAAATAAAGCAAAAAAGACCTCAAATTACGTCACGCGATTTGAGCTAAACTATTTAACTACGTCGTAGTCTTTAACTCCAAAAATCAAACTAAAAATTGGAACCCACCTGCAAGCATTACCTTTCGGATAAAAAAGTATTATCGAAATCGGTCTACTAGCGGCGGAGTTATGTCGTAACACACATAAAAAAAAAAAAAAAAAATCTGGTGAACGGAAACTCGGTAAACGAGAGAAGTAAGAGAGATGATGAATATCTAATTGAAATAAAACTAATGAGTGTGATAGTATTTACATATAATTAACATCTTTTGTTAACTGTGATCATAATCGTCTCATAATATACACACGCAATTAAATTAAATCATGTTATTTTGCATAATTTGACAAATTAATGCAAATTATTGTTTGTTTTGTCAATTAATTTACATAATTATATTCAATTAGTTTCGATGTATTGCTTAGCGTCAATATAGACTTTGTGTGGACATCTATTACACAACTAGGATCTTAATGTTTTTTACGTGTACATGTGTTCCTAGTGTTGTACAACCGGAGATATCGATATGTTTTCGAACATGTGTATCGACATTAAGAACACCACTACTTAAGTTTGAAAACCCATATTTGTTCTAGTGATTGAAATTTTATTGGTCTACCACTGTTTTTGCATCTTTTAATTTTGAATACATTTACTTCTTTGTATGCTGCGTTTAGTTGCACTTTTCACTTTTAAAATATCCAATTAAGTCGAAACAATAATTTGATTTCAATCAAACATTCAAAAGGACATTTCAAGTACTTATTAATGTTACCCCTCTTTGTCATTTGTAACAAACTGTTATAATATTTGTAGTATAGTTGTTCTTTACAAGTGCATATTGAAGTTACGTGTTTTATTGATATGTAGACCCCATTTCATGTTAACGATATAAGGTCAACTATGTTGTTTTAACGCGATTGTGTTTTGCAATTGATTCCGCGAGAATACTGCGCTGTATTTATACGTGTTTAGTAAACATGTGTTCCTAGTTTTGTACAACCGGAGATATCGATATGTTTTCGAACATGTGTATCGACATTAAGAACACCACTACTTAAGTTTGAAAACCCATATTTGTTCTAGTGATTGAAATTTTATTGGTCTACCACTGTTTTTGCATCTTTTAATTTTGAATACATTTACTTCTTTGTATGCTGCGTTTAGTTGCACTTTTCACTTTTAAAATATCCAATTAAGTCGAAACAATAATTTGATTTCAATCAAACATTCAAAAGGACATTTCAAGTACTTATTAATGTTACCCCTCTTTGTCATTTGTAACAAACTGTTATAATATTTGTAGTATAGTTGTTCTTTACAAGTGCATATCGAAGTTACGTGTTTTATTGATATGTAGACCCCATTTCATGTTAACGATATAAGGTCAACTATGTTGTTTTAACGCGATTGTGTTTTGCAATTGATTCCGCGAGAATACTGCGCTGTATTTATACGTGTTTAGTAAACATGTGTTGGAATTTATGAGTCAGCTTGTTCAAAATGTTACTAGTAACGCTTGTTAAAAGTGGACATGAAAATTAGGTCTTTCTAAAATCTCAAATCAAATAAGCAAAGAAAGCAAAAAAGACCCCAAATTTCGTCACGCGATTTTGAGCTAAACTATTTAACTACGTCGTAGTCTTTAACTCCAAAAATCAAACTAAAAATTGGAACCCACCTGCAAGCATTACCTTTCGGATAAAAAAGTATTATCGAAATCGGTCCACTAGCGGCAGAGTTATGAAGTAACACACATAAAAAAAACATACAGACGAATTGAGTAGCTCCTTCTTTTGGGAAGTCGGTCAAAAAGTGTTTAAAATGGAAATAACAGCGATAAATGTCGATTAGTTTAATTAGTGTCCTAAAGGATATTGTTACTTTAGAAACAAAATGTTCTTATAAAAAGTAACGGAAAATGGAGAGTCTGGAGGGTAGTCAACAACTTGAGTCTCGAGTTCGGGAGCGGATTATGTATTTTTTTACAACCGCGGCGTTGGATTTTTTTAAAATATTTGATGTAGACCTCAGGGAAATCAGATGAACAGTACAACTCTCAGCTCTGTCTGTCTAAATGAATAACTTCAATGTAAAAAGGAAATATAATCTTTGTTTTTACGAGACTTGGCAACGCGAGAAATTCCAAGCTTGCTACATGAACGTATTCTTTTATTTCGACGGAACAGAATAAGGAATATTGTACCACTAAAAAGTTTGACTAAGTCTCTTGTTCAAACATAATATGGTTTTTTGTTAAAGTATTGAAAGCTATAAGCAATTAGAATGATATCACGGCTTATATTTCATCATCATCATCATCCACTTGCCCTTACGGAGGGTCGGCACAGTATGTGCTGCTCTTCCATACATCTCTATCAGCCGTCATATCTGAATCCACTCCTTTCTTAAGCATATCCTCTTTCACACAATCCATCCATACTTTCTTCGGTCTTCCTCTTCCTTTGTAGCCATCCATTCAATCTTAACACTTTCTGGTTTATGTCCCCATCGTCTTGGCTTATAAATCATTGAGATAAAGAAATAAATGGTGACATAGACCATATCGCGCAAATGTTATCATCTAGACCGCCCAATGTAATAACAAATTTAGCAAAATCACAGTAAAATGTGTGAAACACAACAAGTATTTTCTTATTTTGTCCTTTCTATTTTCTTATCGTCGCCCAACTTTCAAGGTTTGTGGTACAAAGGATGGCCGGCCGCGTCCTCTCTTATAAATGAAAACGGAAAAACTGTCATCTTGTTTGTTTTCGTGCTACGTCCGCGGCCAATTTCGATGAATCGTTGTTATATTGCCAAGAAAAACTCATATCATATAGACAAAAACTACAACAAGACGCCATATTGCCTCGGAGGAAACTTTTTTTTCTTCTCAACAAATGCGTTGGATAATACTATTCAGTGGCCAGTGTTATGTGATGTAATTCAGCCTTTTTGTGTAACAATGTAAGGATATCAAGCGACTATTTAGACATACGCGAAATAGAAAACAATATCTTTTATCGAGACTTTACAACTGCGTGTCAATGTTTTTGTGAAAATAGATGTGTAGAAATTCATTAGGATAAGGTTTAAAGGATGGGTTGTTTAATTACTACTGGCGGAGCAGTTTGTTGTTGTTATAAATGGATCAATACCGCGAAGACAATGCGCTCTAGCGTCACTAGAAAGCAATGTGAGTACGGAATTCGGTCGCTTAATTCTGCTTTTAATTAATTTTATTGCTACTTTATATTCGACCACTAAAATAAAAGTAAAGAACTGTGGTTTCATTATCAATTAGACATTAGAATAAATGTTTCAAGGCTTAAAGTATGGCGTATGCTCAATATTAATATGTAAATTCTCCAGTTCCACGAATTCCAATTTTAAAAATAGAAAGTAAAACAAATGCATGTTCATTAAAAAAATGTAATTTCAAAAATCGAACGGAACGCGTTCGAAAATTTCGAAAATTCAATAAACGCATTCGTTCCGGAGCCGACGCGGACGTGTGATAGTGATTTTAATGTAGCTCATGAATAAATTTGACGCGCGTCAGCCGAAGTGATTTTAATTCAATATTGATGATCTGTTGAGCCGTCTAGACGCTGTGTCTGATAAATTAGCGGATTGCTGATCTGTGAGACAATACGTCGCTAGTGATGAGCTTCGTGAAACACGTATTAAATTATCGCTATAACAGATTAATAATATAACTTTGTAATGTAGAGGACAAAGAGTAAAGGGTAAATACTATCATAGATTAGTATAAGTTATGGACAGACAATTCTTTTACTTCATTGGTTAATCTTCTTCACTCAAGACTCACATTTACCAATTGTTAATGTAATTTTAGAACAAGAAATTAATACATGTACCGAAAAACAGTTAGCATTTTGAGCATGACCTGCAGTGGCCTAAATATTATTTCTAAAGCTAAACTCCAAACAGTTCCCGGAACAAGAATTTGTATACTGGATGCAACAATGCCCATACCTCGCTCCGTATTTCACAGTACATTAGTCTAAATATGTAAAATACAAACAAACACACAGCTCAGTTATAATTAATTCAATATGCAGCGCGGGATATGCGCTTGCATCGTATACATGAATATTAAATTGCTTAAGAGATAAAATGCTAATTCGTAGATGCATATTTATTGGTGGAGTAAATTAGAGGGCAGATAGCGCCTCGGTGGGACCGCAGCCGCTCGATTTGATCGCAGATTTACATTCTCACATGAAATGTTTTAATTGAATGAGTGGAGATAAGAGACTCCGCTGCGAGATCGCTCCAATAATTAACTGATTCAACTTAGTTACATTCGATTTCTATTTTGTAATACGTATATTAATCACAATCGCGTTTACGATTAATTAAGATTAGTAATTAAAATTAAAAAGATTTTATAACCGCTCAACATAGAGTTCTTTTTTTAATTTCTAGAATGTATTAGCAGTTTAGCTTGGTATGTGAAGAAAACTCCTTATTAAATTAGTTATTACATTTTCTAAGTATTTGTAGTAATTCTAGAATGTCAATAATATGACATTAGTATGCAAAACAACAAAACCGCACCTCATCGATTGGTTAATTTGCAAAATTATCGCCAACCCGAAGCGCGTCGGACGCCCGCCTAAGTGCGGACTGCTTTTAATTACTGTGAATGGTCGAGTTAGGCCGCTTATATCATACATACCATTATATATAGTATAGATTAAATTAAATTATGAAGTTGAATTTTTGTATATCGATAGAATAAAAAATAGTTTATCGATAGCAAAATAGGTGCAACACTATTTTAATTATGAATGCGATTGTTGCGTTTTTATTAACCCTTCGTTAATATGTCAAATATAAAAGATTTCGTAAAGTTGGTGCAATCAAATGTTCACTATTAAAATCAAAACCAGTAGAAATGGTGTTGAACTTACGAGACCGGAAGCGGGTAGCGGTTCGCACGACCGCCACGTCTTGAAAGATTTCAATCTTTCATTTAATTTTAAACCTTTCTGCAATAGGAATAAGGTGCAATAGTTTTATTCGTTATAATCGTTAGAAGCTTTGCCGCCTTCCATTGCTATCCGCTAACGAGTCTGCCAATTAAAGAGACGTATTTAACGGTCTTCTTTAATATCTCCCGGCAATTGTAAACTGCAGGCATTTTCATTAAACGTACTACAGTCGCCATTAAAAGCGCTTTCATTGATTATTTTTGGGGTTGAATTTTAATATAACAACGAAACAAACAACTTATATTTTTACTAAGATGCGATGATTTCAAAATTTTCACCTAAAAATTTGATGTTTTTAGTAAGTAAAAGTAGATTCGTCGACCTGAAATTTTTCTTAAAAAAAGTCTTCGCTTTAAGCCTTTTTCAGTTCTGAAACACTTTAATAAATTTCACTTAAAAGCAGGCTTTTTCGCACCTGAACCGGGTTCTGTTTTAAAATGAATTTACCGCCTCTTTGTTAGCGAGCTACGTGTCTGTTAATACGTTTACTCTTTGCGAGGAGGGGGGACGGAGAGGGCTAATGGGAGGGCTTTCCTCGCAATTAGCCGCAATTAAGATACTTCGCGGAGCATCTTAGGGATTCACTTCTTGTATCGAAGTTTAATCGATTCTAGAGAACGAATCGATTGTAAATTCCCTAGAGTCGGACGATCGGATTGTTTTAATAAACTTCTCTTCGCCAAACTTAGCTTTGGTAATTTGATACGGGTTGAAATTCAGTCCGAGCTTTATCAGAAATTTAAATGTTTGTTTTGCTTTGTTAGCCGCTTCTAAATTGTCAGTTTTAAGAGTATTAAGTTAAAAGAATTACTGCAATTACTTTAATTAAAGCTACTCCGAGTATTTTATCTAAAAAAATTAACACGTAAACATTGTTCAATTTTAAACCCAATGCCTTCGGAATAAAAGCAATCGGAAATATTAAAATAAATTAGCAACCCACACTGCGCGCCGCGTTAACGTTATCAGTGTAGCATTAGGCTTCCTTGTCGTATTATCGACTATCGACATCCCTAGTCCATCGATAAAGACGACTTATTATAATTATATTCGATAAAATCGACATGTAACGCGCCCGCTATCGCTAGGGCTGCGCTTTATCGATAACTCGGCTCATGGGTGGCCGGACCACCCGAGCGACGTCAAATGTTTCATTTTCAAGATCACCACTTCAATAAAATTACAGTTGACGTGTTAGTTGGTAACAATAGCTTCGTCTCAGATTGAGATAGTTTATGGTTCATCAAATTGTCGGATACATTGTTGTGATGAGTCAGTGAATTTAAGTGTTACGAAGATAAAAGTACAGATTAGAGACATTTTTATATTACAAAGTACGTTATAGATTGATTTTAATGGAATAGAAAAATCTAGAATATACAAAATAGTACACTACAATATTTTAAAAGTTACGTAAATTGTTTTAAAGGTCCCTTTTGTATGTATTATTGTATATATTTGAGTATAAGTATTAGAAATAATTAAATCTTAATCTGGTATAAAATGATTTCAACTACACGCTGCAAACAGTCTACATTGAACGTTCTCCAACTTTCTAATAGAGTACGAAAGGGCGCTTAATTTACTTGAGATTGAAGCAAGCTGCAACTTTGAATCTGTTTTGATTCCTAAGAACATAGCTTCTACAACTAGGTCAAGTTAGTCGCCATTGAATTGCAAATAACTTACTAAGTTAGGAAGAGCTTAATGCGTGACGTAATATGTTTATCAGTGCGCTTTATAGCTTAATTAATATATTTTCTGCAGTAACATATTTAGTTCTAAGTCTAATAATAACGAAATTATACCGAATATGTAGGTTTGATTAATTAAAACACTTTTCTTTTAGATGTATTTAAAATGTTTTATGTAACTTTGAAGTTTTAATTGTTTTTTTTAATAATTTTTTTAGCCTTTGTTTAGCCTTTGATTTGGAGGTAAATATGATAAGGGTTGGGTTAAGCGATAAGTTATTGATATGACTAGGACCTACTATCGATCAACGGCTGGTCAAAACAAACGAGTGAAACAGCTTCGTAACTCCGTAACGCATTATCTTAGATTTCTCGAAGGCGATCCTTGTGAAATAAGTTGTGGTACAAGTGATAAACGCCATTCTTAATTTAATACTTTAAAATAAAAAATAAAAATGGACATATATTTGTTACATAAATTGACTTAAGGAAAGTGGTAAAGGTTTTTGTTTTAATGAAATAAATGTTATTTAAATTATTAGAATAAAAACAGCCAATTCTACAGTCCTCGCTTTTCACGAGATTCCGTCTAGTTTTCCCGAAATCAATTGATATGTAGCCTGTAGGTTACGCCTTAAAGAAATTATTTCTATCACAAAATTTTCTTAACAATACTAGAACTTCGTCCGAATACTCGTACAAGCTTGCATTATCGGTAAGAATATATCGCTATCGCTTATGAGTTGTGGCAAGCGCGGCGAGCGTGATTTATGCAGGTGCAGGCCGCAATCACGCGGCATTGTGTTGCGGCCGAGGTGAGGTATGGGCTAGATGCCGCGACGCCAGGGCTACCATCAGCTTATTATATGCAGCGGATTTATTGCCCGCCGCCTAACCGAATGAGAAGCTTACGGCGATTTGCCATACTATTGTTAGAGTTATATATTGCTCGGGTAATTCTAGACGAGATAATTTCCTTTTGTACTGTACAGAAAGATTAGTAAGCCTTTTACAAGAATGTTTCACTATTTTAATCTTGGAATTGAGGTTTCAATTTGAATTGTAACTTGGCTTTTTAAGCCAATAAATTCTGAGGACACGAGGATCGCAATAAATTTAAAATGTTTGCTATATTAAATATAATATCGTTATCTATGCATGCCGGACATTACGTATTCTGTGGCGGACCAACATATGCCTCTGGCACTGGAGGCACGAAAGGCACGGGGGTCACGGGGGCACGGGAGGCGGCGCCGCCACGCGTGGCATAGCTCGTGCGGAATACCTCAAATCGCAGTGGGATATCCTTCGCATGCATACCTCTCCGACCAAAACATAATCTGCTAACATCCAATACGATTGTGTTTAATGTAGAATATGTATCAAGAAGTTTGCTTCAATTTGACCAACGGAGGATCAAAATTTGTTTTTCATACTGACAAAAAGTTTTAACGTAGTTTAAAAAGACAAGGTTCGACATGTTAGTTGTTTCGACTGCCAGATATGTATATATCTTCGTCACTTGGGCCATCAAATTTTCTAATATTTTCATGTTATCATCCGTCGTTGTTTAAATCTTTATGATGTTCGTGATACTATCTTTTGGACTAAATGTTAGAGCTTACGTTTCGTTACGTGTGAGAGAAATTTAGCGTTAATGTAGTCAGATTACCGGGTTCTGTGATAGCTTAATGCTAGCGCTTTCACAGGAGCTGGCAAATGTGTCTGGGATTGGAGGTGATTAGAGAACGAAAACATATCGAGGTGACGGAGTGTCTGTGAATTATTAAGGATACATCTAGCGGTGCATTTAGAGAGAATCTTGTACTCGTAGTATTCTAATTGCTAAACACTGAATTGGGGGTTTTAGCTTGAAAGCAATGAAAATGTTAATAGTAGATTTAACCTGCATGTTGTTGTTTTGCAGGATTCATTTTGTAAACTTGAGACGCTCTGAGAAACAATATTGTAATAGTTGAATATTGTCAAGTGTATCTCATATTGTGGGGCCTGATAAGTTAATCCGATTTTACTTTACTAATCGTAAAGTATAGTACAGACTTGTAGAGATATGTGAAATTGATGAAGTGTTTAAATGTTTTTGTCAATTTTCAATTCGGCGAGCGATCAATTAGACATCTCAGGGTTTAATGGATTCAGATGTCGCTGGGCGGTGATCGATCACTTTCTAAGTACATTAAGCACCACTGCTTCGAAGATCTACGACTCGCGGCTGAACCCCCTGATCGATGGCCAACGAATATGTTACCTTTTCTAGTTTTTAGGGGAAACGAAAGTCCCTAATGTTAAACCAAGCGTGGGGTACGTATAAAGTGAAAATAAAACTAATTTTCTTTTACATATTGAGTTTTAATTTAAAAAATAATGAACGATTGTTGTACTTAAAATGTTCGTTTATATAAAATATAATGGTTTTCAATGGTGTAGATAAATAGCGGTTAGATTTTATAATGCACTTTGGTAATAAAATTTTAAACCGCAGTCTAGACTAATATTTTTATGTAAAGCCTAACGAGACATTTATTAATGCTATAAAATCGGTTAGGCTTTGTTACTATCTATAATGTAGTCGTAAAAAATAAGAGCTTTAGGTCCGTGGGATTTACGCAGAAATTACAAAAAAAAAGTAATTTATTTTCTCTGTCATTAACAATTTTAGAAACCTCTTTGTTTGAATTTGAATTTTCATATAATTATTTCGTAGGAAGGAATTGTGTTAAAATAATAAAAACACAAGACTTAATAACATTGGAAAAGCGAGGAGTAAAAAAATAAAACCCAGAATTAAATAGAGACAATTTTCAAATTTGGAATTCATTTCGCGCACAATACAGCCCGTTCAATGTAATTCGTTCGAGCCCATTTTTCCACCAGTTACTTTGCGCAGCCATTTTAACAATCAATGTTGCCAGCTCGTTAAACGAAAATTCGTTTAACAAGAATCGATATTATACAATAAAATATAGATTATGTTATTTCGATAGCGTGTATAGTGGCGATGAATTTTACGATATGAAAAACAAACGTTTTAAAAACTAGTATGAAATGTTCCGGTTTGCAGTAACAGTGCGTCAATCAGAACGCGTAAATGACGCAGTCACGGAAACGTCACTTTGACAGAACGGATGGCAATTCATAGCGTTCATCGCTCACAAAAAAGTTTTTATATGATAGTGCCATACGTGGCAACTTATAAACTCACTGTATAACAAAAAACGTTATATACAATTACACACTATGAATTTCCACTGTAGTGAAACTTGTACACAACATAATGTCGGGTCCATTCCAAGGGGCCGATAATTGATAATGTTTCCTTACATATCCCAGTGGAAACTGACGGACAATGTACACGTTCATAAGCATAACAATGCTTATTGTAGCCATACAGCGTAAGAGGTGTTCACGTAATGGCTGATACAAAGCCGTTAGCGTGAGCGTTTGTTTATTCCGTCTCATCAATTTGGTAAATAATTCAAGATTAACACGAGTGGAGCCCGTTCCGTTTCCGTCGTCACATGCGGGCGCGTAAATAACTCAGTGCAGACGTGGCCGAGGGAGGGGGGCCGACGAATTTTGGGCGCTTGTATTGTGTTGCCTAAATGTTCGGAACGCGTCTAACTTACACTACCACGTATGCCTATACCTTCACGATAGTAAATTACTGAATGGAGGGCAATACGTAATTACTACAGCTTTTGCATAGTGATAACTTTTAAATACATCTTAATTTTTGTTATTAAAACATCAAAGGGACTTTTAATTCAGTAGTTTCTTACCACGATTAGGTTGTTTTTGCTCCCGATAGCTCAGTCAGCCCGTGAACTGTTCCGAAATATTAAGAGCTAAAACAACCCAATCTGGGCAAGAAACCCGTATCTTACGAACATTATATTTGTAAAAACTAAGACAGTTTAAACTTATACATTAATTAGCTTCATTCTATTCTATTCTATTCCCGCGACTCTTTCCGCGTGGAATGAAAAAAAAAAAATAAAAAAAAAAACATACAGACGAATTGAGTACCTCCTTCTTTTGGGAAGTCGGTCAAAAAGCAAGTAGCCTGTGTTTTTCCAGACTATCCTTTACACCTATGCCAAATTTCATCCAGATCCGTTCAGCCGTTTAGGCTTCAAACACTAACAAACATCCATCTATCCATCCATCCATACTTTCGCATTTATAATATTAGTATGAAGTATGATAAGCAAGATAACAAATAGTCTACTGTACTGTGTTAAACATACCGTTTTTACCAGTTTTCTTGACTTATAAATTCTGTGATAAAATATTATTTCCATGTATCGCTCAAAATATGACGTAACATCAATATTACAAGGTGCTGTGACGTCACCGCGTTAAAGGAAAATGCGTGTGACTGAGATGGATTAATCGCTAATGGAGCCAAGAAGTCGCTGTAGGCAATTCCCTATAGTGCAAAAATGTGTTAAACGAAAAACGATTATATTAGAAAGGTGAATTTCGAAATACAAAAAAAATCAGTAAATTTTCGAATGTCGATGCGTTTTTGTTTGTGACTATTTTCTTTACACCTTACTAGAGACTGCATTTTATGTCGTAAATTAAATGTTGGATACATAGTTCTAGACTGTCCTAAAAAATACTATTTCTACATACGTAATACGTTCGTGAAATTAGACTGCATACGATGTCTTAAACATAAAACTTGTAAAGGACATTTGACTGTAACTTAGTTTTAAGTTAACATCTTGAAATACTTATACCTTGTACTTGTAATGAAAGTAAATAGGATAGAAAAGGTATCGACGAAGTTTAGCGACGAGTCTTGTTTTCTCACTTGGACAATGGAAAGTTATTTCTAAACGAATCAACGAGGTGTTCCAATTCTCGATTACGTTAGTTATCTTTCTAATATTATAAAAGCAAAGTTTTGGATGGATGGATGGATGTTTGTTGGAGTTTGTATCATAAAATACCGAAAGAATCTCCACAATATATGGCACGATGTAGGGTATAGACTGTAAGAACACATAGGCTTCTTGCTTTTATTTTTTTAACTCCACGCGGACGGACTCGCGGACGAAAGCTAGTATGCTACATGTAGAAGTACATCTACGTAGGAGTGCAAAATGTATTTGTTACGGAATATCGATATATAATTATTAAATGTAACAAAAATAATCAGTATTTATACACTAAAAAAAAATTATAGTCAATCTGTCAGTGCCTTAGTTTTCTGTAGTTTTAAAGCAATGCTTTATTATATACTTAAACCTGATTTCCCAATTAAAAACATCAACTAAGAAACCACCTAACAGAGATAGATACGATTTATGCTAATACATGGACACTGGATGTCGTAATACGTCTAGATGTGTCGTGTAATCGTCCAATAAACCTCCAGGACCGTATGTCTCACAGCCTGTGTTAGATACGTGTATAATTATCGTAAAGTAACACATACAAGATTTAAATGTGAACGCCTTGAAATGTGTTCGGAAACATGTTTTAATTATCCTTATTCCTTCCTATATTAGGTATTATTATAATAAAATAGTTTTGTACTTATTCATTTCAAGTTATTGTAAAAATTAAAAGAAAATCCATTCATTTGTCGTTACCAAAAAGTCCGGTGTTATCTAAAATTGCATTATGAATTACCGAAGTTCTTTTTAAATTTTATAACACTCCAGTATTTATCTTTTTTATATTAAATCGACGTTAAACGTTGAATTCTAAACATAAATTTTCAGTTAACGATTAGCCGACTTTTATAGAGCATAAAGTATTTATTATGAACGAGCGACGTTTTATCTGAAGGTAATTTATTGGCGGGGACAAGTTGCGACCGCCGTTTAGATGTTATTAAATACTAGATATTTATTACACTGTAATGAAACAAATTAAGTGATAGTTGAACATATTTTTCAATTATAATTCATTCATTTAAGAAAGATAAACCATTTATTAGAACATAAGACCTAAAAACTATATGAAATATCTTATTTACTACAAAAACTTATTATTGACTAGCTTTCGCCCGTATCCGTCCGTGTGGAATTAAAAAAAAAAGTGAGTAGTCTATGTGTTCTTCCAGACTATCGTCTACATCTATACCAAATTTCATCGAAATCCGTTCAGCCGTTTATCTACAAAACTCCAACAAACATCCATCCATCTAAACTTTCGCATTTATAATATTAGTATGATATAAAATATTTTTTTTCATTGTATAATTTCATAATAATAATTTCATTCTATTGTAGTTTAACTATTTTTTAAAAATTCTATTTATTTATTTATTTTTTTGGCAGAAGTTGTAGAGTAAAGGTCGTAAGGGTAGTTGTGGGCAGGGAAGATCAACTCTCGTAATGAAGGGCGAGCTAGGCCCCGTATCGCAAACTAATGCCCCAACACTTATAAAGATAAATTGCCACTCCCATTTACGGTGTTGCGTTTTGTATTTGAAACGGGGTTAAAAGGGTTTTTAGTTGAGCAATAATTAATTGGAGTGTTGTTAATATTCGTAGTAAATGTGATAGTGTTTTTGTATTACGCTAATGCAATATGAAAGTCTTTTGTTATGAATATTTCAATTACAGTAAGTAGATATTATAGTTGGTACGAAAAAAACTTATACAAACAAAATTAAGATTAAAATAATATTACGCTTTTGGTGGAGCTTAATTCGTGTATTGTATAATATGTGGGAGTGAATCATTAGAAAACGTCTATTTATATGTTTTACTATATTAAAAATAAAATTCTTTATTTAAGAAAAAAAGTGGCTTAGATTCTACAAACTATAAGATTTTAACGTAATAAATGCGAATTTTTAGATGGATGGATCGATGTTTGTTAGAGTTTTTAGCGTAAACAGCTGAACGAATTTCGATGAAATTTGGCATACATGGAGAGTCTGGAAGAACACATAGTCTATTTAATGTTTTTTAAACTCGATATGGACAGAGTTGCGGGCATATGCTAGTTTCTGAATAATGCTGACTTCGAGTTTGTTCGTTTGTTCGAGTTCGTCAGTCGCTTGTCTTTTGCTTGATTTATGCAAATTATTCAAATCAATTCTAATACCTTATATCATTACTAACAGAACCGCTGAACTAATGTTTACTTTTCACTAGAATAGCGGTATCAATAAATGTTTGTTCTTCGGTTCCACGAAATCCGATTGCACGAATCTATTCGGTTCAGTTCAAATCCGATATCCGATAATCTGAACTGGATCCGAATACAGATTAAATTTACTTTAGTTTCTACACGTTTGCCGCGTCTGTTGCACGCCAGTAACAGTTTTTACGTTAACTTTCTTGAAAGTTAACTAATATACAAACAAAGTGATAACCAGAACGTATTGTAACTTACTATGCTAACTAAAAGGATTGTTGAACACTCCCCAAAAAGTTTTAGTATATGATATGTCCTCGCCTATATTAGCAACGTATACTTAACCCAGTATTTGATTTGAAAGTTTATTGTTTTCGTGGATTAAATTTTAGTCTATCACATACCTGAATACGCGATCAGAAAACCACTCAAAACACCACTCACCAAATAAAATGTCAATAAAAAGTTTGTCGCGATAAAACGTTTCAATATCGTTATTGACATCGACATTGTTCACGAATTCATCTATTCAGGAATAATAGAACAAAAATATACGACTAATAGAATTGCATATCAAATGCAGTCTAAGTTTAAAGCGTCCAGAAAACGACATCAACAGCAGCATAATGTTCGTAAGATACGGGTTTCTTACCACGATTTGATTGTTTTAGCTCCCGATATTTCGGCACAGTTGTATGCGCCATGTTCACGGGCTGACTGAAGTGATGCGGTAGTGTGAAAAAAAAAGAGTTACACGAAGCCATATCGGTCTACTTTTCTCCTGATACGGCGGGAGCTAAAACAATCCAATCGTGTTAAGAAACCAGTATCTTACGAACATTGTATTTGTAAAAACCACGACAGTTTAAAGTTATATCAACAGTCTTCAAAATCCATCAAGTTATTTATTACTCATACGCGCTGTGGCGTAGGATTATTGCTCCCTTATCGGAAGCTATCGGGAGTGGATAAATTACTTTATTACATCCCCCGGGAACCCTTTCCCGCCATTCCCGCGGCGTGATGGAATTTCGTCGCGCTTATAAGGTATTTCTTTTTACTACGCCATTATTTCCGCCAAACTCCCGTTGGTATGCAAAATAGATAAACAAGTTGATATAAACGGATTCGCAATAGCTTCACGTGAAATGTGGCGGTTTCGATGCTCTGTGGGCCTATTTTCTTTTCCCTTGGTTTTAAGGACTTGGGATATTGGTTTAGTGATCGAAAAGATGAGAATATGTCTGGCGGTTAGGGTTTCTAATATTTTTAAAAACCAAGATAATTAATAACATATCTGATAGTTCTTTATTAACTTAAATATGTCCTATCAAGTAATTAGAGACTTTAGTTGTAAATAAACTCTGTACTAGTCAATGACAGTCTTTTCTTGTGTAACGTATTTAATATTGACTAGAAATCTGTTCATCTGTAAAGTTAAAGCACAGTAATTGTGTCATAAACTTAACGACATCAAAGTTCACAGAAGCGAACTAACCGACTTAATTTGAGTTTGCCCCCATCTGCAATATCCTTGAGTAGCCCATTGTCGAAATTCACAAACTCTTTAAACTAATAATTTCCTTATATATAAGTACGAATTGAACTATATTTGCGTGCCACAACAGTTCATTGTTCGTGGAACCACAATGGTAATAGGTATTGCGATGTAATCTGATCTCTGTGTATTGGTCTTAAGGTGTAATATCGTTTGTGTTGTCCTGACTAAAACGGGCCCGGGGCGCGCTAACGATAATTCGCATCGCCATTAATACTATGGCGAGCATTGTATAGGAAATGTTGCCGGCGTCGGAATCCGCTCCGTGGTCACCGCACTCATCAGGACGACTGTTAATCAAGACTGAAGTGGCTTCCTACTGTTAGAGCTCTCCCACATTAACACTCAAGATGCTTTGTACTGAATATAGCTTAAATGTCAACTGATCACAGTATTTCAATCAGTTTAGAACTTTTATCATTTAAAATTTGAAAACACTGTCACAAACAATTTGTGTGTTATTTTGATGAAGGTTTTTATGTTGGATCTTAAGTATGGCATCATTTTTGTTACTACGATATATTGAAAAAAAAAACCGATGAAATCTCAAAAATATATAGCTAGTATCATTTAACAGTTATAATTCTGCTCTGTTTAATGTTTGTAATCTATGTATACTTCTATACTAATATTATAAAGAGGAACGATTTGTATTTTTGTATGTATTTCTCGTAAAAACTACAGGGCCGATTTTAAAAATTCTTTCACCGTTAGAAAGATAATTTATCTGTGAGTAACATAAGCTATAGTTTTTATATTTTTTTTAATTCACGCGGACGAAGTCACGTGCAACAACTAGTGTTGAATAAAAAGGATATACAGTGCAATTATTGTAAAGTAGATATCTTAGTACAGCGATCAACAACATTTATTGTCACACCGTCAGCCAGTGCCGTGGTGTGGCGCAGTCCTAACATTCGAGAGCAGTTAGTGTTGGGCCGTAACTCCGGCAAAGTTCTCAAGTGAACAATATTCGCGGTAACGATTATTGCCTCGTGAATATCTCAAGAAGTTGCAACGTTATTGTAAATTAGCATCGAAGTTTACGACGTAATTCTTAAGGAATTATCGCGTTGTCTTGTTTTGTGGCAATGGTCTAGCAGTAACGATTTCCCTTCAACGTTTCTAGAGTTAAATATTTTATACTAAAGAATGAGACCAGCTCTTTTAATTTATATTTGAATACTCCTGCGAGAAATTGTTTTTCTTCTCCCGATAAATGTTTACAAATTTATAGATTCAAAAAAAATATGCAAGCGAATCAATTTTTAGACTCAATTTAAACTTGTTTCCTTTGTTAGTCTCGACGTAGAGTCCATATATTCTGTTAATATTTCCCTCGTGTTTATTTTACCAATAAAAAAGTTACAATTGTGCCAGTCAAAAATATACGTCGAACGTTAGCCATACGTGTGTTTTGTTTGTTAGCAAAATTAAACGTTTACATTTCAATGCGTCGATAAAAAGAGCACCAATTTTCTGTATTTTTTAATAAAAATCGTAAAAACTGAATAACTATCCCGTCGAATACTGTTATTAAATTGTTTATAAAAATTTCTTGTGCAAAGTTATCAAATTTTTTCCGACTATCGATTCAATTTGTGAATAAAAAAGAATAACTCGAAAGCGACGGTAACGAGACAAAAAATCCAATTAGGTAAAAAAAATTCATAGCTCGTCATCGGACGTCGAGCTGAGTGAATAGGAGAGCTTTGTTCTTTTAGTTTACAGAATGTAAGAAAATGTCTGCAGCGTTTTGTATCGCCCGTTTCCTGAGGCTTCCTTTCAGCGGCAGTTGGCGGCATTTAAATTAAGGAGATTTCAACTCCACAGAACGGAATGTTATTTTTACATTGTTACATTTTTTCGTTTGTGAAAACATCTTATGAAGTTTGCGAGGAAACTAGATATTACGTTTATAGATTTAAAACATTTTTATATGTGAATAGCAACGGTCGTTTTGATTACTAAAAGTACCCACAACTAATTTTGTAAGAGTGAAGAAAAATAAAAGTTCAAATTGTTAGAACGTCGAAGGTAATTTCATTACTTTCCATTGACTATAAACTTAATTAATATTTATTTTTAAGTAAAGTTAACACTTTAACACTACTTCATACCGAATTAAGATTTAAATATGAATTTCGAATTTTAAAAGGCAACATTTAATACTAACATTTTGCAAGTAAAATTAATTACCATACATGTAAGCGAGTTCTAGTTTCGCTTCGTTTCCTCTCGTCGCCGGCGGAGGGCGCTCGGAGCAACGTAATGCTAATTAATCCGGCAAAAATCTGCGATTCAAATCGACGGACGGTATTAGTTATGGGAAATGGTCGCTGCGCCGTGTAGGCGAATTGTTGATATTATCTTAATAGGATGGGAAGATTTGTGGCTAGCATAATGGGGGAAGTGACGGGTCACTGGAACTAAACGATTGTGCTGTTATAACGAATCTCTGTGAATTAACGTAAGCTAATTTTATTTATATTGATAGAAATTGTGGATTACATAACAGTCTTCTGCACACTCCGGCGTTAATAGATTAACAAATTTTGAGCGACATTTTTTTTTATAGGAAAAGCGGGCAAACGAGCAGCGGATCGCTGGTATGCGTTGCTTTATACTATCATATGAAATGAATTGGATATAGAGAAACTAACTATTGTTTAATATCTAGACTACAGCAAGCATCATTGTAAACACATGTAATAGCAAATAGCGCAACTCTTTATAGATCTATAGAATGTTCGTACATCAGTTTGGCACGGGTGTAAGCAATGGTGGTCGTGATAAGGGTCACAATACCTTTCTCAATGCGTTGACTTGAACTTTGACCTATATACGGGGTTCGAACGTGCTCCGATGACGTCATATGTGTGACGGCATGCTACTTATAAAGCACTAACTATAGCCTACTTTTGTCGAGCCTACTGTAGTCGAGTATAAATGTAATTACTTTTTCAACAATCATTGTTGTATCGCGCCTTAAGCTCGCTAGAGGCTCAGTTTTAGATGAACAATCGAACTGTTCGAAACAGTATGTTTGTAGATAAAACTTTGACTGAAACGTTCAAATAAAACGTATAATTTTGCTTACAAACACTTTTTGGAACATTGGAACTGTTCATTTCAAACTGAACGTCTGTAGCGGTTTTTATATTATAAACTAAACCTTTTTGTGCCCCTCTTTCTATTGGTAAATTATATTTCAACTCTTTGACAGTTAAATATTTAAACAATTGATTAAAACAGACGTAGTTAACACAAAATGTTTCTATAATACCGAACTCAGCGTATCCGCAGATTGGAATTCCTAAAATGATTGCGTTAAAATTATTCAGATTCATATAATATTTTGATAACATGTTTAATCGTGTGAACGTTCCGTACGGTACACGTGTATAGCACGGACGGGTAGCGATTTATTGCCTACATCCGATTACAGACCGGCTTTTCTGAATGCACTTTGCATCCCAATGAATGCAACTAATTGTACACCTTATGTACGAAGCTGTAGAGGTTGTTTTCGCTTAAAGTTGTCAGACGATTTGTCAACCTGGCCACATTAATAGATTTGACACATAAATAGTTAAAGTTTCCGATATTTCCCACAGTATGTAGACATTCCGTCTGAGATATATTAGCGAGTTTCATTCGATTACATTTGTGCGATACATCGATGCTTTTAGAATTAATTAAGCCGAACCTCCGCTAATGGTTGTTACGGTGATATACGTAGCGATGTGAATCATTCAGACAACGAAAATGTTATGTATCGAATACGTCTTGTTTATGGTAATTTTCATGTTACGCTACCATGTTTTTAATGGATTTAATATGTTTAAAAATGTTGTTTATTATTTGAAACTGTCGTAAAGGGAAATGAGAAGGAAAAAAGGATTACAACTTTTACGATTAATGATGTTATGTTCACAATTTGATCAATTATCGATATAATTTGTTATAATAATCATGAACACATTTTACAAATGATCGTCTATTAATTGTATTGTGAGCATAGCTTGTTAACCAGGATATGTTTCAATTACAGCGTAGATCAAATTGCGCGCAGACGGAAGGATCGATAGCAAACCACAATCGTATATAATTTATTAATACCATCTGTGGTCTGTAGATCAATTTGTTAAAGATTTGTCAGAAAATTCATTGAATACCACTGTGATTACTTCTTTTAACGGTTATGACGTTAATTGGAATTACAATAGTGAAAAATGTATCGATATAAATTTAGTCCGTAATCGTAACATCCCTAGCTGTCGTTAATTCGCAAACCGATGTTCATTCGGGCTCACATCGATTATCTTTACGTACATTACCTTGTTGTAATTAACGTCCTCTACGAGCGTCGGCCGATGTCGACACAGACGTCGAGCGAGGGCCCAATGTTGGCATAATTGGTGCGCACGGCCCTCGAGATATCGACTCGAATAGAGGGCCCGATTGATTAATCGGACGCTTGTCCGCTCAGGATCGGCCGACTTAATTGAAAAGTCAACGTCTCGATGCCCCGTCCGATCGATTATTCGATACGTGCTGTCCTGCTAATTTATTATTTTCTTTGTATTGTAGGGCCGATTAACATAATGGATACACGCCGCAGGCTTTTGTAGCATTAGACGTTTGTATATTAGTATAATTGGAAAGGATAATGTGTTTATTTGTTAGAAGATATTGTGTTTTTTTTTTACTTCAATGATGTTTGTTCCAATAAGATGTTTTGTTTTTTTACACATGATAAACGCTTCAGTTACTACACATTGGATTTTTAACATTATTGAATTTTAATGATGATTTTTACATCTGGCAACAAACAAAACTGTTCTTTAACAAGTGTCGATATTTTGTTTCTAGATAGTATGCAGTTTCGTTCGCCAGTTCAGACGGTTAACAATAATAACGATTCTTAATTGAAACAAATGATTGTTCCGTTTTGATTTATGAGCTCGTGCGCGGGAATTCCTTTCGCAGTTCGGCTCGCGTCGGCGTCGGGCGCAATACGCCATTGAAGCGAAGAAGGGAAGATTAAAGCGATAAATTTAACACATTACAACAATAAAACACGGTATCGTGTTTAATGAAATATGCATGAAATTATAGTCGATTATACATCAAGAGAGTGCCGGAATGTGAACGTTGTATGGTTGTACGTCGCAAAAAGCGTGCATTTTACGAGTGCAATTAGCGGTCAGATGACGGCGCCGGCAGTTCCTGCGCGGGACAATACACAAGTGACCGCGGCCGCCATTTTGTGAGAATAATTCAACAAGATTCGCGCGTAATGGCCGAAACTTCCGACCGCTCAGGACGAACAAAGGACGATAGTTTAAATATTAAAATAAACACACATCGAACCGTGTTTACTCTCTTTGTAGACTCGGTTTGCTTTTAAAGTTTCACATGAAATTCGTGATAATTGCATTCTTCTTTTTAAATTAAGATATATTGAATGCCACATTCAACTATAGGAAAAAATGTTAAAAAATATCATAATTTTACATCGCCTTTAAGTAAAAAATTGTTTTATTCATTTCACTTTCAGTGGATTTAAAAGAATAATTGAGAATATTATGGTAGGTACCGCTACAAATAAAAAACACGGTTTGTATAAGACATTAAAAAACGTTAAACAAGCATTTCAAAGTAGAGTGAAATTAAATTTGATCAATAATTACACATTGTTTGTTCAACAAACCCCAAGGGTTCGTGCGCGATGATAGGCTGCCGACGCGAACGTTTTCTTTTTCGATTTTGAGGCCGTAAATTACACGCACACACGCGAACACGGCAATAAAGGGTTCTTTACGAGGCACGAAACGGAACGGAGCAGCGTGTCCGATGCGGCAAGAGCTCTCAACAATACGCTAGAGCACAAAGTACACTTTGGACAGGGCTGCTCTCAGTTATAATAATTATTGCCGGAGTGAGCAGTGAACAGAAAACTCTAGACTATAGTTAGTCTGACAAGATGGTAGGGCAGAACATAGAAGAACGATTAGCTAACAAAGTATAGCGTGTCATTGATGAAAACACGCACGATTTTATAATTTCATAATCAAAATTGTATTAAATAAATAAAAGAATGTTTCTTATATTTGTGTGCTCGAGGTTTAATAAATTAAATAGAATTCGATTCACCAATTCGAAGCGAATAATTAACAATCACAGGCTAACTTGATGAATAAAAAAGTAATCATTTTGTGACAACCCTACTTGCGCGGCAAATAACTTGGGTAAATTCGCGGGCAAATGCATCGGACGCGTTTCCGGACGACGCGACGCTACAGACTCCATATTTTAATGTCGTCTGGAATTTGTGTTGCGGTACGCACGCCGAGTAATCCAATAAACGGACATCGCATATTATTATGTTAAAAACATGTTCTAAATTTAAAACGGAGGGTTAGCCGGGAATCGACGCCGTCATGGAATTCCCAACATTTTTAATTATAGTGACATTGTTTTGAGAATGGACTTTTTTTTTTATTTTAAGGTCGACATGCTTCTAACATAAATCTCAAACCATCTGTTACTCTCGTTTTACGATAGCTAAAAACATTCGATTTCTCTTCTTACCTGTTGAGTTAGTATTAAAAGTTAGCTGGGGAAATGCTGTACAATTAAGAAAATAGAATTAATCGTGAATTACGGGCTCATTTGGCATCAGCAAAAAATGTTGGCTCAGTGGGGCAAAGGCTGTACTGGCTCAGTGCCACGGCCCGCTCCGGTCACTTTCTAAGACCTTCGCCGACCCAGCTCGTGTGGGGGAGCCAATTAATATTAATATCCCACTGGCACACGTCCGAACATGTAATTACCCCGTGGAAGCGATCTATGTTGCACGAATTTACTATTAAAAACCATTATAAGGTAATGCCATGAGAGATTACATGAATTTTTATTGTTTGTTTATTTTTATGGTATATCAGTACCTTTATGTTATAATAGGTTAGATCAAATTCTAGCTATGGCTATTTTTTTATTCTATCGATAATAGTATTGGATGTCTATTGTCGAGCAATTCAGACAAAACGTTTCTATTACTATCCCCTTATATTATTTTTCCATGCTAAGTAGACATCTTAAATTCATTTGGACCTCGGAACCGTAAAATATCAAGTTATTACATTGGAAAGCTTTTTTCTCTCCTTCTACTAATATTTTTTTTATTATAATATAAAACGAAGCGTTCTGTGTTCCCTTAAGTGCTTTTGGCACGACTGAATTATTCAGTACTCAGGTCGTGTGGTCAAACTGGGTCGAATGTATTTGTTTTGTGAGATCTGAGGTAGTCTATAGTATAGATAGTGTGAAGGACACATTGACCGAGCGTTCTTTAATGCTTTCAACACGCACACTATGATACTGGTAGTAAGTACAATTAGGGAATCTGGCGGTGTTCGATCTTAAGTGCGATTTGAACGTTTTATATACGTTGAGACGACGACGTGGAATAATAACTAATGGGACGCAGCTATTAATATACGAAAATAGGTCGGTCAGTGATACACGAGTAATAGCTTCTTATTATATTATATTACTAGCTGTTCCCGTGCGGCTTCATCCGCATGTAATTATGAAAATTTTATTTTATTGTTAACATTTGACAAATTGTCAATAGCAAATGTCAAAATGACATTGGATTTCCGTAGACTTTACAATGGTAAATTCCTATGTTCTGAACCCATAATAGTTTTTTTAATATCAACTCGTTTTAACTACCGAAAGTTGTTAGTGTAATTAACAAAAATTTGAAAATGTACAAGCATTTAATTCGAAATTATTTTGACCTAATATTTTTATATCAAGCTTTGGTATTTCAAAATGTTCGTTCTTATACTAAAGGAAACGGCATTAAAAAATCTTAAGTATCATCCGTTGGAGAGTGCTGCCTCAAGATACTGGCTGATATTTTGCTTTATTTTCAAGAATACAGATTATCGCCGCATTCCTTCGCGCAAAAGATTGAAGTGAGCTCGCGAATGTACAAGGTACTTCTTATTCAAGGTGAAATTTTGCTTTTAAAATACAGCTTCCGAAAAAATACAAATTTTCATTTACATTTTGGTAAGAACTACATTTTTATATAATATAAAACGAAGCGTTCTGTGTTCCCTTAAGTGCTTTTGGCACGACTGAATTATTCAGTACTCAGGTCGTGTGGTCAAACTGGGTCGAATGTATTTGTTTTGTGAGATCTGACGTATTCTATAGTATAGATAGTGTGAAGGACACATTTTAACACGCACACTATGATACTGGTAGTAAGTACAATTAGGGAATCTGGCGGTGTTCGATCCTAAGTGCGATTTGAACGTTTTATATACGTTGAGACGACGACGTGGAATAATAACTAATGGGACGCAGCTATTAATATACGAAAATAGGTCAGTCAGTTGATACGAGTATATAAATATTGTTTTACAGCGAGTTGTATCGAGCACGTACGTGATATGTGAAGCTCGCCGTCAGAATTTAAGAGCTGGGAGGAGGTAGCGAGGAGGTAGCGCCGGGCGTGACCTTATCGGATCGGCTCTTTATGGCTCATATATCAAACTAATGACCTAGGAGCAGATAAGCGCGTTTTATGACCTCACCGCGGCAGACATCGCGGCGGCCGTGTGAACACGTCATCGCCTAATTATATCACTTTACAGCTAGTTTCAGATAGGATTTATAGCGTTGGGAATACGTTTAGAAATCTGAATAAGATCTGGGCAATTATTTTTAATGAGGCGCTTCAATGACATACATGCGAGTATGTTGTATTGATAAAGTCACGCAACGGAATAGTATAATTTGTAGCAAAGAGCCATGTCAAAAAATAAAATCACCAACTACACCATTTATTTCTATGTATGTAAACATATAATACTAGCTTCAAGTCTTTAGTCATTTATTTTTATGAATTAAAATTATCCTGATGGAAAGTAATACACGGAAACATTGAGAATCCTATTATTTAGTAAATAATGTAGTCAATTGTATATTTATTTTTCTAATAAAAAGTACTAGCTTAATACATTCATTCCTTTACAAAACTATTCACAAAGATATCAAGCTAAGTGCAAGCGATAGACACCATCTATGTACATTATTCTATATTTTCACAATTCTATCTTTTGTTACAAAATAAATTCGTCGCGGTATCTAGCTAATTAAGCGTGGTTATATTTTGAATAATTTATGCAAAAACATAAAGACGTTGGGCTCGACATTTGCATTGCTAATTCATGATGGCGTGTCGCACCGGACACGGACTGATGTGCCGGAGGCGGGCCCAGAGAAAATAGACCGCATTGTACAATAACGTAGTTTTGTGTGTTTTGCATTAAAAAATATAGTCGTTTGAACGTTTTGTACGCATCAAGACAATGATGGACAATAACCAATAGAACGCACCCTTTAATTGTGTCTACTTAAAAGTACAGTCAGAAGTTTTTTTTTATATCATAAGGTGGCAAACGAGCAAGCGGCCACCCAAATCCGCCAAAATGGCGAAGCGACCGCTGCTCATTCGCAATAGCGGATGCGTTGCCTACCCTTGATCGACGGAGGAGACGCACATAAAGAGGATATTTCCCCTTCCTATGCGTCTTCTGCACCATCAAATCCACGTTTCCTCCCCATGCTTTTCTAATATATAAAAGGGTGGGAAGGAAAAGGGACTAAAGTTATTAATCCGTCGTTTAAATTACTCACTGCTACTTAGTTTTTTTTTTTTTTTTATAAGAGAAGGGGGCAAACGAGCGGCGAGAACACCGAGGTGGTCAACGACGCCCATGGACATCCGCAACACCAGAGGAACTACAGATGCGTTGGAAGTTGGAAGAGGCGCAGTTTGTCTCGTTGCAAGGAACAAGACAATGGCTGTAAGTGGAACAGCGCGGATTTCCTCGATTGTACCAACACTTCAAACATATTATGTGATTAAAATTTTATTTCGATTTCATTTAAACGATTGATATGTTTAACTTGACGTTAATTTGAATCGTATGAAAATGATCTCTCTGTAACGAGAAATACAGACTGATTGACTTTTCGATTACTAATTGTATTGTTAATTTCAATATGATAAAATAACTTAATTTGTTCTTTACAATTTTATATTTCCGAATCAATATCAACAGATAATAATTCGATAATTCGTTCATTCCATAAAATTTTAATGATACAAATAAGAAGATAGTATAAACAGGTTATTATTTTGTTTATATAATTCGTTAAATGTTATATAAAATCTAATATTTCTAGAAAAAGTAGAGGTTTAGGTACATTTTGAAAACACAAAAATAAGTAAGTATGAACTTCATTTGATGTTTGTTTAAGTTGTGAATTAAAGTATAATAATGTAGAAAAACTAAGTGTACATTATCGCCAGTAAAAGAGGATATGTTTCATTAAAAACACAAACATAGTGTATGGACTATCGTCGCCGGAGTCCATTAGTTTTTGTACTCACTTTGTTGTTCTCTTGCTGTTAATTTTCGCCGGAGATTGGATGAAAAACGTCGAGTCCGGGCTAATCGAGTAACGATTCTTTGTTTGATTTGTTGTCGATAGGGAAACTAGCGATTTAGGTCACTTCCTACGTTATATCTACTTTGTATATCAAAGTTAACAGAAATTTTTATAGCAAAAATAGAAAATGAGCTGGCGGCCATTTTATGCACCAAAAAGTAACCGTTGCCATAGACATATGCCTTGCTAGAAGCGATGTCTACTTTTAATTAACATTTGAATAAACTATCGCTGAACTGTTGTGCGATTGTCAATTGTTTCGCAGCCAATTCAACTGTTTAGTTACACAATTAAAAATCGAGTAGTGTGCACACCTCCATATAAGCCCATAGGTAGCGAGACTAAACAGTTGTGCGATAGTTTAGTCAAAGATGTGCGTGCGCTCTGAATTGACATTTTATTCATTAAAATACAATGCTTAATAAATTATAGAGGGAAACATTTATCGTTATAACAGATTTAAAGGTCCAAATATTGATTTATACACGAAGGCCATAAATCCAATTACGAATTATGTCGAAGCAGAAGATAACATGAATTGATATTACGAAATAATAACCGAAATTGTAAAAAGGTACAATTACATTGTATCGAATAAACGCCATAATTATAAAGCGACCCCGAAGCAAACGAACCCTGACGAATTATTAATTTGGATAAAAACAAATAGGGAATTACATGATATTATCGTCGTCCCTTAAAAAATAAACGGACATTTAATTGGGGTCGCACTTGCGTGAGTTGGAGTGAAATATACTGTTAAAATGGAACAAATATTGTGTTTTTACGTTTATAAAATTAACTAGCAGCTTGTAAGTTACGTTTAAATGCTCAACTGGGCAGGTGTCGATTACTATATACTCGTAAAATGTAATATTATATTTGATGTGATATCACAAGTTATTTGAGTTCCTTCGACAAGAATATTTGTTTGTGTGCATATTTTTTTCCCATAACTACGCTTAGTAGGTGGGTTAATATGTGGTTTTGGATCCACAGTTGGAGTACAGACTCGGCATATTACAATATTTTAAACGGCGGAACGTACCGAAAACTTTGTCCGCAGCACAATGAATGTTTGTTGCAAAATAAAGCAAATAAGCGACGCGCACTAAGCAGCCATTTTGTTCACGCTCGAAGCACAGCACAAAGGGGTGTATTCTAGACGCCGTGTGCTCAGCGACGGCACTGTTTACTCTAACTAAATAAGACTAGTGTTGAAATTTTCGTCGTAGTTTTATAAAATAATCAAATAAATTCAACAGAACAATGAATTCTAATAGACAGCAGTTGGCGTAAGACGAGTATTTATTTAGCGTTGTTCGGTTGTCAGATTTCATATGAATTATCCGCCTCACTTTTACTTGTAAATATTATTCATAATTCGAAATGTATTTACAAACACCAGTGGGATCACAATCAATGGTTTATTCTCCATAAAAAATACGAAATAAAAAAATGAGAAAAAAAAACAGCCACATTTCGAGTTTGAGTTCACGTTACATGAAAATAGTTTTATTTACATAAGCCTTGCATTAAAAATTATATGCACAATGCAAAATATTATATTTTTAATAACATTAAATTCTTCCATTCGTTCCCAGGATCGGGATCTCGTAAGCAATTAACACGCTACCAGTCTCGCGTGAGACAAGGAATTCACAGAATGACTCATAGTATACCAGAATACACCCCCATATTTGTAGCTTATGAAATAGTTCCGACCAAAGCGAATAGAATACACTCAAATCAATGTAATATAGGTTCGTTACATTTGTATTTTACATTGGAGGTTTTCATCATAAGTTCGGCGTATTCGATATTAAAAAAAAATCAACAGACTTTTAAGAATTACAAGAAATAGACTTTTTAAAGACTAGCATTCATAATCCTGTTAAGTTACGTTCATGGAAATGTTTGTAAACGTTTTCTGAAATTCTCTTTAATTGAAACTTACTAATAAAATAATCTATTGTAAAAGCATCAAAAGAAAAGGTATAAAATAAAAACAATATTTTCTACCACATTTAATACAATCCTCGTAACTACAAAACTGTAAAAAATGTACAGTTTAAATTGTTACTGGGCGTATTTTAACGAATGACACGGGCCCGGCTGTACTCATCGTGGATTATATGAACATAGCTTAATTTAATTTGCGATATGCGGCAACGGGACGTGCAAAATAAACGGATATAACTGCGTTTGTTACATCCATAACTCGATTTGCCTTTGAAACAACGGATAGGAGCTTGGGGATGGTTAGGTAAAAAATTATAGCGAATTCCGCTTTGAGTTTTAAGTATGAGATTTTTGAAACTGCCATCGACAGAACCACTAAGGGCCTTATAGTGTCAAGATTGAGTAAAATCTACACTAATATATTGTAATCTACACTTAAGTGACTATTAAACATTGGGAGCGGAAATCATTTAATCAAATAGTTAAATTACATAATTATTTTTTTAATGTGTGTAAACTTTTTTTGAAGAATGATTGTAATCAAATATTTTGTAACCGTCTCTGGATATTTAAAAAAAAACAAACAGTGATAGAGGTTATGTAATAAAATAAGATACACATATGAAATTTAACTGGAGTATATTTTATTTAGAAATGAGTAACGTTATGATGAGGGTATGGCAAATAGACAGGCGAAAGGTAAACACAATTCATTACAATTATAATGACATTAATACTTTCGCAGTAACTTTGCAAAAGCATGGGGAAGTCTTTGTTCTGTTACCAAGCGACAATTTAGTTGAATAAACACGCATTAATATATTATTTGTTTAATTCTAAGTTTACGGTTTACAGGAGATAATTACGATTTAAAAAATTTAACACGAGTGTTGGCAAAAAAAATAATTAAAAACATTTTCGTAGTCCTTTTTGTAGTCTCCAGAAAATAACTATAACGATATGTTATGGTAAATATTGTGTTTTTTATCTGTAATGAAATTTCTATTACGCGGGCGCGGGCGGCGTATTGTCGAGCGTTGTTTGCTGAGCCGTCTCAGGATAAACACAATCATATTTATCTTTGACGCGTACTGTAATAAATAAAGACCTAATGCTTGTTTGGTACATTCAAATAGCTTCTGGATGCTATTTGCGAAATATAGTAATTAAAAACAAACATTTGTTGGTCAAAGTAAGAGAAATGTCACTAGCCTCATTATGCTAATACTTCAAGAGGATAACCGTTCAAAAGAATCGCTGTTAAAAATGCCACTCTTTCCGCAAAAATAAGCGCAATGTAGAAAGTTTAAGTGAGTCATAAATCTCCTTACCTATCAAACGTTCAGATATTTGCAATTCCCACAAATGACCTGTGTAAAGCGATCCACGGGAGGTGCAATAACTCGATTTGCGAATAAATGGCTTGGAAGTTGATCTACAGCGTTCGTTCTTCTAACGCCTGCGAGAGAAGTGAGAAAATACTAATGTTATCTACATTGCTGCATTACATCCACTACTAAAATCTACTCTAATTTAAACCAGCAATGTAGACACGTAAATTTTAAAATATCGTTTTCTCAAAAATGATTGGATAGTGGTAATTTTCTTTTCTAACGCATTTTCCAGTGTTCGGTTTTCGAACGTAACTCGCACACAAATGAAAATGGCGGCTTAACTGTCAGAACGATTATTGATGTTCGCGCCAAAAGTTTTTCACGTGTCAGATTAACGATGCGAATTGTGATTCCGCTTTATTCTGCGACAGAATTTTGTAACAACGTGACACAGATAACAATAAATAACGGAATATTTTTGGAAAAAGATTAAGCTATAAATCTTTATGATCATTATTTATTAATTTCACATTGACATGTCCGAGAACTTTAAATGTTTTTTTTTTCTATACAAAAGTATTCAGGTCGAAGAAAGTGTACCCTGGCAACATTGCGCAGTTGCAAACAAATAATTAATAGCCGTTTGTTGGGCGCGAGAAAGTTTTGAACATCTATCAAACACTCGTCTGTTGGATGTCGGCGCAAGCGGACGGATTTTATTACGAAACGTGCTATGTTAAGCGATACAAGATTAGTTTAGTGAACATCGCACTTGAGAAATGGATTGTTACTTAAAAATGAAATTCAATACTTTTTTAAAACAAAAATTCGTTTTAGACATCATTATCATGTGTTTAAAGTTCTGAAAAACTTTAACAAGATCTTCTAAATATCTGTTTATTAAAGAATATGTATTTTTTCCGTGAAATAACAATAAATATTGCTACAATTCGTAGCAAGCGGTATTATCTTTGTCCGTGTCCGTTGCAGCGTATGCGTGGTATTTGCTTTAAATTCTATTCGTACATTCTTTTGTCCATACGTACAGTTGTAGTCTGTGAAAAGCGTAACGATGTCGGGCCATAAACTTTAAAAGAAACAAACATTCATAGAAATAGGTTTTGCCGTTTTAAAATCCTTTGGATTGTAGCTGGGAAAGTTATTTGTTACTTGTACTTTTCGTTTTGCTTTATGGTACAAATATCATCAGAAGATTTCATATGAAATATAGGTGTCGGCCTAAAAACATTTTAATAGATAAGAAAAGGATATATTATCCTTAAAAAGTTCCAAATCCTTAACACTAAGAATCTGAGCACGTTTTAATTTGTAAGTTTCGGGGCTTGATGACTGCAACCCTGGATGCAGGGGAAGCGAAGGGGGGACTCGCTTCGTGACCGGAATCCAGATTGGGGCCATAAAACCTGGAGGCGGGGCGCCTTCAGGAAATTAGCTGTCACACTTGGTGCCTATTAACGCTTCGTTTATATTCGGGCGCTGATTAACCGCGCCTAGAACGCCGATCGTATGCGCCCCTGTCTTTTTTAATTGACAACTGAACGTGATAGGTGTACTAGTGGAAGCTCTTAAATATGTTAAAGAATATATAATAAAAAATCGTCCTGGAACCCAGACCTGGAAAGTCGTAGAAGTGTGATGTTTGTGCTGTGATGCTCGTTTGTCAATTTATATAAATAAAAGCTACAGAAAGTGGAGCAAATCAACAAAACAGTGTCACTAAATTGATATAAAATAAATGTTTGATGTTTCAATGCGATAAACAACCACAATTGTATGAATAGTGTTCATTTTCTATTGATAAATAGCAGTCTATTATATTGAAGCGCATTGTCATTGTTTTTGAATTTGTATACTTCATAATTTGAGTTAGTCTTCAGTTTTTAACGTACTATTTTAAATGTTAATATTATTTTAACCGTCCAAATCCAGATTTCATCTTTAAAAGAGTATAATTTTGACAAGGAAATAAAGATGAGAGCATCTTCGATTGTTTTTTATTTACAGGAAAAAAAAGGTTTTGCATTAGAAAACATCTCTACTTTTACGTACGAAGGAGCCAACAATTCGAAATTGTCACGACCTAGATAATTTTACACTAAAATTAGTACTAAAGTTTATTGTCTACTAACTTGTTTACAAATTGAAATGGACAATTGTTTCTAGAAACTTATTCCTTTTCAATTAAATAGAATCGGCACACGTTCATTCGAGTACATTTACAACTTTATTGTATGAATAAACGACAAGTTACGCAATAAGTAAAGGCGGGCCTTTTATTTATTCAGCGCGTCAAGTACAATGTGCTCTTTACTTTATTTTTTTCCATATGATTTACTTCTCAAAGTAAAATATTAATATATCTAGCGTTTGACAGATCCAGATTGTGCGAATAAGAAATTCTAACATTTTGTCTATTGTGCATAGATTATTATTATGTTTTAGACATTATTCAAATATAAAAGATAGTCTACTTCTTATCTTAACTTTAGGATTTCAGCGTTTTAATCCGTGGAGCAATATTTATTCCTCCTGAAGGGACTTGTCTTTGAAAATTAAATTAGTTACTGATGAAGTTCATATTGCTAAATATTATTGTTCTGTTGTTAGTTTTAAAAAGGTCTGCATCTTAATATAAAGTGTAACAAGTTTCGAGTGTTATTAAAAGATTGAATTATAAAAAATACTTTTTAAACCCTTCCATTATTTATCTTTCTTAGAATTCGTCAACTTCGCGCAAGCTGACGTCAACGATAGTGGTCGTAGTTTACGAGGTACTGGGAAAACTTCGGGAATAACGTGACGAATTCTCAGTTCCCGACGGATTACAAAAGTAACTGGTGATGCGGGCGCTATTGATGAAGGGATGAAATTAAATCCGGAAACATAAGCCTTTTGTGTGATTCTACGAATTATGAAAATTAGGACAGTTTCTGAGAATGTAACGCTTTAGTTTTTTAGCTTCTCTTAACCTAACTTTTTAATTATTAGGTAGAGACTGAGCCATTTGTCGTAACGATTGTCTATTGTTTTTTTTTATTTTGAAGTTGTTTTTAATTACACAAAAGCGTTGATTTTAAAAATCATATAAAATTTTCGCCAAAGATTAAGTTCTTTCAAATATTCCGGTATTTTTGAGACGGAATGGAAATGCAAAAAAATAACTCCTCGAGCTGTATTACCAGGGACGGTGGTAAATTAAGTTTGCGCGAGCTAATTATGAGTAATGAGTTGTTTCTTAGTGCCGCGAGCGATTCGGAATAGTGATGTGCTTTAGGAAAATGGTCTCGACGCTTTTAGGTACGAGATAAAATAAGTACCAAAATTAATAATCTAATATTTTGTTTCAAATTAATTTGAATCTGTCTGGAATTATTGTGAACATTGTCCACGTTTATTAAGACTTCATTACATTTTCTTTTGGGCACAAATAAATGAAATGTTCATGTTTAGTCTACAAAGCGTAGACAATTTATCTATTTATTATAGTTAACTACGGGTCACAGCACTAATGGAATAAAAATAAATATATTTTTAACGAATAACCTTTTATAAAACAAAATAATATTATATGTTTTTTTGTTTGAATAGAAAATTCGTTTGAGATTTGTAATAATAAAGGTTTAAAAACTCGCTTTGGCTTTTAATATTAATGTTGCTTATTTTTGATGTTTCTAAAAAAATATTTTAAATCGATAGTGACATGACGAACGCTTGAGTTTACAGATCAATTAATTTTTCTTTTAAGTTATACTACAAGAAATGTATAAAGAAATAATTTAAAAATTCGTCAGTCGACAATCGTTATTTTTTTTATCTGTAGTGCATCACTAGTATCCTATAACTGCTGTTGAAGGCTGTAGTTAATTTTTACTTCAGTTTTGAGTTGTAGCGTTTCGTTTCGCGATCTCGCTGTGAATTTAACTCCCGTTTCAATTAGCCGCCGCTTGCAGTAACTCTATTCAAATGATTATAAAATGTTGGTAAATCTTATATCGCGGTATACAGCAAAATCTACAAAGAAATTACTTTTTACTTTAATATAATTACATTTCGTTACTTTGTAGTAAGTACAAATAAAAATATTTTTATTGAACCCGTATCCATCAACCAATGCACTCGAAATTTCAAGTGCTCGTTAATCTGCTTTGTAACTAACTATTCTCGAAGCAAAATAAAACGTATCTAAATTTAAACTTTGCAGAAAAATGTCCAACATACACCGAGCACGACAGCTAGAGTTGGTGAACTTTTTAGAGAATAAAATAAAAATAAAAGTGGTACAAAATAGCGTTTTGGAAGTTCGTTAGAGGGCGCGGACACCGCATGGCATGGAGGTGCAATTAGAACAAAGAGTCGAGGGAAAGAGTTACAAGTGACCGCTCCGGGCAATGACTCGACCAATTGCGGTGCGCAGTTTTTCACGTTCCCATCGGCTTTATGGAGATGCATTTCCGAAGTTCTCTTTTACTGGTCGATGTTTGACTTTTTGTTGGTACGCCTGAGGTGTTGAACGAGAAGAGATGGTCACTACTATAGTAAATATCAGTATGGCCGTTTTGCAGTTGATAAAATTTTATCTCAAAAAATCATTTGTTTTTCTTTATTTTTCCCTTAATCTACGTTCAATTTACTACGCGTTCCAATTTTTTATTTTACGGTATTTAATACGAAAATATCGTGCATTTTAGGGTTAAATCAATTAAAATGGTAATTAAATCAATAGCAGAAAAAAAAGTATTATGTTTTAAATTTTTAATATAGCTTAATTAGGAATCTATGAACCGCTGCAATGTTGAATATTCTCTATTATTGTAAATTATTCGTTATTCGATACACAAGTGGCTCAAGTTAGCTGCAGGAAGTTACAAAGGCAGCTATCGAAGGCTTACGTATAATACGTTAACACATGTCACGTGTACACGAAATTCAGTTTACATGATGTTCGGTAATTAAACGTGCTTGTAACTATAAGTACGGCACAGAGCAATTAAGCTACAGACTCTGCAGGGAGCTTTCCACGCACTACAACCTGCTATATGTATATATTAATAGTTTACTCTGTACGCTGAAGAGCAGTTATGGTTCTTACTATATGTTTGCGAGCGTTTCCAACTCGAATTTACTTTGAGCATCAGTAAAATCAACTTTAATAAAACTGTAGACAGCTGTAAACATAAATAGCAATGGTAAAATATTTTAATAAAGAAAATAGTTGTATACATTTTGATTTATTTTAATTCTTATTACAGTTTACTCTTTAATCTATAACCTTGAGATTTTTGCGTTACTTAAATTATTTTCACGAAGTACAAACTTTAAATATAAAAAGTTGATTTTCAAATATGAAATTAACAATACAAGAGTATGAATGTTACCCCATCACGTGCATATCTCGAACGAAACTCGCACGAAATTATAAACAAATAGTAGGGGTCGCAGTCCTGTCTCTCACACATCCTAGAGCCTAATTAGTGCAGTTAGTTAGTGAGCTGGTAATTTTAACGAGTACGCATCGCTGTAGAGTTCTTAACGAATCACACTCACCGTCGATATTCTAAAGGCTGTGCTGTGCGAGCAGGAACCGTGCGAGCCTCTCACTGCGCCCTGTGAACAAATATACAGGCATACTGAATTAATTATATCATGTTTTGTTTTTAAATAAAATAAGTATATGAAATTTTATAGGATAAGGGGGCAAACGAGCAGTGGGTCGTGGGTCGAGTGTCATAACATAATAGGACTGAAAATCTTTAGAATATTTTAATTATTATTCAAATATAAAGATGCTTGGCTCAGAATACTTGACATAAAAAAAAACAAACATTGAATATTTAAAAAAAAATCGTAAATAGTATAATATTATAATTCTAACTTATAGTTTTTTTAACCTCTAATCAAAAGGTTAAGTGCAGAAATATATTTAGAAAGATTCAAATATGAAATAAAATTTTATTAAATTCAATAATACGATTATCTGTTACTTATTGAATATATAAAATTATAGTAGGTTATATAAAAATGTTTTAATTGGATTTTTTCATGTATTGAATGGTACAGCGTGGGTATTACGATGGTTGTGACTATTGATCTCGAGGCAGTGACGCGGCGGGGCGTGCGATTGCCTCATTTTGAAAACAAATATAAAAAAATGACATGTGTACTCATTATCAATTTATTTTTTAACAATATGAAAATAAGGCAATATTTGTTACTTAGATTAAAAAACATTTCACAAACATAGTGGGTTGATTTCACGACAGAATGATTTCGTTTCCTCATATAATATCTCCCGAGGCTGTGGCGTTTAACAATAGGTTTCTGTATAGAAACGGGGGCTGCCTACATCTTTTTATTAATTCAAAAGAAAAACCGTTTTTTTCGACGTCAAGCAACATCTTCAAGTGATCTTAGTGGTATTATAATAAAATATATATTCTACATTACAACTGTATAAAGCGGAAATCTAGCAAACGCATAAAAAAAATCATTTCGATATAATTTATTAATAATCATAATCATCATCATCATCCTTCTTATCCTATACCCGTAGGGTCGGCGCAACAGGTTTTTGTCCTCCAAATAACCCTATCATACGTCATCTCAGTCATCACTCCCTTTTTGATCATGTCACATTTCACGCAATCCATCCATCTCTTTCTAGGTCTACCTCTAACCGTGCACCCTTCCACACTCATAACTAACGTTCTCTTTGTATAATTTATTAATAATACCGATTATATTACCATAAACACAATGTTAAAGTCAAAACTCATTATTGGAAATAATGAAATTTTATTAATTTGAATAGCCAGTAATATCGTTAACGTGATGTCATGATGCTCAATTAGTTAGTTAATTACATTTCATGGTCGACTATTATGTTTTATGGATTAAAATGTTATGTGTGGATAAAAATGCATCAAACCAATCAATGGAATACATATTACTAATCTTGTCTTACTTCTTACTAATATTATAAATGCGAAAGTTTAGATGGATGGATGTTTGTTAGTTTGTAGCCTAAACGGCTGTACGGATCTCGATGATTTGGCACAAATATAGAACATAGTCTGGAAGAACACATAGACTACTAAGTTTTTTTTAATTCTACGCTGATGGAGTCGCGGACGAAAGCTTGTATTTAATAAAATCAACCCTATAACAATGCAATAAGGTTAAAAAGTGTTTGTGTTTAATTATAAGTATACGTCAAGTTGGGATGCTGCAGGAGGTAACGCAATTTGCAGTAAATAGGATATCGGTTCGTCGCCATTATACCGGCGCGATGTGCCGCAGCTATTATTAATGAGTTAGTTAAGGCTGGCGATACACTGGCGTTTTGACACGTTGATTGAGAACGTGTGTAGACCGCCTACAAGATGGTCTAATGACAGGAATAATATAAGGGCAGACATAACGTGGCGAAAAAATGGTTATTGGAAAATAGAACCTGTCCTTTCTATTGTTACTCGTGTTTTTGGAAGAGAACAAATTGTACTGTAGGTAAGTCAAATTTTTACCTTATAAATAGTCGTACGATTTTGTCGTCTCGTTAATGCAACTAGCTTATACGAGAGTGTTATTTTGCGCACTATTGTGCTGCATACCGCGATATCGTTAGTGGTCTAATTAATTGGATCGATATTGGCTTTGTGGCCCGCATCCGCCGCCAGTCGTGCCCGTCGCCCGCCGCGCCCGCCGCCGGCACACTTGAGGTGAACGAAATTAATTTCGGCAACGTCAGCTTATCTTCTTTATGATATCACCTAATATAATTTCGGTAGCACAATGTTTATTTTTTGAGTAAGTGAATACTCGTACAAGAGAATTAAAGTACATTGTTATCAACAGATGACGTCGCGACAGATGTGTTTTTGTTTTTCAATAATCTGTTTTGATTAATGTAAATTGCAGCAGTCTCTATCGTTAGCTGCTCTGTTAGTTGCTGCATCCTATTTATAGCAGCATGCGTGTGTACAGGTGCTTTGTGCTGTACAGCTCTGCAATATCTATAGCTGAATAGTTTGCGCCCTCGCCTTGTGCTTTGTAACCGAGAACAAGGATAACGTGAGTTGCAGACTTAACGGTTGCCCACGTACAATGTGGAAATTATTCCTACCGGTCTACTGGCATATAAACTGGACAGTCTGGTAGACTGATCAACTTCTTTCCAAGTGAAAAAAGATACTAAAGAGGGTGTGACATATTTCTTAAGGAAAAGATGAGGCGTTGAAAAATTGCATTCATTTTCTTCACATTTTTATAAGGTACAATAGAACAAACGACAAACCTAGTTCTGCATAAAAGTGGAACAATGAGTCCTGAAGAATAACAGCCACAAGCTGCGACGTCGCTCCGAGCAAATGTAATTACGCGTTGCTCTGCCGAGCGGCTAGGGCTAGCGGCTAGTGACAACGCTTGTCTGCACCAACAATATACGTTTTGTTTTAATTCGGATTACACCAGACCGGTGAGTATAAATACAAGGAGTTCAGCGCTACCGCAAAGACTTGACGCGACAAAGGAGGCACCGAGATGGTTTCTAATTACGAGCGAGGCCGTTATGCAAATCGGTGGGTCGGCGGCGAGGTCCATGTCTCTAATAAACATGCACAGCACTTGCGGTCAGACCACCAAATTGCTTCCCGCCGTCCCGCTGTCCCGCCGTGCAATAAAACCGCTCCAATTGTCCTACCTACTCTAGACAATTAGCGCTCTTTGATCGAGCTCGAGTTTTTTCCAGTCGTTTCGCTTCAAAATCGACTAATTGTTTTTTTTTTTAATTTTCAAACGGAAGCAAAGGACAAAAGGCTTGCTGCGTAATGCGGCAGGAGTTTGAAGTACGGCTTATAAATTCTTCGTTTTATTTTTTAAACACTCGAAAAGCAATCGAATTGAGACCCGTCGAGACCCTTCTCATAGTTTTTATGGCGTAATTTGATTACGACGACCTTTTATAGCGAATAGTTGAAAACCCGAAGAGAGCTTTTAAATTTAGCTTCATGGAAAAATAACGAAAGTTTGAAGTTGTTTATGAAATTTTTATTTTGTTGATACAAATAACTTGGTTATTGCATTTCATTCAGAACATAGTCGACAGCTTGGTTACGACAGGGGGCCAGCCGAGCTATAAAGCCGGCAGATCGTTCCGCAAAATTGAGCTCCGGTCTTAGAAAATCATCAGGTGTCGAGCCCGCGTCCAAAACTAGGCTAAAAGCATCGCTTAGTCGCCGCCTGCTCTAATTTTCCCACGAAAATCTAGACCGAGGACGAGCTACGAACGAGGTTACGATCGTACTTTAAAAAATCCTGTGGAAATTTTGAAATTTACGAATGTTTTTTTTAATTATTTTTTTCACTTCGTTTTCAACAGCGGCTTGTAAATTGTGAGCGTTCAATTTTTATGGCGTCAAAATAGTCGGAACAGGGGACGAATGTTGGAGCGGAAAAACGTTCGTTTTTCACTTGCATTGGAATTTTTCCGTTTGTATTGGAACAATTTGTGGTGCGTTTTGTTGTTGTCTTCACAGTTCACAAAGGTTGCGAGGGCGCGGAGGTGCACAATACAAAAATACATTTGTAGCGCGTTTGTGAGCAAGTCGTTACCGGTATTGAGATCGCGAGTAAAAAGTATCTGAATAAATTCTTTTACAATTGCACGTGTCGGTTCCCACTATCGCCCGATACATTTTGAACTGTATGCTTCTCGAATTAGATATTATTTTCGAATGATTGCATCGCAAAACATGTAACTTGACATTAAACTGAAATAAAATTCATACTAACATATGTATGCAGTAAATATTTCGATGGTGATTTATGCATTTGTATGAAAATGTAAACGATGAAATGGGCGAAAGATTCAAACATTTAACACGTCTAATTCCGCTTGACAGTTTCATCTGAACCTTTGAACTGGTCAGTTAAAACTGTACGTGTGTAGGTACAAATTAAACTGTCAATTGAACTGTACAATTGTGCCTACACATCAATTAAAACTGAATGTTTGTGTGTTATAAATGTGGGCTCAATGGTTTAGTGAAAACTAACAAAACCAGGATTAATGTTGATATTTCTGTTGTTTATTATGATTGTATGAAATCAAATTGTTGGTATTTACAAGATCCCTATATAACATACCGACGACTACGGCGAAATAATAGAAATGATTTCAATGTATATTGTCTTTTGTGGGCGCTGTGGTGACGTCTAAAATAATAACTAATTCATACGTAAACACCAAAAGGAATATTAAAGAGCCGACAGTAAACAGTTAACAATAAAGTGGCTAATTGCTGGTGTATTTAACATTTTCACTTGGAATTATTTATGGAATTGAAACTCGTTTCATTAAGCTACAACGCGCTTATGAAATGCTGTATGAATAATTAAAGCTGCCTTCATATTTACGAGGTAATTTTATGCAAAATTAGACTGTGCGTTATTATATCTTTTTGCTTTAGAGCGTCTTTCTGGCTACCGAATTTAATTCTTTACTTTAAAATAAACAAATAATCTATCATTCTATTTTGAAAAAGATTTATTGCAAAATGAAATGAGCGTATTATTTTCTGTGGTAATACAAAAATTGTTAGACAATCACGCATGTTTAAACTAGAATCAATTTAAACACTATTTAAACGGTTATAGTAAGGCTCTTGTTTCTTTAAAATACTAACAGACCGATTACTTTATAGCACTCAGTTTATAAGTTTTTAAAAGCAGCTGTATAGTTTAAACGGTTAACCGTCTGGTAGCTAATTGTTATATTGTTTAAGAGCTCCGTTAAAACCACTTTATTGTTCTAGTGTTAAGTTATTAAAGTTTAATATTACAAAGTTTATAGCAACGTTGTAAAATAAGGTTTTTCAAGCGTCGCCTGTCGCGTGTTCTTTGTAGGATGGTTGAGTAATGTTCTTTGAGGTTGCCTTTTTAATTAAATTTTATATCAATATATTGTTGTAACAGTTTCAATAAATAATACGACGCGCCAATAGCCTAATAGTACGAACTTTCGATTTAGTTGTTGAGGGCTCGAATACCTTCACCCGACTATTGGGGACACTAACACAAGCTTTGTCGACTTTACCTGGAATGGTTACAAGATATTTTATTGAATTAACAAAATAATACTAATATTAAAAAAAAACTTTTAAAAGAAATTAAAAAAAAGGTTTTTTTAAAAAAATAACTTGAAAATACCCACGTCGCATTCAATCTATACATATGAAACCATCGTTGAAAAAAGCAACGGAAAAAACCTTTCAAATCCTTGAAAGAAATTACACAAATCGTCGGTTTTGTGTAACAACTTCCTCGGGAACGAGCTCAAAATTAGCTAAAAGCTCAACAGTAATGTATGGAAAAGGTGAGTGTAAAAGCACCTTTATAGAAGAGTGTCAAAAAAACAAACGCAGTTCACCCCAAGGCGTGTTTCGAGAGGTGCCCGCGATTGCAGCTGAAGTGTCTCTCGCGAGCCTCCGACGTCTGAAAAGCCATTAGTGCCCTCTTCTTTTACAACAACCATGCACTTTGTCTACACCCCCACCCCCACCCCTATCCCTTGTAAAGGTAGGCTTTAGCCAGATCGAGAGCGATAATTATTTCTTCACAAAACTCTTAACGATATAAATGTAATTTGTTGAAATGTATTATATGGTTAAAGTACAAATCTAACATTGACGTATCTTCAATTTAAAAAACTAAACCGCAATCCTACATATTAAATTCATCATTCATCACCAGCCTAGAGGGGCTCGGAGCCTACTCTAGGGTGACTAGGTCATAGTCAACCACGCTGGCCAAGTGCGGGTTGGTTGACTTCACACATATCTTTGAATTTCTTCGCCGATATGTGCAGGTTTCATCACGATGTTTTCCTTCACCATAAAAACGTCGGGTAAATTAAATGAATTAAACGAATAGAGTTATATATAAATAACCCGTGAACTTTCTGTTGCCGTTAAAATAAAGAAATATTCTATTGGTCGTGTTTCATCGCAAAGAGGAACTTTATACTAGCAAAACAAATGACTATAGATAAAGTGTCTAAGAACCATAAAATCACACTGCTTTAACACTTGTATTACAACATTATTGTCCTCCCTGTTTTTTCTAAGAGAGCGAAGAAGACGTCGATATCTTTTTATTAAAGTGGAGACATCGAATAAGTTCTTTTGTTCAATAGATTACGTATAATTCCGACTTTCTGAGGCGAAATTATATTTCCAGCCTCGAATTAAGTACTCACGTACTAATATTTTCTCTCTCATCGCCATATTAAATCGGCCTCATTATGTTCTTACATGCTCTGCGTATGGAGGGGTGGAAAGGCGAATTTATTATACAATGTTTCATTACATCTTAAATGCTTACGTATTATTTAATATAAGGTAAGTTTCGTAATACGTCTATCATTATTAAGCTCATCTGCTAAATTTATTAAGACTAAATTATTGCAGCATGTTCTGGTTATTTTAGGGCTTATCTATACTAATATTATAAAGAGGAAAGATTTGTATTGTTGTATGTAAATAACGTCTAACGTCTAATAATTGGAGCGTCGGTGGCTCAGTGGTTTAAGCACTTGACTTGTAATCTACGGGATTCGAACCCTAGGTTCGAAACCCGCCATGTACCAATGTGATTTTCGATTTTTCGAATTTTCATATGTACATAATTTACCCGACGTTCTTACGGTGAAGGAAAACATCGTGATGCAACCTGCACATATCTGCGAAGAAATTCAAAGATATTTGTGAAGTCAACCAACGCGCACTTGGCCAGCGTGGTTGACTATGGCCTATTCACCCTAACTTAGGGTAGGCTCCGAGCCCCTCGGTGGGGACGTATAGTGAGTTGGTGATGATGATGATGATGATGTAAATAACCCAAAACTACTGGGCCGACTTTAATTGCACCATTAAAAAGAAACGTTATCAGTGAGTAACATAGGCTATGTTTCTATTATTTTTCAATATTACGCGGGCGAAGTCGCGAGCAACAGCTAGTCATTAATATTCGTGAGAAATTTTTCGTCACGTTACGGACAACATTTGTATTTGGGCGTAAAGTACACTAACAAGGGCCTGTCCGACAATTCTTGTAAATTGTCAGATAACAATCCTACGTATAAATAATGTGATGGAAATATCGGATTTTGGTTCTTTGGCAGTGACGTCACTTTTAAGCTATCTGAGCCGCTATTTAGCCATCTAGTGGTGGGACAGGCCCTAAAGGTCAAAAAAATTCTATCCGTCACGTTACAAATACGTTTTCGTAACTGCCAAACATTCGTAATAGATCTTCTGTGTGTAGCACGCTATTTTAATGATAGATGTCCAGGGAGCAAGAAATGTGTAAGTTTTTAAAGTGTTTAACAACATTTATATGTAATTGGATAGAATATAAGATGTTTTCGATAGAGGTAATTTGTCCGTCAGTAACAGTATCGAGGTCAGTTAGGAAGCCTCATTAGAAAGCGGCCGCGGGCATGAGGTGGTTGGACGTTGATTAAATTATACTATAACATACAAATCTATTATTTGTATGTTTAATATAGAATTGTGGGAAATTAAACGTTGTTTATTACAACTAATTAATTAAGATTATAAATCCTTTCTAAATACTAGTTATTTAACTTTCAACTAGATTACTATTTGTTTTTTAACATAGTTACTTTTATAGATTTAAAAAAAAAGTTTATATAATACCCAGTCTATTAGATTAGATACGATTTCAACTTGAGGTTATTAGATGTAACTCGGAACAAATTTATAATAGTCAGTAACGAAAAGCCATAATAATTTATGTAACAAGATTATTTCTAAATCCTTTTTAAATGAAGATTATTCGAATTCGTATCAAAGGGGCGGCCATTTTGCGATAAAATACTGATAAGGCGCGGTAATTGAAGCAGTAAAGGAGATCAAGAAACCATACAAAGCGTAGGGCTTCGATTGCGCGACGCTTTTTTTCGGTCGCCGGCTAAAGTGGATGTTTCAAGGTAATCGCATACAACGAACATCTTGACGAAAAATAGCTTAAGGTTTTTAATTGTATTAGGCCCATTTGAACACTAGTAGAAACATTCTGAGACAAACAAGTTTAACGGCAAAGCGTTTAAGGTTTTACATATCTTTCTATTTTCTTTCAAAATAAAATTTCATCACGACTTAACGTACATAACGTAGGAAAAGTGTAGGGGCGCTTGTATCAACACGCGCAGAGTTGGCTACGGTTCAGAACGTAGCTGAGCCAAGTGAGCCGGGAGTTATGGTCCACTAACATCGAGTTAATCGAATGTGCATGTTTGATTATTTAGATACATTTATTCTTAACTTGCGATATGCAGAAATAAAATTGTTTATTGTTTTATAAACAACTAGCTATTGCTCGCGACTTCATCCGCGTGAAAATAAAAAAAGATAGCGTATGTTACTCACTGATAACGTATCTTTCTAATGGTGTAAGTTTGAAATAGGCCCAGTAGTTTTTGAGTTATTTCCATACATACAAAAATACAAATCTTTTCTCTTTATAATAGTAATAGATAGATATAGATTTTCATGTTAGATGTCATATTAACAGACTGTTTAGAGAAAGAAGTATTCATATAATTTGCACGTAAGTAAATTACGCATTACGTCATAGTGAATTCAATAGTATATTTGTCTCGCTCATACCCTTGTTGTGTGATAGTGAGGCATAAATCACAGGCAGTGCTGGGTTGGACAGACGCGGGCCGATCCATTGGACGCAACAATGGTCTAATGGCCCCTTACATCAGGGAAGGCTCACTAAATCATAGGTCACTGGGGCATTATTGTCTCGTTGACTTCACCTAATATATTTTATTTGGACATTTGCGCAATTTCCTCTAGATATTATATATGTGGTCTTCGCAAAATTACGTAATTAAAAAAATTTATGAAAATAAAACAACTTTGTTTTTCTATTGATAGCTTTCGCCTTCGACTTCGTAAGCGTGGAATTTAAAAAAAAACAAAAGTAAGCCTATGTGTTCTTCCAGACTATCTTCTACATCTATATCTTTCATCGAAATCAGTTCAGCCGTTTAGGATACAAACCCTCGCAATCCATCCATCTAAACTTTCGCATTTATATAAGTATGAAGTATGATTTCTTAGTGCACTTTAAAATGGGTAACAAAATAACTTCAATAGCTAAGTATACGAATAAATCGATCAAAGTCGGGGTAGTAGCTGGTAGAGCTGGAAATGTCGGAGGACGAAATGTATCGATATATCGAGTTATTCACTCACAGTAATTGATGGGCTAAACCTTATCTAGAAAAGATACAGCTCTGATAAACTTAATTAGGGTATACACAATAAAGTTGTGAATTTCATAATAAAAGCGCATTCTATCATTTGCCACCGTCACCTCCGGACGTGTTATAGTGATCTGCACTCTACTTCTGTGCGTTAATTTTTCTTAGCAAGCAGTTATTAGACAAATAATAATCAGACGTAATAAATGAAAATTTACTGTGAAATTTATTTAAATTATATATAACTAGCATTTGCTCGCGACTCCGTCCTCGTGGATAAGGGTGAATTAAAATAGACAAAATAAGTAGCCTATGTGTTCAGCCAGTTCTCTACATCTATGCCAAATTTAATCGAGATCCGTGTCGTTTAGGCGGTATACTCTAATTAACATCAATCTATTTAAACTTTCGCATTTATTTGTAAGATTTAATTTATTAATGAACAAATTCGCGAGTCTTACAACAATAGATAATAACATCCTATTTAGGTAAATGCGATATGTCGTCGTAAGGTCAGAGACACGCTTTTTTTGTATTTTATTATCACAAAGCTGATTCCGAGAATATCACTTAGAGTCCTGAAACAAAATATTATATTGTCTTTTCAACAATACTCTCGGAAACAATAGCTTTGATAAAACAAATCTATAAGTCAATGGCTTTTTCATAAGGGTAACTCTTATCTGATAACAAAGCACTTTGTGTCAAAAGATTTCCTTACTAAGTTATCAAATAAAATATATACATCAACAACAAATATATGGAACAATCAACAAATATATGGAATTCTCCGAACTTCCATTTCATTAAAAGGTTAGATATTTATTTAAACTGTAAACAGTACATATTTCATTCAATTAATTTAGCCTCTAAATGTAGTCTGAAATACCATGTTTTATTCTCGTTATGTAATGTAATTGAAAATAATAAATTACTCTAGTATCTCACAATTCCCCCAAACTCTAAATCCACTAATAGCCAATATAAAGATACAAGGAAAAGAACTGCGTAGAATTGCTTTCGAATCCGTAGCAGTTTAGGATCCGTCTATTAAAGGAAGACCATTATATAGCGGTGCGAAGACGATTCCGTTATCCTGTTATAATTTCTTTTTGATACTGGAATAAATCCGGATTCGAGAAGTTAAATTACATGTGGCTAGAGCGGGCTATCGAGATCGTATCGAGTTGAGAATAAATCCCGGAGTCTTCGGCGGCCATATTGGATTGCGGAGAAAGTGTTCTCTTAAGTTTCATTAAACGATCGCAGCGATATCCGCGCGGTGGCGGACAACTATCGCATAAATCGGAAAGTCCCGGAAAAGTTTGAGCACACTTGATTTAGTAGCGGATGGCGCTGGCTTTAAGGAGATTTACCCATAATTTCAGCTCAGTCTTAACTTTACTACGGTCATTTATCTTGATGTTGTCGAATGACAAAAAACACTGTAAACATGTATGTTTTAAACATTTCACATTTATTAAACGAAGTTTAAATTTAACTAATGTATATTGATAGCAATGATTTTAATTATATAATCAGTATGGAATAGTTCCACATTACTACGAAATACAACTAACATAATCAAATTTCCAAACCGCACAATCCTACATAGTTAGAAACAAGCGAGCTCATAGAATATAATAGTGCCCTCTATTAGACGTTTGATCCCAACTCACTAATAACAGCTGAGCCCGTCTTATAACGGATTTCTGTTATCTACGATACACAAATACTGGTTCGGAATATTCCGAAGTACGTCAGAATTGCGTCTTGGGTGAAATCTCCCAGCGTCAGATCCCTCATTAGAGCAACCCTGCGCCCTTACCGCTATCGTGTGACGATCCGGTGCGAGCCTACGCCTCAGCTTTAAACCCAACGGTAAAGACTACGGACATATTACATGAGCGGAGCGTATAAGCGTTTATATTTAATGTCAATTCCAACATTTTAAATCTTGGATTACTAAAAAACGATAAACAACGACCGAGAAAAAATTATTACACAACGAAGTAATAGTGCATTTATTTTGATAACATTCAAAGTAAATATTAGTAATGGTAAATTTTATTTCAAGTACAATAGGATTCTTAACTTCGATTTTACTGTTATCCATGACTATTAAGTCCTTTAAAATATGTACTTACTTTATCGGCTTTTTCAAAGAACCATCATGACTTACCTGAAAAAAATAAAGATTTTTAATGTTAAGCATATATTGTAATCTTTAAGTAGAGTTTATTGAAACACGGCTTCATTGTATTAACTTCTTACATAATTACCGATAGTAATTCGCCAAATTCAAAGGATTTATAACCTTACTTACGTGGAAAATGCGGTGAAACTCCCGTGTACATGAGAAATGTAATTATATTTAAGTTGAAATACGAAACGGTTCCCGAATCCTTTGCCTTACAGTTGATTACTGAACGTATTACCGCTATATGTTAATCAAATTGCTAGCGGTAATACTGAAATGCGTATTTAATTCTATTGCTATATTGCATTTTAATAGATTTCAGTTAGTGCTTATTACTAGCAGCTCGTATTAGGAGCATTTTTTGCAGTCGCGACATTACACACCAGAGTGAATATAGAAATTCAACAGAAACACATTTCTATTACCGATTATTTAACCGGACATTCTTTTAAATAATTATATTAAACATTAGCTTTCGCCCGCGATTCCGTTCGCGAGGAATTAAAATAAACATAAGAAAGTATCCTATGTGTTCTTCCAGATTATCCTCTACTTCTATGCCAAATTTCATTGAGATCCGTTCAGCCGTTTAGGCTTCAAACTAACAAACAAACATCCATCTAAACTTTCGCATTTATAATATTAGTAAGATAAAAATGCTGAAAGAATTCCAAATGAGTTGTAGTAATAAAAGTTCTCATTAAACATTTAGCGCGAATCAAATTGCAAAAGAGGTTACGACCGATTCCGGGATACTATAAAATTTTATTCGTAGGTAAACGTTTTCCTCACCGGGTTTGATTTAGAGTTAATTGAACCGAATGAGACTTCACGAATTGATTTCGATGTGAATCTTGATTAAAAAGGTCTAAAGGGTTATTAAACACTTTATAGACGATCGTCGATAGATTCAATTAGGTTCAAAAATATAGTGACTAGATGATGTGAAATATAAATCTGTACATCTATATCAACACATATAATAAAAATTGGAGTGTCTGTTTGTAATATCAAAAGAAAAATTCCAGATTTCGGGAAGATGTATTTGCGTTGCTGATAACAAAAATCGCATTTAATTTTTTTTTTGTCTGTCTGTCCGCAAGCCGCGTTTGTTCCGGGGAATCTCCGAAACGGCTGGACCGATTTCGACCGGACTTTCACTGAAGGATAGCTGATATAGACGGGCATATAGGCTACTTTTTATCTTAATATTGCGTGGACGAAGTACAGGCAACAGCTAGTTCAAAATAAAATGAATACCAAATTTTCCTTAGAAACATTGCGTTACATTGTGGACTGCTAGGAGCTGATGCTTATGCTTAATGAAAAGAAGTGCAGAGAATAGTGTTAGCTTGTTAACTATTTTGATGTATTCTGTATTCTTGAAGGTTATTTAGTCTGTGCTATAAATCAATACCATTTGTCATAATTTGAAAAACCGATATAAGATTTGTAATTGTGATCCAAAAACATTTTTTTTTATTTTTATATTTGTTAAGCTAGCGCTTGACCACGATCCCACCTGAAGGAAGTGACGATGCAGTAAATATTAAATATTTATGTCATGGTTTTAAAATGTCGTAATTCTGCTTGTTATGTTAATAATCGGATAGTATTCGGATGTCAAAATAAGGGTGTTGCATTAGCTCGACGACACGACGGCCATATTGGTAAGGTTATTGTGAAAATTGGAAGAAAACGTAAGAGGTAAAGAAGACTATATTTTATTTAAACATAACATGGCTGTGACGCCCACAATAGGGAACTTTAAAGAAACAATGTCATAAATTCAATTTACATCAATCTCATTATATTAGTTGTGAACAAACAAAGGAAATTCCATCATTGATTAAGCGTTGCTCCGTCTAAGAGGATCCTAAGTCATCAATGTACCCACAAGCTGCAACTTCGAGCTAAGTTTGTTGGGCAAACACTTGTATGTGCGATGTACACCTAACTTTGTGCTTGACGAACAAGTTAAGAACTTTGGCTTTGAGGTTAGTTATGAAGAGTAAAAGACAATATGAGGATATAGTGCTCTAAGGGATTTAGCTTTTATATTCCTCGTTCGTTTAAGTTTGTCCTCCAAGGACAAGGAAGTTATGATAAGTAAATATTTCTCCATAAGAAATGTTTGCTTTTACAATATATTTGTCTAAGAGCGCGCACAGTCTCGCTTTGATTCCTATGAGCTTATATGGATGTGCGCACACTACTCGATTTTTTTGCAACTAAACAGTTGAATTGTCTGCGAAACAACCGACAATCGCACAACAGCTGTGCGATAGTTTAATCAAAGGTTTGCGCTCTTATCTTGCACATAGACTCTTGTAAATTAAATGCGCAATTAATATTATAACAGATAATGAATTAAAAAAAAACACATCTTTTTGTTACCGTACAACGTGTTAGGTATTGTTATTGAACAATAATTCATATCACAGTCTGCCGTTTGTTTGTTCAAATGTTTGTGACTAATCCGGCGATGCGTTTGGCTTATCGTACACAGAATTAGAGCGCGCGCTAATATGCAACTATTGGTACTAAATTGTATGTCTCGTTTAGGCCAACATTTGTAAAACATTAAACGATGTCGCGTTAAACTCATTAATGTTGATTAATTTTAAAGCCATTATGATACAGGCACGTAATGATTGTTTCCGAATAGACTGGGGAAATTAATTTGTGTTTGCGTTGGTACTACTCGATAGGAATTATATAGGAACGAATTTATATCACGGTTAGTTAACGTCAGTTATAACATAGTCTAATCAGCGGAAATGAAAATTGAAAGGATTATCGATCATTTAATGCTTAACAAATTTTTAAAATGCATATTTTATAAATTGTGTGAAGTCAGATAATGAACTAAATAACTGTTTCAGTTTATCATGAAATATTCATGACGAGTGTGAGATCGCTTTAAAGGTGTTGAAATAAATAAAACACTACTCGGGAATCAATTACGTAAACATCCAGAAAGATTTTCATCCCTTACTTTGACTGGATTTTAACTATTATTTATAGCGTGGGAATGTTTTTTACGAACATGAAGGTACGGAAAAATAATAAACAATATTTTAATTATAGATTGGTGTACAAATGAAAAAAAAAACGGAGGTAAACTCATGGAAAAATATTGTAGAATAAGTAACATCCAAGATCAACAAGAATCTCTTTCAATTCCCAATTAACCGCTAAATAAATAATTAAATACGAATAATTCGACACGTTGCAAACAATTGTGACATTCAGGGTCAGTAATTCCCACGGAGAAGCTCTCGAGAAGGTGTGAGGTCAATAATAGGAGGTCAAATATTAGCAGGCGCCCAGCCTGCGGACATTTGCCGCGGTGTTTGCCCTCCACCGAAGATTTACACACATATTATATCTATATTTGTATATAGTAACTGTATATGTAGTAACAATCCATTTTACTCGAATATATTATTCGAAAACATAGTTTTTTCTTTAATTTTGGTTGTTTTATATTTTTTCTTTAACCAGCTTATAGCAATATTTACAAACTAGTTGTTGCTTGCTACTACGTCCGCGTGAAATTTAAAAATATAACCTATCTTAATTAGTGATAACGTAGCTTTCTAATGGTAAAAGACTTTTAGAAATCGGCCAAGTAGTTTTTGAGTTATTTCAAAACATACAAATCTTACCTCTTTATAATATTAGTATAGATATACCTTAAAAAAATCAATATCTACTTACCTATAATATTTAAAAGGATGTTCCGGTTTACGCGTTAAAATTTAATTGTCTAACATAAAATCCGTAGTACATTTTGCCGGACACAAGTTTGGGCAACTCGACCCCGTTAGCGGCCGTTCATAATAAAGTGTCGACAGCAAGGAACTAGCGGACGTCCGGAAAAACTGCCGCACGCAGGTGGCAACTATAAATAACGGGAACTTGAGAGGAACTGGTGACTTTAAATTCTTTGGTATCTATTTAAAATGTATAGGTGTCAGAACAAATCAGGTATTACGCTGTTTTCTATTGGCTATAATGATTTATTTCATAGAAAATAACACAGCAATAGAAACACTAATTTAGTTAATTAATTGAATTAAAAACACATTCAGAGAACTTTTTATTGTGATTACATACTTTAAATAAGGTGCAAAATGTTTTTATTTCAGGGCATAGATAACTAATGCGAGAGTAACTCGTTTATTTTAATATTGTTATCAGATAAGGGTATATTTGAGACCTGAAATCCGTGTTCGAAAGCCGACGCTACGCATAGAATCATAGTATAAGATACAAGGATTGTCGGGGGCCGTTCCCTCGCCGAGCACAAAAGAACGAATTCCCGACTAAATCCCAGGTGCCCGCGCGGATTAAGCGGGATATAATAAGCTGGAACAGAAATCCCCCGGATTCGAAACGAACTTTTCCGAACAATAGTCACACTTTCGGGCACTTGTCAACTCGCATAATCTCGCTTTACACTTAAAATTCCAGGATAAAAGCCGCTCCAGTCCGCTTTAATCTGGAAAGAACCAGTCCTAACCGGTTTATTGTAAAGCCGCCGAGAGACGGCCGTTTTTTCCTCGGCTAATAAGCCAAGTCTTAATTAGAGCAATCCCTGTTGACTAAAATAGTTTTAAGTCTAGATATTTCTTTTAAATGTCTATAAAGGAATAAAGCAAGGATACAATTTTTTGCATTGCACAGGAATATTTCAGTTTAATTCATTTCATATAACTGCAACGTTGATTACTAAATCTCAGCAAAATTTTCGCTCGCTATTTTTTTACAAAACCTCAATACGCTTTGGGACAAAGTCCGGAATCTTAGACTTAATAAAAATACTTGTAGCTTTTCCAATGAGAATTAAAACAAATGTCGATGTTATTACGTAGTGTATTTACAAACGGCGTTTATTCTAATTAAAGTAGAATAATGAGTAATCGGCAATGAAACCCTCGAGCGGTTTTCTGCCAATTTCCTTTGTAAATAATACACAAACGATACTGTATTTTGCGCCGCGGGATGCCGGAATTAACTATTTCGTCGGGTGTTATTGTAGGAATATTAATGCTGTAATATTCCGTTTGTAAGTTCTTAGCGGAGGCCAGAAACGGGGACTCGAGAGGGGCGCCTGTTGCCTGCCTCATTTGCATTTCACTGATTGATTATTCAATCGGACAGCCGCAGCCGTCTCCCCCCCCTGCCCTCCCATTTCCCGCACCCCCCACAACCCACTGCGCCACTGGACATGCTGAAATTGATTCCTATGCTAATGTAACTTATAATGTCCCTTCCTATTGTATAAGATGATTAATACCACTCATTGTAATTTCAAATTAATATCTTAGTAACACGGCGGTTAATATTAGAAATGTAACGTATTACAATACAAAAGTCTGTATTCTATTTCATTGCGTTTCAAATATTCCAGTTATACGGTTGATAAATTGCTATATTTATTTCCGTTCATTCAAAATATTCGAAAACTGGCAAACATTCGGGCGATTCTAATTTCGAATTCTCGTCTGTCGTTCGCTCGCACGGCTGGCTATCGTTGAACGCATTGATTCTTGAGGAACTCGGGCCAATCAGCGGCGGGCAATATGGCGGGACGCGCTTTTTCAATCACCCGCCCGTCGCGATGGGTTCATGAAAAATTTATAGGCCAAACGTAAGGCCATCTGTGAAATAGAGCTTTACGCGAGAACCACTTTAGACCCGCCATCTTAGCTTTTACGTCATATTTGTACGATGTTTTCAAATTCCAAATGGTTTAATTTATCCTTTCTTTAGAAAAATACGATGAAAGTAAAAATAAGAATGTAAAATAGATCACAGGCTAGTTCGTAATCTCTTTTGATAATTTTTATTTTCAATGCGAAAATGTATTGAAATAGTTTAGGGAACTATCCACATATAAAATCTGTTTCCCAAAAGGTATATAAAATGGCGAGCGAATTTGAATTACTTGAGAAAATCACAGAAATATCTTATTTCACCTTGAAATGAATTGGTTAAATATCCTTTTTACTTCAATTAAAGACTCAACTGACTAAAGATTTTGTTTTACTGAAAATAATGGAATCATTTTAGTAAACGGTCGGTTTCAAATTCGATATCACACTTATTTTAATTGTGGATATTTTCTTATTAATTTCGCTACGAATACTTGATAGAAAGAGAAAAACTAAAAAATTTGTAGATGAATGTTTATCTTATTTTTTGTAATAGACGAATTTAATTACGAAAAAGACTCTAAGGTTTTAAACATGGTGTAATACATTTGGATTGACAAAAATTTTAACAAACGAAAGCAAAGCCAAATAGAAAATCATGCAAAAGTTTCTCTAATGAATCCGCTATCGATAACTTAAATCATACATCATCCTTAATGGCGGTCGAACGAAACGAAAATGTTTAATAAAAATAAGGGGTGGTAAACCTTTTCGCAAAATAATGGAGTGTCCGGCCAGTCTCTCTGCGCGTCGTTAGCGGGCTCAAAACTTCGCGGCTTCGAACATTCGGTTTGCGTTCGGAATCCGTAATGATTAACGTTCCACGCTCGCTTATGACTGTTGTTTCTGTTACTTAGGGCTGCCGTGTTTTGTTCCAGTCCCCATTTGCGGATGATACTGAGCGTTGGGAACAGCCCTGTAATTTATGCGACAGGAGATTTTTCAAAGCACCCTGTAATTTGTTTTAATGAATATTTAGACATTGAAACTCTGCATTGATAGAATGATAAAAAAAATCGTGGAGATAAGAGAACTGAGAAGAGCTAGTTAATTTATTAGAAAGATCAAAAGGTACGATCAGTTTAATTATAAGGTTTAAAGTGTTCCACAAACCACAGGCACGATCCTGAGTCCAAATTTGTAAACAGAGGTCGAAAGAAAAACAGAATAAAATAACAAGTGGACATTACAAAGTATCAACGATCGTCGCCGTGGGCGCGGTAATGAAGAGTTAATCCACGCCGTCTCTGCAAACGCGACAACAATCGCGTTGTTTGCCGACGGCTCCAAAACATTTGCCTTGGAGTATCGTAAGCGTTCCCTCTGCAAATATTGAAGCACTGTGATTGGAGAATTGTTTACTTGTCTACCGTTGAATCTAGACAATACTGTTGAACTTTGACAGACTGAAAGTAAACATTTTGTTTTTTAACAATTCAAAATTAATAAATCTAGGAATCCGGCGACTAAGAACAACTTTGGGTCGTGGTTTCACTCTAGTTAATTTAATTATAACGGGTATATTTGTAGATTTGAAACATAAATAAAATTAGACAGATAAACCGTGACTTCCTTAAAGCTATAAAAGTTGAATGTAATTTAAAATGAAATAAAAGAAAAGAAAAATCTCCCAATCGAATAAAATAAGTCTGTAATTGGAAAAGTTTCTGCAACAATTTCGCTGTACCTTATGTAACTGCGCTCAAGTTCTAAATTGAAAAGTTGTAATTAAAAGAGCGGGAACTTAATTCAATAGAGCAGGTGTGCGGAGCAAGGAATAGGGAATTAATCATAAGCGAAACGATAGAACGCCAGATCCAATCGGAACGATAATAAAATCAAGCTCCCTAGAAACACTATTCCATCTTTTGCGATTCAATTCAGAATTTAAAAAGGAAATTCATATTTTTCATTTTAAATTTTTTGACATCTTGTTAAGAATGTTTTGACTTACATTGAAGTATTTTTCATCTTTGCACAAAATAATTTTAAAACTGGTTTTAAATTCTAGATTACATTCATAAGACGAATAAAAAAACTCGAATTATTTTATACCTTCTACATTAACGGAAACTGGAAACAAATTAATAGAAAAAAATTGTACTGTATTAACATCTGCTAAGGGAAAATAAGACAAATCTTGAAAAAACATTACTAAAAAAGCGCCAATAGCCTAATGGTTTGGGTTACGGACTACCGATCTTGGGGTCGAGGGTTCAAATCCCGCGATTCGACTATTGTGAATCATATCCTAGTACAAGCCTAAAGCTTAGTTGGAATGGTTAAAGGAAATATTAGTACATTAACAAAAATATACCAGTATTTTATATTAAAAAACACATTTAATGTAATATTTAAATCGATAGGCCACTATCAAAAGAACCTCCAGCGAATATTACGACATTCGTTTCAGCTACATCAAAAGTCCATTTCAGGGGCAACAGCGATACATCTTGGTCACAGACATACGAGTATTATCAAGGGAAATAATACAGCCTTAAGAATTTTTAGAGGCGATTGAGTAGTAAATTGTAAAACTAAAGGCTACTTGTTCTCTTCTCTCTCTTCTCATTTCTTTAGATTTTTGGAGTATTTCAATAGTTCCAAATTTGGCGTTGTATTTCATACTTTTATTATTTCTTGTAAATTGAATTCCTGTTTCCTTAAGTTTTAAATTTAGATTTGATCTTCTTGAATTTCAACCATCAAATTCCGCAAAAAAAAAAAATTAGTACATCACAATATGACGTTATTTCATTTCTATTTTTCAATTCCCAGTTATTTCCAGTAGCGCTAGTTCTACGGTAGTCCATTGTAAGATTCCGGACCTTTTGAAATTCAACGATATTTTAATGGCCACTATTCGGTGCTTCGATTGATTTTTTTTTGTCACTTCCAGATTCTGTTTTGTTGGCTCTCGATATTGCTCCGATCTTACTTTTTACCTCCTTGAATGATAAATACAGCTCCGTTTACTACCGCCAATAAAGGTTTTATTCAACTTTTTAAGTTTGTTTTTTATTGAATCAGGAAAAAACATTTCCTTTTATTGATATCGCCTAAATAGCGAAAGGCGAACATTTTTGAGTATTACGTTTATTTTCAACATATAAATTCACATGTAAATTGAAATATTTAATCATTGTAATAAATACATATCGAGTGGTAAATTAGTTCTTACGGTGAAGGAAAACATCGTGATGCAACCTGCACATATCAATCAGCGAAGAAATTCAAAGATATGTGTGAAGTCAACCAACCCGCACTTGGCCAGCGTGGTTGACTATGGCCTAGTCACCCTAACTTTAGGGTAGGCTCCGAGCCCCTCGGTGGGGACGTATAGTGAGTTGGTGATGATGATGATGATGAGTGGTAAATATTAATGATTTTTTTCTAATAAAATTAAAAATGTTGCCAACGTGTGAGCGGCTATATTTAGACAATTTCGGGTTATCAAAGCTTAAATCATTACTCAATGTTTACGTTCAATTTGATATAATATGTAACGGAAACACAATAAACATACATGTTAACTAAGTTCGCTCGCATACCATATATATGTAAATACGAACAAACATACATCGGAATTAATTACAATCATATCGCGCAACACATTTACATTCCATCTCAGTAATCAGAATTTACGCTTAAACGTGTTTATTTTGGAATCTATTCTGTGTTTTGGGCTAGCGGTTTGATTGGATATGTAAAGCGGTATCTACATTTCTATCATAGGGCGGACCATTGCCTGTCACTGGCATACCTGCCCCCTGCGACGCCCGCGCCCTCAGCGGCTATATTGTTAATTGAACTGACATTTCAAATACAATATACCCCATATTCTATTTTCAAATTTAAATCAAAGTCGAACGATTTGAACGCTCCAATTCGCGGGCTTTTACATAAAAAAGTTTTACACTTTTAGTGTGGAATAGGTAATTATTTTTTATTTCTTTTTTACAATTAACTTGTTCAAATGTAAAAAGAAAATTCTATATATTGGACTTTTTAATAATCTGTGAAGACAACATGCTTGTTATCGTTTTAATCTGTAGATAATTTTATTGTTTTTGAAAAACATCCCTTTAATTAGTAATAGCTCTGCTTAAATCCCTATAACAAAGCATTCCTCATCCCTCGATATTAAATTTAAGACCTTGGTAAATTCACAATAATATAAAAAAATATTCTTTTGAGCAAAATAAAAAGTCAAAACACAAAGAGATTCGTGTTATATTATTCAATTACTTTCTTTAAATCCACAAACAGAATAATGAAAATTGTTTGTTTTATTTTTCAGTAGATGTCGAATGAACTCAGAGGTTGCTACTTGAATTTTACTGTGGAAGTGAAAATGTTGCTCGCGGCGTCATATTATGATACTCTTCACCCGAGACCCTAATTAGAACCTAAAAATGTAGGTCGAAACGTAACCGCATAAAAATTCTGTCATAATTTTTCTTTGGCTTCGTACCTATGAATTTAATTAGCTACTTTTTTAACACGTAAACTCCGCTGTTTATTTTTATTCTTAATGCGTCAGGGATTTTTTTGCGGTATTTTTTATACTGTATCACATAGATACGTAGAACAGATATTGAATAAATAAATAAGATATTAGAGCTCTCGAAGACTTCAGAGTTTTTATCGGTTGATAGTTTGATCGGATCGGATTATCAAGTCCAAATAATATAAAACGATATCGGCGTAATGTACCTACATACATGCTCATTTTAATACCCGATAGAACTATCGGCCGATACGAAGTCTGTAATATGTAGGGGCTCTTATTACGAATTTACGGTTAATAGTAATAGTCTTCATATCGGTTCATTCATAAAGTATTTGTTCAAATATTTAACTTGACCAATCTTGCATAATCGTTTATCTTTGAATTTTGAATCGTAATATACAGATACATTAAGTTTCTTATCCAAATGTGTCACTAAAAGTGATATTCTCGATAACATTCGGACCCGTATCGTTTTAATAAATATGATTTACATAAGAATGGTCGTTTTCGAGTCAGAATACACCCGTCGTCCACACCTGCTCTCACATCTCGACTGTATTTTAATAACATAAAATATTATTGTTTTGTTTTGACATTCGTATCTTTATAACTGATATTACAGATCGATGTAGCGATAAAAATATATTAATAGTAACCTACGAGAATTTACTGATAGTATCTCTACATATTGATATACTGATATTAAAATAAATTTAAAAATGTTATCACTGTTTTTAATTTATTTTGAAAAAGTATTCATAAACGCTTCGTATGGTTTACGGTAATTTTTTTTTATTTAATTATGTATGTATTTATTTTATTCTTCTTAAAGCCTTTTGCATAAATGTAAGATTTCTTTAAAAACGACCTTTATTCACCTTTTGTTTTATATCTTGCCTTGCAACTTTTTGATCAAAACAAAAAAGTTATTGTTTCCGTTAACAATGGAAGTGAATCGAAGCGATAGGTTATTTGGGTCGATCAAGATGTTTTGTTGAAATTATCTCAAATGTAAAAATGTAAAGTAGAACTCTAATATTATAGTACTTGGAGTTTATCAAAATAATTTAAGACATTTTAAAATATTGTAACACGTTTATAAGTGCACTATATCTTACTAATATTATAAACGAAAGTTAAGATGAATGGATGGCTGTTTCTTAAAGTTTGTAGCTTAAACGGCTGAATGTATCTTGATGAAATTTGGCATAGATGTAGATGGTGGACTGAAAGAAAACATAGGCTATGCGCTTTTGTTTTTTTTAATTCCACGCGGTCGAAGTCGCGGGCGAAGGTAGTTATTTATAAACAACATCAAAAATTACTTCATCTTGAATACTTATATTACTTTTACTCTAATCTAAAGACCATTTCAGAGATAAGATATTAAATTCGACAAAGATACATTCCGAGAGCTGGAATTATTATCGTTTATAACACCATTTAGCATATCTCCTTCTAAAGCCTGAAACACAGCACCAACGCGAACAAGACGCGAAGCGAAGTTTGGTATGGAATTTAGAAGGAATAGTTTTCCGACGAAATGAGCAGACAATGACAACGCGAAACATAAATCTATTTTGGAGTAAACAGAGTTTTAGGTTCGCTTAGTTTGCGCTTCGCTTTCGCGGCTATGTGCTATAGGCTTAAAACGTAGCCGTTGTTTTATTCCGAGGGGTATAAGCGTAATCACATATTTGGAGGGCGTTTCTGTTGTAATATGAAAGCTCTTTGTGGTGATAATCACGTAATAAATATACAGCGAGCGTCTAAATAGGGTTACCAATTATCTTTTTCTTACAATCGCAATTATTTTATATTATCTTCCATTATTACATTGAGCGTTATAATAAAACTAAATAACAATAAATACAATGTAACTATTTCTAGGGAGTCGGTGGTTCAATGGTTTAAGCATTTGACATGTAATCTACAGATCCTGGGTTTGAATCCCGCCATGTACCAATGTGATTTTCGAATTTCATACGTACACAATTTACCCGGCATTCTTACAGTGAAAGAAAACATCTTTAGGCAAACGGGTTGGTTACCCGCACCGTAAGCATGTTAAGAATTGGTAAAGGTACACTGTACAATAAAATTAAGGAATCATGTAATATACAGGTATGTCGAGGTTAAATTTCATGAAATTGTTTGCATTATGGTACAATAATTTTATCATCGAAATAAAATAAAACATAATGCGATTACGAGCGAAAATGGTCCAATGTTTTTCTGAAACGTACCAAAAGAATTTAAAGTTAGAAACAAAAGCTAATTCCCATTAAAGAATTGAACTCGATAACAAAGCGGGCAAGACCTTTTCTAACTGATAATTTCAGAAAAAAGGGTCCATCGTATCCCGGGTTACGGCTTGCGAAATGTTCGCTTATAAAAATAAAATCGCCGTAAACGACCCGGATAAGATAATAGGCGACAATTAAGTTAAACAGAAGCGGAGACCAACGTATCGAATGTAGGCTAGCGTGTAGCGTAATTAGAATTCAATAATATGAGACTTTTTAAATTCCACCGTTTGATTTTGTAGCGTTTTTATTCATTTTAACATCTTCTGAATATAACACTAGCTTTTGCCCCCGACTCCGTCCGCGTGAAATTTAAAAATAACAATAAACAAATGAAAAAATATAGCCTATGTTACACAGATACACCTTTCTAGCGGTGAAAGAATTTTTAAAATCGGCCCAGTAGTTTTTGAGTCTATTCACTACAATCTAACAAAGTTTTCCTCTTTATAATATTAGTATGCACAAATAAATATCGATATTTATCACGTTCAGTGTTTATTTATTCATTTGAATGTAAAATAACATATTTATGAAGAATAATACCTCAAATAGCATCGACAGCGATACTATTAATATATTGTTTCCTATCTGTTCGTCCATCCGTCGATAAACGCTATCGTTTCCCCTTCAAATTCAAACGCAGTTTAATTATAAAGTGAATTTCACAATAGATGCATCGCATCAATCTCGATTGAGACAATCGTACGCAGTCTGACGTGTGTGAGGTCCACACAAAGCGCACGTGCCGCTGGTCAAAGCTATACAAAGCTATATAAAGCTGTAGCCGAGGGTCCGCATACTCAAGGGATAGCGTGTGAAATTAAAGCTATTATTACACTGAAAGCTACGCTCTCCTAGTCTGCATGTGATCTAAAATTATCGTTTTAATTGGATTTCGTTGAAGCTGCATGTATAAGTTAACAGGCTTGGCTCACACTGACCACTGATGGCTGCGACGATTAAAGATAGAATAATATGTTATTACTAGCTTTCGCGGGCGACCCCGTCCGCGAAAAAACAAATGTAAGTAGCCTATGTGTTCTTCCAGACTATCCTCTACATCTATGCCAAATTTCATCGAAATCCGTTCAGCCGTTTAGGCTACAAACATCCATTCATCCATCTAAACTTTCGCATTTATAATATTAGTATGATTTATTATCTGTGAACAATTATAACGACAAATGATTGTACATATTTGATACGATTTTTTAAATATTAATTAAAACTGCTTCTCTTACATTTCTATTTCCTTTTATTAAATTGTTAATAGCTCGCAATAAGACGAAGTATTCCAGCGAGAACATAAATCTCTCCACTTAGAAACATTTCGTCTTAAAACAGACCGGAGATTAAGTCAAAAGTTGTAATCAGCGTTAAAAACGTTGAACACCTCTGGCCGGGGGTGTGTAGGCGGGGGCGGGAGGTATCGCTGGCGGGAACTAAACTTTAATCCATTGTTTAGCGGAGGATTACAGCGTCGCTTATCAACCGCGGCCGGCAGACCTCGTTTTTCCACGTCTAGTTTCAATTAACTGTCGGTTAATTCTGGCGCTAAGTGCGACTTAAGTCTACGCTAAATTTATACGCTGAATTTAACCCGAGGATTAATGTAACAGGCGTCAGGTCTCCTAATTGCCACTCTCGTGTTAACAAAAATAAACGACGTTGTTTATCATTGTTAAAGGGTTATACAGTTTAGAACTGCTATTAAGGTATGCACGAGAGTCGCGCCTGTCGAATAGGTGTCAGACAGAGATCAATCTTTTTAATTGGACCGAGCAGGTGAAAGTCGCACGCAAATTCGAGATTCCGTCGGACAAAGTTCTTGCCAATTAGGAATTGTTAACAGGCCCAATGTAAATGTTTGGATTTGTATCGGCGATTGAATGTAATTGAGGTATTCTTCGAGATAAGCCGTCTATTTGCCGACAATGGAACAACATCGTAATAAATATAAGCTCGATTAAATAAACAAAATGCTTTAATACACGATTTTAGTCTTTATCCGTAACGAAATATGATTGATTTTGCATTTTCAGAAATACTGTATTTAATCCGCAAACTGACAACGATAATCACAACCCTACATTGATATTTCTATAATTCCGTTCGTTTCATTATTTACGTAATGTCGGTTTAATTGAGAATTTACGTTTCGCAACAAAAACGCTCTTGATTTCTTTGTTTTTTGATTATAAAGTACTTCTACAAGACAATAAATAGGGCAAATATCTATATGAAATAACCAAGAAACCAGCAACGCTGTAACATATTCAAGTACGGTACACTAACAATGTACAGCGTCTGCAGCATAAAAGGGCAAAAGCATTCGATTAAGAGATGCGATCAGTCGCAATACAATCAGCATTACCCGGGCGCAGCTGCGGAACCCTAAATTACGAGCCGCTTAGTTACAACGGAGGGTTCCGGTCAGGGTTGTCCGAAAACACAATGTCCGTAAACACACTATCCGTAAAGAAATACTTTCCAAGTCAATGGTAGGCCGTAACTTTTAGTTACACGACTTCCTTTACTAGTTATGTGTTAAGTTGCTCAATTGTTTCTTCACAAACTTATCAAGTTATGTGTTTTGTTTAGAACTGTATTGTTTAATTGTTAGAGGAAAGTCGTTTGATTGTGATTAAGTTTTCATGACATTTGTTATTCCACTGACTGAATAGTTAAGACTGTACTTTTTCCAAATATAAGCAATTATAATTTACTAACTTTCGCTCGCGTCTTCGTCCGCGTGAAAATAAAAACAAAAATAAGTAGCCTATGTGTTCTTCCAGATTATGTTCTACATCTATGCCAAATTTCATCGAGATCCGTTCAGCCGTTTAGGCTACAAACTCTAACAAACATCCATCCATCCATCCATCCATCTAAACTTTCGCATTTATAATATTAGTATGATTTATTAAATAGTTCAGAAGACAAGTAAGTTTTACTGGTGGTACAGTATTGGGTAAAAAATGTATCTAGCAACCCTATTTCCGCACAAGTAAAAGGAAAAAAAGGAATGCGAATTGACAGTTTAATCTGGAGAATTGGTGGTGCGGCTGAGCGGGCGTGCACCGCGCCTGCACTCTCGTGCTGATAAAAATATATCTTTACTGAGTTTCTTTGAGCGAAATTTCATCGTAATCCGAGACGAAAAGTGCAGTTCAAATACAATTGTTTGTGTTTCAAGATTTACTTTGAAATACGCGACAAATTACGACAGAAAAATAAATAGAGAACACATTTAAATCATTTATTTCGAAACATTTAGAAGTTTTCCTCTTGAACTTTATGACAGAAAATTTTGTACTGTTCGTTAATTGAGCACTTTAACACGTAAAGTTTGCTTCATATTAAACTAGCTTTCGCCCGCGACTCCGTCCGCGTGGAGTTAAAAAAACAAAAGTAAGTAGCCTATGTGTTCTTCCAGATTATGTTCTACATCTATGCCAAATTTCATCGAAATCCGTTCAGCCGTTAAGGCTACAAACTCTAACAAACATCCATCCATCCATCCATCCATCCATCCATCCATCTAAACTTTCGCATTTATAATATTAGTATAAAAGTATAATAGTATAATATTAGTAAGATTAAAAGTATTTTTAGGACAGCTCACTGTAGCGATTTATCATACAAATTAAAAAAAGAGAAATGTTTAGTACCTCTGATTTTCTTAAGTCACACGCATATAGTTAATAAATAAGTAATAAAGATAGGAGTAACTAACGTCGTCAAACTAACGGTTGATCGCGGTATAATGCGCGGTTGCCGTGGCTTGCATGCTTTCGTTCCCACGATCTGCATTTAATAAATTAATAAATGTTATTAAATCATTATACTATTATTTTCTTTGTAGTTTAGATCAAAAGAAAATGAAATTACACATTTGAAAACATAAAAAATAAATTAAACAACATCCAAGTCGGGATTTTATCATTTGTAAAGGCTTTCTCTTACAAGCAAGATACAAAAACTTACGATCAACTGAGAAGTTATTCTATTTTAGATCCGGTTCAAAGATTACTCATTTCCAAAAGAAACGGTGAACAGATAACAAAAAACTTTAAAAGACAAACAAGGAGAGATGGGCAAAGCAAATCATCAATAGATGACCTTGATCTTAAGCGTCGGTAACGCCTTTCGTTTTTCTTTAAAAGAACAATACAAATAAACCTCTTATTCCTCCAGCAGCGACTAGCTGACTGCCTCTGGCTTACATGTTATGTGTATGAAAAATAACTATGTAATAGTTGGCGTGAACGGCAAGACGCACGGCTAAATCATTAGTGTAACAACGGTCTAACAAAGCCGTGATAAAATAATCTAACATCTAACTAACATCTTCATGCTTTAAGAAAATCGACCCAAATTCATTGTTTGATATAATATAAATATTGGATTTTCCTAAATGCAATGATTCGTAGATACGTAGATAAAATCTGCAATTATTTGTTACTATATTAACAGGCCAATTACTGAAATGACATTTATCATATTGTAAACGGTGCTTACGATGGGAAAAGTATAAGATTGTTTTCAGTATTCATCCGTTACTGTTGAGGGTTAAACATAGGCACATATAAAAAACATTTTCGATATAAATTTTAATTTATTAAGACATGGCGGAAGACGATCCGAATATGGAATAGTTGTAAGTGAGTTTGATGTAACACAGAGCATTAGATTCTTTATAATGTAACAAATGTTTATATTCGGGGGATGCGTACACGTGTTTAACAATAACACCGCGATCAAAGACCCCGTCTGTCTAAACTTATGATTAAATAATATGTCGGTTGCGGCCGCGTTATTTGCGGTCCGTAACTCGATTTTAATGGAATATTTCATTGCGAAGTACATTGTGAATGCGGTTTGCAAAACGTTACGAGATATACGCGCTGCCGCTGTTTTCCATAAATCTGAATTATTACGTTCAATTTTCCGTGTGTCAACAAAAATATAATTTCATTTGGAGCAGGGAAATTGGGATGAAAATTGGTTATTTACTCTATTATTAAAGCTTTTAGTGAAATGAAATATAAACAAGACGTACTCGTATATACTGGAACGATATTTTAGCGAGTGCACGGCGAGTTGTTGTTGTTTACATTTTCTGACTATGTTCAGAAGACGAATACAAACTTTTCTTAAAAAGTTACTAACAAGTAACCATGACAAATGAAAGATAGATTCCTACAAACAATTATACTAAAGGAAATAACTATGTAATAGTCCCCTTTGAATGTGATGCAAAGGTTCTAATCCTATACAGAACTCTGATCAAATATGGGTCCTGTGGGACTATTATGTAACAACCCATGTTAACTTACTCCGTCAATATTGAATCTGCAACATACATAGCTGTCTCTGTAAGTAGAAGTGTAATGCACATCTGTGCAATGCGAGAAATGTACAATCAATATAAAGTTTGTTGTGAGTAACGTAATAAAGGAGTCGTTACGCCTCAGGGACGGTAGAAGGGTTCGTAAGGATCCCCTTTCTTTGCGCCCTCTGCAGACAGTAGCGTGTAAACAAGCGAAAATTATCCAAATATTACATGCATTGTATTGGAAATAGCCGTTTTATGTACACACCTCCATTATGCCTCGTTTATTTTACGTTTTTAAATTAGCACAAAAATTTCTTAAAACTATATTTTTAATACTTACTCTCCCTGTAGTATAACAAATACAACTATTTAAATAATAGGGTTTAAAAATAATTACACAACTAATAGAATAAAACTATAAATGACCATATAAAACAGTAAAATAAACCTACAAGTGAAATCCTGAGGCATTTCTTGCGAGAAAGGGATGTTTTTAAGTAAATACATGCATTCAGCTCCCTCACTTTCCTTTAGGGCCAAGGATTCGTTATTGAGCACGCAAAGTGTCGGAGGGTCAGGGCTTAGGGCCGCCGCGGTCGCTGTGAGGGGCGCTACCGCGACAGATGCGTGATCCCTTGAGTATCCAACATAGAGCAATGAATTACAGAGATTTAACAGAATATAAAACACTTTAAAATACGTTAGTTACTAGTCAAATACGAGTATAACAAGTAAGTTCTTTGCAGCAGAACCTTTTCATGATTGTAAAATGATTGTTGAATAAAATAAAGACAATATGATTTTGTCCAAAAATAAGACGACATACAATCTTATCATTACAGAATAAAAAATATCACATGAAAAAAAAAGCGCACATAAAATATGAGATAACCTCTGGTTGTACGTTGCTCTGTGTAGATGCAAACAAGCAGAGAGCTTCATTTGAGAACGATTCGTTTGACGCTAGTTGCACTGTGACTGTCAGAATTGCACGCCAAGGGTCCGGAGACAATTTGAGATTCGCAGACCGATACTTTACGTCGATTAAATATATTTATGGTAATCTTTACGCTGTCGGGTGGCAAATCGAAGATTTCTGTCGAGATTTATCTACTTGGGGTGACTTAAATTACTGTTTTACCCTTTGTAGCTACTATTTTATGGTATTTTAATATTAATTCGGCAGTAATAAAGTTAGAAAAAGAGCAACCATTCCTACATTGAAGCTTGTTCTTCGACAATTAAAATAATTCTTGCAGATTAATTCGTTGACCTCACAAACCTAATTGTGTATAGGTTTAAAATTGGATTTACTCGTAAAAATAGACCAGACGGTCCTGTTTATTCAATATATTCGAGAACACGTTATCGGCTTGATGAATGTAGCGGCGAAGTTAACAAAAATGTTGAGATAGCGATGCTATCGTCGTCGAGCAATTTGTCTAAGTAATTTATAGACGGCGGCTCATAATTAGAGATATCTCTCGTATGCGGTGAGGAAGAACGGTGTGTCAGCACCTTTATCTTGACTACTGACCCGCCCCATCTTCCGTTCACGCAGGGTTGCCTGATAGATATATACATAATAATAGCCTTTGTCAATCAAAGATACTTCTTCTGTACTTTTTAATTGTTTTAATTGTTAAATACAATTCAAATTACACACACTGGATTATTAAGTATGTAAAGAAAAGGTTACTAGCATAGTAATTACACTTTGAGTCAATTAAGTGTGGTTTTAGTATGTGAAAGCTAAGAAAATATTGTTGTAAAAGACTGTCAGTGCAGCAGTTTAACAGCTGTGCAAGGTATAAGGTGAGCGTTGTCATATAATTTAGTTTCACCGTAAAATGGTATCCTAACAGTTGGTAGCCCTGTCTAATCACAAATTTATCTGGTTCATTAATAACCCGCATGTTTTTCGTGCAGTGGGACAGTTAATTAGGCCTGCATGACACCGGTCGACGCCTCAACGATGGACTGATATCACCGCTTTTTAATTACTGCTGCGTAATCAAAATTAAAGGAAAGTGTACACGGTAAGAGTTGATGAGTATGCAATTTGTAGCGGTATTCATACTAAAAGGGTTTAATAATAAATTTATATCTATTACCATGACTGTTAAAGAAGGGTCTATTACATGCTGTTAATCACATTTATAAGCCTAATATGTAACGTTAAAAATTTACTATTATACAAATAAAGGCGGGAATACACATGACAGAATGGAGTAGTAGTTTGATGCCAGCTACTGGCGTATACGAGAAGTGACAAATCAGAGGCATTGACTTGCCCGAAATCACAAAATCAAATCATACTAGCTACTAGCATGGCTGTTAACTGTTATGCGAATGCACGACAAAACATAGAACGTTATGACGTAACCAGTGACAGTGTTTTGTTTTTCTGAGACGTGATTCTATTCATCGAGCTTAAAGTAGTAGTAAACTATACAGCTAACTCATGCACGTGCATACAAAGTAAAGGAGCGTTCACACCACGTGCATGTGTTGATTACGTATACATCTCAGGTACAGTGGCGTACTATCAACAATCCTTTACGAGAGTTGGATTGTCTCATTCTAAGAAATGTATCATAAAGTTGTAGTCAGTGGGTGAGGCACCGCACAGGTGTACGAGGCAATTGTGTGGTTACAACTAAAGAATACTGCAATGGTATAGACTTCACATAAACTTATCTTTATATTAGGACGTTTAATAAAGTTCTCGAATGAAATATTTATTAATAAATAATACTATCATACTAATATAATACTATAAATGCGAAACTTACGATGGATGGATGGATAGATGGATGTTTGTTAGAGTTTGTAGTCTAAACGGCTGAACCGATTTCGGTGAAATTTGGTACAGATGTAGAGCATAGTCTGGGAAAACAAATAGGCTACTCACTTTTGTTTTTTTTTATTTCACGCGGACGGACTCCGTCTTCCGGGACCGCGGACGGACTTCCGGGCGAAAGCTAGTAATATGATAAAGTTCAATAAAAAAAAAACATAAATAAAAAATGTCAAACCATATCGTTCCTTACACTTTTCTTTGTTCTCACGCCTGAATAAACGCAAACTTCACTCGAAATGCAATCCGAAACAAAGTATTCTATGAGCTTTTTTTGTACGTAACAAAATATGTAGGGGAACACTCTCAAATCGTTTTTAGCGACTCCCCCTCCTCTCGCCCCCCACTCCTGTTTACCTCACTCGGATTACTCGTCTCAGTTGCGACGTAACTCTGCACATGACAAATAAAACTAGTTTAGAATCTACTCCGTATCAATTTAGTAGCAACATTTTGTTTGCGCTTCACTTTTAAAGGAGATTTTTAAAAGCGCTTTCTGGTTGTTTTTTGTGTTACGAAACTTTAAAGTGATGTTCATTTGAAATGTGAATGGTTTTATGCCGAGTTTCTGAAGTTTCCATTTATTTCATCGTTACCGTTAGGTTTATATAAGTTTTATTTAGTGAAACTCAAGTTACGTTGTACGGAAACGCATTTCATGAAGTTATCGAACCAAAAACGTTAACGAATGGTTAAATGTAGTTAGGAAACCGGCCATTAGATGTCAATGTTAACTATTCTAACCACAGTATAATTAAAAATGAACTCATCGATTTAATTAAATATTATGTCATGATTTTTATGATACTGTAGACTACGTGATAATTATTTTAATATACATTGTGACATCATCTATAAAATATAATATTTTTATTATATGTACACGCGTTCTTAAACTATTTATACAATGAAACCTTTTTTCTATTACAAAATTGATCATTATCAGCTTGAGCTTGTCCTTACAGAGTCGACACAGTATGTGCTCTTCTATACATTCTTATCATCCGTCATATCTGAATTCACTACCTTAAGCATATCCTCTTTCACACAATCCATCCATACTTTCTTCGGTCTTCCTCTACCTTTGTAGCCATCCATTCAATCTTAACACTTAACACTTTTACACAATTGATCAAAATTAAGTAATAATTAAATCGTACTAATATTAAAAATGCGAAAGTTAGTTTGTAACCTAAACTGCTGAACGGATCTCGATGAAATTTGGCATGGATGTAGTCCATAGTCTGAAAGAACACATAGGCTATTTACTAAGTTTTTTTCTTATTTCACGCGGACGAATTTACATACATATATACGAATTAAACATACAAATGCTTTAGATAGTTATAATATTGAATATATATAAAACGTTATTCATTTGCTATATAAAATGAGAGAAAATACGGAAACAAAACACTAACATTCGCCAGTCTTCTATCTTTTCCGTGGAACTAATTTCGATGAAACCTCCAATGTACCTTTTCCTTGAGTTCTACGAAACGTATAAGGCCACCTTTTATTTCCTGAAATGAATAGTTTCCACTAAAACGTCGGCGAATGGAAAAGAGATTGCTTTTACAAAAACATGGGGAGGATATATAAAGCTAGTTACCATTTCTCTAATAAGAAAGGTAATAAGTAAATTAGCTAATAGACACCGGTGACTATCTCTCTAATAAGGGGAAAAATACATTTAACAAATCATAAATCCCTCTATAAAGTGAAAATAAGGCTTTTCAATTGTTCTAAGATCGATTAAAAATGTAAATTATATGAAAAAATATGGACTTATTCCAGAATTAGATCATTCAACCAACGAAAGGTCGAACTTATCTTTAAATATAGTACATTCAATTTATTCTGAGCTGGGCTCTAGTATTTTACAGTAATCTCTCTTCATAGTAAACTTGAACGTTTTATAAGACCCGGTATTTCTACTGAATGGTTCTGTAAAAATTGATGAGTTAGTAAAACCGATGATCGATGGAGAAATATACTTTGTAGGACAACTTATTCTATGAAATGTAACAATAATACTTCATTAACTTAAGTTTTTAAACAGAGAATATTGAAAAAAATAGAATAAACAAAAATTTTTTGACAAGACAACTATGAGCTACTAACGAAAATAATAAAAAAAACATACAGACAGTAAATAAAGCTAACAACTAACCAGATTAATGACCATGTTACTATTTGATTAGAAAAAAAATAACAAATCAATTAAATTTAACACAATTTAGCATGAAGTTTTTACAGTACAAAGCCTTTATAACTGAACTTTTTTTTTTTTTATTTCACGCGGACGAAGTTACATACATATATACGAATTAAACATACAAATGCTTTAGATAGTTATAATATGGAATATGTATAAAACGTTATTCATTTGCTATATAAAATGAGAGAAAATACGGAAACAAAACACTAACATTCGCCAGTCTTCTATCTTTTCCGTGGAACTAATTTCGATGAAACCTCCAATGTACCTTTTCCTTGAGTTCTACGAAACGTATAAGGCCACCTTTTATTTCCTGAAATGAATAGTTTCCACTAAAACGTCGGCGAATGGAAAAGAGATTGCTTTTACAAAAACATGGGGAGGATATATAAAGCTAGTTACCATTTCTCTAATATGAAAGGTAATAAGTAAATTAGCTAATAGACACCGGTGACTATCTCCCTAATAAGGGGAAAAATACATTTAACAAATCATAAATCCCTCTATAAAGTGAAAATAAGGCTTTTCAATTGTTCTAAGATCGATTAAAAATGTAAATTATATGAAAAAATATGGACTTATTCCAGAATTAGATCATTCAACCAACGAAAGGTCGAACTTATCTTTAAATATAGTACATTCAATTTATTCTGAGCTGGGCTCTAGTATTTTACAGTAATCTCTCTTCATAGTAAACTTGAACGTTTTATAAGACCCGGTATTTCTACTGAATGGTTCTGTAAAAATTGATGAGTTAGTAAAACCGATGATCGATGGAGAAATATACTTTGTAGGACAACTTATTCTATGACATGTAACAAAAATACTTCATTAACTTAAGTTTTTAAACAGAGAATATTGAAAAAAATTGAATAAACAAAAATTTTTTGACAAGACAACTGTGAGCTACTAACGAAAATAATAAAAAAAAACATACAGACAGTAAATAAAGCTAACAACTAACCAGATTAATGACCATGTTACTATTTGATTAGAAAAAAAATAACAAATCAATTAAATTTAGCACAATTTAGCATGAAGTTTTTACAGTACAAAAGACTATTACTGAACTTTACAGCATTGTGTACACAATACAATGTTCTTGTTTCCTTGACCTTCAATACGGAGAGCAATAACCTTAAGAGACACTTTAATTTGCCTGCGCTAATTGCCCGCCCCTTGCCCGACCGTGTCCGCAATATCCGCCCGACGCCGGCCGATAACCTGCACTTGACATTCGGAGCCCATCGCCGCATAGAGATTGCGAATTAACGCCTAACTGCCTTTTAACAGGCTCTAGTGTTAATTGTTGGAAATCAAACGATTGTCAATTATTGACATACTTTACACAACAAACATCAAGTAAAAATAGTTCCTTAGGTTTGTAAAATTTTCTATTGATTTGTAAGGATTTTAAAATTCTCTGCAAATATAGAGGAAAAACCTATATCTGATTTTCGGCATAACTCTGTTGTTGCCTTCTATTATGAAAAACAAATTAAAGCCACGGAAAATACGTGTTTTGCATTGTTTATTGTTAATTACTTTAAACGTCTGTTTAATTTTAAAGAAATATGAGCATATTGCAAGAAAACGTTTTAAGAGGATTCGTTATTGTGCATGTTTTATAAAATAATTGTGCTGAGCCTTTAAATATTAATAATTTCCCGCGAAATTGCTCCTCGACGTTTATGTTCATACATACAATAAGCACAGATGTTACAATAAAAGGAGGATGCTTGTCCTCTAGGAACATTTTTAAACGTATAAAAAAATTGTTAGTAACTATTGTTGTTGAATTAGGGACATTTTGATGAACTGCTCGGGAAATATGGCGTACTCCTTGTATAGTGTTGCTAGAGAAATTGTTGCAAATAGTAAATTATTTTAACGTGAAGTTTTTCCTTAAAAGAATATTTAAAAATTGCGACAAAACCTAAAATAATATAAAAAGGAAAATATTTGTGTGCATTCGTTTCACCTTTTTGTTTATAATCCACTCGGGAAATTATTATAATAAATTTAAATAAAATGGCAACTGGAAACCGCGGCGAACTTAACGGCATAGTCCGAGAGCGTCGGCAAGTCAGGAAGGAAAGGTTTCCAAAGTTTGTACGAAAAAACCCCGAAAATGTAAGCCCAACATTCTGTTTCCGCCGGCCGAGGGTCCGCGGGGTAAATATTATTCGGGCTCCGTCTTTTATTCCCTTTGTTTTACACTTTATTATTTGCGGTCAGAGCCCACCTTAGCCGAGGCGTGACCGCCGACGTCCGAATTAAAAGAACCAGCCTCCGGAACGAGCCGCTCCGGACACGGGGACGGGAAATACGTACTCTGCAATAACTCCCGACTAGATATTAAACTTCCACTCTTAAATACAAAGAAACAAAGACTTTAATGTATCAGATGCGGGCTTTACGCAGTTCTAATTGACGAAATTCGACAAACACAAAAAGTTTCTGCACGCTTCGTGGAGCGGAATTGTACGTAATTAGTAGGACCGATTCGGGTAGGGGAAGTTGCTATCCGTTTCGCCGGCGTCGTAAAGACGGAATTTTATTCGAGGGAATGCTCTGCCCCGGGGCTTTTATGAAAACTGTCCCCTTCTTTGGCGCGGATTCTGTAATTTGTGCTCCTCGAGTGATTCGTGAGGACAGTCCACCAGATGGCGTTATATTGGACATTCGAATTTTATGCGTCAACCCTCGCCGGCAACGTTTCATTCTGACGGATCGTAAAACGAAGAATTCGTCAACGAGGGAATATAGGCTACGTGCAGGTCTGGCAGGCCGCAGAGAACGACGGGAATGAATTCCAGATGAGCCTTTATTTATATTACGACGGCCTCTTGTGACCTTTGCTGGAGAGATGTCAGCCGAGCCTACTGTTTTGTTTTGTTTTTAGTACGTCTTAAAAGTTACTACAGTTAAATTACTTGAAAAAGACGAAAAGATTCATGTCTTTGACTAAAATATGTACATAAGCTATACTGTTTAAATTAATTCAACGAATATAAAATCAACAAACTCAAATATGAAGAAAATAAATAATTTTAAAGAGAATGTCTGCCTTAAACTTACCATTGCTGTTTTGAAAATATTTTTATTCGAATGTAGTTTGCCAGCATCGACGTTCTGAAACAATGAAAGTAAATTTATTAGACAAGTTAAAACAACCTTAAACACTATGTTTGGCAGAGATATAGTGTCCCAAAAATAAACATTAGTAACTAGGTTTCATAACCTGTTTGACAGCAAATAGAAGCAGAAAGAAATGCTGCCATGGTCGGAGTTCACCGTAAAAGAACTAAAGGTACTTTGTTCTTAGTAAATAAATTGCACCTTCTTCGTACCTATTATAAGAAATCGAGACAAGCATCAAACTATATCAGAAGAAACTTATTTAAAGGAAAGTATTTTATTAGGTCAACCCTTTCTTCCCAATCAAGGCTGAAATTTGTCAATAGGGGGGTTGGGATGAAAGGAGGGGGTGGAATCGGGTCGCTTTGTCAGAGCAATTGCCTGCGACGCCGGCACCTGAGCCTTTGTACAAATGTTGCGAACACATGCCCGTAATATATTAACCCGCCTTCAGACGCGAACGAGCCGCGCTCGGGGATAACGAAAGAAATAATGCCCAAAAAGTATGTTATGCTCTACGTGAAGATATTATAACATTGCAAGTAACATGTTATCCTGAAAACTGTTACTCTACATTTGAGCTCACGCCCGCCATTTTGTCCGCGTGGAATTAAAAAAAACGTAAGTAGCCTATGTGTATTTTTTGACTATTCTCTAAATCTAAGCCAAATTTCATCGAGATCGCTCGAGATTACGATTGCTTTCTCTCTTTCATTTAAATAACTTGCTAAGGCAAAAGTTATTTTATATTTGATTTGATGTTCTTTATCTTGTTTGTGCATGTCATATTTACCTATTGTTAATTTTGTTTTAGGTGTACAGAATTGTAATGCTATGAACTATTATGTTACTTCTGCCTATTAGTTATTTAAAAACATACAAAAAAGGGTATATTTTGGACCGTGTACCGCAATAAATAAATACGGTCCGTCCACGAGTGCTGGCGGACGCCATAATTCATGGTCTCCCGCGTCGGGCGCGGTCGTGTTTTGTACGTTTTGCGACGCCGTGTGGACACCCCAGTGTGTCCTGTCCGCGGTTTTAGAAGATTTTAATATTTAAATTCTATTTGCGCCAGAACTTTGGGATTTGGGATATTATGATGTCTTGTCAGGTTCTTGTTTAAATATGTGAATAGTTCGGGTGATTACACTGTGTTATGTTGGATTGCCATATTGGTAAAGTCTGTTATGTGAAAATAAGGTGCAATCTATACTAATATAATATAAAGAGCAAAAGATTTATATTTTTGTATGTATTGAGATAAATCAAAAACTCGTCGATTTCAAATATTCTTTCACCATTAAAAACCTACGTTATCAGTGAGTAACATGCGCTATATGTTTCATTGTTTTTTAACTTCACGCGGGCGAAGTCGCGACCAACGACTAGTATTTTATAAAAACAATGTTTAAACACAAAGTATACCGTCAAAGAGAAAATGGTCTACAAATTGAGTACTTCAATCTACATACGAAAAGTACCGCTGAAGCCTTCTATAAGCCAGTTGAGTAAAGTCGACGTTGAGTAAATTATTCGTTGAGCATTCTGCTCAGGTATTAGCAACTGACAGCGCTTGTTAGATACTATTAGCGCAACACGGGGTATTTGCATTACAAAGGCCCCGGACAGGTTCACTTGAGTGTTGGTTTTCACAGTATCGCGTATTAACTCGTGTGTAAGTAAATGAGACGGGAATGTGAAGGCTTTGTTGAACTTCGTCTTGTAGGAATATAGGATTACTTATTTAAATTATGATAAATATGTGATGATTTTATGAAAAGATATACTTAATTTTTTTTCTTACATAAAAAACAGTAAATTATAAAATGTATATGTAGGCTTTCTCTATGCCCATGGCGAACACCGAGCACTGGTGGAGCGGCCATTTTGAGTCAGTTCGATTTAAGTTGCGATGGAGTGCGCACGCGACCATGTGCTCGGTGGACGTCAATATAATGTAGACGTCAATTCAATATCTTAATCGAAACATATCATTACAATCTATAACTATTTAATGGAAATACGAATTGTGATATTGAGGATTACAAGTACACCAACTATTAAGACAATTTTGTTGGAATACCTAAGTACCACGCTTACAAGAAAATGTCATAAATCAGCCGATATTACCTGAAGATAGTCGAAAGACTATATATACATTTAGAGTGACAAAAATAAAGACACAAAACAAAGTGTTTACGGCCGTATACTGAAACGATATTAAAATCTCTAACAACTTAAATTAGGCCACGCTTATACTCCGATTTCCATTAAAATCGTATCGTATCTTGAAATTAAAAATAACAATTGAACGAAAACAAATAAACATCAAACTTTTTCTGTGACACAAAAATGATGTCAAAATGTCACGTCAATAAAGGTGAGGCTACAATGACGGTCAAAATTACTTTTATTTAGCTGACGTATATTGTTACTCTATGAATTTGAAACAATTTGTCGCTTCGACATTTTTGTCGAGAACTATTTCAATGGACAATCCAATGAAACAAATTAATCGAATATTCCTATTCAAGTATGGTAACGTTTTAACTATTTCATGACTTTTTTACATTTATTTCAAGGGAGAGATTGAGGGGTAGATAACTTTTCCTTTGTTACGATTTTGACATGTGCTTCCTTTATCTTCTGTTCTGTAACTCTCTATAGGACATTTAAGAGAATTGCTGTTACAATACGGATTTTAGATTAATATTTAAATAATTACTAGCTAGAATTAAGATCCAGACTTCAGTCTCGCGAGCTGATAAGGTAATAAAGTCGATGATTTTTTTATTCATATTTACAAATTTATGTATTAACGGCCAAATACTAAAAGGCTATTTAAATATGTAACAGTTTCTTAAATAATAAGGTTTCGCATAGATTATATTTAAAAGTTTGACGTCTTTTACATTGAGTCTCATTTACAAGGTAAAATGTTAAAAATTCGTTTTAGTATTCGACCGTGTGACCACTATTCCGATAATGCACTAACGCATTAAGGTAGAGGTCGTTATTTAATGTCAATCCAATAAGATGCTAGAGATATCTTCGTATTCATAGAGGTAGTCGCCGCGAGCTCTTACGTGATTGGTCCAGCCCTTTTCCCTTCCGCTTTATGCATCAAACGCCTCACGCACCCTCGTCAGCTGAGCATCTTGACCCTCTTTAACCAAATGTCGATTTTAGATATAAAGATATTGGGTATTAACATATCATTATGATCGGATTTCCTCATGGCTGATATTTTTCTTTAATACTATCAAATAGTTTACAAAACTAATTTCTAGTATGGACTACTGGAGTTAGTGGATTAAATTAAACTAGTAAAAATGTATTATCACAAGTCTAAAATTACTTAAAAGAATTAAAGTAGTTATTAGCAATGACTTTTCTTTAATAAATAAAAGTTAGCTTCCGTCTTGTAATTACGACTCGACATTCAACGATGTGTCGTTAACGTAAATCACAAAAGCGTTTTTTCTAAAAATAAACATGCTTCAGTTATTCATTGCTTCAACCTTTACTATTTCCTAACTAATTGCCTTTGACGTAGCGAAGTCTAATGTAACTTGGAACAGACCTTTAATGCTTTCATACGCGACTGATTTATATTCGTCTTGTCGCAGCGAACAAATACATCTTCAGCCGAGTGAAAAATGATGCGACGCAGAGACAATGTCCCTAAAATTGTTCCTTGTCGCAGGACTGGAGACCCTTATGAGAATAAACAGAAACTAAGAAACGGTAATGGTAATGGAAGTAACAGTGAAGCTGGAGTTTGTCTCACAGTAAGTAAGAAATATTATCAAACTAGTGTAGATGTTAAACAAAACAATGCAATCGGAATAACTGTTCTTCGACCGGTATTTCAAACCATTTTTAATACAGAGTTAATAAAATCTCTAAATAAAACAGTATAAAAAGACAAACTAGAAACGGAACACGGAACGACTACTTCAGACCGAGAACATATTTTAAACGGGAAACATTCCATCTTTCCGTTTCCGACCAACCTTGGGAAATTCTGTAAATTGCGGAGATATTCAGAAATAACGGCGCTAGAAGCGAGACAAAGGAGTGGGCTAAGCGAAGTAGGTAAGCCATAATCTATTAAGCAATAATAGGGGTATAGCGGGGAGGAACGTGGTGCGCAGCCTAGCTCGCGACTAATTGGCGGCGAACAAAGGAGCTCACACAAAGCTGGATGCGACCCGTCTAATGGAGTCGAAGACATCTTTATACGAAACGGTTTATAGCATATCCGGGCCGTTCCTTAGTTTCTTGCTGGGATAGTAAAGAAGCGTTCGCTCGCTTACATCGACTTCCTACAACGATATCGCTGGTGTTAATGTATATGACTCCAATATTTTACATTTATAAATTGGAAAACTGCGATCCAAGAATAAATTGGATAAAAATGTTACAATAAAAATAACGACCGAAATTCAGACCGCCCACTCGCAAATTGTTGTTTAGTGAGAGAAATCAGGTTACCAATTACTAAGAATTTGAATATTTGTCGCGTGAGACGAAGATCGTTTTGCATTTTTATAACATTTCTTATTTTCTTACATCAAAAATATGAAGAAATTTATATTATATTACATCAGTTACATGGAATTATATTATCCATTTGCTTAACTTTGAAGAAACGAAACCAGTTAATGAATCTTTATTCAATAAATCTTATTTTTTATTTCCAGTGTTAGTAAGTGTTGTAATGTTTCGAATGGATTAAATGAGTATAACTATTGATAAATGAACAATACAAAACACTAGCAGTATGAATCACTGCAGGAAATGCTATGATCACAGAATAATCTAGTTAAGAAATAAATCATTGAATTGCTTTTAGAATATCATAGCAGACATGAAGATTACGCCTTACGGTGTGCCGGTTGTGTAGAGAGCACTGGATTTGCAATCGAACTATAAATACACAATAATGATGCAAGTGAGTCAGAAATACGTCATGTTTTTTTTTCTGTTATTATTTCTGATTGTGTTGTGTTGCTTAGGATTAAATGTCATTTTATTTTATTTTATTTTATTTTATTTATAAATATGGCTGAGGTTAGGTTTATCATCCGGATACGTTTGCTTCTAAACTCTGTGGTTACATCTGATATGTTTTAAGTGTAGAATTAAAATATTACACGCTACAGTTTTTCACAGATCCAGAATATCCGTTTATGAAGAAACCAGTATTATTAGTTGATTTCCATTTAGCAAGAACCATAAATCTCACTTCTTCATTTTTGTTAAGGCCATATGTAATTTAAGAATGATCTTACAAATATATTTATTACATCAAGGAACAGCATTCTTGGCAAAGTTTCCATTTCAGTAACTCACAATTTAGTTGTAGAGAAGTAAAATAGAATTTTATTTAGATAAAAGCTTAATACAATATCTACTTTATAAAGAACTAGCTGTTCCCATGCGACTTCATCCGCATATAATTATGAAAATTTTATTTTATTGTTTACATGTGTCAAATTATCAATTGCAAATGTCAAAATAACATGACATGACGTCAAACCATGGCAACCTTGATTCCTTGATGTTGGCAGCAGCATATGGTCTCTTTTCCACATTAGGGTTTTTATCCAAAATATTTACCCCCTACGTTTAATGGCGTGAAAATATATAGCCTAAAGCGTGACGTAAGTGTAGGGCTTTTCATTAAAAAAAATATTATTCAAAAATATGCTGTAATTGCTGACATCTTAGGCAACAAAGAAGTGTGTGTTTACGCTTTATTATAATAGTATAGAAGTATAGATATATAGAAATGCACAAGGAATGACGACTTTGTTTAAATATAATGTAAAACAAATCCATTAACATAGGAAATGCAAGGTATTTGATTTACAGACAATAGGAGACAATGTACACAGTTCTATATTTGACTAGATACTAAGGAAGCCTTTCCACATGCTCGTTCATTACAAAGGTAGCTCCATCTGGCGGAATGCAAGTAGACCGCAGGTGTTCTCTGGGAGTGCCCATTCCATCGGCACATTCAAATATCTCCGTAGCTTTACTGCGCCGGGATTCAAAGCGCATTCCGCCTGTTTTTACTGTACCGTTAGGAACATTGAACATTATATGGCGATGTTCGATTGAAACTTTAGTGCCAGAATCTTCTCTGTTGGAATTAACGTGATTAATGAAAAATTGTGGATTAGAGTTGTTATTTGAGTATTAATAGGACCAGATAATGCAATGACACAATGTCTTGTAACATTCTAAATAGTGTTTAGGAAAAAAAGTATAGAAACGATGAACGACAATTAACTTTCTTTTTGAAACATCTATCGATTTAGGAATTAAAGAACAATATAGTAACTCTACATGACAAAATTAGACCAAGCATCGCAGCGAAAAATTGAAATAAATTAGAAGACAGAAACAAAAATCTACTCTCCAGAGTTGAAGTGAAGCATCTGGTGCGGAATAGAGCTGTAGTTGTACAAGAGTTAAACTCGTGTGATGCGTAACAACTTCATTTGCTCATGTATGCTGGGTTCGTCTCTAGCTGGACATAAAACGTCCATGTTCGCGGCAATCCACTCGCCGAGTCGCCGTCGGCAACTTGCCAAACGTGGAATTGTCGTGGACCATTAAAATGTTGCCGTTCGTTCTCCGCACTCTCTATTGTTGTTTAGTGTGCATGCAGCTTTATTTCCGTGATTAGTCTGACTACATCTTATGGAGTGCCAAAATTATTTTGTTTGTTTGAATTTGAATTTCAGTTATGGTTAAACTTTTAGCACAAGACTTGGTTTTAGTCTTAGAGAAAAAACCTTATACTTGTCTAAATAATGAAATGTTTTTAAAAATAATTAAGTATAACATCACGGCAACGCATGAATTTCAAGAAGGAAAATATTATATCAATTTTAACGTCAAATGCATCCTCAAATTTAGCGAGAAAATTTTATCTCCGCATTTTTAATATTTTCTATCATAAAAGTTTTAAAAATTGAGTAACTAATGTTTAATTTGCAACAAAACAAGATGTAACATCACAGAGATTGCAGTGGAATAAGAAAGAAGCTAATTTTACTTTAAATATTCATCAGGTGTCTGGAAGAAAGTTCAATTTGTCTGCAATGCTATGAATATTGCGCTTTAGTTGGCGTTTGTAATCAGTAATGAGATGGCTGAGATGCCCGGATTGTATTAGTGCAAGTGCAATGCTACTAAGAACTTGAATTTTACATGAAAACGGACTTGACAAAAGTAATTTTGTTAACAAACTAGTTAAGGTTTAAGACAAATATAAACATTCATAAATCGTAGAATTAAAAATCTAGTTTAGCTATTAAACTATTATTACAAGTGTGTTTACTGATGTTCTTTGTATTAACAATCACTTGCGTTATATTATTCAGAAGTCAATCCTCTGAAATCGAAATGCCTTGTTCCAATAGCAAATAACAAATGTCTCCCCGAAGAGAATAAATCGTAATATGGGATAATGAATCGTTACGAGCCGTCCCTTGCAATTTCAACGCTTAGTTGAATAAGAACTTGTATTCGAATCCATTATTGATGGCAGACAACGAGCTAAGTTAGTCTTTTGCGTGGCGAGCAATTTATTTTAATAAAAGTCGATTATTTCATCGCGTCTGCGGGCCCGGATATTAAAGTATCTATCGGGCCGTAAATTAAAAATTCCGGAAACCGGTGTTATTCTTTTGTATTTATCGCATTAGGCCGCCTTTTAGGGGAGTTCCCGAGCGTCCGGCGCAATTTGTTCATTAGCGAGTGAAAGCATTGAAAGGAATTAATTGCATTTCGAATAGACGATGATTTTTCGACCAGTAATAACATTAATTAATAAATATTACACACCATTATAGGAATGGTAGAGTTTCATTCATTCATTATTATTATGTAATTAAGCTTTAAAACGGGACATACGAATTTATTAGGTGCGCAACTAAGTTCTCGCTGTTTGTCAGTAGATGGCTCTAGCAGTAAGAGCTGGTCGATTTTGACATATCCAAAACGTCATGAACCAAGCTTAGACATATGGTAAACAAACCGTTGCCACACATGAGTGATTTTGTTTTCGCATTATATACTTCTGGTCAAGTAAAAATGTCGAATTTCGTGCCAAACAAATATATTATAAATTATTAAATGTAATTTAATGTACTATTTTAATCAATAAACTGTTAGAATTTTTATTAACATTTTGATCATATTCATAAACAAGTGTGAACTGATATTGTCGACTTTAATTAATTATTTTAAAATTAACATTTAATTTTTAATCCGTTGTGTCATAAAATAATTTGCTCGCATCGCTAGCCGCGAGAGTATCCGTCCGCGCCGCAGTGAGCGAATGCCACATTATAGCGGGGAAATGCAGACGGCACTCAAAATGGTCGGGGCGCGTCGGTCGCGGCACGAACTATGAAATTTTATGCATTACCCATCTCCCGCGGCTGCTGCCGGCTGTCTGATGCACGATTGGGAGGGGCAGGGCTGGCAACTTTTTAAATTATATTATTAAATGAGATACGTAATAGAAAAACAACGTACTCTAAAGTATATACTAATTATACAAATTTTAATATCAAAAAGATAAAATTAAGATCGGAAACTTATTAGTATTGTAAATGCGAAAGTTTGGATGGATGGACGTTAGTTAGAATTTGTAGCCGAAATAGCTGAACACATCTCGATGGAATTTGGCAGAGATGTAGACCATAGTCCGGAAGAACACATAGGCTACTCTCTAAGTTTATTTTTATTCCGCGCGGACGGAGTCGATGGCGAAAGCTAGAAATAGGTAAATTTTAAAGAACAGTCAAATGTTATAAAGATGTTACGGGACTACATAAAGGGCTTCATTTATTTTCTGTATTTTGCAGATTTACCAACCCTACGCGAGACTGGCATGTCAAAATAGAATTTGCATTCGGAGACAAGCGGTTTCGACAAGCAACGGCGGAATGGTGTTATATTTGGGCCCGTTTCGGTGACAGCCAAAGTCGAATGGTTGCCCGTCGGGGGGATGTTTAACCTTATGATAGCCTGCGGGGGACGCGTCTCCCATTTTGTCATCTATTCGCCGTTGCGAAAATGAGAACGGCTTTTGTGTATTTTTCGTTTTTACAGATTTCAACAAAAGTGGAACATGTTAAGATAATTAAAAAACATAGTAATATTTTTATATTGTAAATTGTAAACTTTTGTATCAAATAATACATTTTTAGAGTCAGTAAAAGATTTTTAGATAAAGTCTAAAAAATGTTTGTGAAATGTAAAATAAAGATGGTTTATTGTCGAAACAATTAGAAATAAATAAATAAAATGTACATATAAATTATTAGAGCATAGTCCTAGTTACCTAGATATTTTATTACCATGAACATATCGTTATTCATGACACTTTGTTATATTGTAGTATAATAAAAGTTTATGGAAATATAACAGTTACGAATTGCTCAGACACAATATATTCAAGCCTTTTATATTCATATGACAGTTTAAATCATAACATTTTACGAGTTTAACTATCACTGATACTCGTATATTAATGTTTCTATAGTTAAATGTAGATTTGCCAACGACTTTGTTAAATTATTTTGAATAAAGAGGGTCTAAAGTTTAATGTGTCTAGACATCTAAATGCATCCCTTTACTGTATCACTTACTTATAATTGGATAGTTGAATGGAAAGAAACATATAAATTATTGCATTGGTTGCATACCAACTGATGGGCACCCAGCGCGGCCGACAGGGACAGGCTGAAAATCAGCTCTTCGTGGCATTGGCCATGTGGTTCATGCTGAGTCTGCAGCCCATTGTTATCATATTGTTTTTTATTTTAATTATTATCCAACGTAGATTTTAAAAAGACATAAGGGAGGTGCTGTTAAGGAAGAATGTGATTTAAAAGATGTTGTGAGTAGAGTTGAAAAAAAAATTAAAGATTAACGAAAGGAGATTAACAAAGGTTTATCGCGAAAGGTAGAGGCAATGTTGGTCTTGGCCCAGAAATATACAGTTCAGCTCGATGAAATACTCCAGCGATATCAAGAGCATCAGTAACCGATGTGAATGGATGCGTTGACATATGAATGTAGAAGCGAGTTAGGTGTGCCAGTACCGTGTCATATGCAGGGCAATGGTCTCTGCCTACCCCTCTGGGCTACATGCGTGAGTCTATTGACGAAGATATAAAACAAATTGCATTTTAATTGTTTACGAAAATTCGTAATAACATGTAATGCTTTTAAAATCAAAGGTTCAAAGCCTTTTTCCCCTCCTTAAGTCTTCTCAATTATTAATTCCATAACAAAATTTGACGGCATTATGGTGATGTGATGTAATAAAATAGACGGTTAGGGTGAGTCGATTTTCCCGCCTCCGTCGATATTGCGTCGCGTCGCTTCGAAAATATTATTTTATTAAAAATCGTCGCAGCAGGTGAAAGACAGGGTCCCCAGTCTTTGGATTCATAATAGCTGAACACTCAATGGATTGTATAGATACTTTTCTCACCGCACTCGTTATATCCATTCTTAGCGTTTTATTGAGCTATTCAGTCGTTAGAATGAAATTATTTTTGCAATGTATTTTCAGTCTCGATTGTTAAGAGCTTCATTGTGTGGGATTATCAATATTTTTATTTTATAATGGACTCTTTAACGTCAAGTGCTTTATCCGCGATAGAAGCTTTGAAAGACAAAGACTTTGGGGTACACCGGTAGAGGTAGAAAGAGATGGATGGATTGCGTGAAAGGTGACATGATCAAAAAGGGAGTGATGACTGAGATGACGGATGATAGAGTTATTTGGAGGACGAAAACCCGGTGCGACGACCCTACGGGAGTAGAATAAGGAGGATGATGATGATGAGAAGCTTTGAAAGACGATTCAACATTTTTATTCCTGAACACTTCGCGAATGTTTTTACGGTTGTTTAAAGAATAAATCGATCTTTAGTATCAAAATGTATATAGTCACACATTCATGTCAATACAAAATTTTAAACGTTCAACTATTAGATATCCAATGTGTATATTTTAGATTAAGAACATACAGAGTACGGGACTATTTCCTTACATACCGATGTAGCGTAAATTCGCGGCCAACGTACAAACACAAAACGCACAGTTTATGGCTCTACCAGACAACAGCTTAATATACGGTGAATTGTATCTAATGTTGCACGCATTGTGGGAACGGAGACTGGATTCACACGTTTATATAGCTCGCAATTCACACCTGTGCCCACAGACCCGAGTCACGTGACAAACGATGCTACCGCCATTTTGCGATGTACAGTTGAGGAATATTGCAGTGTTCTAACTTAAAGATATAGTTGTTTGAACGTTTTGTACACATTGAGACGTCGCGGAACAATATAGGACGATTTTAAATGCACTAAAAGCGGTCAGGTAATAGTTGCTTTTTACTATTATCCCGTCGTTTCCGCAACTCACTGCTAATTGGTTCTTCGTTAGAAGTGGAGTTTGTTTCGTTGCAAGAAAAAAGGCAATTTAGTTGAAAGTGGAACATCCCGGATTTCCGGGACTGTACATTCCGAGGTCTGAGTTGGTCGTAGATAGACCTAAAGTTATGGACCATGTACATCACTAGACTTGTTTTGCTAGATATAATGAAATTAGGGACATGACACTCAATTTTCTTTAATTTTAACGGAATAGTTGAAGATATTTAGTCCGGAGATGTATTAAATAAAAGCTGCCAAAATATACAGAACATAAACTATATGCAAAATTGCAACAATTCGGACATACTAGTATCTAATCTCACTTTTAGTGGCAGAATCCGATTGGCGGAATAAAATATGACGACAAAACCTGCTGCGCAGTAACATTCCGCTCGATATCGATAACTCACGTTGCACGTCACTATAAATCAAGTAGACCTTCACCGATAGTGATGCCCACGTCCACTAACAAGATACTCGATAAATATTCTAATCTTGCACGGTTCGTTTGCAATCCATAAAGTGAAAGGTAGGGTCCGGCGAGCAGTTTTTTAAACACGGTAATATATTTTATCTAAGTAGATAAATTGTTGTTGATTTAATTCAGTAAGTTTCTTGATAGCGACCATTTTGAATAGTACAATTTCACTTTCCATGCTTCTATTTTAGGCATTCCACTTTAAAAGAAATCCATTCATAATCTAAATTAGCAAGGATATGATCGATAACAGACATGACATAAATATTTCCCCTGCTCCCAATAACATGTCTGAATAAAAGTTGAAACATAAAATACAGAAAATATAGACATGCATTGGAGAAGGGAAGTGACGAAGTTCGGCAATAAACGGAAAGCACCGACATAAATATGAAGCAACGGTTGTAAAATGAAATACTCTCGCGCTCGAAAGTGAATGTCTGTTTATGATAATGTTTTCTTCGACGGTACAGAAACGACGGTATATATTTTAATGGTGCATTGTAAAATATAGAAATATGAACATTTTCGATATTTCCTTTCTATATGCTGATTTTGTATTTGTTATTCGGTCTGTGGACGGTACATTCGGATTCGCCCGTGGCGTGTTTTACGTCAAATGCATCGTTCATTTCATTCAAGATACATATATCTTATGAACTTGTATTTCTTCTAGTTTTAAAATCTTTACCTGTATTTTTACTCATTCATCATCGTCATTATGCTTCGTTGCATGCAATCGTAAATCATTTCTACATAATTATGCAATATGAATGTCTTGAACTAGAATTGCAGCGTGTAATGAAACATGCATGAGATGTTTGAAGTATTACTTTGAGATATAATTAACACTACAAATTACTCAAGACATCACAGTAAATAATTTAACTATCAAGCATTATCACACAATTTCAGAGGGTTTATTTACAAAGTAGCTGTTCCCGTGCGGCTTAATCCGTATGAAATTATAAAAACTTTATTTTATTGTTTATATTTATCAAATTATCAATACCAAAAGTCAAAATGACATGACATGACATGACAAACCTTAGCAATCTTTCTTTCTTGATGTTGGCAGCAACTTATGGTCTCTTTCCCACATTAGGGTTTTTATCCAAAATATTTACCCCCTAAGTTCAATGGCGTGAAAATTTATAGCCTAAAGCGTGACGCAAGTGTAGGGCTTTTTATTAAAAAAAGAATTATTCAAAAATATGCTGTAATTGCTGACATCTTAGGCAACAAAAAAGTGTGTGTTTACGCTTTATTATAGAAGTATAAAATATAGATAAGTATAGATGTAAGATTCATTTTTGGTACAGGCTTTAATATGTTCAAAGCTGTTCATTCTGTTTTTATCACATGTTCAAATTACACAGAGTTGGTGTAATTTATTACTTAGTAATATGATTCTTTGCCAAGTTATGAAAAGTTGTAATATAAAATTTTACTCTTATTTCTATGTCTTCTACAATACAGATAGTATTACCATACATCATATTACCAGAAAATAATAAAAAGTACACAAGTAATATACTATATTGTGTTAGTATATTACTTGTTTATTTTTACTGTTTTCTGGTAATATCTGTATTGTAGAAGACATAGAAATTTGTCTCACATTTGCTTTTAGTTACGTAAAATTAATTAACCATATCATCAATAAATATTATAAGAGCAATAGTAGAGAATCAACCATTTATAATGCTTGGCGAAATTCCCATGCCCGACTACAATGCGCACTAGAGACTGGAGCTCGAAGAATTATGCAAATGTACGACAACTGCACGACACAGTAATTATTATCATGTTTATTCAGGACTTGATAGTGGCAAAATGGCAACGACTATTATATCTTTATCAAGATATCGTTTACCGGAATTATTAAAAAACTAGCTTTCGCCCGCGACTCCGTCCGCGTGGAATTAAAAAAAACAAAAGTTAGCAGCCTATGTGTTCTTCCAGACTATCCTCTACATCTATACCAAATTTCATCGAAATCTGTTCAGTCGTTTAGGCTACAAACTCTAACAAACATCCATCCATCTAAACTTTCGCATTTATAATATCAGTAAGATAATACTAACGGTAAAGTAAAAAAGTCATCAATTTGGAGTCGTACAGCATTAACACACGAAAGAAATCACAAAATTTTTGAAAGAAAGTGATGTTTCCTTGAAATTTAAACAAATTTACGAAACAACGTTAAAATATTAACCTTCAGAAACCTAAAATTATTCTATTATAATAAGAAGATTTAAAGCGGAATTTTGAATTTACAATCTTACTAATAATATAAATGTGAAATTTTAGATGGATGGATGGATGTTTGTTAGAGTTTGTAGCCTAAACGGCTAAACGGATTTCGATGAAATTTGGCATAGATGTAGAAGATAATCTGGAAGCACACATAGGCTATTCGCTTTTGTTCTTTTCAATTCCACGCGGACGGAGTCGCGGGCGAAAGCTAGTGTAAAATATTGGAGCATCTAGAAATTTCCTCTGTACAAACGCTGCAAGCTATAAGCATTATCACGATTAAACTACGATTGATTTACATTCATAGTTTGCGAGAGAGGGATAAGTTTACGGTAAACACAATCAAATTAAATTCAGAACTCCGCTTTGGGCAAGAATAACAATCCGCTAAGAATACTCCAGACTTTATACTTGCCTTGCCTAACGGAAAAGTCAATTTGCTATTCAATAATATGAATTTCTCATTTCGTAAAAACTTTGTATTTAAATTAGACTGATTTCCAGATTAATAAAATGCAGATGATATTATAAAAGGACAGAATACATTTTATAGGTTACTAGCTTCCGCCCGCGACTCCATCCGCGTTGTATTAATAAAAACAAAAGAAAGTGGCCTATGTGTTCTTCCAGACTATCCAGATCCGTTCAGCCTTTTAGGCTACAAACTCTAACAAACATCCATCCATCCATCCAAGGTTTCGAATTTATAATATAAGTAAGAAGTAAGATGTTACAAAATCTCAAATAAATACGAATAATTCTCTTTGGAATATCGCATATTTTAATGAGCTGCTTTGAAACTTAACGAGCGATTTCAGATATCTATGTGGGGCATCGTGAACTTTCCAGTTATGAAACGAAACAGCGACGTTAATATAACGACTTAATTTCAAAAGCAGGAGACAAATTATGTCATTCTGCAAATATAAACTAAAATATTAGAATAAAGCACGATTGGAACCATTTTAGTACTTTTAGGATGCAGATGTTTTACAACATAAAAGATAATTATCAATATTAATCTATACTAATACTATAAAGAAGAAAGATTTGTATTTTTGGATTTTTGTATGTATTGGAATAACTCAAAAACTACTAGACCGATTTCAAAAATTCATTCACCACTAAAAAGCTACCTTATCAGTGAGTAACATAGGCTATGTTTTTTTATTTGTTTTTTATTTCACGCGAGTGTTCAATAAAATGTTGCAAGAATCTATGCATTTTCTGCATAGTATCTAAAATGTGACTAATAACAATCAGTTAAATCTAATTAAAGTAGTGAAAACATAAACAGCCAAAAGTCACATATCAAAGCAAACCATTAAAGCAGAAATAAAGGATTCGCATACAGCTTTTATCAATAAGTGCAGTTGTTTCCGTACCACGATATCGCGAATATTAAAAAACATGAAAAATTGGACTCAAGCCAGCTCCGTACGTTGTATTGCATACGAACAGACTTTTATAGTTTTTACGAAATCGCAAGAGTAATTTAATACGGTCCCGACGGAACGTGCCTAACAATGTGCATTTGTTCGTGGACAATATTTTCTGTTGATCGGGACTACATTCGTCCTCTTTCGGGCTGACTTCGTAATACGTTGTTCTTTTACTGTTATAGAAATGTTATAGGTAGATTCTTTAGGATAATTTATTACTCATTAGTCAACTATCAATTTGATATGTTATATTTTATAGTTATTTTTGATTTTATAATATTAATGCTGGGTTGCTGAAGTTCCCATTTATTTTATTATTACCTAGTGATACATTCGTGTTAGGTCGACCTAAGATTCAACGGATTAAAACCACAAACTAACGGATGGATAAATGTAGCTCGGAAACCGGGCATAAACCAATCAATTTTATGACAATTGCTCTGAAGTTTCTTCGTTGATCTATTTTTCTATCGATATTACATTCTTGTGTTATTCATTACTTGTATAATTATAATTTATATGAGTCACTAATTCTTTCTGTTTTTCTCAAATAAATCACTATAAACACGTATCAGAACAACTATTATAATAAAAAACAGGTGTTTGAAAATCTGTATGAAGCCAGGCTGTGTAAGTGAGTCAATTTATTGGCGCGGTGTTTCAGGTTCCGTGGCGGCTAATGGGCCAATAAGCCAATTGCATTTGGAGCTCGCTGTCGCTGCCGATGCTACGGTCTTGTGTTGACAAAACCGCTTGTTTATTTATTTTGTTCATATTTATTGTAGAATTTGTTTCTTTGATTTTATTTTAAGTTTTTCTTATGGATTTTGCTCATACATACTCACCTAAATATAATAAATGCGTTGCGTCAGTCAAGGTAGATTTATTAGTTAAACGTTACTATATTTTCAATTGTCAATTGTTATGGTAAAAATGTAGAAAGCCTTACGTAGAAATATCACTGCATACCTCGGCTGACACCGACATCAAAGTAATAATAATTGTACAATATAGACCAGCTACAATAAGGGAGGTTTAAATGATTTTTGAGAATATTTTGTTTTCAGTGTATTTTGTTTGGAAGTCGGTTTTTTAACTCTACGCGGAAGGAGTCACAGGTGAAAACAAGCAAATGAATAATGTTGTGCACTAATAATTATATTTGTGTGATTTAATTGCTATAAAAAATGAAATCATATTTACGTCAAATTTATCACATATGAAATCTACAGTTTGTATGTCGTGATACCACTAACGGTACAACTTAAGAAGAAATCTTTACAAACATCGTACTAGCATATAAGGAAATTCATAGATAGCACGAGAACTATGAAGATTGCTTTATAATTCCCATACATGGTGAATGCATGTTAACTCAAATGATGTTGTAGGAAATAACATTCCTTAGGCATAAAGGAGTTGTAAAACCGTTCCGAGCGACCATTATCGAGGCTGTACACTCAGCAGCACAAATCTGTACACACGTTTGCCAGCAGTCCTTATGCGACGACGATAAGGTTTCAACATTTTTGTATTAGCACTTGTGCAAGCGAGTGTACACAAAAACTTCGAACAAGGGCTCACGTCAGCGAACGTAATCGCGCCATCGCCATCGGTGCAATAATCGCATTTACAGCATTTTCCGTGTTATGGCAAAGACGTTTATAACCGATGTTCTATGCAATAAAAGAATAAAGTTTCAACGTTTATTTAAGCATTTAAGTTGTTTGAATTTGCATTTAAAAATCATACTTTTTATACATTGTTGCAGGGGAACGTTTTTAGAAATTCCTTTCCTTACAAAGATTAAAAAAAGTAACTAGGTAAAGGACAAAACGAAAAATGATACTGGAATAAAATAAATAACAGATTTCAGACAGTCCTTACACATTTTACGTTAAAATGCGTTATTTCATTTTTATTAAAAAAGTGAAAAAAGTCACGTAAAATTAAATAATATTATGAAATGGAAATGTCATTTCCGTTGTGAGTGAGGAAATAAATTGGACGCATCGCCATTATCCCTCGCCCGCTTTATTATTCACACTCTCCATAAACAGATTAAATATAAATCACATTGTAATATGTTTGTAAATTTTCAAATATACATTCATAAATGTACGGCCAATAACAAAACTACATTAATACAATGTTATTAATAATTCCAATGAGATATTTTTATATATTTAATATACTTCATGTAAACATATACATTGTAATGTGGATCAAATTATACAAATACTACCTTTAGCCCGTGACTCCGTCCGCGCGGTGTTAAAAATAACAAATGCAAGTAGCCTATGTGTTCTTCTAGACTATCCTCTACAACTATGCCAAATTTCATCGAAATCCGTTCAGGCGTTTAGGCTACAAACTCTAACAAACATCTATACATCTAAACTTTCGCATTTATGATATTAGTAAGAAGTAAGATAAATGTAAACATATTCTTTTTAAATTTTAGTTAATTGCGTTTGCTTATTATTTACTAGTTCAAAATCTTTTATCTTATTTTCTTAATCTGAAACTTTAGTTTCTTTAAAATCCGAAACATAAAAGTAGCTTCACGGAGGTGTAAAATAATAGGAACGGTACAATTATTTCAACACGATGCATCTAGTAAAACAATCGTGCAAAGCCCTTATCGCATGCTGTTTGAGAGAACAACGTAGCTAAAAATTATCCAAGTTTTGTATAAAAGCCGCCATTAGAGCTCTCGTATCCTGCTTGGAACAATATGTAAGCAAGTCCTAGTTTCGGAAAATTTCGCTGCGAAAAACTTTTCCCCGCTCAAGTTTTCAACCCAATTGCGCTGAAATACCGAGCTCCAAAGTAGTGTTTGAAGCGTCAGCAAAATTTAAGATACGAAATAAGATATCATATGTTTTAAAAGAAAGTAATCGCTACAAGTGGTTTATAGTATTAAGAATTTTATAACAAAATGTATTGGTAATTGTTTGCACATTAAGAGCCACTGCAGACAGACTTTTAATCAGCTGTTTAGTATAAGCATGTACGAATGTCCGCACATTACACTGATTTTGTTTTAAATGATTTTGGCTTTGCAGATCAAACTATCGGCCGATAAAAGGTCTGTAGTATACGAAGGCTGTAAAGGTCAGCGTATCATCATCATCATCATCATCATCATCATCATCATCATCATCATCATCATCATCATCATCATCATCATCATCATCATCATCATCATCATCATCATCATCATCATCATCATCATCATCATCATCATCATCATCATCATCATCATCATCATCATCATCATCATCATCATCATCATCATCATCATCATCATCATCATCATCATCATCATCATCATCATCATCATCATCATCATCATCATCATCATCATCATCATCATCATCATCATCATCATCATCATCATCATCATCATCATCATCATCATCATCATCATCATCATCATCATCATCATCATCATCATCATCATCATCATCATCATCATCATCATCATCATCATCATCATCATCATCATCATCATCATCATCATCATCATCATCATCATCATCATCATCATCATCATCATCATCATCATCATCATCATCATCATCATCATCATCATCATCATCATCATCATCATCATCATCATCATCATCATCATCATCATCATCATCATCATCATCATCATCATCATCATCATCATCATCATCATCATCATCATCATCATCATCATCATCATCATCATCATCATCATCATCATCATCATCATCATCATCATCATCATCATCATCATCATCATCATCATCATCATCATCATCATCATCATCATCATCATCATCATCATCATCATCATCATCATCATCATCATCATCATCATCATCATCATCATCATCATCATCATCATCATCATCATCATCATCATCATCATCATCATCATCATCATCATCATCATCATCATCATCATCATCATCATCATCATCATCATCATCATCATCATCATCATCATCATCATCATCATCATCATCATCATCATCATCATCATCATCATCATCATCATCATCATCATCATCATCATCATCATCATCATCATCATCATCATCATCATCATCATCATCATCATCATCATCATCATCATCATCATCATCATCATCATCATCATCATCATCATCATCATCATCATCATCATCATCATCATCATCATCATCATCATCATCATCATCATCATCATCATCATCATCATCATCATCATCATCATCATCATCATCATCATCATCATCATCATCATCATCATCATCATCATCATCATCATCATCATCATCATCATCATCATCATCATCATCATCATCATCATCATCATCATCATCATCATCATCATCATCATCATCATCATCATCATCATCATCATCATCATCATCATCATCATCATCATCATCATCATCATCATCATCATCATCATCATCATCATCATCATCATCATCATCATCATCATCATCATCATCATCATCATCATCATCATCATCATCATCATCATCATCATCATCATCATCATCATCATCATCATCATCATCATCATCATCATCATCATCATCATCATCATCATCATCATCATCATCATCATCATCATCATCATCATCATCATCATCATCATCATCATCATCATCATCATCATCATCATCATCATCATCATCATCATCATCATCATCATCATCATCATCATCATCATCATCATCATCATCATCATCATCATCATCATCATCATCATCATCATCATCATCATCATCATCATCATCATCATCATCATCATCATCATCATCATCATCATCATCATCATCATCATCATCATCATCATCATCATCATCATCATCATCATCATCATCATCATCATCATCATCATCATCATCATCATCATCATCATCATCATCATCATCATCATCATCATCATCATCATCATCATCATCATCATCATCATCATCATCATCATCATCATCATCATCATCATCATCATCATCATCATCATCATCATCATCATCATCATCATCATCATCATCATCATCATCATCATCATCATCATCATCATCATCATCATCATCATCATCATCATCATCATCATCATCATCATCATCATCATCATCATCATCATCATCATCATCATCATCATCATCATCATCATCATCATCATCATCATCATCATCATCATCATCATCATCATCATCATCATCATCATCATCATCATCATCATCATCATCATCATCATCATCATCATCATCATCATCATCATCATCATCATCATCATCATCATCATCATCATCATCATCATCATCATCATCATCATCATCATCATCATCATCATCATCATCATCATCATCATCATCATCATCATCATCATCATCATCATCATCATCATCATCATCATCATCATCATCATCATCATCATCATCATCATCATCATCATCATCATCATCATCATCATCATCATCATCATCATCATCATCATCATCATCATCATCATCATCATCATCATCATCATCATCATCATCATCATCATCATCATCATCATCATCATCATCATCATCATCATCATCAACTTGCGAAAGCTAGTATCTTAGATAAGTGATAAAGTTACTATAGAATTGATTTCTCTCGTTGTATGTTATTGATATTTTGCCTACAATTGTTTGACTTCGTGATAAACATATTTTTATTTTTTTATTGACAATAGAAATTAGTATGCTTTGATTATTACAAATGTGGTTTGCCGTTATAAATACAATACCATTGCGTAATTGTACTTGATTGTTTGCCAAGCAAGGATGGAGATTGAAATTTCATATTCAATGAATGCAATTTGATCACCGCCACGAAGAGGAATTAATTTCTCATAAGCGTTTATTAATAGCTTGCAATTCTAACAGTTATGCGACTTCCTAAACAGTTATTCTGAAGTTTAAAACGCCATCTATTGTACATTATACGAAATAGATAACTCATACTGTAAATTTTATACAGATATCCAACTTTGTTTGTTGTTGAATGGGTCACTATGCAAAAAGATTTATAGAAGACAATTTAAAGTAGAGCATGACTATTCAGCCTAATGAATGTCTTATTCTGGACTATTTTAAGATTAAGCATTTTTCGATTAATTCATACTTCATACTAATCATACTAATATTATAAATGCGGAAGTTTAGATGGATGTTTGTTAGAGTTTGTAGCCTAAACTGCTGAACGGATTTTGATAAAATTTGGTATAATTGTTCAGGATAGTTTGGAAGAAACGTAGTTTACTCACTTTTTTTTAAATCCCACGCGGGCGGAGTCGCGGGCGAAATAGTGTTCAATGATTTTTTTAAAATTTTAGATCAACATCTAAAGACTCTTGGTCCATACTCTTTTTTGCACAGTTTACATCTTTTTTCTTTTTTGTTGCGTAATGCTTGTACTACATTACTGAGTTCCTTTTGCTATATTTTCTTTTTTTTTCTTTTTTGTGTTCAATAATTAAAAATTGTAAGGTGTTCGTGTGCAACAAGAGGTGCATAGTAAAATTTAGTCTTTTATAAGAAATGTAATAGGTGAAATGAGAAAGCTGGCAAGACAATATCTTTGTATGCCCTCATTATCGAGCAATTCCGATATCCAGACCGCTGTTTATGAGTGAAAGGCGAACGGAACCGGCTGTGAGTATTAGTTAGATTACCGTAATAACTCGCAGTTCACGTATATGTAATAAAGGGTAATTTTCCCTTGAATACTTTACGATTAATAAGGTTTTAATGATTTGACATGGTTTAATAAGAAATAATGTAGAGCATGGGACAACTATTTCATTTCTCACGCACATTAAAAAAAATACCCCCTAGTTATCTTGATTATGGGCTTTGAACAATACAATTTATATACATTGCTATCCCTTACTACTCTCTTTGAATAAACAAAGATAAAAACATGTATGATCGCAGTTAAAACCTATAGTGAGATTGCTCCCATTTCTCGCCTGAAGACAGGTGTGAAGTGGGAGCAAGGACAGACTCCGCGTTTCGTTTGATGAGTGTGGTGTCGGAGGCCCAACTTTAGTCCCTTTTCCTTCCCACTCTTCTAATCATAAGAAAAGGATGGGAAGGGAACGAGGGGTTGACGGTGGAGGAGACGCATGGGAAGGGGAAATATCCTCTTTATGTGCATTTCCTCCTCCGTCGATTATGGGCAGCGATCACTTCGCCATTTATTGTCTTCAATTAATAGAAAAATCGAAAATCACATTGGTACATGGCGGGATTCGAACCCAAGACCTGTAGATTACAAGTCAAGTGCTTAAACCACTGAGCCACCGACGCTCACATTGATGATCTAATACATTATTACAAACGATACATTTTATTAAGATATATCCGAGTATTATTCCTTCAAGAAAGCAATTATATTCAAGTTTAGATTTATGCAGTAACTATATTGTAGTGAATATATTTTCATTGCTCTCTACATGATGTATGGGCAACTACGTAAATGCTCGGACCCTTATTCTGTAAATCTTATTAAGATGACAGCTATCGAAATAAGGCCAAAAATGGTTACAATTATTTACGGTTTAGAAGAAAACTATGTTAACATAATTTACGTTATATCAAATTTGACTAAACACTTAGTTTTTTAGCTTAACATTATAGTTAAATGTTGAAGTTAACTCCTTGGACGTATTCAATAGCTTTCGTAATAAAATATATTCTAAACTTATGACATACAATATTAAAAAAAATACCCCCTAGTTATCTTGATTATCGGTTTTGAACAATACAATTTATATACATTGCTATCCCTTACTACTCTCTTTGAATAAACAAAGACAAAAACATATAAATCGCAGTTAAAACCCATAGTGAGATTGCTCCCATTTCACGCCTGAAGACAGGTGTGAAGTGGGAGCAAGGACAGACTCCGCGTTTCGTTTGATGAGTGTGGTGTCGGAGGCCCAACTTTAGTCCCTTTTCCTTCCCACCCTTCTAATCATAAGAAAAGGATGGGAAGGGAACGAGGGGTTGACGGTGGAGGAGACGCATGGGAAGGGGAAATATCCTCTTTATGTGCATTTCCTCCTCCGTCGATTATGGGCAGCGATCACTTCGCCATTTATTGTCTTCAATTAATAGATAATTTGAACATTTGGTGGAAACATAACTGTATTTAAGATTTATTCTGAGCTTTAACCTTAGCTTATTTTAATTGCGCCATCATCACGGACTTTGCAAAACCTTAAAACTAAATTAACAACATCAATAGCACTTCAAACAATAAAAGACTTAAACACGTAAAGCTTAAAGTTCACTTTAATTTGAACCTTTAGAATGCTAGCCATTTGGTTAATAAATGTATTTCAATTTACGAAATAACAAAAGTAATAAACATAAATAATAGATATAATTTTGTATACAACGGGTTTGCACAAAGATATTTCGTTTATAATATCACAAGCTATGCCTCAATTAAACAGTCTAACAAAGCAATAATAAAATAATTTCTTTTTCCGAAACATTGTTGAAAATCTATAAGGTACTTTAATCGAACGCGTGTTTAAATTCAATAAACGGCTTATACTGAGAGTTGTCGTAACAGTTATAAGAAAAACAAATTAGAAATAGCTATGCATATATTTGTACTTTGTGATGTTAAACTACAAATAAATCAAGGTAAGTGTGACTCAATAGATTTGATCTAATACATTATCTAGCTCACTATACGTCCCCACCGAGGGGCTCGGAGCCTACCCTAAGATAGGGAGACTAGGCCATAGTCAACCACGCTGGCCAAGTGCGGGTTGGTTGACTTCACACATATCTTTGAATTTCTTCGCTGATATGTGCAGGTTTCCTCACGATGTTTTCCCTCATCGTAAGAACGTCGGGTAAATTATGTACATATGAAAATTCGAAAAATCGAAAATCACATTGGTACATGGCGGGATTCGAACCCAAGACCTGTAGATTACAAGTCAAGTGCTTAAACCACTGAGCCACCGACGCTCACATTGATGATCTAATACACTCATCATTAACTTGTCCTTGTCCTTACCTGTCATCACAGTATGCTGCTCTTCATACATCATACAGCTGTCATATCTGAATTGACTTTAAGCATATCCTCTTTCATACAATCCATCCATACTTTCTTAGTCCTCTACCTTTGTAGCCATCTTCCTCATCTGCTTTATAACATTTACTTGATCTAATACATTATTACAAACGATACATTTTATTAAGATATATCCGAGTATTATTCCCTCAAGAAAGAAATTATATTCAAGTTTAGATTTATGCAGTAAGTATATTGTAGTGAATATATTTTCATTGCTCTCTACATGATGTATGGGCACTACGTAAATGCTCGGACCCTTATTCTGTAAATCTTATTAAGATGACAGCTATCGAAATAAGGCCAAAAATGGTTACAATTATTTACGGTTTAGAATAAAACTATGTTAACATAAATTACGCTATGTCAAATTTGACTAAACACTTAGTTTTTTAGCTTAACATTATAGTTAAATGTTGAAGTTAACTCCTTGGGCGTATACTATAGCTTTCGTAATAAAATATATTCTAAACTTATGACATACAATACTAAAAAATTGTATTTTAAAAAGTATATCAACAAGTACAATTAAGTTAATTGTTAAACCAATAATATTCTAACGCAAGCAAACACGACTTTCTGATCGTAATCAAAAATCGTGAACAATTATAACGAGACAATAATAAACAATTTAATTCGTGATCTGTTTGAAATAAAGTCGATAATTCAAACGTTCTTGCTGTTTCAGATTAATGAGCGCGTACGATTTGCGTTATCGTTATTATTGGAGAATAGGGACGGATCAGATAATATCGAGTCTGCGGTTATCGACGAAATTTATCGATGGGAAGGAACGCTTCGTTAATTCTGGTCGAGCTGTAAAATTATATAAAATGAAGCATTATATCCGGAATCGAATTTTCGCGTTTAATAGGTGCTGTGGAATTGAGCGTTTATTTTAAACGGTTCGGTTTTCATTGATTTATTGCAATGTTGATCATTCAACTTTACGTATATTCAGATTATTTGTTTAGTTATTCTGATTAATTTATTGTGATATCTGAAGTTTTAGGTGACTATGATTATCGTAAGTTGTGAGACTCAAGAAAATTGCGTTGCAAGAACTTAAATTATTTTATGACCGATTTAACTAATATTTAAATAAGATTGTCAAAACTCCAACACCTATTATTAACACCATTATTTAGTAAGTTAATTTTCTAACAACTACACCAACTAATATTAAGTTTACTCTAGAAATATACGTTCTTATTGTACAAAGGAAGCTAAAAGGCAGTCACTCTATTAAATACATACAAGGATAAACAGTTTGACGTCCCGACATTTGTAAACAGAGCGCACGTTGACGCCTAAGTAAAATATTTATTCGATTAATAGAACGATATGTCAACACATGCTCGATATCGATGCGTGGGAATTTCTTATATGTGCTGCACTAGTGAATGCCTGAGACTTTACTTGCATGAAGGTTAAGAAATGAAAATTATCTATCTAGTTTTTATTTCTTATATGTGTAAAGTGAAAATATTAAGTTATAATTCAAATTAATTCACGAGTTTGTAGTTAAGGATTTCTCTCGAAAAGTTACATTATGATGTTGGTATTGGTTTTTATTAGAAATACTTCAAGGAAATGAAATCGCGAGCACATAAATATTAATATTATTTATGATTATGGAAAAACGAGCTGAATTGTAAACACATAAAGCAGTTGTTATTCAAATGATGGCCAAACAAAATCTCTGGAGCATAACAATGTAGCTTTTGTATGAATATTTGAACAAATTTCTATCTGAATATAGGAGATCTTTAATCATAGGAATTTTTGAGATTTACTTTCAAAAATGCTGTTCCTAAATTACATTTTAGGACTGCTTGTTACAAGGACCATATCCTCTAATTTCTATGTAAAACATACTTGTAATCTGTACTAATATTATAAAGAGGAAAGATTTGTATTTTTGTATGTATTAAAGTAACTCAAAAACTACTGGGCCGGTTTCAAAAATTCTTTCACCATTAAAAAGCTACGTTATCAGTGAGTAACATAGGCTATATTTTATTATTTTGTCAATTTCAATTGGATAATCTTACTTCTTATTAATATTATAAATGCGAAAGTTTAGATAGACGGATGTTTGTTAGAGTTTGTAGCCTAAACGGCTGAACGGATCTCGATGAAATTTGGCATAGGCGTAGAGGATAGTCTGGAAGGACACATAGGCTACTCACTTTTGTTTTTTTAATTCCACGCGGACGGAGTCGCGGGCGATATCTAGTAAAACTATAAAAGCTAAAGTCAAATAAATGAACATCTCAGTTGTCCACTTAGCGACAACTCAAGGTATAAAAAGCTGTAAGCCAAACAAAACATCAGAGGACCGAGTAGACTCGACAGCGCCGCGATTGAATTTCAAATTAAAACAGTTCATGAAATATTAACAAGATAAAGCTGCGGTCACACTGGGATATTCAAACAGAATGCAGCGCGAATGAGCACGTGGTCTTGTGTTATGCTAACTCGGGACACGTCTAAAGTACCTCGGATTGTAAACTAGAAATTTTAAATTCCTTCACGCCTGTTGTTATCTTTATTTAAATAATCATAACACAAGTTAGCTGAAGAAAAACATATGTCAAGTTTATGCGGAAATGTAACTTATTCTATGAATTATTAAAGCAATCCGATTGTGTTTCGAACTTTATAAAATATAATTAAAATAAATAATGTCCATCAGTCGTGTTTAAAATACTTTCTGATAAGATCGCATACAATTGTTTAACAAAAAAAAAACTATATGCCTTATAAAATTATAATATCATTCGCTCACAACTTAACCTCTGTTGAACAAGTTACAAACAACCACGTGCGATACGAAAGAACTCAATTAAAAGCTCACAAGTAAACAAAAAGTTCAATCTCTCAATTGGATTCAAGTCGCGTTCTTACGCGCGTTGCATGTTGAGCGCAGGCGCATGCCATTAGCATCGCCCGTGGCCGCGACCGATGCGACGGAGTACCGCAAGAACACGTACATATTTACATACCTTTGTAAAAGTAACATATCTTATACACTTCTGATAGCGAAAAACATACATACATTCAAATTAATACGTCATTATTTCTTGTGAGACTTTATCTAGATCTATACTAATATTATAAAGGGGAAAGATTTGTATTTTTGTATTGAAATAACTCAAAAACTAATGGGCCGATTTCAAAAATTCTTTCACCATTAGAAAGGTAATTTATCTGTGAGTAACATAGGCTATATCTTTTTTTTTTAATTCCACGAGGGCGAAGTCGCGAGCAATTTCTAAAAAATCTTATTTCCAAGTTAAATTACCAGAATTCATAACGTGTTTTATATAAGAAACCTTCTAACCGATATTTTTAAATTACTAACATTTACTGAATAGACTTTCAAATATCCATTACCTAAATGAAAATAAAAATATATATCAGACTGTAACCTAGAAAAAAATCTGTTACATTTGATGACTTTAATGTATACAAAACAATAATAAAAATGTCTACGACAATATTGTTTTCACGAACCACTTAGCATGTCTTGGCAAACTGTCATTATTTTTTCAAACAACACTGTATATTTTTATTAGCAACAAAACGATCGTTGAGTACGCAACGTGTATTCAATGTATATCAATGAAGCTGAATAAATGTGGTATATCGTTATGCGAAGTGTTCTTGGAAGGGATTTCGTATCATTGAATGGACCTTTTCGATTTTAAGTCCGACCGTCCTCGTTTTATCTTTAGCCTTGAGAATAACATGTTCAATACATTGCGTTCATTGTAAACATTTAACAAATTTTTTTTTTTTATAAAATTATTAGTAGATTTTTGTTAATTTACTAATATTTCCTTTAACCATTCCAACTAAGCTCTAGGCTTGTGCTAGAATATGGTTCACGACAATAGTCGAATGGCGGGATTCGAACCCTCGACCTCATGATCGGTAGTCCGTACCCCAAACCATTAGGCTATTGGCGCTTATTAAAATTAAAATATATAATTATATGCGATAGAAAGAAACTTATACATACCGAGTCTATTTCTTTATGTTTTTTTTTTTAATTTCAATAGTACAGAAAACAGATATAGACGATAATTATAATGAAATCATGTATGTGCTTACCTCACGTAGCCATCAGCTCCGATTATGTAACATAGACTATTAATTTGTAAGGATCTGTAACAAAGAAAAATAGTACATTAATAGATATGCTTCTAGAAAAAATAGGCGGGAAATTCTTGAAATTATTTAAATGATAAGGTCATTTATTAATATTATAAATGCGAAAGTTTATATAGATAATTGTTACTACATATCCCAAGAACTGTTTAACGAATCTCACTGAAATTTGGCACAGATGTACAACAATTTGGAAGAACACACCGACTACTAAGTTTTTTAAATTCCATGTATTGTTATTGTTCCTCGTAACTGATTAGTCTAGGAGTCAGTATTGCGAAGTCATTCTTTTATATTGAATATCTTTATTTCGCTCCGACGGTAATGAGATCCAGCAACTAACCCTTTCGATGGGGTGCCGTTTGTAAATTATGAAGTCAGTGTGAAAATTATGTGCGTACACTCGGCGGTGCAGTTAATTACATCTGTTCGTAAAACAAACGATCTACGACTTAAAGCTGTTAACTTAAGAGCGGATTTCGTTTAACAAGTCGCCAGATGGCGCGATAAGCTACATCGGTGATTTCATGCAAGCATAAATAATGTAGTGAGCTATTCTATTTAATTATTTAATGAAATTGGACTCCTGTATCATAAACCAGTGCGTGGTGTCCCTCGGTTAATATTCTGTTTGTATGCGCCTGCGGCAAATTAATATGTTCGGTCAACAAAATTAATTAAAACCAAAGTTGGGCGGTTAGTTGGGTGGCTTTATTATTTTTTTGTAAATTAAAAACATACAGTTACATAATTAAAAATAGACGTCTATTGATAGATTACAACATGAATAAATGAGAAGACAAATGAATTTGTTATTTCTATATTTAATTAATTATTACAACATAATTTAAATTGAGAAATTAATTGAAATTGTTGTAACTTTTGAACGAATAAAAACAATTGAAATACTTTAAAAAACAAAAGGGAAGCGAGTAAATATAAACTGTGAGGTAAGCAAAGGGCAGCGGACATTATCGGGGTCAGAGGTCTCACCGCACATTCTTGTTGAGTGTATCAAGTTTCGATTCGCACGCGAAGGGCCGGACCTTTAGCTTGAAGTTTAAACTTCGCCTGACCGAGTTTGTCAATCCAGGTAATTATGGGATACATGTGTCACCTATAAATAGAAATCCACTTCTAGGGTTGTTTTTATTTCTACTAAATTCTTATAATGTTGGAGCGAACTACATTTTCTCGTTACCGATAAGCTAACGTGAGTCAGAATAAGACTCAAAAGCTTGCGAGTTAGATAGCGTTCACACTATCCTGAATTGTATACCTCGTCGTAATGGTTTATGTATGAACATAAATAGTACCATACAACGCACGGACCGTGTGGCGAGTACTTTCAGAAAGCGTTGTTTTCGAACGTTGCTGTGGATTTTTAGAAGACTTTATTTTAAGATTTTAATTTTAAGGTCAGGTTTAAGCACTTGACTTGTAATCTACAGGTCTTGGGTTCGAATCCCACCGCCATGTACCAATGTGATTTTCGATTTTTCGAATTTTCATATGTACATAATTTACCCGACGTTCTTACGGTGAAGGAAAACATCGTGATGCAACCTGCACATATCAGCGAAGAAATTCAAAGATATGTGTGAAGTCAACCAACCCGCACTTGGCCAGCGTGGTTGACTATGGCCTAGTCACCTAACTTAGGGTAGGCTCCGAGCCCCTTGGTGGGGACGTATAGTGAGCTGGTGATGATGATTATTTTAAGATTACCTTCAACACTCAACACAGTAGTATAGTAGTATTTTAAAATCATAAGTCTAGAGATGGTTTGCGTGAAAGGTGACATATCACGAAAGTGACGACTGAGAAGACGGAAGATAGATTAAACTGGAGTAGAATAAGGAGTGGAAAGTGATGAGTAGGCATCACTGCAAATTAACATGTAATTTACATTGCAAAAAAGTCAATAAAATATTTTTTGTAAAACATTCATTTGTTTTCATTGTCTATTTCCTTTTTAAATAAACAATTGAATATTGATCTTATTCTCTTTACAAACTGGAGTGTCCGTTAGCTGTCAATACGTCAGCGATTGTACATTGTTTACCCCACTTTCGAATAAATAGTTAAATGAATAGCGACAGGCGTCAAGAAGGCCGTAGCATTCGTGAGAATTCTAGGTCAGAAACGGGTGTTGGAGTACAGAGCAGCCACTCTCAGCAAGCCAACTTGTCGGGAGAGCATTAATTACACAGCTTGTGCGAAGTAGAACGCGTGTAGGCTTCAAGCGGATTTAGGTTAATGAAAAAAATTTTATATTACACAACATTTTCTCTGCTCGGCTTCAACTACTGTAATCAACTGCTCTGTGATTGATTTGTAGTCAACTCTTTGACTAGTTGTTACAACAATAGAAGTAGTAACTAAAATAAAGAGACCCAAAAATTTAACTTTATTTATAAAAGTTTTGTTAGGAAAACCTTTCAACACTGACATTATAAGTAGAACTACAAAGTACACCAGATTAAATAAACACTCATCGAACTCTGTACTGGCCAAAAATAAAAAGAAATAAGAATTTGAAAATTTAAAAATGGAAAATTTTGAATTTAGAATTTAACAATTCCGTAGCATGCACTTGAGATGAAGAGCGTCTGTATCGAAAGGCGTGCATTCAGCCAGCCCGAAGCCAATCGGCAGTCAGGCGTACTCGTCTTCGCCCGCGGCGTCAACCGCAACCCTGTCTGCGGTACAAATGCACGCGACTGTATCGGTTGATTTTTTGCGGCTGCGGTTTTGAATATTTTTTGCACAAATATTTTTTTCCAGCATTTCTATGAATACGTGTATTTAAATTATTCCATTAAATGTTTTCAATACGTTTACTGGCACCGATTATGAAAATGTTAAAGGAGGGCAGTAAAAGTTCTTTTTTCTTATTCCTCAATAAACATAAGAATGTGATAGCGGAAGAGAGAACATTCTTAAATAATGTTGTCTTCAAGATTATAAGTATCAATTTTTAAACAAAATTAAATTTTACGAAGTCAGGTTATCTTTAAAGTAATGAAAAGTAATAGCTCGACATTAAATAGGTCTATAAAGTCATATCTACATAAGTGCTATTAAGAGAAATGTAACATCCAAAGAACGTTTTCTAATCGTTTACTAACAAATGAATGTATACTCACCATTAAGGTTTATTAAACTCTAAGAACCCTTTTCCACAAGCGCGACTAACCAGTCCTTTGAACAATACGCCTATCTTCTTCCCTAGTATGGCCGCGACTGACCATAGAAATAGCAGTCGCTTAATGGAAATGGGTTTTAACAAACAAGTCGCGGGGTTCTCTCACGTCTGTAACGCGAGAGTATAGAATCAACAAATCATTCTGTCTTTTTATCTCGATCCTGGCTCGTTGACAACTTGACGTACGTTGGTGGAAATGACAGGAGTTAGATGTCATACCTTCAATAGATATCGAATTGTTGAGTGACGCTTAATTAGTACGATTACCTGATTGATATGCTCGAGTTATTGAGCAATAGTTATTGAGATGGAAAGATGATAATTGAGTCGATGTTTCATACAAATAGATGATTATTAATTAAGCATGCATTTAAGATGAACTTCGAACTATGCTTCTTTACAGTTTTTTGTTTATTACGTCTTTTGTTTTGATGAATCTGGACAATTCCTAAAATAACCTAATTTACAACTTTAGCAGGTTCTCCGAGCAGATTTGATTTGACTCTTTATAAATTAATAACAAAATTTAGCGTTTGTAAAAACGCTTCATCTGTTTACTTGAACCTCTGTTACTCGGTCCATACCGGTCCGAAGGCAGCGCTCACCTGCCGACTGATTCATGGGTCTCTTACTACTAAATTATGCGGCCGGCGCGCCCGTCGCTTTTTATATCCCCCTACAAGTAAGTGTTTAAATTAAACGTCATTCATGCGCACCGATATACAATACTCGTACCTCTCTCGTATGTTTCGTTTCATTGAACATTTCAATCGAGATTTCGTGTCCGAAGCGAGTTAATTAAACACTCTTTTTTCGGGATTCACTTCGTATAGTGGTCGATAGAACGTGAACTAGTTTTTAATGTTCATCCTTAGGAAATCTCAGTTTGTTATAGTTGAAAACCTTAAACACGTAAATGGATCGACAAGAACGTAAGGTATTTAAGACAAAACAAAACTTATCTTTAATCCAAAAACAAATACCTACTCGGAAGCTTTGTGAGAAAGGGCATGTAATTCCGTTAGTATGATTCATCGCGCCAATCGAGAACCGTTACATTGCTCTTGCAATTAGTAACTAGAAAATAATACGATTAGGAATCTCGATTAGCACTGAATCATCGGCGTAATCGAATTAGCGCGAATGCTCGATACATCGAATCAATCATGGTAATGCGGCGCACGGGGCGGTGCTAGCGAAATATCCAATTTTACTCATGTCATCGCTCAAAATTGACGCTAAGCCAAACATTCTGAAACGATAATGATACGATCTTTGCTAATTTGGTGTGTTCTAGCGTAATTGGAGGCCATGCCACAATCTCGGTGTTTACATGCTAGGGTCCAGTTAGTGTAATTGTTAAAGTTTCTCTTTGCTGAACTTTTTAATTGGAAAGATTAGTGAAATTCGAATTCAAAGTAGTTTAAAATTCAGTTACGAGGTTAGCGTCATGATTACATTTGTTTTCTTATTTTACTAATGTTATTTTTGCGACAGTTTACATGGATAGATAGATGGAATTATGTTACGTATATTAATGAATTTTGGCAAAGGTGTAGAGCATAGTCTGAGAGAACACATAAGCTACTTACTTTTTGTTTTTATTAATACCACACGTATGGAGTCGCGGGTAAAAGTATGCATAGGTTTCAAAGAGAAATATAAAACAAGACATTTTTATTGTTGAACAAACCTGTAAATACGATAGCTTGCGAAGATATCTGGGCAATTTCCGCCGCATCGACAAGGAAGAGATTGCATCACAGGAAAAAAAACATCGGATCTCGGGCGGAATAAGTCGGGACCTGGCAACAGTCTCCTGTGTATTCCGATATAATTCTGAGAGCTAGATGCTGGTTTGCATTCTAAATAAGATCGATCAATACGACTTGAATTCGAATTGTTGCGTTTCGTATTTTGATAAAATGTAAACGCTTTTGTAGAAAATGTGGATAACATAACAGTTATCCATACTGTATTTTTAAGAAACAAGGTCTTTGGAAGTTCAGATGGGTTTTTATTGCTTGAGTTAAAGATTTTTCTGATTCTTTTAATAACGTATCTGTTAATGTTCCTTGATAATCTGGTAGTTATTATAAAATGCATGTTTTTATATATATTTTTAACAGCGAAAATATATGTTCCCCGTGGAATTAAACAAAAATGTTTATTACAATATCGAAAACGCTTGGACATCTTAGTTTCGCACAACACACTTCACTGTAACTTTAAGTAACTAGTTTTCTTTTATTAGGCAAACTTTCCTTTTGGCGAGACTCTAACAGTCGAATATGGAGTTTTAGGATAATGGTTTTATGCTTTTCGCAATGTGATATGGGTTATTTACAAATTTGAAAGTAACGTAGTTTAGAACATTGTGTTTAAGATATTTCATACACCTGTTGTTAAGGAACATGAACGAATGATTTAACAACGACATATCAGATGAAACCATTTTTCACAAAATTCATAATTTGTATATATTTGTCCATACATAAAACAAGTATTTAATATTTAATTACTTACAAACCGAAGTTCCTTATTTTGGTTTCTAACTTACCAGTATAAGGGAGATCGTTTTATAAATAGTTTCCCATCTAGAACTGAAGATAGAGTCGTTGATAAATCGTGAGGTAAAAAATGTATTAAATCGTTGGTTATAAATTGTTACCTCCTCGTCAATCAAGGAGTACGTCGACCTCAGCGTCACCCGTTCAGTTCCCAGAGGAGCGTCACTTTTTTATCGCGTCTCTCGGAAGCGTTCCCAGGAGTCATTTCAGAAATATCCGTGAAGAATGTAATAGAGAAAGAGCGAATGAAAGATGTGAAAGGAAAAACAAACAATAATTCGAGACGTTGCGAATTGATGTTACCGGAGAAACATAAGACAATCGTGGCCGAAGGGAGGCCCAAATTACTTTCCTCGTGTATTATTTTTTGGATTTATCTATTACTAGCTATTGCCCGCGACTTCGTCTACCCAAGATTAAGATAAAAAAGTAACCTATAATATGACCGTAAATGTCAGCTACCCTTCAGTGAAAATCCGGTCGAAATCAGCCGTTTCGGAGATTACCCGGAACAAACGAGGCTTGCGAACAGACAGACAGATAGACAAAAAATTGTTAAATGCGATTTTCGTTAACAGCAACGCATATCCCAAAATCTGGAATTTTGACATTACAAACATACACTCCAATTTTATTACAATAAAACGTAAACACACATTTCTTTGTTATCTGGGATGTCAGCAATCATAGAATCTTTTTCAATAATTATTTTTTAGTAAAAGTCTTTAGTTTAGACGTTTTAGGGTACATATTTTCACGCTATTTAATTTGGGGGTGAATAAATTGCAAAAGAAGCTATGCTAGAAAGGGACAAAACTACAAATCAATAGTAGCAAAGATTGTCGTGGCACCGGTAATTGTTTGCTAATGGCAAAGGATTCTTTTATCATTTAGGCATTTGAATTTTGATATCTGCATATAAAAGTTTTAATAAAATCCAATCTAAAACCAACTACATTGGGGATCGATTTAGTTTAGCATGCCAGCACGCCAAGCCAGAATTTATTTTTCTATACATTTGGGAATGTTTTAATTTTCGTTTGGCCAAGAGCCCGGTGGTTTATTATTGCGAGAACTTACACTTCACGTGAAACTAACGGGCTTCATTTCGAAATTTAAATAGAAAATAATCTATAATTATTACAATAAAACGTAAACACACATTTCTTTGTTATCTGGGATGTCAGCAATCATAGAATCTTTTTGAATAATTATTTTTTAGTAAAAGTCTTTAGTTTAGACGTTTTAGGGTACATATTTTCACGCCATTTAATTTGGGGGTGAATAAATTGCAAAAGAAGCTATGCTAGAAAGGGACAAAACTACAAATCAATAGTAGCAAAGATTGTCGTGGTACCGGTAATTGTTTGCTAATGGCAAAGGATTCTTTTATCATTTAGGCATTTCAATTTTGATATCTGCATATGAAAGTTTTAATAAATGAAAAATGAATTAAAGTCCTTTAACATTTAATTCTAGTAGTTTATTTTATACATTGAAACATCCACGATGGGAAGACAAGGTATTGTCCAAAACTATGCGCTTTTATACTCCATGTTACAATGCAGGTCGAAAAATAGCGGCGAAATGTTGCTGTTTACAAAATGTAAATGCACAACGTAATATAAAAAAATACAAACATTTTTACAAACTCAATTATTTTTAAAGATTTAAGTATAATTCAATTTGTCAACTCTATTATATTTTATTCATTGACCTTATATGTCAACAGTAAATACCATTTTAAACGTACAATACGAATCGATAATATCCATTACACGCTCAGGTAAAAATCGGTTTTCAAATTACAAACAACATAATAACATTCTATCTTTTGCTCGCGTCTTGACACGCAGTTGAGTTTATTAATTACATACAAAAATACAAATCATTCCTGTTTATAATATTAATATAGATTATGTTACAGATTCAAATTCGAATAGTAATTCTGTACTCTAACCACTACCTTCGCTTTCTAAACATTTAATATGAATGGAATAGAAATTTCGCAATCCGCTATTTTAAAAGAGCATTTGCGGCCGTGTCGGTTACTTTGCTATGGTCGGCGTCACCGCAAGCTCTTAATAAATTGTAACAATATCACTGCATTTACTGGTTTCGTTTGAATTAAATTATTTTGTAAAACGAAAAGAAAAATACGTCATTAAAATATTGCTAATGCCAGCTACAGGCGCTTAGTTCTAACTGAAGATTCGATCTGTTCAGTTAAAACTGCGTAATTAGGCAAATCTGTAACTTTTCAACTGATTAATTATTGCCTATGTGTATTAAATGAACAGTTAGAGTATTCAGTTAGAACTACGCGGCTTTAAACATTAAATTTAAGTACTGATTTAATTTTAACCCCATATATGATTTTTTATTTGCTTTTCATACAAATCAGTTCATTTACAACATTTCTTATTGTTTTAGTTGTTACTTTACAAGGACTTGATGCTCGAAATAATATTCATTAACAAGAAAACTTCGCAAAGTTTCGTAAGTTTGCTGTAACAAGACGTGTCAGTAAAAAGTTCGGTCGCTCCGAGTAAATTAGAACCGAGTGTGTTCATAATGAAGATAAAAGAAAATGGAAAGTAACTTTTCATACAATATTTATAACGACACTAACTGTTGCTCGCTACTTCGCCTGCGTGTAAAATTTCTTGTCAAAGTTACTGATAACATAGCTCTTTAAAGATAAAAGAAATTTTGAAATCAGACCATTAGTCTTTGAGTTATATCAATACATACAATTTTCTAAAAATACAAATCTTTCCTATTAATAATATTAATATAGATGAATAAAGCAACATCTTTTTAATACTATTATTTCTTTGAAAAAGGCTTATCTAGGAACTAAATAATAATAATTATGTTTCTAGACATTTATATCCAATCGCATTCACTTAATTTCAATTTATTATTTTAATAAATACAATTTCTTTGTAAAAATACACATTTTCAAACTATCCCTACAAAGCACCAATAATACGATTATACAAATCCGACGTGTAAGCAAGCGTAATCGTAATATTAATGCGAAAAGCGCAATATCGCTGAAAACGATAATTCATAAAAAAGGGTGACCACGCGATTGTGGGGCGCTGGATAATTACCGTTAATGTCTTGCGGCAAACGCGGACGCTAATCGGATTATTATCCCGCCTGTCCGCAGAACAAGGGTTAGGGTGCCTATAAATTATGACCTAACACCATTCAGATACAAAAACATTCACTCTCATAAGTGTGAAGTCGTTTTGCCTTAAATGTCAATTTATCAAACATTTAAACAATAACTATTATTAGAATTCTAAAAACGCTGAACACAACTAAGTTATCTTTTTTAACAATATATGACAGTGAAATTAGTATTAAATATAAACTGAAAATGTATATTAAAAAAAAGACAAAAATTATGTTTGATGATTAACTCGCAACCTTGTCACCCTAAGCAGGTGCGGTGGGGTGCAAATCCGTCATAAATCGTACTTGACACCTTTAAATAAGTTTAATAAAAACTAAACGCGTACTAAGGGTGTAATTACAAAATCACATAAAATTTCAATAACAAAGTGAGAACTCAGGAATTTATCTTAGCAATGACTAAAAGAAATTTACAGTTCATCATTTGACTAAGTGATTACATTAAGAAAATAATATTTTAATTGCACCTAGATTCTAGATATACTAGCAACAATTAGTTATAACACTTTTTAATACATCAATACAAAAGCGGTCTACGAGCGTAAAATAAAACAATCAGACTTTAACGAACCTAATTAACGCTTCAACAAAAGATTAATTGCTTCAACCTCAGCGCTCATTATAAGTTTAAAATTAAAAATAACATCCTGGATATAACAGGCCGCGGCGACATCTGGTAATGACAATTGAAAACTCGTTACCTGCGAAACAATTTGTGTGTTTTAACGAGTCGGGAAGACGGGACGCGACGTCGAACAATAGCTGCACGCTCCAACTGACCTATATACCGGAATCAGGTTAACTGTTTGTATTTTTCGCGTTTCACCGCGGAGCATGTGGATCTTCTTATTCCCGAGCGTAATAGCCTATTTGCCGATAAATTATTCGAGTTAAACAACGCGCGGCGACGTAGAAAAGCCGAGAGGGACCTTTATAGGGTAGAGGTTTTGTAACATTGAGACTTCTGAACATCCGGCTGATGTCCCACGAGGTAATAAGCGAACTTGGTTTACTGGAGACTTATTCGTTTGTGTTTTGATGTATAGGGAAAAGTTGAAGTTAACATTTAGGATTTTTTTTAATTGATACACACAAAATGTGCATCATAAATGAATTTCGAAATAAAAACATACATAAAAAGGCCTATATTAAATACTAGCTGTTCGCGTGCGGATTCATCTGCGTGAAATTATAAAAACTTTATTTTATTGTTTTTATTGTTACGTTTAATGGCGTGTAAATATATAGCCTAAAGCGTGACGTAAATGTAAGGCTTTTTAATAAAAAAAAGAATTATTCAAAAATATGCTGTAATTGCTGACATCTTAGGCAACAAAGAAGTGTGTGTTTATGCTTTATTATAATAGTATAGATGAGACATGTATGAAACGAATTTAACAAAGTACAACATTCATTTATTTATTAAAATGAAGAAAGGTTCAATGGCCTCTGAAACTTACGTTCGGTAATAATGGTAACTAAGTTTAGAGCGTAGTTTGTTCACACCCGGAGGAAATTTCTTAGAAAACCGTCCGCCACATCTGTTGTACGCCGTCTCGCAACTTTAGCTCGCTGCGTTCAGTTGCCGCTTTACATTTTCCCCATGGATTCTGCCATTAATCAACCCTTCCATGGGTCGAGGAGACCCAATCGTAGTCTGCATGAACAACCAATCCCAAGTGATTAATTGATTAACTAGAAGGTTCGTTTGCAAGTAATTTTCATGATTTATTGCATAAACTAAGCGAAACAGTCGGTTAAAACATTTACAAATCGTGCGAGGGGCTTTGACCTAAAACACTTTTCGAATACGAGCGATTATTCCTTGGTCGTTCGCGCAGATGAATGGTCGAGCGCTGTTGGCGATCGTACCCGAGAAATGGGCTGTAAGGCAAATTAATTAACAGTCCCAAAGCATGCAAGAGTTGGCACAACGCGTGTGAGAAATTCGATGAAACAGATTGATCCGAACAATGTACTATAATTGCTGTTTAATAGGTTTTAGTATTTACAATAAGTAACTAAATATCTCTAGAATCATATCAAATAGTATAATTTTAATTCAGTTTCGTTATGACATTTAAATTACGCAAATGACTAAAATGCTTAAAAGTAAAAATGAGCGTGTATTAAGAGAATATCGATTCCGTATGATTTATTAAAAGGCAATCTCAAAGTAATACTCAAATTAATCATTCCATTCTATGTCCGAAAGGAATAATTCCATCTTAAAAATGAGGAAAACCGAGAGGGAATGGAGACATCAAACGTCGATCGGCATCGATGCTCTAATGTCAATAACATCGTTTACAAAGACCCGATGAAATTCGGTGAATCAATTCCAAAACCTTTAATTGGCCCTTTTGCAAGTGGGGCAGGGGAAAGGCAGAGCTTTTTGATGTCCCTCCACCCTCCCTACTGACTTAAGAAAATACTCGCGACGAGAGGTACGACAAAAGAATTTAATTGATTCCAACAAAGAATGTCTTTCGGAGTTGGAATCTATTGCTTTTTCTACATCTTTCTTATTGAAATACTTGAGATTTGCTTGTAAATAAAACATCTTTTGAAATGTACAGTATTGTGATGATTCGGATGAAGGGACTGGTGTATTTGGAAGATTAAAAATTATTGAGATATTTCTTTAAAGGAAAATTAATTAGCATCCAGCATACCGACAAGAATCTTTACAATATAACAACACATAATACTCGTACAGAAGCCTTAGATGAAATAAATGTGATGAAAGAATTAAAGAAAGTAATAGTAACGACTAGCTGTTCGCGTGCGGATTCATCCGCGTGAAATCATAAAAACTTTATTTTATTGTTTACATTTGTCAAATTATCAATAGCAAATGTCAAAATGACAAGACATGACAAACCTTAGCAATCTCTCTTTCAAGAAAGACCATAAGTTGGTGCCAACATCTTGATGTTGGCACCAACATCTGGTCTCTTTCCCACATTAGGGTTTTTATCCAAAATATTTACCCCCTAAGTTAAATGGCGTGAAAATATATAGCCTAAAGCATGACGTAAGTGTAAGGCTTTTTATTAAAAAGAGAATTATTCAAAAATATGCTGTAATTGCTGAGATCTTAGGCAACAAAGAAGTGTGTGTTTACGCTTTATTATAATAGTATAGATATAGATAACTACTAGGTGCGACGAACTATAATAGGACATTAATAAAAATATAGCGATAAAATATAATTCCGTCGCTTTAAGCAGTTCCTTCGGAACGGACGAAGCTATTTAAAACGGATGAGTGATACAAATGGTACAATAAATTATATCTAAACCGGCGTCTATCATTTGTTTTAGTTTCCGTCCCAAAATGTATCAACATTTATTGACAGGAAGGATTACTAGAGAATTATTTTTTACGAGACTGAAAACGTAAACGAAATTACTAAAATTCAATATACTTTTGCATGAGATTATGAAATCCTTGTTGAAACAGATAGCTAATAACAAGAGGCCTTTTCTTGAGGAATCCAATCGACTTGATCTGAAGGAAACACAGGTAGAGGACAAAAGACTTCCAACGCGGATACTCTACAAAGCCAAGCAAAGGGCTGAGTAAAATAGCAAAGGAGAATACAATAGCCAAAGCATAGTTGTAGAACATTAAAAGCTTCTTCTGATTTATCTTTAAATTGATGAACGTATAAATACTAGTAGAATCTTAATGTTTTATGTACTTGATGATATTAAATTTTAACACTTTATTTATTATATTTAGAGCAGTAACTGAATAGAAATTCTAGTTCTGTGCCTAAACATATCAACGAAACGTTGAATTTAACTAACCAGTTTGTTCAGCGTTTGATCCCATTCAATTTATCTGGCATCTTCGTATCGGGCGGACCTGTATCGACTGAACGATAACATTCATATAAAACTTCGATCTACGGAGAAAGGACACGTTTAAGGGGCGTAATCAAATTTCACTCGAGTCTTTAAGGGTTGAAACCGACAACTTTGAGCCACCCTAATAAATTATATTGTCGACAAAACTGCTACCGAGTGCCACACTTCGTTGGCTCATCTAATTGGTCCAAATTTGAGTCGACCCGGCTTATAATTGGGGCGAATTTAGGGGATCGTATGCGCCTCGAAATTAGTACAAATTCGAACGTTGGCCGGATTAGGTGAATGCCGCGGAACCGCAGCACTAATGCGCCCCACTCGTATGGATAATAAGTTTAAATTATTAAAGCCAACACTTTGAAGTCGAGAGCTTTCAATATTGCTATACCAAAAACATTTTTAACGGTTTAGGTAAAGATTAAATGATGCAGATGTTTTGGTGGTCTCGATTTCCTTGTTCCTCAAAAGTGCTTATATCCAGTTAATATTTAAAAACGAATAAATAAAAACAATTATTTACTATAAATAAAATAAACAACATTGTGGTCAGTACTGTATAGTCTGTGGTTATTTGGTACAAGTCAATTCGTTGTTAAAACAAATGAATCCCGCTGTCCTATTTGCCTGGTAATCAGGCTTTGACAAAGGTTGTTGCAACAAAAGTGGCCGCTGTGATACATCCAGGTTGCATGTCAATCAAGACTCGCCCATGAAGGTTTAAATACTAGATACATACGAGTATTGGTATACTGCACACTGAATCTCACTAGTGTTTTAATTGTTTATCTACTGGCTTTCACCCGCGACTCTGTCCCCGTGGAATTAAAAAAAAAACAAAAGTAAATACACCTATGCCAAGATCCGTTCCGCAGTTTAGGCTACAAACTCGAACAAAAATCCATCCATCCATTCAAATTGTCGCATTTATTATATTAATAAGATTGTTAACTGTACTGTACAATTGCAACAATCCAAAAGTCCAATCCAATGCAAGCATACATTTTAAATTAGAATCAATTAAATGATGCTGTATTTCAGATTTAATATCTTTTTTTTTATTTATTTATTTATTTTTTATTTTTTTTATTTTTATAAAAAAGGTACACCAATTGCATGTTCAAATATCACAACCAAATTAATATACTGTAGACAATGAAAAACAAAAAGCAGAAGAACATACAGATGACAGGCGTACACAGCGCTCACAAGAAAATGATGTTTTATTTATTTATTTATTTATTTTTTATTTTTTTTATTTATTTATTTATTTATTTATTTATTTATTTATTTATTTATTTATTTTTTATTTTTTTTATTTATTTATTTATTTATTTATTTATTTATTTATTTATTTATTTATTTATTTATTTATTTATTTATTTATTTATTTATTTATTTATTTATTTATTTATTTATTTATTTATTTATTTTTTATTTTTTTTATTTATTTATTTATTTATTTATTTATTTATTTATTTATTTATTTATTTATTTATTTATTTATTTATTTATTTATTTATTTATTTATTTATTTATTTATTTATTTATTTATTTATTTATTTTTTATTTTTTTTATTTATTTATTTATTTATTTATTTATTTATTTTTTATTTTTTTTATTTATTTATTTATTTATTTTTTATTTTTTTTATTTATTTATTTATTTATTTATTTATTTATTTTTTATTTTTTTTATTTTTTTTATTTATTTATTTATTTATTTATTTATTTATTTATTTATTTATTTATTTATTTATTTATTTATTTATTTATTTATTTATTTATTTATTTTTTATTTTTTTTATTTATTTATTTATTTTTTATTTTTTTTATTTATTTATTTATTTATTTATTTATTTATTTTTTATTTTTTTTATTTATTTATTTATTTATTTATTTATTTATTTATTTATTTATTTATTTATTTATTTATTTATTTATTTATTTATTTTTTATTTTTTTTATTTATTTATTTATTTATTTATTTATTTATTTATTTATTTATTTTTTATTTTTTTTATTTATTTATTTATTTATTTATTTATTTATTTATTTATTTATTTTTTATTTTTTTTATTTATTTATTTATTTATTTATTTATTTATTTATTTATTTATTTATTTATTTATTTATTTATTTATTTATTTATTTATTTATTTATTTATTTATTTATTTATTTATTTTTTATTTTTTTTATTTATTTATTTATTTTTTATTTTTTTTATTTATTTATTTATTTATTTATTTATTTATTTTTTATTTTTTTTATTTATTTATTTATTTTTTATTTTTTTATAATATAAGGTGGCAAACGAGCAAGCGACCACCCGAATCCGCCAAAATGGCGAAGCGACCGTTGCCCATAGACATCCGCAATTGCAGATGCGTTGCCTACCCTTAATCGACGGAGGAGGAGACGCACATAAAGAGGATATTTACCTTTCCTATGCGTCTCCTCCGCCGTCAAATCCACTATCCCTTCCCATTCTTTCTCATAAGAAAAAGGGTGGGAAGGAAAAGGGACCAAAGTTGGGCCTCCGGCACCACATTCATCAGACGAAACGCGGAATTACTCCCACTTCACGCCTGTCTTCTGTGTGGTCGTGGTATTTCACCGGGCGAGCCGGCCCATTCGTGCGAAGATGTTAAAGCGAGAAGAAGATGTAAAATCTTAACTGTATTTAAAGAAAGAAAGACCCCGTAACCAAAAAAACATACGTTTGTATAGTTTTTGGGATAGTAAAGAATCGTGCCAAATAGAAATCTGTAATCATTAACATTCTAAGTACAACAGTATAAAGTTAATGTTATTGAATAAAGAATTTTAAATCAATCTCCGAGCAATCTTTTAAATGCATACCCTTTTAATTTAAAATGTGGTATAAAATTCTTTAAGACATTGTAAATTTCATGAATGGTCAATAAAGTCCCAGTCGGCGAAGTAGCAAGTTACATCGACATAAAACTATACAACGTATAACATAAACGTCGGATTCTCCGAAGTAACAATTTACAAATGGATTGTGAAGTAATGTTACAGTTTGTTTAGAAATAGTTATGCTATCGTTGTCCTGCATCGTTTGTACACAATTGATAGTATACATACTATTAGTATACATTATTAGTATACACTGTATTATTAGTATACACTACATTATTAGTATACACTGCATTATTAGTATACACTGCTATGTTTTACGTTGATAATTAGCGTAATATGCGTCAAGTAACGTTGTAAATATAAAAAAAAATCTTATGCATTTAACATACTGTTTTATATTTTTATAAATCGATACGTTTAATACGAGTATGCTAGTACATTTTAAAAGCGAAGTTTTTCAATACCGATAAAATTGAAATGCAAACAATTTTTCGACTAAAACATTTCATTAAGCGCTTCAAAGTTCAATGAATGTTTGAATTGAAATAAGTTAAACTCGTAAAAGCAAATTAAGTCCGTGCCGAAACGTATTCGTAGGAGTGCAGATAAAACGCGACGAGGACGCGCGGGCGACGTATACCAACTTACACAATCACGGTTTGTTCGACGCGGAAACGTTTTCACGACAAAGCGTGTTCCGCCAACATTCCTAATTAAAGCTGCGACAGTCTCGTCGAAGTTTTCCCTGTAAGTTCCAAATCTTCGAGGCGAAAGAATTCCTCGCTAATTAGTGTAAGTTTATGCAAGTCTAGGTACAACGCCAAGTTTTAATTACGCCTACATTTCGATGTCAATCAAGCGTCGTAGAACCTTTTTCTAACGCTCCCTCGATAAATCTTCGGCGCCATTATTCTCAGATTAACGACCGCTCTTGAGGTTGTGTTTTGTTTAACTCTCGCAATGAATTTATCAATTGAAAATCCATTTAAAGGTTTGTTTCTAATTCAATTATTATGTTTAGAATCGAATATTTAAGTTGTTACCGGTTGCTAATTTACGGCAAAATGTGTATCAAACAAGCTTCAAAATAAGTAATGTAATGTAATATTTAAAATAAAAACAACCAACGAACAAAAATATAAAAGAAACTCAACAATAGAAAGAAGGTTTCTTTTCAGTCCCTGTTGAATGGACAATGAAAACCAAGGAGTTTTATAATAGTAAAATTTATTTTTATTTCAAATTGTTTTTTTGTCCACTTTTGGCACTTTCAAAAACATTTTCTTATATAATATTTTAAATTATAAATTGTATCCACAATGAAAATGTTATTGAATATCGATGTCAGACGATTAAAATGTATAAATTATGCGTTCATCGAATCCAATATATGAATTCAGTATAATTCCAAAGAACGAAAACATACTCCATTTTCTTAAAAAAAATTAATGTCACAAAATTTTCTAAAACTAATTATCTCGGATCAACTCTACAGTAGTCTCTGTTCTTCTTAAAGTAATATTCACAGTAGGGGCGTGTCTACAGATACACAACTTTCCGCTTTTGTTTGCAAACATACGTATAATTATGCTAATAAATGTTACGTTTTCTTGTTCTTTGCTCGTACTTACGTATTCTCATTGAGTTTTAATAAAAAGGTCAAACTTGGATCATCCGAATTAGTGAAACACGAACACGATTTTATCAGGAATCTTTCCTGCTTTGAAGACTAATTTTATACAGTTAAGGAATTTAATTTAGTTCCCACTAAGGTACAGCAAATTGTCAGACGTCATTGCACATTAGGTAAAATGGTATTTCACCGAAATGTATAAGAAAATAAAGTCCTCGACTGCATATCTATGTCTTCTAAGCTCAAGTACATTTAAAACAGTATATGGGTTAAGTTGATATCTTGATCAATTTAAGTAAGGCGTCGGAGCTTGGATTAACTTATTTAATTTCTACCCTCACAAGACTTAGCCAGTATCTAATAAGCGCTCCAGATCTAACAGTAGGTCAGGGGCGTGTTAACCCTATCAGTGCGAAGTGAAAGCAATCTTGAGATATAAATGGGTTGCGATTAAAAATAATTAGCGATGGAAAAGTGGGCTTTTGTTGACGTCAGCATTTACAGGGTTAAGAGTTCGTAGTCATCTTATTCAATTGAAAAAACTATAAATAAAATTGTTCATCAGCAACCTGGTTTTGTTCCTACAGAGAGTCGGAACAATACTACTCTTCCATACAATTTCTATTAGTCGTCAGAATTAAAATTGAATATTTCACAATTAGAAAATAAATTACCTACTTTTCCTGTGCATTTAAGTTTCTGATCCTTTCAACTATACTATATTAATATTGTTATGAAAGTCACTTTTCAATGACCATTCAAACTTCGCTTTCTAGTGTTTGTTATGACCCAATGAATGGCCAATTGATTCACATTTTGTCGGCCATTTCAGTCAGCATTTTATGTCATGTCAGCTCGGATTTTATATTTTGGTACATATCTTTTTCATTCGTCTTGCTTCTCTTTCATCGTGATACAACGGAAATAAAGATCACGCGAACGATGACGTACAGATTATTTTACTTCCCTTTATTTGACCCAAAAAATTAGGTTAGCAGTGCAATTTGAGTTTTTCAAGCGTATGTAGAAAGTGTTATATGTACGAATGATTTTCACTAACCGCCTCACTCAGAATTGATTCTCATACTAAATGACTGACGCTTTATTAATGACTGAGACATTAATTTTAGTAAGATTATTGATTAGTAGAGATCGATGTTTTTCTATAGTTAACTTAAGACAGTAACTTTATTTATTTACTAGGTTTTGCCCACGACTACGTCCGCGTGGAATGAAAAAAGGAAGTTGCTTATGTGTTCTTCGAGACTGTCCTCTACATCTATGCCAAATTTCATCGAGATCCGTTAAGCAGTTTAGGATACAAACTCTAACAAACATCCATACATCCATCTAAACTTTCGCATGTATAATATTAGTATGATTACAATAATTTTGGACACTATTACTAAATATGTATCTCAGAGGAAAATGTGTTGCAAACGTATTTATTTTCCTATTCTACGTCACAAATCGGACTGATTAAATATAAACTTTTCCCGCGTTCGAGACTGGCTGCGATATCCACAGGGAGGTAACTTCGTAGACGACGATTTGTCAGCTTCCCCCAGCTATCTATTCGACACTTAATTTTTGAGAAAACTAACGCAACTGTTTTGAACACCCTTGAGAAAATACAACGGAAGAAATTTTATAAACATTTGGTTTATGATTTATTTGTTCATCATACATCAATCACATTACATTACAACATTATAAGACAAGATTATATTGTTTGTTTGTTTGCATTGAAAAGGAATCAAAACTACTGTAACCATTTAAAATATTTCACTGTTAGGAAGGTACAATGTCCCCGAAGTGACAAAGTCGCGACCAAAATTAGTAATTAAATTCTGTCCCGTCAGTAAAAAAATTATGTCCCGTTCTGAAATTAGTTTACTATAATATTTTTCAAGGTTTTATTATACATGTAAGTTGACATCGTAAACATGGGTCGTTACATTCGTTATCCACGGCCAGGGCTGCACAAAGCAACGCAGCTGATCGCAGCCAAAGGGAGACGAGGGGCGGCGCCGGCGAGTCCGCACTAGAAATATTATTTATTTCTTTTAGTCGACGACGCGGTAATCACATTTACTTTTGTTCGTTTCGGCCCTTTCATTCGCTTAATCGTGTTATTTCGGGACCTTGGAGAAGCAATCTTGTGAGTCCAAGGCAAGAAAGCGGAGCGGGAAGCGATAGAATAGATAAGATCGTTAATGTTTTACAAAGGAATTAATTTCCGCTAACAGATAGGTTACTAAAATAAACATAAAACTAACAAAGTTCAAATGATTAGATTAATATTGCGTCCTTAATAATGTATTTCCTTAAGAAATGTGCACGATGTTAAAATACTTGTAGCTTTGACCAACAATTAAGAGTTTCCAACATTCGAGCCAGCGCGATGTGGACCTGTAGCCTCGACGCAACTTGTTACTAACTTTTCTGTCTGCGGCTCCCGGCGTTACAGCTTTGTACACTCAATTAATTTCTTTCTCTACTCTTTATAACATGCCTTACACTGCTTTCTTCGCTTATTTACATTATCTTAATTGAGAAACATGTAGACCAGTATTCCTGCTAAAATTTAAATTGCTGTAAAATCTTTAGTAGATAAGTTATTCTAAATTTAGGACCAATTTAAAAAATCTGGCAAATTTAAAAAAACAGATGAAATTTTTCGATATCTAAAAGTCTTGACAATCTGATAAAAGTCGATGACTGTGTCATTTTTGCTTCGGATATTGATACTAATAAAGCTAATAACATTAGTCGCTGATATCTTATAACTTGGTCCACACAAAATAAGGGTCGAGCGCACACCGGAGGAAGGAATCATATGTCGAGATAGTTGTGTGACGTTAATACTGCGTTTACGAAACATTGGCAGTTGAATAAACGCTGTCGTGAAGATATTTTGTCAACATAAATGTCTATTGGAGTATCAAAATAAATTATTTGATAGTGGAACCCAACTTTGGCAAACGGACATCATGTCAAATGTCGTTGAGTTACCACAGGTGAAAATTATCAAAATTATTATACAAACAAAACACAAACACTATTAAAGAGCTTTCAATTTAATTTAAAAGTATAAAGGTTAGTACAGACTACACCAACGACGGTCGGATGTGATGATGATTAGTACACAATACAGCTAAAGTAAGCAACAAGTCATTTAAAGCGCAAACAAAAGGCAGGTGCAGTGCGTGTCTCAAATGACATCAGCGTTTTAGTCGGCCGTTTGTTTTGCTCGGAGCCAGCCGACCGGACTAAGGACACGTTTTCATAATACCCACTGAGAGACTTTTTATTTGTGCTCGAGCTTGTGTATGTATTCTTTATGCGCGGGGAACGTGCTCGAGTCGCTTTATGTTCAGTGATCATAACGGCGTATGTACACATACATTCTCGACAACTAAGAGAGTATCACCTTAAGGATTTTTAAATAAGCAAACAAACGACTGACGCATGCATTATTATGAACTTGTTTGAATTCGTTGCTGACCATAGATCAAACCTTTAAGCAAAGATAAGCCGCTAGTCAGTCGATTTGTAACTATGGCAATCTAAATTTTCACACCGTACAACTAATGACATTATGGAAAACCTACTATAGCTTCAAACAAGTTTACCGACAATCACTTAAGACGTTAGTAAGTCTTGCGCAATCATTGATGTTCAAATATTTTGTACACGACCCTTCGCTCGTACTTTGGTGTGGCTACATGATGGTTTAATATCTCTTACGTAATCGACACTGACAGCGAGATTTGACGTCTCAATAGAGTGATTACTTATGCTATGTTAATGTTTGATGTATTCGCTTTTTGATCTTTTACATAATCGTGTATGTGTGATTTCACATTCCTCTGATATGAGCGGTTTCAAGATTTGTTTAATAGAATTCAATGTAGGTTTAGGCACAAATTTGTCTTTATTTTCTACATTTCTCATCACAAAGTCTGGTTTTATGTTATTTGTAGTATCAGAGCTACTTTCATAAATATAACTCATGATAAATTGACACGCGGAAGATATCTAAACGTATCTGGCGTGTAAAAAGTTGTTCCCAACTAATCAAGTACGCCCACTTATGACATCGACTAAACTAATTCGCCTAGTTTATTAAACTCGATATTGCAGGTGAAATCGATTAAATCAAATTCGCGTTCGCGTGTTTAACGAACACAATTCATAATGAATTATGTGACTTTGTCTAATTCCGGTTTGTTTATAGACGTTCGTGTCGCTGCCAACGCTATATTGTACTGATATTTTATCTTGTCAGAGTTGAACGTCATCATTAGTTAAATGCATGAAATAGGAAATTTAATGATCGTCGAGGTTCGATTTTTCGATTCGATTTCGATTATACTTGTACAGAAAATATAGATATTAGAACAGCAGTAAATTACACAAAATATGTATTTAAGAAAATGGATATATCAGACCATAACTCGATAGTATAAATAACTTGTTTATTTAAAAAAAAAGATCTGGTTTAAAAGTTTTGTTTCTTAATAATTTCTCAGGAGATTATACAATTCCCTTTTTATCACGGCTTTGTGTAAATCTCCACATTTGTATTCTGTGATAGGTTTCCTGATTTTATATCTAGAAATGTGATATCATGTGCAGACCATTTTTTGCCGCCTGACTCGTTGAGCTGTCATTAAATTCCAATGAACCGACAACTATGTTGTGCTACAGATGTATTCAAATTTCGACCTTATGTCATAGACGGAAGAGAGATTAAAACTGCAAAAAATAATGTGCAATCCAAACGTGATATGACTAATCGAAACAAAATTAGCTAATAATAACGAGTTAAATTAAAAACAATCTTTTTCAGATTGCGGTAGAGTTCATAGTTGTGAATACATTTCCGCGATAAAACACACGCTATGTTTGGATAGTTCTATTGAGAATTTCGCAATAAAGCGCATCTTCCTGTTTCGGATAAGCAGCTATCGCGGGATGTTTTGCGAAGCAAACTCTAAATTGACTAACTTTTAAAATACACATCAGCAGTTTACATTATTGCGATTTAATTTTTAGTTAAAGTTAGTACATTTCAAGGGGATTAGAATGTAGCAATGTTCAATAGTGAAGCAACCACTTTTTTTTCCAATATCACTAACAAACAGTCAGATGCGTTATTAGTTTTTATGTAGGGAAGGATGCATGTGGGATTGTACATATCGTACGTAACACATTAAGATACATAATGTGAGGCAAATTAACAAATATATTATCTACCACATTTGTACTGTCAAAACATGATTTTTTTTTATATCATAAGGTGGCAAACGAGCAAGCGTCCACCTGAATCCGCCAAAATGGAGAACTGACCGTTGCCCACAGACATTCACAATAGCGGATGCGTTGCCTACCCTTAATTGACGGAGGAGGAGACGCACATAAAGAGGACATTTCCTCTTCCTATGCGTCTCCTCCAGCGTCAAGTCTACATTTCCTTCCAATCCTTTTCTTATAAGAAAATGGGAGGGAAGGAATAGGGACTAAAGTTGGGCCTCCGGCACCACACTCATCAGACGAAACGTGGAATTGCTCCGACTTCACGCCTGTTGTCTGTGTTGTCATGGTATTACACCGGGCGAGCCGGCCCATTCGTACGAAGTTGTTAAAGCGGGCTCTACCACTGTCAATGATGTGTCTTAGGTATATACATTTATTTATGTTTCGGGAATTCTTAAATGTAACTTACAGTAATTTCGTTTAATCTTTATTTATCTAATGCAGTATTTTAAGTTCACAAACTTTAGGTAAACTAGCGTAATTTAAGCACGTTTCCAGTGCGCTATAAAATATTTTCACAGGCTGAAATAACTTAGATTTATACATCGTTTAAGAGGCTTAATTCCTAAGCTGACTTAATTAATACTTTTGTATTATTATTAATTTGAGTTGACAAATTGCGTTTACTGGTTGTGAACCTATAAATTATAAATGCGAAAGTTTAGATGGATGGATGGATGGATGTTTGTTAGAGTTTGTAGCCTAAACGGCAGAACGGATCTCGATGAAATTTGGTATGGATGTAGATGTAGAGGATAGTCTGGAAGAACACATAGGCTACTCACTTTTATTTTTTTTAATTCCACGCGGACGGAGTCGCGGGCGAAAGCTAGTAGTCCATACTTTTAAGAGCGGGCGCACACCTGTATAAACTATAGCACAACAGTTGTGTGATTGTCGCTAGTTTCACAGCCAACAACTGTTTAGTTTCACAACTAAAAATCAAGTAGTGAACGCACCTCCATATAAGCTCATAGGAATTAAAGCGCGAATGAACAGTTGTGCGATAGTTTAGTCAAAGGTCGCAAACTCTAAGGGTGTACAACATTTTCTACTAGCCTGTATTGTTTCGGAAGTAAGGCGCAGGGCGCGGGATCTACATTGACTTTTAGCTGGGTTAATTAAAATGTCAACGGCGTTTATTAATCAACGCGACGCGCATTTAACATTCGACTAACTTCGGTGAGAGTTACAATTAAATAAATAACATATTAAATCCTCGATGTAATTTATGTTTTGTCTCTAAAAAAGTAACATTGCATATGCGTGCAAAAGCAATTGTAATTTTTTTCTGCGCTGAAATCAAATGAATAAAGCTTTACATACTATTTGTGCAAAAAAAAATATCATTTTTCAATTAAATTAAATAAATAAATCTTGAATACCATGCTGAAAAATCGCTTGCAAAACCAGTATAACCAATATTTAAATAAATGCTTGCACCGTTATCGTGCGTGTGTTTTATGTCGGTGACGTCACGACCACGTCATCAATCACCCTGCGGCGGGGGAGTTGGGACACTGGAGGCTCGCAGCTCTGAAGAAGATCAGCTAGCTTACCAACACGAATACTATTTTTTTATTTTTTTATTTTAATTTTAATTTTAATTATTAATTTAATGTCATATATGTTTTTAATAGATATTCCTTTGTTAGATTGTTAATTACGTTTCAATAGTAAATTAAAAATACTTTACAGTAACTAATGATTGAAATAAAATTATGTGCATTTGTTTTGTTTTTGTATTTTTCCATTAAATACTATTAATTCATACTTTTATATGTTTAGAAAATAGGGTTGCCACTTCTTTGTAAGCTGGAAAAATTGCTCTTATAAACTAATTTCCTTTGTGAGTTGCATTTTTAAATTAGACCTCCTTTTATGAATTGTCTTAACAAACACACGGCTCTAAGCTTTGTGAATACCTCGAGTAAAGAAAACCTTTTATATGTATGAAATATATAAAAGCTAAATTACTTTGAATAGGTCTAATGTAATTTGGTAAAGAAAACATTGAATTTCATACAAAATTTAAAGGTTATCTTATGTTGAGTGGCTTCAATGTATTTTTTATGTGTTGAACTTGTGACTAATGAATCATTAATTTAGGTATAAGGGCGCACGCATCTTTGACTTAACTATCGCACAACTGTTTAGTCGCGCTTTGATTCCTATATGCTTATATGGAGGTGCGCACACTACTCGATTTTTAGTTGTACAACTAAACAGTTGAATGGGCTGCGAAACAATCGACAATCGCAAACAGCAATGTATGAATGTTAAAAAAATTGTGCGAAATGTTGCGTAGCTAATATTATATGATTAATGTTGTCTAATCCAGCGTGTTCTAATCAAGTTGATTTATTGCGCGACCTGCGCAAGTCATCACAGAGACGACGACACGTACGGTCATCGTAAGATGTAACCGTATGATTAATATCTAAACGATTCACAGTGAAAACAGACCTTAAGAGGTGAACTAAGAGCGGGCACACACCTTTGGCTAAACTATCGAACTGTTGTGCGTTGTGTTTAGTTGCACAAGTAAAAATCGAGTAGTGTACCTCCATTTAAGCTCATAGGAATCAAAGCGAGACCAAACAGTTAGACGATAGTTTAGTTAATGGATTCCATGTATAAAATCTTGATGCAAATACGTCTGTACGTTATCTTGACCGGACAAACAGAATCTAATGCGTGCGTATTACGTATACATGTTTTCTTTTCTGTCTCTAATTGCCTTGCAACTTGAGTGCCTGTCGTCTACGCCTTTCTTTGTCACGCAGCTTTATGACACTAGTGTCAAATGAGTGTCACACGGGCTAATGAGCAAAAAACTCAAGAAGGGGTTACGTAATGAGGCCTCCCGCTTAAGGCGGAGGAATGTTTTTTAATGTCAAGATACGTACCTACCAAATGTGTTTTTATTGGTTATTTATGTAATGGATATGTAATTAAAAGAAAGAAACATTAATAAATGTAATTGGGTCTTTATGACTTTCTTAAAGGGATGGAGGCAAACGGTCAACGGGAACAAACATGATCAAATCGACGCACGTAGACATCCATAATATCAGAAGAACTGCGGTTGCGTTGCCGCTCTTGAGAAGGTGACACGCTCTTTGAGGGATCCTAAGTCATAGCGTTTTGGAAATACCGCTGTAGACAGATCATTCTGTGAGAGGCAGAAAGATTCTCCAAACCCACACAGTTAAGGATTACCAGCCACCGAGAGAGTGTAGACGATACCTGGCAGTCAACATGGTTAGAAGGCGGATTTTACAGTAAAAATAAAACTTTTTTATAATCAGTGTTATACACGTTCGTATCGTAAACTTTAAAACGTTAAAATAATCCTGGAAACTGCACTCCGAATGTAGCAAAGCTATCACAAGGCGCTAACCGAAAGTGTGCTTAGACGTAGTTTCCTACTGAATTGTCCATTTGAATCGCGTTTAACGACACTCCGCCAGCTACGTTCCGATAGTTCGCAACTTTCGACGCGATACCAAAAGAAGTTTCGTGTACGTGAGAAGACTGCAGCGAGATACCGAATTATTTTACGGATCATGTTCTTTCTAAAAGTGCTCGTATATTTGATGTTTAAGTAAAAAAAAATCTACTGAGTTTTTGTTTTAAGATTAGTCTTTGTTCTTTTTAATTCTACAAATAGAATAAGCAGTTTCTATTTGTCGATATTTTCGTTTTTAAAATCTGATTTAAGAAACACTTATTAGATGCTAGCTGTGATCCGTGACTCCGTCCACGCGAAATTAAAAAAAAGCTTAACTAGTAGTGTATGTGTTCTAGAGTTCTAGACTATGATCTACATCTGTGTCAAATTTCATCATTCATTAAACCGTTCTGGATACACCTAACAAACATCCATCCATCTAAACTTTTTATAATATTAACTAGCTGTTGCCGTGGAGCTCATCCGCATGAAATTATAAAAACCATATTTTATTGTTTTCATTTGTTACCATAATCACCTTGCTTCCTCAATGTTGGCAGCTTGTAATTTATGGTCCCGTTCCCACATGAAGGTTTTTTCCAATTTATTTGCCCCCTAAGTTCAATAGCGTGAAAATATATAGCCAAAAGCGTGTCGTAAGTGTTGGGCTTTTTTTTAAAAGAAAGAATTATTCAAAAACATGCTGTGATTGCTGACATCCTACGCCACGAAGTTGTCTGTGTTTAGTATTGATATAATTAAGGACAGGTCATTGCTGTGAAACAAAAGACAATCAACAGTAGACGAGATCCAATACTTTGTTGTTCAAATGAATTTACATTGTCCAATATCTATGGACATAGTAAATCCAGGTAGGCAGTTACTGCAGCAAACAGCGCAGATTCTCACGAGTATAGACTCATTGTGTAACATGTTACTGTTATAGCTAAGCTAAGCGAGCTGGAATGGACAGCTCGTGCGTTTTTAATAGCTTAGTTTATAGCATACATATAAATAGAATAGTTACTAAAAGATTTAATAAACGCTTTTTGTAACTATGAAGTACGTTATTGTCTTTCATTAATGCTGTTAAGTGCATATCTGTAAAATATGGTCAACGCAACGAACGTTCGCGTGTGAATACTGCCAAACGCGATATCATCTTGAGATAAGTCACACGAACCTTTCTCACTGGTTAGTTATGACAATTTATGACGTCATATATCCAGTCAACATTGCAATGCTAATTTAATTTTTTTTTCTTTTTTTTTAAAGAAAGAATTATTCAAAAACATGCTGTGATTGCTGACATCCTACGCCACGAAGTTGTCTGTGTTTAGTATTGATATAATTAAGGACAGGTCATTGCAGTGAAACAAAAGACAATCAACAGTAGACGAGATCCAAACTTTGCGTCACGTCGATGTTCAAATATATTTATATTGTCCAGTATCTATGGACATAGTAAATCCAGGTAGGCAGTTACTGCAGCAAACAGCGCAGATTCTCACGAGTATAGACTCATTGTGTAACATGTTACTGTTATAGCTAAGCTAAGCGAGCTGGAATGTACAGCTCGTGCGTTTTTAATAGCTTAGTTTATAGCATACATATAAATAGAATAGTTACTAAAAGATTTAATAAACGCTTTTTGTAACTATGAAGTACGTTATTGTCTTTCATTAATGCTGTTAAGTGCATATCTGTAAAATATGGTCAACGCAACGAACGTTCGCGTGTGAATACTGCCAAACGCGATATCATCTTGAGATAAGTCACACGAACCTTTCTCACTGGTTAGTTATGACAATCTATGACGTCATATATCCAGTCAACATTGCAATGCTATTTTAATTTTTTTTTCTTTTTTTTTAAAGAAAGAATTATTCAAAAACATGCTGTGATTGCTGACATCCTACGCCACGAAGTTGTCTGTGTTTAGTATTGATATAATTAAGGACAGGTCATTGCAGTGAAACAAAAGACAATCAACAGTAGACGAGATCCAAACTTTGCGTCACGTCGATGTTCAAATATATTTATATTGTCCAGTATCTATGGACATAGTAAATCCAGGTAGGCAGTTACTGCAGCAAACAGCGCAGATTCTCACGAGTATAGACTCATTGTGTAACATGTTACTGTTATAGCTAAGCTAAGCGAGCTGGAATGGACAGCTCGTGCGTTTTTAATAGCTTAGTTTATAGCATACATATAAATAGAATAGTTACTAAAAGATTTAATAAACGCTTTTTGTAACTATGAAGTACGTTATTGTCTTTCATTAATGCTGTTAAGTGCATATCTGTAAAATATGGTCAACGCAACGAACGTTCGCGTGTGAATACTGCCAAACGCGATATCATCTTGAGATAAGTCACACGAACCTTTCTCACTGGTTAGTTATGACAATCTATGACGTCATATATCCAGTCAACATTGCAATGCTATTTTTATTTTTTTTTCATTTCATTAGTTACGTTTTTCATTATTTTGTGTTTAATTACTTTTTTTGATTCATAATTGTAGTGTTGATAAGGATTAAATATTATTTTATTTTTTTATTTATTTATTTATATACTGTCATACAATTAGAATCTTGTTCTGAAAATGAAATTAAGCTGAAATCGTAGGTTAGATAGAAAAATGGCAGTATTCAAAATGTACATTTTAAACAAGATAAGCATTTAAAGTTTTTTTTTTAAATCCTTTTAATTTTGAAATTTTTGAAAATGTCATATTTCTATTTAATCGTATTATTTTAAACCAAACGCATTATATTATAAAGAATTATAACTAAACAAGCATTCGCCCGCGACTCCGTCTGCGTGGAATTTAAAAAAAAGTAAGTATCCTATGTGCTCTTCCAGACTATGCTCTACATCGTTGGCGCCTGTGTCACCTTCATATGGATCCCTAATGATCGATAACGAACATCACTAGCAACAGCGCCGCACGGACATCCCTATTGCACATTCATTCACTCCCTTGCACTTCGTCTGTCAATCTGCGCGGTCAGGCATCGTATCTCGCGCTAATCAAGTGATTCTTATTACAACCAAAATGTAATATAGTAATTAAACAACCATGAAGCTAAGTACCGGCGTTTCATTATGTCCATAATAATAAGAGGCATAAACATTGGTGACCCCGACGTGATGACGTGATGTGATAAAACTGCAACTTCGCATCGCAGCCAATACAGCTAAGTGTTATCCATTTTTTCCTCTTTTATCCATCCAATCATCCATTAAACATTTATCCAGTAATACATTTGTGCTATACATTTGATTATACATTGCAAAAATATTCTAATTAATAATTCAGACGATTTTACGTAAATAATTTTTATATTTCAAACGAGGGTACTTAGCAAACAAGTCATTAGCATACAACTTCTTTGTTCGTTTCAATTCATTCAAATCACTGGTTATGAAACCAAATGTAAACAAGTTTTTATAAGTTATTTAAACATATATGCCGACTATTTCAGCGTTTCGAGCGCCCATTGCCCGGCGCGTCGACGGGTTCATATACGCGGCCCGCAATACGACTGCCTGCCAGGGGATGTCAAGGAGCTACGTGAGCCCATACAATACATTCATTATTTCATACATCTTTCGTCATTTAATCATCGTTTAATTCGCGCTTTATACAAAATCCATAGCATAATTAACTTCTATTTTTATATTCAAATCTGATACGTTACCTACTTCTTTATTTTGATATTTAATTTGTTCATACAGTAATATTATTATAAGTTTATACAACGATTAAAAATACAGATAAGGGCAAATTCATTGCAAAGAGCATTCGTGCATTACGAGAATTATTCACCGAACTTAGATTCATGAAAGGTCAAGTTACAACATTTAAGAATTATTTGCATACATTATCAAACAAACAGATTCGAATCTTTATGTAATACATTTGACAAAATGCAAAATCGAATAGACATGTTAAATACAAGTAATTTAAATTCATTCATATACAGTATTACCAATTCAAACCGTTATTCAACAGAATCACCGCAAAGATTCGAGTCACAACCGCTTCTCATCTGCTGCGTATAGTGCAGCGTACCATCGCGGGGCTGCCTTCGAGCTTCCGCAAATACAAATCAACCAATCAAGTTTGAGGCCAGTTGCTTCCGCTGGCTTGAGTTCCGTCATACATTTTCATCATTCATACACGCTAACAATACATTGCACAGACATTACAACAATTATATCGAATTTAAATTAACCGTGCATACATATTACAATCATTACAATGTTCAACCAATACAAATTACAAAGGTCACGCATCTTTCAATTTTAATTAAACATTTCAAATACCTCAATTCATCTTTTATGTTACATTCAAAGTTACATGTTCGACACAATTCAAATATTTCATTTAATTCATTCGTGATTCAAACTATTTAACTATTTTGTTTGGGTGCAATGTCGCACAATCATGTTTTGTGTATCCAATCCAGTATACATTATTACAGTTATTTTCTGTTATTCATCCAAAAACGATCATCCATTTGTGTCAAACTGCATCACATCAGATGCGCAGCCTTATGCAGCATACTACTGACAGTTTTAAACAATCTCGTTTTTATCCATCAGTCAATTCATTTACCCAGAAAACGATTACCCATTTGTGTCAAACTGCATCACATAAGATCTGCAACCATATGCAGCAATCTACTGACAGTTTGAAGCAATCTCGTTTCAACAATTAATCAATTTATTTACAATTCAGTTTCTTCGAAAAACGACTATCCATTTGTGTAAAACTGCATCACATCAGATGCGCAGCCTTATGCCGCATACTACTGACAGTTTTAAACAATCTCGTTTTTTATCCATTAGTCAATTCATTTATAACAAAGTTTATCCATAAAACGACTATCCATTTGTGTAAAACTGCATCACATTAGATGCGCAGCCTTATGCCGCATACTACTGACAGTTTTAAACAATTTCGTTTTTTATCCATTAGTCAATTCCTTTACCCAGAAAACGATTACCCATTTGTGTAAAACTGCATCACATCAGATGCGCAGCCTTATGCCGCATACTACTGACAGTTTTAAACAATCTCGTTGGCAACCATTCAAAATACATTTACATTGTTATTTGCATGATGGTAAAACACTCATATACATACTTAGTGGTGACAAACAATTACATTTTTGTAGACAAAACATTTATTTTTATATACATTCATCATAAGCATCGTTAACTAACTTCATAATTATCAAGTAAACCATACATACGTTTTCTAATTTGTCTTACATAGGCAACAACAATCAGCATTCTAATTGGAAAAAAATACATTCATCATTTGAAGTTTATTCATACTTCCAAGTATGCATTCATTTTCATACATCTCATCAAACCTTTGTCATTCAAAGAACCAAACATTCAATCAACTAAATCTTCAAACATTTATTATTTTAGTTACTATGTTCATTATTCAAATAATTATTCAAAGCTGACTCGAAGTTCATTCATGTAAAATACAACAATGCAAACAAATCACTTACAACAAATTTCAAATTTGCATTGTTGTCTCCATTTTCATAAGTAATGTAATGGTCACTTAAACATTATCGGTTTGGCCCTACAACATTCATCACAACATTCTCATACATGCATAACTTCTTTCAACAAACTTCATTTTCTTGTCAACATGTAAATCTTACCGGAGCAAGCCCGCGAAAGTATTATTGCATTAGTATAATAAATCTTCTTACAAGTTGAGTAATGGCAATTCATTGAATAAGTTTATAAATCATTTCCATTCGATTATGCATGTTATGAGTAGTTAAACAAAATTCATTTGTTTATTTTTTGACTACTTATATTCTTTTTGATTTAGCGGACCCTGGGAGGCAGGAGTGAAGGCATTTTTCTATATAATTTTATTTAGCTATTTATTTGCAAATGTACAATCAATTATTTTTAGCTATCCTTGCGTCCTTTCATTCAATCCTTTCTCCTGAACACATCTCTCATTGGCCAGCCTGCAACTGCATCATAACCATCTGCTTTGAACCAAACCATCTACTAAGAGACATAGCATGAACTAGACCGAAGAGGAGACAACTTACAAGACATATACACCATTTGAATACTATCATTATCATCAGCACCTTGAATACAGAATCCACTTCAGTACATCATCCATTTATTATCTTCATTGTCAGAAAATATATATAAAATATCCAACGTAGATCGAATGCAAATACAAGAACGATCCAGCTAACAACAACGACTTCAGTCATATTCAACAAAATATGCAGCTCATCTTTGTTTGGCGTGTGCAGCTTTACACTTGCAACCTCTCCTGAGAGGAGGAAACAAGAAGACTACCTGAGAGGACTTTTTGAGGAACCTTTCTCATTGGTCTTTAAGAAGTCATCGCATCCCAAGTACCTGACAAGAGGACTACGAGAGGATCTATTCGCCGCACCATCTTACAACTCTGCTGCTGCCTACATCACTCAATGATTTTTTGAATTCCTACGCCATTCAACGGGGGGAGCATGTTGGCGCCTGTGTCACCTTCATATGGATCCCTAATGATCGATAACGAACATCACTAGCAACAGCGCCGCACGGACATCCCTATTGCACATTCATTCACTCTCTTGCTCTTCGACTGTCAATCTGCGCGGTCATGCATCGTATCTCGCGCTAATCAAGTGATTCTTATTACAACCAAAATGTAACATAGTAATTAAACAACCATGAAGCTAAGTACCGGCGTTTCATTATGTCCATAATAATAAGAGGCATAAACATATACCAAATTTCATTGAAATCCGTTCAGCCGTTTAGGCTACACACTCTAACAAACATCCATCCATCCATCCAAACTTTCGCATTTATAATATTAGTATGAAGTATGATTAAAAGATAATATGTTTGTATTAAAAATATTTCTATATGTGCCAAAGTAGCTGATAAATGATGTATTGAATTACACAATGTAGCATATAATTCATTCGTTGGTGAAATAACACGTCCAATTAAGTCGAAGCTTATCGACAGTCGTTGTGGTTTTTTGTTCCGCAACGTTGAAGGAATCAAGTCATAACAACAATTATCTTTAATAAAGTATGTGGTTACTTAATTATTATTTGAGCTCCGCTTTTTGGTATTTTGTTCTAAATTAAGTAATTATATTTTGATTGAATGGATATCATTTAACACGTGTAATAAAATGGATGCATTGTATGGAAGGGTCACCGAGATTTTTAAGAATTTCAAATAGTTCTCTTTCTCTAGATCCGCCATAGGATTGTATTGTGTTCTTCATGAAAAGTCATACTATTGAAAAAAATATACTTCAAATTAAAGCTATCTTGTTATATTCTCCTGAAAAAAAGCAGGTAAAATAATAGAAATAGGGGACCCGCGTATTGGCTCCGGACAAATTGAATTCAATATTTTCTGGTTGAAATATCACAAACAATGCCCCCACCGAGTTTCCTTCCGGCGGAAGCAATAGATATAGACATCACAAATATCGCGACATTGAATAACCAATATATGAAATGCTTGGAAGTTAGCAATAAACAAAAACACAAACTTGTATAATCAAGGTATATAAGCCTACTTCTATTCCTAGTTGGGTTAATAACAGTCCTTACAACTACAGATATAGTCATTAGAAGATTGTATGCTGGCATATCTGTAGAGTCAATCTTTGAAGCTTTTCGAGTATATGGCGTTGCTGTTCGAATCAAAGCACCCCAGAACTGAATAGAGTAAGATGCTGTCAGCTTACGGAATAAATAAAAAATACCCGAAACCGCATTGAACCGGCGAGCGATATAGATCGCTGAGCGAACGCTCAATACTCTAATACCGGTAATGGACGCCGGCACGCTCCGGCTCAGTTCGATTTTCCGAATCGTTTGCGCCGCACGCCGCAGCTAGATAACGAGAAATGTCGCGACTATCGTTTTATGTGCATCGAAGATTGCCAGAGCCACGCCAACGCCTTCTAACCTCCCGCTGATATCACCGAACCGCTCACCGCATTTCCTTAACATCATTCTAATATTAAAGCGAATAAAAGCGATTTTTATGAATTTTATTGCTGTATAGTTTATTGCGAGTGTCGGTGACTCAGGACTTAAGCATTTAATGTGTTTATCTGCAGATCTTGGGTTCGAATCTCGCCATGTACCAATGGATGTTCGAATTACACATATAAGCTTCCTCTGCACTCTTAAGGAAGAAAGACATCGACATGGAACCTGCTTATATCTGTAAATAAATTTAAAGATATGTGTCAAGTCAACCAATCCGCACTGGATCAGCGTGGTTGACTAACTAAACTTAAAGGAGAACGTATAGTGAGCATCAACTCATCACATGATATTATCTATTACAGCAACTCCTGCAATAGGTTCTCTAGGACGTAAGGGTTCCTAAACCGTTATAGAATCGTTAGTATAAATTACAGGAGAGTAAAAACTCCTTGCGCAGTAATGTCTTACCACATTTGTTTAGTGGACCAGAGATATATAAAATTTGTACGTACCAGGAACATGTGATCGGGAAGAAGACTCTCATTCCTAAAGTATCTGAAACAAAACAAAATAAACGTAAAATATCGCACCATAATGAGAATTAATCTGTGATGTTCCTTGTTGTTTTAAGTTAATTATCAAAATTAAATCAAATTCACAAGTCTCTTTCTAATTTACGGAACGTTCGTGATTGACATTTTCATGATATTGTTTTCCGTTAGTTCTGCTAATTGTCCGGAATATCGTACGTAAACAAATTTATACGTTGATAAATATTGTTTGTTCTGTAGGATGATCTCACTTCGTGATTAGCCCACGCAAACAACTTCAATGACTGTATAAGAACAGGATGAAATCAGTCGCCGATTAATCGAGAAGCAAATTACCGTAACCAATACACCTCAAGACAATTACTAAAACTAGCGATGGCATACAAGGACAAATTACATCTCAAACGTTGCCGGTTAATTGTGAACTTGGTCCGTTTATAATCTTACTAAGAGTAGAGAGACAAATAAATGTCAGGCAATTGTATACCGAATGACGTAAATTATGAACGGCCAGCTTTCGCCCGAGATTCCTTTCCTGTGAAATTTTATAAAAACAATAGTAAGTAGCCTATGTGTTCTTACATACTATCATCTACATCTATGCCAAATTTCATCGAGATCCGTTCAGCAGTTTAGGCTTACTCTTACAAACATCTATCCATCCATCTAAACATTCGCATTTATGATATTAGTAAAAATAATTTGAACAGTTTATACTTTCATATTAGTTAAAAATATACCTAGTCACATTATAAATAGACGAGTTTCACAATATAACTGTGTCATGTTTTCAAAGCACAAGACAAACCAAAGTTTATAATGCACGTTTCTGATGAATGCCGCGAGCGATGCACGCACAGACAAAAGATTTTGATTAATCACGCTGAATACAAGCTGGGAAAAGTGTTGTGAAATGTTTTTATATGTAAGAGTAATTTGTATCTGTGTAGTTGAACTGACGAATGAAGTGTCATTCAATTCGTGTTCTTCCACGGAGTGTTATGTCAGGGGCATTAGTTGTTTAGTTCTTAATCATACTGTAAATCAACCTAAGGTCGTCCACTGCTGCACGTAGGTTACAATCACCAATACTTTCCCGCAACTTTGATCAGTTCTATCTTCAGGAAAGCCTACCTTTGCGTCAACCTTTCAGAGACTTTTCAACCCATTATAATAAGTGGTGTGTACAAAAGTTACAAGACCTTTAAACACGTCTTACTAATATTATAAATACGAAAGTTTAGATGGATGGATGGATGTTTGTTAGAGTTTGTAGCTTAAACGGCTGAACGGATCTAGATTTAATATGGCTTAGACGTAGGAGAAAAACTGGAAGAACACATAGGCTACTTACTTTTTTTTTTAATTCCACACTAACGGAGTTGTGGGCAAGTACAGATATAAATCTCTTAACAATACAAAGACATCTTTAAGTAACTAGTCAAATGTTTTGAAAACTCCAAGCTATTCGACGAGTGTACTGAGACGTGTGGGAATTCGACGATGCGAAATATCTAGAGTAGATTATACAATGCCAGTTGTGAAGAAGTTTCAGTATCACAACATAACTGTATGAAGCGATACTACTCTGTGACTGTTGTTTATTGTCTCATAATAGCTATGTTAGGATCTTTTATTTGTCACAATTTAATGACTCAGCATGATTCTATGAATAATAAATGTTGCGAGTTAATCATTGACAGTTTATCTGATTAGGTCTAGCTTAAATGTTACCTTTTAGTGTGTAACAATAGCATTAAATAGTTCTCAGGCCTGGAATCTGTATTTTGATTTATAAAGCTTGATATACTCGTAAATGGAGTAAGTTTTACGATCAAACACAATAAAGGTGACAACTTTATGAAAGTATCGTAGAAATACATCGAAATGTAGATGTTGCTAGTTTCTGCATTTAAAGTTTTATGTAATTCAAAACCTATAAATATTAGTTACCAACATCAGACATCCCTATATGCTCGGTGCCAACCCTAGGTGTTTTTATTCCACAAAAGAAATAATGTATCAAATTTTCTTTCCTCAACCATTGGCGTCCAGTATCTCTTCCGTGTTCCGAAACAATTTGATTTTATTATCCGTCGAGCGGGCGTGTTTCATGTTGCCCTCGGGACTTTTTCTAATTTGCCCAACCTGTAATTCACCGGTGGCTCATCCGTTTGCGGTAATTGCAACGATTTAACATTCAGATAGCAACATTGAACGCGAGCGAAGTGGCTGCGATGCGCTTTAGAATTATGTGCAGCGAGATTAACTTTGCGAATGGACGTTTAATTAAATTTTACTTGTATTTGGTGTAAACTCTTTGCAGAATTTCAAAATAAAAGAAGATAAAACTCCATAATGACAATAATTGTTTTAGGCAATATGGCCAATGGTTTGTTGGTTGGAATTAAAAAAACAAAACAAATTAGCCTATGTGTTCTTCCAGACTATGCTCTATATCTATGCCAAATTTTATCCAGATCCGTTCAGCTGTTTAGGCTACAAACAATAACAAATATCCATCCATCCACCTATACTTTCGCATTTATAATATTAGTATGATAATTAAACGTGTTGAGATAATATTTTAATGTCTTCCAAGAGTAAATCTAAAATATAGGAAGGAAAAGTTTGACGGTGGAGGAGAAGCATAGGAAGGGGAAATATCATTTTAAGTGCGTCTCTTTCTTCCATTAAGAGTAGGCAACGCATATGCAAGAAGTCTATGGTCAGCGGTCGCTTGGCCATTGTGGTGACGTCATTTGGCCCCTTGCTTGCCACCTTATGATATAAAAAATCTTTTAATATATGCAAATACAAAATAGAAGTCTGTGTCTAACAGGAAACTAATATAATATCCTTGTTACCGCCACATACGTTGTCTTGGCGTAATAATAGTTAAAGGACGTGAAGATCCGTTCCGCCCAGTTAATTGCAAGTGTACGGCTGTATGCGGTCTACATCGGCAAACTATAATTAAACTGAAAACCTATTACTAGTTCGCTGTAAGATATTCACTAGAAAGCGACGCTTCCCTTTGACTCATTTCTCTGTAACGTCTAAGCGGATATTCTAAATATAATTTCGAGGAAGTTGTCGTTTCGTCGTTTATGATAATAACATTAACTACATATATCCGAATCTATCCTTTTATATAATACTAGCTTTCACCTGCGACTCCGTTCGCGTGGAAGGAAAAAAAAATTTGAGTAGCCTATGTGTTCTTCCAGACAACCATACCAAATTTCATCGAAATCCGTTCAGTCGTTTAGGCTACAAACTCTAACAAACATCCATCCATCCATCTAAAATTTCGCATTTATAATATTAGTATGAAGTATGATTTATGAGTTTATTAGACTACGAATTTAGCATAGAATATATTTGCTATATTAAGAAGAAAAAGGTAAAATGGTTTCGCGCGAAATATTTCCCTAACTTAAATTAAACCGAGTTTCGCCTGTTTGTGAAACAATAAAAAATAAGAGAAACATTTTTAAAAGAGATACTTGCCAGCCGTCGTAACTGTTTTTACTAACAAATTAAGGAAGTGTCCCGCCGGCCGAGTCGCAGATGAAATATAGTAGGTTTGTAATCTTGGCGTCGAGTTTTAGAGGACAAAAGTTTGGGAAATTACGTTTTCTGATACTGTATACATGTTTTAAAGTTATTTTATGTTTTCTTACCATTTCAACGAACCATTAATGTATTCAAAACTGTAAGTATAGTAGCCATCATACTTATAAATGAGAAATTATGCATCGATGTTTGTTGCCATGAATCTCCAAAACGGATTAGCTGATCTTGATGAAATTTTGCTCAGATATAGAACATTGTCTTGTTAACTTACTATGTTTTTCTTAATTTCACACGAAAGCTAGTTTAAAATATTTACAACTGTAAGTGTTAAAATATATAAAGTAAGGAGTATTTTAAATTTATATTACGGCCAATAGTCTATTCAAAAACTTACACATTTTTTAATATAAAAATAGTAAGGGGCTAACTTAATTCAACAAATTTAATATAAAAGTTACAACAGCGAGTTACAAGTAGGTCAGATAGACTTGCATCGGACATCAGGAAGCGAACTCTGCAGCCGGATATAAGCCGGTCAATCCCGGTCATCCGGGAGCCAAGCGGGAGTAATGTCGCGGCGGCACGGACAAATAGTCTTTTAGATTAGCGTCGCCTTGATTAACTTTGTTAAATGATGTTCGCCTACTTTGTTATGCACCCCTGGTACATCGCGTCGGGGATTACACGAACTTGTTAGTAACAGAAAAAAAAAATGTCTGGCACATAGAACACGTTCGGCTAAATTGCACAGAGTATTAAAAACAAATCGAATACATAAAGCTACTTATCGAAATTTTGACTTTTAATTAAATTTCAATTTTAATATCAAAATTTTCGCTAAAATAAAGACATTTTCACGTCACATATATCGTTGGATTAGTTAAAGTCGAACGCCTTCGCTGCGGATGTGTGTAATCAGTTATACGGGCGGTTTAATGGGACAAATTAAATGAACCGGGCGTTTGTCGGCGACCGATAGTGGGTAACTGCTCGCCTTTGCCACTGAAAAGTGGCCAGACTAACGCGAACCTATCAAGTGCGAGAGATTACCAATTGTTTGCTGAAATCGATCTTAAAATGACTTTCAGAGTAATTACTAGGTCTTATATGCAGGTGCGCACACTACTCGATTTTGACAGTTGAATTGTCTCCGAAACAATCGAAAATCGCTCAAAAGTTGTACGAGAGTTTAGTCAAAGGTCTGCGCCCGATCTAAAAACAGCAAACTTTAAGCTGAAGTACAAGTGGAATTTACTATGAATTGTTTATACCTGCGTAGTAATTTACGTGCATATCCATAAATAATTACGTTTATATCTTATGTAATATATTTGAGTGAACTTCAAGTTGTTATCGATACTCCTGCTAAGAATGCAAGTCTTGCTCGAGAATCGAACCCAGGAAATCCGCCGCGAGGCGCGTCGGTACCGTTGCACTACTGCACCTAACGGGACTCCGCGGCACATTCATACACTTCAATTATACCGCCAGCGGAACACAGATATTGCTTTAATTCTGAAATGATTGTATAGCACAGCCGACCAATGATATAGAACTCGATTTACATTAAAAAATAACAACTTCCTGGGCCACATTACGATGGCTCTTATCGGAGTCACCACAATGTACGAGAAGGACCAGCAAAGTAAACCCCCTAATTGGTAATCGCTTCAAAATAACCGGTGTCTCGTTACGCTGGCAACAATTTTGTATGTAGCCTTATATCAAAGTCATCATTCATACTCTTTGCGGCGTCACGACTCGCTCGGGGCGTAATCCAATTTAAAATTCAACCGGCTGGCTTAAAAAGTGTGGTTAATTTGACGATGCAAAAGGGAAGAGAAGCACTTGTGTTTTTCGTCGGGTAACGTCTTGAAAACGCGTGAGGGCGCATTGACCGCCCTATTTAAGTATTCACCTCTTTGAATTTATTTTTAGCAGCACCACCGGGACACGCCTTTAATAAGCCGCTTGCATAAAATGTGTTAATTGAAGATTTACTTGAAACAGTTTCTATGTTAAATTTGTAATTGGTTGCATGTTACGTGATATAATGTTTTTGTTTTCATCGTGCAGGTGCTAGAATTCGGTCGACATTAAATTGATTGATGTATGGGTGGAGCTCCACTTAGCGTAATTAAAACCTTTAAAGATTTTCCGCCGAACGTTCCCCGTTCGCCGCAATTCTAAAATGTTTTGCCTTCATTATCTGGCTTTTTAGCGGTATCCAAATTACTCGTACAAATAAGTGTACATTAATAAACGAATCAAATGAACTCCGTAGATTTATGTGTAAAATTGTTTTTTTATTTTAACTTAGAAGATTAATGTTTGTTTTTGTCGTTTAACGTAAACGCCACTTAAAGGCAGCGCCTTAAAACACTTTAAACTAAACAAGGATCGTTTACAGTAAATTTAACTCAAATGAAACGTCTATTTGGTGGCTTGTAGTTATATTTTGGCTCTAACGTAGCTATCAAAGGAGAGCCGCGTCTGATTCATTGCCGCATTAATCTTTGACACGGTCGCAGCTCACAAATTGTCGCCTTAATAATAGCTGGTAATAAGCTGTACTTTCGCTGGGAATTACCTCGTTGGAAGCGTTTGTACGTGTTTACACGGACCTAGACCATTACACTATTACGAACGCTGAATTGCGGTAATATTTCTTAAAAGAATCGTTTTGTTAACGTCTCTATTCTTTTATTTAAGAAAAGTTCTTGCAACTTTATCAAATGTTTGCTTCAGTAATCTTGTAATGGTTATATTTCACGTGTAGGTGTGAAATAATGAGTACCAATTATAGTCTAATTCAATGGTAAAGAATATATACACATTCCACAGCCTGACAATGTAATTTATTGTCTACGGAATAATTAAAAAAAAATCAAGTTTATTTTGATGATATGTCTATTTCTAATAAGTCTATGTTTACCTTCTAAAGGTAAAAATGTTTAGAAAGTTTTGTTATAATTAATTTCTATTGATTTAGACTATAAATTTCGTGTAATTTTTTTTAATTTCCTCTCTAACATGGACATAAATATTGGACAAGTTATTCTCTACGATTTAGTCATACTAATCATACTAATATTATATAATAAATGCGAAAGTTTAGATGGATGGATGGATGGATGTTTGTTAGAGTTTGTAGCCTAAACGGCTGAACGGATTTCGATTAATTTTGGTATAGATGTACAGGATAGTCTAGAAGAAAACATACGCTACTCACTTTTGTTTTTTAATTCAACGCGGACGGAGGCGCGAGCGAAACCTAGTTTATGATATAAGTTACATTGTTGTGGTAGTCGAATCTGATAAGTTAAGGATCAGTATAAACAATAATTTTGTACCATTAAACTACTTATTGATTTTAGTAAATATAAGTACTTAAATCATCTACGCCATTAACAATCATTACCATCCTCACCATCTCGATGGCTGGCATTCCACAACCATGCGGTGTTCGCGGAACTTTCTGCCTCGCACAGCTGCGTTGCGGAACGGTCTGTCCTCGGCGGTATTTCCAAACCAATACGACTTAGGGTCCTTCAAGAAGCGAGCATATCATTTCCTCAAGGGCCGGCAACGCATCTGTAGTTTCTCTGGTGTTGTTTATTATATAAAAAAATGGTCCTATTATTTCGACATACTCTGCCAACTGTGGGCACACGATCTACTCAACACGCACGCTTCATACCCGAGTCACGCTCGCATCGCATTAGCGCTATTTTTCCTCTCAAACGAACCGAAAATGATCACAAACTAGATTTACCTCATTATGACACTCCCCCCTGACATCAGTTCGATGAACTTAAGTGAATAAAAAATGAGCGGCCATTTGTCGTGCATGTGTCACGCATTCGTCTCCACTTGATATTAAGCTGGACTATTTTAGGATTATTTCACAAATCGCTTATGGTAAATGCCTTTTTATTTAACTATCTACGAATAACATTTATACAGGTTTAAAAATGTATGAAGATTTGACACACGTCTATCGTTATGATGTCCTGGTAACCGTTTGATAAATAACTTTTGTTTTGTTTTAATTCAAATAGATATTAAAGTAATAAATACAAATTTTACTTTATAGTGTATGTCTATAATGTTGTAAAGTCTATACTTTAAGGCAATATTTCTTCTTACTAATATTATAAATGCGAAAGTTTAGATGGATGGATGTTTGTTAGAGTTTGTAGCCTAAACGGCTGAACGGATTTCGATTAATTTTGGTATAGATGTACAGGATAGTCTAGAAGAAAACATACGCTACTCACTTTTGTTTTTTAATTCCACGCGGACGGAGTCGCGGGCGAAAGCTAGTATAACGCGTAAAGTATAATGAGGTATAAAATAGCAATGCTAATTTCTCGATAGAAGGAAGTCATTACTCCTCCCGACTTCTGCCAGCATTCTTTCCGGCATGATTTGCCCCCGAACAAAGCAAATTCCGAAAGTAATTAATCTACTCGCTAATTGACAGATTATCCGATTAAAGACAAAGCCTGATTTCACCCTTTTCAAGAGTTAAAATCCAAGCCGCCATTTTTCATTCCCATTTACTTATCGCGGAAGTTCCGTTTTATAATGTATACTAATTAATGAACTCATGAATTAGCTATACAATTGTCATTATAAATCGAATTCAAATTATTCAAAGAGGAAATATTTCCTAACGATTGTTCTAGTTTATTACCAAAAAGTGTAGTTAAGGCTCAGTGTACCATATATGGAACGGAAATAAAAACTTGATTTACTTGTAAATTATTGGATTTTTCTTTTTTTCATTATTTTTCCCTAACTACTAATCACTAACTTTATCACATATATTTTTTCACCCTTAAAAAAAAAATTGAGCATTGTAGGGTTAAAGTATTTATTAGAAATAGAATATAATTTTAAAATAAGGACTAGTATGTAATTCATTTAACAGTGGTAGAGCCCGCTTTAACATCTTCGCACGAATGGGTCGGCTCGTCCGGTGCAATACCACGACCATACAGAAGACAGGCGTGAAGTGGGAGCAATTCCGCGTTTTGTCTGATGAGTGTGGTGCCGGAGGCCCAACTTTAGTCCATTTTCCTCCCCACCCTTTTTCTCATAAGAATAGGATGGAAAGGGAACGTGGATTTGACGGTGGCGGAAACGCATAGGAAGAGGAAATATCTTCTTTATGTGCGTCTCCACCTCCATCCACTAAGGGTAGGCAACGCATCCGCTATTGTGGATGTCTATGGGCAGCGGTCGCTTCGCCATTTTGGCGGTTTTAGATGGCCGCTAGCTCGTTTGCCACCTTATAATATAAAAAAAAAAATCGTGTTGCTAAATTGTTTATCTACAAACTGTATAAATGTATCTTTCAATAACATATAATAATATATTTCCTGTTACTTGAAATACATTACTTAACTTATTCGTAAGGAAACTAAAAAATATTACTATAAAAATTAATTCGTTTTTCTTAAATTTCGGTAGCATAAAATGTTATTTAAAAAATGCATTCTCGTATATTGGAGAGCTAAGGATGTCTGGCTGGTCTCACAGCCCATGAAATTGCACGTCACCACCATCTCTCTGATTTCAACGTTTCATAAGAATAAGAGCTCTAAAGTGGTTTGGAGATACGTTAGGTTATAAATAAACAAACGGATGATGGATTTAAAAATATAACGGGATTTATTTAGTATTATAACAACTTTACTAAACAGACGTTCTCTACAGAAACAGTTTTAACTGTGTTCGTATAAATTAAAACAGTCTAAAAAACTGATTTTTTACATCTATACTAATATCATTACGAGGAAAGATTTGTATTTTTGTATGTATTGAAATAACTCGAAATCATTTTTGAAGAATGCCGAATACGCGAAAGATTTCAAAATTTCTTTCATTATTAAAAAGCTGCGTTTTCAGTAACATAGTCTATATTTTTCGATTTCACGCGGACGAAGTCGAGATCAACAGCTAGTCTTTAGTAAAAACATACCGCTTCAACTAAAACATTATAATATCTCATTTGATTTAAAACTTAAAGCAATTTTAATTCCTTTATTTTGTCCTAATAAATAAATAGCAATCAAATATTTTCACCATACTCTATTCCCGTGTGGACAACACGGCTAAGGCTCCCAAGTCCGTAGGGTAAACCAGGTTGTGACCTGTGGAAATGCTATGTATCCAGGTCAAGCGAGGGTTTGGCGACATTTTTATATTTGTACAAAGAGGCATGACTCACGTAAGCTGAACCTTTTTATACATTCGATCGTTATCGCTATTTGTTTGTGTATGTTTGTAAAGTATTACGTGCTATTAGTTGAAAAGATTTGTGGCTAAGTAACTTTTAGGTTTTCATTTTTTATTTGAATGTCTAAATCTATACTTCTATACTATTATAATAAAGCGTAAACACACACTTCTTTGTTGCCTAAGATGTCAGCAATTACAGCATATTTTTGAATTATTCTTTTTTTAATAAAAAGCCCTACACTCACGTCATGCTTTAGGGTAGATATTTTCACGCCATTAAACTTAGGGGGTAAATATTTTGGATAAAAACCCTAATGTGGGAAAGAGACCATAAGTTGCTGCCAACATCAAGAAAGAAAGATTGCTAAGGTTTGTCATGTCATGTCATTTTGACATTTGCTATTGATAATTTGACAAATGTAAACAATAAAATAAAGTTTTTATAATTCCACGCGGATGAATCCGCACGCGAACAGCTAGTACAAGATAAATTCAGGTTGCTAATGGCATAAAACGTCCAATACCAAATACAATTTAGTCAAAATAAAAACTCATAGCTTAAGTATCGTGACCTGCAAACTTTTGAATCGCACAACTCGTAGGCAACACAGCAATCTCTTAAAGTATGTTATTGGAGAGCATATCGAAAACTTCGAAAGTATTGTAATAATAATTTGCCATATTTACGTTAGAAACTGTGACCATCTGATGCCAAGAATCCCTATAGACTTGGTGACGTCACACAAAGGTTGTATTCGCAGAATTTTATACTTTATTATGTAGGGAGTAACGTTTAATACAATTTAATTTTGTAATGCACTACCTTTTGTTCGCGACTCGGTCCGCATGGAATTAAAAAAAAAAATGTAAGTAGCCTATTTGTTCTTCCAGTTTATCCTTACATCTATGCCGAATTTCATCTATATTCGTTCATCAGTTTAGGCTACAGACACTAACAAACATCTACCAATCTAAAAATTCGCATTTATAATATTAGTAAAATTGTCACACAATGTGCTATAAACTCATAAGCTAGACAACCCTATATGAATAGGAATGTTTGCAAGAAAGCAATTACTTTGAGAGTACGGAGAAAGGAGCAACCTTTGTCTGCTTCGTATTAGGGTTAAACATGAGCTACTTATATAATACTTTTTTAATTCATATTATCAAAGAGATTTCAAAGAAAGGTTTGTTTGCATATGAATATCGTTGTACTATATTATTTTACTAGCTTTCGCCCGCGACTCCATCCACGTGGAATTATAAAAACAAAACTAAGTAACCTATGTCAAATTTCATCGAAATCCGTTCAACCGCTTAGGCTACAGATTCTAACAAACATCCATCCATCCATCTAAACTTAGATCTTTAGTGTAGACCAGCTTTGCGTGAAATAAAAAAATATAGCCTATGTTATTCACTGATAACGTAGCTTTTTAATAGTGAAAGATTTTTTTAAATCGGCCCAGTAGTTTTTAAGTTATTCCAAAACATGCAAAACAAATCTTTCTTCTATAATATTAGTATAGATCTGTACACTAAGTACAGTTTATAAGAACATCTAAAATTTTAACCGTCACACGGGTACCGTTTAATACTAGTTCCTAATTAGAACGATCCATTGTAAAACGTAACCTCGATTCAACCAGAGATAGCATCACACGGATGACAAAGGGAAATGCAATTAACACGATCCGTCATTCAATAAAGCGCATTTAAATTGAGTAATCTGTGATATTATCTCGTTAAACCTGATCTTTGTAAAGCCACGTCCACAGTGGACCGCTTTGAGCGTAAATGCTCAGCGAGAGGACAGGAATTTCAGCTTGTTAAATTAAAACGGAGACATTTCGAATGCATTTTCTTGACAAACGGATTACTATAGTAATAATTGCAAATAACACAACGTAGAATAAGACATTAAAAGTGTTCAATACGACTAAAACAATGGAGTATTTTCATTTTGATTTTTTTTTATAGGTAAAATTCTTAAAATATTATGAGATACTTAAAAAAAAACATAAAACTGCATTCGAATGTTCCCACCATCAAAACAATTGTATAAAATGATGATCAATCAAAATTCATTTATTTACAAAAATAAAACAGTATTATTTTAAATTTATATTAAAAAGATCTTAGATTAGTAAAATGGGTACAATGAGTTACGTCATCTTTTATACAGTGTGCTCGCATCTTTAGTGTTAATTTGTTCATGAGACGCATCCGTTGCTCGCCGTCGACTGGAAATTGTTGTTAAGAACAAAAGCTTCTGATGAACAACTGCAATGAATTAGGAAGTGGCGCTGGCGTCGGCGTGGCCGTGGGCGGAATTACGCGGGATCGGACACAGATTCATGGAATCATTACTTAACGCGAAACTTTGCGAATTAACTTTTGTTAGCTTAAAAGGGTTTTAACTTTGAAGTTTTTTTTAACAATGTAATTAATGTTTCAATTATCTTCTTCCAGTACAATACATGAATTTATTAATGAATAAAGCGACAGAAATAAAATGTCTTTTTTTACTTATCTTAATAATTTATTTTTATTTTGTTTCCTAAATTGCGAAGTTATTCGTTTTATTTCTTTTTAAAATGAAAGCGATTTTATTAACACTTCAACAGAGATATAATCTTTGTGAAAGCAACAAAACAGCTGTGATTTTAAAACGACAGTATTCAAGCGATTATCAAATTACTAAAAGTGCTCCGATGCCTAGAATTCTGTGAAATCTCTACATCAGTAAAAGCCAGATTCAGTTTCGGTTCTAACAGTTGTATCTAGGGAAAACATTTTTTTTTCTCAAAAGTCGCTTAATGTGTTAAACTTTAAAAAATGGAATAACATGTTTTTCCCTTATTAAATTTTCTCATAATTATGAACATTAAATGTTGCTCGCGACCTGATCAGCCAAATTTAAAAAAAAAATCTAATAATATAGATTAAAAAATGTTAAAACCGGCTCATCAGTTTCATCCAATAAATACGATTTTTTCCTTTTTATAATAATATTACAATTATAGATATAGATAACTACTGAACGATGGGTAAACAGAAGACACATTTTAGGATAACTTAATATCATATATCTAAAATACTCAACTGCATACCCCTTGAAACGAGGAATTTACTTAACATTAGAAACATTAAAAACAAACTTAAACACCACTATTTAGAATAAATAATAATATTATACCTAGTATATTGCATTGTTACTTTATTATTTAAACTTTATATTGTAACCTATAACTAACTTTTAATATAAATGTGAACTGTGCAGTGCCAATATAAACATTGTATGTTTAATGGCACCAAGCTGTGTTAACACAATTATGTAAAAATGTTTTCGTTGAAATAAATAAAAAAAAAATCTATAAATTTTTAAGTACTTTACGTGTCATTTAAGCATTTTTAATATGCTGCATACAAAACTGCATACTATATGTCATAACAACGTATATTTTGTGAATTAATGTAAATAGTTGAGAAATATCTATATCTATACTATTATAATAAAGCGTAAACACACACTTCTTTGTTGCCTAAGATGTCAGCAATTACAGCATATTTTTGAATAATCCTTTTTCTAATAAAAAGCCCTACACTTAAGTCATGTTTTAGGCTATATATTTTCACGCCATTAAACTTAGGGGGTAAATATTTTTGATAAAAATCCTAATGCGAGAAAGAGACCATAAGTTGGTGCCAACATCAAGAAAGAAAGATTGCTAAGGTTTGTCATGTCATGTCATTTTGACATTTGCTATTGATAATTTGACAAATGTAAACAATAAAATAAAGTTTTTTATAATTTCACGCGGATGAATCCGCACGCGAACAGCTAGTAATTATTAATTTCCGTTTTAATTAAACTCGCTGCCTAAGATATGACTAGTTTAGCATTTAATCTACGTCACCCGTCCCCAGCGCATCCCCTCGCTAATGCACTTAAAATATTCCATAGTATTAAAAGCATTGTGAGTTACGAGCCCCGGAGGAATCAAATGTTCCTGCAGTATATTGGAATAGAGACTTGTTTTAGAACACGTCATATGGGCTTAAGGGAATTTAAACTAACTGATATAAGATCGAACAATCACAATTTAAAAAGTTATAATTGAGTTGGGTACAAAAAACATATGAATGTTATCAGTTGTTTGATAAAAAAGTTATATAACCGAATAAATACAATGTAAAATATAAAATGAATTGACAGTTAATTTGTGTTCGATAAAATGGTGTGATAAAAATAGACGACAATTTTTTTGGACTCGCTTAAATCGTCGAATGAAACAAATTCAAAATCGATTCGGACAGTTCGCTGATTCCGAGTCGAGTTGATAATCGATTTAGCCATGTTTGATTACTCGTGTTTGCTCGTTTGCGTCCGTTGATTGCGCGACGTCAAATTGAATAATCACGTGGCAATTGAGATGGTGTTTGCTCCCTCTGTTAGCGGCCGTGAAGGTATACAAAGTCATCGTAAAACGGAAATTGTGGCAAACGGCCGCTGAATTGTTTTGCATGCGTTTATTAAATCTGACCTATTTTTTCATTTGTTTCGTGCGGATTTTTAATGACTTCCATGAGTTAACGAGTCGCGCAGTGTTAGCTCGTTTTTATTTTTAAATTATGATCATTTTATTAACAGCAGTTACAAGGTTAAAAGCGACGTTGTTATTGCTTACGTATACGTAATATAAGGTGTTATAAATTCCTTCAAACATTAAAAAAAACATACAGACGAATTGAGTACCTCCTTCTTTTGGGAAGTCGGTCAAAATAACATCGGCATTGGCGCATAACAAAAAAATAAAAATCATTCTCACAGCTAGAAAATATTAGGAACAAATCGATCCTGTAACAACAAAAAAGCCCGTGACTAGCTTTATACGGGGGAGGAGGGTGGGGGTTACTAATTCTAATCACGGATTCATTAAGCGTAGCTATTTATTATTCCCGATGCGAAATGTATATATCAAAACGGATCGTCCGTCTGTGTTTGACGAAATTAAGCCGGGTCGAGTTTGTACTGTTTACGTCGGCTACTTGCCCGGCTATTACTGCAAATTGAACTGATTTAATTTAGACACAATCCCGCCTTGATTGGCTCATTTATTGTACAAAACAAGGAACAATCGATTGCAAGCAATCTGTAACAGAGGGCTTATTAAAAATATTCGTGAGATATTTTTTGTAACGTCATCGATAAAATTTGTAACAAATTTCTCCAATGTCCTTAACAATCTTATACAAATTTTGTCGATATCGTTACGAATACGTTCTCGAAATTGTCAGGCAAATATTCGTGAGAAATTCTGTTGTTACCAAGTCTTGTAGTCGTATAAAACAAAAGAAGATTGATATTTTAAATTTCGAAACTCTGATGTATCAAATTTGACGTCAATTGAAAACTATTTAACGATTCATTTATAAACCTTACAATTTAAAAACGTTAGTAAGCAACGAATATGTTTACTTGGATGCTTTAAAGATAATTAATTAAAATAAAATGTTAGTCCACATTCAAAAAGCGTATTTTTAAAGTGAAACCATAGTATCCGGCGATACTTTTTTTACCACTACGTTTTCCTATCTGCGAAATGGGACGCAGTTTTATATTCTAAAATATTTTTCAGCACAAAATACCTGCAATACATACCATTCAATGGATTTTTTTTCTAACCTAAACATATAAAATGTAATCAATATGAAAAAGAAATAAAATTTTCATTTTATTTGTATTAATTTGATTTTTCGTACAATTATTTTAGAAGGAATTATCATAAAAGAAAATGTAATTAATACTAGCTGTTCGCGTGCGGCTTCATCCGCATGAAATTATAAAAACTTTATTTTATTGTTTACATTTGTCAAATTATCAATAGCAAAAGTCAAAATGACACGACATGACAAACCTTAGCAATCTTTCTTTCTTGATGTTGGCAGCAACTTTTGGTCTCTTTCCCATATTAGGGTTTTTATCCAAAATTTAATGACGTGAAAATATATAGCCTAAAGCATGACGTAAGTGTAGGGCTTTTTATTAAAAAAAGGTTTATTCAAAAATATGCTGTAATTGCTGACATCTTAGGCAACAAAGAAGTGTGTGTTTACGCTTTATTATAATAAATATAGATTACATCATATTAAGGATGTAAAGAATTATAAAAAAAATAACCATTAATATCGTCATTACATGAAAAAAGCTTTAGTGCTTTTGTGCAGTATTGAATATTGAAACAAACAATGAACCCAATGGCCTAAAATTCACGTACGTAAAAATGCGAGGTTATCGCTCAGTTCAGCTGAGTTACTGAATGAAGAAAGAATGAACGAAGTAGATTCAACCTCATCTCACGCAATCAACTGTGCAAACGCGAAAATATCTTTCGTAAATAAGCGATCGCTGCGCGCAACGAATTCCGCCGAGCGCCGCGATCGAGGCGGTAGCCAACGAACCATCCAATTAGGGACGTACCGATAATGAGTTGTCAAAACATGGATTTCGTCGAACCAAAATTTTGAGATCCCCACCCACGTCCCTATTAAAGGGCACGAAGGTCGAAGTTCCCATAAAAGAGGGCGCTATCAAAATTGAAAATTTAATGCCAAAGTTGGATGGTGAAAGTTTGGCTTGCACTGCGTAGGATTTTAAAGTTTTACGCAAATCCGATAATTTGTGTACGTTGTTCCGACGTTTTCTTGTTTCTTGTGTATTCTGTTTGTAGCTATTTGTTGTATTGCCTGTTTAACTCTGAGAGAATATTTAATTACGTTAAAGAAGCTTTGTAAATGCTGTAGAGATAAATGTTGATTCAATTATTTTCACATATATATCTCTAGATGTCAATAATGGTAATTAACATCGGTTTTATTCTTATTTTCTAGGTAATATAAGATTATAAACTTGAGTGCAAACTGTCTTTTAAAAATTAGTGCTTACACCATCACGTTTTATATCTATTTTCTAGCATTTCTTTAAGTTAAGGTTTCAAAACTTTACATTCTTGTGTTTCTTAGCGTAATTCGTGAGTAAACTAAGAGTGTAATCTAACTTTTGATTAGTTTTAATAACGAAAGCTTGACTTTCCTACTTTTACTTGTGAGAACACTTTGATATTTTCGCTCGAAACTTTTACTATCCTTGTGTCCTTCACTTGAGGGCTTAATGAGTTCATTTAAATCAAACTTATTATTACTCTATGTTAAAATAAAACAATACTGCTTTTCTTACTATTTTTTATTAACCTCATATGGCAATGAAATTAAAAATCTCTAAGTCGCGATTTGCAACTTATACAGTGCCATCTAGTATTGAAATATGGAAATTAAAATTTTAGTTTTTCGCTGATATATTAAGCCACAATATCACGTCGTTCAACCACATTATGAAGGTATTCGAAAGCGTCATTATTAATCCAAGAATAATGCTCCCAGATGATTGATGGTGGAACGAAGTTCAGCATTAAGTGAGGTTAACTTTGTTGTACGCTTGGGGGTCGACGATTAGTCACTTCGACTTTTTAGGCAGCCCTATTAATAAGATTAATTTGCCAAATAAATCGCATTAACAAGAAACTATGTTGAAGACTTTGGTAAGATGACAACTAGGTCAAAGTATATATTGAAACTTTTGGAATGCAAAATCGAGTTTTTGGTTGGAATTTTTTGACTTACTTAATGTTTAAAATATTCCGATAGATACACAGTTCCTATCAAATTTGGTTAAAAATGATACGTATATTGTGAAGTTAAAAGCGTTTCTGAGTATCTAAAACCTATCAATGTTTACGACGTATCGATATGGGTGAAACAAATCGGCTTTATCTTCACTATTACGAGATGTTCAAAGAAACATTTACCGAATACTTGTACATCTATCTAACAGTTTTCGATGTTATTACCGTAATAGCTTTAAGTGCGTTTTAAAAGGTCGAATTACGTAGAATATTAAAAGATACGTTTAAGTTGAGCAATCGTTTTATTAGAATCTTATAAGACTTACCAAAAAAAGCAGTTTGGAATATATTTTAACGAATTTGAACACAATTTTTATAAATTTTGTAGAACTCGCTGTAATATCACACAACCACATAGAAGATAGGCGACAGGTGAAGTGAAACCAATTCCACGTTTCGTCTGATGCCTGCCGGAGTCCTAATTCTAATCTTAGTATAGTTTCACTAAAACTGTAACTGTGAATTTTCACTGCGGAAAGACACAAAAACATACTGTTATCTCACTTCTTTAATAGAGAGACACTAAGAACGATGACCGTGTTCTTACGAGTGTAATAAACAATTTTCCAAGATATAAATCACTTACGGAATTGTAGACCAAGCCACGTAATATCAAAAGAGGTTTACCTGTAAACAAATATTCGTACATTAGAAGCGAATTCGGTTTGCTTAGGACGCAATAAGTGAGTTTGCTATTCAATTCTCGTTTCTTTATACATATCAAAAAAAGTTGTAGAGCCCTCTCATTCATAAAGCAGCGGCTTTGAAACGCCACAACGAAGAGTGGTACAAGCGATGAGAAAAGTGTAAAGGTACATTAGCATATGAATAGGTAATAATGATGAAGCGGATAAGCCTGTTTTTCCGTTACTTTTCGCGAGACTTCTAACAAAATTTTGATGCATTGTTGTGATAAATTCTGTAAGTAATGTTGAAGTAGATGTAATTTTCTTTATGCGCTAAAAGAATTAAAGTTTTCTATTACTACATGGAAATAATTACGAACCAATGCTAATCGTAACTGTGACAGTTATATGTGATAGAGATAATTGCTTTAAAATAAAAAAAAACTATTTCACGTTAAACGCATCACCGTTTTATCATGAAATATAATACATTCTTAATATTAAGAACACCTGTGCTCTAAGCGTAGCTAAGGACTAACGTAAAACTAGGCTGTGCCTAAAATAGGTCTCCTTTTAAACGAAAGAGCTATACGTTGGAACGTCGCTCGCTTACGACTGAAGCCCATTCAACCGGCTCTTAATGAGGTACGCATTTAAAACAGTAACGTGTACCATGGTTCTCTGCTAAATCTCACCCAAAATATGCTCTGTAACGAAACATTAGTGATAGCAAAAGAAATATATTAAAAAATGTCTTACTTCTTACTACTATTATGCGAAAGTTTAGATGGATTGGAGGTTTGTTAGAGTTTGTAGCCTAAAAGGCTGAATGGATCTCGATGAAATTTGGCATAGGTACTTACTTTTTTTTAAATTCCACGCTGACGGAGTCGCGGGCGAAAACTAACTGAGTCTCTTAGTAATTTAATATATAAGATACAGTCGTAATTATGGTTATAAGCTTGTTTTATTATGAAAAAAATGTTTTTGACTTTCAAATATAGTAAAGTATATTATTAACCTATCGATAAAAATACGATACCCAAATAAAAGTCATTTATTACGGTAACGTCAAAGGAAGTATAAAAAATATCCCAGCGACGAATAAATCCTTCGATCAAAGTGTTCTGTGAACGACTGTACTAACGTTCAGCTGTCGACGGCAATGAAAGCGTCATAACTATCGATCGTCCAATACGGAGCGATGCCGACACGGCGGCACTTCAGCGCGTAATGGATGTGCGGCGAGCGTTGTGTCGGCGCACGACGTGAGTGCAGTTAGACGGGGTTAAAAGTGTAATGCGCCTTAAGATTAAGCGCACGAGGTGAGAGGACTTACAAAGAGCTTCTAGTTAATGTATTTTTGTAGGGTTTCTTTAGTCGAAGTAATATAAATTAAAGGATTGTAGACTTTATAGTTGTTTGTATTAGAGCTTAAATTCCAAAGTACACTGAAGTTAATAAAAAGAAAACCTAACCTTCCTAAACGACAAAAGATTCACAAGCGAGAATTGTTAACGTATTAGAATATTATTTAAAATTAATTCTTAAGTTAATAAATGAAAACCTTCATTTTTGTTATAAGGATCAAATGTCGTAAACAATAAGAAAAATATAATTCTCGAAATCGTTAACTTTCAATGTGGGTGCCGCACACGGTGACTTCGTTTAACGTTCAAAAATAATATTCAATTTTACGAATCAAATTTAATAAAAGTTGGAGAATACACGTTATATTTCATTCTGTATACAAAACGCTACCATAATTGAATCTACATTGAAGCGTAATAGGAATATAATAGTGGGCCCCCGTTCGCGCCCATCTCGAAATATAATATAGGCGTGATGGGACGGATTGGGTGTTGTGTGCGGCGACCGCGCGGCGCCGAGACTCGCTTTCACGCTGCTCCTGGCAAAGAATAATTCTGAATTATTGTAGACGGGTCATATCTTTAACCACACTGTAGTGTAATAGAAACGAAAAACAAAAAAATACACACAAGCTGATAAACTGGCAATCTACAAAGATCTGTGTGTGTTAAAGAATATGAGACATATTATTCTGACACAGAATTATTCTGAATAATATACTAAGTAAAAAATGCGTTGAAACGATACTCCTTCTGCGACTGCTTCATCTTTGCCACAGTGTAATGTTACATCGTACACGACAGATTTCATACGGTCCACGGAGAGATCCGCACAGCGCGGCGTCAAGTTACTTTCGTAGTCAATAAAGGCCGACCCTGGGGTGTAAGGAGCGTGGCCCGAATGAAAAAGCCTTGTTTTGATGCTAACCGCAGAAATGGAAAGTTCTTTCGCGTTACGTTTTTCTTGTACGTGTTTGTGATTTGAGATCCACGCCTTCGCGAGCCATATTGTTTGAGGTCGAGCGCCACTCGGGGCTTTTGAAGGGTTATTTCGTGATATAATTTTTGTATGTGAACAAACTTTATACTAGGTTTTTGTTTTTTGTACGCGGCTAGTTCTAGTTTACAGTACAAATGTAAGGATTACTAATAAGAACATTTTAGTTCTCAAACATAATATCTGTATTCAAAATAAGAGATAATCGTTATTCAAAGAGTCAAAACTGCTTAAAGATAAATGTAGAATAATTCCTAATGACCTATATTTTAAGGATTAAATGAATTTAAATATGGTAGCGCGATAGTGCGTCAAATAAACAAGCTATGGTTGCTCACGGTCCATTCAGTGGCGGTTTAATCTGAGCATTGTGTCGGGATTAGAATAAGCCGTCGCCTTTATCGACAATGTATCCATGATAAATTTATAGCCTATTGCTTTCAATGTTATGAATAGAACGGGGAATACGTGATTTTGCTTTAATACCATGATGAGCAGTTATACATGTCGAAATTTAATTATCAATAACTTTTGTTCGCGACTCCGTGAGCGCAGAATTAAAAATCTTAGAGAGTAGATTATGTGTGCTAATTTTCAGCGACAGCTGAAGCCTTCCGGAGCCAAATTACAACATTTATCGATTCACCTAAACCTCCGTATTCATAACATAATAAGTAAGATCTAGGTAGAGATAGACGTAGAAAGAGATGGATGGATTGCGTGAAAGGTGACATGATCAGAAAGGGAGTGATGACTGAGATGACGGATGATTATTTGGAGGACTAAAACCCGGAACGCCGACCCTACAGGAGTAAAGGTATGGATGAGGATGATGATGTAAGATTTAATAATAACGATGTCATCAGTATGTTAACACTTACTATGATTTGCTATTTGTGGTATAACAATGTGTTAAGGTTTAAAATAATCTGAATTATATCACAAAATAATAAACGCGGAAATTAAAACACTTAGGAGTTTTTAATAAGACCTATTTACGGATCTTATTCGCGAGTAAAATTTCATATTAAAATTACATAGAATTTATATCGGCAATTTGAAATATTAATTCTTTAGCGAACGAGTACGTGATACACGCGGCAACGTGTTCAATTGAGATTGAAAATTTAATGAGTATAATTTTATTCACATTGAAGTAAGAGTTACTGGATGGTGCGAGAAATGTCGAAAATATTTATTGAAATATTTGCTACTATAATTTAAAGTAGGAATGGTAGGTAGGTGGTAGGTGTTTTAGGTAATATATGCCTTTAGTGCAATTGAATTAAAAGCATCGATAAGATATTTCCCACAAAAAAGTAAGCGAAATGCATAATGCAAATCTTACTAAATGCGAAAGTTTGGATGGATGTTTACAAGAGTTTGTAGTATAAATTGCAAAACAGATTTGTATCATAAACTGCAGTTTTTTTAATTCCGCGCAGACGGAGTCGTGGGCGAAAGCTAGTCTATAATAAACATGATCCGTGCAAAAAATATTCAGTGCAAATTACCCACAAAGTAGAGATTTTATTATACTTTTAATAGGTATTCAGGAAATGTGTAGGCACTTCCAGTGTGTGAGGTGTCAGCAGTTTTTAGGTGTGCAGGCTCATAAAACAATAAGTGGCCATTGTTCCTTGGCGGGTAATCATCGTAAAGCGCCTACATCTGGGCTTTTGCCGCTTTTTACTGATTTGTAATAGGGTGGCTGTACCGAGTGCCATGTTATAGAGGGTGATTTATGCAAGAATAAAACCGCGTGTCAAAAAATATAGTTAAACAGGGATTCAAAATTTTAATTCTTTGACAGATGCTTTTGTGAGAATTCGTACATATAAATGTGTGAAAATATTTGTAATAATGTAACTTTCAAGGATTTTGTCACGATGATTGCCGATATTCATATTGTTTTGTTTCATTTACGAAATTTATTTTGATGCTTTTAAATAATTTGTTATACGTTGAATAAAAGTGTATAACCATTTAAAACTTCTTTCGATGCATTTGAATTGAAATTTGAAATTACAAACCTGGACGGCACTTTTGAATTTTCAAATCGCACTCGAATTGTTGAAGAGATGTGCTCACAGCACCTGCTGAGAGCCCTCGTCGCTGTAAAACTCTCTAATGTAATATTAACAAATAAGTAATTCTATGACAAAAACTGTAGAAATTCTGTTAACGGCAGCGACTAACTTCAAGTCCTTTCGTTAAAGTTTTTTTTTTATATTATAAGGCGGCGAACGAACGAGCGACTACCTGAATTTGCCGAGAAAGCGAAGCCATCGCTGCCCATAGACATCCGCAATTGCAGATGCGTTGCCTACCCTTAATCAACGGAGGAGACGCACATAAAGAGGATATTTCCCCTTCTTATGCTTCTCCTCCACCGTCAAATCCACTTTCCCTTCCCATCTTTTTCGTATAAGAAAATGGAAGAGGAAAGGGATTAATATTAGGCTAGTTCTAATACTTTCATTAAACTTCCATAAATTCTGTCTACCGCGTTTTATTCAAAGTAAACAAATATCTCTTTATTGCTATGAAATGAAAAATATTCTATCATAATTTACCCCATAAAGTTTTTGATATGACATCAAAAAACTTATAATATAGGACTGGAAAACTATCGGAAAAGTCATTTGGGAAAGAGGCATGATTGAAACTTACATTTATATCACTTTTCGATTGAAACGTGGAAAATATTCGAAAGGGAACAAACCGAGGATTGCGCGGAAACTTTTTGTGTCGCAAAGTTTCTACCCTACTTACAGTCTATTCAGTTACTTTAAATTTCTCGTCTGCATTGCCTTGGAAATATAATGTTATTTTGTTGTTCCTTCTTAGAAAACCGGGTTCTTTTTAGTAAACAATACCGATATAAGTAATGTTTGAAGTATGCTAAATATTTAGTTAACCAAGGATGAGGATACCCTTTTTTTGTGCGTTTCCTTCTCTGCTAATTAAAGATAGGCAACGCATCTGCAATTGAGGATATGTTTGCGCAGATCGCTTCTCTATTTAGGTGATTTAAGATGGGAAAACTTCTCTTTTACCACCTTACAATAAAAGGTGGCTTTTGAAAGACATAGATATTAGACAATAACCTCGATTATCTCCCTTAACTTATCCTACTCCTGTAGTGTCGGCGCATCGGGATTTTGTCCTCCAAAAAACTCTATCATCCGTCGTCATTTATCACTCCCTTCTTGATCATGTCACCTTTCACACAATCCATCCATCTCTTTCTACGTCTACCTCTACCGGTGTAACCCTTCACAGTAATAACTTCTATATTTACATAAAATAACACGAAAGTCCTAACAGTATCATATTCCATTCCACCTGTAAAACGCCAAAATTTAATTTATCTCTTACTTTTATCTACTTGACACTATGATAAGCATCTTATAACGATTTACGACATGAAGTTCACATTAATAAAGCTATATGAAATGCTTGTCGCATTCGACTTTCCCTTTTAGCATAGTTTCTTATGCCTGAGGCGATATAAATTATCGTAGACTTTGAGAATAGACGCATTTTGTATACGTTAATATGAAAGTGTTAGTAAATGGTAGTCGAGTTCAGAAACAAAGACGTTAAACGCCTACGTTATTCGAATACGTAATAAACGTGTCCGTTTAAAATTACGTTTTGTTGTCTCGATATTGTTTTTAAAGTAATTTATGTATTCTGTTAGTTTTATTGGATTTTTATTTATATCGGTAGTTATGGATTTAGTTAATTAAGAAGTTGAACAATTTCAAACAAATGAAGATTGTAATCATTAAGTCACTATTTCCTCGTTTTAACTTTAGATTTCTAGGTAAATTTAGAGAGGTTAAAAATTAATAATTAAATACTTCTGTGGATCCTAAATGCTTATAACATGTGTTATTTAAATGAGTTTTCTTCTTCTTAAAGTGCCATCTTCTTTCGAATTTCGAAATTAGGGCAACTTGTATTATGACACCGCGGCTCTGAAAAGTGAACGAGTGCTCTTTCCACTAGCGTAGGTTTTTGAGTCAGGATGTTTTTCGACCTACACTTGGCTTTCCGTGAATCTTGCCTTGTTACTGCTCATCGTACAAATAAGTTTTAATAAAATCCAATGAGATGCGTACATTAAGAGCGTTGTAAATACGCTAAAATCGTCGTCGTGACGTGGCCAAGTCGTTATGATCATTGCACTCAACATAAGCGTATTATGTTATTTACGAGCTACATTATTGTACCACTAACAGATTCGCTTGGCGCCTTTGTACAACGATGTATGGAGAGACAATTTATATATGTTATTTGACGAGGAATTCGACATTTTATAGCTCTGATGTTAGTTTAAAGTGTTATAATCAATGAGTATGAGTATCTTGCATTGTACATAGGATAAGTTAGTTCGAAGTGAAAGAAATAGACCAAGAAACCTGACTTCATCTCCATATCCTCCATAAGGAAGGGAAGGAAAAGTGGATTTGACGGTGGAGGAGACGCATAGGAAGGGGAAATATCCTCTTTATGTGCGTCTCCTCCTCCGTCGGTTAAGGGTAGGCAACGCATCTGCAATTGCTGATGTCTATGGGCAGCTGTCACTTCGCCATTTCGGCGGATATAGGTGGCCGCTTGCTCTTTTGGCACCTTATATTATATAAAAAAATATATATAAACGATCTCCATATATAGGAGCAGAGATTTATTCTAGAGAGATCTGTTCTGGTACTTCGAATAAGATATAGAAATTCTTTAAATCTAAATTTCTTAGTATATTCACTTTTAAAAACTACTAAAATCAAGTATAAAGTGTCATTTAAATGAAAGTAAATTCTAAACAGCTGTGAAACTGTACATAATGTCAGGCAAAAAAGATTCTCGAGACAGATTTTGTAATTTCCCAGACAAAATTGAGTTCTGAGTGTCCCTTTACTGCGTTCGTTAAGAATTTTCTTTTCACTAACGTTATGAGACTAAATAAAATGCTGCCGGGATAGTGAGCTGGGCATTTTCAAGCTTTTGAATACTGACATGGCACTTTGTTTTCTACTAGTTTTCGCCCGTGACTCCGTGCGATTACGTTAAAAAAAAAACAAAAGCAAACCTACATATGTGTTCTTCCAGACAATTCTCTACGTGCCAAATTTCATCGTAAACCGTGCTGCAGTTTAGGCTACAAACCCTAACAAGCATCTAAACTTTCGCATTTATAATATTAGTTAGATTTCAACTTTTCTTATGTAAATGATATGTATAGACTTCAAGTAGTTCATAGATTGCGTGTCTTAGATGTGCGCAAACGCTTGTTGGAGTTATGACGTCACGTGTTAACTGATGTTACTGAAGATATGAGCCTTTTAAATTGCTAGTGGCTGATGATTTGGAGGTTTATTATAAATAAAAAATCTTGGAATGAAGTAAAAGGACGATTTCGCATGAATTCGGTACAGCTACCACCTAACAATATTTAAGGCAACAAACACGTATTGAATACAAACCGGTTATTTGGATGTATTTGTAATACATTTGATTACTATAATGCCAATACTATAATTTGCATTTAAATACTAAGTAAAAAATCAAAGACACACATTTGTACACATTGGTAGAGCCTTGATAATCTTTAGACCAATCTAATTTAAAAAAGAAACTTTTTGTTTTGATAATTCTGAGTTCATGAAAGACCTCGTTTAGGTTTGTACGTACCGTTTTATTTGTATATTTGAATAATATGTGATACTAACTAATGCAAGAATCATGTATCTGAAGCTATCTACGAGATAAAAGTAAAAATCGAATTACGCATTTAATTCCAGCGTATATGAACACCGTGGGTGGTCGACAGAAGCCATTACGATGCCTGGACATCAACAAAATAAACTGGATATCGTAAAACATGTAAAAAAGGCGACCTTTTTCCAAGGTTCAACGAGTTACCAATATATTTTCACGTGTCACAGTCGATTTCATGGCATGACTATAAATTTGTACACGGCGGTGTGTCGCTAGCGCATTGTATCGGCAATGAGCCTATTAATTTGATAGAAAACCCACTAATTGGAGAAACTTCTTGCTTTAATGCGACGGAACTCAACGCACCTCTCCCAGTCTTGTTCATTTTATCTTTACGATGAGATATAAATTCTACACATGATCGATAAGATGCTTTAATATTTAATTTAAGATGACCTAAACGTTTTAGATGCTTACGAAAACGTATGTTCTCACACTACATGGAGAGTATTTAAAAAGTGATTTTTGGTGTATCATGATTTTTTCTAACGTATACAGACATCCGCATTTGCAGATGAGACGCACAGAAGAGGATATCTCTCCTACTTATGCGTTCCACCTCTCGCCAAATCTACTTCCCCTTCCCATCTTTAACCTTATAGGAATGTAGTGAAAGGGAAAAAGAACTAAAAGCCCTCTGGTATGCACATTTATTAGACTGTACGCGGAATTTCTTCCACTTCAAGCCTGTCTCTGTCTTCTGTGTGGTCGTAGAATTACATTGGGCGAGTCGGCCCTACAGTGCGATGTTAAGCCGGCTCTACCACTGTTATGATTGGAGATCATTTAACTAAAGTAGCATATTTACTTTGACTAAATGGTAGCTTTTTATGGTAATTAAACCTATTTACTGAGATCTCCCTCCAAAGATTAATTCCTAGACGGGTTTAATCACAGAAATATAGTCAATTACTGCAACATACTCGTATGTCCGAATTACCCAGTTTAATCCATAACTGAGATTTATTAGGTCAAATTGTTATATTAATCTATACTATTATTATTATTATATCTATACTATTATAAAAAAGCGTAAACACACACTTCTTTGGTGCCTAAGATGTCAGCAATTACAGCATATTTTTAAATAATTCCTTTTTTAATAAAAAGCCCTACTCTTACGTCATGCTTTAGGCTATATATTTTCACGCCATTAAACTTAGGGGTAAATATTTTGGATAAAAACCCTAATGTGGGAAAGAGACCATAAGTTGCTGCCAACATCAAGAAAGAAAGATTACCATAGTAAGGTAATTGGTATTTTGACATTTGCAATTGAGAATTTGACAAATGTAAACAATATTTTTTTTTATAATTTCATGCGGATGAAGCCGCAAGGGAACAGCTAGTTTATTATACGAACGTAATTGCATAATGGCCATATAACGTAAATTCACTAACATGTACAAAATTGTATGGAAAATAGTTACGGACTTTAAACATAATTTTTTTTAAATAAAAATATTAGTAGATTTTTGTTAATTTACTAATATTTCCTTTAACCAATCTAAGCTCTAGGCTTGTGCTAGGATATGGGTCACGACAATAGTCGTATAGCGGGATTCGAACCCTCGATCGCCTGATCGATCCGTACCCAAACCATTAAGCTATTGGCGCTTAAAAGTTAAAATAAACTCTAATGGTTTCGTCTTAAGAGAAATATTCATAGGAATAAAATAATTAAACACACAAACAATATATCTAGATCTGTGAATAATTAGCGTGAGTCGTTTCTATTCATTAGTCTTACAGGATTATGGAAGTTCTTGCGAAGTAAATTATCCACTTTAATACACCTACTGGGTCGTTAAAGGGATACGAAACCTGGCACTTTGAACGTTAACGTAATTTGCTACAGTCCTCAGTGCGAAGAGCTCACGCATACCTTTGACTGAACTATCGCACAACTGTTTACTCGCTTTCATTCTTATGTCTTACATGGGACGCACACAACTCGATTTTTAGTTGTGGAACTAAACAATCGACAATCGCACAACAGTTTAGTTTAGTCAAAGGTGTGCGGCCGTTCTCAACGTGACGTATGCTTTTTCTTAAGTACAGTGCTTCAAACTAATTTATTTTAGTTAGTGTTAATATAAAATGTCGGAACATTACTGTTATTATTGAACTTGTTAATTAACTTTAGACAAAAATCTTAACATACAAGGTTTATTCTTATTGTGTCTAAGCATATAAAATCTAGTCTTCTCTGTTCTGAACTAAATTATATCTGTAAGAAAGACTTTAAGTCCATAGATTTAGGACCAAAATTAGCTCTTAAGTTAGCGGCGGAATACTGAAACGAAGTAAAACACTTCGCTCTTTTGCCGCTTACAATCTAACAGTCGTCAAAATTTTCATATAATTTGGAGTTTAAACGTCATCTGCAAGCAAAAGGTTAGCGTGGTATGGACATGTTATGCGACGGGACATTGGGGACATAAACCAGAATGTGGATGGCTACAAAGGTAGAGGGAGACCGAAGAAAGTATGTATGGATTGTGTGAAAGAGGATATGCTTAAGGGAGTGGATTCAGATATGACGGCTGATAGAAATGTATGGAAGAGCACATACTGTGCCGACCCTCTGTAGGGATAAGGGCAAATTGATGATGCGTCATCTGTAGTTACATAATTCATGTCGTTTTAGTATTCGGCCGTAAGACCTAGGATCTAGGTATTTATAACTAAATTGTGTTACTGTATTTACATTTGCTGATCACGAACATATCAAATAAACGACTTTAGCAATTATCCGTTGTGACAATAAATTATTCATGAATGTGTCTCAAGTTGAGGTTAGATTATCTTGAATATTGCTAATTGGATTAACTCAAGCCATAACACGAATTAACGTCCATTCTATTGTGTACACGTATTATTTGAACAATTCTATTAACATTTAAATGGATGAAATAAAATGAAGATTTAATTTTCATTTCGAAAATAACATAACTATCTAAAGCAATAATTTAAAATATTTACTTGTAATATTTTTACACAGATCCTTATCAGTTCTTAGAAATGAGCTATTATAATTTTCTAGAAATTTGAAATTATCATCTTAAATAAAGAAAACTGTTCAGTTGTTTGTTAATTAAGTAGAGAAAAAAGAATATTATGATGGAATTTAAATACTAACTTTTAAAGGGCGTTACATTTTTAATATAAATTTTTCATGCGCCTTATAATAAACTATGAATATTTTTTTTTTATAATATAAGGTGGCAAACGAGCAAGCGGTCACCTGAATCCACCGAAATGGAAAGCGACCGCTGCCCATAGACATCCGCTATTGCAGATGCGTGGCCTACCCTAAATTGATGGAGGAGGAGACGCACATAAAAGGGGATATTTCCCCTTCCTATGCGTCTCCTCCACCGTCAAATCCACTTTTCCTTCCCATCCTTTCCTCTTAAGAAAACGGTGGAAAGGGAAAGGGACTAATATTAGGCCTCCGGCACCACACTCATCAGACGAAACGCGGAATTGCTTCCACTTCACGCCTGTTTAAATATCATTCAACTTTAATATAAAAAAAATATAGCATGTAATGCAAAAATATTTAAAATATTTACTTGTAATATTTTTACACAGATCCTTATCAGTTCTTAGAAATGAGCTATTATAATTTTCTAGAAATTTGAAATTATCATTTTAAATAAAGAAAACTGTTCAGTTGTTTGTTAATTAAGTAGAGAAAAAATAATATTATGATGGAATTTAAATACTAACTTTTAAAGGGCGTTACATTTTTAATATAAATTTTTCATGCGCCTTATAATAAACTATGATTTTTTTTGTTCGCTTCTGTTTATTTCTACACGCTTCATATCGTTCGAAGGTTTTTCATTTTTATTATGTTTATCTTATTCGGTACTTCAATATGCTTTTAAGGTATTTAGAAGTAATTGTGACTAATTTCCAGAAAAACTTAAAAGTATTACTTGTAAATGTGATGTAGCATTCTTCAACTATGCAATTTAAGCGAAATTTTCTGCCCTCCACAGTTGCCTTGTGGAATAATTCCCCGGAAGTATTTGTAACCAGTACAACTTAAGGTCTTTCAGAAAAGTGTTTAAATTTCTCAAAGGTTGGCAACGACTGTAGTTCCCTCTGGTCTTGCGGATGACAGGCGTCGTTGACCACCTCTGTATTCCAGCCGCTTTCCCCTGCTCTTAAAAAAACAATAAAATCTTACGTATTACTCCCAGAAGAAAACATTGCTTTTCCAAAAAACAACGTCGACGTCTACGTTGAAGACGGGACTCGCAACACGAAACCCACTTGGGGTTGCCAACCCCTTTGAAGGGATTCTCTGGTGTTACTTCAATAACGTATACTGTGACTTGAATACTGAATTACAATTTCCAATGATGTTATGATTTATGAATTTAATTGCTAATTTCTATTTAGTGCTATAGACGCCCCGTTATTGAAAAAGGTGATACGAGGACATTATGCTAATTTTTTAAATACATGATTACTGAACAATTTATAAAAATTTCAATAAATTTTCTCTTTAACACTTAACTACGGTACTTAATTGGTTTTTTCCGTATTCAAACGTATAAATAATACATTTAAATAAACAATTTATGTGAAATACAAAACAAAAGATACGAGCTAATAATAATTAATAATCGATTGACGTGTTATTATATTTCTCACGTTCCGATGGCCTCAATGACAACTATCTTCGGTGCATATTAATATTCTACGATATTAATAACCTTAATTGAACTCTATTTTCCATCTAAACAAGGTTTAAAATTGTATGCTATATCTTAGATGTGAATGGGCCGATAAGTGTGAAATAATATTTTTCTAACATTCAATTTTAGCACATATGTGTAAGTACATACGTTTGATAATTAAATGCATTAAGTAGGTGTGGAAAAGATATGCTTGGTGGCGCATAAAATCTAGTTAAATAGCTTTAGGAAGTTTTTCTTTTAACTATGTAGTGCTTGTTAGAGTTTGACGATGTGTTTTGTTTGTTGATGTAATTAAAACAAAGTAATCTAGAACTAAATGTGCTTAATTGAAAAAATTAGAGCGTATTAATATGTATAGATATATCTAGAATAGTTAACTATGCCTAAAATCTATAAAACAATTAAGATTATAGCAATACGTGTTTATTGCAATGACATAAAATAATTACAAATTATTTTTCCAAAGGGAATTTCCATTTATCAAGAATATCACTGTACATTGCCAGCATCGTTATACCCCGTATTCATTTTTGATTAACAAAATGAGCAATGTATATAGCTCAGTTCAATAAGCTTAGTACAATGCTCCCTTGTTTGTCCAGATCAGGTTACATACTCTATTACCTAGTGTTAGTGTCAACACTTTCACCGCCACACGTCACCTTCCTGTTTCGCAATACAATGAATCTTTGTGACTCTCACACGTGTATGCTTATCGGCATTATCGGCTCTTTATCGGTCGTCGACGTGTAACGATTTCTGTGCTGTACTTACGATACACTATTTGTTATACAAATATTGTCAACGCGACGCCATTTCGATGTTTTAATATTTACAGTTGAGTACCGTCGAGTGGGCAGTTGAGGGCTTATTGAGGACGAGCGCACGAAAAGGGTTAATTGGATTTGAGCGCGCATTTCATTGCAATAAACACATGTTTTTTTGTACAATATTGTAAAAATCAAAGAAAAAGGTGTTACATTTTCTTCCTCATGTATTTGATTATTAAAGTAAATAGTCCTTATCTGTGAATCTGTGACGCATGCAAGTTTGTAGATAAATTGTGAATCTATATCTATCTATACTAGTATAATAAAGCGTAAACACACACTACTTCGTGGCGTAGGATGTCAACAATCACAGCGTTTTTTTGAATGATTCTTTAATAAAAAGCCATACATTTACGACACGTTTTAGGCTATACATTTTCACGCTATCAAACTTAGGGGTAAATAAATTGGAAAAACACCTTCATGTGGGAAAGGGACCATATACAGCTGCCAACATTGGAAGCAAGGTTATTATGGTAACGGTAATTGTTATCCAATGTCAAATGCCTTCGTTGTCATTTCTGCATTTAAATTTTGACGTTTGAAATTAAGAATTTGACATATGTAAACAATAAAATATAGTTTTTATAATTAAATGCGGATGAAGCCGCATGGCAACAGCTAGTATCTAATGTTCACAATATGAATATACATTTTGTAATAATTTCGTAAGCAAATAAAATGAGCGCATTCAGAGTTCAGTATAAACGGGTTTGCTAGAGTAAAGATTTATGCATGTATCCTGGTTGCATGGTGCATGCATGCGTACAATGGGACACAAAGCCGGCTGTAAGCATTATCGCTGTTCCATAAAGAATACAGCCTTTGAGCGTAAAGCGAATGTAGACTTTATTCAACGTTATTCTGAATTTCTGATATAACTTTTCAAAAGAAAAGCCTGTAAAGGTTTTTTTTCGGTTTGCGAACAAGATCCGTGTGGGAATTTTATTTAGGAGGCAGACAAAATCGGTTGTATGACTGCTTTATTTTTGCATCTTTGAAAAAAAATCCAGATCCAATGGTTCTCTTAATTTAACATCAAAGCTTTATAATGAAATGAAATCCAAGCTTAGTTTATTTTTTATTTAAATAATGCGTACGAAAATATGACAAGCAATAATCTATACTAATATTATAAAGAGGAAATATTTTTAATGTATGTATTGAAATAACTCAATAACTACTGGGCCGATTTCAAAAATTCTTTCACAATTAGAAAGGTTATTTATCAGTGAGTTACATAGGCTATATTTTTATCATTTTTTTATATCACGCGGGCGAAGCTCGTGCAATTAGAAATATCTATATCTATATCTTAACAGCCAAAATGTGCGTACAAACTTACATAAAAATAAGATAAAGCCACAATATCAAAGACCAGACAAATATAATCCAGATATTTATATCTATTGGTTGTTTAGTCAGGATGTAAACTACAAAGAAATAGCATACAAAGTACAGTTTTCCGTACATTGAATACTTTTATACAAGGACAGTTGCATTATACTATCGTATTTACGACGTGGAACCAAAATAACTTGGACTTCACACGAGAAAACATTCATGAAATAACATTTTGTATTCTGTTTATCCGGTAAATGCGTTTGTATCGGCGGGAATAATGGAACGGCCTCTTTTTACCATTTTTATTTTTTTCACCACCAACTATTGACAACGGTATATTTTTATGAAGGTTTTCAAAGGATTTTCATTATTGTATACAAAAAGGTGATATAATTTGGATTAGAACACCGTGACATAAATATTATATAAATGAATTGCTCGCGACTTCGTCCGCGTAAAATAAAAAATATGTCCTATGCTACTCACAAATAAATTACCTTTCTAACGGTGTAGGATTTTTTTAAATCGGCCCAGAAGTGTTTGAGTTTAATACATTTAAAAATACAAATCTTTCCTCTTTATAATATTAGTATAGTATAGACTGCCTTATTACTATTTAAAGTAAAAACGGGTAGATATTAAAGTCACACACCTATATAAAAACGTACTATTATTCCGTAGTAATGTTACAAAATTACATTATTTGTTATCTTCATAAACTGTAAAAAAATATCTTATTTTCGCGTTTTACGATTAACATTCATGTCACGTAAATATTTTATTACTGTATTACAAAACGTATGAGCGGAGTCACGAGCGCCTGAAAAAAATTTGCTTAGCGAAATAAGCGTTTTGTATATTTACTGAAACGTGTCTGAAAAAAATGTTTACATTTTTGTATATAAGGCGAAATAGCAATCACTTTATATTGAGTGACCGATGCTAACCATACTCTGCGAATAAATTCAAAGATAAAAATCTATTTATAAACTAAGAACAAAAAAAAAGTATATTAAAGATGTAGCCAGTCAATCCGCATTTAGCTAGCGTGACTGGCAAAGGTCTAGACCTAACTTAGGCCAGCCTCAAGCCCTTCTGTGGGAACGAATATAAAGTGACAAGACCAATGCATTGAATTTAAGAAAATCATATCATCATCATCACCAGCACACTATACGTCCCCACCGAGGGGCCCGGAGCCTACCCTAAGTTAGAGTGACTAGGCCATAGTCAACCACGCTGGCCCAATGCGGGTTGGTGGACTTCACACATATCTTTGAATTTCTTTGCCGATATGTGCAGGTTGCATAACGATGCTTTCCTTCACCGTAAGACGTCGGGTAAATTATGTAAATTCGAAAGATCGAAAATCACATGATACATGGTGGGATTCGAACCCAAGACCTGTAGATTGCAAGTCAAGTGCTTAAACCCCTGAGCCACCGACGCCCTAGAAAAAAATAATTGTATTTAGAAAATCATATGATTGTTTCTAAATACAAATTAACACTTAATTTCAAGATTTTGCGCCATAAAAGTCTAGATTGAACAATTATAAGACTTTAGGCATAGATAACGTCGTCAGCTACTATTTTTGACCGACTTCCCAAAAGAAGGAGGTACTCAATTCGTCCATATATTTTTTTTTTTTTATTTTTTTTTTTTATGTGTGTTACGGCATAACTCCGCCCCTGGTAGACCGATTTTGAAAATTCTTTATTTATCCGAGAGGTAGTGCTTGCAGGTGGGTCCCATTTTTTTGTTTGATTTTTATCAAATGTTCTCGAGTCAAGGTTACATTATGTTTTTGTTCTGTCCCGTCTGTTTTCTCCGTCTGTTCGCTTTGATGAATACTTGATTTTATTCATGTCACTAGACGTATTTGTTACAATAAAGTGAGATATTATTCTTTGAGAATGTTTTACTATTCCACATCATTGTATATTTTATTATAGAATAGTGTACATATTTTATTTTGTATGTTAAAACGTTAACTTAGATTTAGAAAATGGAAAAAAAGTTACGCACAATAGTGGAAGATTACAGGTTCTAACTAAAATAATAAGGAAAAAAAATCTTACTAATATTATAAAGTAGCCTTTGCTCACGACTCCGTCCGCGTGTTATTTAAAAAAAAAACAAAAGTAAATAGCCTATGTGTTCTTCCAGGCTATGCTCTACATCTATGGCAAATTTAATCGAAATCCGTTCAGCCGTTTAGCCTATAAACTCTAACAAACATCCATCCATCGATCCATCTAAACTTACGCATTTATAATATTAGTATTAGTATGATGTGAAAGTTTAGATGGATGGATGTTTGTTAAGACTAAACGGCTGAATAGACCTCGATGAAATTTGGCATAGACATAGAGATAGTCTGGAAGAATACATAGGCTACTTAGTTTTTTAATTACACGAGGACGGAATCGCGGGCGAAAGCTAGTTCGTAATTTATTCCATTCAAACATCACTAACATAACATAGTAACTATAGATAATGTGATGACACTTTCGGGAGGGCCAATCCATAAACGTCAAGCCATTTGTCGTCAATAAGCGGTCCCGGGCGTAGCTCACAATGCCACACAATGCCGGCATCTCATTACCGCTGATTGCCACCACGCCATCTGTGTGTGTTATGTGCAACTAATAGATACGGGCAACCGATCAACATACTATTGAAGTCATCATTCATCAACATTACGTTTTCTTTTATAATAGCTTTCGCCTGCGACTCCGACCGCGTGTTATGTGTTCGAGACTGTTCTTTATCTATTTTTATCGATATCCGTTAAGCATTTAATGCTACAAATTCCAAACATCCAACTATAAATTCGCATTTATATTATTAAGATTTATGACTATGACTAGCTTTCGACCTCGACTCCGTCCGCGCGGAATTATAAAAAAAAAACTAAAGCGAGTAGCCGATGTGTTCTTCCAGACTATCCTCTACATCTGTACCAAAATTTCATCGAAACCCGTTCAGCTGTTTATGCTACAAAATCTAACAAACATCCATCTAAACTTTCGCATTTATAATATTAGTATGATTATAATCATAGAATAGCGCTAAGAACAATATACTAGCCTTTATTTAATAAATAAAGAAATTAAATTAAAGATATAACACTAAACAAGATACAAGACATCTTTTTTTCTGAGCTGAGCATCAAGAAAACTCAATGAGGACACGTTAAGAAAATATGTACTGAGCTATGACTACAAATTGATTTCCAATAATCTATTGGCTTTTTTTTTATATTATAAGTTGGCAAACGAGCAAGCGGCCACCTGAGTCCGCCAAAATGGCGAAGCGACCGCTGCCCATAAACATCCGCAATTGCAGATGCGTTGCCTACCCTTAATTGACGGAGGAGGAGACGCACATAAAGAGGACATTTCCCCTTCCTATGCGTCTCCTCCACCGTCAAAGACACTTTTCCTTCCCATCCTTTCCTCTTAAGAAAAGGGTGGAAAGGGAAAGGGACTAAAATTAGGCCTCCGGCACCACACTCATCAGACGAAACACGGAATTGCTTCCACTTCACGCCTGTTTTCGGTGTGGTCGTGGTATTACACCGGGCGAGCCGGCCCATTCGTGCGAAGATGTTTAAAGCGGGCTCTACCACTCTATCTCTGGCTTGTTTACTATAGGTTAACCAGTGCTTTATTAAAATTGATATAAAAAGCTGGTCGGTTATTATGTTTGTTCTTCTACGGAAAATTAAGAAATGTGGGGCGCTACATTAATCTTAGTGATTGATCCTTGCCTTCTAAACAAAGGTTAAGGCAGTCTAAAGGAATTCCTTACATTTATATTTCACACAACAAAAGCCTCAGACAAAACATTAACAGTGTTTTTTCTACGTTAATTTATTAGTCTTATAAAATATTGTGGTAGAGCCCGCTTTAACATCTTCGCACGAATGGGTCGGCTCGCCCGGTGCAATACCACGACCACACAGAAGACAGGCGTGAAGTGGGAGCAATTCCGCGTTTCGTCTGATGAGTGTGGTGCCGGAGGCCCAACTTTAGTCCCTTTTCCTTCCCACCCTTTTTCTTATTAGAAAAGGATGGGAAGGGACCGTGGATTTGATGGTGCAGGAGACGCATAGGAAGGGGAAATATCCTCTTTATGTGCGTCTCCTCCTCCATCTATCAAGGGTAGGCAACGCATCCGCTATTGCGAATGTCTATGGGCAGCGGTCGCTTCGCCATTTTGGCGGATTTGGGTGGCCGCTTGCTCGTTTGCCACGTTATGATATATATAAAAAAAAAATATTCTAGAAAAATACAAGCACACCACTTTATGTGTAATTTAATATTTTATAGTATTCTAAACTAAATATCTTTAATGCTGGCTTACTTTACTTTTCATTTATTTTTGACCTAAGTTTTGACGGAGTAAAACTCAAGTTATCGTAAGTTCGGAAACGCATTTCATGAAGTTATCGAACCAAAAACGTTAAATAAATGGTTAAATGTAGCTGGGAAACCGGCCATAAGTCTTTAACTATGTCACTATTGCCCTTTTTTACACCACTTTTCGCTTCTAACAGTTGATTTCTACTGCCTGTAAAATTGTCATCCTTATAATGCTCTAATTTCTTATACTATATCTTACTAATATTATAAAAGCGAAAGTTTAGATGGATGGATGAATGTTTGTTAGAGTTTGTAGCCTAAACCGCTGAACGGATTTCGATAAAATTTGGTATAAATGTAGAGGATAGTTTGGAAGAACATATAGGATACCCACTTTTGATTTTTTTTAATTCCACGCGGACGGAGTCGCGGGCGAAAGCTAGTATTGTATAAAATCACTGAGCGTTGCTATCATCTATATTTATAACGGTCATTTTTTTCGTACATGACGCGTCAGGTCTGTGATCGCGGACGATTTTTCCCGCCTTTTTGCCGGTCAGTGGACAAACATTTTTCACGGCAGGTCGTTTGATCGACACCCCGTATCGTCGTAATTGGCCTTTGTAGGTGAAAATTGTTGTTTAAACGTGGTCACCCGCAATGTTATTGCATCCCGCAGTGTAGTTCCAAATTTGATATTATAAAAACACAAGTGAAAAAGTTTTTAGTAATACAAGTTCATTGCACATCAATATCGCCATTAAATAAAATTAAAAAAGATAATTATTCGAATAGTTTAATCGATTTAAAAGATAAAAATATATCGTAAGTAGTCGATACTAAAAAAGTTCGTATTTTACCCTTGATATGTGACCTTCAAACACTCCAAAGGGAAAGCGAAACGAATAGAATTAAATATTAATCACAATTACGTATCGACATGGCAACTCATTTCATTCTCGATATCAAACTCGAGCCATCGATCACGCAACAAAATTGATTCCGTGTCCGAATGATATCTGATTTGTTTTGAAAGGTCGCTATTGTCTTCGCTTTTGATTTTGTTACCGCACAATACAAAATATCAGATACAACTGGGATCGTGCGAGTGTTGCGTTGTTCGTAAACGATTTATAATTGTGCCATGAGATTGACAAATAACCAACGATTGTTAAAACATGTTGAAAACATTACGATTCAATAGTCATTGATAGTGACAGCAGAGATCTTATCAAGAATATTCGTGAGAACGTTTACCGGGCGTTTAACAAATATCCTACGAATTTTATCGATGACGTTACTAATACGTTACTCGAAACTGTCACGCAAATATTCGTGATAGACCCTTATATCGTATTTCCTTCGTTATCGTAATAAAAGAACTGAATAACGATTTAGCAATGAATAACTAACGCTTATTTTCACTTTGTTCAGTGTTCCCTAAAACTGATTATTAAACTGTAAAATAATTATATTGTTTTATATTATACAAGCTGTTGCTCGCGACTTCGCCTGCGTGAAATTAAAAAAAAAACATACCCTATGTTACTTAGTGATAACATAGCTTGTTAATAGTGTAATATTTTTGAAATCGGTCTAGTGGTTTTTAAGTTATCTCAATATATACAAAAATCCAAAAATAGACATCTTTCCTCTTTATAATATTAGTATAGATCTATAGTCATAGTAATGTATAATGATGTATATAAAATGTGCAACTAAAACTCATAAAGTTTCCATGTCGTCAAGAACTCCAATTTAAGCGGCGTCAAATTTACAACGGGCGACAATATTACGACCACAATCGTCTACCCCCATTCCGCTCACCCTCCGACAAACGCACAATAACAATTCACACAACGAGATAAGTAAAAATACGAGCTTATTAAACCGTAAAATGTAATAATAGGGAGTCGAAAGTCAACAATGGTCGATTCCGAACGCCATTATGCTTCTGGTATGGCCGCCATTTTGCGAACGCACCGGTCTAAATCTCACCCTAAGTTATTTTTTCATTAACAATGACACGCAAGCCATGTGCTAGTTCGTATGACGTCATTTAAAAAGTATAAATCGAAGGTAATAAAAATCTGTAACATAATCCCTTGTGAAAAAGATTGACGAGAACATTAGATTTCTATTAGATTCTAGTTGCATAAATCTTGAACGGATAAATCTGAATTGCAATTTTATTTAAACGTAATTAAATGATTGCGTGGTAAAGAATAATATCTATACATTATTATTAATCTCGGCCTCGGTCTTCAAGGAAATTTTAGTATCAACACGTGAAGATCCATCTACGCTGGTTCTCTGGGGGATTTTTAAGTGATGACAAATAATGTATGACCCATCGACAGACGATGTCATCTAGAATGTTCAATTGTTATGATTGCTTGAATAATGCAGCATTTAAATGTCAATATTTAACAGTAGATGCTAGTAACAATAACATTCGTTGCACGAATTCGTCGACTCACCCGGTGAAATATGACCACACACATTGGCGTGAAGTGGAAGCAATTCCGCGTTTCGTCTGAGGTGCGTGCCGGACTTTTAGTCCCCTTTTTCGCCACACATTTCTTATGAGGAAAATATCTGTATCTATATCTATACTATTATAATAAAGCGTAAACACACACTTCTTTGTTGCCTAAGATGTCAGCAATTACAGCATTTTTGGAATAATTCTTTTTTTAATAAAAAGCCCTACACTTACGTCACGCTTTAGGCTATATATTTTCTCGCCATTAAACTTAGGGGGTAGATATTTTGGATAAAAACCCTAATGTGGGAAAGAGATCATAAGTTGCTGCCAACATCAAGAAAGAAAGATTGCTAAGGTTTGTCATGTCATGTCATGTCATTTTGACATTTGCAATAGAAAATTTGACAGCTGTAAACAATGAAAAAAAATCACAATTTTATGCGGATGAAGTCGCACGGGAACAGCTAGTATAAATATAAGAGTGAATGGGTATTTGTTAGGGTAGCGCGTACCATCTTTCGACCACATCTTCACTTTCAGTAGGATAAAAAAAAAAGAAAAAAAAAGTGAAAAAAAAAACATAAAAAAGAGGTGTAGACAACGCGTGGATTAGCCGATGTAGACAAGCAGCGGTCGTTTCATTATTTTTTTATTTATTATTATTAGTTAGAAAAATATTTAACTGTATTGAAATTATTTGACAATAGGTTACTATACCTTTTAAGGAAGTTACCGGTAAAAATATTGTTCCTTATGTCTATATATTTCTTAAATGTGTTTATTGACCATCTTAAGATATAAAAAAAACTATACTATGACTACTCTTTAAATATAAATATGTTTCTCTGAAATATAGACTAACATGCAAACGCGAAGAGTATAAATAAATGACTACACACTGGTCAGTTGCTATAGTCACTAGAATATAGAGGAGGTCGAAATTGACAAGGATCGTATACAATTCTAAGTGATATATGAACATTCATGAGCAATTTACATAGAAATCAATAAATTGGATCTATAGAATTGGTCACGGTTCAAGACGAAGTTTTTTTAACACTTTACACGAAGATATTCCTGTTTGAACTGTCAAGTCTAATCTGGGCAGTCAACGTGTTAACAAGTTAATTGGAAATCTTAAATACTAATATTATAAAGAGGAAAACTTTGTATTTTTGTATGTATTGAAATAACTCAAAAACTACTGGGCCGATTTTAAAAATTCTTTCACCGTTAGAAAGGTAATTTATCTGTGAGTAACATAGGCTATATTTTTTAATTTCACGAAGGCGAGGTCGCGAGCAACAGCTAGTCTTAAATATACCTAGTTTTCTCGTATTTACGATGTTGACCTAGAAAGAGATTGCATTGCGTGAAACGTGACATGATCAAGTGATGACTGAGATGAAGGATGATAGTTATTTGGAGGACAAAAACAAGCGTCGCCGACCTTATGTTGCAAGACTGTTGCAACTAGGTATAGCGATTCCGATATGATCACAACTTTATTACCAAGAATATTAGAAATTATAATTACTAGCTCAGTAATTATAACTAATTAAACAAGGTATGTAATAATCTAGAATGTATGACGCATAAAATTCAATAACGGTTGAACACAGCCCACATCTGAGTAACCGTTATCTTAGTTATAGTTAATCTAAGATATAGATTGGTCAATGCATATTGGCTCGTGATGCTATTTGTGCGTATGTTAAATTACAGTGAGCTTGATTTCTATAAAAATACGACGTGAAATCAGTAAAGTATTATTTACTAGCTGTTGCTCGCGAGTTCGTCCGTGTGAAATTAAAATATAGCCTAAGTTACTTACAGATAAATTACCTTTCTAATGTTGAAAGATTTTTTGAAATCATCCCAGTCCCAAAAAATAGAAATCTTTACTCTTTATAATATTAGTAAAGAAGTAGTCATACTAGCAACCCAAATGTCAAATAAGAGCCCGGTCTTGAGGCGTTTTTAAGACATTATTCGAAGGACTTTGCTGCGTCTCAGAATGAAGTCAAATTGTTAAGCAATTTTAGTCTCACGCGCCAAACTGGTGTAAACCAAGTATACGCGGTATTACTGCTTCCCAATACAGAGATAAGAAATAACGGTCTCAAGGAGTTGTACGGAATGCCTAGTTAAATCGTAATTACAACTAAATAGAATTTTTGATATAAAAGAAACATATTAATTTTCTTTTGCTTACGACGTTACTGTGTGGGCTGATACTTTGATTCCGAAATAAATTACTCCTAAAAAATATTAAAATCGACAATGCTATTAACGTTTTTGATCTCTTGGGAATAAAAAAAATTAAACGACATTCAATTTAGATGATATTAATATCCGAATACGAGATATTTTGGTTTTAGGTTAGGGTCGTTGACCTCCGCGTGTGCTCCATATTCAATTAAACATTGAATGGCGAGCCTCCGGGGTCGACGCGCCTTTATATCGCAATTAATTTCTGTTCACAGCCTACAAATTACAGAATGCTTCGTTTCACGTGTAGATAACTTTGAATAGTTGCATTAATATGACCAAAATTCTTTGATAAACAAACGTTATAACAATGTAACTTGTGTAAATTATTTAAAAAATTGTTTCTTAATTACTCTTTTACTAACACTAGTCAATAAGGTTTTTTACTAACAAAATATGAGATTTCCTCCAAATAAAGTTTTATAATAACCTAAATTGTTAAAAGACAATTTTAAAAAGAAATCGCGTATGATCCAAGTAAGCATTCTTAACCGTATGTTTGAGGCTTGAAATGTAGGTTAAAACGAGCTGTCGTCCACAAATTTCGCTAGCGCAAATTTGGACCACCCGTTACGCCATTTTGACAACGCGGAATTAAAAAAAAGTAGCATATAATGTGCCCGTCTATGACAGCTATCCTTCAGTGCAAGTCCGGTCGAAATCGGCCCAGCCGTTTCGGAGATTACCCGGAACAAAAGCGGCTTGCGGACAGATAGACAGACAAAAAAAATGCGATTTTCTTTATCAGCAACGCAAATACATCATCTTCCTTAAATCTGGAATTTTTCTTTTGATATTACAAACAGACACTCCAATTTTATTTTAATTATAATATCAAAAGACTATATGATGTCAAAAAGATTTTACCTAACTTTAATCCTGTGACGTCATAAATTTCGTAACCCTTATCTTACCTTATAACCTTATATTTAAATTCAGTGTCCACGAAAATGTAAATCATCCTTTGTGCCTATTTTAATTAAAGTAGGCAGAGGTAGCGTGTAATGTTGCAAGGAAGGCGGACGTCTATCTTGGGATTAAAAATCTCCTTTGCCTTTTACCGTCCGCAATATACTAAATTACGCTATTAATAATGTATAAAAACGCTATTAATATCAATATTCTATTGGTATTTGTTGTTACAGTTTTTTTTGTTAATAATAATCCCTAACCTTAATAACTAAAAGGAGTGAAAGGTTAGCGTGATATGGGCATGTTATGAGAAGGGATGAATCGCATGTAACAAGAAGGACGTTAGTTATGAATGTGGAGGTACACCGGTAGAGGTAGACCTAGAAAGAGATGGATGGATTGCGTGAAATGTGACATGATCAAGAAGGGAGTGATGACTGAGATGACGGATGATAGAGTTATTTGGAGGACGAAAACCTGGTGCGCCGACCCTACGGGAGTAGGATAAGGCAAGGGAGATGATGAATAATAATCCCTAATCCAACTAAGGATTATTACGAATTTAATAATAAAAAAAACGTTTTGCATAATCTTGAAAAAAAGCGCTTATCTGTGTATAGTTAATCTGTAGGAACAGTGTACCAGCTCTGTTATTAAGCCGCGAGATCGACAGAATTAAAAGTAATTGTGGACCGGATCTCAAATGTCGGCCACGTAGAAACCAGATTTAATACACGATCCTACCTTTATTACGAGTTTCCACTGGTTAAAAAATTAAATACGACTTTTGTTGAAGCTTATAAGTTTTTTATCATACTTCATACTAATATGATAAATGCGAAAGTTTAGATGGATGGATGGATGTTTGTTGGAGTTTGTAGCCTAAACGGCTGAACAGATTTTGATGAAATTTGGTATATATGTAGAGGATAGTCTGGAAGAATACATAGACTACTCAGTTTGATTTTTTTTAATCACTCGCGAACGGTGTCGCGGGCGAAAGCTAGTATACTATATGTTGTTTGGTAACATCGTAATATGAGTGAAGTCAGGAATTTTTATTAAATTATTTTACGGCCATAAAGTCACCCGTTTTATTGATATTGTTGAATATAACCGAGTCCAGGCGCGTTTGCAACGAGTTTTATGACTTACGTTAAATTTAATTTCATTACTCGGAAAAATGTTTTAAAATGATTACTTATTTAATTCTTCACGAATTTTAACTAGCTGTTCGCGTGCGGATTCATCCGCGTGAAATTATGAAAATTCTTGATGTTGGCAGCAACTTATTTCTCTTTCCCACATTAAAATATATAGCCTAAAGCATGACGTAAGTGTAGGGCTTTTTATTACAAAACTAGCTGTTCCTGTGCGGCTTTATCCGCGTGAAATTATAAAAACTTTATTTTATTGTTTACATTTGTCAAATTATTAATAGCAAATGTCAAAATGACACGACATGACAAACCTTAGCAATCTTTCTTTCTTGATGTTGGCAGCAACTTATGGTCTCTTTCCCACATTAGGGTTTTTATCCAAAATATTTACCACCTAAGTATAATGGCGTGAAAATATATAGCCTAAAGCATGACGTAAGTGTAGGGCTTTTTATTTAAAAAAGAATTATTCAAAAATAAGCTGTAATTGCTAACATCTTAGGCAACAAAGAAGTGTGTGTTTACGCTTTATTATAATAGGTATAGATAATAATAATCTTTAATAGTTTATTTTTCAATTGAACTAATTAAATATTTTCAACGCGTCTTAGGTTTGTTTTATTGTTTTAAGATACGTAACAAAGTGCTTCTTCATTAACAAAATTGTTAGTAGCCCCGCCGGAAAGTGACCAATCACAACATTTCGAAACACATTTGAATCACATAGAGCTGCGACCGCATAATAAACGAGAGCGTAAGCGTGAGCGGAAACTAAATACTGAACAATTTTTATCTTATAATTATTATATTTTCTTTCTATCTAATTAATTACAATATTATTGACAAATTTGTTATTTCAGTATAAACAATCAAATTAAATGCTCCTATAACGAGATAAAAAATAACAATTACAAAAAATTACGAAAAAAAATATTACATCACAATCTATAAATAATACAGTATCAGTAGATGTGTTTAAATAAATCTATATACAGTAGGAAATACTATGATATAACTTCACATCTTAGATTCCGCTACCTGCACTATGAACGCACCCTGTTCAGTTTAATTCACGCAATCAAACACGCCATCAAGCGGGCTATAATTAAGACATTTAATAACACCGGAGCAGTGAGACTATAAAAATCATTATGCTAATTATTGTTGGAGGGACCTCTATTATTTTGAAGCAATCATTCTTCCCGTTGGACGATTTATGGGAGAATAAAACTGTACGTTGTGTTTAAAAGTCGATTGTTATTCTTAGATTCGAATATTTTACATCTTTACATATTTTTATAACAATTTTATGATTATAGTTATACTAGTTTTGGCCTGCGACTCGGTCTGCGTGGATGTAAAAATAAAACAGAAGTAGCCAATGTATTCTACCAGACTATTCTCTACGTTTATGTCAAATTTCATCGAGATCCGTTCAACCGTTTAGGCTACAAACTCTAACAAACATCCATCTAAACATTCGCATTTATAATATTAGTATGATTAAATTGTAATATTTTGAGTGTCAATGATCATCGATTATTGAAACTTTTTTATTTTGCTTTTAATCTTGATTGCATACGAACAAACATTTAATACCTCTTAGTCTCAATGAATGCACTTCTTATAAAGACTTGTACATCTGTTACGCTTCACTTGCAATCACGTCGGAAGTCAGTATGTTATGAAATACTAGCTTTCGCGCGCGACTCCGTCCGCGCGGAATTAAAAAAAAACAAAAGTGAGTAGCCTATGTGTTCTTCCAGAGTATCCTCTACGTCTATGCCAAATTTCACCGAGATCCGTTCAGTCGTATAGGCTACAAACTCTGACAAACATTCATCCATCCATCTAAACTTTCGCATTTATAATATTAGTAAGAAGTAAGATAGATTATATTCTAAAGAATTAAGGAAAACATTTTTTCAATAGAATTAATTGTAGACAATTAGTGTTATGCTACATTTATCATTGATTAGTTTTGTTTAAATTTCTAACTGAAATATTAAAGCCTCGATATAGTGCCTATTACTTACTAGCTGTTGACGACTTTGGCCGCGTGAAATTAAAAAAAATAATAAATAAACCGTACGTTACTCACAGATAACGTAGCTTTTTTGATGGTGAAATTTTAAAATCAGCCCAATAGTTTTTGAATTATTTCAATACATACAAAAATACAAATATTTCCTCTTTATTATATTAGTAGGCCTATAGATATCAAGGTATCTGAAATATTAAAAATTATTACATCTAATCTATACTTCTATACTATATTTAAAGTTTTGTATTTTTGTATGCATTAAAAATAATTCAAAAACAACTTAACCGCTTTCATAAATTATTTCACCGTTAAAAAGCTACGTTATCTGTGAGTAACATAGTTTATGTTTTTTATTATTTTTTTTATTTCACGCGGGCGAAATCGCGAGCAACACAGCATCTCAATAAAACCATCGTCTAACTTTTGATATTCCAAGTAACATACAACACCGATATTAATACGGCAACATTTTTAATTAAGAACTAAGAAGATTTAAATTAAGAGGAATATCTTTACTTGGAACATTCTTCTTAATTACGCGACAACCGCGACGCGGGCGCGGCCGGTACTTTGTGAACTCGCCTAATGAATATTTAATATGCCACCATCCTTATGTAAATCGTGCTCCCATTCACTCGCCCCTCAATCCCTAGTGATATTGAGTTAGGAATTTGATAACACGATAATTGTAGATACATTACGATATATGTTAATAAAATGGGAGCCATTATGTAAAGCTAACAAATAAAATCTAAATTTGCCGAAATATATACTGCAAAATCAGATGTGTTGACAACCCTAAGTTGACAGAGGAGGGAACACATAGAAAGAGGAGTGTCGCGTCCTTCGTCAAATCCACTTTTCAGGCTTTCCTTCTAAAATACTGGAAAGAGAAAGGGACCTAAAACAAGGCCGACACGAACACTCATCAGACGTAACACGGAATTGCTTCCACTTCACGCTTTCTGTGTGGTAGTATGCGAGCGGGCAATTCATACAACGATGTTAAACCAGGCTCTATCATTATTGTTTTACTAGCTTTGGCCCGCGACTCCGTCCGAATTAAAAAAAAAACAAATGTAAGTAGCCTATGTGTTCTTTCAGACTATCCTAAATGCCAAATTTCATCAAGATCCGTTCAGCTGTTTAGGCTACAAACTTTAACAAACATCCATCCATCTAAACTTTTGCATTTATAATATTAGTGAAGTATGATTTAAAATACACATAATACGAAGGTTTTGATAGCGCTGTTCAATAAATGGAGGTCAAGTGATATCTTATCTTAGATAACTAGTCCGCTTGTATATTTAAAACTATGAGAAAATACTTTCCTGTGTGCTATGAAAATTGTTGCTTTTAACTTCATAGAAATTTGAGAATTACCTGCAACAAAATAAATAACATTAAAATACTGCATATCATGTAAAAAAGTAGTGACAAGATAATTTTGCCCCCAACATAAATTTTATCTCACGTGTTGACCCCATAGTTCAAGTATAACAAAATAATGAGTCCAACATTCGAGATTGTTCCACGCAAATAATCCAATTGCAATCATTCATTACGTTTACAAATGACGCTTCAGTATCCACGGTGACACAAATTCGCTTTTTGCAATAAAAATGTATAGTAAACTATCGAGAATTCGCTACTTCGCAACTAGGTCTTTGAGGCCTTCGAAAGCAATTGAAAGAGCCCGAATACAAAATATTTTCTTTGCTTATAAGAGCCTATTTCGTTTGCGACCCCCGTCACGTGTGTTATGTTGATAAGTAGGCGCGACGTGAGTGCGTGTGATTGCATTCTCGACCTTACGTCTGTGACGATTGGCACACAGCTAGTAAGAATCGATATGGGGATATGAACCTTAATGATTGGTGTTAGAATTCAATTTCGTTTGATTAGATTGGAATCTATATAACGGTTGCATACATACATATTTAATTTGGCAAGGTTCGCAAATCGTTAGGTGACACTTGTAATTTAAAGCTAAAGTTTAGTCTTTGAATCTATATATCACGAGTATTACGAGCATTATTCGTATTACGTAACGACAAACATACTAAATAAGATATTGTTAGTGTATTAATATGAAGTTTTTACGTCATAGAGTTACTGCGCGTGTTGATTTCATTGATTGTTGATGTTCAATAGATCCGTGTACAGCGGCCTTTAAATCCAATCCTAATCTATACTAGTCTATACTAGTAGAATAAAGCGTAAACACACACTATTTGGTGGCGTAGGATGTCAGCAATCATAGCATATTTTTGAATAAATGTTCATTTAATAAAAAAACCCTACACATACGACATGTTTTAGGCTATATATCACGCTGTTAGGGGGTAAATATATCGGAAAAACCTTCATATGGAAAAGGATTAAACTACAAGCTGCCAACAGGAAGCAATTATGGTAACGGTAATTTTAACATGCAATTGAGATAACAAATGTAAACAATAAAATAAAGGTTTTATAATCTTATACGGATGAAGTCGCGAGGAACAGCTAGTGTTAGATAAAAGTACGGTAAACAAAGAAACCTAATGGGAGGTATTAATAGCAAATTGCGTTGGTAACTCGTTGGTAGTCTCTAGTAGGCTGGTGCGCACGGCTTCACACCGGCTTGCTTATTGTTTGTCTGCGGGACACGGAGCGTGTTGGAAATTATTGCACCACAACGCTTATTATTTCGTTTCGAATGTAAGGTATAAGCGGTAGCGTTTAACTAATTTCACTATAGCATTGATTAATTCAATAATGTATAACTCTCAGTACTTTAGTGGTCCCTTTAGTGTAGTTTTAGTGAAAGAATTCTACAATAAAGGTCCCCCATAATGACCAATTAAGGCCTACTTAATTACAATGTATTTGAGCCGCAAGAAAATATTTATATTAGTATTTGCCCACAGTGGATAAATTTCCTTATTTTTTTGTAAAAAAAAATCTGTTATTCGTTATATAATATCTGTTAATTATTGTAATTTTTTTTGATTATTCAAATGTCCGCTCTAATCTCATAACTTACGAACACTAGTTAGTACACAGGTAACAAAAGGACCTAACCACAAACAAATACAAATGGAAGTTTTAACAGTACTGCACTTCTATGAATTAACACCTACGTGCAATATCTGAGTGAGCATCCGTCCCTTTCTGTAGTACGACATCTGACAAGGACGGAACATTATTGGAGAGTCGGTGCAGGTGCGTCTAAAAGCCTACAGCGGTGACTAAAATTACTCCAACGTGTAACAAAACGGACACGCGATTCTAGCATTTAACCCATTACGTTATGGTGCATATTAGCATGCAAAATTAAAGCATTGCTTGAGGAACTTGGGAGTAGGGTACAGTTTCGAGGTGAGACTTGGGACGATTCCGTTATATGATATTAGATAAGCATATTATATGTTTTGACCATGAACATATTCTATAGTTTACTTCTTAGTATTTGCAGTTTAATTATCTTTTGCCCGTGACTTGTTCCGTGCGGAATTAAAAAAAACTAAATTATTTTTTTTTCACTACCTTAATAATTGAAAATCATGGTAACTTAAAAAGATATTTACGCAACTGCAATAGTCCTCAAGGATAGATAGATGAAAATTAAAAACAATAAGGCCTATCCCACCAAATTGTAAATTGTCTGATAACAATCTAACGTGTAAAATGTGATGATCGGATTTTGTTCCGTTATCTGACAGTGACGTCATTTAAAAGCTATCTGAGCCTCTATCAGTCAGTGGGACCGGCCCTTAATATTAAAAACAATAACACCCAATTAAAAATCATAATTATCGCTCTTCCATACAAACATTTGTTTTTCTTAATTGCCTTATTACATACTAGCTTTCGCTCGCGACTCCGTCCGCGCGGAATTAAAAAAAACAAATGCAAGTAGCCTATGTGTTCTTCCAGACTATCCTCTACATCTATGCCAAATTTCATCGCAATCCGTTCAGCCGTTTAGGCTACAAACTCTAACAAACATCCATCCATCTAAACTTTCGCATTTATAATATTAGTATGAAGTTTGATATCGTGTAATTCGTGTCAAACGGGAGATCATTAAAGCGTATAATGTAAAACACGTGACCGCAACCAACTGCCGCACACGACCAATAAATGCAAACGAAAAAAAATGAATGTTTATTTTTAAATTTAGTTCTGACAGCATGACAGCTGTCTGGCGGCCATTACGCGGCCCAAAGCCGCGGAAGAGCAAATGAACCGTTAAAAATAACAATTTACTCGTGTTTTACACCCGTGTTTTGTTTACTAGATATTTTTTCTAACTGGTTTATTAGTGGGAATTGTTACTAGCTTTATTGTAACTGTAATGAGCCATTCGTCATGTAGTGTACACGAGCGTACGAGAATACAACTGAGAATCCACTCAAATTATTCCAAAAGATTGACTAAGCTCATACCTTTGACTAAACTATCGCAGAACTGCTGTGTGAGTCGATTGTTTCGCAGCTAATTCAACTGTTTAGTTGCACAACTAAAAACCGAGTATAAGTTCATAGGAATCAAAGCGAGACTAAACAATTGTGCGATAGTTTAGTCAAAGGTGTACGCTATAAACGTTAAGAAACTTAAACCACCGATTTCTGTTAGTCGATTTGAAATCCAGATTTGTAAAATTAAGATTTATTAAATGATTTCAGAAACGGAAAATTCCTTTGACAATGACTTCTTAGACCTGTTAGATATTTTAGATGGGTGGATGGATGTTTGTTAGAGTGTGTAGCGTAAACGGCTGAATCTAATCTTTGAAATTTGGTATAGATATAGAGGATAGTCTGGAAGAACACATAGGCTACTCACTTTCGTTTTTTTTTAATTCCACGCGGACGGAGTCGCGGGCGAAAGCTAGTTATAGAATAAAAACTGTCGTAAATCGATTTTTAAAAGGTGTGTCTAACTAAAATGGTTTCAGGGTCGTTTAGAAGTGACGTAAGCACGAGCGCCGTGTTTTGTTTAAGCAGTAAGTTGTTTTAATGTTATTGTTAATGGATACTTCTTCAATGGATAATAATAATAATAATAATAATAATAATAATAATAATCTCGTGAAAGCCGAAAAAGAAAAATTATTAAAATATTTGGATCTGGCTCACGAGGTTACCGCCATGTGGCGTATGAAATCGACTACCATTATTCCGATGGTCGTTTCGGTGCACGGGCTAATAGCGAAGAGCTTCGACCAACATCTCAAGAAGCTCTCGCTAGACAGTTGGATTAAGGGCCCGATACAAAAGGCGGTTATTTTGGAAACCGCACGTATTGTGAGGAGGTTCCTGTCTCTGCAGCCCTGACCACTGGTTGCTTGAGTCATCGGATTCCGCAGCCGGTGGAGTTCTATTTTTTTATATAATATGTTTTATTTATTTTTTATAACAAATCATGTAAAATATATTATATATAAAAATAAGAAATTAAAGATATATGAACAATAATAATAATACACATTTAAACAGTTCCAAAACACATTGCAACATAATACACTTGAAAAAAAAATACAAACGAGAAAAAGAAAACGATGTTACGGCGCGTTTTATAGATTTCTGGAAGCCGGGAGCAGGTGTTTTTTTTTTTTTTTTTTGTCGCGGGGAATGCATTTACGCACTGCACCATCCGTGCTGCGGGGGCAGCAGGGACAGTTTCGTGTGGGACTCCCGGCCTTATATTTCGGTCGGACTACCCACTAAACCCCGCGGTGTTCTCCTTCGCCCAACCGGGCCGTGGCATCTACGTTAGTTTATCCACGACCCGGCTAGGGGGAGCCCCTTGTTAGGGGCTCGACACGTGTAGGGAGGGGTCAGATGTTAAACCCCTCCCGTCGCCCTATGATGGTGGCCCCCTCGGAACACAAGAGGGGGCACATCCGCCACATTCGGCGCGACAGGTCCCCCGACCCGTCGCGCGTGGCCCTCTCAGTTCAGCTGAAGGGCCGCGGCATATCTCGCACGCCGGCGGCCCCTCGCTGGAGCCTACGGGGCGGCAGCGTTTCGCCGGCACGCTCGCGTTCCCGTAGGGCCTCTCTTTTGGCCACCATCACCTCGCGTGCAAACGAGGCGACGGCGGCCCAGCTCTGTTCACTGCCGACCATCGTTCGTACGACGGCCGGCAGCGATAGATCCCGTCCGATTGCGCCAGTAAGCGTGGCGCGTTGAGCGTCCCAGCCCGTGCACACAGCGAGCGTGTGCTCGGCTGTGTCCACGGCGCCTGACGCGCAATGGCGGCACCCGGGATCCGACTCAATTCCCACAACCACGCACAGGTAACGGCCGAAACAGCCGTGCCCTGTGAGTAGCTGCGTCAGGAAGTAAGTCGGCTCCCGGTGCCTCGCCTCCACCCACTGGCGCAGGACGGGGCGGACAGCCTCAACAAGCCGCTTGCTCGCCGAGGCGCCCGCCAATCTCTGCTCCCATCGCCGGAAGAGATCGTCGCGACCTTCCCTCCTCCAGCGTACAATCTCTTCCGGGAGGGGTTCTCCGTCCCTCTGCCGCATCAGGGCTCTTCTCCGGTAAACCTCCGCCAGTACCCCGGCTTCGAGGTCCCAGGGGAGGCTTCCGGAGATAAGGCACGCCGCCTCGTATGACACGGTGCGGTAACGCCCTAGAGGCCCTCTGAGCCATGGTCCGCTGCGCACGTCGCAGCAGGACCATGTTCTCCCTGCTCAGGGGCCTCGACGCCCATATGGGCGCTCCGTAGAGCGCCTTAGAGCGCACCACACTGTTGTACAGGCGGCGGCACACTCCGCCCGCCCCTCCGCAGTTGGGGGAGCAGCCTGGTGAGCATTCCCGCATACGTCACCAGCTTCGGTGCCAGCGCCCGGAAATGCTCACTGAACCCCCATCGGCTGTCGAGGACGAGACCAAGATACTTCATGGTTCCGCCGACAGCAACGGGGGTGCCGCTCACCACGATGGAATAACCGCGGGGGGGCTTAGTCCGAGGCCTATGGAAGAACATGGCCTCGGACTTCTCGAGGGCCACATTTAGACCTAGGGCCCTGATGCGGCGCACCACGTGGGCTGTACCCGCAGTTGCGAGCACGCCCGCGTCGCGAAACGTTGGTCCCGACGCGGTGACCAGGGTGTCGTCGGCATAACAAATGACGCCGACGCCCCGGAGATTGGCACCGCGCAGGACCCAATCGTATCCGATGTTCCACAGGAGCGGCCCGAGGACCGACCCCTGTGGAACACCACATGTCATGTCCCGGCGGACTACCTGGTCCCGGGCCGGATAGAAGATGGCCCGGTCGACAAAGTAGTCCGCGAGGACTCGCCTGATATACCTCGGGACGCGATGGTATCTCAGCGCCTCCGCGATTGTCGTCCAGGGGATCGTGTTGAAGGCGTTCGCGATGTCGAGCGACACAGCCAACAACACTCCACCCTGGCCGACAACCTCCTCGACCATGTCTCTGAGTCGGGTGATGGCATCGACGGTGGACCGCCTGCGACGGGAAGCCGAACTGGGCGCCGCTCAGGTCGGGCCCGACCGCCTCCATGTGCGCGACGAGGCGCGCAGCGAGTACTCGCTCGAACAGCTTGCTCGCCTCGTCGAGCAACACGATGGGGCGGTATGCCGAGGGAGAGTCGGCCGGGCGCCCGTGCTTCCTAAGGAGCACGAGCTTGCCCGTCTTCCACCGCCGCGGGATCCTCCCGGATGCCAAACACTCCGACAGCAGGGCTAGCGTCTGCTCTTTGAGGACCGGCACGACATGGGCGAGAACCCGCCCAGGAACACCGTCCGGGCCCGGGGCGCGATTCTTCAGTCTTAACTTCAGAACCGCAGCCTCCAACTCGGCCTCAGACACGGGTGGGACTTCCTCGCCAGCAGCGGCCGGTCCCTCAAGGTCCACAAGTGGTGATGGTTTCGCAGATTTGACTTTAATAACTTACAAACCGTGTAGTTTTTATAAAATACAAATACAAATAAATACAAATATTTTATTGGTAACCGAATTACAAGTCATAATTTTAAAAAATAAAAAACTTTCCAGATATTAAAAAAGAATGAATACAAATTGTGTACATAAAACAATCATGGTAGCAAAAATTCTTCGACACTATAGAAGGCTTTTTGTATTAGCCATGACTTAAGGCCGGGCAACCCCAGGAAATCCGAAAAACAGGCACTTTTCCGTGTAAATTCTATCGAGCTGGTTCAATGTATAATCTTGAAAAAAATAATGTGCGTAGATGGATATTTAAACTATTATATTATCCAAATACATTTTTAATTATCGGTTCCATTTATAAGAAAAAAAAATATTAGCGAAGGCCTTTGAGAAACGTTTACTGTTAGTTATCTTTTAATTTTCAGCGACAACAGTGCTTTTTTATTAATGCATCTGATAGATAATTAAGTGTTTAATCCTAATAGCCGGATACATTTTTTATAACATTTATAAATTTCCATTAATATTTAAAAAACCACTTATTTAATACAACACCAGGCGTAAATATTTCTCTTCGACGAATGTTGATATACGATTCTCGACCTTAATGCAAACCAGTTAGAGAAGTTTTGAAAATCGATGTAAGTCGTCAGTCGCTGGGCGGAGCCAGCACTGTGAGGTTGTCTCCGGACGCTCGAAAGTAAATTTTTTTTCGTAATTATCGTACATTGCTTGTTGACTGATAACAGATAAAGAAATAAATAACTGAACAGACAGATTAAAAAAAAAAGAGTTTCGGCTAGTTTAATTCGTTTTGACAAGTACTTTGTTACTATATGGTAACAAGGGTCTGATGATGGAGCTGCGAGGTAACCATAGGAACTCCGTAATTAAACCACGCAACCCCATCGAGTTTGGGCTCGATTAATTCGTCTCGACGGGTACTTTGTTACTATATGGTAACAAGGGTCTGATGATGGAGCTGCGAGGTAACCATAGGAACTCCGTAATTAAACCACGCAACCCCATCGAGTTTGGGCTCGATTAATTCGTCTCGACGGGTACTTTGTTACTATATGGTAACCAGGGTCTGATGATGGAGCTGCGAGGTAACCATAGGAACTCCGTAATTAAACCACGCAACCCCATCGAGTTTGGGCTCGATTAATTCGTCTCGACGGGTACTTTGATACTATATGGTAACCAGGGACTGGTGATAGAGCTGGAGGGAGGCTGGAAGGTAGTCATAGGAACTCCGTAATTAAACCACGCAACCCCATCGAGTTTGAGCTCGTTTAATTCGTCTCGACAAGTACTTTGATACTATATGGTAACCAGGGTCTGATGATGGAGCTGCGAGGTAATCATAGGAACTCCGTAATTAAACCACGCAACCCCACCGAGTTTAAGCTCGTTTAATTCGTCTCGACAAGTACTTTGATACTATATGGTAACCAGGGTCTGATGATGGAGCTGCGAGGTAACCATAGGAACTCCGTAATTAAACTACGCAACCCCATCGAGTTTGAGCTCGTTTAATTCGTCTTGACAAGTACTTTGATACTATATGGTATCCAGGGTCTGATGATGGAGCTGCGAGGTAATCATAGGAACTCCGTAATTAAACCACGCAACCCCATCGAGTTTAAGCTCGTTTAATTCGTCTCGACAAGTACTTTGATACTATATGGTATCCAGGGTCTGATGATGGAGCTGCGAGGTTATCATAGGAACTCCGTAATTAAACCACGCAACCCCATCGAGTTTGGGCTCGTTTAATAGGGGGTGTTTCCTAATACAACAAACTAGCTGTTGTCCACGACTTCGTCCGCATGAAATTTGAAAGTTCAAAACATACGTTACTCACAGATAAATGGCACCTTTCTGATGGTAAAAGAATTTTTAAAATCTTTCCTCTTTATAATATTAGTATAGATTCAAATAACGTTACGTTTCATATTTTTTAAAGACAGTATTTTAAAACACATAAAAACATTTATAGAACTTAATTGTATAGACATACATTTAAATTGAGACCAATTTAAATAAAAATTACTAGCTGTTGCTCGCGACTTCGCCCGCGTTGAATAAAAAAATATGGCTTATGTATAAATTATCTTTCTAACGGTGAAAGATTTTTTAAAATCGGCCCAGTAGTTTTTGAGTTATTTTAATACATACAAAAATACAAATATACAAATATACAAATCTTTCCTCTTTATAATATTAGTATAGTTAAAAGCTGCATTATTTTTTACTTTACATTACTCGATATCATATAGATTGAGATCCCAGACCAGGATGACGACACTTATTTTCTAAAACTTTAATGTTATATGATTAGATAGTACTCGTTTGTGATGTAACCGAATGGCCATTAGTTATCCTGTCCAATGGGGCAGTTACGGGCTATCACGCGCTGAAGTTGGTAAAAAATACACCTCAGTTCAATTATTTTCACAAAACTGATTTACATATGTGTTGGAGACCACTGTCAGAATTACTAAACAAATACTGGCAGACAATTTCCGTGGGCCGTTTTCGAAGACAGACGATTTAAAGTTGCCAAAAATTTGACTAAATTTTAGTTTTATTTTCTAATGCTTGATTTTTATATATTACACTCAGGGGCCTATAACAATACCCCCTGCAAGAAGGCAGACATTTCTGATGGGGCAAATGGTGTCCCAGACACTTTTAGTTACGCGCGGCTCGTAACAATAAAACGAAAATATTGGAACTTTTCTTATTTTCAAATGCGTGATTTTTAAATATTATATTTAGGGGCCTATAATAATATCCCCTGCAAGAAGGCAGACGTTTCTGATGAGCCTCCCGACCTCCCAGATACTTTCATTGTCCGCGCGGTTTGTAACACTAAAACGTAAATAGCAGGATTTTACTTAACTTCAAAAGTTGAATTTTAATGCATGGTGCTCGGGGGACTATTTGAATACCGCCTTCAAGCAGCCAGACACTCTAGACTAGTCAAACAACCTCGCAGAAACTTTAATTGTATATACCTTATAAAGTTTCTGGGAGTTATTTTTACTCTAACCAGAGCGTCTATCGCCTTGAAGGAGTTGTAGTTAGAGTCCCTCGAGCATCATATATAAAAAAAATAAACCACTTGAAAATGAATATATAAAAATCAAGCATTTGAAAATAAGAGAAGTTCCAATATTTTCGTTTTAGTGTGACGAGCCGCGCGCAACTAAAAGTGTCTGGGACGCCGTTTGCCTCATCAGAAATGTCTGCCTTCTTGCAGGGGGTATTGTTATAGGCCCCTGAGTGTAATATACAGGGTTATTGGTAATTAGACGTATTCCCGTTAGGAGGTAATAGAGGGGATCATTTGTGATAATTTTGACCCCTATATGCATTATACAAAAGTTAAACATTTTTGAGTAATCTTGATTTTTCGATTTTTTCAAAATCAGTCGAAATTGCAATTTTAAAAATTTATTTGAAATACTATCAATGGTAACTTATTTCTTTCTTCCGATTATAAAAACCATTAAACACTGATTATTTTACAATATAAAAACATCATTTATCTGTCCAAATTAAAAGCGAGCTAAAGAACCATTTTACTTTAATATTTTTCGAGATAATCATCCACTGAAATGCTTTAAAAACGAAAAAATCGTTATGGAACTCGGTCTGCAGATTTTTTAAAAACATGCCCGTTTTCTAGCTCTCCAAAAATGCATAATAACTAGGAACTTGTAACAAGGCCACTGAAATAAACACATGATTTCAAAGGAATCGGGCGGTATTCGTACTCGAACTAAAGTTACGGTTGGTTTTGAAAACTCCCGTAAAAGTAATTAAAAAAAAATAGCAAACGTGAAATAAACCAAAAATACAAACTTAAAATAAAATTTAGAACCAGTAATAGTTTAAAAAAAAACTATTATTAAAACAATCTCTTCGAAAACCTACCTTTGGCAACAGGACAAAGCATGACATACAAGAAGGACGGATGTCCTGCACATTTTAGTGTTAATGTTGGGTGATAACTGTTGCCCAATCTGCAGAAGGAAACCCATAAACAAGAAATAGAATAGAATAGGTGATAGCTGCGGTTTTCCTCATTTTTGGATAGGTCGAGGTAAAACTTCAAAATATCTTAATTGTTACTTTACTATTAATTGTTAATTATTAATTTCATTAATTCAATTTACTTAAATTTGTATTTTTGTTGTATTTTACGTTTTTTACTGTTTTTAATTACTTTTATGGGGGTTTTCAAAACCAACCGTAACTTTAGTTCGAGTACGAATACCGCCCGATTCCTTTGAAATCATGTGTTTATTTCAGTGGCCTTGGGACAAGTTCCTAGTTATTATGCATTTTTGGAGAGCTAAGAAAACGGGCATGTTTTTAAAAAAATCTACAGACCAAGTTCCATGACGATTTTTTTCGTTTTTAAGGCATTTCAGTGGATGAGAATCTCGAAAAATATTAAAGTATAATGGTTCTTTAGCTCGCATTTTTTAATTTGGACAGATAAATGATGTTTTTATATTGTAAAATAATCAGTGTTTAATGGTTTTTTTATAAATCCGAAGAAAAAAATAAGTTATCATTGATAGTTTTTTTTAAATAAATTTTTAAAGTTACAATTTCGACTGATTTGAAAAAATTGAAAAATCAAGATTACTCAAAAATGGTTAACTTTTGTATAATGCATATAGGGGTCAAAATTATCACAAATGATCCCCTCTATTACCTCCTAACGGGAATACGTCTAATTACCAATAACCCTGTATAAAAATCAAGCATTAGAAAATAAAAATAAAATTTAGTCAAATTTTTGGAAACTTTAAATCGTCTTTCTTCGAAAACGGCCCACGGAAATTGTCTGCCAGTATTTGTTTAGTAATTCTGACAGTGGTCTCCAACACATATGTGAAAATCAGCTTTGTGAAAATAAGTGAACTTAGGTGTATTTTTTACCAACTTCAGTGCGTGATAGCCCGTACTGCCCATTGGACAGGATAACTAATGGCCATTCGGTTACATCACAAACGAGTACTATCTAATCATATAACACTGAAGTTTTAGAAAATAAGTGTCGTCATCCTGGTCTGGGATCTCAATCTAATACGCTAAACGCTCGGTGACGTCACTAAAAAATAACGATATGGCAGTGTGGCCAGCTTCAGTGAATGTCAGTGCATTTAGTAGTTATACATTTTTTGTAAATCATTATAAATAATTGAGTTTGCGTGTGTTATATTATGAGGACCCCATTATTATTTTTTTTATATTTACGACATATGTTACGAGCAAATATTTCGATCAACACGATAAAAAAAATAGCATAACTTATTCAAGTAGATAATTCAATTTTGATCTGGTAACATTGAGGCAGCTGTTGTCATTGTCAGTATTTGTGACAACTTAAAATCCAAACCTTATAATAATAACATTACAAGTTACATTTTTAAACTTGTTTGTATTCATAATTTATATTTTAAATGTTCTTTGACATCCACAAGCAACAAAAAATATGATATGTTGAAAGTATAACCTTCTAAAATGTTATTTCGTGATGAAACTGGATTATGTACTTCGTTGATAACAAGTTATTTTGCTAGAAACATTATCTTGTAAGTAACAAACATTTTATATTAATAAACTATGTTACAAGTCAATGCATTATTTAGTTCACATACTTGGTCATATTTAATACTACATATTATCTATTTCAAAGAAATAAAAACCTTGGCCATGAGAAAAGTATTAGAAGTGTGTAAATAGTCCTATTTTATATATTCCAGAACCTCAAGATAGTGATGATGCGATATGTGCTGTTAAAGAGACTATGAAAAACTACATTCAGAAAGGAAGACCTTGAAATAATTTACAACCAGATGCAAATACTGAAGCATGTTACCGGGGACACAAATTGCTACTTTATAATACTCATTTATAAATAAAAAGCTTTTATTATCATATTATTAGCTATAGAAAATATACAAATTATTAATATTGTAGTGTTTTATTACCTGTTTTACACTGTTCCTCAGTTAGAAAACCACATATTGACAGGTTTAGCAAATTTGTTAGGTGATAAGCAATAATATAATAAAAAATGTTGTTTATGCAAGCAAGTGGTTTAAACCTCTCATGCATTTAATTACTCTTACTGTATAAACTTGAATTTTTCATTTTTCAATTATAAATCTAAAATTTGGATTGTATTAAACAGTTTATCAAAATTACTAAAACAGGTGGCAAATATATATTTGCCACATGATCAAAAAACTGTCAAATTTCTATTTATTTCAACAAAATAGAGTTTGATATTTGTGTTGATACAGCATTGTGCCATAAACATGCAATGAAATTATATTATAACTAGCTGTTGCCCGCGACTTCGTCCACGCAATTAAGATAAAAAGTAGACCGTCTATGTCATCAACCCTTCAAGGAAAGTCCGGTCGAAGCGACCCAGCCGTTTCAGAGATTACCCGGAACAAACGCGGCTTGCAGACAGACAGATAGACAGACAAAAAAATTTTGAATGCGATTTTCGTTATCAGCAACGCAAATACATCATCTTCCCGAAATCTGGAATTTTTCTTTTGATATTACAAACAGACATTCAATTTTATTATATGTACATATAGAATTTCATTTGGCGTGGTTCGTGCTATATGTATAATAGCTGTTCCACGCAACTTCGTCAGCGCAGCATTAAAATAAAAAAAGACACGAAGTACATAATTAAATTGGCAAAATTTGAATAAAAAGATAACCGCCTGCTTTACCGGTTGCCAACAGTCTTCAGCTGTAAATCATCCAAAACCACCAAAAACTAACTTAAGCGAGCCACAGCGGCAGAGCCCGCTTTAACAGCTTCCTACGAATGGGCCGGCTCGCCCGGTGCAATACCACGACCACTCAAAAGACAGGCTCGCCCGGTGCAATACCACGACCACTCAAAAGACAGGCGTGAAGTGGGAGCAATTCCGCATTTCGTCAGATGAGTGTCGTGCCGGAGGCCCAACTTTAGTCCCTTTTCCTTCTGACCCTTTTCTTATAAGAAAAGGATGGAAGGGAAAGTGGATTTGACGGTCGAGGAGACGCATAGGAAAGGGATATATTCTGTTTATACCTGCTTCCACTTGCATTCATTTGCAAATTAGATACAATTACCAGAAACCACCTTAATTGAATAGGATCTCCTTGCAATCTTTTATATCCACCTGCACTTAACCTACAACTTCCTGAACCTGAGGTGAACCACCTGTTACTACCTTCAAGCACCTACTAACATTTGCAACTCCCTTAATCCACCAGAATCTAACTGCAAACGCCTGACACCATCTGCAGTCTCTTGTAGTGACATGTAACCTTTTTTTTCTGCAACCCCTCGCAACCACATAGTCCATGTGTTACTCCAGACTTTATTACTATTCAAAATCTCAATTAGATAAGTCAAGGCATTGCGGAATTATCGAGTAAATACGTAAATAACAAATAACTACACATCCCTCCGGAACCCGATGAAAAGAATCACACATGTTATTACAGACTATGTTCTATCTGTACTAAATTTCAGTAAAATATTTTTAGCCGCTGCGGGGTTAACGCGTTAACATGTAAATAAGAAAACAACACATATCCTCGGAAACCTAACATATTCGGGGTAGAAAAGGATTCCACGTGTTATACCATACTATGGTCTGTATCTATACAAAATCACAATAAGTTGTTTAGCCACTACGGACTAATCGTGTAAACATGTAAATAACAAAAAACTACATATCCCTCGGGAACCTGACATTTTTCGGGGATGAACCTTTTCCCACTGTGGTCCAGACTTTGTTAAATATATGTGCCAAATTTCAATAACATAAGTTGAACCGTTGCAGAATTATCGAGTAAACATTAAAAACAAAATTAATGTATCCCACGGGAACCGTAACTATTTCCAGGATAAAAAGTAGTAGTAGTGTGTTCTTCCAGACTATGCTCTACATCTGTGTCGAATTTCATGGAGATCCGTTCAGCCGTTTAGGCTACAAACTCTAACAAACGTCCATCCATAGATCTAAACTTTTTAAAAAATTTATAGTATTTAAATATGAATTATGATTGCCCAGGACCTACGACTTCGTCCGCGTGGAGTTTAAAGATCAAAACTTACGTTCGCCCTTTTTTTCATCCTATTACCTAAAGTATTATCTTAGTAGTAATCTACGTAATGGACTACTACGGTGAAGGAAACGTCGTGATGCAACCTGCACATATCGGAGAAGAAATTCAAAGATACATATGTGTGAAGTCAACCAACCCGCAGTGGTCCAGCGTGGTTGACTATGTCCTAGTCACCCTAACTTAGGGTAGGCTCCGAGCCCCTCAGTGGGGACGTAGCTGGTGATGATGATGATGATGATGATGATGATGAATCTACGTAATAACAGAAATCTATTGTTGAAAGATTCTAAATTTCTAAGCCTGGTAGTTTGTGAGCTGATTTTTCGGTTACCCTTATTGTTTGTGTTCGCGATATCTTCTAAACTATTTGTCCAATTTAAATACTGTAAAGGACAATTTTGTTCTATATTAAATTCTCCTGACAACGAAGGCATTTATTTGGATAAGGATTAATACTGAAACCAATAAAACAACGACGCAAATAGCATGCGATATTTAATTCATTTTGTAAACAAAAAAGTGGTTATTGTAAGAAACCGTTAAAGATAGATATATGCTATCGCGAACTTTTTGAGATCTACATTTCTTTCATACATCATTTTTATTTACCTCTAACGGTTTAGGCAGCGTAAGCCGAGAAAAGTTAAAATTTAGTAATTTTTTAACGCCGGCCTCCAGAAACACGCTGTTTATTAATAGTTCCTAAACATTAGTATGAATAAAATATAGCCTACTATATGTTACTCACAGATAAATTACCTTTCTGATGGTGAAAGAATTTTTAAAATCGGCCCAGTGGTTTTTGAGTTATTTCAATACATACAAAAATACAAAAATACAAAAATACAAAAATACAAAGTTTTCCTCTTTATAATATTAGTATAGATTAGATCTTACTTTAGTCTTTTCAAAATAACTGGTAGTTGTTATTTTTAATGCCGATGGATGTCTCCGAGCAAATAATAAAGAAAATTCTCTTTATTTTTATTTTATTGTAATATGCAAAGTTTTTGTGACGAATACTGAATGTCGCACTTTTGCACATTGGCACTACATGAGTATTGTAATATGCTTTTTTTTATTTACAAAAATATTAATCATTTTTTTTATAAACACACTAGCTGTTGCCCACGACTTCGATCGCGTGGAGTTTAATAGTTTAAAATTTACGTTCGCCCCTTTATTCACCCTATTACCTAAAGTATTAACTTAGTAGTACTCTACGTAATAACTGAAATCTACTGATGCAAGATTCCAAATTTCTAAACCCGTTAGTTGTGCGCTGATTTTTCGGTTACCCTTATTGATTATTTTCGCGATATCTTCTAAACTATTAGTCCAATTTAAAAACAGTAAAGGACAATTATATTCTACATTAAATTCTCCTGACAACAATAGCATTTATTTGGATAAGGATTTATATTGAATCCAATAAAACAAAGACGCAAATAGCACGCGCTTTTTAATTCATTTTGTAAGCAAAAAAGTTGTTATTGTAAGAAAACCATTAAAGATATGTATATGCTATGACTTTTCTGTAGAACTTTTTGAAATTTACAATTCCTTCATACATCATTTTTATAACGTAAGCCGAGAAAAACTAAAATTTAGTGGTTTTTATCGCGGGGGTCCAGAAATACGCTGTTTGTTAATGGCCCCAAACATGAGTAATAATAAAATATAGCCTACTATATGTTACTCACAGATAAATTACCTTTCTAATTGTGATTTTTTTTTAAATCGGCCAAGTAGTTTTTAAGTGAATCGATTACATACAAAAATACAAAAATACATAAAGTAGTAAGTAATAAATAGGTAGTAATAGTAAACGACGAATTAAGAATACTAAAAAGTTAAAAATATAACTTTTAAAAACAAGCTTTTTTATCTATATCTATACTAATATTATAAAGAGGAAAACTTTGTATTTTTGTATGTATTGAAATAACTCAAAAACTACTGGGCCGATTTTAAAAATTCTTTCACCATCAGAAAGGTAATTTATCTGTGAGTAACATAGGCTATATTTTATTATTACTAATGTTTAGGAACTATTAACAAACACCGTGTTTCTGGACGCCGGCGTTAAAAATTCACTAAATTTTAACTTTTCTCGGCTTACGCTGCCTAAACCCTTAGAGGTATATAAAAATGATGTATGAAAGAATTGTATTATACTCGTAGATCTCAAAAAGTTCTATAGAAAAGTTCGCGATAGCATATATCTATTTTTAACGGTTTTCTTACAATAACCACTTTTTTGTTTACAAAATGAATTAAAAACCTTACGCTATTTGCAGCGTTCTTTTATTGGTTTCAATATTAATCCTTATCCAAATAAATGCGTTTGTTATCAGGAGAATTTAATGTAGAATAAAATTGTTCTTTACAGTATTCAAATTGGACTAATAGTTTAGAAGATATTGCGAACACCAACAATAAGGGTAACCGAAAAATCAGCTTACAAGCTACCGGGCTTAGAAATTTGGAATCTTGCATCGGTAGATTTCTGTTATTACGTAGATTACTACTAATTATTAGTACTTTAGGTAATAAATTTAAAATTAAGAGATTATATAAACAAAATCGTGTTACGTACATATGATAGCAAGGGGAAAAAGAAAGTGTTAAATGTCTTAATAATACCATCAAAATAAAATAAGCTTGAATTTATAAAATTTCTTATCAGAGTTAATTTGTCTTTAGGTTTTTAGTTCATTATATTAACAAATAATTAAAGTGGGTTAAAAAAGAACGATAATCACGAAATCGACAATATATTTGATTAGAATACAAAGTCCGCGAAGGAATAAATTTTTCCCGCGTCAACGCAATAAAAATAAATGATTTCGCGTCGAAGAAATCATTAGTTCCCTGATTGGTTCACTTAGCTCCGCCCATTTAACAGGAAAAACACCCAAAAACGATTTTAAATTACGAATCTGCCTTACCTTAAGTTTATTTTTAAATGACGCGAGGCTGGTAGCCGCTGTGACGTGGTCCGGGTCGGTATATATTCCTTTATTACATAATCATTTTGAACGAGAATTTGGCTTTTAATATGCGCTTGTCCATTGCAAAATCGACAATCGCACAACAGTTGTGCGATAGTTTAGTCAAAATGCGCCCACTCTTAACTTAACTACAATAATCTCCAATTAAAACTAGTTTATATTGTTCGTAAGATATGGGTTTCTTGCCCAGATTGGGTTGTTTTAGCTCCCGATATTTCGGCACAGTTGCATTCGCCATGTTCACGGGCTGACTGAAGTGATGCGGTAGTGCGAAAAAAAAATCGTGGTAAAAAACCCGTATCTTACGAAAATTATAATTGTAAAAACCACGACAGTTTAAAGTTATATAAACTAGTTTGTATTAATACCAATATTCCAAATAGAACTAATTATAATGAGTTGTCAACTTAACATGGCCGTCAAATAGAGAATTGGTTACGAAAGTAAACTGTACCCGCCACATTAATATTCTAGTCTTTGTCCAAACTTGTAACTTAGTAAGCTATTAAATTTAATAGGATTATTTTTTGGTTGTATACTTAAGGTTTATTTAACAAATAATCACAATTTGAAAACATAATTTCGGATATGACGATATCTATACTATTAAAACAAAGCGTAAACACTTCTTTGTTGCCTAAGATGTCAGTAATTACAGCATATTTTTGAATAATTCTTTTTTTAATAAAAAGCCCTACACTTACGTCACGCTTTAAGCTATATATTTTTACGCCATTAAACTTAGGGGGTAAATGTTTTGGATAAAAACCCTAATGTGGGAAAGAAACCATAAGTTGCTGCCAACATCAAGAAAAAAAGATTGCTAAGGTTTGTCATGTCATGTCATTTTGACATTTGCTATTGATAATTTGACAAATGTAAACAACAAAATAAAATTTTCATAATTTCATGCGGATGCAGCCGCACGGGAACAGCTAGTAATCTATAAAAAAGATAGTTAAAAAGCAAAGAGAGAAAATGAATTCGGAATTTATGAAGAACTTACTAATAAACCATTCAAAATCATTGGTAGCGTTAATATAAAAATACTCAAGTATTTAACTACACAAAAGCAGTACTTTGTAAAACTATTCTCAAAGGACAAATGCAATGTATCAAAATATTAAAAATACTGCAAGAAACAAAAGCGAGCTGGCGGATGATTTAAATGGAAATGATTTATTAGCCATCATATTTATAAAGAGGAAACAAAGAACTCCAGAGAGATTCTACTCGTAAATAGAAAGTCAAAGCATGTCGCTGAGCGGGCAAATCCGTCGAGATTACTATCTATCCAATATTTCGTATTAGTATCTGGTAATCATCATCACCAGCTCACTATACGTCCCCACCGAGGGGCTCGGAGCCTACCCTAATAATGACTAGGCCATAGTCAACCACGCTGGCCAAGTGCGGATTGGTTGACTTCACACATATCTTTGAATTTCTTCGCCGATATGTGCAGGCATCACGATGTTTTCCTTCACCGTTTCGTATAGTTTTGTCGTCTTTGGGCCGCTTTTGAAACGTCTATCTACAAGGGTATATTGTGGTTATGATATTGTTAGCTAATATAACGCCGCCGCATCATGAATACATAATGATGACTGTCCTCCTGACCAATTTTAATCACGGCCATTTCCGTTTATAAAGTAACGAAATGTACATTGACTATACGGAAACAAGAATTCAAGACACTGTGTTAAATTTGTGGTAGAATTGTGAATTCATACATTGTTAGTCTTATAGCGGAATTAATTGATGATAGACTTAAGCCTTTAAACCAACTAAAAAATTAGATTTGATTTTTTAAATTCACTTTAAAATTTAACCTGTAAGTGTTGAAGTAAAAGGTAAACGTAAATTTTTAACTATTAAACCCCACACAGACAAAGTCGCGGGCAACAGCTATGTATAGATAGATAGAAAATGAATGAATAATTGTTTTATTTTTAGTAAAGAAAAGATTAACAAATATATTTTTAAGTGAAAATAAAGAAATAGAATTTAAAATTAAAATGGTTTTTAATATTATTTAAAAATGAATTGTCAATTTTTAAAATGAGCTATTTATTTAAAATGTAAAAGATTTTTGTATTTAAAAATGAAGAAAGATTTAAAATATAAAATCTTTTTTTGCTAAAGATTTATGAAAGACATTTTAAAATTAAATCATTTATAATTCTTTTGTAATTTGATATCCCAATGAATGAAAATTATTTTTAATTTTTGTTACAAAATTTTGTATTTCAAAGTAAAAAAAATAGAATTATAATTTAAAATGTTTTATTGATATTTAAAAATACCCTTTTTCGAGCTAATTATTTATCTAAAATTGATAATTGTTTTTTAAAATGAAGCAACATTTTAGAAATAAAATCTTTTTTGTAAAATATTAATGGGATATATTTTAATTACTTATTTTTAAATATTTGTTATTTGATGTCGGAATGAATGAAAATCATTTAGTAATTTGTATTAAAATATTTGTTAATTGATTGATTTAAAATCATTTCTATATTTTTAACCGACTTCAAAAAGGAGGAGGTTCTCAATTCGTCTGTATATTTTTTTTTATGTGTGTTATATGATTTATCATACTAATATTTTACTTCTTAATCTTACTAATATTATAAGTGCGAAAGTTTGGATGGTTGAATGTTTGTTACAGCTTGTAGTCTAAACTACTAAACTGATCTCGATGAAATTTGGCATAGATGTAGAGGACAGTCTGGAAGAACATATAGATTACTTTTCATTCCGGAAATAGTTATAGTTCCCGCGGGATACATTATTTTTGTTTTATCACGTTTACTCGATAATTCTAGAACAGTTCAACATTTCTTATTGAAATTTGGTCAAAATATAAAATAAAGTCTGGAGTATCATGTGAGGTACGGTTCAGTACTGAAAAATGCCAGGTTCCCGAGAGACATGAGATTTTTTTCATAGTTCGTATGTTTTACAGCGTGGAAGTCGCGGGCAATAGCTAGTTACTAATATTTTACTTAAATCGGTCTATATTTTGATATTTTTATGAAATTATCCTGACTTCTTTTAAGCCTTATAAGATTTCCATGTGTTTTATTTCGCTGAAAATGCATTAAAATAAAGCAATAAAATGTTCTATTACCACATAAAGGATAGTGGTTATTGAAATTGCATTGCGTTGTAAAATCTCAATAGTCGAACAATACCTTGACAGGGCTCCGCTCTCACCGCGATATGCAATCCAACCTTTCGACAGCGGTCACATCCGCTAATATCCTATTACATTCTCAGAAAATAAAGTATTACATTTAAAAAGTACAAACGTATGAAAAATGCAATTAAATTTACATAATGCAAATATCGTATTTTTTTAATTCTTTGTTCCTAAATTAGTCTTTAAGTTTACTAAATTACTAAAAACTAAACCTGCGTTGAAATGCTTGTCATGTTTTTGAAAAGAAGATGATTTCTATTCATAAAAAATAACTAATAACGATAACTTTATAAAAGACTAGCTTCCGCCTACGACTCCGTCCGTGTGGAATTAAAAATATACAAAAGTGTATAGCCTATGTGTTCTTCTAGACTATCTTCTACATCTGTGCAAAATTTCATCAAAATCGTTCAGCCGTTTAGGCTACAAACTCTAACAAACATCCATCCATCTAAACTTTCGCATTTATAATATTAGTATGAAGTATGATTTAAGGTTTGATTTATTAATAGTTTTTTTCACATGATGAACAGCAGGTGCAGAATATTCTTGTTATCCAAAAGTTAACATTTGGACCATACAATACTTTTGTCGCTGTATTGCTTTTGGGTAAAATTTTACCTGCTTGTATCTCCGTCTCATCTCAGATTTTTTTGTAATAGCGTTTGTCTATATTATTATGTTTTGCATTTTTGTTTCTAACTACTACTATTGGAAAATATTTTTATTTCGTTAATTCACAGATTTTGAAATAATTATTCAAAAAGTCAGATAAAAGTTATGATTCTTTTATCATATTTTAAATAGAATCTAATCTTACTAATATTATAAATGTGAAAGTTTAGATGGGTGGATGTATGGATGGATGTTTGTTAGAGTTTGTAGCCTAAACGGCTGAACGATTTCGATGAAATTTTGCATAGATGTATAAGATAGTCTGGAAGAACACATAGGCTATTCACTTTTGTTTTTTTTTCAATTCCACGCGGACGGAGTCGCGGGCGAAAGCTAGTTCTTAACAATTTTAAATACGCATCACTATACTGCACTATTTTAAGACCAACGATTCAGACAGGAAGCACGTATAAAAAAAACTTGAAGACAAATTTAGATCTATAAATATCTTTAGTCTACAAATAAGTGCTTTAAAATACGAAATCATACAAATATTATAAATGCGAAAGTTTAGATGGATGGATATTTGTTAGAGTTTATAGCCTAAACGGCTGAATGGATCTCAACGAAATTTAGCTGTAGTCTGGAAGAACACAGGCTATTCACTTTTGTTTTTTTTTAAAATACGAAATCATACAAATATTATAAATGCGAAAGTTTAGATGGATGGATATTTGTTAGAGTTTATAGCCTAAACGGCTGAATGGATCTCAACGAAATTTAGCTGTAGTCTGGAAGAACACAGGCTATTCACTTTTGTTTTTTTTAATACCACGCGGACGGAGTCGCGGGCGAAAGCTCGTAACCAATATTGTATCAAATTCAAATAGTTTGTAAGGTAGCGTAGCAATCTGCGCGACAATGCGCCATCTCTCCCCCGGGATTATATCCCGTGGGAACACTAAATTATGGAACAACTATTAGGAGTAGCTTTTGTTACTCCCTCTAAATAACTATTGTTCCATAAAGCATTTACACATTCTATATACATTTTACGATATTGCAGTTATATGTTAAGCAATAATAAAGCTAGCTTTTTAAATAAATAAATACTTCAAACTGATTAACACCACTATATTATGACACAATAGATTTCGCCCGCGACTCCGTCCGTGTGGAATTAAAAAAACAAAAGTGAGTAGCCTATCTGTTTTTCCAGACTATCCTTTACTTCTACACCAAATTTCATTGAAATCCATTCAGCCGTTTAGGCTAAAAACTCTAACAAACATCCATCCATCTAAACTTTCGCTTTCATAATATTAGTATGATTATTAACCAAAATCGATTCTGTCATTCCTAAATGACAGAACCGGTTTTTAGCCTACTACAGATCTCAAGGCTACATAATTAATATTAAATAGAAATACATTTCTTGCATTTTATATAAATCTAAAAAATAAAGATAAAAAACGCAATAAATGTGTGAAAATTTATTTAAAGCAAAACGTCTTTACGAAGCATATAAATCTATTAGGTTTATATTTCACACCGATTTTCTAGTCGGTAATAAACAGTATTTGTTCGTACGGAACAAAAGGGAGTACAATTCATTTGGCATCTTCATGAAAAGGGTGCTACGGATTAGCTTACGTTCAAATCTGGCGTGAATATTGAAAAGTCCCTACTTTATCTGAATTTAAAACTAAGTACAACCTACAATTTACTTTTTTACAGTTACGTGTTTCTATGATTCTGCTCTGGCATTTTTTTTTTGCTTCAATTAGTTGGACAATATTATTGTTAAAATAAATGATGATTTCATTAGTGTCGATATTTTTTTTGTAAAATAATAGGACAGTTAAAATAAGAACATATTATGAGAAGCGAAAAACTGACCATATTTCCTACTCTCTTTGACAATAGGAGTTGAAAAAACAATATAAAAAATGTACGAAACGCACATATCGCGTGTTCGAGAAGTTACAAAACGTGCATGTCGGTGTATATTTTTACCACAAATTTCTTTCCCGGCGTTGCACCGAATGTTCTTGTCGATATTACCATAATGAGATTAGCTCTTTTTAAAAATACTGGCATAAAACTTTGGTGCAGCAAAAAGTTTCACATAATATTAAAAAAAAAGTGTTCCATATTTAAATTTGGATGATCTATGTTTCATCCAATAAGAACACTACGAAATTTAATTACCTAACGTTTTTACCAAATATTGAACAACTAGCTGTTCGCGTGCGGCTTTATTCGCATGGATTAATGAAAATTTTATTTTATTGTTTACATTTGTTAAATTATCAATAGCAAATGTCAAAATGACATGACATGACAAACCTTAGCAATCTTTCTTTCTTGATGTTGGCAGCAACTTATGGTCTCTTTCCCACATTAGGGTTTTTATCCAAAATATTTACTCCCTAAGTTTAAAGGCGTGAAAATATGTAGCCTAAAGCGTGACACAAGTGTAGGGCTTTTTATTAAAAAAATAATTATTCAAAAATATGCTGTAATTGCTGACATCTTAGGCAACAAAGAAGTGTGTGTTTACGCTTTATTATAATAGTATAGATATGTAAGTCTAATATACTCGTTAAATTAGTATCATAATAGTTATTTAGTTGGATAACGAATTTATCTCAGCAAAACTAGATGTGGGCTCGTGACAAATTGTACCTAGCTAAGGTCTATCTAATTGGGTTAGTGCTTTACTATTCAGTTCTCGCACGTAAGAATTAATGTAGACTGCTTAGTAAAACATTATTATATCCAACTAGCTGTTCGCGTGCGGATTCGTCCGCGTGAAATTATGAAAATTTTATTTTATTGTTTACATTTGTCAAATTATCAATAGCAAATGTCAAAATGACATGACATGACAAACCTTAGCAATCTTTCTTTCTTGATGTTGGCAGCAACTTATGGTCTCTTTCCCACATTAGGGTTTTTATCCAAAATATTTACTCCCTAAGTTTAATGGCGTGAAAATATGTAGCCTAAAGCGTGATACAAGTGTAGGGCTTTTTATTAAAAAAAGAATTATTGAAAAATATGCTGTAATTGCTGACATCTTAGGCAACAAAGAAGTGTGTGTTTACGCTTTATTATAATAGTATAGATATGTAAGTCTAATATACTCGTTAAATTAGTATCATAATAGTTATTTAGTTGGATAACGAATTTATCTCAGCAAAACTAGATGTGGGCTCGTGACAAATTGTACCTAGCTAAGGTCTATCTAATTGGGTTAGTGCTTTACTATTCAGTTCTCGCACGTAAGAATTAATGTAGACTGCTTAGTAAAACATTATTATATCCAACTAGCTGTTCGCGTGCGGATTCGTCCGCGTGAAATTATTAAAACTTTATTTTATTGTTTACATTTGTCAAATTATCAATAGCAAATGTCAAAATGACATGACATGACAAACCTTAGCAATCTTTCTTTCTTGATGTTGGCAGCAACTTATGGTCTCTTTCCCACATTAGGGTTTTTATCCAAAATATTTACTCCCTAAGTTTAATGGCGTGAAAATATGTAGCCTAAAGCGTGATACAAGTGTAGGGCTTTTTATTAAAAAAAGAATTATTGAAAAATATGCTGTAATTGCTGACATCTTAGGCAACAAAGAAGTGTGTGTTTACGCTTTATTATAATAGTATAGATTACTTTGAAATGTAACGATACTTTTATTGTGTTTGTTAACAGAACATGATAAAGAACGAGACGCTTGGTTTTTTTCAAAATCACTTTTGAAAGATACATTGAAATTTGTTGTTTTCCGAATTTCAGTGTAATTCCCCGGAAGTTCAAGATTTAAGTCATATCGGATAGATGGCAGCACAGAGCTCGTAAAGTAGCCGGATGATTTATCCCCCGTTTGTAATACGATTTATAACAACTATTACGAATATGTAGAAAATGTTTTAAAGAGTTTATGAACGGTGTAATATTTCATTGCGATCGGATCATTTATGAAGTACACTTGTGTAAAAATGTTCTTACGTTTTTCAAGTTTATTTTATTTCATAAGTTTCTTGGTACATTACATATAATATTAGCTTTGACGTGGAATTAAAAAAAATAAAGTAAGTAGCTTATGTGTGCTTCCAGACTACGGTCTAGATCTATTCTAAATTCCACCCAGATCGTTCAGCCGTTTAGGCTACAAACTGTAACAAACATCTATCTAAACTTACGCATATTAGTAATATAATATAATATTATAAAGAGGAAAACTTTGTATTTTTGTATTTTTGTATTTTTGGGTATGTATTGAAATAACTCAAAAACTACGGGGCCGATTTTAAAAATTCTTTCACCATCAGAAAGGTCATTTATCTGTGAGTAACATAGGCTATATTTTATTATTACTAATGTTCAGGAACTATTAATAAACAGCGTGTTTCTGGACGCCGGCGTTAAAAACTCACTAAACTTTAACTTTTCTCGGCTTACGCTGCCTAAACCGTTAGAGGTATATAAAAATGATGTATGAAAGAATTGTAGATCTTAAAAAGTTCTACAGAAAAGTGCGCAATAGCATATATCTATCTTTAACGGTTTTCTTACAATAACCACTTTTGTGTTTACAAAATGAATTAAAAATCCAACGCTATTTGCAGCGTTCTTTTATTGGTTTCACTATTAATCCTTATCCAAATAAATGCGTTTGTTATCAGGAGAATTTAATGTAGAATAAAATTGTGCTTTACAGTATTAAAATTGGACTAATAGTTTAGAAGATATCGCGAACACAAACAATAAGGGTAACCGGAAAAATCAGCTTACAAGCTACCGGACTTAGAAATTTGGAATCTTGCATCGGTAGATTTCTGTTATTACGTAGATTACTACTAAGTTAATACTTTTGGTAATAGGTTGAAAAAAAGGGCGAACGTAATAGGTTATATTTGTAATTTAACGCGGGCGAAGTCGCGAGCAACGGCTCGTTAGTAATATTTTAAATGCGTAAATTTAGATGGATGGATGTTTGTTAGAGTTTGTAGCCTAAACGGCTAAAGGGATCTCGATGACATTTGGTATAGATGTAGAGGATAGCCTGGAAGAACACATAGGCTACTCACTTTTGTTTTTTTAAATTCCAAGCGAACGGAGTCGCGGGCGAAAGCTAGTTTATAATATTAGTAAGGTTAGTAAGATTGTGTTCCCAAACATATTCTTTTTGGCACCACAGATCTATTAACGATTTTCTTTTATATATCTAGGTATTTTATCAAGTTTAAAGTTCTCGAAGTTTTATAAATATCACATTCTTTCTGTATAAACTAAACCAACACATTTTTTATCTTAATACAATGACCATTGTAGTAAAATGTTTGCATTTTTATCGATAAAATAATATTTACCTTATGAAGTTGGAATTCTGAAAATTAATTTTGTAAATGCCAATGAGTTTTAACGCTGCTAAAGTAATGATTGAAACCACATTTACAATATATAAACAACACTTATTTCAATAAAGGGATTTATTCTTAATATCTATACTATTATAATAAAGCGTAAACACACACTTCTTTGTTGCCTAAGATGTTAGCAATTACTGCATATTTTTGAATAATCCCTTTTTTAATAAAAAGCCCTACACTTACGTCACGCTTTAGGCTATATATTTTCACGCCATTAAACTTAGGTGGTAAATATTTTGGATAAAATCCCTAATGTGGGAAAGAGACCATAAGTTGCTGCCAACATCAAGAAAGCAAGATTGCCATAGTAACGTAATTGGTATTTTAACATTTGAAATTGAAAATTTGACAAATGTAAACAATAAAATAAAATTCTCATAATTTCATGCGGATGAATCCGCAAGGGAACAGCTAGTTACTAATATTATAAATGCGAAAGTTTAGATGGATGGATGTTAGAGTGTAGCCTAAACGCATGGTACTTATCCGATTATATGCCTAAATAAAGCATAAAATCTTAATTAGGATAACTCTGTAACCTAAATGTATTTAGTACAAGCTTTCGCCCGCGACTCTGTCCGCGTGAAATTAAAAACAAAAGTGAGTCTATGTGTTCTTTCAGACTATCCTCCACATCTATACTAAATTTCGTTGAAATCCGTTCAGCCGTTTAGGCTACAAACTATAACAAACATCCATCCATCCATCTATCTAAACTTTCGCATTTATAATATTAGTTTATTAGTTTATAATATTAGTATGATAGTGAACTTACGAGCATCTAAAACATTTTTTTAAAATATAACAAAACATTCTAATCGTGGTAAGAAACCCGTATACTAACATTATATTTGAAAAAACCACGAGAGTTTAAAGATACATTTTTATAGTTGGTATAAAGAAACGGCTATTTTAAGAATATTTTAAAGTCATTTGTCAATAGAAAACGATGTCAATGTCACGACAAATAAAAAAAATCCTCAAATTGATGACATCACGGTACAATAAGTTGTAAACATTACCATGTTTTTCGTTGTTTTGTCAAATAGTTTGTATAATAACGAAATATTTGGACATAAGCCAAATAATCGAATAAAGGAAAGTCGAAGCGTTTAATATTTAGTTGCTCGCTCTGATGTGATACTGTTTCGATGAGTGATTCTCGATACTGACCTTGAATTTAAAACTTCGTGATCGAGTTGTCATGATTTATTTTTAGACAACTGTTTGAATAAAACTGCCTTATTAGTAAAAGATTTCTATCATAAGATTTCCGGTTTTTTTATAGTCGTACAGAAAAGTTTTAAATTTTTAATATACCAAACTATAAAACAATATACATATAAAGTTTAATCAAAATTAATGGTTTGTGTTTATTAAAATTGTGTAATGAGTACTAACAACCAATGTTTATTATCTCGATGTTTGCTCATTGCGGTGGCCTCTTGATTCATATTTATTTTTGTAGGTGCTAAATTTTTCTACATACTCTGATACACTAATTTGAAAATTCCAAACTTAGATATAACTGTGAGCGTAAGTTTGTGATGTTATAAGAAGTTTTTTAACTCAAAGGAAATTCTATCTATTAAAATTAACAAACACTAAGCAATGATATTCAAAACTTGTTTGATCTAGATGGTACTTAACCGTGTTATCAAAGTTTGCAAACAGATAAGACGTGATGCATAAGGAATTCGCACTAACCTTTTTACAGTACGCGACTTTGAGTCACCAAAGATTAACGTTTCCAATTTAAAACCACATTACATCCATTGAGTTCACTTTGCAGTAACGTAACACAGGACGGAACGCTCGTTGAGCACATAACATCACATTTTGCACTTGCCGGAGAAAAACAATAAAAAAACCAGAGCGGATCCAGTTAGTGGGAGCCGTTGTACCCTTTGGGACACGGTTACACGTGAACACAAAAACGAGTCGTAGTTTATTTCAAAAATTGCGTGCGTCGATGACTACGCGCCAAGCAATCTCTCTCAATCCGACACGACCGTTCTCGACGCGAGCGGCCGAACGACTGAATCAGGGGATCGAATGAACGGATGGAAGGAGTGAACGCATTCAGCGCATCGTGCCGCGTGCGTTTGCCAACCCTAGCATAAGAAATGTTAGTATTTTTAACAAATGGCGTATCATGACAGAAAAATTATGACAGTGGTATGTAAACAAACATTTTTTACTTTGTTGAAACATGCCATCAATACTTAATATAATAAAGCGTAAACACACACTACTTCGTGGTGTAGGATGTCAGCGATCACAGCATATTTTTGAATAATTCTTTTTTTATTAAAAAGCCCTACACTTAGGTCACGCTTTAGGCTATATATTTTCAGGCTATTAAACTTAGGGGGTAAATAATTTGGATGAAAATCCGAATGTGGGAAAGGGACCATAAACTACAAGCTGCCATTATCAAGGAAGCAAAGTTGTCATTTATGTATGCATATGAATTTTGACATTTGACAAATATAAACAATAAAATAAAGTGATTATAATTTCATGCGGACGAAGCCGCACGGGAACAGCTAGTACTTAATATAATAAAGCGTAAACACACACTACTTCGTGGCGTAGGATGTCAGCGATCACAGCATATTTTTGAATAATTCATTATTTAATAAAATAAAAAACCCTACACTTACGACTCGCTTTAGACTAAGGGGTAAATAAATTGGAAAAAACCTTCACGTGTGAAACCATAAACTACAAGCTGCCAACATTAAAGAAGCAAGGTTATTATGGTAACGGTTATTGTGACATTTGCAATTGAGAATTTGACAAATGTAAACGATAAAAGAAAGTTTTGATAACTTCATGCGGATGAAGCCGTACGGGAACAGCTTGTTGTTTAATATTTCTTAAGCAAACTGTAGCACATTATTTGGAATTTGCTTCTCAGTCTGGCATTTTCTTTTAACTGCGATCATTGCTTTATGGAGGTTCGGATAGTACAATTTTGTTATGCACGTCCCAATAGCGTCGACAGTATGTCCTTAACCGTGAAATTGGCCACGCGCGGATCGCTTTTATTGCATTTCTATAATGAACTAGCTGTTCCGGTGCGGCTTTATCCGCATGAAATTATAAAAACTTTATTTTATTGTTTACATTTGTCAAATTATCAATAGCAAATGTCAAAATGACATGACATGACAAACCTTAGCTATCTTTCTTTCTTGATGTTGGCAGCAACTGATGGTCTCTTTCCCACATTAGGGTATTTATACAAAATATTTACACCCTAAGTTAATGGCGTGAAAATATATAGCCTAAAGCGTGACGTAAGTGTAGGGCTTTTTATTAAAAAAAGAGTTATTCAAAAACATGCTGTAATTGCTGACATCTTAGGCAATAAAAAGTGTGTGTTTACGCTTTATTATATTAGTATAGATATAGATATAGATTGAAAACTGACCGCAGGTTATTAATAGGTTATAGTTACAGTGTTTTTCGCAAGAAATGGGAATTATTTGTACCTTCTGATTTATAGTCTTTCATGGAGGACGAGTTTTGAAAAGCTTTTTGAACCGAATCAAAATAATAAATTAAAATGGAATAAAGCGTTTCTGATTAAAGTCAATACTGATGAATTCAGTTATTATAATAAAAAAGATTCCCTATTATAAATTAACAGAATTAAAACTGCGAATCAGTAACCTTAAAAAATTAACGATTTTCTTCGCTCCGTTTTTACCGAGGTGTCAATTATTGGAAATTAGCAATTAAATTACGCTACTTTGGGCTTTATCGGGAAAAAGGAAAAATGTTTAATTTTATTATTTTTAAATTTCTCTTGCAAACGGCTTCTTTGAGGGAATATTACTATACACATAGCTATGTGAAAATGCTTAGAGCGGTTAAAGTGTAGTCATTTGTAAATACCTAAATGTCGTGTCTATGTTTTTCTATTGTCATTCGTATTTTCTGATATATCATAATTAAGTTTTTATTTAATCCATAATCAAAAAATAATAAAAAAAAGTTTTATTAAACAGTACCTACATATTTTTATATAGAATCTTTTTTTTAATATTCAAACGCATATTATTTGCTTTTCATTGATCTTTTCAGTACTTTGTATGATCGTTCAATTCCATCTTTTTTATTACTAATAAATCAAAAAGGCGAAATGTAAGATAAATTCGGTCCGAGATCAGATTTCGGCACAATGGGGTCTGTGGACGAAATTCGGTAGACTTCCGGCGAACTCGTATTGTCCACTATTGTGATTGATTTATTGCTATCAAGTTACCTCGGCTCCTGTGAAGCTTTGTTTACTATAAATGTTACCTGAGATCATATGACTGTGTGACATTCGAAAATCATAAATTTATTTTGTTTCCCTGATTGATTTGAGTTTTCATACTAAGTGCAACATGATTTTTACCTTCAAGTATATAACAGTGGTGGGTTACAGCGCGTTTCAGCTGATGAGTGTGCATAATTTTAGTCCTCTTGCCGTTCTCACTCTCTTCTTAATGTTATAAGGAAGGAATGGGAAGGAGTAGATTTGACTGAGGAGGGAATGCATGAGAAATCCCTCGGTGTTTCGTCTTCTGTAGATTAAAGTTATACAACGCGTCTCCAAAACTGGTTGGTATATATTGTAATAGCTTTTATTTTTTTTAGTACTGCTGCTCGCGACTGTGCCCGCGTGATGTTAAAATAAAGCCTATTTTACTGCCTGATAATGTAGCTTTTTTATGGTGAAAGAATTTTCGAAATCGACCCAGTATTTTTTTCAATACATACAGAAATACAATTACAAATCTTTCCTCTTTATAATTTTAAGTATAGATTTAAATCATTAAGTTATTACATCTAAGATAAATAAAATCAACATTTATTTGCTTAATTGCATTATTATTAACCTTATGCGGGAATGTATTGCAGCCCGTTCATAACCGGACACGAAAGTGCACCGATTAAAAAGATTTTATTTTTAAAATCTGCATGGATAGCGGGCGGTCGTAAAGTTTTTTGTGTTGCTTAAATATCTTTCAGCGCTTAAAAGCACTCGTTTCATATACGGTGTATTACATTTCCTTTGTGCGGAACGTTGTGCCGTGGTTATTCTTAATGAAAGAATTTCTGTACATTAATTGTTATAAGCCACTCGTAAACATTTAAATTTAAATATATGTTAACTTTAAAAGTCTTTAATAATGCTTTTTTTATACATTAAGGATGCAAACGAGCAAGCGGCCACCTGAATCCGCCATAATGGTGAAGCGACCGCTGCCCATAGACATACGCAATTGCAGATGCGTTCTCTACCCTAAATCGACGGAGGAGGAGACGCACATAAAGAGGATTTCCCCTTCCTATGCGTCTCCTCCACCGTCAATTCCACTTTTCCTTCCCATCCTTTCCTCTTAAGAAAAGGTTGGAAAGGGAAAGGGACTAAAATTAGGCTTCCGGCACCACACTCATCAGACGAAACGCGGAATTGCTTCCACTTCCCTTCAAATTTAAACATACATATGTTAACCTGTGTTAAAGGTCTTTAAAAATGTATTTACTTTTTACACTCATTTTACATTCAGAAGACCGAAGAAAGTATGGATGGATTGTGTGAAAGAGGATATGTTTAAGAAGGGAGTAGATTCAGATCAGAGTAGATTAAGATCCCTTACGGAGGGTCGGCACAGTATGTGCCGACCCTCCATAAGGGATAAGGGCAAGTTGATGATGATGACTTTTTACACTCATTTCAGTATATTGTAGAGATACCTATCGGCTATTTCTAGATTTACAACTTTAAAGGCCTACCACTGGCTCATAATAATCCAACGTGTCAAACGTGTGATTGAATTCAACTTTAAAGGCTTGACCTACCACTGGCTGATAACGATCCAACGTGTCAAACATATGATTGAAATATCGAATTTACTTTATCTGATAGTGACGTCATTTTTAAGCTATCTGAGCCTCTATCAGCAAGTAGTGGGACAAGCCCTTAGTGTTATAAGGTCAAATTAAACTAACGTTATTACGATATCTATTAATTTTGGATTCTACCCGATTTGAAATTAAAGACTTGTGTTTATTTCATAAAAGTTTTTTTTTATGTTATTTTAACGCATAATGCGATTTTTCCATTATGCATACATTTTAATATATTTACGAGGTTTTCTTTCTTTAATACAAGTGGGCGTCGTATAAATTTTAGCCGCGCTTTATTTTTGTTTAATACGATGTATAATATTCCAATAAATATGCGGGTAAAGTTATAATGAAAATTTGATCTCACTTGTATGAGAAAAGAAGTTTTGTTCATAAATCACACGTCAGTTCCAATGTAAAGGTTACACGGGCCCTGATGTACTGAAATGAGTACACACACAGCTTGTATGCAGACTAGCTGTTCGCGTGCGGATTCATCCGCGTGAAATTATAAAAACTTTATTTTATTGTTTACATTTGTCAAATTATCAATAGCAAATGTCAAAATGACATGACAAACCTTAGCAATCTTTTTTGATGTTGGCAATAACTTATGGTCTCTTTCCCACATTAGGGTTTTTATCCAAAATATTTACCCCCTAAGTTTAATGGCGTGAAAATATATATCCTAAAGCATGACGTAAGTGTAGGGCTTTTTATTAAAAAAAGAATTATTCAAAAATATGCTGTAATTGCTGACATCTTAGGCAAGAAAGAAGTGTGTGTTTACGCTTTATTATAATAGTATAGATATATTACTAAGCGAGGTCCTTAGTGTTGATTTACTGCATTTTTTACTAACGGACTGTTTATGCGACTGTTAGACAGTCTGTCTTATGCTGGGTTGCTGAAGTTTCCAATTATTTTAACAGTACCTAGGGATTCATTTGTGTTAGGTGAACTAAGTTTCAACAGAGTAAAACTCAAGTTACGTAGTTGGGAAACGCATTTCATAATGTTATCGAATCGAAAACACTAACCAATGGTTAAATGAAACCATCCATTGTTGTTGACTCATATATGTTTCTTCCCGATTCATTGATTTCTTTTTTTTTACTAATCACTGTCTAAAAATGTAATTCTTGACTTTACGCAAATTGTTGCAATGTTATCTCGACTCGAATGCATTTACTGTGAATTTCAATAGACGTATGACTTGTGTTAAAACATTTGTTGTCTCTCTTTTCTTCAAACAAATGAATGGGATAGCTATTTGTTTTATACAAGAGTTTTGTACAACGGAATCCTAGAGTTAACTATGTTTATAGCAGTAACAAACCAGACTCCATATTCCTGATCTTTATCTAGTTGTGAATCTATGCAACCTATTATATTAAAATTTCTTTGTTAGAATGAAAATGTGCTCATTGTTGTTGGGAACATATAATTATAAATACTGCATTAAGAAATAACCTTTTATAAATATTCATTTTTCCTGTATAATTGTCAAGAATATTTAAATTAAAATAATTACTATATTCATAAAGAACTTAGGTTATAATACAAAACTAAATTATTTAACTATCTTTTCATAGCAGACTAGCTGTTGCTCGCGACTTCGCCCGCGTGAAATTAAAAAATATAACCTATGTTACTCACAGATAAATTACCTTTCTAACGTTGAAAGAATTTTTAAAAACGGACCAGTATTCTCCTGATAACAAACGCATTTATTTGGATAAGGATTAATATTGAAACCAATAAAAGAACGCTGCAAATAGCGTTGAATTTTTAATTCATTTTGTAAACACAAAAGTGGTTATTGTAAGAAAACCGTTAAAGATAGATATATGCTATCGCGCACTTTTCTGTAGAACTTTTTAAGATCTACAATTCTTTCATACATCATTTTTATATACCTCTAACGGTTTAGGCAGCGTAAGCCGAGAAAAGTTAAAGTTTAGTAAGTTTTTTAACGCCGGCGTCCAGAAACACGCTGTTTATTAATAGTTCCTGAACATTAGTAATAATAAAATATAGCCTATGTTACTCACAGATAAATTACCTTTCTAACGTTGAAAGAATTTTTAAAAACGAACCAGTATTTTTCGAGTTATTTCAATACATACAAAAATCCAAAAATACAAATCTTTCCTCTTTATAATATTAGTATAGATGTAGATTTAAGAAAGAAAAAGAGATACTTGACTGTTTTCTCGGAACTTTACAAGACAAAAATCAACGGTGAAACTAATAGTGTAAGATAAACACTGTTCCTTATTTAAAAAATGGAATATTTTACGTTACGTTAATCTATACTAATATTATAAAGAGGAAAACTTTGTATTTTTGTATTTTTGTATTTTTGTATTTTTGTATTTTTGTATGTATTGAAATAACTCAAAAACTACTGCGCCGATTTTAAAATTCTTTCACCATCAAAAAGGTAATTTATCTGTGAGTAACATAGGCTATATTTTATTATTACTAATGTTCAGGAACTATTAATAAACAGCGTGTTTCTGGACGCCGGCGTTAAAAACTCACTAAACTTTAACTTTTCACGGCTTACGCTGCCTAAACCGTTAGAGGTATATAAAAATGATGTATGAAAGAATTGTAGATCTTAAAAAGTTCTACAGAAAAGTGCGCGACAGCATATATCTATCTTTAACGGTTTTCTTACAATAACCACTTTTGTGTTTACAAAATGAATTAAAAATCCAACGCTATTTGCAGCGTTCTTTTATTGGTTTCAATATTAATCCTTATCCAAATAAATGCGTTTGTTATCAGGAGAATTTAATGTAGAATAAAATTGTCATTTACAGTATTAAAATTGGACTAATAGTTTAGAAGATATCGCGAACACAAACAATAAGGGTAACCGAAAAATCAGCTTACAAGCTACCGGACTTAGAAATTTGGAATCTTGCATCGGTAGATTTCTGTTATTACGTAGATTACTACTAAGTTAATACTTTTGGTAATAGGTTGAAAAAAGGGCGAACGTAATAGGTTATATTTGTAATTTCACGCGGGCGAAGTCGCGAGCAACGGCTCGTTAAAAATAAGATACTTTGCATTGCTTCCACTTTGCAACGTTTTTGTACGTTTGACTTCTAGATTCTTAAATTAGTTTACCACTGGCCACATGCGGGTAAACTGCCCATAAACAACGAAGGATTTAAAACGTTACTGTAAGAAATATCGACCACAACTATCATACTTCATACTAATATTATAAATGCGAAAGTTTAGATGGATGGATGTTTGTTAGAGTTTGTAGCCTAAACGGCTGAACCGATTTCGATGAAATTTGGTATAGATGTAGAGGACATTCTGGAAGAACACATAGGGTACTTACTTTCGTTTTTTTTTAATTCCAAGCGGACGGAGTCGCGGGCGAAAGCTAGTATGAAATAAAAATACCCGTATATTGGTTTGGTTACCTTTATTTCATTTTGTGTATCTTTTACTAAATGCTTCTTGAATTTTGTATTTCAAAACATGCCTTCTATTGCATGTTCCAGTTTCCCGAATAATTCTTGCATAAAAATTCACACTTTATTTGTTACGTACCGCTGACGTCATCTGATTTCGTGTGAAATTCAAAGCTTCGATAAAACGCTGCGGCAGCTTTTGAATTTTTTAAAAACTTGCTAACAAAACTATATTGCTAAAAGATACAATAGACAACAATTGTAACTGAACTTTCGTCAATTCATCACCAGCTCTCTATACGTCCCCCTGAAAGGCTCGGAGCCTACCCTAAGTTAGGGTGACTAGGCCATAGTCAAACACGTTGGTCCACTGCGGGTTGGTTGACCGATATGCATTGCATCACGATGTTTTCCTTCACCGTAAGAACGTCGGATAAATTATGTATGGAAAATTCGAAAAATCACATTGGTACGGCGAGATTCGAACCTAAGACCTGTAGATTACAAGTCAAGTTAAACCACTGAGCCACCGACGCTTTTCGCTTTGTCAATTAACTCTAATTTGATCAACAGATGATAGTCGTGAAATGAACAAATTTAAAATAACAAGTTAATATCGAATTGGATAGGATACCCGTATCAGTTAATCAAGCCACATTTCTGGGTACATTACCAACTTCGAGATGTTTACTCGATAGCGAGGAAAGCGAAGTCCTGTTTTGTCATTAATATAAACTGTCCAAATTTACAGTAAAACGACCCGTATTACTCGTAGTTAGAGGTGGTTTTTCCTTGTGTTAAATAGCCTCAGAATGGTTGTATATTGGTTTTATTTGGTTTCAATGAGGCTCCCCTTAGAGTATAAATAATGCATGTCGAATTTAACACAGCGTCCTGCAAGCCGCGATAAGGATCGATAATGGTATAGTTAAGTTTCGACTGTTTGTAGTTACATGAGCTCTATGGTTAATATTAATAATAGTTTTTATAATACTACTAGCTGTTGCCGTGCGGCTTCATCCGCATGTGATTATGAAAACTTTATTTTATTGTTTACATTTATCAAATTCTGAATTGCAAATGTCAAAATTACCAAATAACCTTGCTTCCTTAATGTTGGCAGCTTGTAGTTTATGGTCCCTTTCTCACATGAAGGGCTTTTTTCCAATTTATTTACCCCTTAAGTTTAATAGCGTGAAAATATACAGCCTAAAGTATGTCGTAAGTGTAGGGCTCTTTATTAAAGAAATGATTATTCAAAAATATACTGTGATTACTGACATCCTACGCCACGAAGTAATGTGTGTTTACGCTTTATTATATTAGTATAGATTAATAATTATAGTGTAATCACGCAAGTAAAGATTAAAGAACCACCGACTAACAAGAAAACTGAAAATGTTACTTTGAAAAAGTATATCTACAGCTTTTAACGCTAATATTAAGGATACAAACGCAATGCAATTGATTACTAAAATAATACTGCAATGAATACAGATGAATCAATAGGAATAAGGACGCAAAAGAATGAATTAAAATTCGCTAACAAAGTCTTGCCAGACGATATCAATCTCGTTTCCAATAAATTTTTAAATGTTCAATGCAATAGGACGTCCAAAGAAATCATCTGTTCACGTGTGCCGGATGTTAAAACAAACGGCACAAAAGCCTTAAGCGATCCTTTTGAATCAAACTCGCGTATACACAACTTATTGTGCGAATGATTGTAAATGATTCTATAACATAAAACATACACATAGAGTATAAAATCGTTTCGCAATAAACTTTGATAGATTTCAGCCGGTTTATACAGCTCTCATTGACGCACTCCCGTCTAGAACGGAGCTCGTAAAATCGAAACAGAACTGCGATATAAAAGGAGTGGCAGATGAATATCGAGATGACGAAACCGCTATTGTAAGACACACGGACGTTTAGAATCGCGAGCCTATTATAAGTGCATTATTTATTCATCTACGATTAAGGTCCATTTGATGTAAAAAGAGGCCAAACATAATTTGTCAATATAGGAAATTATTACTGCAACTAATATATGTTTTTCAAAAGTTTTTTCATATCGATGCTACTCTTCATGGGATTTTCCGACAGAAAGAATCTTTAAATACAAGCACCATTTACGCGCTTGGCAAATAAAACTAAATCAGCAAATCTGAACAGCCGTAAGTCACGCGAGTTTCGGAAGAAATGAAAAGAAACAAGACAATTTTATTAAAAGAAAAGAACGAATGCAAATCCATTCTATCGTCTTGTCCGTAGACTGGAGGCAACTTTCGGTGCGCTAAGTTTGAGCGCGTTTTCTGAGCTATTAATTTGTCTGCCGGACTGAGGCACGGAAAGTCGACAAGCTAAGTGTCCTAGACAGTTTTTAGACAATAAGCATTAAATACTAGCTCAAAGTTACGTAATTGTTCGATCGTAAGTTAATTTAAAATACGGTGCAAACTGCTGACAATTCATTTTGTCACTGAATTTATAATCTGTGTTTTTATATACATTTTTAATGTTAACTCTTTATTAAATACTAATCACAACATTTAAATATTATAGCGTATTAGAAGTAGGTACGTTCTGAAACAGTGTGTGTATTGTTAGTGACATTCTTCAAACAAACAAGGTGCTTTTAAGATTTGCTCCTCATATATTTATGAATAGTTAAAAACAAAATGAAAAGCGAGAGCAAAATAATTAGGACACTAAAGAGTAATATGCAAATCAAAAATCAGCGCGTAACATCCTTCGACCACATTACCACTTAACTATAGGTGGAATCGTGGTCAAGCGCTGTTTTTAAACATCATAAAAAATATTTAAATTTTTCATCGATTATCTTCATTTAGAGTGCGCGCACGCCTTTGACTAAACTATCGCACAACTGTTTATTTAGTCTTGCTTTGATACCTAGGTATAGCTTTGATATATATAGCTTACGAGCCGTTGCTCGCGACTTCGCCCGCGTGAAATTACAAATATAACCTATTACGTTCGCCCTTTTTTTCAACCTATTACCAAAAGTATTAACTTAGTAGTAATCTACGTAATAACAGAAATCTACCGATGCAAGATTCCAAATTTCTAAGTCCGGTAGCTTGTAAGCTGATTTTTCGGTTACCCTTATTGTTTGTGTTCGCGATATCTTCTAAACTATTAGTCCAATTTCAATACTGTAAATGACAATTTTATTCTACATTAAATTCTCCTGTTAACAAACTCATTTATTTGGATAAGGATTAATTTTGAAACCAATAAAAGAACGCTGCAAATAGCGTTGGATTTTTAATTCATTTTGTAAACACAAAAGTGGTTATTGTAAGAAAACCGTTAAAGATAGATATATGCTATCGCGCACTTTTCTGTAGAACTTTTAAGATCTACAATTCTTTCATACATCATTTTTATATACCTCTAACGGTTTAGGCAGCGTAAGCCGAGAAAAGTTAAAGTTTAGTGAGTTTTTAACGCCGGCGTCCAGAAACACGCTGTTTATTAATAGTTCCTGAACATTAGTAATAATAAAATATAGCCTATGTTACTCACAGATAAATTACCTTTCTGATGGTGAAAGAATTTTTAAAATCGGCGCAGTAGTTTTTGAGTTATTTCAATACATACAAAAATACAAAAATACAAAAATACAAAGTTTTCCTCTTTATAATATTAGTATAGAAGTATAGATATAGATATGGAGGTGCGCACACTACTTGATTTTTAGTTGTACAACTAAACAGTTGAATGGGGCGCGAAACAATCGACAATCGCACAACTGTTGTGCGATAGTTTAGTCAAAGGTGTGCGCCCGCCTTTAATCTATCCATCACAATACATTTGACGCTATTTGACGGTAATCAAAGTACAACATGACGATTGGTTTTTGCTACGTCGCATGTCCGACCGCAAATGCATCCATCGCAGCCAAAACTGGCGCATTATCAACTAAAGTGATTTTAGACCGCATTGTTTGCGAATACAAATTCCCCGCTCAAAATTGGACGGATTGAAAGACGTAATTTCAACGAGAATTTCGTCCACATTCAGATTCACTGTTGTTGTCCTAGTTTTGATTCACATAGTCGACACATGTCAGATTAAAAATGAAGTTCTACGCGAATAAAAAGTGAAAAACATACGAGTAGTCTATCTAAACTACGAATATTGTTATGTTCTAATAATCTATACATATAACAAAATTGGAGTGTCTTTTTGTAATATCAAAAGAAAAATTTCCAGATTTTGGTAAGATGATGTATTTGCGTTGCTGATAACGAAAGTCGCATTTAAAAAAATTGTGCCTGTCTGTCTGTCTGCAGGCCGCGTTCGTTCCGGGTAATAGATAATACGATCTGAGTAAGATTGTTGCATTGGAATAGAATTTTCATTGCATGCAATAGGGATAAATTTATTAGAAGTTGCTAATGCTATTTTAAAATCTTAGGAGTCATTTAACAGTGGTAGCGCCCGCTTTAACATCTTCGCACGAATGGGTCGGCTCGCCCGGTGTAATACCACGACCACACAGAAGACTGGCGTGAAGTGGAGGCAATTCCGCGTTACGTCTGATGAGTGTGGTGCCGGAGGCCTAATTTTAGTCCCTTTCCCTTTCCACCCTTTTCTTAAAAGGAAGGGATAGGAAGGAAAAGTGGATTTGACGGTGGAGGAGACGCATAGGAAGGGGAAATATCCTCTTTATGTGCTTCTCCGCCTCCGTCAATTAAGGGTAGGCAACGCATCTGCAATTGCGGATGTTTATGGGCAGCGGTCGCTTTCCATTTCGGTGGATTCAGGTGGCCGCTTGCTCGTTTACCACCTTATATTATAAAAAAAAAATACATGATTTTGCTTTCCAAAATCTAAACAAATTATTCTCCTTCTCTCCATTCATAAACTAAATATCAGTTACACCTACTCCAAGTACTTAAATAAGCTATTAATAATTGTTTTCTAATTAATCCGTAAAACCGCAAACTTGTTCTGCATAGTTCTAGTTAGTGAATTTACATGAAACAGTGGAACGTAACCGAGTTAACTAACCAATGGCGATGCCGCAAAGTAGATTGAACAAAGTGCGTCGCTTAACGAGGACCGACAGACTTGCAAACAACACCTCAACTGTGTCCGCTTTCATTAAAACTACGGATTCCAATTCTAGACTTACTGTTTGTGGTGAGATTGTCTACACGGCGTGTTAGCTACAACAATACAATTTGATTCATGCCTCCTTCTTGTATAATATCAGTTAAACGACGACAAGAATGACTTAGGGACAAGGGGTCTCTCTAAAATGACAGCAAACCATCTGCAGTTTTCTGGTGTTACAAATATCTATGGGCAGATTTGATCACCTCTAATCGCCGCTCTATTGCCTTCTCTTATAAAACAAAACAGAAACGAATAATAAACATACTTTTCGTCTAAGTAACGAAATCTTCTTTTTTATATCCTCATTATGTATAGGTTGCCAGCATTATTTTTTCTATCGTGTTTAGTTTTTTTTCTTAAAAGTGTTTTAATTGCTACAACAGCTTCTGATAATTTTTATCAGCTCTGACTGATTAATGTTTAACTTACTGATAAATTTCGAAACAAGATATTTCGAGTTTTAAAGTTCCCTTCGTATCTCGTATATCGAATTAGGTAAATTAGCCTGACGCGTTGGGCATTGTGCAAGCCACCAATCAATGCCGATGCTAACAGGATAAAATAGGAAATGGATTCTTTTGTTCATTTCTCAGGTATAGAGAATTTGTAGACAAAATGCTTCGGCTGAGGACTTCTGTATACATTCTAATTTGTTCTTTAATTCAATGGATTACAGTGTATATTCGCTTGATGTGTTTCTACGTAAATAACAGGTATCGTCCCTTTGATTTGTTCCTTAAAGAATTGTAAAATCGGACGGGTATTGCTGGATTGTAAACTTTTTATTTCGTTCACTTAATAGCCGTCTTTGTTGTCGAGGTTAAAGTGGGGTTGAAATATATTGTTCGCTAGGAAATCTATTTTATTCTAATATAGTATGATAAAAACACTTTCACATTATCATTAATTTTGCTATAAAAGGATCTGTAGATGATACAAATATTGGATTCTATATGAATTTGTTGCAGTAAAAACAATCTGCGTTTTTATCTTAGAAAAAAAAGCAATAATTTTTAACATCAAAAACGATTCATTACACATGTTAATAGTTAAATAGATTTTTTATACGAATAAGGTGAAGGTATCAAAATTGCTTGTAAATTATTTCCAAGGTATTCATGATAACCTACGACCTTTGACCGTCTCCGCCATTACTCAAGTTTGTCACGTCCCGGAGCTAAAGGCTAACATGAAAGCTAATGAGGTTCGAGTTAGCTAAAGCATCAAATATTATTCTTTCTTAACAGTGACACATCAATTTTATGGAATAACAATTATCTAACAGACATATAAGCTACGAGTACTTTTATAATGATGGACATGTACTCGTAAAAAGCACCATCTTTCGGTTAACAAAGAATTTCCAAAATCGGTCTACCAGGGCGGAGTAACCGTAACACACATAAAAAAATATACAGACGAATTGAGTACCTCCTTCTTTTGGGAAGTCGGTCAAAAAAAAGAATTTAAAGTATTCAGCGTTGATTACCCCTATGTTTTTTATCTCGTGCGATCATTTCTGCAAGGACACGGACATCTGTTGATGTCTACTGGAGACAGAAATGAATAGAAAATAAATTTTAATATCACTTCTGGGTATCTATATCTATACTATACTATATCTATACTTATTATAATAAAGCGTAAACACACACTTCTTTGTTGCCTAAGATGTCAGCAATTACAGCATATTTTTGAATAATTCATTTTTTAATAAAAATCCCTACACTTACGTCACGCTTTAGGCTATATATGTTACGCCATTAAACTTAGGGGGTAAATATTTTGGATAAAAACCCTAATGTTTCCCACATTCCCACAGAGACCATAAGTTGCTGCCAACATCAAGGAAGCAAGGTTGCCATGGTTTGTCATCATGTCATGTCATTTTTGACATTTGCTATTGATAATTTGACACATGTAAACATTAAAATAAAATTTTCATAATTTTTTGCGGATGAAGTCGCATGGGAACAGATAGTAACAAGATAATAAACAAAAATCTCATATCCATTCTAGCAACTAGGCATTTAAATTTCCACTAGCTTAATCCGATTATGTATTTAAATTCAATAAAGAGTATATAAACAATTAGAGGTGGAAACGTAGCGTCGGTTTTCTATGCGAACGTTCCGTTGGGAATAGATGATAGTCAATTTGAGAGGTCGCGTATTTGCATAGGGCAGGCGTGCTGGCCCGGACCGAAGAGCCCGGTCGCCGCCGGCGTCGGGCCGTTTTGACCCCCCTTATACGGACCTAGTAAAAGTATCCAATGCACATCCAACTTTATAAATCGTATGTAAATTTACTTTAAATATACAGTCTACGTCCAGACTTTTATTATAGCTGTTGCCCGCGACTTTGTCCATGCAATATTAAAATAAAAAGCAGCCTATAATCTGCTCTATGTCAGCTACCCTTCAATGAAACTCCGGTCGAAATAGGCCCAGCCGTTTCGCAGATTATCCGGAATAGACGCGGCTTGCAAACGGACAGACAAAAAATTTTTAAGCGCTATTTTCGTTATCAGCAACGCATCATCATCTTCCCGAAATCTGGTATTTTTCTTTTGATATTACAAACAGACACTCCAATTTTATTATATGTATAGATAGATGCATCAAGGTTTCGAGTTCTGCCTTTATGATGACGAGGGCTTCGAAATCGCAGTCTCATATTTAACCATAGCATCATAATTAACACAACTAAATAATCATATAAATTATAACACGGCTAAACTCACGTGATAACATTCGGTGTAGGTCGGTGGTGCCTACACCGAATGTTATCACGTGAGTTTAGCCGTGTTATAATTTATATAGTATAATGTCTCACGAAAATTTTAATAAATTAACTAAATAATCAGTTAAAACTTGTAAATATTTAGTTGCGTCAGCTAAAACTGTACAAATTCAGCTGTCCCGAAGTAAACTATGTATTGATCAATACAGCCCGAATTATTAAAGTTTGTTTGAAAAGTTTGAAAAGGCCAATTCGCTTCAATTAAATCTTCAAGCCCCTTGTTAATACACAGTCGGATAATAAATCACGCAAGCCATTAACCCGATATTTTTAATGTTAAAATCCTTTTTATGCGGTTGTGTGGTTCACGTAAATTATTATTGCCTTATCTTTAAACTATGTTTGATTGTTTTAATTATTAAAGTGTCTTATAATGAAAATGAGTAACAAAAGAAAAACTAATCCTGTTATAAATAACGAGCTGTTCCCGTGCGGCTTCATCCGCGTGGAGTTATAAAAACTTTATTTTATTGTTTACATTTGTCAAATTCTCTATTGCAAAAGTCAACATTCAAATGCACAAATGACAACGAAGACCTTTGACATTGAATAACAATTGCTTCCTTGATGGCAGCTTGTAGTTTATGGTCCCTTTCCCAAATGAAGGCTTTTTTTAATAATAATATTACTTAAAAATAATATAACTTATAATAATATTTAAGCTTTAGTAAAGTTAAAATAATACTGTTAAACCCTTTCTACACCGATTTTAATAGAACTTAAAATAAAGATCAAGTCAATAAGAAAAGAACATTTGAAAAACTTACAAGGTTAATATCTGTATGCAAATTGTGAACTTTGCGACTTAATGATGTAAACGAAGCTCAATTGCCAACTTATTTTGAGCTTTTATAAATTTAACTAACGATCTAAATATAATTCAGAAACAAGATACAAAGGCCTTATTTAAATTATTTCTTTCAATAGACAACAAACAACAATAAATTCTTGCAATTAATAAATTTGATTAAAATACTGTTTGGTGCCTTTTGACACTAAGGTCATTGATGGACTAATAAGTATTGAAATTAAACAAAATAAATAAGAGAAAATTTTGTAGAGGATTTGACAACCAAGGCAAGAAAAGAGCAAAAAATGCCCTCTTCTGTTTATGATATTAAAAGGGCCTTTCCCACCAAATTGTAAATTGCCTGATAACAATCCAACGTGTAAAATGTAAAATATGTGATGGAAATATCGGATTTTGTTCACTTATCTGACAGTGACGTCATTTTAAAGCTATCTGAGCCTCTATCAGCCAGTGGTGGGACAAGCCCTAGGGCCATATGGGAAAATAGAATCCATCTGCAACATTCACTTGTTTATTTTGTCTATGTAATGTGATAACATTCGATACTATCTTTCTGCAAAGGTAACATTTAAATACGTCTTATTATAGCGTGCTATAATGGAAACGTGTCGTCTCAGCTTCGATTGTAGAGTCGATCGTGTTGCGGCAATCCCGACGATCCCGCGTAACACGTCACGACGCGGCGTCTCGCTGATTTCAGTAAATTAAACAAACATTGCACTTAAGTGCAGATAAATACAATAATGATAACGTGCTGTGGTTTTTATTATGAAATTGTTTTGTTCAATATTCAAACAAAATAGCAAAGCGCTTTATTTGGATGGCAATATTGGGTTTTTATTTCTGAGAAACATTTTTTACAACAAAATTTTATCTTATCTTGAAGAAGCGAGATCTAAGGAATATCAGCTTATTTTATGTATGTCATGAGTGTTTTGTTTCTTACATCGACTGAAGATAGCTGCAACATAAGACTTTCTGTGACAAGATTTTAGGCTGTTACTAATCGTGAGTTTGCGGTCTGATTGAAGTTATAAAAGTACTAGCTGTTGCTCGCGACTTCGCCCGCGTGAAATTAAAATATAGCCTATGTTACTCACAAATAAATTACCTTTCTAATGGTGAAAGAATTTTTAAAATCGGCCCAGTAGTTTTTGCGTGAATCAAATACATACAAAAATACAAAGTTTTCCTCTTTATAATAATAGTAAAAAATAAAATAAATGTAAATAAAAGTATGAACATAATTTCCTATTATAGCGTATTGTTTTGAGAGAGAGGTCAACAGTATTTCGATTTAGAAATAAATGGAGTTCTATTATGTGAACAAGAATGTATGAAATTTTAAAACCTAAAATAAATTATGCATTCAATATTAACAATAAATACAAGGTTTTTGAAATCAAATTGTTAAAAACTCAATTGAAATTTCGATTTAAGCTCGGATCAAATTATTTAAAGTAAATATAATTTAGATATATCAATGTAATGTGGGGGTTTAAGCTTCTGAAGTTCATAGTAAGTCATACGTTTACTTTTCATTTCCGAGCGTGTGAGGGTTTAGTGCAGGGATGCAAATTGCAGATTAAAATATTTCAAGACTTGGAGCTGTTTACATTGAATCTGCTGATTTAAATTCAAGATGTTGTAGTTTGTGATACTTTTTAATCAAATAAAAATAATTTATAATGAAAATACCTAGAAAACAGAGATAAAATACCATTCAAGACAATACATTAATTATAAAAATAAGCAGGAAAATAATAGTTATTTCGCTTTTTACCCTATAAATCTATACTAATGTTATGATGAGAAAAGATTTGCATATTTGTATGTATTGAAATAACTCAAAAAACTAACTGAAAACTTAAAAACTACTGGGCCGATTTAAAAAAATCTTTCACCATTAAAAAGCTACGTTATCAGTGAGTAATATAAGCTATTGTTACAAAATAATAGAAACGGAAGTAGTAGTGGGGGGGTAGTTTCATAAAAGTCTTTGCAAGGAGTGAGGCGCGCTTAGTCGCTTAGTCGCTGAATCGCTTAGTCGCTCAGTCGCTAACAAGCTCTCTAGCCGTCAGTACCTCAGTTCCTTCAGGAGCTCAGTAGCTCAGTACATTTCTAGTCGTCACCACGGAACGTTCGATATCTTTTACGTTGTTGCTTTAGTGTATTTGTTTTAAAGTAATTCACCAGTATTGCTCATATTACCGCTCGACTATCATATTTTTTAAAAAAGTCATTCGTATCGAAATTTATAACATCAGAAGTGGGATAGGATTCACGTGATTCTAGCCTTAACGCTCACTCTGTATGTTGTAGAATTTACGATAAAAAAGTGCAAAGTGAAAAGTGAAAAATATCGTTCGTTACCGTGATCGCGATAATTGTAGTTGCGACAAGTATAGACAAGTTTTCAGGCAGAGTTGTAAAAGTGTGTTGTGACACGTTGCCTTCAGAAACATGTTGGAACATGCAGGTGTTGAGGCGAACGTTATCTTTGCCCAGCCATTAGAGACGGGATTGGTCATTAATACTTCGGTAAGATCCAACCAGCATTTTTATATTTCGAATTGTTTGGCAAAGTTGCATTGATATTGAAGTTTGGTTAACAATTGGTAAGCCTTTACTTAATGTTTTAGTTGAGTTTTCTCGATTTATATAAAAGCCAAGCAAATGTAAAATTTTGTGTCACGTGTTCTGTGAATTCATATTCTGGTAAAGTCTTGGTGTATATCAATGACGTTTTGAGGTTAAGACTATAGATCTGAGGCTTTCTATTTTACATAAAGTTCTTGTGACGTAGCCTATGGCCTTTATTGTTATTTCAACGAAGTGTTAACTTAACCTAACAAATTAGTAATGGTCAGGTAAGGCCGAGCATTTATACGATTGAAGTCTTTTACTACGTCAAATGGATATCGATATGACTTAAATTCAGTTTAGTTACTTAACCGAATGGATCGTCAGATTGCTGATCAATTATAACGTCATTTTACTAATATGGCTTCTTTGTTTGGAAACGAGCTCATTAGACTGAAGAGATGGTGCAAGTAGTGCGTTCCAGTGCCCTGTCCTGGTAGGCGTAGCCTGTTTACGAGCAACGCTGCTGTCTGCGACCAACGCTGCTGTTTGCGAGTAACGCTGCTGTTTGCGAGTAACGCTGCTGTCTGCGAGTAACGCTGCTGTCTACGAGCAACGCTGCTGTCTACGAGCAGCGCGACTCGCCTACGACGTGCGTGTGCACGAACAGCGCGCCTACGACGTGCGTGTGCACGAACAGCGCGCCTACGACGTGCGTGTGCACGAACAGCGCGCCTACGACGTGCGTTTGCACGAGCAGCGCGCCTACGACGTGCGTGTGCACGAGCAGCGCGCCTATAACGCAAGTGTGCGTGAACAGCGCGCCTGTCTTTAATCAGCGCGCCTTAGGACGCGACTGTGCGCTAACAGCGCGCCTGTCTTCAAACAGCGCGCCTTAGGACGCCGTTGTGCGCTAAACGCGCACCTGTCTTCAAACAGCGCGCCTTAGGACACGACTGTGCGCTAACAGCGCGCCTGTCTTCAATCACCGCGCCTTAGGACGCGACTGTGCGCTAACAGCGCGCCTGTCTTCAAACAGCGCGCCTAGGACGCGACTGTGCGCTAACGCGCACCTGTCTTCAAACAGCGCGCCTTAGGACGCGATTGTGCGCTAAACGCGCACCTGTCTTCAATCAGCGCGCCTTAGGACGCGACTGTGCGCTAACAGCGCGCCTGTCTTCAATCAGCGCGCCTTAGGACGCGACTGTGCGCTAAACGCGCACCTGTCTTCAATCAGCGCGCCTTAGGACGCGACTGTGCGCTAAACGCGCACCTGTCTTCATTCAGCGCGCCTTAGGACGCGACTGTGCGCTAAACGCGCACCTGTCTTCAATCAGCGCGCCTTAGGACGCGACTGTGCGCGAATGTCTTCAAACAAGCACGTCTGAGTTCGAGCAGCGCGCCAGCGTGATGCCTCTCAACGAGTAGGGCGATACTAATGTGTCACACGGTTGAGATGGTTTACTTCCTATTTGTAAATGTTGAGGTGGGCATTTCTATGCTTTACTTCCCGTTTCTAAGGTCGAGGTGGGCATTCTGTTGCTTTACTTCCCATTGTTAAGGTCGAGGTGGGCACTTTGTTGCTTTACTTCCCATTGTTAAGGTCGAGGTGGGCACTTTGTTGCTTTACTTCCCATTGTTAAGGTCGAGGTGGGCACTTTGTTGCTTTACTTCCCATTGTTAAGGTCGAGGTGGGCACTTTGTTGCTTTACTTCCCGTTAATTAATGGTAGATGCGGATTCGGCTTTGGCTGGATTTTGCGTCACTACTGTTTAGCTGTGTTATGTTGCTAATGTTCATTATCTGTAAATATTGACGACAACGAGCTACTGTGTTAGACGTTTTGTATACGGGCTAACATAATCAGAATGTCGTTGTGATTGAAGTTTTATGTGTGTACATCAGGTTTTCTGCTGGAAGAGTGAATAGCGCGCCTTCATCGCGCCTGTGCGCGTGAACAGCGTGCGTTGGCTGCAAGCAGCGCGCTCGCGGCGCGTCTACCTACGAGCAGCTCTCTGCAACCGTCAGCGAGCCACGTGACAGAGCAGCGCCTGTCAACGAGCCGCACGCCTGCGCAACTTTGACTGCGAGCCGGAATCAAGAGCCTACATGCTACTGCTGGTCCGAAGTTTCGCAGACGTGGCAAGAAAGAGACCGAGGACGGTCTCATGTCAGGAAAGGCCGTGTTACAAAATAATAGAAACGGAAGTAGTAGTGGGGGGGTAGTTTCATAAGTCTTTGCAAGGAGTGAGGCGCGCTTAGTCGCTTACAAGCTCTCTAGCCGTCAGTACCTCAGTTCCTTCAGGAGCTCAGTAGCTCAGTACATTTCTAGTCGTCACCACGGAACGTTCGATATCTTTTACGTTGTTGCTTTAGTGTATTTGTTTTAAAGTAATTCACCAGTATTGCTCATATTACCGCTCGACTATCATATTTTTTTAAAAAGTAATTCGTATCGAAATTTATAACATCAGAAGTGGGATAGGATTCACGTGATTCTAGCCTTAACGCTCACTCTGTATGTTGTAGAATTTACGATAAAAAAGTGCAAAGTGAAAAGTGAAAAATATCGTTCGTTACCGTGATCGCGATAATTGTAGTTGCGACAAGTATAGACAAGTTTTCAGGCAGAGTTGTAAAAGTGTGTTGTGACACGTTGCCTTCAGAAAACATGTTGGAACATGCAGGTGTTGAGGCGAACGTTATCTTTGCCCAGCCATTAGAGACGGGATTGGTCATTAATACTTCGGTAAGATCCAACCAGCATTTTTATATTTCGAATTGTTTGGCAAAGTTGCATTGATATTGAAGTTTGGTTAACAATTGGTAAGCCTTTACTTAATGTTTTAGTTGAGTTTTCTCGATTTATATAAAAGCCAAGCAAATGTAAAATTTTGTGTCATGTGTTCTGTGAATTCATATTCTGGTAAAGTCTTGGTGTATATCAATGACGTTTTGAGGTTAAGACTATAGATCTGAGGCTTTCTATTTTACATAAAGTTCTTGTGACGTAGCCTATGGCCTTTATTGTTATTTCAACGAAGTGTTAACTTAACCTAACAAATTAGTAATGGTCAGGTAAGGCCGAGCATTTATACGATTGAAGTCTTTTACTACGTCAAATGGATATCGATATGACTTAAATTCAGTTTAGTTACTTAACCGAATGGATCGTCAGATTGCTGATCAATTATAACGTCATTTTACTAATATGGCTTCTTTGTTTGGAAACGAGCTCATTAGACTGAAGAGATGGTGCAAGTAGTGCGTTCGAGTGCTCTGTCCTGGAAGGCGTAGCCTGTCTACGAGCAACGCTGCTGTCTGCGAGTAACGCTGCTGTCTGTGAGTAACGCTGCTGTCTGCGAGTAACGCTGCTGTTTGCGAGTAACGCTGCTGTCTACGAGCAACGCTGCTGTCTACGAGCAGCGCGACTAGGACGTGCGTGTGCACGAGAGCAGCGCGCCTACGACGTGCGTGTGCACGAGCAGCGCGCCTACGACGTGCGTGTGCACGAGCAGCACGCCTACGAGCTGCGTGTGCACGAGCAGCGCGCCTACGACGTGCGTGTGCACGAGCAGCGCGCCTACGACGTGCGTGTGCACGAACAGCGCGCCTGTCTTTAATCAGCGCGCCTTAGGACGCGACTGTGCGCTAACAGCGCGCCTGTCTTCAAACAGCGCGCCTTAGGACGCGATTGTGCGCTAAACGCGCACCTGTCTTCAATCAGCGCGCCTTAGGACGCGACTGTGCGCTAAACGCGCACCTGTCTTCAAACAGCGCGCCTTAGGACGCGACTGTGCGCTAAACGCGCACCTGTCTTCAAACAGCGCGCCTTAGGACGCGACTGTGCGCTAAACGCGCACCTGTCTTCAAACAGCGCGCCTTAGGACGCGACTGTGCGCTAAACGCGCACCTGTCTTCAAACAGCGCGCCTTAGGACGCGACTGTGCGCTGACAGCGCGCCTGTCTTCAAACAGCGCGCCTTAGGACGCGACTGTGCGCTGACAGCGCGCCTGTCTTCAAACAGCGCGCCTTAGGACGCGACTGTGCGCTGACAGCGCGCCTGTCTTCAAACAGCGCGCCTTAGGACGCGACTGTGCGCTAAACGCGCACCTGTCTTCAAACAGCGCGCCTTAGGACGCGACTGTGCGCTGACAGCGCGCCTGTCTTCAAACAGCGCGCCTTAGGACGCGACTGTGCGCTAAACGCGCACCTGTCTTCAAACAGCGCGCCTTAGGACGCGACTGTGCGCTAAACGCGCACCTGTCTTCAAACAGCGCGCCTTAGGACGCGACTGTGCGCGAATGTCTTCAAACAGCGCGCCTGTCTTCAAACAGCGCGCCTTAGGACGCGACTGTGCGCTAACAGCGCGCCTTAGGACGCGACTGTGCGCTGACAGCGCGCCTGTCTTCAAACAGCGCGCCTGTCTTCAAACAGCGCGCCTTAGGACGCGACTGTGCGCTGACAGCGCGCCTGTCTTCAAACAGCGCGCCTTAGGACGCGACTGTGCGCTGACAGCGCGCCTGTCTTCAAACAGCGCGCCTTAGGACGCGACTGTGCGCTGACAGCGCGCCTGTCTTCAAACAGCGCGCCTTAGGACGCGACTGTGCGCTGACAGCGCGCCTGTCTTCAAACAGCGCGCCTGTCTTCAAACAGCGCGCCTGTCTTCAAACAGCGCGCCTGTCTTCAAACAGCGCGCCTTAGGACGCGACTGTGCGCTGACAGCGCGCCTGTCTTCAAACAGCGCGCCTTAGGACGCGACTGTGCGCTGACAGCGCGCCTGTCTTCAAACAGCGCGCCTTAGGACGCGACTGTGCGCTGACAGCGCGCCTGTCTTCAAACAGCGCGCCTTAGGACGCGACTGTGCGCTGACAGCGCGCCTGTCTTTAATCAGCGCGCCTTAGAGCGCGACTGTGCGCTAACAGCGCGCCTGTGTTTAATCAGCGCGCTTTAGGACGCGACTGTGCGCTAACAGCGCGCCTGTGTTTAATCAGCGCGCCTGTCTTTAATCAGCGCGCCTGTCTTTAATCAGCGCGCCTGTCTTTAATCAGCGCGCCTTAGGACGCGACTGTGCGCTGACAGCGCGCCTGTCTTTAATCAGCGCGCCTTAGGACGCGACTGTGCGCTGACAGCGCGCCTGTCTTTAATCAGCGCGCCTTAGGACGCGACTGTGCGCTGACAGCGCGCCTGTCTTTAATCAGCGCGCCTTAGGACGCGACTGTGCGCTGACAGCGCGCCTGTCTTTAATCAGCGCGCCTTAGGACGCGACTGTGCGCTGACAGCGCGCCTGTCTTTAATCAGCGCGCCTTAGGACGCGACTGTGCGCTGACAGCGCGCCTGTCTTTAATCAGCGCGCCTTAGGACGCGACTGTGCGCTGACAGCGCGCCTGTCTTTAATCAGCGCGCCTGTCTTTAATCAGCGCGCCTTAGGACGCGACTGTGCGCTGACAGCGCGCCTGTCTTTAATCAGCGCGCCTTAGGACGCGACTGTGCGCTGACAGCGCGCCTGTCTTTAATCAGCGCGCCTGTCTTTAATCAGCGCGCCTTAGGACGCGACTGTGCGCTGACAGCGCGCCTGTCTTTAATCAGCGCGCCTGTCTTTAATCAGCGCGCCTTAGGACGCGACTGTGCGCTGACAGCGCGCCTGTCTTTAATCAGCGCGCCTTAGGACGCGACTGTGCGCTGACAGCGCGCCTGTCTTTAATCAGCGCGCCTGTCTTTAATCAGCGCGCCTGTCTTTAATCAGCGCGCCTGTCTTTAATCAGCGCGCCTGTCTTTAATCAGCGCGCCTGTCTTTAATCAGCGCGCCTTAGGACGCGACTGTGCGCTGACAGCGCGCCTGTCTTTAATCAGCGCGCCTTAGGACGCGACTGTGCGCTGACAGCGCGCCTGTCTTTAATCAGCGCGCCTTAGGACGCGACTGTGCGCTGACAGCGCGCCTGTCTTTAATCAGCGCGCCTTAGGACGCGACTGTGCGCTGACAGCGCGCCTGTCTTTAATCAGCGCGCCTGTCTTTAATCAGCGCGCCTTAGGACGCGACTGTGCGCTGACAGCGCGCCTGTCTTTAATCAGCGCGCCTGTCTTTAATCAGCGCGCCTGTCTTTAATCAGCGCGCCTTAGGACGCGACTGTGCGCTGACAGCGCGCCTGTCTTTAATCAGCGCGCCTGTCTTTAATCAGCGCGCCTGTCTTTAATCAGCGCGCCTTAGGACGCGACTGTGCGCTGACAGCGCGCCTGTCTTTAATCAGCGCGCCTTAGGACGCGACTGTGCGCTGACAGCGCGCCTGTCTTTAATCAGCGCGCCTGTCTTTAATCAGCGCGCCTTAGGACGCGACTGTGCGCTGACAGCGCGCCTGTCTTTAATCAGCGCGCCTGTCTTTAATCAGCGCGCCTTAGGACGCGACTGTGCGCTGACAGCGCGCCTGTCTTTAATCAGCGCGCCTGTCTTTAATCAGCGCGCCTTAGGACGCGACTGTGCGCTGACAGCGCGCCTGTCTTTAATCAGCGCGCCTTAGGACGCGACTGTGCGCTGACAGCGCGCCTGTCTTTAATCAGCGCGCCTTAGGACGCGACTGTGCGCTGACAGCGCGCCTGTCTTTAATCAGCGCGCCTGTCTTTAATCAGCGCGCCTGTCTTTAATCAGCGCGCCTTAGGACGCGACTGTGCGCTGACAGCGCGCCTGTCTTTAATCAGCGCGCCTGTCTTTAATCAGCGCGCCTGTCTTTAATCAGCGCGCCTGTCTTTAATCAGCGCGCCTTAGGACGCGACTGTGCGCTGACAGCGCGCCTGTCTTTAATCAGCGCGCCTTAGGACGCGACTAAAGTAATTCACCAGTATTGCTCATATTACCGCTCGACTATCATATTTTTTAAAAAAGTCATTCTTATCGAAATCTATAACATCAGAAGTGGGATGGGATTCACGTGATTCTAGCCTTAACGCTCACTCTGTATATTGTAGAATTTACGATAAAAAAGTGCAAAGTGAAAAGTGAAAAATATCGTTCGTTACCGTGATCGCGATAATTGTAGTTGCGACAAGTATAGACAAGTTTTCAGGCAGAGTTGTAAAAGTGTGTTGTGACACGTTGCCGTCAGAAACATGTTGGAACATGCAGGTGTTGAGGCGAACGTTATCTTTGCCCAGCCATTGGAGACGGGATTGGTCATTAATAATTCGGTAAGATCCAACCAGCATTTTTATATTTCGAATTGTTATGCAAAGTTGCATTGATATTGAAGTTTGGTTAACAATTGGTAAGCCTTTACTTAATGTTTTAGTTGAGTTTTCTCGATTTATATAAAAGCCAAGCAAATTTAAAATTTTGTGTCACGTGTTCTGTGAATTCATATCCTGGTAATGACTTGGTGTATATCAATGACGTTTTGAGGTTAAGACTATAGATCTGAGGCTTTCTATTTTACATAAAGTTCTTGTGACGTAGCCTATGGCCTTTATTGTTATTTCAACGAAGTGTTAACTTAACCTAACAAATTAGTAATGGTCAGGTAAGGCCGAGCATTTATACGATTGAAGTCTTTTACTACGTCAAATGGATATCGATATGACTTAAATTCAGTTTAGTTACTTAACCGAATGGATAGTCAGATTGCTGATCAATTATAACGTCATTTTACTAATATGGCTTCTTTGTTTGGAAACGAGCTCATTCGACTGAAGAGATGGTGCAAGTAGTGCGTTCCAGTGCCCTGTCCTGGTAGGCGTAGCCTGTTCTACGAGCAACGCTGCTGTCTACGAGCAACGCTGCTGTCTACGAGCAACGCTGCTGTCTACGAGCAACGCTGCTGTCTACGAGTAACGCTGCTGTCTACGAGCAACGCTGCTGTCTACGAGCAGCGCGACTAGGACGTGCGTGTGCACGAGAGCAGCGCGCCTACGACGTGCGTGTGCACGAACAGCGCGCCTACGACGTGCGTGTGCACGAACAGCGCGCCTACGACGTGCGTGTGCACGAGCAGCGCGCCTACGACGTGCGTGTGCACGAGCAGCGCGCCTACGACGTGCGTGTGCACGAGCAGCGCGCCTGTCTTTAATCAGCGCGCCTTAGGACGCGACTGTGCGCTAACAGCGCGCCTGTCTTTAATCAGCGCGCCTTAGGACGCCGTTGTGCGCTAAACGCGCCTGTCTTCAATCAGCGCGCCTTAGGACGCGACTGTGCGCTAAACGCGCACCTGTCTTCAATCAGCGCGCCTTAGGACGCGACTGTGCGCTAACAGCGCGCCTGTCTTCAATCAGCGCGCCTTAGGACGCGACTGTGCGCTAAACGCGCGCCTGTCTTCAAACAGCGCGCCTTAGGACGCCGTTGTGCGCTAAACGCGCACCTGTCTTCAAACAGCGCGCCTTAGGACGCGACTGTGCGCTAACAGCGCGCCTGTCTTCAAACAGCGCGCCTTAGGACGCGACTGTGCGCTAACAGCGCGCCTGTCTTCAAACAGCGCGCCTTAGGACGCGACTGTGCGCTAAACGCGCACCTGTCTTTAATCAGCGCGCCTTAGGACGCGATTGTGCGCTAACAGCGCGCCTGTCTTCAATCAGCGCGCCTTAGGACGCGACTGTGCGCTAACAGCGCGCCTGTCTTTAATCAGCGCGCCTTAGGACGCGACTGTGCGCTAAACGCGCACCTGTCTTCAATCAGCGCGCCTTAGGACGCGACTGTGCGCTAAACGCGCACCTGTCTTCAATCAGCGCGCCTTAGGACGCGACTGTGCGCTAACAGCGCGCCTGTCTTCAAACAGCGCGCCTGTCTTCAAACAGCGCGCCTTAGACGCGACTGTGCTCTGACAGCGCGCCTTAGGACGCGACTGTGCGCTAACAGCGCGCCTGTCTTTAATCACGCGCCTTAGGACCGACTGTGCGCTGACAGCGCGCTGTCTTTAATCAGCGCGCTTAGGACGCGACTGTGGCGCTGACAGCGCGCTGTCTTTAATCACGCGCCTTAGGACTCGACTGTGCGCTGACAGCGCGCCTGTGTTTAATCAGCGCGCTTAGACGCGACTGTGCGCTAACAGCGCGCCTTAGGACGCGACTGTGGCGCTGACAGCGCGCCTGTGTTTAATCAGCGCGCTTAGACGCGACTGTGCGCTAACAGCGCGCCTTAGGACGCGACTGTGGCGCTGACAGCGCGCCTGTGTTTAATCAGCGCGCTTAGACGCGACTGTGCGCTAACAGCGCGCCTTAGGACGCGACTGTGGCGCTGACAGCGCGCCTGTGTTTAATCAGCGCGCTTAGACGCGACTGTGCGCTAACAGCGCGCCTTAGGACGCGACTGTGGCGCTGACAGCGCGCCTGTGTTTAATCAGCGCGCTTAGACGCGACTGTGCGCTAACAGCGCGCCTTAGGACGCGACTGTGGCGCTGACAGCGCGCCTGTGTTTAATCAGCGCGCTTAGACGCGACTGTGCGCTAACAGCGCGCCTTAGGACGCGACTGTGGCGCTGACAGCGCGCCTGTGTTTAATCAGCGCGCTTAGACGCGACTGTGCGCTAACAGCGCGCCTTAGGACGCGACTGTGGCGCTGACAGCGCGCCTGTGTTTAATCAGCGCGCTTAGACGCGACTGTGCGCTAACAGCGCGCCTTAGGACGCGACTGTGGCGCTGACAGCGCGCCTGTGTTTAATCAGCGCGCTTAGACGCGACTGTGCGCTAACAGCGCGCCTTAGGACGCGACTGTGGCGCTGACAGCGCGCCTGTGTTTAATCAGCGCGCTTAGACGCGACTGTGCGCTAACAGCGCGCCTTAGGACGCGACTGTGGCGCTGACAGCGCGCCTGTGTTTAATCAGCGCGCTTAGACGCGACTGTGCGCTAACAGCGCGCCTTAGGACGCGACTGTGGCGCTGACAGCGCGCCTGTGTTTAATCAGCGCGCTTAGACGCGACTGTGCGCTAACAGCGCGCCTTAGGACGCGACTGTGGCGCTGACAGCGCGCCTGTGTTTAATCAGCGCGCTTAGACGCGACTGTGCGCTAACAGCGCGCCTTAGGACGCGACTGTGGCGCTGACAGCGCGCCTGTGTTTAATCAGCGCGCTTAGACGCGACTGTGCGCTAACAGCGCGCCTTAGGACGCGACTGTGGCGCTGACAGCGCGCCTGTGTTTAATCAGCGCGCTTAGACGCGACTGTGCGCTAACAGCGCGCCTTAGGACGCGACTGTGGCGCTGACAGCGCGCCTGTGTTTAATCAGCGCGCTTAGACGCGACTGTGCGCTAACAGCGCGCCTTAGGACGCGACTGTGGCGCTGACAGCGCGCCTGTGTTTAATCAGCGCGCTTAGACGCGACTGTGCGCTAACAGCGCGCCTTAGGACGCGACTGTGGCGCTGACAGCGCGCCTGTGTTTAATCAGCGCGCTTAGACGCGACTGTGCGCTAACAGCGCGCCTTAGGACGCGACTGTGGCGCTGACAGCGCGCCTGTGTTTAATCAGCGCGCTTAGACGCGACTGTGCGCTAACAGCGCGCCTTAGGACGCGACTGTGGCGCTGACAGCGCGCCTGTGTTTAATCAGCGCGCTTAGACGCGACTGTGCGCTAACAGCGCGCCTTAGGACGCGACTGTGGCGCTGACAGCGCGCCTGTGTTTAATCAGCGCGCTTAGACGCGACTGTGCGCTAACAGCGCGCCTTAGGACGCGACTGTGGCGCTGACACGGTTGAGATGGTTTACTTCCTATTTGTAAAGGTTGAGGTGGGCACTTTGTTGCTTTACTTCCCATTGTTAAGGTCGAGGTGGGCACTTTGTTGCTTTACTTCCCATTGTTAAGGTCGAGGTGGGCACTTTGTTGCTTTACTTCCCATTGTTAAGGTCGAGGTGGGCACTTTGTTGCTTTACTTCCCATTGTTAAGGTCGAGGTGGGCACTTTGTTGCTTTACTTCCCATTGTTAAGGTCGAGGTGGGCACTTTGTTGCTTTACTTCCCATTGTTAAGGTCGAGGTGGGCACTTTGTTGCTTTACTTCCCATTGTTAAGGTCGAGGTGGGCACTTTGTTGCTTTACTTCCCATTGTTAAGGTCGAGGTGGGCACTTTGTTGCTTTACTTCCCATTGTTAAGGTCGAGGTGGGCACTTTGTTGCTTTACTTCCCATTGTTAAGGTCGAGGTGGGCACTTTGTTGCTTTACTTCCCATTGTTAAGGTCGAGGTGGGCACTTTGTTGCTTTACTTCCCATTGTTAAGGTCGAGGTGGGCACTTTGTTGCTTTACTTCCCATTGTTAAGGTCGAGGTGGGCACTTTGTTGCTTTACTTCCCATTGTTAAGGTCGAGGTGGGCACTTTGTTGCTTTACTTCCCATTGTTAAGGTCGAGGTGGGCACTTTGTTGCTTTACTTCCCATTGTTAAGGTCGAGGTGGGCACTTTGTTGCTTTACTTCCCATTGTTAAGGTCGAGGTGGGCACTTTGTTGCTTTACTTCCCATTGTTAAGGTCGAGGTGGGCACTTTGTTGCTTTACTTCCCATTGTTAAGGTCGAGGTGGGCACTTTGTTGCTTTACTTCCCATTGTTAAGGTCGAGGTGGGCACTTTGTTGCTTTACTTCCCATTGTTAAGGTCGAGGTGGGCACTTTGTTGCTTTACTTCCCATTGTTAAGGTCGAGGTGGGCACTTTGTTGCTTTACTTCCCATTGTTAAGGTCGAGGTGGGCACTTTGTTGCTTTACTTCCCATTGTTAAGGTCGAGGTGGGCACTTTGTTGCTTTACTTCCCATTGTTAAGGTCGAGGTGGGCACTTTGTTGCTTTACTTCCCATTGTTAAGGTCGAGGTGGGCACTTTGTTGCTTTACTTCCCATTGTTAAGGTCGAGGTGGGCACTTTGTTGCTTTACTTCCCATTGTTAAGGTCGAGGTGGGCACTTTGTTGCTTTACTTCCCATTGTTAAGGTCGAGGTGGGCACTTTGTTGCTTTACTTCCCATTGTTAAGGTCGAGGTGGGCACTTTGTTGCTTTACTTCCCATGGTTAAGGTAGAGGTGGGCACTTCAATGCTTTACTTCCCGTTAATTAATGGTAGATGCGGATTCGGCTTTGGCTGGATTTTGCGTCACTACTGTTTAGCTGTGTTATGTTGCTAATGTTCATTATCTGTAAATATTGACGACAACGAGCTACTGTGTTAGACGTTTTGTATACGGGCTAACATAATCAGAATGTCGTTGTGATTGAAGTTTTATGTGTGTACATCAGGTTTTCTGCTGGAAGAGTGAATAGCGCGCCTTCATCGCGCCTGTGCGCGTGAACAGCGTGCGTTGGCTGCAAGCAGCGCGCTCGCGGCGCGTCTACCTACGAGCAGCTCTCTGCAACCGTCAGCGAGCCACGTGACAGAGCAGCGCCTGTCAACGAGCCGCACGCCTGCGCAACTTTGACTGCGAGCCGGAATCAAGAGCCTACATGCTACTGCTGGTCCGAAGTTTCGCAGACGTGGCAAGAAAGAGACCGAGGACGGTCTCATGTCAGGAAAGGCCGTGTTACAAAATAATAGAAACGGAAGTAGTAGTGGGGGGGTAGTTTCATAAGTCTTTGCAAGGAGTGAGGCGCGCTTAGTCGCTTACAAGCTCTCTAGCCGTCAGTACCTCAGTTCCTTCAGGAGCTCAGTAGCTCAGTACATTTCTAGTCGTCACCACGGAACGTTAGATATCTTTTACGTTGTTGCTTTAGTGTATTTGTTTTAAAGTAATTCACCAGTATTGCTCATATTACCGCTCGACTATCATATTTTTTTAAAAAGTAATTCGTATCGAAATTTATAACACTATATTTTTTATTATTTTTTAATTTCACGTGAGCGAAGTCGCAAGCAACAGTTATTTATAAGACAAGACTTTGATAAGTAAATACTAAATACATTACATCAGCTTACTTAACTACCTATTATGCAAGTTAACTCTTAGAACTTAAGTAGTAATAGACACAAAATACATTGTGTAAATATGAGCTGCACAGAAACAGTTTGTCAATTTGGGGTACATTGTGTACGGTCGGCGACACAAGTGCATTTGACCCAGTTATAGACGAAGCCGGTCATAAATCGAGATCCATATCAGTTTTATATTCTCCGATGTATTGCGTAATTTGTTGCTCGAGTTATTTATAATATGCACTAGTCTGGAGATCGTCGAGCTAAAGGTATAAAATTTAAAACAATTTCCCACAAATTGTTTTATATTACTATTATAAATGTGAATGTTTGGATATATAAACTGCTGTATAAAACTCGATGAAACTTTAATAAAATGTAGGTTACTTACCTTGTTTTTTTTATTCCACACTAAAGGAATCTCGGGCAAAAGTAATCAATAATTACTTTACTATGGCAATAACAATATAATGTTATTTTATTCAATACGATTAAAACTTGGAATGTTTTTTCCATAGATTAATTTCACCAGAGAGTGCACGTCGCGACGTAAGAATGAATATTTGAGGAGAGCCGCAGTCGCGGTGGGTATTAGACGCTGATAATGAGACGGCGTTTGCCTTTCATCTCGCTACGCCAGCGCCGCCGACGGCGCATATGAAAAATTTATCGCATAGATGCAATTTTAAAATGAAATCCTTGAGAGACGGATGAAGTTTTTTACATTCGTTATGACACTGGAGGTACCGGATTCAACAATAGATGTCGTAATTTCTCTAAGGATTAATTACGTCCTAAAGTAACTAGGTTAGCTAACTCCAAGTTATGTAATACTTAAACTATTTTAATAACAAATAGCCTTAAATATCTACACCAATGTTATAAAGAAGAAAACTTTGTTTGTTTGATTGTAATAGAATAACTCAAAAACTACTGGGCCGATTTCAAATATTCTTTCACCATTAAATAGCTACGTTGTCAGTGAGTAACATAGACTATTTTATATTATTTTCTTAATTACACGCGGACGGAGTCGCTGGTGAAAGCTAGTTAGATATTAAAAACAAAATTTTATACTGTACAATATAATCTTACTAATAAATGCGAAAGTTTAAATAGATTATAAAAAAATTATTATTCAAAAATATGCTGTAATTGCAGACATCTTAGGCAACAAAGAAATGTGTGTTTACGCTTTATTATAATAGTATAGATTACATGGCGTAAAGAATTCGCAATTGAATTTGACACTTGTACGTTAACAAAACATAACAATCCCATGTTATGTAACACCTCGCCACATCGCAGTTGCAATTAATTCCTCGCGTACAAAATGAAAATAATATAATTTTGACAATTTAAACAGACTATATTGTGGTCGGGCGGACCGACATCCGCGGATTTATAACAATCAACTTGTGAAACAGTTTTGAATGTCCCCAACCAGTTCCAACATGTTACCGTTTTATGTAAATATCTACCTATTTATATTTACTCGTAATAATATAGATGAGAAATTTTGGTACATTTTTTTCATTTAAATTGTTATCACTATTGTTACAGCGTGTATTACTATAAAAGCCAATATTTCTGTCGTATTTTTGTTACGTTAAATAAAGGAAATTGCATGTGGCTGAGATGCGTATGTTAAGATGGATGTGTGGTGTGACAAGAATGGATAAAGTTAAGAATGTGTATATTAGAGGAAGTTTGAAAGTAGCGCCAGTGGTGGAGGAAATTGAGAAGCAAAAGGTTAGCGTGGTATGGACATGTTATGCGACGAGACGATGGGGACATAAACAAGAAAGTGTTAAGAATGAATGTGGATGGCTACAAAGGAAGGGAAGACCGAAGAAAGTATGGATGGATTGTGTGAAAGAGGATATGCTTAAGAAAGGAGTGGATTCAGATATGACGGCTGATAGAGATGTATGGAAGAGCAGCACATACTGTGCCGACCCTCCATAAGGGATAAGGGCAAGTTGATGATGATGAAATAAAGGTTATAGTTACCACCACAAACGTTACATCTTTAGGAAGTAAATCCAAAAGTGAAACTGCTGTACTGTGAAGTTGTAAATACAATACATGAATTTACAGTGTCGTTATTTAGTTCGCATATAAAACAGGATTTCTCGGATTGTTTACAATGTAGACAACTAACGACGCTGAAATTGTTAAAATACAATTGGAGCTTGCAACACTGTGTGGATTAATGTCTTATGACAACGCTTTATGACGCACGTTATACAAGAAATAGTACTATAAGAAGCGTACACCTTTGACTAAACTATAGAACAACTGTTGTGCGATTGTCGATTGTTTTGCAGCCAATTCAACTGTTTAGTTGCACAACTAAAAATCGAGTAGTGTGCGCACCTCCATATAAGCTCAGGAATTAAAGTTAATTTGACTAAACTATCGCAAAACTAAACAGTTATGCGATAGTTTAGTCAAAGTGCGCGCGCTTTAATCAGTATATACATAAACTATTTGTACTACAAATCAATAGAGAGACTTAAGAATTGTCATTAATCTTTTATACAAGGTGTCAATAACTTTTAATTAATCTTTACTAAGGCATGCGCTTAGTATTAAAGACACTGCGATAGCTAAGTTTCTTAGTCGAAGTCATTCATTGAATTCTTCCTTTTATATTCTAGAATAATAAAATTTATTAGATGTCTACCTGAGTCATCATCATCATCACCAGCTCACTATACGTCCCCACCGAGGGGCTCGGAGCCTACTCTAAATTAGGGTGACTAGGCCATAGTCAACCACGCTGGCCCAATGCGGGTTGGTTGACTTCACACATATCTTTGAATATCTTCGCCGATATGTGCAGGTTGCATCACGATGTTTTCCTTCACCGTAAGAACGTCGGGTAAATAATGTACATATGAAAATTCGAAAAATCGAAAATCACATTGGTACACGGCGGGATTCGAACCCAAGACCTGTAGATTACAAGTCAAGTGCTTAAACCACTGAGCCACCGACGCTCTACCTGAGTACGAACACCGTAATAATTTTTGCTTTTAGTGCAAGCTTCGGGACGTAAAGTTAAATAAAAAAAAAGATAAGAAAAGTCAGTTGCCAGAATGTTTTCATCGCCATCGAGTTTAACGATATGGGAGGTAATTTTGACTAACTCATTTCTAGGTCACAGCCCCGATATATAATATTATGATGGAGAATAAAAATCTTGCGACGGAGGTGCTATTCCTGCTTTATTGTCTATACTATTGTTATTTTACGATATGATAAAATCAATTGTCTCTTTTGAATTTATAGGATATCATCCATTGTGTGTTTCGTAACATTCATGTATCTTTAGTCATTATTTTTCCGTCTTTTCAATGAACAAATTTTACGTAATATTTACAATCTCAAATCAAGTGTATAAGGAGATGTATGATGTTGTCATACAAGTATATTAACAGTGGAAACGCACAGTTAGATAAGACAATGCGATCCGCAATCAGGATAAAAGCCGGAGACCAGAGAGCACAATAGATTTTATAGATGCACATCGATGAATGTAAGGAAGTCGAGGAAATGGATTTCAATATTTTAAATGAAAAAAGAAAAAAAAACAACGATAAATTAAAATTACACGCTAAAACTTATTTTTAATTAGCTTGACAACTACATTACACGAAAAAAGGAATGGAAAAACAACACCAAGGTATAAGAAAATATCTTTTTTTTTTAAAATAAACCGCCAGAGTCCTAAGTAACAAGGCGTATGATGTTTTATAGTTATTCAAATTACACCAAGGTCTCAAGCATTGCACGTTTATACTCAGAAAGTTGTCAACATTAGAGTGCTTGTAATTAAAATGGTAAAGTGAGTGCTCCTGTAGGATGGAAATGTTTTAGTCTGGACCTCATTACTGCTCACAATCACGTAGGACAGCTCGTTAAAAAACTTTTTATTTACAGCCCCTGGAACATCCCTTTACACTAAGAGAAAGACTACTACTTGAAATTATGATGTTCAATGTGAGGACTTGTTTGTATAACTTCCTAGCTATTGGTATAGCGTTATCAGAGTTTAAAAAAAGATAATCAACTAGGTCAGGGGTAGCAAACCACTGGCACGCGTGCCATAAATAAACACAATATTTTGGGCACGTCGATGATCATAAAAACACTAAGAAAGTATGAAGTAGGTATTATATAAAAAGCGAACGCAAAGTCACTACCTAGTCAAATTTAATTAAACTAAGACCGTATTAAACATTTCTTTAAAAAAATAGCACTTTGATGCTTAAAGTTCGCCACCCCTGAACTAGGTTAAAAACAGTATAAAGCATGTTCTTAAATCAAAGAGATTCAAATAAATTAGTCATATGAGACATTGGTAAAAGCTTGGATTATTTTCATCAGTTGGTAGCAAAGTCCACGTATTATTTAGTAGTAACAAGTAGATTACGTTTTGGATAGAGTTGTCCTGTCTAATATAACATCTAGTTACTCTTAATTTTTTTCTTCATGAATTCTGAAATGTCGCTTTCTAAAATTTTATATGCCGCTATGCACTATCACGGAATTGACACTGCAGCAATATCCGAGGTGTAAAAAATCAATTTCTTTTATCGCATCGTAAAACAACAATTCTAAAACTATAAACCCCGTGCTCCACCTCCAGCGATGGCTTTTATCACCGATAATAACTCACATATATATTATTTACGATCACGAATCGAAGTATGTCAGTGGGATTATCTTATTTCATATCTACGAGTGTTTTTGATGTACTTGACTTTTATATAAGATAATTGCGACTATGGAAATATTTATTACTGATAAAAGATGAAGAAAAAATGCCAAATTTAATGGCCTTAAATGTTTTTAGCTTTCTTAATTTTTGGGGCATAATCCTTAGCTAGCGTTATAGGAATACTCTATCAAAGTTTCATTAAAATCTTTTTTTTGTTTATGAACAATATAATATTGAGACAACAATATAGTACTAAATTGTTAGTTTACTTAAAAAAAAACAAGTTTAAAAATTTTTGCAAATATTTTTTTCATTGAGATTTTTTTTTGGAAATTCACTTCTATAAATTGTAGAGTTTTCGATAGTTTTAACTGGCAACTTTATTGTTCAAGTAGACGGGAAATCCAATAGTCTTTGAGGTTCCAGAAGTTAGTCGGCAAATTTACGGCCCTAGGTGAAGTAGCGTATTCCGACGAAAAACTTAAATTGCCTCTTAGTTTCTTTTGTGTCAAAGAAACTTAAACTGACCTCAGTGTTCAGTTTCACAAGGAACAAAGTTTTTAATGCACCATAGATTGTTGTAAAAATTGTTATTGCTAACTTAGGAAAAAAATCTTCGGGTAAATTATTTTTTATTTTATTGATTTTGAAAGGACTTACCAAAGCTTCGATACGTAACTCGTATTTTTTGAAATCGTCAATCAAGTTTTTATACATTTTTATTTATATATATATAGAAAGGTTTCTATATGTGTTTAAACAATTAATCCGTACATTGATTTAATAAGAATTTTTATACTAAATGCGGCAATTTAGTACTGAGTTTTATTCGAGGTCATATAGTTTTATGCGCGCCGCCTTTTGTGCCGTGTCATAAGGTAAACATAGTTTATGAAAGGAAATAAAAACCGCCGGTGGCTGTAGCACGCAAAGTTTATACATTTGTCTATTATTAGAACTTTTTATAACTCCTACACTATAAGTGGCGGTAGGACATAACTTAGGAGGTAGGAGGTTACTAATTTTCTTTATATTTTTAATGTAATTTCAATGATTCCTTTGTGTTTTCACTGGCGATAATTCTTCGAAATCGGTGGTCGCAAAGTGATAGTCAAAAACATATAATTTTTTTACTCATAATTGAGTCAAATTAAATTATTGGTATAATTCACTAAATACTGGAATTGAATTTGGTGTGATATTTTCTATATTTTATAGTAGAAATGTAATTTCTTTGTTATCAGCACCTACGTAGTCTAGACGTAGAATTAGTAAAGGTTAACTATAGATAAAACGAGAGCTTAGAGGGTTTCTAAGTCGAGACATATTTTTTATTTTTAATCACTCAATTTAAAATGCGCCTTTATTTAATTAATTCAAGAATCTTATATTTTCTTAAATGTCTTTCACATTGTCGGATTATTTTGAACTAAAAGTCACACTAGACTATTAAAAAATTACATTAAAAAAGATAGTAAGAACAAACCTTTGTAATAATAAGGGTGTGTCCCACCTCTAGCTGATAGAGGCTCAGATAGCTTAAAAATGACGTCACTGTCAGATAAAGTGACAAAATCCGATATTTCCATCACATATTTTATACGTTGGATTGTTATATGAAAATTTACAAGAATTTGCTAGAGTTTTAATTTCGTTATTAACTGCTTAAATCGTTTTAAATTCATTTCAAATTGCATACCTTTGTTGTAAATTCGTATTTGTTACAATGTTGAGATTGTGGACGTTCAGTAATTTGGACAAAATGTCGACACCGCTCACAATGTTTGTGACCTGATTAAATACACCCTATCAACAGGACCTATGTCAAGAATGTGTTGTGTTAAATCACATACGTGGACCAGCCAAATACATGCTTATAAGTACAGTCAGCTTCATGAATATGTGGACAAAATTTTAAAATCTTGAACACGCCTTGGTTTTCAAAAATACGTCATCATATACGTCCATAGACTCTCGACCAGAAATATATATGATTGACGATTGACTAATATTTATTTTTGAAACAGAAGTAAGTATGTAAGGAGTAAAAGGTTAGCATGGTATGGGCATGTTATGGGGAGGGATGAATCGCATGTTACAAGGAGAACGTTAGTTATGAGTGTGGAAGGGTACATCGGTAGAGGTAGACCTAGAAAGAGATGGATGGATTGTGTAAAAGGTGACATGATCAAAAAGGGAGTGATGACTGAGATGACGTATGATAGAGTTATGAGGAGGACAAAAACCTGTTACGCCGACCCTACGGGAGTAGGATAAGGAGAATAGAAGTAATTTTTAGTCTTGAAAAAATATACTTTTAAAGCTGATTGTACATATTTTACTAATATACAAATGTTCAAGTTGAATGAATGTTTCTTAACAGATAATTTCAGAACGACTTTTTTGAAATTCTGCACTAAAGTAAAAACTAGTCTGAAAGAACGCCTGGGTTATATTTTATTTAGGAAAACTCGTCGATCTCTCCTTCCGTCATTCTTCAATTTTCACCTTTTAATGAAACTATTTTCATGGGTTAATGCGTTAAGCCAGTTTACGTGTCATTTATTTTTGTGGCCAGTCGTTTAACTAATGATCATTGTTATTGTAAGGGATAGTCGGTACATCGAACAGGGAAGGGATACTGATTATGTCAGTTAACCGCTTACTAAGATGGAAGACAGGGCTTATGGAAGAGAGAAGATGTATATAAGTTTTTTGTACTTTGATACTTACTAAAATAAGTAGAAATTAACAATGGATGTTACTATTAATTATATTTTTATCTACTTGACTTGGTAAGTAATTTATGTTTTATTCAAAACACAACAAAATATGTTATGTTTAACAAAATGTCACAACAAAAGTGAAATAACAAGAATTCAATTACGGCGAGCAAAAATTCAACGTCGAACAATTCACCAACTATGATTTATTGGGTATAAGCGTCTCGTAAATCCCTGAATTGGCTTCGTTTAGCTCTTTGAATAGATATAAATTGTGCTCCCAACTAAAAATACGAATTTTAGAATAAATTTATAAAAAATAACGTTAACAGAAAAAATATATTTATGAATTCTCTTGAGTTATTTACATTTTTATCGCAGAAAATGACAATATACAGAAAACACTTCGTATAAATCTACTTAAGATTGCGCGCACACCTTTGACTAAACTATCGCACAACTGTTTAGTCTTGCTTTGATTTCTATGAGTTTATATGGAGGTGCGTACACTACTCGATTTTTAGTTGTGCAACTAAACAGTTGAATGAGCTGCGAAACAATTGACGATCGCACAATAGTTGTGAGATCGTTAAGGCAAAGGTGTGCGCCCTCCCTTAATCATATTATTAATATGAAAGTTTGTATGTTTGTTAGATGAAATGGCTGAACGGACCTCCACGAAATAAGGCATAGATGTAGAGCATAATCTGAAAGAACACGTAGGCTTCTTAACAAATTTTTGCTAAAACAAATTTTAAATCATAATCCGTACATAAGTTTTCACATACAATTCTGTGTAATTATTTTGAATACTTTTCGACTGTAATTTCCAATGTCCTTATATAAATAACTGTACATCGTTAATGACTTTTTGCCGTTCTCATCCTCTTATCGCCCCCTTCTTCTAGGGACGGTACAACCCTTTTACGCATGTTGACATGATTTTTTCCTAACTCTGAGCATGAAAAGTTTGACAACCCTAGCAAATTAACACAAACAGCTGTGTTATTGAAGGTTTGTGAGTAAAAACAATACTAGAAAGGATAGACTCGTTGAGATATGACTGGTTAGGTGTGTTTTGTTAGCCCACTGGTAGTCAGCGAAAATATTTATAAATCTGATGGCCATTTTCACCAACTAACCCTCACATTTAGGGGTCCTTTAGGAAGCAGTAAAGGTCACTTAGTGAGAAGTTCCTTTGTATTAATGATTAGACCAATTAGTAAATCTTACTAATCTAACTAATATTATAAACGTGAAAGTTTAGATGGATGGATGGATGGATGTTTGTTAAATTTTGTAGCCTCAACGGCTAAACGGATCTCGATGAAATTTGGCATAGATGTAGATGATAGTCTAGAAGAACACATACTTTTGGTTTTTTTTTATATCACGCGGACGGAGTCGCGGGCGAAAGCTAGTAATTAAATAAATAAGAATAATTTACTAAAATTAGGGAGAACATGGAGATTCAAGAACACTTTAGGGGCTGATTGGCGAAAAAGATTGTAAAAAAAACGGCATAATTATTTGATTATTTGTAAGTGTTTTTGCAGTGAAAACTAACGATAAAAATAAAGCAATTATTGAACAGATCTAAGCAATTAAAGCCAAACTATATCAAAAATGTTAATTCAATAAAGTACAGAACTAAAAGAAAATTAACCTTCAAATAACATTTGCCCTTATTATTACGGAGAAACGAGAATTAATTCTATTCTCATCTAGCAAAAAAACTAAATACAGAAATTACGTCTTTCGATTTATTTCTTTTTCTAAATGAACAGGTAAATGTAAACGTAATTGATGTTATAATTGAAACGAAAGCATTTTTGTATTAACTATTGTTTGAATTAAAAAAATTAATTAAATAATTCTTATAATAGTATACATAATTGCCTACATTTTAATGAATGCAAAATGACAATTTTTCAACGATGTCTAAAATTATTATAGAGAGAAAAGATTCAATTATTTGCAATGAATATTCCCCGAAACTAATAAGAATAAAATCTTTCGCCATTAGAAAGCTATAATTATAATTAATTAGTACGGAGTAATATAGGCTATATTTTATGTAAGCTATGGCTAGTCTAAGCTAATCTTTTTAACAAAATAAACTTTTTTTTATGTAAATTTCTTACTAAATGCAAATAACCGAAGCAAGGGTAGCAAATGACATGAGATTTAGTCCCATAACAAGCCTTCCAAGGGTTAATACCGAAGTTTTTATCGGGCAAAGTGAGGAAAAACACCCCGAGTGTAAATATACTAAGAAGGGTTGTAGCAAAACCCTTAAAGTTGTGGCGACGAAAGACGGTACTAATATTGTCCTGAATTTTATCCACGGTCGAGTTGCTGGGAATAATTTTGTGGTTTTACTTATCTTGAATTCAGAATGTTACAATTAAAATTTAAGTCAAAAATGTATAATTTCAAAGTAAAATGGCAATGGTTTATTTAAATTTTTACTAACTTTTTTGTCGTTACTTTAGTATTAAACCGTAAATATCGTCGAAATCTCTAGCCATACTATATTCTCACCATTTTACTTTTATACTCTTATCAATATTAAAGCTAACTACACTTAGTGCCTTGATGCCGGATGCCTAATTTTAGTCTCTTTCCCTTTCCACCCTTTTTTTAAGAGGAAAGGATGGGAAGGAAAAGTGGATTTGATGGTGGAGGAGACGCATAGGAAGAGGAAATGTCCTCTTTATGTGATGCTCCTCCTCCGTCAATTAAGGGTAGGCAACGCATCTGTAATTGCGGATGTTTATGGGCAGCGGTCGCTTTCCATTTCGGTGGATTCAGGTGGCCGCTTGCTCGTTTGCCACCTTATATTATATAATAAAAAACACTAAGTAAAAAAAAGGATTAACTATATTCTTGAATAGTATTTTTGTATAAACGAATTGGTTTAAATAAAAATCACAGTACGTAATCCTCCAGTCGTTCATAGATGAGTTACGTCAGAGCGGATACCAGCTTAGGTTTATACTACGTTAGATCTCACTCAAAAAGCTATCAAACTGAATATAACACGATTAAATTTATTAAACTGTGACTGGTCTTTTAGATACATAAGTAACTATGTAATTTATTTACAGGATGGTATATTCAGGTGCTACTGCCGGAGAAAATAGTACAAATAAATACTGGAAATGAACGGTTTTACTGTTTTTTTATGAATAACAGAAGCAAATCTGCTTTGACCAATCCATTTCTTAATTTTTGTTATACTTAATTTCGTATGTATTGTTAGACTATTTGCTTCTTATCATTGGCATTATTGATAAAATAGTACAGAATGTTCTTTTGTGAAATATATTAAATTTATTTATTTAGCAACTATTTATAGTAATAAAAAGTGAAGGAGCTACGCTTTTACGTATACTAGTTCATCTGTGGCTGAGCTGGAGATTTCCTTTACTCAGTGTTAGTAAAATTTGTGACAAGCGCTGTCCGAAACTTCTCGCAAGCCTTATTGCTTAATAATTTACTTAGTGCTTAAAGCGCTCAAGCTTTTATACAAACTTTCAGACTATGCTTTACGTTATTGCATAAATTAACTGTAATTAATTTTTAATATACTAGTTACATACCAGCGTATAAAGAACATTATGACAATATTATTTACAAGATACAAGACATTTCAAATATTTTATTAAAATATTCACTTCTATATAATTGGCACAATTTTATTATTAAAAGTAACAACACTATAAGAGTGTAGATAACCGTATTAGATATTGCATATAACCATTGTCAAAAAACATTTTAAAACATTTCAAATAAATACAAAAACGTAAGCTGATTTACCTTTTAAATTTCACAAACGAAGCCGCAAGTTCCTAGTTTGTATATTAAAAGTTACCCACAAGGGTGTTACAGAATGATATAATGGCGATAATTTTGCAGCCAATTATAAACTTTGTATTAAAGGCCTCAAGTGCCTCTACTTCACCTCCAAGGTTGACATACAAGTTACTAAACTAAATGGAAATGACCTATAAATCATCTCACCCTTTCAATATAACGTGACAAGGTATACGCCATTTACGACCCTATTGTAGAGTAATTAATATGAAATAACTAAAAGTTTTAGCTACTATAATTGAGTGAGGCGATGTGTCAAGAAATTAGACACCAGATGGAGTCTCGAAGCGAAAGATTTAGAGCCTGTCCCACCAAATTCTCTGTTAACAATCCAATGTGTAAAATATGTGATGGAAATATAGGATTTTGTTACCTTATCTGACAGTGACGTCATTATTAAGCTGAGCCTCTATCAGCTAGTGGTGGGACAGGCCTTAATAAATGAAAATTGATGGTCACCATGAGCAAACATGACATAGATTTTAATATCCTTCGTAGACCATCCACAAGTCTGTCTAGATCTAAAAAACTCTGACACAATCTTCTACCATTGGTTGCTATTACCGTCAGAGAAAAGCAAAATTTGCAACAAAGTAAAGAGAAAGCTTTCAGTTTAAACACAAAATCAGTTTCACGCGAAGAGAAAAGCTGCACCATTAAATTGAAACGTGCTACATCAAAGAACAATCGGTGGAAACTTTGTGTCCGTATGTGTTGTTATGTTTGAAGAATACGTTTGTTTAAAGTAGGGCAGTGACGCTGTATTCAGGACAGCTGTCCTTAAGACCGTGCTATGTATAAAAATAAGACCGAAGTTTGCATTGGTTCCTTCCTCTACTTTATAGATTTTTGTAGACTTGCCGGTAGGGTCATAGCGCATGTCTTACAATTTTCATACCTTCCTAGATGAGCTATGTAACACAATGAGCCGAAGGTTCTGGTATTTCCTTGGAGATTCCGGAACCTTCGGCTATGTCAATTGAGGATGGCCACCGAGGGGGTTTTAGTGGGTCAACTCCTACATAACCCTGCCTTCCCCCCAGAAGGCAAGGTGTCTTTGGAAGATTTTCCCCAAAGACCAAAATAAAAAAATGGTAACATTATGAATACGATTAAAATTAATTCTTGGGTGCGCCGTTTTTACGAGTAATGTATTTGGATTAATGTTTTTTTTCGAGAAACTGGTAATTTCTAATACTGTTTATCTTACTTACTAATGCGAAAGTTTATAGATGGATGGATGTTTCTTTGAGTTTACAGCCTAAACGGCTGAACGGATCTCGATGAAATTTGGCATAGACGTAGAGGATAATCTGGAAGAACACATAGGATAGTCAGTTCTGTTTTTTATTAATTCCACGCGGACGGAGTCGCGGGCGAAAGCTAGTTGAAGACATATTATAAGCATAGCTTAGTCTAGATAAAATATGATTTAATCTAAATCAAAGCTAAGCTTACCTAGACTTGTGTTTTTATAATACCGTTTTCGGCTTATTCGCTTAATTGGCTGTGTGGTCAAAATTTACAGCCTACCTGGTTTAGGACAGCGCGATCCCTTGGCCCTTTTATAACTTAAATGTTTTATGTGTCATTGGGCATTTAATATCTGTCATTAAGCTCGGTTATAGCTGGCTTTATACAATGTTTTAGTATTATAGACACGGTTGTAGTAAGGGTAATCGTGTAGAGAAAATTAGGTCCCTATATGAATAAAATTTGTGACTTACTATATAATTTGATCAAGGAATTGATACGAAAATAATGTTTTATATCACATGTAAATGCACCAATACTTAAGGAGAAATGAATGAACGAAAAATAACTAAAAGTTTTAGCTGCTATAATTGAGTGAGGCGATGTGTCGAGAAATTAGACACCAGATGGAGTCTCGAATCGAAAGATTTAGGGCCTGTCCCACCAAATTCTCTGTTAACAATCCAATGTGTAAAATATGTGATGGAAATATAGGATTTTGTTACCTTATCTGACAGTGACGTCATTATTAAGCTGAGCCTCTATCAGCTAGTGGTGGGACAGGCCTTAATAAATGAAAATTGATGGTCACCATGAGCAACATGACATAGATTTTAATATCCTTCGTAGACCATCCACAAGTCTGTCTAGATCTAAAAAACTCTGACATAATCTTCTACCATTGGTTGCTATTACCGTCAGAGAAAAGCAAAATTTGCAACAAAGTAAAGAGAAAGCTTTCAGTTTAAACACAAAATCAGTTTCACGCGAAGAGAAAAGCTGCACCATTAAATTGAAACGTGCTACATCAAAGAACAATCGGTGGAAACTTTGTGTCCGTATGTGTTGTTATGTTTGCAATTATTCGCAAAAACTTTACCGAGCGCTCGACTTATTTACGACTTGTTTCTTACGGGACACTTTAAAAGACTTTCCTTCTTATCTTTATTACGTAAACTTTGGCGTTTGTAATGTGTCTTATGAACATGGGTGAAAGATAAAATCATTAAGTACTTGTTTTTAAAAGTTATTTATCTTAAATAATGTACACATATTCATAAGTATTCTAATTAAATCTTTTTTTTTTTTTTATAACATAAGGTGGCAAACGAGCAAGCGGCCACCTGAATCCGCCAAAATGGCGAAGCGAACGCGCTGGCCATAGACATCCGCAATTGCAGATGCGTTGCCCACCCTTATCCGACAGAGGAAGAGACGCACATAAAGAGGATATTTCCCCTTCCTATGCATCTCCTCCACCGTCAAATCCACTTCCCCTTCCCATCCTCTCCTTATAAGAAAAGGGTGGTAAAGAGAAAGGGACTTATATTAGGCCTCCGGCACCACACTCATCAGACGAAACACGGAATTGCTTCCATTTCACGCCTGTCTTCTGTGTGGTCGTGGTATTACACCGGGCGTGCCGGCCCATTCGTGCTAAGATGTTAAAGCGGGCACTACCACTGTCAAAATCTTATCTTACTAATATTATAAATGCGAAAGTTTAGATGGATGGATGTTTGTTAGTGTTTGTAGCCTAAATGGCTGAACGGATCTCGATGAAATTTGGCATAGACGTAGAGGATAATCTGGAAGAACACATAGGATAGTCAGTTTTGTTTTTAATTAATTCCACGCGGACGGAGTCGCGGGCGAAAGCTAGTTGAAGACATATTATAAGCATAGCTTAGTCTAGATAAAATATGATTTAATCTAAATCAAAGCTAAGCTTACCTAGACTTGTGTTTTTATAATACCGTTTTCGGCTTATTCGCTTAATTGGCTGTGTGGTCAAAATTTACAGCCTACCTGGTTTAGGACAGCGCGATCCCTTGGCCCTTTTATAACTCAAATGTTTTATGTGTCATTGGGCATTTAATATCTGTCATTAAGTTCGGTTATAGCTGGCTTTATACAATGTTTTAGTATTATAGACACGGTTGTAGTAAGGGTAATCGTGTAGAGAAAATTAGGTCCCTAAATGAATAAAATTTGTGACTTACTATATAATCTGATAAAGGAATTGATACGAAAATAATGTTTTATATCACATGTAAATGCACCAATACTTAAGGAGAAATGAATGAACGAAAAATAAAGGAAAAATAAAGAAAATAATAATAGAAAAAAATAAAGAAAAATAAAAAAATAAAGGAACGAAAAATGCCTTCTTGTTTTTTGTAAATTTCATTATTTCATTTATAACGTGGTTGTTGTATCTAATAAATTTTCGATTTCCTTTCTAAAAAATGTTTCTTTAATAATTGATAAACATACGTTAGATTTGAAGGTTCTCATATTACTTTTCGTCGGTAGAATTTTCCGTCACTCCCTTACCAGAATTACTGATAACGGAGCGAATTCAGAAGTTTAATGACGTCATTTTTCCTCAGCCCCGCGACGGTTTTATCGCCTTATTAAAGCGGAACGCAGCTGTTAAATAAATATGACGCTATTGGTTCATAGTTCACTGTTTTTCGTAAAGTATGCTAGATATATGCGTACGTATTTTTTGCGTGATTGTCTTTTACGCGCTTTTTACCCAGTTTAGATGTTTTAGTCTTATTTCTTACTAGTAGTTATTAGTTATATGCGAAAGTTTAGATGGATGGATGGATGTTTATTAGACCTTGCCGCCTAAACTGCTGAACGGATCTCGATGATATTTTGCAGAGATATAGAGTATAGTCTGGAAGAACACATAGGCTATTTACTTTTGTGATTTTTTTTATTCCAATCGCGGGCGAAAGCTTTACTTTATTAGGAGACTTCGATTTTTTTTTATTTTAATTACAATAGTTGTTACAGGAATGAGTGAGATAAAAATATGTGTTTCGTACGAATGCTGCCAGTGGAAATGCACGCTAAGGAATACGATATGAACATTCGCATAATGTAATTTAAAACGATATGTTATTCCCGTGTTCTGTCAAATCCAGCGTTTGTCTCGAATCCCGAAACCTTATCTCGATCAAAGGGAAATTATTCCATCGAGCCGAAAAATAAGAGTTTATTCGTACATTGGAATTGAAGACGTTTTCTTTTAGGGATCCTCCGTTTCCTATTAAATTATAAATCAACATTTTTTTTCGTTTTTTTGAAGTTTGTTCTTTATTAAATTGTATTATCTATCAAGCGACAATTACCTAGATATCTTTGGTTTTGTTCGATTTTTTACTTTATTTATTTAATAGGTATAATAGATTTATCAATAAACTTAATTAAACTAATTTAAAAATAATGAAAAAAAAATCGTAAGTAGATAAAATCCTTTCTTTTGGTAATCTTTTATATTAATAAAAGTCAATGTTTATTAAATTTAATAAACATTGATATTAATATTAATATATACGGAACCCGTAACAATAATATTGCATCAATGGTTTTCCAAAACGAGCCCATTGTTTTGTAAAAATTCAATCCATAATTTGTAAGCTTCGAATCGATTCTGAAATAAATATTGTGATTTCTTTTTAAAATTTCATATCTAAGTGGCTTCATAAATTACCAGCTGTTCACGTGCGGATTCATCCGCGTGGAATTATAAAAACTTTATTTTATTGTTTACATTTGTCAAATTATCAATAGCAAATGTCAAAATGACATGACAAACCTGAACAATCTTTCTTTCTTGCAGCAACTTATGGTCTCTTTCCCACATTAGGGTTTTTATCCAAAATATTTACCCCCTAAGTTTAATGACGTGAAAATATATAACCTAAAGCATGTCGTAGTTGTAGGGCTTTTTATTAAAAAAATAATTATTCAGAAATATGCTGACATCTTAGGCAACAAAAAAGTGTGTGTTTACGCTTTATTATAATAGTATAGATATAGATAGGTATTATAGTAACACCATTTTTAGGCATTAATTGCAAGCTGGGAGAAACTATTTCTAAGTTCGCTAAGTCGTACGCTACTCTATGGAAATTTATGACTTTTTTCAACGTAGATTATATAACAAAAGGAAAAGGTATTGTTTTTATCAATATTAGAAAATTAAGTCCTTTTTTATATCAAAATTAAAATACGGAATGAAAAATGAGAAGGAAATTTAAATAGTTAAGATTGTAACTAGGCGCTAGCAGCCAACAAAATCTTGAAAAGTGTAGAGTGTTGAGCAGATGTTCGTAGCAGATGTTGACAGGAATTAAGCTACGAGCTCGGAGCTCTTGCATAACGCGGCGTAGGCGGAAACTTACTATTTGATATTTTAAATGTTCCTTTATTCTCATAGGTAATAAAAATAGAATGCAATTCAGAAAGTAGACCTTATGTTGACTCTACTTTGAAAGTTAAGAACATTTTTTTTAGTTTTGTAATCTAACAATATTACCTAATAGGTGTTGTCGCGACTGCGTCCACAGTCATATTTAAAAATATAGCCTATGTTACTCAGCGATAAAGCAGCTTTATAGTGGTGAAAGAATCTAAAAAAATCTGCTCAGTTTTTAAGTTATTTCAATACATACAAAAATCTAAAAATACAAATCTTTCTTCTTTATTATATTAGTATAGATTAGATTAAGTATTAATTAATTATATATAAATATTGTGATTATAGATATATACACGTTATTATTAAAAACTTACCTCTGATTACAGACCTCTCAAATAATGCTATATTGAAAGTAAATAAACATTAGGAGCCAAAAAGATAAACATCGTTTAACGTCTTTATTAGGAAGATACCAATAGAACGTTAGTTTAAATTGAAGTAACAAATATCATACTTCATACTAATATTATAAATGCAAAAGTTTAGATGGATGTTTGTTAGAGTTTGTAGCCTAAACGGCTGAACGGATGTCGATGAAATTTGGCATAGGTGTAGAGGATAATATGGAAGAACACATAGGCTACTTGTAATTGTTTTTTTTTAATTCCGCGCGGACGGAATCGCGGGAGAAAGCTAATTGGGTCATAATTTAACTTTATGCTGCATTTTCATTAATTTCCATTGATCTTCTATACCAGGTAAGTGAGCGTAGCGCCCTTTATCGGCACCCATGAGGTTCATTATCACGCCCCTACAGCAAGATTGCTCGTAACGAGGAAATTAATGATGTCATTTTTTGTCACCAGCTTGCTTACTTTATCGCCTTATTAAAGTAAAACGTTCGTTATTAAATATAGTGCTATTGGTTACCATGATTTTTACATCCTTATTCTGATCTCTTTTGAAATCGTTTTTTTTTAATCCTTTGCCTAATCTTGATAACCTATTATGGATAGACGAACCCTAACGTTAGACAGTCGTTTTCTCTCAAGGCAGTACACTTATTGGAGTCCACTGGATGTCAATGTTTTCATACAAGTGTTTCGACAATGGAAACCAATATTAAAATGTTATTATGATACATATAAGAAGTTGAATCCAATTTGTTTAACTGTCTGAGGTCTAGCGATCTTAAAAATCTGCTTGCGTTTAAATTTAATAACATGCAGCAATGTAATGAAAGCGATTTAAGGAGTCCGGTCTGGGGAAGGCACGCGGTGCATCCGTGCGGCCGACTCAAAGGCTGCGTTACTGACACGCCCACTGTTTGTTGCTGTAACCATCAGTTTTACGTTGTTTAGGACAAAGTATAAACGGTTCCGGTTGTCAAAGTGTAAACAGTGTTATATAGTTGCTCCCGTTTTTAATTATAAAACAAATAGTAAACATTAAACTCCAACACTATATTGCAGTATACTAAGTTCTGGAAGCCAAGAGAAACCATATTATTCACTTTATCAACAAACACAAAACGAAAACTTTTAGATAATTGCAAGAATTAGTGCTTCAATTACTTCAGTTAACGGACAAAAAAAAAGGAAGAAAGAACACATCGACAGTGACTGTGCAAAACGACGACCTGCCAGCTGTTTAACTGTCACTTTCGATTTATTGAGTGAGTAAACATTTGACATTTGATACGAGCTGCCAACATTATATTACCAAATTCGTTCAGAAACACGTTCGTCAAGTGACAATTGTGAAAACTTATGCGATTCGATTCACGAAGACTACGAAATTAAAATCAAGTCATGGATACCGGCGGCATGTCAGAGGATATTTTTAAATTATTTCAAATGGTGAAAATCGAACTCGAAAAACAAACTGTTACAATTACGGAGAACGTAACTGCCAATTTAATGCGAGTTATAGACGATAAAATACAACCAATAATTGAAGAAATAATAGCCTAAAATTGGAAATACAATCATTAAATAGAAAAATAAAATATTTAGAAGACGCAAACAGGAAAAATAATATAATAATGCATGGTGTCAAAGAAAGCGAGAGCAATTACAAAGAATTATATGATATAATATGTCTTAATTTACAAAATACAGAAATACACGTGGAAAAATTTGAAATAAACAAATTCCATAGATTAGGACGTAAAGAAGAAGGAAAAGCAAGGCCTATACTCATTGCTCTAAATTCTTACCAAAAGAAAATAGAAATCCTTAAAAACAAATCTAAAATGCCAGAACATATTTACGTAACCGAAGACTTATCGAAGGAGACTATAGCGCTGCGTAAAAATTTACAACAACAACTTAAACTAGAAAAAGAAAAAGGAAATGTCGCATATATTAAAAATAATAAAGTTATAATCAAAGAAAAAAGAGATATAGGCAAGAGAAAAAGAGATTTGTCACTATCACCTGAGAATATTCTAACGCCAACTCGTCCCACAGACGTGGCGAAAAACGTATTAGCACCACCAAAGTTGCATAAAGTGGATGCATTCGCTTATATGCGAGCCCGATCTCATTCCTTGACGGAAAAAGGCGTACAACAACCTAAAGCATAGGAATTATTTGACACCGGAAGTGAGAGAACAGCAACTGATATATGCACAACAATAGATATTCCCAAAGAAATCCCCAATACGGCTGGTCACCGAGGGGAGATAGACCAACACCCCCAAAGGCTTGAATTAAGAAGTATTACACATGAAGTATTATTAAGGACTAATGAACCAAAAAACGTAAACCCTGAAAATACAAAACAAAGACTTAGAAAGAAACTCAATATAGCAACTCTGAACACAAGATCGATGAAATCAGAAGAATCATTAGTGGAATTAGAAAAGCATTAGAAACTGTTAACTGGGATATAATAGGCTTATGTGACGTAAGAAGAGAGAACGAGAAAACAGAAGAACGAGACAAGTATATATTATATCACATTAACAAGAGAACTGGTATATATGGAGTAGGATTCTTAGTAAAAAAATACTTAAAAAACAACATAATTGAATTTAGAGGAATTTCGGACCGAATCGCCATTTTAAATATGAAGCTCCCGGGTTATAAATATCCAATTTCAATAGTTCAAATATATGCTCCAACTGAGGTTAGCCAAAAAGATGCAAAGGATGAATTTTACAAAGAACTCAATCAAATCATGTCATTCGTTAATAAAACTGTCGTTGTATTGGGAGATTTTAATAGTAAGGTCGGAAAAAGAACTAAGAATGAAGACAATATACTAGGACCACACTCAGGTACAGGAAAGAGGAACGAAAACGGACAAAGATTAATAAATTTTGCATTACAAAACAACCTTCGCATTATGAATACTTATTTCAAAAGAAAACAAAGCAGAAAGTGGACATGGATATCGCCGAACGGCCGAATTACAAACGAAATAGATTACATTCTAACGAACAAACCAAAAATATTTTCCAACGTTGACGTTATTAACCAACTTAACTATAATACAGATCATAGAATGCTTCGAGGACAAATTTACTTAGAAGAGCCACAAATACGCAGAAACATACATCATAACAATAGAACACCACTAATCTTGCCAATCAAAGAGGAAATTTTAAAAGAATTAGAGATAAATTTAGAAGCAGTAAATAATGTCATTGATGTTCAAAGGAAATACGACTTGCTGGAAAAAGAATTAAAGAAAGTTAACACCAAATGCAAAACAAACAACACACAGAAAGACAAAATAGGTTCAGAAGCGAGAAACCTGATAACTCAACGGAAATTTTTATACGAAAACCGAAAACACAACAAAGAAAAGATTGTAGAAATTAGTAAAGAAATCAACCGACAAATTAGAATACATAGACAAGACAGAAGAAACAGTACAATAAATCACTACATAGAAAAATCAGGCGGAGTGAAGAAAGCGTTAGATCAGTTAAGGGAAAGTAAACAATGGATAGACAGCTTGATACACCACAAAGATAAGAAAAACAAAACAAATAGAAATGAAATATTAGAGGTAGCGACACACTACTACCAAGATTTGTACAATGACGAAAGTGGACTTGTCAAAAATTATCACCATAACGAAAGACATACTAATAGTAATGACCAAATTCCTTATATACTAAAAGAAGAAGTGGATAAGGCTATAAAGACACAAAAAAGAGGTAAAGCACCAGGGCCAGACTGCTTATCCAATGAACTTTTAATCGGAACGTCAGATATAATCCTAAATACTGTTACCGACCTATTTAATGAAATTGTGTCCACAGAGTATATACCAAGTCAATGGAGTACGTCAACAATAATACTGCTACACAAGAAAGGCAATACAGACGATATATCTAATTATAGACCAATTAGTTTAATGTCCAGTATGTACAAAATCTTTTCTAAGATAATTCTAAATCGCCTAACAAAGATTCTTGATGAAAACCAGCCTAGAGAGCAAGCAGGATTCCGCAGCGATTTTTCTACAATCGATCATATTCACACCATAAAACAAGTGATAGAGAAATGTAACGAATACGGGATCACCTATTATCTAGCATTTGTGGACTACAATAAAGCGTTCGACTCTCTTAAACACACGTGCATATGGGAAGCGTTAGAAACACAAGGCGTCGAAACTAAATATATACGACTTATAAAAACATATACAAGAACATGAAAGCAAATATCCGAACCGAAAGAGTAGGAGACCAATTTCCCATAAAAAGAGGCGTCAGGCAAGGAGATCCTCTCTCGCCAAAACTATTCTCGGCAGTTCTTGAATCCGTATTTAGGCGTCTAGAGTGGAGAAATTATGGATTGAATGTTAACGGCACGAAACTAAACCATCTGAGATTCGCCGACGATCTCGTTCTAATTTCCGAAGATCCGCAGAGCCTACAAAAGATGCTTGAAGAACTAGTCGACGAAAGCGAAAGAGTCGGACTATCAATGAACGCTCAAAAGACAAATTTAATGACAAATAAAGATAAAATTCCCATTACAGTTAAGGGCACCACAATAGACTATGTAGACGAATACACCTACCTTGGACAGATAATATCGCCAAGAGATCTTGCAACTAAGGAAACCAACAACAGAATACAACAAGCGTGGAAAAGATACTGGTCACTAAAAGAAATATTTAAAAACAATCAAATACCACTTAAGGCGAAGAGAAAAATATTCGATACATGCATACTACCCATCATGACTTATGGCTGTCAAACATGGTCCCTGACAAAATTAAATATGCGCAGACTTGCTACTTGCCAACACAGTATGGAGCGGAGTATGCTCAACGCTAGACTGAGCGACCACATACCACTTAAAAAATTACGACAACAAACTAAAATTAAACCAGTCATACATTACATATGCAAACAAAAATGGAAGTGGGCAGGGCATATAATTAGATGCAAAAAAGAAAAATGGGCCAAAGATGTGACAGATTGGTGCCCAAGAGGAAGAAAAAGAAGTAGAGGAAGACAGCGTCTTAGATGGGAGGACGAAATCAGAAAAGCTGTTGGTATGACATGGAAAAGGAAGACCTATAACAGAAGAGAGTGGCAAGCATTAGGGGAGGCCTCTGCGGAAACGCATCACAATCTGGTGTCAAATAATAACTAATTATTACTTATATTTTTTGTAAAACTTTGTATGATTGTCGAATAAAGGCTATTATTATTATTATTATTATATAGGAAGATAGGATAATACTGGAAATAGACGATAGCATAATGGTAATAATATAATCGTAAATATAAAAGTAGAAGGGGCAAGGTCAATATTAAATTTTGCTTTATATTATAGATGCGAAGGTTTAGATGGATGGATGGATGTTTTCAACCTAAACTGCTGGATGGATCTCGATTAAATTTGGCATAGATGTAGAGGATAGTCTGGAAGAACCCATAGGCTACTTGATTTTGTTTTCTTTTTAATTCCACGTGGACGGAGTCGCGGGCGAAAGCTAGTTATACATACATTGTTAAAGTCAGTAACGCTTACCTATTTATAGTCGCTTGTTATTGGTTCTAAAATATGTTAATTTTTTTGACGATTGTAAACATGTAAAAATTAGATTACATTCTAACATTCTTTTTCTCACGTTTCCGAAAAAATGTCCTGAATTTTCCATATTCATTGTCACCCTAACACTGAAGGAATCTAGTGCTTAATGACTGGGCATCGCTGCGGGAGCAGCTAAGCGGATTTGCTGGTAGACTTAATGCTTAGACGAGTGCCCACTTTCCTGTCCCTGGACCGTGAACGCTCCCCAAACGGGATTCCACAGTTAATTTTGATTGGCAACGTACCTGTAAGTGTTTACAGTCCGATTGCTTCGGTTTTATTTCATTGATTTTTTTTAGACATAAACTAAAAGCACTTGACTATAACTAGGAGGTTTATGGGCTTGGTTTTGTAATTGTATAAATGTATCAAATGTTCTTTGGGCGTTTCCCATTCGGCTTCCCGATCATTTGACCCAATGAAAAAGGAAATCTAATTGGACCGATTGATTCAATTCAATGGATACGAACGGTCCAACGGGAAAATTTCCCTAGGCCGATCGGCCCAACGGAAAATTCCGTTGTTGTGTTAAATAAAAATCATAGAGTGACAGTACATTAAAAGTTTTAGTTGTTTAAGTTTCGATAAAAGAATTGGCAACGTCGGCGCGGCTTGGCACCGCGTGTCGTGCCATGCCAGCTGCGAAATTGGCAACAAAACGTCATCTTGATGGAGAAATTTAGTTATACAATGTGTTTATTTTATCAAGCTTCTAGTATTAGATACGTTATCTTTAAATAAACATATTTTTGGGTACGAACTCTATTTTTATAATGAAAATTAATTGTGTTTAAATACATTTTTGAGTTTTTTATGTAGATGGGTACTAGGCTGTCATAAGTCTTGTGCACTGAGTTTTGACAGTATGGTTAGAAAAATGTGTACGAATGTATGATCATATGTGTGTTTTTTTTAAACAATATATCACAATGACTACACGCTTCAAAACCAATCTTAACCAGCTTAAATAGCATAAAAAATTCAACTTCATAACTGTCACAAACAGCTGTTCCTCGTATCTGATTCCATTTTCAAACCGTGTACATTATTTTTAATTGTTTTTTTTTCTTTGCATGTCTCGTGTAGCAAGGACCTGGCATGGCGTGCATTAAAATTGTGTAAACCTAAAACTTTGCATATAATTTGCATGAAGCCAATTAGCTAATGTCTACAGCGGGTTTCCACTTGCTTTAAACATGTACAGAAACATATCATCGTCCTTCTTATTCTGTATAACAAAAACAGCGACCACATATAATAGAAATAAAATTAAAACCACAATTGTGTGTGGAATTGGTTTTTTACTTTTACGAAAGTCTGCACCAAATATTTTGTTTTCTTTTTACATGAAAACTGTTAAAACAATGTTCTATACGAAAACAGTTTTTGTAACCGCAAAAGCGGAAAATTGGTTGCCATTAAAAGGCTTAAAGTTTTTCCCCTTTTCTTTCTAGAGACGGTAATTAAATGACAATTACCAGCAATCTCGAGGAAAAACTTTGAGACATTTTATTTTTGCTTACCAAATATACACAGAAACACTTTAGTATTTTTATACTTTCATTTTTAAATATTTAAAGTACTTTCCTTCTCTAAGGCTTCATTCACGTTAATTTCCTTAATTATTTTAAAACATTTACCTAGAATCAATTCCTTAAAATAATGAAAGAACTTTAATGGACAAATATTTACTTATAAACATCTACAACGGGTTTATAAGATACTAGCTTTCGCCCGCGACTCCATCCGCGTGATATTAAAAAATAATATAAAATATAGCCTATGTTACTCAGTGACAATGTAGCTTTTTAGTGGTGAAAGAATTTTTGAAATCGGCCCAGTAGTTTTTGAGTTATTTCATTAGAATCAAACAAACAAAGCTTTCCTCTTTATAATATTAGTATAGACAAACAAAGTAAAATCATATAATTTTCCTATCCCGGCGCGTTGCTTTGTATGCAAGACACAAAAATAGACTCGAGTACTGCAACAGAGTACTGCCAACAAATAAGGTCCCGTATTATTCTAGACAACCTGTGATTTACATTTGCTACCGCTCATAGAATATATGAGAACCGTTTACAAACGCTGTGGTTAGAATGAAGTATCCTTTAATAATAGACTACTTTAAAGGGATTGATTTACAAGAAATATGCGACAAACAAAGACGTATCGTTTTATTAAAGTTGCACTATAAAGTTTATAGGTTTTACTAGCTGTTGCCCGCGACTTCGTCCACGCAATATTAAGATAAAAAAGTAGCCTATGATATGCCCGTCTATTTCATCTACCCTTCAGTGAAAGTCCGGTCGTAATCTGCCCAGCCATTTCGGAGATTACCCGGAACAAACGCTCAGACAGACAGACGGACAAAATTTTTTAAATGCGATTTTCGTAATCAGCAACGCAAATATATCATCTTCCAGACATCTGGAATTTTCTTTTGATATTACAAACAGACACTCGAATTTTATTATATGTATGTATAGATAGATTAGGATGTAGTTAAGATTTTAAAAATTTAAATCTGTATATACTATTGGAGAGACAGTGGCTCAGAGGTAGGTCTTGTATATAGAATTAGGGTTCAAATCCCGCCATGAACCAATGTGTTAATCAAATTTCAAATTTCATATGTACACAATTTACCTGAAATTCTCATGAAGGAAAACATCGTGATGCAACCTCCATATATCTGTGAAGAAATTCACCTATATTGACATGATACCATTGGTTAAAGAATATTTATATAACCGAGTAAGATTGTAAGGTTAGTCATTGTTCGATATGCGAATTTCGCCGGAAACCATTAAATAGTGAGTGTGTTTAAGGATTTATTGCTTGTAATATATCTTTGAAACATTTACAGCTTTTAGCCTGTGCTCCGAACATAGATCACGCAGTCTCGATGATTAAAAGTTATTAATCTGTGGTCTGACTTCTGAGAAAAATGTAGTCGGGATGTTAGACTCTGAGATAGTTCTGCGGTGTAAATCTTAAAGGTGATACATTTGAAACGTAAATTAAAGCAAAAAACGAATTACTCAAGTTGTCTTGTATTAAAAAAAAGATAGCTAAAGTGACTTTGTGGTTTCTATTTAAAGATTTTGTGACGTCATTCTCTATAGTTCTGCTTCGAACGTCGTCATCTGTTTTCGTCGAAAGCGAACAGTGTGAAGAGAAAGTATCAAAGTATTACTCTGATTTCCAAAAAAAAAAACAAGTTCTCAAAGATCAATTCAAGATAGAAGCGACATCAGGATTTAAGTGAATCACATCGTTACGGTACAACATTACCAGTGAACATTAGTGGCTCTTAATTGACTATATTTTTTTAAAAGCTCTTTAAAGCTTACGCGTTCAGAGCATCGCTTTAATTGTCTGCATCAGCGATATCTTCACTTTAATTACCCTCTATGAGCTTAATCAAATTCACGTGTCCGTGGAATTGTCGAAATAACATCTACCTTACTGACGTTTCTATTTAAGGGCCCGATCACATTGAGATACGAAAGCGGACCGGAATCGATTTTTTAAGTCAGCCTGTGTGAATGGTTTAGCGTATAAATAGTACAATAGCCAAACAGGACTTTGGATACATTTTATTGCAAGACTAACTGTTGCTCGCGACTTCGTCCACGTGAAATTTAAAAATATAGCCTTAGTTACTAGGCGATAATGTGGCTTTTTAATGGTGTAAGAATTTTTGAAATCGGAACAGTAGCTTTTGAGTTATTTCAATACATACAAAAATAGAAATCTTTTCTTTACAATGTTTGTATAGACGTATAGATAATGTTTAATTTTGTAAAAATCGAACTTGTCGCAAAACAAAAGCGTATCTACTTTCTCTGAATTTTCGTTATGTTGTGTGTCATTGTTACCAACAATTAAAATATTAGACACAATATTATAGTGTGTAATGTATGGTGTATAACGAAAGCGGAGCGTATTTGATTTTTAATTCCGCTTTGTTTGTCAATGTGATCGGGGCGTTAGTCGTGTCTTCATTAGGTACAGGAAGTGTGATGACGTAATAAATTCGTTATGTTGATTATTGGTTTAAGTGAGATTTCCTCTTAATAACTTCATTTGTAAATTCTACAGTATGTGAGCTTTCTCTTTAAAAGTAAGATATCTTTAATCAGTACAATTTAAATGGTAATTTCATCCCCAATTATAATACCTTAGGTCTGTGAACCAAAAAAAAAATAGAAGAAATGTAGATTGGTTATTAATGATGTTAGTTTTTCGAGATAATTGTTATATTAAACTACTAGCTTTCGCCCGCGACTCCTACCGCGTGGAATTTAAAAAGAAAAACAAAAGTGAGTAGGCTATATTTTCAGACTATCTGTGCCAAATTTCGTCGGAATCCGTTCAGCCGTTTAGGATTCTCAGTAAAATGAAAACTAACCCACAAGCGAATAATTCTAAACAATTGTCTGATATACTGGTTCTACTCGTATTTAATAGATATGATATTTCAAATCGAGTGAATATCAAGGCTATACATTACACACATTCTTTATTGACCGGCGAATAAATTTCCGATGCGTAATACATAAAGTAAACGGGAATTAGCATAAACGCTTTATCGGCCGGACCGCACATAAAACACGAAGCCCACTTGCACTGCACGATACGATCACGACACGACACGAAACAATTCATATGTGACATTTTATCATTAAATGTCATTTATCAATACTCAATATATAATAATAATAATAATGTTCCTCACAATGCGTGAGGAACCTCCTCACGTATTGTGAGGAGGTTCCTGTCTCTGCAGCCCTGGCCACTGGTTGTTTGAGTCATCGGATTCCGCAGCCGGTGGAGTTCTATTTTTTTATATAATATGTTTTATTTTTTTATAACAAATCATGTAAAATATATTATATATAAAAATAAGAAATTAAAGATATACGAAGTGAGATAATAATAATAATAAAATGGGATCAATACTCAATACTAATGTTATAAATGCGAAAGTTTAGATGGATTTTTGTTAGAGTTTGTAGCCTAAACGGCTGAACGGATTTCGATGAAATTTGGTACAGATGTAGATGATAGTCTGGAAGAACACATAGTCTACTCACTTTTTTTTTAAAATGAGTATTTGGCGCATATGATGAACATAGTCGGGAAGAAAGTTTAAGCTACTTAGTAAGTTTTTGATTCCGTGCGTACGGAGTCGCAGCTAACAGCTAGTATTAATAATGACAACTGTAGTGCTAGTATAAGTAAAAATTCTGTTTTGTAGCAGTATAATTGTATTTATGAAAAATGTTTAATACATTAAAAAAAAAGGAACTCACTAGTGTTATAAGGATTACGCAACAAAAAAGAAAGAAAAGTAAAACAAACTGTGCAAAAAAGAGTACGGACCAAGAGTCTGTAGAAGTTGATTTAAAAAAAAAAAGAAATAACTACAAAACAATCAACAAAATGCAAATTTACACGCTTATAACCTATATATTTTACATAAAGGTATGCGAAAAAAATAACAAGATGACGAATTGTTTAGAATTTTTAAGCTTAGAAAAAAAAAACACAAAATTATTTTTTGCATCATGTATGATATAAATGTCTTCTAGCGACGAGGCGTTGTTTCCCCGAATCGCCCCGTCAGTATCTCTATTTATTGGAGGCCTCGTTATTTCCTGAAAAGAGAGCGCTGTTCTGTCAGAATAAAATTTTATCGCCGTATTGGGTTTTTACAATATTTTCGGATATCGATCACGGAAGTACACCTTTAGACACTCTCTTTTAGAGTTCTTTGTTACCTAGCATTTTTAAACAAGTCTTTAAAATTATAATTAAAACATTAGAAAAGCTGAAGACACAAAGAACAGAAACAAGAATTTAGCTAAACCATCATCATTATTATCATCATCGTCTACATCGTTGTCATTATCATCATCAGCCTTTGTCTGCCCACTGTTGGACATAGGCCTTCCCCAATACTTTCCACAGAATGCGGTCCTCCGCCTTCCGCATCGCTAGCTACAAATTAAAAAAGTAAAAACGAATTCAAAGAGATAAACTAAGATATCGCTTGACCTTGATAAAAGCTGTACTTTCCGATATTATTTTCTAAGCAAAAGTTTATTGGACGGCGCGAAATCCCCACAGTCGGCTAACGAGTCGATTCAGACCTGACAAAAGTCGGAGTAATAGGGGACCCGTGTAGTCGCCGAGGAAATTGTAAATGCTTTCATATGTTCAACAAGGTGTAACGTGTTTGTGAGTTGCCAGGTTGCCGCCGTCTGGGGACAGCACTAACGAGCGTTCCAAATTCAAACTGGAGACTGTTTGAAATCTGTTCTTGTTTTCTTAACTTATAAAAAAACTGACAATCGCATAATCTATGGTTTATTAATGTTTAAAAAAAATAAAAAATCTTTGGAATTAATTAAGGAAGTTAAGTTCTAATTGTCTCATATTATTTAAGTTAGTATAACAATAGTAGTACAGATAATTATGCAGACCACAATAGTTGAGGAGCATGTTTAGTAAATATAAGACAGAATAGCTGGCGGGGATAAGGCTACCTACATACTCGGATATTCCCAGCGCGGCCGGGTATATCCGGCTGAGAGTGGCGTTCCGTGTAAACACGGCTGTTTCAGTGGCCCGCGGCGATCGTGCCGGATTAACCGGCTCCACGATTTTTTCACCCGGCTAACGAGAGACGTGAATGGGGAGGACGTGTTGGAATGCAAGCTTTAGGATCAATGATAGGTGCGTTAGTAATCCCGGGTACATGGAAATTCTGTTTTCATTGAAAACCGCGCATTCGCTTTTTGTCGACAACTTTTCGATACATTTTCTAGTGTCAACTTTTGTGGTCCGGATTTGAACATTCAGTAACTAATTTTTGTAATAACTATTTAATTAAATTGAAACTTATTTGGGTATAGAAAGTAGCTTATTATAATGATAATTTTGATAATAGTAATTTTATATTAGGAAAGAAATAGCTAACTATTTTAAATTATACTATCCTTTAGTAAAGTAGAGGACCAAATAAATTCTATTCACGAAAATCATACCCGCTGCGTTTAAAAGTAAATGAGTACATTTAAGTGGGCACGGGAGAGGAACACCATAGGGCACAGGATTGTGTTATTAGGGGAACTACTACTTATATTGGAACTATAAAACAGCACGAGTAATATGGGCTGTCAAATAAATCATTTATTTAAATCGCTTTTGGGGGTTACGCCCCTAATTCGAAAATTACCATTCTGTTAAAACGCACGTGCGTTTTGTACGAGAATAGTTTAAGAGTGTTTGGATTTTACCCTCTTTCTAAGAGTCAACTGTTAATGGGGTCCATTTGAATAGTCAAACAGGTAATTTTTTATGTTGGTTTGAGTAATTTCACTGGGACATGTACCTCGAAGTACCGACAATATTATGTTATGAAGCCACTATACATTGTGGTGTATGTCCTTCGTAAGTTACTTTTACTCAAATAGTTTCCAGTTCCTGCCTTTAGAAATCCTTTAATCGCTTTCAGGATGGTGACCAAAAGGACGGTGTATGGTACAAGTTACAGTCATATAGCGGAGACAGTTAAAATGTGTTCCTTCATGCTTGAACAATGTTATTTATACAAAATACTTGTCCTTAAATATACGAAGGTTTATTTTAGTTAAATACTATTTTATAAATAGTTTAATATTTATTATTTGTTGTATCATGAGTTGAAAATGATTTTTCCATTTCCTGACGCCCTCAATAAAAGATACAAGATAAAAAAATCTTGATAATACAGCACCCTAATTACCACTCATAATTTTCTAATCATTCGAATTCCTTACTAATAAACGAAACATTAAATCGATTTTTTATCTTTGATTTCCGCTATCCTCATATCACTTACGCCGCGTCCTATCAACGTTGGACCACTTCGCCGAGTGTACATTGTGCCCGACAATGGCGGCCTCAGTCAATCGGCGTTGGTACAACATCGGCTTAAGTCATTCAGCTCTGTACAATCAATGTTAGTGAAACAGCTCTCACGTGGAACGCTTCAATAATGTAGCAAGATCAGCATCTAAGATAGCTTTGTGGGAACTAATTGTTTTAATAAATACTTTATCTTGGATCCCTTTAACGAATCATTTGTAAGATATACATAACTATATCAAATTGTAGTAGTAGAATCAGTAATATCGTCAAAAATTTATAAACTACTAGCTTTCGCCCGCGACTCCGTCCGCGTGGAATTAAAAAAAACAAAAGTGAGTAGCCTATGTGTTCTTCCAGACTATCCTCTACATCTATACCAAATTTCATCCAAATCGTTTCAGTCGTTTAGGCTACAAACTCTAACAAACATCCATCCATCCATCCATCGAAACTTTCGCATTTATAATATTAGTATGATTTGAACTATAACATAAGTTTACCTATTGGAAGAGGTCTTCCAAACCACTATAAAAGACCACTTTTTGTATGAACTGCTAAATTTATTTCAACACAATGGGCCTCGGTAACAACACTTCATAAGACCGATTCAAAATTGATCCTGGCGACCTTTTTGAAAAATTGTTCTATGAAATATTAGGGTTATAGGTCACAACAACCTCTGCGTGAAATAAGGGCGCGATCCGTCAGGCCCCGGCGGACCTAAGCTGACCCTTGTCAAAGCCCAGATGCTACTGAAGCCACTTTATGAAACAATGTACACAGAAATTTTAATCTTCCTGCCTTTCAAGAAACATAACGACTCACGAAGTGCTAGCGACTGGTTAAATACGATGCAATAGTTTTGAAAGATTTTCCAGCGATTGCAATAATTCATGGTAGATTTTAACAACTGAAATCAAGCTAAAAACATTTGTTGGAATAAGAAACATCGATAAACAATTAAAACAGAGGTCAATAATTTTGTCGACATAAGATACGACCACTTAACTTGTACAAGCTTGTAATTCGATACTAATTCCAGAGTTAATTCGCAACTGATCTCAAATTAACGACAAAGCTTCAACTATTGGTGGAATGGAGCGCTCGGGATAGTTCCCAACAGTATCAGTTTCTTGGACCATTAAATTTCATCGCCACAGGTATTATACCGAGGTTTTGCTAAATTCTGATCGAATATTTTCACTGGTTAGTTGAATCTTTTTTACAACAAGTTACCAAATCTAAATTTTTTCAACACATTCTTACAATTGCCACTTACGTATACACGGAGTACATTTGTAACCATATCTGAACTTACACTCTCGTCAGCACATCTATGGAAAACGTATTCACTACTCTGTACTACGTTTATAATCTTTGCCATCGCCTTTTTCATCAAGACTTTACCCGAATGGGAAAGAATAATGTTGATACGACATCCAAAGACTAAAGTTCAAAGCATACTACAGTAGTAAAAACTATTTTATAGCTGTGAATGTAAACGTTTCGTTTAACAAGCGAATTTTTTACTGCATTGTCTTACATGGATATACTTTAGCAAGTGCACTTTAGGACTACCCTCCCCTCGCCTCGAGTCCCGTGTGTCCCGCGAAACTGTCAGCTATATGGACAAATGGATATAGACCTGCGACTTTATAAGAATGTACGGTTATCTAGAACGATTTATAGTGAGACGGTTGTTACAGATATTTTTATAACAGGACTAGCTTTCGCTCGCGACTCCGTCCGCGTGGAATTGAAAAAAACATCTATGCCAAATTTCATCGAAATCCATTTAGGCGTTTAGGCCACCAACTCTAACAAACATCTATCCATCCATCTAAACTTTCACATTTTTTTTATAATATAAGGTGGTAAACGAGCAAGCAGCCACCTGAATTCATCAATTTGGATAGCGACCGCTGCCCATAAACATCCGCAATTGCAATTTATAATATTAGCAAGATTTAAAAAACAAAATAGGTTTTTTTATGAGCTGACTTTAAAAATCACGTTCAAGGATCGTTGTTGTTGAAAGTCACTGGTGAGATTATGTTGAAAGGTCTTAAAAAAATTACTGAATACATTTACGAGGTAAAATGATAGCTAATAAAAAGTACATCGGTAATGAGCTACAAGTAATATGCCGTAAATAATTAATAATTGGCAGACGAGATTGTCATTACGAATTACGACCGCGTCTCGGGTGCAATAAAAAACATTACATAATTGGTATAGTGGGTATTAATATTCATAAATCCAATAACAATGATAATAAATCATAACATAATGAGCTATGGAAATTTTTCGTCAACAAAAAATGCGCCGCATAACGACCAAATAAACGTTATGCAACATTGATTTCATTCGTTAAAAAAATTACCTAAAATTGCTTCGGGAAACGCATTAAGAGACTGTCACAACACATAATAACAGGGCATTCGATGCATTTCTCGGTAATTGGTTAATAACAAGGGATTAATTCGATTCGTTCGCGGTGGACGCGGATTTTAAAATGAAATTTCATAACGAGAGGGCGGCGGGGGGACTGCGGGGAACGGCGGGGTGCTGGGGGACGCTTTTGAAATTTTAATACGCGCTTGTGCACCTGGCGCGGTCTGCAGGAATGTTCACTTGTTTTCGATTAAAATTGTCGCATAAATAAATTTGATCGGATAATGTTTTTTTTTAAGAAAATAATCTGAACGAATTACGTACAACTCTAACACTTTTATGTAGAAGATCCATAAAATCTTTTGTCTCTCTAATTTTCTTAACATTAGTATGAATTTTAACATCTTACTAATATTATAAATGCGAATGTTTAGATGGATGGAAGTTTTTTAAAGTTTGTAGCCTAAACGGCTAAACGGATCTCGATGAAGGCATAGATGTAGAGGATAGTCTGGAAGAACATATAGGATACTTACTTTTTTTCACGCGGACGGAGTCGCGGGCCAAAGCTAGTTGTTAATATTTCAAGAGCTAAAAATATACGATTTCATTTCGACTTAGTGCACACAAATAAAAAGGACCCAAATGTGCAACGCTTTAAGAAATATGTCAGTGGAACTCGAAGTCGTGCTATCTAAAGGTCGTCACTCCACCTTTTCGGAGTATTACTCAACACGATATTTGCCCGCGACCTGATATTTTCCGTAAGCTTTGCATTTTAAATATCAATGTCGTTAATTACACTCCGTTATTGATTTATTTTGTCCGTGTGAACCGTTTATTAACTCACCTTTGCGACTTGGGCGATAAGTGTTACGAAAATCATTATTGGAGCAATTAATTCAATATGATTCAATATGATTATGATTGTACGTAAAGTTCACGATTCATGACAATGATAAGAATTTAAAGGTTATCACATTTCGAGATTTTTAGGTTATTTTTTTTTGATCAATCTTGAAATTGATTTATGTTTGTAATCGAAATAAAATCGCAACGTCATCAGTTCAAGTGTGTCTAAATTAGGTGCAGCTGAGGCCTTCATCATATGTCATTTTAAATTCTTCACAGATAATGTAGACATATGACAATCGTAATTAGAATCATGTTTTTAATTACAACATTTTTGTTATATGTCGATGCTTCAAAAGCGAACAATGGGTAACCGCACAGCATTAGTTTTACCCTCAAAATTTTAACAACCAAAACTGGACTAATAAATCGCACTCAGTATGGAGTGGGTGCTGAAATTTGTCCGCAATAGAACGCGACGGTGCTGCTCCCTGCCGGAGCGGACAGAACAATGGAAACTTTCCGGACCGACTAATAAGCGGCACTGCGATGCCGAATTAACTGTAGTTAGCGCTTTAGTTTGTGAATACACGCTCTAAGGCCTAATCGGCGGCCGTCATCCATTGTCAATGGATCGGGAACAACGATGGTTTTTGCATCCAATTTCGCATACATTTAGAAAGTTTTCGTGTAAATTTTTCTTAACATCTATGTGTCAAAATGATGTTCCATAGTGTTTATCATTATCACCTCCCATGCCTTATTCTACTCCCGTAGGGTCCAAATGACTCTATCATCCGTCATCTCAGTCATCACTCCCTTCTTGATCATGTCACCTTTCACGCAATCCATCCATCTCTTTCTAGGTGTACTTCCACACTCATAACTAACGTCCTTCTTGTTACATGCGATTCATCCTCATATATTTCAATCATTCATTCCATTAGAAGCGCAGTATTTTTAATCTGTTATTGTAATTATCGGTACGCGATTGAAAGCTGCATCCGTATTGATAGACGCCGACGCCATCTCCTGTTCTAAACGAAACCGTAATTAAATATTTTAATCGAAGAGCGACTCAATAAGATTAAAAACCAATTATCCCCACGTACGGGGAGCGAGCGCCCCGCAGTGAAAAAGATTGGGATTGCATTGCTTAAGTAAGTGGAATCGAGTGCAATTATCCGTAAGCATTTGCTCTTTGCATGCATAGCCTTCTATTATATACGGAGCTCGGGATAAAGAGATCGTACCAACGATTGTAAGATCCTACTCGATAAAGTTTTTCGTTCGACGTAATTCTACTTTTATATGAAAATAATTTTATATAGAAAATCTCAGAGAGTTCTCTCTCAGTTCTACTAAGAGCGGGCACAGATTTTACTAAACTATTGCACAACAGTTGTGCGATTGTCGATTGTTTCGCCAGTTCAACTTCATTCAACTTCACCAATTCAACTGTGTAGTTGCACAACTAAAAATCGATTAGTCTGCACACCTCTATATAAGGTCATAGGAATCAAAGCGCGACTAAACAGTTGTGCGATAGTTTAGTCAAAAGTGCGCGCGCGCTCTAAGTATGAGAAGAAACATACTGAACTTATTCCAGGATGCTTTTATTGTTTAAATGCTGTGTAATTGTTGCTCAAACATCACTTTCTATAAAAATAAAGTCAAGTTTATGGTTTAATATCATTACAAAATGCTAAAGAAATATAATAAAAAAGTCTAGTTTTCATTTTTTACCTATCTGTAGTTAGTGTAGTTTCGTAGCATTTGTCGAGTATAAAAATTCTCACGGGCGCCCATAAAAGCGTTTCCGTCGGCCGGCAAGGCAATAAAGTTTTTCCTCTGGGACGAGCATCACTCATACATGTTCATGAAGTATATCGCACTATTTCAAGACTCGAGCCAATCTTGATAATGTGGGACGAAATTATGTAACATTTGTAGGCGTTATTTTAATAGTTTTTTTTCCACCCTCGTTCGCTTTTCTATTTTACGAGCGTTTTATTTGGAGATGAAGGAAAATATTTTGTGTAAACCTCGATGCGGTAAATAAAATGCCGAGATAAAAATGATCGTAATATTATTGGTAATATTGATAATTTCGTTTGATTTTTTTGGGACAGTTATTGTGTTTTTATTTTCCTTATTTGTCAATGAATTGTTTGTTAAAGAAATATTTCTCGATTTTAATTATACAAACTAACAGCAATAGTAATGCGCAAGTCAATGCTCTATTTCATTTAGCTGCGTAGATTGCATTTGTAACGGTGATTACAACCGGCGTGCTAGATTACATTACCCTGGTAGGTTAATTAACTTGATAAACTATAGCGTTCAACCGCGAGTTAATTAGTTAATTTAACCTTTGCTTAATAACAGTAACCTGGATCAAATACGTTAAGGTTAAGAAAGCTTATCATACTTAAAATTCTGTTTTCTCATAAGTTTTAGAAGAAAAAGGTTTCATTTCGTTCAACATCTCACTCGACTGCTTTTCTTCTTAATGTTGCTTCTATAATGTATATCTTTCGTCAAAGGCCGGCAACGCATCTGTAGTTCCTCTGGTGTTGCGGATGTTCATGGGCGTCGTTGACTATCTGTGTGTTCCCGCAGCTCGTTTGCCCCCTTCTCTTATATAAAAAAAAATATACTCGTATATTGGGAGAAGGGGAACGAAGTCCAGGAAGATATTGGCTAAAATTACGTCAATAGCATAAATGCACGTGTCCTATATTTCAAGCAGCTGTGTCCAGAGTCTAGATGGCATCAAGAGAAGGTGGAAATATTAAGAGAAATAAAACGTTAAAAACGAAATAAACGTTAAAGCCTTTTACATTATCCTCTCTCGTGAACAATGAAATCAGCATTCGCAAATTAAAACCTGAAATATACATAACGTAAGTAAAACAACGAAATACGTTAGCGCAGAGCGGTGTGGCCATTATAACGCAATAGCACAAGATAACGCGAACCATGTTGCTGTTATAATTGCCGCATCTGCTCATAATGGTCAAAAACATTGTGTTTACGACACCACATTCGAGTGACGTATCTTACCATACACCCGCCTCTAACTGTTGTACAATTGTTAACGTTATAACCACTACTATAATATTATCACGTAATATAAGTTTTACTACGGCGGGTGGTAATTTCGGACTTATCTTAATGAATTTGTACGCAATTAAATCTCAATTATCAACGTTGTCGCCATTTTCATCGGCCCTCTCGTTACGGAAATGTTTATTGAGATTGTATTGTTTTTTCTCGGGTTTACAGGAAATGATGCTGGTATGTTGTTTAATTTATATTAATGTTTCCTTTGAAATTCTAACCACAAAGATGCATCAAAAAAGTGATCAGAGCGGGTTTTTTTTTTATAATATAAGGTGGCAATCGAGCAAGTGGCCATCTGAATCCACCGGAATGGAAAGCGACCGCTGCCCATAAACATCCGCAATTGCAGATGCGTTGCCTACCCTTAATTGACGGAGGAGGAGACGCACATAAAGAGGACATTTCCCCTAACTATGCGTCTCCCCCACCGTCAAATCCACTTTCCCTTCCCATCCTTTCCTCTTAAGAAAAGGGTGGAAAGGGGAAGGGACTAAAATTAGGCCTCCGGCACCACACTCATCAGACGAAACGCGGAGTTGCTTCCACTTCACGCCTGTTTTCAATGTGGAATATAGTATTAGTTTATAAATTTAGTTAGAAGAAAATCCTTTTTTTATTTAATTCACAATAAACATTTCTTATAACATTACTTTTACCTATTGATTAACCATCCCCAGTGCCTCCGGAAGCATGTTTCGCCAACTTTCGCCACGACGATTGTGGCATGTCGCCAGTCCCCGTCCTTTACTACTGGAAGCCTGGCTCCCGCTGCGAGGTTGGCTTCTGGCGCGGCTGCTTGCCCAACATGAATATGTTTCACGATGAATACGAATGTGTCGCCACTTGCATCTTCAGTGCTAGAGCTGGTGACATAGATTATCACAATCTCAACGCTATCGAAAGCGAGGAAATGACTGAAGAAAGTACAATTCCTTACGATGATGTAGATAACTCTACGATGTCAGCCAATGATACGTCTACTGTAAGTGATGATGGTAACAGTGCTGCTGCAACAGGAGGGACTACTGATGCTACAGCAACTGCTGTTTCTTAAGACCCCTAAGGTTGATAATTTAGTAATGTACATATTTTGTCTATCTGTTCTACAATGCCACGATTTTTATTTCTAACTGACTAGCTTTCGCCCGCGACTCCGTCCGCGTGGAAATGATAAAACAACAAAACTGAGAAGCCTATGTGTACCTCTACATCTGTACCAAATTTCATCGAAATCCATTCAGCGATTTAGGCTATAAACTCTAACAAACATCCATCCATCCATCCAAACTTTCGCATTTATAACATTAGTATGATATGATGATATATTGTCTCCCGTCCTTATTCTACTCCGGTAGGGTTGGCGCACTAGGTTTCTGTCCTGGTATCTGTCACTCCTTGATCATATCACCTTTCACGAACCTCTTCCATTTATTTTTAGATCTACCTTTTCTTGTGTACCCCACCCCACACTGATTACGGATTAATTAAGTTTAAATATACCATAGAGTAAATTTTGTTTTTTTGTCATTATTTCGACAAGAGTCACTAACATAAAAATTTGAACACCACTACCTGGCGTCAAAACAACGACAAATTTTATTCATTGTTACGAATACTTTTTGACAAATTTTCGTGCTAGGACCCCTGATAAAAGTAAAGCGGTTGCTTACAAACTAAACATGTTGAATTTGAATTTATAATTGCATTTATTGCATGCATTGTAAATGAATTATGAAACCGACAGTGCGTTGTTTTAGCGTAAATAACAGATAATGTTATGCATGTATTGATTTGAGGCATTCAGTTGTGGCTTGGATGCGCCTAACACGTTTTAGATAATATTATCGATGATTATAACAATGTGACGTAACCGTTCCATTTAATAGGATGACGTTAGTGTACAGTCAGCTACATAAATATGTATACATTGACAAAACTTTAGATAGTATACGCCTACGGATTAAAAAAAACGCAGCACGAATTCGACAACAACATGTATCCATGGTCGGAAGTCTACGCATGAAAAGATGCTACGTATTTTTGAAACCTAAAGCGTCTACAAGTTTTGAAAGTTTTGTAATTGTGTATTTATATGCAGCTAACTGTACACTTCTTATTCGTTTCTTCATTGCTGAAGGTCGTGCTTGCCCTGGTAAGCCTTTACCAAGTCATCGACAAGCCTCCACACCGCACTGTCTTCGGCTCGTCTCAGGGCAGTCGGGATGTTGAGTCCCAGTATGGACTGAACGGTCCATCGGGTAGGTGAACGGCCCCGTGACCTTTTGCTCTCAATCTTTTCAACCACTACCAGTTTATTCAAATTGTCAGGTTGTCTGTACACATGTTCATATAAGTCTAGGTTTCCACTGTTATAAAACCTATAATAATTCGATAAAAAAACTGTCGAAATGCCAACTTTCCTACAAATACATTTTCAAGGCATACAATGGCTCAGTGTTATAACGCTTTATTTGAAGTATAGCGATGTACGATAGTTCATTTGATAGGGTATGAAAGGACGCAGACGCTGCACAAAGGCGAGCGGCGCCGCGGGGCGATGTAGTGTCGTAATAAATTCGCAATAAATATCGTGCATTGTGGCCGCGATAGATTAATTTAGCAGACCGACGGTATCGCGCCGGCGTCGGATTTATTCGTATAACGGTATTCAGTCTGCAGTGAAAAATGTTCCCACTACACCTTACTACGAAAACGAACGATATCAGATAGCCTTGTTATGTAACTTTACAGGGTGTCCCGAATTAGATAATCTGAAACCTTCTGCAGTACATCCATTAAGGGCTCGGGGAAAAAAATAAATAAACGGGATTGGCAAAATATGAAATTAAAAAATAACGCTTGTTGTAACTTTACCATACATTTATGATGTACACTTAGATATCCAAATATTTTATACTGGGATTTCAAAATTAGAATTATCATAGGCAGAATATCTTATTGTAATATGGCAATTGTTTAACGACTTATTTCATTATTTAAAATAAATTACTGTTATTTAAACTGCCTAATTATAAATTTAAACTTTTGGATGTTTTAAAAGTATATCTGCTTTACGTTTAGATACTTATGTACCTGAGTATTCGAAGTTAAGTTGATAGGTTTATGCAAGATGTACTGTACCAAAGGATGGTGTTCAAATTGTGTCGGAGTGCAATTACTAGCACGTCTAATCTCAAAGTGAAGATCTGTGTTATGTATGTAAAAGATGTTACTATGTATCATTATGTGTAGGTAAATAGGTTCTCTTATTTTTAAGAAATAAGCATAGTTTTAAAAGTAATGAATTAGTTTAAAAAGTAGCAGGATTTTTTCATATATAAAATACTAGTTGTTGCTGCAACGAAAAAATATAGCCAATTTTACTCACAGATAAATTACCTTTCTAACAGTGAAAGAATTTTTAAAATCGACCCAGTAGTTTTTGAGTTATTACAATACATACAAAAATATAATAGTACAAATCTTTCCTCGTCATAATAATAGTATAGATTCTAACTTAAGTAATAACGTTAAAAATATAAATAAAGCCTCTAAAGCTTTATAACATACAGTATATAAGAAAACATGATATAAAAGAACACATAAGTCTTTATAAACACGTCTCAGTACATGAAAAATGGCTTAGCGTCGTGAAAATGTCCATACTGCGTTCACCTCGCGTATGATTTATTGGTACAAAGAGAGCCCTGCTTTATATGTCGAATGTTATTTATTTAAACAAATATTTATACAGATCTATGTAACGGATACGAAAGTTTCTGTGCATTACTTTGTCTTGTATAGAAAGAATAAGGGAACGTAATAGACTACATGTTCTCGTGCGGCTTAATCCGCATGAAATTATAAAAGAAATTACTTTACTATTATATTTCCATTTGTAAAACTGTCAATTGCATATGTCAAAATTGAAATGCACAAATGACAAATATCTCTGCTGTTGTCTGAAAATTACGTTACTGTTTTGTTCATTTCCCGCTTACTATACTCTATACCAATGTTATAGAGAGGAAATATTTGTATTTTTGGATTTTTGTATATCTTGAAATAACTCAAAAACTACTGGGCCGATTTTTAAATTTTTATTTATCTGTGAGTAAGATAAGTCTTTTTTTATGTTTTTATTTCACGCGGAGGAATTCGACGGAAACAGCTAGTGCTATATATTACCGTAGATCCTATGCCTTTTGTCGGCATCAAAGCAACATTGTCGGTTTACATAGATGATAAATTGTAGCGTCCGCATGCATTGTACAATAGCCCTCTGAGCGTTTTAGCAACAATGTACACTTCCATTAAAATCCACGTAACTTACGTAGCTGAAACAAGCTTTACGCTTTACTACCTTAAGCTTAAGTTTAAGCTCGTATTTTAACGACTTCCTTTAAGTTTTGATAGTACCGACTTCGTGTTTTAATGTCCCATCAAAGTCAACATTAATTATCGAATACTATTCTTTATATTAGTTTTCTTTATTTCAAAATTACGAGTTCATGACTTTTTTGACTAAATTGTCATACAAATGTTGATTGTCGATTGTTTTGCAGCCCATTCAACTGTTTAGTTGCACAACTAAAAATCGAACAGTGTGCGCACCTCCATATAATCTCATAGGAATTAAAGCGCGATTAAACAGTTGTGCGATAGTTTAGTCGAAGGTGTGCGCGCGCTCTTACAATCGATTTTAACCAGAGTTATATTAACAAGGAAACAAACAAGCAGTGGAACCCTTAAAGATAAGTGGTCACTTCGATGGACATTCTCTACATCAGAAAAACTGCCTTAGAGAAAATTATACATTCGCTCAAAGGACTCCATCTTTTCGAAGGATTCTATAATTTAATTCAACATTACTATAAAAAGTATCACTTAGTATCATTATTTTCAAAAACTCGGTAACATCTCAATTTTGATTCGAACTCCCTGAAGCGACCGCTACACCATTGGTCAATAACAGCTGTCTATTTGATATATTGTTACAGTATCGAACTGTAAACTTGTCCACTTGTAAACGACCCCTGTTCATACGAGATTCATCTATCAAAAAGATTATTGGTATGACAATTATAAAGATGTTAAGGTTCAATTTATGCTGGTTTTTCTATGGAACACTGTGAAGACTCCTGCTGTGACTACATTAACCACACCTGGCCAAAAGTATTATTATCTCTATCTTGTTAAACAAGAATGAAAGAGATAGCATAAAATTTTAAACTGTTATTTCATGTAACCTAAAAAATCAAGACCTATAAAGATAAAATGAAGGTTTGCCTACAGATAATACGGTATAAAATTAGGACTATCTGAAAGTCTTCAAATAAGGGCTGATAACTAAATTGTAACTGCAGTAAAAATGGTAAAAAACATTATTTGTAAGTGCTCTTAAAACATTTTCAAAGTACGGGAGCACATGTATCATATTTATTGCGGGTAGTGCAATGTAAAGTCCAAAACACATTGAACCTCTCTGTTCGCTCTCAACTTTATACAACCTTAAATAAATTTACATTACGTTAATGTGCTATATGACCATCTACCATAATTTAATAATAAAGAACTGTAAAAAAAACATGTAAATACCTAATTTTTGTGTATGAGGTTAGGTGTATGAGGTTTTGGAGCAGAAATTCAATATTATCATTGAGAGATATTAATAAGAGTGCGTATGTACTAATAATAACCAATAATTTATAGGACATGTAAGTTCTCTCGCAATTCTATCAAAATTCGGTGACTGACCGTGATCCCATGTGAGTAGGATAACGCAAGGAAGACTGTCAAAGGCGTCACTAGTAGAGGATAGTGGTTCAATTGCCAACCCTAGGGACTCCAAAAATGTTAAACACAAAAGCTACTACGAGTAAGACTACATTAATGGTAGCTGGACTCTAGACTTGGAGCCTGTCCCAAATCGTAAATTGTCTGATAACAATCCAACGTGTAAAATATATGATGGAAATATCGGATTTGTTCCCTTATCTGACAGTGACGTCATTTTTAAGCTATCTGAGCCTCTATCAGCCAGTGGCAGGACAGGCTTTTAGCCTTATATCTCTAGTCGACATCACCCCTGGAGATGATGTCGTTAAAGGAAATGTTTTTATTAATTTAAGGGAGGTTTAATTGTAACTTAAGTGTAAACTAAAATACAATAGTGGTCTTTATTCTTTCACCGACAGACGCAAGTGATTATAGTACTTTGTAACAAAGTTCATAAGAAACATTTTACTTTGTAAATTAAAAGCAAACTTTAAACACTGATTGAGAAGTTCTTAAAGCGATCAACTTGTGTGAGAAAAGTTCCGACTAGAACTTAATGAACAAGTCGTTAAGTACGGTTTAGTTCTTGAAGTTGATTTTTTCTTTTCATAAATCTAAGTAAAACACTATATAAAGCTGCCTAGGTTATTAAAATACAAAATTTGAAGATTACTATTATTATTATTGACAAGCTTTCTATCGCGACTCCGTCCGCGTGGAATTTATAAAAAACAAAAAAACAGTTTTTAACCTATGTGTTTTTCCAAACTATCCTCTACATCTATACCAAATTTCATCGACATCCTTTCAGCCGTTTAGGCTACAAACTCTAACAAACATCCATCTAAACTTTCGCAATTTTTATATTACTTCTGATTTCAATCCAAAATCCAAGTAGTACAAAAATAATAAGCATCTTTATATATCTTAGTTTTTAATCTATGTAAGCTATTCTATAAGTGTTAAACAATAATATTTCTGTTACCGCACATAACGACTTTCGATTAAATTTGACGGCTGTAAAAGAATAAAAGCGTCGCATCAGGATATGGAAAATAAATTGTCGCGTCAGGATATTAAAGGCGCATCGTGAAATGGTAATGCAAATATTGATCTGTCTGCTTGCCTCAATACAATTTGTCTGGGGGTTTGAATACGACTTAATTTTTTAAGAGTTTTTATAATACCAACTTGTGTAAATACTAGTTGCAATATTTGTAGACTCTGTTATCAATCTTCCATCTATCTATACATATAATAAAATTGGTGTGTCTGTTTGTAATATCAAAAGAAAAATTTCAGATTTCGGGAAGATGATGTATTTGCGTTGCTGATAACGAAAATTGCATTAAAATTTTTTGTCTGTCTGTCTGTCCGCAAGCCGCGTTTGTTCTGGGTAATCTTCGGAACGGCTGAGCCGATTTCGACCGGACTTTCCCTGAAGGGTAGTTGATCTAGACGGGAATATTATAGGCTACTTTTTTATCTTAATATTGCGCGGACGAAGTCGCGGGCAACAGCTAGTTTTAAGTAAAATGTAACATCGATTTAGAAAACTCTTTGAATCCAGTATTAAATAGAAAACTCTATTTTTATGACCGACTTCCCAAAAGAAGGAGGTACTCAATTCGTACGTATTTTTTTTGTGTACGGCATACCTCCGGCCCTGGTAGACTGATGTTGTAAATTCTTCTTTTATCCGAAAGGTAGTGCTTGCTGGGTCCCATTTTTTAGTTTAATTTTTGTGTCAAAGACTAGTAGCTCCAAATCGTTTGACGAAAATTGGGGTCTTTTATATTAAAGGATTTTTATTGCCACAATTCTCACGTTTATAAAACTGTACATATAAGTTTTATACGAGTCAGTAAACAAGTAGAGCCGAGCAAATATTTTATCTAGTAAAAGCTCGCATGTAAGTCGCTCGAACGATTGTCTGTTGTCTGTTTACTGATAGGAATTGGCTGCGTATTGGAAGTGTTTCGCAACTTCTGGAGACGCTTTGTATTCTGCGGTTTGCTTTGCACATTCCTTCCTTCAGATCGGTACATTCCGTATTGTTTGATTCGAGAAGTCCTACTGTTGTTTATGTCTATGAAGAGTATTTAATTGTTATGAAAATTAACCTTTATTCAAATGAATGCCGGAGGAATAGTAGTAGCAACGATTTCTATTTCTATTACGAAATCATACTAATATTATAAATGCGAAAGGTTAGATGGTTGGATGGATGCTTGTTAGAGTTTGTAGCCTAAACGGCTGAACGGATTTCGATGAAATTTGGTATACATATAGAGGATAGTCTGGAAGAACACATAGGCTACTCATTTTTGTTTTTTTTTTAATTCCACGCGGACGTAGTCACGGGCGAAAGCTAGTAATATATATTGTACTGTTACTAACGTTATATAAGAGACTTACTAACAAATTTATGAAATATATTTACGCTTGAAATAAAGAATTATTATTATTATAATGTTTGTAATATTATATAGGTAAAAAACAGAGTCTTTCTCCGTTAATTAATTGGTAATCTAGCCTTTAATAGTAAACTTTACTTATTGGTTTTAGTTCTTTTAAGATAATAATAAAAGTGTAATGTAAATCATGAAATTAAATGTTTTTTATTAATTTTTTTATCCTACAAATTACACGTTGGTTGAAAAATAAACCACAAGTAAGACAATGTTTGCGACAGGACCGGACCGCAGCGGCCGCGGTCGCCTGCACACACCTCGTGTTGTCTGCTGGTAATTTATGCAAAAACAATGCTGTTATTCTTGGAAAAAACATTTTATTAAATACACTGGTATCCATATTAATTCAATGTAGAAAATGATGGTGGATTTTCATTGTTTTGTGTGTAAAAAGGGGCAAAATCCTACATTTACTTTTTACACAGATAGGGGGCCTAGCACAAAAATTTTGTCGACGTTACAAATACTTCTTCAAACATTTTCGCGCTACATACTGTTACCTTAATACGATTATTGTAATACTATTTGTTCCCATGCGGCTTCATCGGCCAGGAATTATAAAAACTTTTTTATATTGTTTAATTTGTCAAATTCTCAATTACAAATGGCAAAATTACCGTTACCATAATAACCTTGCTTCCTTAATCTTGGTTGTATTTATGGTCCTTTTCCAACATGTGTGTTTTTATCCAATTTATTTATCCCCTAAGTTTAATAGCGTGAAAATATATAGCCTCGAGCGTGTCGTAAGTGTAGGGTTTTATAAAAAAAAAAATATTCAAAAATATGCTGTGATTGCTGACATCCTACGGCACAAAGTAGTGTGTGTTTACGCTTTATTATATTAGTAGAAATAGATTTCTATCATAGAATGAGGTATATTTTTAGTATAATCTCTGTAAATGTGTGCTCTGTGTATGTTATACGAAAGCCGGTAATGGATCTATTTGAAGATATAAATATCCATGTTTTAGAAAAATGTGTAGCCGAAAACGTTACGTACATTATTCGTGGCGCTGTATCACACTTCGCCGGCAATAAAAGTGATACATGTACAGCCTTGTACACTCACTGAATTCTGCCGAGTTTTACCGGGATTGCCGGGAAATATAACGGCTATGAAGAGAAGAATATTAAATAGATTTTTACAAAGGTAGATAAGATGAAAGAAAACATGTGTTAACTATCTTTTAAGTAGTAATCTTATTAATATTATAAATGCGAAAGTTTAGATAGATGGATGGATGTTTGTTAGAGTTTGTAGCCTAAAAGGCTGAACGGATGTCGATGAAATTTGGTATAGATGTGGGGGATAGTCTGGATGAACACATAGGCTCCTCGCTTTTGTTTTTTTATGTCACACGGACGGAGTCGCGGGCGAAAGCTAGTAATTTTTATTGTTAGGACAAAGGGCGGGAATGCCAGTGGCATAGAGTAGTAGCTTGCCAGTCGAATGAGATAAGGCAAGGAAGTATAAGACATCGCACTCCCTTGACCCCTCTTTCAATTTGCATGCATTAGCTGTCACAAAATCAAATATTCTAGCATGACAGTATTTGTTTAAAGATGCTTGTGGCTAACATGTGCAATAAGCAGCTATTGGCATGTGTATTCTCGCCCTACCTGATAGTATTAGTAAATATAATAGTATTCATTTTGAAAAAATAGATGGCGCTTAAACTTCAATCAATATATTACATCACTAAGATCTTACTACTCTTACTAATATTATAAATGCGAAAGTTTAGATACATTGATGGATGAATGTTTGTTAGGGTTTGTCACCTATACGGCTGAACGGATCTCGATGAAATTTGGCATAGATGTAGAGGATAGTCTGCAAGATACAGTCTTTTATTGTTTTTTTAATTCCACGCGAACGGAGTTCCGAGCGTAAGCAAGTCTTATAATGTCGAAAGACTTAGTAAAAGACAGTTAACATTAAAATAAATTGCGTCCTATAGACCGCTTGGTACATAGCAAATATTTTATCCGTTAAAAGCTCAGAGCACATGTAAGCTAAGCAAACATTGTTTGTTTGTCCGCTGAGATTGGCTGCATGTGGGAATACTTTAAACTCTCCAGACGCCGCGCTTTTCTTTTGAGAAAAATTTAATTTTCGCACAGTATTGCGGCTAAATAAACGCAAGAAAATGTAGAAGAAGATTATAAATATAATATCACGTTATCACGCAAGTGATAATAATATAATTGTGATAATGTTATCGTTTCTTAACAATAGTTGTGTTCTAATTGCACTAAACTTGTATAGATTTTTCATATTAAAATTCAGTTTGTCTACCTCTAAATTTCCTTTTAGAAGGAAATAAAAAAAAATCTGCTTATATAAAAAGATGTCTAAAATATATTACTTTTACTAAAAACTCAATTGTTCGCATATGGTAATTAACTTAAAACTTTTTTTAAATGTATATTCCTGACGTTTTGTGTACTTCATAGTTACTATAAAGTTAACCACTGCAATTTGAACTTTACATCGTAATAGACACAAAAAGGTACTGTAATAATGCTTTTAAAGTTTATAAAGCTCGTTTTAGTTTGATACCGCAGCAGTCGAGTGCAGAAGCCTCGCTTAATAAATTGTGGAGCGAACTTTGAAAGGTGTATTTGAAAATCTTTATACGATCGTACAGCTTTGGTTGCGGTATAGCTTTAGACGTACAAGCTTTTATATTCGTTTTTCATTTAAATCTAGAAATAATATAGTCTATAAAATAGTAAGCAACAGTAATTTATTTCTATCAGATTATGTTTTCATGGCAAGACAAAACGTGACGAAGTAATTTTTCCTTTTTTTTTAATTCGTTTTTCATTTAAATCTAGAAATAATATAGTCTATAAAATAGTAAGCAACAGTAATTTATTTCTATCAGATTATGTTTTCATGGCAAGACAAAACGTGACGAAGTAATTTTTCCTTTTTTTTTAAATTACTTTGTAAAACAAACTGTAGAGTAGATATTAATTATGTTTTTTTATCGAATTTTACCTACTTTAAACATAGGGTAATTAAATAATTATGTATAATGCTGGGTTGCTTAAATTTCCATTTATTGTATCCTTACCTAGTGAGTCATTAGTGTTAGGTTGACTTAAGTTTCGACGGAATAAAACTCAAGTTACGTACTCGGAAACGCATTTTTTGTAGTTTCCAAACACTAACGAATTGAAAGTAGCTGGGAAACCGACCATTAGTGCAATATACATATAGATTTATCTGAGTTCATCTCGATGGCTGGCATTCCTCAACTGTGCGGAACAGTCATTCTTCGGCGGTATTTCCAAACCAATACGACTTAGGGTCCTTCAAGAAGCGAGCCTATTATTTCCTCAAAGGCCGGCAACGCATCTGTAGTTCCTCTAGTGTTGCGGATGTTCATAGGCGTCGTTGACCACCTCGGTGCTCTCGCCGCTTTTATTATAAAAAAAACACGCATTTACAGAAAATGTTTTTTTTTAAATTGAAATTGTAATAATTTATTAAAATCAGTACCAAATACCGTTAGTATTTATCTCCTTGGGATCCCTTCGTTATGATAATTCCTCCGGGTCTTGTAGGCGTCAGTCCACCAATCATAAAAATTAAACTGCAGATCGAATTAGTAAATCAAATTTACACGAGGACTTCGTTTACTCCTTAAAACGTTGATTAAGTTATACTAGAATAGACATAATTACAATGATAAATTACTTTAGTATGTTTCTTTTAAGAATAGTGATTTAAATAGTAAATAGTTACAGAACTGTCTGTACTACAATGTTTTTTTTTTAATCTGAGTAATGGTGTTAACACATTTACATAAAGGATTAATCATACTAATATTATAAATGCGAAAGTTTAGATGGATGGATGGATGTTTGTTAGAGTTTGTAGCCTAAACGACTGAACGGATTTCGATGAAATTTGGTATAGATGTAGAGGGTAGACTGGAAGAACGCATAGGCTACTCACTTTGTTTTTTTTTTTTAATTCCACGTGGACGGAGTCGCGGGCGAAAGCTAGTAGTAATATAAACTATTACAGGATTAGGAATGTAAAATTTATTTTAAAGCGTAAAGCTGCCTTATTTGTATTTTATCACTCAGATTTATATAAAAATATCTGGGATACGAAATGAAATTTTGGTCATAGACGATAAGCGTAGCTTATAATGGAAGGCACATCCAGTAATAATGATTCAAGTAAATCGTTATTCTGCAGACGAAGTGTACAAATTCGAATCGGTGCTCTATTCATCAGGGCATGATTTTTATTTCTTAATTTTCGATTCACTAAATTAAATTAGAAATTTAATTTTGTAACAAAAAATATTTTTTCAAATATAGTAATAGTTTATTTTTATCGAAATTTCTAGCTATGATGGTTCGAGAAACGTTATTCCTTTTTTTTATTTATTTAAGGTATTTGAAATATGTAATTAATGAATGAAACAGGACAGTGATACCAAGGAAATCTCTCCCTCGAGCAATATCGTCTAATTTATTGAATAAATCCGTCTGCAATTTTTAATTTGTCTCAAATTATTACGGTCTGCTGATATTGCGTGTTATACATAGACTAGCTGATGCTCGCGACTTCGCCCGCGTGAAATTAGAAAATATAGCCTATGTTATTTTGTTATTATGTTATTCACAGATAAATTACATTTCTAACGGTGAAAGAATTTTTAAAATCGGCCCAGTAGTTTTTGAGTTATTTCAATACATACAAAAATACAAAAATACAAATCTTTCCTCTTTATAATATCAGTATAGCTATAGATATGTGCCTTTGAGATTGTTCTTTATCTACCCTGATAATAACTAAGATCTAAACATCGTATTAAATAATTTATTTCAGTGTTGAAATGTTTTAATAATAACGATTAAGATGTTGGAATACATTACAATATAATCTATAAAGTTAAAACATTTTATCATCTCAAATTGATCGATAGAATGTTCGTGATTTATTTCTAGTAGCTCTCTGTTTGACTTCGATTAACTTCCCTTCGTTATGCTGCAGACAAAGTGAACAAATTTGAATTAGAGTCAGAGTCAACATTCTGATTCGATTCCTTCCATTTTGATTTAAATGTTAAATAATCGTTTAATTGCAAGAGAAATTTTGACGTTAGTCTTACATCGAATTAGTTGAATATGTAGATAAATATTCAGTTATCACTTGCAAGATTTTGTTAAGATTCTGTGTACTTTCGTTTGTCCTAATGACAAAGTATCGGAAGTACTCCTTTGGTTTTCTCCTGCACGTGTTGTTTTAATTAAATTTATTCTTTTATAGACAAAAGATGCTTCACAAACTTAATGCAAACGGCTTGTCCGAATTTGAAGAGGTTACATAGCCAGCTGGCACCCAATATAGAATTAAAAAATATAAATCTTACTAATATTATAAATGTGAAAGTTTATATGGATGGATGTATGTATGTTATAGTTTGTAGCCTAAACAGCTAAAAGGATCTCGATGAAATTTGGTATAGACGTATTACACAGTCTGGAAGAACAAATAGGCTACTCACTTTTCTTTTTTTTTATTCCACGCGGATGGAGACGCGGATGAAATCTAGTTAAATAAAAACTACTTCAAATAAGACCATACTAATAGTTACTACCACAGGAGACCTAGATCATTGGACGTCGCCCGTGATTTAAATAATGCAAATGGAGGGTATAAATTGGTCAGAGGCGTAAGTCCTAGACTTGTGGTTGCTAGAATCTAGATATAAGTCTCAACTCGGACTGTGTGAAGCCTTTGAGAGGAGACTACCGCGTATTTAGTTTAAGTTTGTTGTTAGTTTCCGAGCCCTCAGTTTGTTTGACTCTAACACAACTAGTGACAGAGTTATGTTCTAATTGTGAATGCAGATTGAGGACGCGCAATCGTAAAAGATTTAGGGCTATTGCAACATTTATATAGTTACTAGCTTTGACCCGTAAATCCGTGTGGTAGAATTAAAAACAACAAAAGTAAGACTATGCTCTACAACTACGCCAAATATCATTGAAATCTGTTCAGTCGTTTAAGCTATAAACTCTTTCAAACATCCATCTATCTAAACTTTCGCATTTATAATATTAGTGAGATTAGTAAGATAGGTGACGATTTACATAAATCAGCTCACAATCTATTACATCTATGTCAATCTATACTAACATTAACGAGGAAAGATTTGCATTTTTGTATGTATTGATATAACCCAAAAACTACTAGTTATGCCAGCATTACTAATTCTTTTACCATTGGAAAGATAATTTATCTGTGAGTATTTTTAGGCTATATTTTTTATTATTTTTTAATTTCACGTCGACGAAGTTGGAACAGTACAACAACAGCAACTCTTATTACTTTCATCATCAACTTGCCCTTATCCCTTATGGAGGGTCGGCACAGTATGTGCTGCTCTTCCATACATCTCTATCAGCCGTCATATCTGAATCCAACTCTTTTTACTTTATTATAAATATATTTTTTTATGTAACAAATAAACTAAAAATCTGCTAGATTAGAGAGAAAGCTACATTATCAATATAACATGGGTTTTTATATTACTTTTTTAAATTCCGCAGGAGGGCGGCGGGTGAAGTCGCGGCATAAGTTAGTCACTTAATGCAGTGAACGTTCATTTTTAAGTAAAGTATCCATTGTTTGAATACAGTCGGGTCAGCAATGAATCATGCAACGCGACAGTATTTCATTGAACCTGGGGGAGATAGGCCCGTATTAACATAACGAAGTGGTCAGTCATGCGTGCGAGCTTATCTCTCGAAGCTCTTTCTCCATTCGTGCTGATGTCGCTTGCCTTAATTAATTTATTAGGATTGTATATTTGGGTATTAAAGCGAGAATTGTAGATAGATATTGGTTTAGGTGATTAATTCCATGAATATACTGACGTAATCATTACAGTTGAGAATTTTAGAAGATTTTTTTGTAGTAGAGTAGGTTTGTCATGGTTGCGTGGATTGATTCAATTTTTTCAAATTGAAAATTTTGTTAAGTCAATTTTTAAACCCATCTAAACCTACCCTCCTAGGCAGAGTATCTTTTGAAGATTCTCCCCCCTCCCCCGTATATAAAAAGTTCACCATTTGAATGATTAACAACTGAATCACTCTATATGTTAAGGTATTGAAATGAATCATTCAAAAGGAATATTCAAACATTACTCTAGTCGTTGCCTAGGTCATGGACGGGTATTTTATTTTTATCTAATACCAAATGAACTAATAAACAAACAGAGCGGACACTCCACATGACAGACACGCACGGTCGGACGCGCAACGCGTGCAACCGTCCTCTAGTCAGAGGGGAGTGAACATAGCCTTTGGAATACTTTTACACTGAACATTACATGTTAGACAACGCTTCAACAAACATTTGTTACAACTTTCGTTCATTTTTACATTCCGCGGTTCGTCTGATGAGTGTGGTGTCGGCGGCCTAATTTTAGTCCCTTTCCACCCTTTTCTTAAGAGGATAGGATGGGAAGGAAAAGTAGATTTGACGGTGGAGGAGACGCATAAGAAGGGGAAATGTCCTCTTTATGTGCGTGTCCTCCTCCGTCAATTATGGGTAGGCAACGCATCTGCAATTGCGGATGTTTATAGGCAGCGATCGCTTTCCATTTCGGTGGACTCAGGTGGCAGCTTGCTCGTTTGTCATCTTATATTATAAAAAAAACTATTAATATTATATTATATAGAGTCACGATTTCAACAAACTGTTATATTTAAGCTAAAAAAAACTAATTATGTTTTTCGTTAACGTAAATGACTAACAAACATTACGTTATTAAAATAACTTTCAACATATTAAAGTTCAAAAAAATATCTCTATATTCACTTGATTTATTACACGGACAAATTAATTAAGACCTCGCTGTGATTTAAAAATGTATCAACAAAATAATTTAATCCGTGATATCGGACCGCCGATCTACATCTCGGCGTCCGTTTGTTTGTCCCTTTAATTAACTTGTAATAAGGAATATAATTAATTAACTTACAAACTCTACGGGGTGTATTAACACCCTGTATTCAAATTAGCTGTAATACCGGTTTAAAAGACTTATTGCCAAAGAGAAAACTAACACTAAGGTACTGATTAAATAATATAACAAACTCTGAGTGTGTTTTTCTTCTTTTTAAAGAGTCGATCTGTTAAATTGTTTTATGGTTTACAATTAATACCGTAAAACAATGTAATTAAATATTTATAATAATACCGATGTTCTATGATATCAGTAAACTAACAGCAAGCGCACCTTTGACTAAACTATCGCACAACTGTTGTACGATTGTCGATTGTTTCGCAGCCCATTCAACTGTTTAGTTGCACAACTAAAAATCGAGTAAGGTGCGCACCTCCTTATAAGCTCATAGAATTCAAAGCGAGACTAAGCAGCTGTGGGATAATTTAGTCTAAGATGTGCGAGCTCTTAGTCTATGACGTCATTTTGTGTTTAAATCACTAGTTCATTAACTCAAATATCTCTGAGATAAAAACCCTTTCACACTATTTGAGTTGAACGTGTCTAATCTAACTTACCAACATCACGACTTTCCTACAATTAGATAAATATTTTCTAGCACATGTTTTGTTATTTTTATTCAAACCTTTGTCTCGTGTAAGAGTTGGTATTCATGACGTATTTTTCTTTCAGATTAAATTAGGTTTGGGTAGCACGTCAGGTGTCTCTGGGGTGTAACTGAGGTTCATTGCTTGGGACCGCTGCGTTGACTTCTCAAATTAATATCACTCCGTACCTGGGAATAAATGTAGCACGAGGTAGAACTATAAAAGACTAGAACTAAAAGAAAATGAGATGTGAATTTTTCTATTTAACATTTATTCTTAATGACTTACAATCGTATTTTTTCTTTTATTTTCTATTCATAGGTTATATTAGAGAGGAACTAGAAACCGTGTCTAATGTCTTTTGAAATTACCAACCAGCTTATGTTTAAATTAACCATTTAGTCAATTATTTTAAAAAACCGTATTTGTCATCTTGAATATTAATTTAAGGCATAGCAAATTCATTGTCAAACTGTTTTGTGAGTGTGTTTTATTTTGAAAGGAATATTAAGGGACTGTCCCACCACTGGCTGATAAAGGCTCAGATAGCTTAAACATGACGTCACTGTCAGATAAGGAAACAAAATCCGACATTTCCATCGCATATTTTACACGTTTGTTATCAGACAATTTACAATTTGGTGGGACAGGCCCTTACTAACTAAAAACTATACGTTAATAGAAATTGAATCAAAGCAGTTTGTAGTATGTCGATTGCAGACCGACGCATTTGACGTGTGCTTTGAGCAGACAGTCACGTGCAAACATACAAGTAGACAGGAGTGGTGTCGCCGTACGGGACGATTTACCTAAGACAATATTGCGCCGTTTTGCGTATCCATTATCAATGTACATACGTTTTAATTTTTTTTTAATTTTTAAACGTCGGAAATCGACTTGCTACATGAATTCTTACCTTATGCTGCAATTATTAAATACGAGCTGTTGCTCGCGACTTCGCCCGCGTGAAATTACAAATATAACCTATTACGTTCGCCCTTTTTTTAACCTATTACCAAAAGTATTAACTTAGTAGTAATCTACGTAATAACAGAAATCTACCGATGCAAGATTCCAAATTTCTAAGCCCGGTAGCTTGTAAGCTGATTTTTCGGTTACCCTTATTGTTTGTGTTCGCGATATCTTCTAAACTATTAGTCCAATTTAAATACTGTAAAGAACAATTTTATTCTACATTAAATTCTCCTGATAACAAACGCATTTATTTGGATAAGGATTAATATTGAAACCAATAAAAGAACGCTGCAAATAGCGTAAGGTTTTTAATTCATTTTGTAAACAAAAAAGTGGTTATTGTAAGAAAACCGTTAAAGATAGATATATGCTATCGCGGACTTTTCTGTAGAACTTTTTGAGATCTACAATTTTTTCATACATCATTTTTATATACATCTAACGGTTTAGGCAGCGCAAGCCGAGAAAAGTTAAAGTTTAGTGAATTTTTAACGCCGGCGTCCAGAAACACGCTGTTTATTAATAGTTCCTAAACATTAGTAATAATAAAATATAGCCTATGTTACTCACAGATAAATTACCTTGCTGATGGTGAAAGAATTTTTAAAATAAGATCAGTAGTTTCTGAGTTATTTCAATACAGATAAAAATTCAAAAATACATTTTTTTCTTCTTTATAATATTAGTATAGATATAGATATAGATATAGATACACATTTAAAAATGTCACTTTTAATTATTTATCTATGTGTGTAGTTTAACTATTACTTTAGCATTTAACTAGATACTAAATTATCTCTAAACGATTAATTTTAAACAGAAATGAATCAACTTCAATAATTATCGTCGTCGTATCTGCATTTCCTTTAGTATCGCCGATGTCCATAGGTGTCGATGCACTCCTCACCGTTCTGGATACTCGTTTGCCCATTTCTCTTATAAAAAAATTATGAAATGTTAAGTGTAATGGAAACGCGTTACACAAATGTAGTGATCGTAGCCGCATGTTTGCTGGCCCCGGAAACGTACGGCTCACACGATTATATTATTATCTCAGTCATGCATATTCCAACGCTAATTACTCTTGGATTTGCTCTTGTCTTATCCAAATGATGCATAGCTAATGTATTATTATGACTGAGACGGACATCGCGAAATACAAATCGAGATAACTGATGGAAAATGTTATAAAAATTGCGAAATACATTGCTCCTTTTCTTATAAAATCATTTAAAGATGCTATACACAGCAAGAAATGTAAGTAGAGCTGTCATTACGTTATAAACTATCGAATAAAAATCTAAACTGCGTTTTGAAATGCCTATGAAAACTTATAATATACTAGCTGTTGCCCGTGACTACGTCCACGCAATTTTAAAATAAAGAAGTGGCTTATAATATGCACGTCTATGTCAGCTATTCTTCAGTGAAAGTCCGGTCGGAATCGGTAAAGCCGTTGCGGAGATTACCCAGAACAAACGCGGCTAGCGGACATACAGACAAAAAAAAATTAAATGCGATTTTCGTTATCAGCAACGCAAATACGATCTTCCCGAAATCAGAAATTTTTCTTTTGATATTACAAACAGACACTCCAATTTTATTATATGTATAGATAGATAACCACATTAATTAACAGACAAACAGTATTGTATATATACCCATGTCCATAATTAAATTATAGAATTATTCACAGTATTACGTCTAATGAATAGTTGAGGGAGTTAGCAGGGACTATGTCGTAATCAACTAGTCTCGTAGTTGCTGTTTAGTCGATGCCTTGCGAGGCGCTGTGTGGGGGGAGTTTGGGGATAGTTGGCACAAGGCGTTGCTTAGAATTATCGAGTAAAATTGTTCTTAGTGTAGCGTTTGGGATGCTAGCGATTTTAGGAATTAAGCTATTGGTTGCCCTTTGTTGTAAAATGTCGCTTTTAGGTCCTAAGTATTGCATATTAATAATGTCACATCTATACTATATCTATACTATTATAATAAAGCGTAAACACACACTTCTTTGTTGCCTAAGATGTCAGCAATTACAGCATATTTTTGAATAATTCTTTTTTTAATAAAAAAATTGGTTTAACAATTAAATAACCTTTTTAATTTGTAGTCGAGTTATATTTCACAGAATAAGGTAAATATATAATGCGGTAATGAAGAGCATTGTGCACTCGCGGCGCGCAAAATTACCGTCGGATACGCTTTCAATGTTTACTTGCCCTAGGTTAGGTTGACATCATTGAACTACTGTATATGACAACGATATACAACTACTCTGTTCTATGTTACATTATTCTATTGTGGTTAGTTTGCACTACACATTACAGTGGATATCATGAGAGATAGAATGTAAAATAGAAATAAATGAACATCAGGTGGAATCTTGGTCAAGCTTTGGGGTAACAATTATTAAAAAGCTACTTCTAAAGAGACCATACGAAATGGTAGCTGCCTCCTCCCGCCCTAGACCTAGCCTAAATTATTGGCTCGCGACGAATATGATGGCTACAAAAACAATTTTAACTAGCTGTTGCTCGCGACTTCGTCTGCGTAAAATTAAAAAAAAAAATTGGTTTAACAATGAAATAACCTTTTTAATTTGTAGTCGAGTTATATTTCACAGAATAAGGTAAACACGAGTATATAATGCGGTAATGAAGAGTATTGTGCACCCGCGGCGCGCAAATTTACCGTCGGATACGCTTTCAATGTTTACTTGCCCTAGGTTAGGTTGACATCATTGAACTACTGTATATGACAACGATATACAACTACTCTGTTCTATGTTACATTATTCTATTGTGGTTAGTTTGCCCTACACATTATAGTGGATATCATGAGAGATAGAATGTAAAATAGAAATAAATGAACATCAGGTGGAATCTTGGTCAAGCTTTGGGGTAACAAATATTAAAAAGCTACTTCTAAAGAGACCATACAAAATGGTAGCCCGCCCTAGACCTAGCCTAAATTATTGGCTCGTGCCGAATATGGTGGCTACAAAAACATTCTTAACTAGCTGTTGCACGCGACTTCGTCTGTGTAAAATTAAAAAAAAAAATTGGTTTAACAATTAAATAACCTTTTTAATTTGTAGTCGAGTTATATTTCGCAGAATAAGGTAAATATATAATGCGGTAATGAAGAGTATTGTGCACTCGCGGCGCGCAAATTTACCGTCGGATACGCTTTCAATGTTTACTTGCCCTAGGTTAGGTTGACATCATTGAACTACTGTATATGACAACGATATACAACTACTCTGTTCTATGTTACATTATTCTATTGTGGTTAGTTTGCACTACACATTACAGTGGATATCATGAGAGATAGAATGTAAAATAGAAATAAATGAACATCAGGTGGAATCTTGGTCAAGCTTTGGGGTAACAATTATTAAAAAGCTCCTTCTAAAGAGACCATACAAAATTGTAGCTGCCTCCTCCCGCCCTAGACCTAGCCTAAATTATTGGCTCGTGCCGAATATGATGGCTACAAAAACAATTTTAACTAGCTGTTGCTCGCGACTTCGTCTGCGTAAAATTAAAAAAAAAAATTGGTTTAACAATTAAATAACCTTTTTAATTTGTAGTCGAGTTATATTTCACAGAATAAGGTAAACACGAGTATATAATGCGGTAATGAAGAGTATTGTGCACCCGCGGCGCGCAAATTTACCGTCGGATACGCTTTCAATGTTTACTTGCCCTAGGTTAGGTTGACATCATTGAACTACTGTATATGACAACGATATACAACTACTCTGTGCTATGTTACATTATTCTATTGAGGTTAGTACATATTACAGTGGATATCATGAGAGATAGAATGTAAAATAGAAATAAAAGAACATCAGGTGGGATCTTGGTCAAGCTCTGGGCTAATAAACATTAAAAAGCTCCTTCTAAAGAGACCATACAAAATTGTAGCTGCTTCCTCCCGCCCTAGACCTAGCCTAAATTATTGACTTGCGACGATAATGGTGCCTATAAAAACAATCTTAACTAGCTGTTGCTCGCGACTTCGTCTGTGTAAAATTAAAAAATATATAAAAACATAGCCTATGTTACTCACCAATAACGTAGCGATTTAATGGTAAAAGAATTTTTGAAATTGGTCTCGTAGTTTCTAAGTTATTTCAATACATACAAAAATACAAATCTTTCCTCTTTATAATATTAGTATAGATATAGATATATACATATGCATCGACTTGTCAACAATTGTGAAAATCTTAAATCTCTGTTTACTTCTATATTCAAACATGACGAAAACCTCTAAGAGCCTATTTTCGTACTGTCAAAGCAAAGTCGCGGAACTATCTACACTCGAATGCGTCTTCGAACGAAACCTAATTTTGGTTTGCGATTTCACCATTTCCCTATGCCAAGACGTTTAACTTCGTAACACAAATACGTTCATTATCACCCTTATCACATTCATAATAAAGTCGATTATCGTTTGGCTGAGCTGTAACAGTAACTTTGCATATATTTGAACAAATAGTCGCATAACATTGGAGATTAACAAACTGGAATAGGTGTTTGTGGAGTTGTCTCGGAGACTCGCGGAAATAAAACAATGTAGTGCAGACGTTTAATTATTTGTACTAGCAACTCTTAATTAAATCAAACAAGACGTACTCACGCTTCGTTAGATACACCAAGTGAATTTCCTGATGAAATATTTTCGTGTGTCTAATACAAGATATGTTTAATGGCCGGCTTCTCTACTGTTAACCATTTGTTAATGTTTTTGGTTCTATAACATGAAATGCGTTTCCGAACTATGTAACTAACTTGAATTTTACTCCTTTGAGATTTAGTTCAACCTAACACTAATGAATTACTAGGTAATTATCAAATTAATGGAAACTTCAGAAACCCAGCATAAGATGTTTAAGTGTTTTTTTTTTGTGTGAAAAGTAAAGAATACTTAAACATTTATTTAAATTTAATACAGTAAAGCAGATTTACGTAAACCAAATTTCAAATCACGGAAATTTGGAGCAATATCAAATTTGCTAAACAGGAAAACTAAGGAAATCCTTGTATTTATTTCGAAATAGCGTTGAGGAAATTCCGTATGATCACAATAACATCGTTGGCAAGTTAAAGCTATTGTTTGCTTGCTTTCCTGATTCGACCCACTTACATCCGAATGCCATTTTGTTATCACAAGATAATCTAACTTTAGACACACCCTCTTTATACGTTTTTTTATAACTAGCTGTTCGCGTGCGGATTCATCCGCGTGAAATTATAAAAACTTTATTTTATTGTTTACATTTGTCAAATTATCAATTGCAAATGTCAAAATGACATGACATGACAAACCTAAGCAACATTTCTTTCTTTATGTGGCAGCAACTTATGGTCTCTTTCCCACATTAGGGTTTTTATCCAAAAGCATGACGTAAGTGTAGGGCTTTTTATTAAAATAGTTTTATTCAAAAATATGTTGTAATTGCTGACATCTTAGGCAACAAAGAAGTGTGTGTTTACTCTTTATTATATTAGTATAGATGTTCTTTTACGTGTTGTCCAATTAAGAACATAATGTATAGTCGTTTAGCGCCACCTGGTGATCAAAATAAGACTTACGTTATTTACTACTTGCTGTTCCTCGCGACTTCGCCCGCGTGAAATTAAAATATATACCCTAGGTTGCTCACAGGTAACGTAGCTTTTTAATGGTGAAAGAATTTTTGAAATCGGTCCAGTATTTTTTGAGTTATTTCAATATATAAAAATACAAATCTTTCCTCTTTATAATATTAGTATAGACTAGAAATTGCGTTAAGTTGGATTTATATTTAATAGTAATTCAGATAAATTATAAAGACTATATTCAGCTCACTATCTTAAGTTTGAATAGAACTCTATATTTAAAACTTATGTGTGTTGATAAAACTAAAAACTGTACAGTTTAAATGATCAATTATAATATTTTAAACTTTATAGTTTGACTGTTTAGTTAAAATTGAAGGTATGTCCCGGGTTTTATAGTTTTTATAATAAGTATTACTAAAACTGTAGCTTTTTGCTGTAATTTAAATTTAGAATTTGAATTTTAAGTACATTATTTGAATTATAGTGATTCAAAAAGTACCATTTAAATGGACGCAAACAATTGCAGATAATTTAGAACTCACTATTCTTGATGGAACGTGTTTTGGGGAAACTCCGTTATTGTTCCCGCTGGAATAGTTGTATCAACGCTATGTTGTTTCGTGAATAGCGTAGCATACAACGCGCCAAGTTTTGGATAACCTAATTATAGACCAAAAATAGCAACAAGCACACATTGTACAACGTGATAGATCAGCTAAACGAATTAATATAAATTAAAAGTCTATTTTATCTACTAATTAACTGAAAAACAGACATAAAATTTAGAAAAGGCTAATCAACTAGAAATAATTCCCAATAGCAGAGCAGGTAGATCTGAACATTTAAATGCTAGCTTTAGTCTGTGACTTCGTCCGTTTGGAGTTAAAAAGAAACATAAGTAAGTAGCCTATCTGTTCTACCAGACTAGGGTCTACATCTATGCCAAATTTTATCGAGATCCGTTCAACCGTTTAGGCTACAAACTTTAAGAACACCCGTCCACCCTAGAACTTTCTCATTTATAATATTAGTAAGATGGGTTTTCTGTTAGTACAATCAACCTACCGATCAATCATTCCTATGCATTATGTATTGTAATGATCAGTTCATTAAAGAGTTTTTTTTATTATAACAAAGGGGGGCAAACGAGCGGCGAGAACACCGGGGTCGACTACGCCCATGGACATCCGCAATATTAAAATTGTGTGTTTAAAATTGTCAATTCTATGACATTTTACACACAATAAGAGATATAAAACATCTTCATTGTATACTATAAGTGGATAGAATCACCGCATACTTACACATACGAGTGTAACTATAAATCAAAGCGCAGCCTGCGAACACCGCCGCGCCGCGCCGCGCCACGTCGACGAACTTCCAACAACTTCGAACAGTTTATCCCGAAAGCGTTCGGGAAATTCGGTATCATTACAATAGCGTAGTTTGCATGCCAAATCCAATGTCGAATTTGTTACCGACACTTGTTATGCATTTCAAATACGCGAAATGGTATTGTTATTTACAAATTGTGTTACATTAATGTTTATGTATCCACTGAATATATTTGAGAATGTATTTATTAGTGTTATGTAGAGATCGGTGTTAAGCACCCGAAACATGCAAACGTAGATATATGGAATGTGAAAGAAGCGTAATAGGTGTGGCAGGATCAACACAAATGATAAAAAACGGACAAATTCTCTGCTTCTTTTGGAAAGTCGGTTAAAAATACAGTCTCTTCCTATCCATCTGGCTAAAAACCTTCAGTTATGTTTAATTCTATTAATAAATTTGAAGAATATATTTATTAGTATTAAGTACAGAATGTGGAGGACAATTTAAAAGCAAATAAAACATTTAAATGGTAATTAGAGCGGGCCAGTAAGGATTTGCAGTGATCCAGCGCTCCTTAGGGATTTAGACTGGAAAAGAGTAATGCCTGAAATAAATGGCCAATGTAAGTGAATATAAGGTACCGTGAATCGCTTTAAAATAACCTGAGCTTTTAAAGGATTTTAATACATTTAAAAAGTGTATTTGTTTAACAACCTTTGTGATTAAACTTCCAAACAAATGTTTAGCTAAAAAGAGAGTTAAATTGAAAAGTTGATACTTTTAGGCGGGAAAATATAAACTTTAAAATGAGTATTTTTTCAATTTCTCTAAATTTTAATATAAGTACAAATATTAGGCAGCTATTTAACCTTTAACGACATCTTACTAATATTATAAATGCGAAAGTTTGTATAATTGGATGGATGTTTGTTAGGAGGTATCTTCTAAATGGTTAAACGGTGCTCAATGAAATTTATCATAGATATAGAGCATAGTAAAGAACAACAGTATTGGCTTCTTACATTTTTTTATATTGCGCGCGGACGAAGTCGTGGACACTAATACTCATTAATATTCTCAAAAATAGTTATAAAAGGTCATTGAACTTTACTTTAGCAATATCGAATTAAAATACATAAAATTACTCGTTCGTAAAATTGTAGTCGGGACGAGTATTAAAAGGGATTTCAAATGCCGTTTTCAAATGTAATCGTCTATATGCTAATTAGATGTGAAACTATAAATCTGCAGTGATCATTTCTAGGGCTTAGTCTGAAGTACGAACGTAAACCTGAATTTACTCTGCTATAACTAATTATTTAACGGCTATTACTTACGTCTATTTTTCCGGTGGCGGCAATGATTAGTTTCGGATCTATCGGAGGTCCAGGCGAGTATTATTGGGGTTGTTTCGCGGTCGCGTCACGCCTCGCACTGCGGGCCAACGCACAAAGGGCGTGGCGTCAGGGGTCGGGGGGCGCCAGCGGCGACGTTGTCGGGGGGCTCAATATTGACAAGTCATAGTTGATGTTGTTGACATAGTTGAGAAATAGCCGTTAAATGATTACTTATAATAATGTCTCACGAAAGTTTAAATAATTTAATTTTACTGCTATGTTTACAAAATTAGAGTCTCTGTTAAAAGGGAATGAGGGAATAATAGTTTTGACAGTGGAAACCTTTACTAAATGCACCATATAAAAAATCTACAGATACGAATTGAGTTCAACTGATTATAAGGTGTACTTAATTAGAAGTTCAATTTATTTCTAACTTAATATTTACTTATAGATGTTTAAACTTTAAGTTCAATAATAACTTTGAAATCAACACACATACAAAAGTATTTATTAAGTACTAGCTGTTACTCACGACTTTGCCTGCGTCAAATTAAAATATATAGTATATGTTACTCACAGATAAATTACCTTTCTAACGGTGACAAAATTTTAAAAATCGGCCCATTAGCTTTTGAGTTATTTCAATATATACAAAAATACAAATCTTTCCTCTTTATAATATTAGTATAGATATACTCGTAGATTCAGTTCAATTTTCGAAACATTGAAAGTATTCTCCATAATTTTAAACAACAAAAATACAAGTACTCTGTTATAAAAGCGAATGAATTATTAATGTAAAAAAAACCGGTGTTCAAGTATGGTGTTGTCAAATTTTCATGTTTATATGTAAATTATTCTATTGTTTAATTTAAGTCCCTTATATAGGAGGTTTCCATTATTTTGCTTCGACATCGGCGCAGCTTCGTATGTTTTGAAAATTAGAATGTTGTTTCGATCCCTTTTATTTAAATTTTTGGGTTTCAGTTAAGTGGTGTTTCGGCTTTGTTTTAAAACGACAAACATCAATCCGAGTTCACGGACAAAGATTAATTAACATAGGAAAGTGTCATTAAAAAGAATAGACGACTTTTTTTAAAATGTGTTGTAGTAATATACCAAACAAAATTACATTTTCAAGGTTGTACAGTAAATACAAAAAATAGCAATGTTACACCGCCTTCGTAGCAACATCCACAATGGAGCTACAAAATGCCTACGCCTAAGAATAGTCGTAGCAAGTCTACTTAAAAAAGACAACCTAATCCTTTAACGTACAAAACAATATTTGTGTCTATTTTTTTATAAATTTATGTAGCCCATAATTATATATCTTTTAGGGTTAATGACCGACTTCCCAAAAGAAGAAGGTACTCAATTCGTCTGTATGTTTTCTATACTATTATAATAAAGCGTAAACACACACTTCTTTGTTGCGTAAGATGTCAGCAATTACAGCATATTTTTGAATAATTATTTTATTAATAAGAAGCCCTACACTTACGTCATGCTTTAGGCTATATATTTTTACGCCATTAAACTTAGGGGGTAAATAATTTGGATAAAAACATTAATGTGGGAAAGAGACCATAAGTTGCTGCCAACATCAAGAAAGAAAGATTGCTAAGGTTTGTCATGTCATTTTGACATTTGCTATTAATAATTTGACAAAAGTAAACAATAAAATAAAGTTTTTATAATTTCACGCGGATGAATCCGCACGCGAACAGCTAGTTTTTTTATAAAAGCATTTTTATTGTCATGACTAAAATAAAATAACGTAAATGACTCAATATTTCATAATGGTTATGCTTATTTTCTCATATTTAATTCATCGTAATACGTATAGAAATTTATAATTCCCCGCGGACGGTCGAGTCGTTAAACTTTACTTTACCATAAAGTTGAAATTCCTACCAATTTGCTGGGTTATTTTAATGGCCACTGAGGGATATTATAATTTATAATGTCCACGACAATTAAAATAAAAGTAAACGTTTATTTTTGCGTAAATCCAACTTTGTGGATGATCAAAATATGAAAAAAAACGATACTTACTTAGTTTTGCAATCAAATAATGTAGAAAAGTAAGGAATCATACTTCATACTAATATTATAAATGCGAAAGTTTAGATGGATGGATGGATGTTTGTTAGAATTTGTTGCCTAAACGGCTGAACGGATTTCGATGAAATTTTGTATAGATGTAGAGGATAGTGTGGAAGAACACATAGGATACATATTTGTTTTTTTATAATTCTACGCGGACGTAGTCGCGGGCGAAAGTTAGTATGACATAATTAAAAGTTTCTTTGAGTAAAATATCATAGAGTATATCAGCAATAAATAACTATTATACAATTGCTATTATTTAATAAAATGGAACAATTTTTGTTTTAGGATACCTTTCGTAATCCATACTAATATCATAAAGAGGAAAGATTTGTATTTTTTATGGATTGAAATAACTCAAAAACTACTGGGCCGATTTTAAAAATTCATTCACCGTTAGAAAGGTAATTTATCTGTCAGTAACATGGGCTATATATTTTTATTTCACGCGGACGAAGTCGAGAGCAACAGATAGTTCATTTATATTCATAGTATTAATAAATGATTAGTCGTACATATATCAATAAATATTAGAAATAGCCAATTGAAATAAAAATCCCAGTTTTGTCGATCAGAATACTGAGTACGTTCTTCAAACGGTCAGACAATGCAATCTCGTAGAATCGCCAAGAATGCGAGCACGCAACTCCACAATGCACTTTACATTCTTTGACCGCTCTTAGATTTCTAGCTTTAATGGACTATTTTGTATAGGTAAAATACTACAGATTTGTATTGTAAATGATTAAAGAACATTTAAAATTCTACAAGTAATCTATTAAAGAAGCTATATAGGTGGAATTGTAAGGAAGGGTAAGAAGATGGTGTATATTAGTCTTCTAGAAGATATAAATTAAGTTTTCAGGTCATATTCTTGAAGTTCAAGTGAGTTTTGGATCCCAATTGAAATCATATTTTTAGTTTCGAAAATCTGACTATTAGGGAGCGGAGTTAAAAAAATGTTATGTTTTTTATAAATCGTAAACTGTCGAACAAGCGGGGACCCATTTTTTATTCGTGTCGCATATCAAAATTGACGCGTGTCAGCGGCGGTCGACGTGTAGCTTGTTGTAGATAACGTACTGTTACTCTGGACAAACCGAATGTTTTATTGTTTCCATTTGCATACAGAATTTTTGTAAACACGATTCGAATTGTGGCCATTTTGTCAATTTAGAATTCTTTGAATACCTAATGCTACATTAAATGTTAACTACAATTTCCGTTCGTTGGACATAATTTTCTTTCTACTTCATCATCATCAACTTGCCCTTGTCCCTACGCTGGATAAGCACAGTATGTGCTGGTTTTCCATACATCACTATCAGCTGTCATATCTGAATTCACTCCCTTCTTAAGCATATCCTCTTTTTCACAATCCATCCATACTTATTCCGGTCTTCTAACTTTGTAGCCATCCACATTCAATCTTAATACTTTCTGGTTTATGTCCTCTTTGTTGTATTTCAATCTAGAAATTGGAATATACTTAAAAAGGAATAACATCTAAGTTAGCAAATGATTCCTCCATGTTATATCGTGACTGGTGTCCATTGGCATTTTCTTTTCGTGTCGCTTCCTTATTAATTCCTATTCTTTTCTCCCACATTAAATAGTTAATTACAGTTAAAAACCAAAATCAAATTTCGATTAAAGTTGTAGCGACCTGTATTTCTTCAAAGATTTTAGTCTTGAATTAGATTGTCTTTAGAGATTCTTTTTTCTAAGCCCCTATTTAGTTAGATATTGATTCAAACCTGAGTACTAATTCTACGAAGATCAAATAAGGGATTTTCTTTAGAATAAAACTGGTGTAACAGTGACATTCATATTATTAGTAATTGTTTGAATGATTTATCTTAAAATGTTTTTGCAAACTCTTGTACTATTTGACATTATAAGGTGAAAAAAAGCGATCTGCCACCTGATTTTTTTTTTATATTATAAGGTAGCAAACGAGCAAGCGGTCACCTGAATCCGCCGAAATAGCGAAGTGACCGCTACCCATGGACATCCGCGATTGCAGATGCGTTGCGTTGCGATCCCTTCCTCTTAAGAAAAGGGTGGAAAGGGAAAGGGACTCAAATTAGGGCTCCGGCACCACGCTCATCGGATGAAACACGGAATTGCTCCCACTTTATGCCTGTGTTCTGTTCGTGGTATTGCACCGGGTGAGCCGGCCTACATACACATAAACGTACACTTTCCTAGATGAGATAACGCAAATTAGTGTTCCAAAATCCATTACAAAACTGGACAGCGTTCTGTCCGCATGTCCATAACTGTGTAACCCAATTACAGGAGCCATTGGTCCGAAGATTGGTCCCTCGAGCGCTCTTCGCACTTTCAATGCCGCCACAATTCCATTTCCGGTCCGAGTTTCTAAAGGCAATGTGAGAATTTAGAATGCCATTCGGATTTCTTAGTGAAAGTTATGGAAATGTTACTTTGGAAAGACCTAAGAGTAACAAACATTTAAGAAACAAAACAAAGGTAGTGTTTCTTTGAATATTCGTTTATTTTTTTATGCGAAATCGATCTGTTTTTGCTTATTTTAATTAGCAAAATAAAACCCTGTTCCTTCGTCTACTAACTACTAACAAAGAGATAAAAAAAAATATTTGGATAGGTTTTAATGTTGACTGGGTTTGCCCGTTAAATATTTAATGTTAAAGAAGCTGTAATAAGATTTATTTAAATTAAAACATTAAAGTTTATCTAGAAATAAATTAATATAATTTATTTATGTTAAATATGTTAAAATTATACTCTAAAAGCGAAGCTACATTTTCATTTAAGGCCAGTTGGTATACAAGAACAATATATAATTTAATAAAGTCTAATAAATACAGAATCTAATTAAGCGGCAAACGGCTTTACAAAGTTTTGATTAAACTCAAGGCTGTTGTTGTCCTTGAAAATACAATCTCATTGTATCATGTTACTGGATAAATGAAAATAGTGTTATTTTCGAAAATATCCAATTAACATTGTTAAAACAATCGGCGTCGAAAGACATTTAAGTTATAAACAAAATAATGACAAAAACCAATTAAACGAAATTAATGTAATTTTTTTTTTAAATTTATTTATTTAATAAGTACATACAAATTGTCTACATACAAATAACTTCGCCAAACTGCCTACTTTGAAACTTTGAAACCGCCAATCAAATTTTTAGTACATATTTCTATAATAAAAGTGTGTTGATATTTATAGTATTATTATTAACAATTATATATTTGGTTAATTACTTCAAAAACCTCAATAGTACAGTTATGAAAATATTATGATATACTAGCTTATTCCCGCGACTTCGTCCGCGCGGATCTAAAAATAAACTTAGTAGCCCATGTGTGCTTGCAGACTATGTTCTCCGTGTGTATCAATTTTCATTAACATACATCCATCCATCCAATCGCATTTATTTATTTACTAGCTTTCGCCCGCGACTCCGTTCGCGTAGAATTAAAAAAAAACAAAAGTTAGTAGACTATGTGTTCTTCCAGACTATCCTCTACATCTATACCAAATTTCATCGAAATCCGTTTAGCCGTTTAGGCTACAAACTCTAACAAACATCCATCCATCCATCTAAACTTTTGCATTTATAATAATAGTATGATTTATTTATTGGAAAGGTGCACCAATTGCATGTTCAAAGTTCACAACCAAATTAAAATACTGTAGACAATGAAAAACAAAAAAGCAAAAGAACATACAGATGACAGGCGTACGCAGCGCTCACATGAAAATGATGTTTTTACTTTTTCAATAACAAACGTTGAATCAAATAACTATCACGTTAATTGCAACTATAAATTAGGGTACAAATATTAAATACTAGATTTCGCGTGCGGATTCATCCGCATGAAATTAAAAAACTTTATTTTATTGTTTACATTTGTCAAATTATCAATAGCAAATATCAAAATGACATGACATGACAAACCTTAGCAATCTTTCTTTCTTGACGTTGGCAGCAACTTATGGCCTCTTTCCCACATTAGGGTTTTTATCCAAAATATTACACCCTAAGTTTAATGGCGTGAAAATATATAGTAGGGCTTTTTATTAAAAAAAGAATTATTCAAAAATATGCTGTAATTGCTGATATCTTAGGCAACAAAGAAGTGTGTGTTTACGCTTTATTATAATAGTACAGATTAACATTTGTAATAATGCGAAATATATTAGAAAAACAATATAACAGTAACATTTTCAATATCAATAAAGAAATTAGAAAGTTTTATTGAAACGTATTTTTCTACAAAACTTCTTCACAATAGTAATAACTTTATGTATTTTCAATTTGCGCTGCACTTTTCTGTTTCCAATTTATTTAGCTAGTTTTCAAAGTTGGTCTATTTCGTAATTTCACTCAGTTATCACGGTGCTGTGAGCGCCATCTTTTGAACTCTATTGTGAAACTTTATCAGATAAAACACTTCGGGACATCCAGTTCCACGGCGGACGCAATATTGCTAATGTGAACTTAACCCACGCGAGTGTTGAAAACCCGAGGTGTTATGCACAAAGTTTCTTAAATTATTATACCAAGTTTTGAATTATTACGTGTTATATGCATTATTCAATGCGTACATTTACGCGGATGTTGCGGAGCTCTATAAAATAGTCTTTACTAGCTTCCGCTCGCGACTCCGTCCGCGTGGAATTAAAAAAAAAACAAAAGAGTAGCCTATGTGTTCTTCCAGACTATCCTCGACATCTATAGCAAACTTCATCGAGATACGTTCAACCGTTTGGGCTACAAACTCTAACAAACATCTATCCATCCATCCATCCATCCAAACTTTTGCATTTATAATATTAGTAAGATTGCTTGGATGCGTTGTTTAGTTGACAGTTCAATTTAATATTGGTATTGATTTTTATTGCTTTTAAATATATATGCCAAGATATTTACCTACTTTGAAAAAATTACAATGGACGGGCAACTAATCTATACTAATGATATATAGAGGGAAGATTTGTATTTTAGTATGTATTGAAATAACTCAAAAACTACTGGGTCGATTTCAAAAATTCATTCGCCGTTAGAAAATCACTTAATACCATAGGGTATATTTTTATATTTCACGTGAGCGAAATCGCGAGCAACAGCTAGTCTCAGATAAAGTAAATATTTCGATAGGTCATTTTCTCAAGACGACCGAAGCAATATCCTATTCGTATTGTTACAGTATTATAAAACAACTACAATATTTGCAAAATCACATTAATTTACTTATGTAACAATTGTACCGCGCCCGTGTGAGTCGACGAGACTCAATCAGCGAGCAAATCGAGTTTAAAACAAATGGATTTTATCATGATCGTTGTCGACTCATTATAATTATCGTGAGCTATTACGCAATTTATATTGTATCACGTACTCGTATGTAGGGAATTATATTATATTAATTACTACCTTTCGCTCGCGATTACGTCCGCGTGAAAAACCAAAGAAAGTAGCATACGTGTTCTTCCAGACTATGCTCTACATCTGTGCTAACTTTCATCGTTATCTATTCAGCCGTTTAGACGGAAAACTCTAACAAACATCCATCTAAACTTTCGCAATAATATTAATAGTTGCGACTTTAAATATACGACGTATTAAAAAATAATATTTGTAGCATGCATCGCCATTGATAATTTTAAATGTATCGTTTTGAACATATGATTTTTTAATATTTTTTTCATCCGAAATAGAAATCAGAGTGCGTCATCTTTTAAAAATATACTCCTTTGACTAAACTATCGCACAACTGTTGTGATTGTCGATTATTTAGCAGCCAATTCAACTGTTTAGTTGCACAACTAAGAAACGAGTAGTGTGCGCACGTCCATATAAGCTCATAGGAATCAAAGCGAGACTAAACAGTCGTGCGATATTTTAGGAAAAAGTGTGCGCGCTCTTAGAATTCAAAACCAAAGAGCAACAGAATCTATTCACTCATTCATGTTTCATTTCTAGTATCGCAGAAGAAAGCGAACGGTTCACGGTGACGTTCCATTAGCGACCTGTCAACCGCGCACTACTCGTGACGTGGAGAATGAATGAATGGAAAAAGAATGAACGAAACAATCGTGGAAAAGTTAGAAGCGTGATATCCGTCAGTGGACGTCAACGTCACGTCATATACGTCAGAACTTCGTGTATTGTACTAATTTAGATTAGCTAACATCACTCTCAAGCTGTTTAAGGGAACAATTTGAAACTAATGCGTTTGCTCAACGCAATAACAATTATGAAAAACTTATCTTCAAGTTAGATTGATGACTAGCAAAATAATAATATGCTCTACATCTATGCCAAATTTCATCGAGATCCGTTGAGCCGTTTAGGCTAGAAAGTCTAAAAAACATCCATCTATCTATACTTTCGCATTTATGATATTCATCATCACCAGCTCACTTTACGTCCCAACCGAGGGGCTCGGTGCCTACCCTAAGTTAGGGTGACTAGGCCATAGTCAACCACGCTGGCCAAGTGCGGGTTGGTTGACTTCACACATATCTTTGAATTTCTTCGCCGATATGTGCAGATTGCATCACGATGTTTTCCTTCACCGTAAGAATGTCGGGTAAATTTCAAGATATTAGTAAGATGTAATTCGAAGATCGAAAATCATTTGTACACGACGGATTTGAACCCAAGACCTACAGATTATAATTCTGCTTAAGCCCTTGAGCCACTGAGGCTCTTTAGTATCAACTAGCAAATATACAAATGTATCAAATATTTCCAATAAGCCCGCCATATTGCGAACAAGACCTGAGGTGCATATCGCAGCAATGCGTCTTGCGCCCGCAAACCATTTATGAAAGCTGAGAGTGATATGAACGCTGACGTCAACCAGGAATTTAATATCGGAGATTTGAGACGTAGCTTTGCTGGCAATCTGTTTCAAAATTGTGAAAAGCATCGAAAATAATTTTAGTAGCTTAAAAATAGTGTTTTACGATAGAAATTAATTTATTTACTAAGGGCGTACACCTTTGACTAAACTATCGCACAACTGTTGTACGATTGTCGATTGTTTCGCCTTCAAATAATCTCATAGGAATCAAAACGAGACTAAACAGTTGTGCCATAGTTTAGTGTCAAGTGTGCGCATGCTCTGAGTAACTATAGCAGTTTAATATTGTAATTATAAGAAGCAATTCCATCCAAAAGGATAATTTCCTTAATAAATTACGTAAATGGTACTAATTTCCGTCCAAAAGTCTAGTACAAACAGCGCCAGAGGTGTTCAACTTTTGATTAATCCGCGACGTGAAAATATTACTTAGACGCGTGCCTGTCCTAGATGTCTGGCCAGAAATATAGCGAACAATCTCATTTTGCGCCCCTGAATACATAACTCTCGGCGAAAATAGTCGACGTTAAAGTCATTTGAGCCAACCCCAAGGCGTCCACGCAATCTGTCGTATGTCACTTGAGAACTAACTTAGAAGCTTTGCATGAAAACTTAACTCATACGTTATATTTATAAGTTTTATAACTTAAAAATGAATTTAAAAAACTAAGTATCTGAGATTTTACAATTAAATTACTATATAAATATCATTTAATTACGTTCTAAGATAATAATATATTTATTAAAATATCTAAATACTTATAATTTCCGTCCTAGATGCTAGCAGGCGTAGAATACGTACATCTTGGTATAGATACGTTTATAACAAGGGAACGACGTGCTCAGTACGAGACGGTACACGGCCCGGGGCGACAGACTTACGTTGATAAGGTATGAATAGACTAGGAGCTTGATAATATCAAATGTTCCAGAATTTTGAGAAAGCTATTAAGGTCTGCAAGATGTTAAAAATATGTGATTTAAATATGGCAAAGCATTTTATTTGGGAATATAATTGAAACTTGTAATACGTTTAACGATATTTAATTAACGGACAAACTACGTAACAACTTTCATAAGTCTATTAGCAGGTTTTTTAATTTTCATTGAGGCACAAACTGTTCACACGAAAAGCTACTAAGCTAGATACGAACTGCTAGCGAAATTTTACTGCATACCGTGTGGGTTAACACTCTAAATCTTGTACTTCGATTTGTTTGCATAGCTCCTAGTCTATACGGGTCTCAGGGACGAAAACGTACACGGCAAACATGCGACTCCCTTTTATGTCTATCCGTCACTCCACTATGACATTCATCCGTCTCTATCTAGCGCACAGATTATGTAGAGCTATTTAGCCCGTGTCCCAGCGGCCGCGCGTCGCTCAAGGCGATTAGAGTACGGGCATAAATAATGTCTCCGTTTGTAATTAGTGCATACGTCACGGACGACTTCAAAGAAATATAACTTTCAAACAAACGGTGGTCACGAATAGAATTAAAATAAATAATATTTATTTCAAAACGTAAATAAGAAAGATGAAAGAGTTATTAATTTAATTCTCAGAAAAATGCCTAACTTTGCATACATCCGATAATTGAAAATAACTATCTATCAGATTGTAAGCAGCGATTACGACTCAAGGTATTGAAGATTCGTTTCAGAATTTTGCAGTACTAGCTTTCGCCCGCGACTCCGTCTGCGTGGAATTAAAAAAAAACAAAAGTGATTAGCCTACGTGTTCTTCCAGACTATTCTCTACATCTGTATCAAATTTCATCGAGATACGTTCAGTCGTTTAGGCTACAAACTCTAACAAAAATCCATCCATCCGTCTAAACTTTCCCATTTATGGTATTAGTAAGATTTCTAACATCGTTACGCTATCAAATGATGTAGATGACGGTATTTGTGTAAACTGATGCTTGGATAAGTAAACACCGGCTCTTTAATCTTCAGTTTAATTTACTGAACGTTCAGCTTCACTTTGGTTGCTCAGAGTTAGATAAACTGTTTAATATATCGCCAGCCAACTTCTGCTTATTTACGTTTACTTTGCGGCTTTATAAACTCGGTTGCTCACTCAGTACTATGTGGTATCTCATTTAAAGTTAGTATAATATTACTCATCTCTATTAAATAGATAGGTTGTTATTGGAAATGACAGCTATCGATTGGTTCCGACAAACACGCCTTGACGTTACTGCTAGTATATACTAATATTATAAAGAGGAAAGATTTGTTTTTTTGTATTTTTGTGTTTATTAAAATAACTCAAAAACTACTGGGCCGATATTAAAAATTATTTCATCGTTGGAAAGGTATTATCTGTGAATAACATAGGCTATATTTCTTTACCATTTTTTAATTTCACGGACATAGTCGCGAGCAACAGCTAGTTTATTATATCCCTATTATTAGGTTGAAAATGGCGTAGATCAAATAATCACAATATAACACGGCTTATAGCCTTTCCATTTAACGAGGTGAGTGTCTTTTTGTCAATCAAATAGTTGCTTTTTTAGTATTTTTAGAACACGTTGAAATACTTAAATCTATTATAAGTTTTACTTGTTTTAATTATGCTTAAGATTTATTTAAAGAATGTAAATAATATAGAAGAGGAATATCTTTCTTTGAACTACAATAGTTTGATACAAATAGTCATATTAGTGTGAGAAATATTCGGCCGCAAGAAATAAGACGTTTTAAGGTAAGCTATTTACAAAGACGTCGGTGACCAAAATAGGATTAAAGATGTCACGGAAGCCCGTTACAATTCTATAAATGTGTTGGAAGTGTAATTTAGTGATGGTGTTAAGAAAGTTAAATAAGTATTTAAGTGATCCTGTAAGTCAAACGGCACAGAGTATCTAATGTTTTAGAGTGTGCGACTTTGAAATTTTTTAAACCCGTTGAAAATTTAATAAGTGGCCTTTCTGGAATCTTTCATGCCAGTTTGACTTTGTAAAATTTTAAACTAGTTACCTAGGCATGTAAATTTACCTTGATAATTTTAAGACGCGGTTTCACTTAGTATAAGAATATAGAATTTTCTAAACTAAGTTGGTATACATGAGTAATAACAAGACTCAAAATTTATTTTTATAATTCAATCTATTACTTTCTTTTTCACTGTTCGCTCTATATTTATTAGTCTACGTAGCCCCTAATACTGAGCTGTGATTAATTGTGTGCCATAAGACGAGGGTCTCAAGTGACTCCGGTGCCTTCATTGGCTCAAGCGACAGCTTTACGGAGTCAACTCTTTTGTTTATGCCCATTTCAAATGTTCAATGGCTCATTTGTAAACTCACCCTTGTCGTTTACCTCTAAATACGTAGTTCCCTTAATTGCAACGCATTACACAGACGGTTTAACCTTTAATAATATTCTAAATGTACGAGTATCAAGTAAAACACTTGTTGGACACCAACAGTAGAGAAATCAATTGTGAAAGTAAATGCTGATCATCATCATCACCAGCTCACTATACGTCCCCACAGAGGGACTCCGAGCCTACCCTAAGTTAGGGTGACTGGGCCTTAGTCGACTACGCTGGCCCACTGCGGATTGGTTGACTTCACACATATCTTTGAATTTCTTCGCCGATATGTGCAGATTTCATAACGATGTTTTCCTTCACCGTAAGAATGTCAGGTAAAGTAAATATTGAATAATATAAAATACAGTGTACTAAATAAAACAAGATTTGTTTTCATATAATTAACCATGATGTAGGTTTGTCCATGTCTTCTATTGTCACTGTCCACATCCTGCGCTCGTCAGCGCAGTCGCGTTAACATGTGACGTCATGATTCTTTCATGTTTAAAATGCTCTAAAAACGTGTAAGAATTTTCTTTGACGTATAAAAATAATGAAAAGCAATAAATCCATAACCTCATTACTCTAGGAGTTTTGTTATAAACCTTTTAAAGACATTGTTAATTTCACAGTGACCGATCTTTATAAAATGTTCCTAATAAGAATATTGGGCGGTGGGAAAATTAAAATTTCCCTGTAGCACGAAGACACGATTTTTATTAAAGCAAAAAATGCCGAAAAGCGCTTCGCAGAAGGCTATACGGCCCTGCGGGAGGCTTTTATAAGGCGAACAATAAATCAAGGGCGGGAAAATATTTAAAAGCTTGCCGCACCAAGATTCTTTGGTTTGTTCCACTTTGCACTTTTAGCACTTGCAATATTTATTATTTTTTTAAAAGAACTTCGATTATCAAATATAATAACAAAGTTTTAATTAATTCTTAATTACAGTATAGAACAATTTAGGGTTTTGTAACATCAATTCAGACCTTTTTTGGATAGATGAAGATATTGATTGATATATTAAGAGTTTTTTAAATTGAGTTTTTTTAAATATCACGTTTCACATTAATTGTATTATGGCAAACAAAAACTATACACAGATACAAAAGAAATTCTGAAAACTACTAACATTCAAACTATATGCCCCAGGACACGTGAAATCAAATATTGCAATTACTCCTACATAAAATTATACGATTCTCGGTAAATGTTGAAAGCCTTTTATTCAATTTATTGTTTAATTAAGATGCTGTCTGAAAAGTTTTCGTTGAACCAATTAAGTGAGTGTCTTGTTACTCGTTTGGTAATCAAATATCTGTTTACACAATAACTCGTTGAGTACCTTACTTCGATAATAGTTTTAACTCTATTAGAGACTTTGTACAACTACAATTATACTTGTTTTATTTACTACATAAAAAAGCTATAGTAAAATGAGGCATATTTTGAACAGTATTGCTCTTTATTATCAAAGGTCACTATTTTCTAAAATTAACACTGGAAAATGGTACAAACAAATTGTATCGTAATAAGAAGGGATACTTACGCTCCTATATAGACTAAAAACCCTTTTTAAAAATTGAGTCCCCATATCATTTAAGTTAGCTGGATAAAAAAAAAGGTACACTCGTAAGTTCCAAGTAGAACATATCACATCTTGTGGGCGGCCGCGGTATGGCAGGAACATTGTACGTTTCCTGCTGCATAAAATATATTCACGCTACGCTGCCTTCTATACAACTATCGCGTACACGAAAAGAATATTACACATATAAATATAACAACATTTCTATGCCTTAAAAATATTATGTCCGCATGTTTAGGCTTGTTCTATATTACATACAAATATCTCCAAGTCTGCCGTTTTCTTTCGTCTTTAAATAAATAATTAGCTTTAGTTTGCGATCTCAATAGTTTCGGCCTTTTTTTGAGAAAAGAGCTGTCGCCCGCAAATTTCCTTAACGAATATTTGGACCACCGTAACGCCATTTTGACAGGGGAATTAAAACGTAGCCTATAACATGACTATCCATGTCAACTACCCTCCAGTGGTAGTCCCGTCGAAATCGGCATAGCCGTTTCGGAGATTACCCGGAACAAACGCGGCTTGCGGACAGACAGACAGACATTTTTTTTAATGCGATTTTTGTTATCAGCAACGCAAATTCATCATCTTCCCGAAATCTGGATTTTTTTTTGGATAAATAGACAATCCAATTTTGTTTCATGTATAGATAAAATATTTTAAAGTGAAAAATAAAATATAGTTACTTGTAAGCCCTTCGTCGTCTTATGATAGTACTTTTTATCTGTTTAACGCAAAATACATATAAATAGCTAGCATAGATTACATTAAATACCAGACTATTCAACATATAATAAAGTAGCAATATAGAAACAAAGCACGAGTTGCAACAGTTTGAGCGGAGATGTAACCGGGAGGAAAAATCGCATTACAAAAGTTTTGTTTGTGATTTCCTTTCTGGCTAACAATTGAAGCGGATTCTTTGTAAATAACTTCGTACTCTGTAAGTGAAAATAAACTTTCTTAGATATCAGTCGAATGTATTGGTTAGAACAAATCTAATGCGACAGTTTTTAATTTGGCTGGATGTTTTTTTAATACAAAAAATTGTGAACATTTCAAATTGTTGTGACGTTTTTAATTTTTTTTTTTTGGAAAGGTTAGTGAGGTTATTATCTGATGCAATTAATAATCAGGTGGTTAAATACACATAAAATAGGTCATAGTCTATACTAATATTATAAAGAAGAAATGTTTGTATTTTTGTATGTATTGAAATAACTCAAAAAGTACTGGGCCGATTTTAATAATTCTTTTACCAATAGAAAGGTAATTTATCTGTGAGTAACTTAGGCCATGTTTTTTGTTATTTTTTAAATTCACACAGACGAAGTCGCAAGCAACAGCTGGTTAGTTATATAGAATTAACGAATAAAAAGTTTACACTATAAACATTTATTACCAAAATACGATCGTGTCCCAATATTTTCATAGCAATCGAGTTTAATCACTTTTATAGCATTATACGCGAAACAAACGAAAACTTTTTAATCCGCATCAACCAACAAGCGTGCATCCGCGCTGTCCATTATTAATTAAAAACCAAAAACGTATTCGTTAAGCCCCGCGAGCAAAATCGATTCAAAGAAGTAATTCGAATGAAATACTCGAATGGATGAACTGCCGAGTTTCGAAGCTCTCTTTACTGCTTAACGAATTGTCGAGTGAACAAATAGTTTACACAATTGTTTGTGTGGCCGTAATCTAGTTTTTCATGCAAATAAAAAATTAATTCTGATCAATCTTAAAATAATAGTATGAAAAAGGGTTAGCGGTGGTCGCTCCCTCTTTTATCATCCTATAATATAAAAAAAAGAATAAAAAAGAAACCTTTTGTCCCATTCTACTTTAAAGCATTATCTAAAAAAAAAGAATAAAAAAGAAACCTTTTGTCCCATTCTACTTTAAAGCATTATCTAAAACACATAAATTACGAAAGAATTAAGCAAGGAGGGAATTGAGAATGAAATAAATCGTCCCAATAATACGTACCGGCTCGATAAAGCTGACGTCACATCCTTAAACGATCCGTTCCCGCTGCAATCAGCATTGCAGACATAATCCAATGCCGTCCGACGAAACAGCTATAAGCATATTTCCAATCAAACCGCACAGAGGAATCGAGATATATTCACGTTTCTTAATAAAATGCGTTGGTAAATTCGACCTTTGTTGTATCGCCTACTCTATGTCTTTGTTGCTAATAATCGATTTTGAATTGTCTTCTAGTTTTATTAGAGTTGAATTTCGTTTGTAGCGATGTTACTTTAAGACGTTTACACGCTTTCGGGAGAATATGGGATCTACCGGGCACACTAGCGTATAAATAACGTTGCACAATACTTGAGCTAAATCAAGGAGCATTGTTGAAGGGGCCTTGTTAGTGTTCTGTACGACCGCTGATTTTTTTATTTGATATCTCAATAAACCCCATACTCCGAGGGTTCCAAACTGGTTCGGTGTTTTTTTTAACACGTGGAATTTGTTTCTTCAACCGGTGTTGGGGTGTGTTTGATTTATAATTTTATTTAGAGAACTGTTTGGTTTGGTCGTAATAAAGTTTATTGTGTGGTTGGAATTTTTGATCGACCCCCGAAGTCTAAGGTTACCCGCTGTGTTTGAATCAATGATGTTTTTAAATATTTAAATTTTATAGCTTAATTTGGGTTTACCTTATTTTATAGTATTTTTATCGTTATTTTTTTATATTATATAAGGTGGCAAACGAGCAAGCGGCCACCTGAATCCACCGAAATGGAAAGCGACCGCTGCCCGTAAACATCCGCAATTGCAGATGCGTTGCCTACCCTTGATTGACGGTGGAAGAGACTGTTCCTTTCCATCGTTTCCTATTAAGAAAAGGGTGGAAAAGGAAAGGGACTAAAATTAGGCGTCCGGCACCACACTCATCAGACGAAACGCGGAATTCCTTCCAATTCACGTCTGTCTTCTGTGTGGTCGTGGTATTACACCGGGCGAGCCGGCCCATTCGTGCGAAGATGTTAAAGCGGGCTCTACCACTGTAAAGCATAACACCGAGTAGTATTATCAAACGTAACGTATAGATGTTTATTAACAACAAATTCAAATTGGAATTATGTGTCTCTTAATGAACTATCAAAAACTATCTAAAAAAAAATCCAGTCAAACCAGCAACAATCAAAATCAGTTCTTTTTCATTGGTTTGTATGACTGTAATTGAGTTTTCAACTCAACAGTCGAACTGTGCAGTTTAACTGACAGTTGAAATTGTGCAAACATATAATCTAAATGAAGAACCATGTTATAATAGAGCAATGCAATGGATAAGTATCTGTAAACGATATTTCGTTCACGTAGACTGCTATCCCTTGCTGGTGCAACTAACCGTAGCGTGAGTTTAAAGCGAATAGATGCGGCAAATTTTATTCTACTCTTTTGTTTTACGTAATATAACTAATAAGAATGATATATGTAACATATGGAAATAAACAGACATTAAAAATGTTAAGAGAAGGTTAAAAATTTTGCCTGCTTATAAAGAACAATCAAGAAAATCATAATAATTTGTAAATAAATGTCGTTTTTAATATTTAAATTTAGGTAATAAGTTTAAAGTTTAAGAATCTATTTATCACTTTTAATATTCGGTCCACCGTCGTGTCTATAACATTTCTAGCTCTACTTATCTTCCCCGCGATCATCCCTGCGAATAGATTCCGTGCAGGCGGTCTGAGTGCGCTATAGAGACCCGGCTTCGGAGTCTCAGAGCACACGCGCCTCGCACCGGCCATCTCTCAGCTCCGTACGTGACTCGCGAGCTCCGGTGCAATTCCCGTGAACTAGCGAATTATTCGCACGCCCGGAGATCTACGTAATTCTGCGCGGCTACGCTTTGCTGCTTCTTTTTTTTTTTTTTGCTTGTAACTGTCAGTATTATATTCGATTTAAAGATACAAGTACGGGTAAGACTTTTTGGTCGACTATACTAATATTATAGAGGTAAGATTTGTTTCTTTGTATGTATTGAAATAGTCAAAAACGACTTGGCCGATTTTAGAAATTCTTTCGCCATTAGAAAGGTAATTTATCTGAGAGTAACATAGGATACCTATATCTTTTATCATTTTTAAATTTCACGCGTAAATACGTAGTCGGAAGCAACAGCTAATAATAAATAAAAAGCTTTTACCAAATTACCAAACATTTTACAAATGTAATTTACTTAGTAGGGGTCATATTGAATTTATTTTTAAATAAACTAACATTTTTTCAAAAAAAGAATCAATCAAAACTGGCACTTAAAAAGACTAATGACAGTTCATCATTCCAATTTCAAACGCTATTAAAAAAAAAGTAAAACGTCCGAGTTCCGCGCGCCCGCGGCATTTATTAACCCGCTCAGTAATCCCTCGGTCCGACATGAGAAATACAGACCGCTCTTAACTTTTACTCATGACTCATTATGGAATTTAAATAATTCGCAGCGGGTGATTTACTTATGCGATATGATAATGTAACATGGGGGTGATATACACCCTTAGAAATGTCATAAAATCTTGTCAAGATCGATAGATAGAAGCTTTTTCGAATAGAATATAAAAAAAATAGTTGCATTAGTATTTACAGGACAGCAAAAAATTATTGCTGTCCTGTACACGCACTAACAGAAGAATTAGATCTCGTTAAACGGGTGGCTTCACTATAAAAGATACTAGCTGTTGCTCGCGACTTCGCCCTCGTAAAATTTAAAAATAATATTATAAAAAATATAGCCTATGTTACTCAGAGATAAACTACCTTTCTAATGGTGAAAGAATTTTTAAAATCGGCCCAGTAGTTTTCGAGTTATTTCAATACATACAAAAATACAAATCTTTCCTCTTTATAATATTAGTATAGATATAGATATAGATAACCTATGTCTAAATCAGCTAGAAGATTTCATTCAGCAATGCTTGTATTTTACCTTTACCTTTTATTATTTTAACACACTTGTGCGTGTAATGCCTAGTTGCTACGCTATGTTAACTTTTATTAACTCGTCTAAAACCCAAGTATATATTTCTTATGGGTAGCATTTTTACTTTAAATTAGTTACCGTAATTCTGCACTAGGGAATAGAGAATATAGGATGTTATATAATTAATAAAGTAATTGTGTAGAGCACAGGAAAGTTTTACTCTTAGTGTATGAAGTAACAGGTAGTTGATATCCAAAAATGTGTAAAGTACACGGCAAAACTATTAAATTAAAGATATCAAACCCTTATTTGTGTCTAGTATTTGTTAAATTGCATTTCACTTTACTTTTAAGAGATTAAAGTTCAAAGAGTAAACAAAAGTGCTCGGACTCTCTTAGGACTTGAAATAAAAAGTCAGTACAAACCACGGTCAGGATGAGATCTTTGGCAGCCAAATAAAGCATTGCCCATTAGAGAGGGCCCGCATCCGGGAACGAACGGGCAAATTGTAACAAATGGCCAGACCTCCCCCAACTCCCCTCACCTACTTCACCTCCCCCCGGACCCCTCATCCCGGGGACTTTAAGCCAGTGAAATAAACAAGGCTATCCGCCAATATCACTCGCGTCGATTCTTTGCCCGCGGAATTGAATTTTTTTAGGGGTTTATTATTTTTTTCATAGTATACTGTTCTAGTGAATTTCACGATAGGATAAATTTGTCTCAATTGTATTGACACTATAATTATTTAAATTCCATATACTATTAGGATATATATTTTTTAAACTTAAATAAACCAGCGAATAATAATAACTTAATATTTTCAATATTAGAGTGTCAAATTAACATCAAACGATTTAATATAAGATGAAAGAACTTTATTTATGTTAAAATTAAAACTTTTTTTAAACAAACACCCTCATTCTCTTTTAAGTGGAGTAACAACACAATTTATTACCACGATCATTAAAGGCATTAAAGAGAATGGCAAAAAACGTTAAAAAGACCAGGACATAAGAGCCGCGTCACAATTTGCGGTTAGGAGGGCAACTGGGGAATGTCATTAGTACAATTATAGTGGGCTTGTCAAAGTCCTTCGTATGCTTAAGGCGAAGACAGATCTATTGACGAAAAATATTAACACTATCGCAGACAACACATAATATTTAATTAATTTAATACACCTAAAATCTGTTGATTTTTCCAGCAATTGAACAACTAAATCTTAGATCAGATGCTTAACTATTAAGCTATGGATACTAGTTTAATAGTGTTAATAAAATGTAGTCGAAAATGTTGCTTCGCCTTAACACTTGCGGTTATCCCTAGAGGCACGCCCAAGGTTTGTCCTTTCCGTCCTGTAGACTGAATGCAAAAATAGCCTTTTGAAATCATTTAGGAGCAGGTAGCGACCCATCATTTTACTGTGAATAAAGACTTGTTTTAGCGAATACCGTATTCTTTTAATAAAGGTATTTCACTGTTTACTCTGTAATCAACTCAAAGTGATGTTTTTTATATGAAAAAATGTAGATACGACTCTAACTATTTATGGATCAATATTTATTATATGTATGTATGTATATCTTTGACATCGCAAGTTTTAGCTTTTATTAGAGGCTAATGAAAATATATGTGGTATGAATATTAGAAATATTTTAGTAGATACCTGTTATCTGGTATCTGATATCTGATATCAAGTATCTGTTTATATTAAAACATGGTTAAAGGTTATCCGTGTATCATTCTTTATTTTATTCCTATAATAACCGATCTCAAATGTAGACCACACAATACTAAGCCAGTCGTAGATGTGGACCCAAAAGTTTTTAGGAGACGTGCTACTAAATTACTGCAAACCTTTAAAGTCCTCCCTGACGTGTTATGTGAGCGAAATGAGGTCGAGCCAAACTGTTTATACCCTTATGCCCTTCTGAAGCAACCGCGACCTTGGGTATGGTCACACTGTCAGCGGAATTGAAACAAAGCGTGAATGTTTTACAATATTTTAGTTTGTCAATAATTTGTAAGATATTTAAGTTAAAATTCTTATTCAAAATCTTTAATCAATAAACTGGTGTGATGTATAATATTAAGAAAACATAGTATTAATTTGAACTGCGACCGCTTTACGATCCCGCCGTCACACCGCCGCGCAACAGTGTTCGGACAAATTGTTCTCCGCGGTCCCATTCGACTGAATAGATTTAGGTTTTAACGAACGCAGGCTCTACTATTTCATTATTATACAACCTACTTTAACCACACGCATAAATAAAACGACCCTAACGAGAACTTTATCTATTTAATTTTGCAATGTATTTTACATCTTTGAAGTTTCTACAAATATCAACAAAGTCATGTATCTTTTAGTCTATTAATCTTACTTCATAATTTAATAATAAAAATCCGAACGTTTAGAGGATGTTTCAAAGGATTTCGCTGAACCATAGATGTAGAACATTGTCTAGAACTCAGAGGATTTTTTTTAAATTTCACACGGACAAAGTCGCGGGCTAAAACTAGCACATAATAAAACCTTCTCAGCTTAACGATATTAAGAAAGTTACTTAGTTTAACAATTGAATGATAAAAGTTCGAATTCCAAAAACGAAATTATTTTGAAAAAAGAATATTCAACTTTTTAAAAACCGCATTTAATACGGCGTTATTGCAAAAGGATTTTGAAACTGGCTGGTTAGCATGTGAAGTGAGCGTCAGCATATGCACAGATTTTAATTTTGAATTCTTTCGCCCGCCATATGCTCCGCTCGAATGTATCCTCAGCTTTATAGTGCGTTCTTTACTGTCATAATTGCTTCGGATCTGTGTTATTACTGGTTTAAGTGGTTTAAATGAATTCAAGATAAATTAAAGCTAATTACGTGTTCATTATGAACTGTCTGTCATTATTTAATTTTGCCAACTTTCCCTTTTACTTTCGAATTAAAAAGAAAAATCGCTTTACGAAAAAAAGACACTTTTGTAAACCACTTTATTATATGAACATGAATGTAGACAAATATCTTATCTTACATTTAAAGGTATAGTGTTCCAAGGAGAGTTAATATTTTTGCGACGAACTTCATCTCGATATTAAAAGCAGGTGCGTGATAACGGCAGATGTTTCGTCTCGGATGATTTAAAACCGCAAATTGCTACGCTTATATCCACAGCTTGTGAAAACTTTGAATTTTATTCAAGGAAACAACAGTTATCAAAGACTTTTAAAATATTAAGAAATGTCCTATGTAGAATATTGTATGTATTTCTATATATCAGATGCAAAATTTGTCTTGCAACGTTCAAGAGACGATAAAAACGTCTAACAAGCATCAATTAAAACCCTTCGTCTGCGGTCTGGGGTCAGAAAGTCCCCGGCAATTAAATGAAATAGATGTCTTACAAACAAGAAGAGGAAACAAAAGCACACAGGACGCTGCTGTCAGTGGCCGCGTTGGCTCTAATTCATTTAATTACCACCACCCGTATATTGCGTTTGCACTTTTATTTCTTTTCATCTAACCCGTCTTTCTTTTATTTACTGCAAGTACACTTTTTGTCGGACGTCGAAATGACAAGGGTTAAACCACGATATCAACGTTTTGGACCAATCTAGTCGGATAGTAATTGACGTGACATATTTGACGTTCAAATCATCGAAAAGCAGGCACACACCTTTGACTAAAATATCGCACAACTGTTGCGCGATTGTCGATTGTTTCGCAGCCCAACTGTTAAGTTGCACAACTAAAAATCGAGTAGTTTGCGCATCTCCATATTAACTCATAGTAATCGAAGCGAGACTAAACAGTTGTGCGATAGTTTAGTCTCAGATGTGCGCACGCTCTTTATATTAACATTCCATTAACCTTATTCTTAGAGGCAATTAATGACAAGTCACGAGCAACGTGTCTTAGCATTCTAATGTATGGTTAGAAAATAAAAATTAATGAAGACAATTATAACTTTTTAAATTAACTTTTGAACACCGGTGTGAATATTCAATGAAGTAAGATGTTTATGTGAGAATACCGTTTATGACGAATGAAAAATTAATATTGCCACTTAAGCATCTGTTTTTTTATGGATTTAATGTTCAAACTATTAAAACTATGTCAGAGCTCTACGCGGTCAGATTTTTAGTCTATGAATGTAGTGTATGGCCACACTGTTGTCTACTTTATGACGTCATGCCAGCAGGGCAGTCGTATCGGACCCACCGACGGGAGCGGACGTCTCAAGCATACAGTACATATGGCGACGAGGATGGGATAAGACTGCCCTGCTGGCATGACGCCATGACAGTAGACAACTGTGTGGCCATACACTACAATGACTAACACTACAACATTCTATAAAGTTTATTTATGTGTTTACCTATTCCTTAACACAAAGAAAACCAACAAAGTTACATTGAAAGCCTCGTCTTAAGTGCATCGTGAAGATAAAAGCAATTGTCAGTGCTCGGTAGTGGCGCAAAAAGTTTAATTGCTACCATTGTAGTGACGTACAATTATACTGTTTTTGCAACGTCCTAGTACTAACGTAACTATCCTGTTACGAGTGGTCGAGTACACACAATATAAAGAATAAAATGCAATATAACGCTTGGAGACCCTTTATGATCTAAGTAAATGTTCAACGGAATATGACAATTTATTCATCCGTATGTTTCTAATTTTCCGTTAGTCAAGTGTTTTATGGTGTTAATTAAATAAATTGTTTCTATAGAAAACATCTCTTCAATTAAAAAGCAGGCTTTTCTTAATAAAGGAAATGTCGATTCCAAAAATAACTCTAGTTTTTAGTATTGCTTGCTAATGACAGTGGTAGAGCCCCCTTGAACATCTTCGCACGAATGGGTCGGCTCGCCCGGTGCAATACCACAACCACACAGAAGACAGGCGTGAAGTGGAAGCAATTCCGCGTTTCGTCTGATGAGTGTGGTGCCGAAAGCCCAATTTTAGTCCTTTTCCCGTTCCACCTTTTTCTTATAAGGAAAGGATTGGATGGGAAGGTGGATTTGACGGTGGAGACGCATAGGAAGGGGAAACATCCTCTTTATGTGCGTCTCCTCCTCCGTCGATTAAGGGTAGGCAACGCATCTGCAATTGCGGTTGTCTATGGGCAGCGGTCGCTTTCCATTTTGGCGGATTCAGGTGGCCGCTTGCTCGTTTGCCACCTTATGATATAAAAAAAATAATAATTAGATGCTAAAGAATCATATACCGGAGTATTTAATACACGAGAATTTTACGAGATTCATATTTTTAAATGAAACATAAAGTGTTTCGAAACGTAGAGATAATTGAAATGGTACGTGATACCCTTGAAGATGAGATTCGAATAAATTGCAAGAGAATAATTGCGTATGTGCCTGAAGGGAGGTATAAAATGCCGGAGCGTTTCGAGCGCCCAATCTGAGTACTGCATCATAGAAGCCCATTTAATATTCTGCCCGCGAACATCTGCGATAACTCCCTATAGGTTTCTGAACAAGGAATTTCTCACTAATATTACAATGTTTTTGCACTTGTTTGTTGATATTAACTCTTTTTCACTTTATACGGAACTAGTTATGGCTGATTTTGTACGGAATTAAAAATAATCTAGTTTTCTAGATATAAATAGCCTCATCTTACTAATATTATAAATGCGAAAGTTTAGATGGATGAATGGATGTTTGTTAGAGTTTGTAGCCTAAACAGCTGAACAGATCTCGATGAAATTTGGCATAGATGTAGAGGATAGTCTGTGAGAACAAATAGGCTACTTACTTTTGTTTCTTTTAATTCCACTCGGACGGAGTCCCTGGCGAAAGCTAATATACATCTAAAATACAAATCTGCTTTAAAATATAATTATAGATGCTAAAGTATTGAAATTCTTACCACTTAGGGATAAGTAAAATCGCGCTACAAGCAAGAATCACTTTGTTTTTAAGACATATAATATTTTCTTTTAAAGAAGTATTTTTATGAAATAAGGAATTCAACAAGGTCTAAAGGGAGCATATCGACTTGAAGCAGCCTTGCCATAAATTACGAGAACCAATAAAATCATAATACTTCACTTCCTTACTCTCCTACGTGATTTCATTAAATTTTTAAAGCCACTTCCTGCACTAATGATATTTCCAATAAATTTCCTTCATATTTTTTATGGTTTTCCATGCTTTATACACTTTTTCATGTGTGCATTCTTTGGCAGACTTCAAGATAAAGGAAAAAAAATATGAACTGTTGTAGGGTTCATTATTCACCAGACCTAGAGGAAGATCACCTATGAGATGGACTGACCAGATAAGAACGGCTATGGACGTACCTTTGCATCAATGTGCGAAAAAAGCAGCGTACAGGGAGGAGTGGCGGCGGCTTGTGAAGCGGGTCACTGATACGTGATAACCACAACGAGTCTGTAAAGACTTAAACGACAAAGAAGAAGAGAGGGTTCATTAATTTGATAAATTACTTAACTTAGCTTAATATTTGACATACGTTTTTTTCAAATGAAATTATCTTGCGAATTTCGATTTAATGTTTTTAATATTGCGTCGCAAAATGACCAAATAAAATACATCAAACACTTTATTGATACAATTATGTTGGGACTTAATTTGACTTGGAATCAACTGAAATGAAACCCATTTATTTTAATCCTACAATCGAACACACATCAACTTAATTATATTTTTAATGAGGAAAATGATAACGTACAATCGCGGAAATCCGCGGTGGCACATACTGAAAAATTGTTCCTTGAAACGAGACAAATTACGTCATTTACAAATAACCAATTAGAATAAATAAATAAATATAATTTTTATTGCCACCAAAAAAAACTACATATGACATTTAATACACAAGACCTTAGAGCTAGTATATAAAAAAAAGAAGAAATGTGGCAAAAGGTGGCAAGCTCAGCTAATGCAGGGACGGCGCAGGCCGTTACTGTGCTGGTTTTCAGCTAGCCCCTTTAGGTATTTAGGTAATTAGGTAGTATTGAGTGACAAAGATTTATTCTGGTACCACTAACATACCTTTTTTCGTAGACACATGTCTTGATTATTGTTTCGCTTCATGTCAATGAATACCAAACGTTCAGAGGACTGTAGCTTTTAAGGTTAACAACCGACAAATTCCCTGATAGTACTAAATACTAGTACCATTTTGTAGCCTCGTAAATTAATACAAATTGCAACGATTTTAATACATTTATAAAACCAAATTAATCCGCTACAATCCGACAAATAAATTAAAACCACTTATTATTTCATTAAGAAACAATATAAACGTATAAGTAGACAATTTAAAAAATACATAATTTTTTTGGAATATCTGTGATATTTAAATGAATCACGTTTTTATTTGCTACGTGATATAAAGGCAAGCAACAACAATCAAAATCACTAGTTATTAAAAAATAAAGCGAAAAAAATAAAGTATGAATTAAATATAGCGTACAATTCTGTAAACAAAAAATACAAACCTTTGCTAAAATTTTCTTTACAACGGTATATGGTAATCTTCTTAATCAATCAATTCGGGTCTCGTGTAAACGTGTTCGGAGGCTTTTGTATGAAATCGGAACGACCCTTTCATAAATAAACAGCATTTCGTTGAGTGGTACAACGTAAAAAAAATATTACGTTTTGACGCGACGGTTAAAAAATTTATTACGCCTTAAGTCGATTGACTTGATGTATTGCACTGATTTAAATGATTCTATTGACGAAAAAATTGTATAAAAATATTGACATCCCTTTTAATTCCTTAGAAAAACAGTGATGGCAAGTTTTACGCATGTATCGGTAGAGATAACTTTATTAAAGACAAAAATCACGTTCCATAAAATATTTTTGATATCACCTTTAGAACGGGTACACCTTTGAATAAAATATAATATCACACAACTGTTTAGTCGCGCTTTGATTTCTATGGGCTTATAGGTGCGCATACTACTCGATTATTAGTTGTGTAACTAAACAGTTGAATTGGCTGCGAAACAATCGACAATCGGACAACACGACAATCGATGTGCGCCCGCTCTTTACAACGGTTGTACATCAAAGAAGGAAACAAATGAAAGAAATCACCTTTTAAAATTAGATTAAAATATTTTCAAATGCCAAAACTTAAATGTGCTGTCAATACGTAATATGCTACGGTCGGTATCTGGTTACAGTTTTATTGCTTCCAGGAGCCGTTACGTCGTCGTCACGGCCTTTTGATGGCCCCACACTACAAAGTAATCGAGTTCAGTCCGACATAGACATGTGCACAGAGTATCACAACGGTAGAGATATAATAATTTTATTTTTAATTTATGTTAGACAACAAGAGTAAAAAGAACGCACAGAGAAGAGCTGTTGCAGAGCTTTTAACGTTTTATAATTCTTTTATTTCTCACTGTAAGCTGTACTTACTGTAATTTAAACATTACAATTTTGTTGTTTAACATCAAGAAAATTGACCATCATTTAAGCCATTAGAGTTTTACTTTATGTATTAAAAAACAAGAAATTTACATTTTTGTGGTTTATAGTATAGTGCATTAAAGATGGACGTCAAGTTTTATATTGCATTTAATTTTATTTTATTCAAGCACTGTGTAATCTTACAATACTCTATGTAGTTTCCTCAGTACCGCTTAACAACCATGTCGAGCAGGTCGTAATGTACACAAATATGGGACCATTTTATGATAGAGCTAGAAGACAATTAGCCTGTAAAATTCCCTTTGTCTATTGCTATATTTTTACTATGGTAGTAAAAAATTAAGTACCAGTAGTATAAATATTACACACTATCTGTGTAAGTATTTTATAGCGATCAATTTGTTTTAACTAAGGATGGCTTTTTTTGAGGTTATCTCAGGTCATAGAACTACAGTAAGACTTTAAATTAAATACTATTGGAAAATCATAAAGTTAAGGTTTTAAGTTTAATTTACATAATGTGTAATTGTAAGTATACGGTATATACTCTTTGTCTTTTTGTCTTTGCCTAATTTTAATTTTGTCACCATTGTACAGCATTTAATAAACTTTCTGTTCTTATTTTCATTTCATGAGAAATCTAGGAGTATAAGGTAAGGATGGTATGGGCATGTTGTGAAGAGAAATGAATCGCACGTAGCATGGACGTTAGTTATGAGTGTGGAGGTAACCCGGTAGAGGTAGACCTAAAAAGAGATGGATGGATTGCGTGAAATGTGACATGATCAAGAAGGGAGTGATGACTGAGATGATGGATGATACAGTTATGAGAATGACGAAAACCCGGTACGCCGACCTACAGTAGTAGGATAAGGTAAGGAAGGTGATGGTATTAAACAAAATAAAAAAGTTAAAACATTTGTAAACACAGGTAAGCACAAATTCCTTTTAATTATAGAGCGGAATATCGAGATTCGGTCACGCATTAAAAAGTCATCTTGTCTGTCGCGTATCGGCCCTAATTTATTCACTGATACCGATCTCAGCCAACGCACCTCGTAAATATGTTTGATGGACTGTACTAAATATTTTTTGCTTTCCAAAGGACATCGGCTACGCTTGACTGGCTTCAAAACAAACTAAGAGACATCAACATTTTGGTAAATGACTGTTAGAATTAATTTTAAAAGATCGTTGAATGTAGGAACTCAAACAAAATATTATTTTATGGACTTTCTTATCTATAAAATTGTAATGTAGACATATTTCGATAACCATTTTTAGTATGTTAATAAAGTAACTACATATGAATTCGGAGAATTAAAAAACTAATTAAAAACAAAACAAAATCATCATTAACGTTGACAGTTTGTTCCGTTATAAATCCGTCAAATGTTAATTTAGCCGCGTTGACTTCAGTGTACACTCCGCCTAATTCCTGCCGAAGACAGCGCTTATGATTTATATATGACAGCATAAGCTTGGTGCACATTGCAGGACAGTTTAATAATGTATGGCATAATAAATCAACCAAATAATAGTAATAGAGTACAAAAATAGAAGCTTTTATACTATGTGCAATACTTCATAAGACCAGAAATCAAAGTCTCTATATCTTTTGTTGTATGAATTTAATAAAGATATTAAATATTGTCGTTATTAATTTTACTCAATGAAAGGAATAAAGTAAACATCAAAAGCGATTTATAAAGAATTCAAAGTAAATATTCAGTTAGCATCGAGCGTGTGTACGAGTGTTTAATTAGTGAGACAGACTGCTATTCGTCGGTATCTAATTCGAGACACCGACTACTACCGAGTAGTACGACTGCGTAGATTATGAACATCGCTTTATTTGTCGACATTTAAATTATTCAATTCCACTTGAAAATTGAAATCTAACAAAATTAGAATATTCTAAAAAAATTAGAGCGTCTCCATTACATAACTTATTCTTTTTAGAACTTCAAGTTAATGCTCGTTAGCTAGTAGTTTATAATTATAAAAATGAAATTGTTTTTGTGCTAATATCGCTAGTTTATGTGGTCGCATGTCTGTTGTTTTTCTAACGTCTAATTAACAGCACGTGGTGACGGATACACCGTAAAGGGGGACCAAGTTCCGTAGTAAACGTAGGGTAATTTATAATCATATTACGATATAAATTGTATTTACTTAACGTTTTTTATGTATTTTCTTTGGTACAAAAGTTACTTAAAAGTATAACAGCCAAATACAGAAATTATAATTAAACTAGCTGTTGCTCGTGACTTCGCCCGCGTGAAATAAAAAAAAATATTAAAAAAATGCCCTTACTCACTGATAACGTAGCTTCTTAACGGTGAAAGATTTTTTGAAATCTGGCCAGTAGTTTTTGAGCCAATACGTACAAAAATACAAAAATAATATCTTTCCTCTTTATAATATTAGTACAAACACATATTTACATGTGTTTAACTAAAGGTCTTGTCTAAGAGGAATTTTATTAAGTGTCATTAGTTCATAATTTAACAGTAAAAACAGGGGGCCTCGAATCTACCCTGCGGGACACCTCAATAGCCGACGGGTTTTTTTTCACTCCGTACATAAATAGCCCGGTACAGGCCAGCTGTGAATCAAATTGGTTTCATGTTGCGTTTGTAATGAATTTGTGATTGTGGTCGCTTATCTAAACATTTTGTCTGTTTCTCCCGCTAGATGTACCTTGAATGTTAATGTTGGGGTGGTTCTTTACCGTATTTATCAAATTCGTTCTTTCTTATTTAACTGGATAGATATTTAAATAATTTATCATTATAATCTTAAGCTCAGATTAATTTTACTCAATGAAAGGAATAAAGTAAACATCAAAAGCGATTTATAAAGAATTCAAAGTAAATATTCAGTTAGCATCGAGCGTGTGTACGAGTGTTTAATTAGTGAGGCAGACTGCTATTTGTCGGTATCTAATTCGAGACACCGACTACTACCGAGTAGTACGACTGCGTAGATTATGAACATCGCTTTATTGTCGACATTTAAATTGTTCAATTCCACTTGGAAATTGCAATATAACAAAATAAGAATAGTCTAAAAAATTTACAGCGTCTTAACTATATAACTTATTCTTTTTAGAACTTCAAGTTAATGCTCGTTAGCTAGTAGTTTATAATTATAAAAATGAAATTGTTTTTGTGCTAATATCGCTAGTTTATGTGGTCGCATGTCTGTTGTTTTTCCAACGTCTAATTAACAGCACGTGGTAACGGATACAACGTAAAGGGGGGACCAAGTTCCGTAGTAAACGTAGGGTAATTTATAATCATATTACGATATAAATTGTATTTACTTAACGTTTTTTATGTATTTTCTTTACAGCCAAATACAGAAATTATAATTAAACTAGCTGTTGCTCGTGACTTCGCCCGCGTGAAATAAAAAAAATATAAAAAACATGCCCTTACTCACTGATAACGTAGCTTCTTAACGGTGAAAGATTTTTTGAAATCTGGCCAGTAGTTTTTGAGCCAATACGTACAAAAATACAAAAATAACATCTTTCCTCTTTATAATATTAGTATAAACACATATTTACATGTGTTTAACTAAAGATCTTGTCTAAGAGGAATTTTATTAAGTGTCATTAGTTCATAATTTAACAGTAAAAACAGGGGGCCTCGAATCTACCCTGCGGGACACCTCAATAGCCGACGGGTTTTTTTTCACTCCGTACATAAATAGCCCGGTACAGGCCAGCTGTGAATCAAATTGGTTTCATGTTGCGTTTGTAATGAATTTGTGATTGTGGTCGCTTATCTAAACATTTTGTCTGTTTCTCCCGCTAGATGTACCTTGAATGTTAATGTTGGGGTGGTTCTTTACCATATTTATCAAATTCGTTCTATCTTATTTAACTGGGTAGATATTTAAATAATTTATCATTATAATCTTAAGCTCAGATTAATTTGCCGTCTTTGGGCGTAACTTTAAAAAGCTAGTGCAGTACAGTGAGGTAAATATTAACTCGTAATAATATGACACGAAGTCAATAGTACGTCATTTGTTTATCATTTGAGTCATAAGTATTGCAAATATGTTTTTCACAAAGTGAAAACGTCAATCCTGTTAATAATAATAAACAGGACGACAGTCGTAACAACTCTAGACCTTTTACTCCCTAAAGCACGTTAACATCGTATCATAAAGATCGCGATGTAAAATATCGTAGGCCCATTAACAATGACTAACGACCCCCAAACTAGCGAGCACGTATCACCAAATCATTACACGAAACAACACGTCTACTGCGAGTGACCTGCGTCGCGAGTTATTGTCCCCTTTTATCCAGTTTGATCCAGATACGACCGGGTTTTGTTACACGGGAGAGATCGTACGTGTGTAGATGATAATCGTTATACATTATGATGGTTGAACACAGGGGAGGAGACATTTAAAAGAGGTAGAAAGATAACATTAACGTAGATGTCATTCAATCTCAATCAAAAAGAAAACGTATCGGGTTAACGCTGGGAGGTGTGGAATTTGGTTTCTTTATTATGTTGAGAACACACGTTAACATTTTTTCGCTTATATGTTGATATTTACAGCGATTGTGAATGACGACATAAAGAGGGTAGAAACTAGAACTACGTTAATAGTAAAACTAAAGAAACTACGTTACCTTAAGTAATCATTATCATTGGACAATGGAGTTTTAGAATCGACCTAAGAGTAGGACTAACTGTTTAGTCTCGCTTTGATTCCCATAAGCTTATATGGAGGTGCGTACACTACTCGATTTTTAGTTGTTCAACTAAACAGTTGAATCGGCTGCGAAACAAACGACAATTGCACAACAGATGTCCGATAGTTTAATATAAGGTGTACACGCTTGCTCTAAGAATCATCATCTTATCAATAAAATTGGCCTTTGATTGATTATTTTCTATTAGTAATTGTGCTGATTTAATGTTATTTAAGTCGGGTTGTTGGCTACCATATCAGAAATAGCAAAGTATACTAAGATTATACGGAGGTAACGAAGACCAAAAGTACATAGTGAAAAGCACCTTGTTCGTGCGAATAGCGCGAAAATCTGCATTTGGTATTCTAGTCCGGAGCGCGTCACCAGCGACCAGGACATGCCAAAGAAGAGATTTATTAACTACACGCGCGCAGACGCGACGATCCTCGAGAAATTTTAATGCCGAGATAAGACATTTGAGAGTTGGAGAGAATTCAAATGGAAAAGTGGATCAGTCTGGTATAAAAATGAAATCTAAGCAAGGTTGCTTTTATGAATTTACTAGTATTCGTCCGCGACTCCGTCCGCGTGGAATTAAAAAAAAAAAATAGCCTATGTGTTCTTCCAGACTTTGTTCTACATCTATCCCAAATTTGATCGAGATCCGTTCAGCCGTTTAGGCTACAAACTCTAATAGACATCCATCCATCTATCCCTCCAAACTTTTGTTTTTATAATATTAGTAAGATTATTTTTTAAGTAATTACATACTTTAATTGTTTTTAAATACGTTGGATACTGAGTCATCTTTTATTCACAGATCCAGTTACTTTACGACACTCGATAAGTTTACGCCCTGGGGCAAGGAAGCCCTTCCTCAAACTTCTTACGATATTATTTGAACAAGACCTCGAAGCGACTCTGGAAACCGACCCAACTATACGCAATATTCACGCGAAAATGATCCCTAGGGTCGCGCAGCTATTCTTAACGGATGATGTATCGGTGAGCAATTGATAATGTCGATTTTCGCGTGCTAATAAAAAACTCCAAGAGAACAGAGAATGGAAATAAAATACTAGGTTAAATTGCCGGTACTTAAATAGTGACTGGTGCGATGTGTGAGACAAATACTGAATATGAAGCCGACGGCGGAAACTTTGAAATACGCAACGTTTTAGCAAGGAAATGCTAATCTTAAAACATGGAAGTAGAGTTTGAAATTGCTTGTCGGATTATTTTTACAGTTTATTGACGTTCCGCGTTTCGTACGTGAATTATTGTGATCCAAGTATGTTCTTGTTTCTTATTCCATTTTGTTCGAGTTTTGGGCGTGAGGCTTTTTATGCTTAATTTCTTCTGGAAATTTATAGGTGATTTTCTTTTATAGAAGACGCAGAATTAAATTTTTCAAGTTAAAGTCTCAAGCTTTTTCAAGTTGTAGTACATAGCGATAGACAATAACATGTTTATATAGGCTATACCTTCTCCATTTTTCATTTATCTAAATGAAATGTAAATTGCGTGAAATCAATTCTCTATTACTTAATGATATCTCATGCGTAAACACAGATATCTAATGTAAATCAATCACTCGCATGCATAGCGTTAAGTTACGTCCAACTTAACTAATCAACTTAGCAAGGTAAGCTATCTACTGATGTCTATACGGCGCCTGTAATTAACAGGGGTAAATAATTATTCCCCGAGGCAATCCTACAAGATGGATCCTCCAATACACTATGTTACACACATATGTTAGACAAGTAGATTTATTAGTATCAGAATGACAATGATTTAAACCCATTCTAAGGATGTAAATATAGCTACTGATGTTAAGAATCCTAGTTTCTAGAAGAAGTTTCAATTAACACTACAGCTTGTGTTGGACCGTTAAAAAGCGCGTACCCTAGCAGCAGGAATGTTCAATGTGAAATAAAAATTAAAAATAAATCCTTAAAAAAGTTTATATTGTAAATCTGACTATTCGAAATTATATCAGATATCTTAACATTTTAATTGTGATCTGATGTTTAATAAATTTAATTTTTTTTGTAAAAAAGTTTTGTAAAAATCGAGAATTTTGTAAAATCTGCAGAATTTCAGGTATGAAGAACATCGACAAATCTCATATAAATTCTATCGATGTTATGAATACCTTACACCAATTTTTTGCGATGGACCTCTTGATCTTCTAACTTTATAAAGTCTGGAAGTAGATATTGGTGGATCTCTTTTTCTAAGTAAAACATTATGACAGCATTTAAAACCATTTAAAGCAAAGCTTATGATACCACTGCAAAAGGCGTTGCGCCGAGATTGCGTACTTTGTTCTGTGCTAAAAAAAAGTTTTTAATCTACATGCCTTCGCGACTCGCCTCCCTCACCGCTCGGGGCCATTTTAATCTGTTTTCCGTTGTGTACGGACAAACAAGAGAACTGCCTTGCTGTAGTTACAAAGTTATTTAGTAAAAATGAACTTGGGTAGAGCTTAATTCGTATTAAGACGAACTTATAATTCTCAGAAGCCTATAAGTTGCTGGTCTCAAAATTCAGTTCAAGGACACAGTTTACTGCAATTTTACGTTTTAATTCAAAAATAAAAATTAAGGGAAAGGGCCTTCACTAGCTACAAATTCAGAAAGTAATGGGACCTTACCATAAAAAGCAAAAATATCATAAATGGCAAAAATTATTGGCAATAATTAATTCTATTCGGGAAATAGTCAAGCTGACTACTTAGCGTATAGCTGTATAAGGGTAGGTACAGACTGGATCATGTTGTCAGTAAAAGCTAGGCCCCGGGCGAACACGTCCCGACATGAACTAGAGCCTGAACAGTGAGTTGTGTCCTTATTCTGATTCAAAGAAATTTGAATTAATAAATTGTAGAGCGGGCATTCTTCCATTAATCTCTATTAAATAGCATCAAAATAACAATAGTGCTTAAAGAAAACAAATGCTTCTTCAAACTTCAGACACGGTTCCTTCAAACTAGGCTTGTTATTTTGGGTTAAGAAAACGAGGATTAAAATTGGTTCATCAAAACAAGAACTAAAATGATACATTTGTAGAATTCAGATTTACAATTACAGTTGATCGTTTAAGTAGTAGCTATAGAGTTAAACTTACATAAACACAAAAATATAGAACAGCGATTCTAAAACGATTGTAGAATTTAGATGTCAGAATAAGCCGGTAGTTCGGATAGCATTATTGTAGATTGCGGTAATCAATAACAGTGTAGAGCTCGGACGTTTGGGAACAATACAATACGGATCACGTACCGAATTGTTGGCCGGCATATTTTTTCGCGTAGAATTCCTTCTGTCGTTCAATTATCCGACCGGATATTGCAGCTGACTGTAAATTTATTAAACCTAACAGGAATTCGAAATCTCGATGTTTTATGTATTTTTATATTAAATGCCTCAATGTTTATAGAACTTTTTTGTGTCTGGATTTAACATTTTGAATAACTAAGCGGGTGTCCATGTCATCTTATTTTTAAAAAATTCAAAGTTGTAACGCAACTCACTATCTGATTTAAATGCAATACATTTATAACGTTGAATTTAATGAAATTTCCAATCTTTATTAATGACATCAGAACAGAGAGTTCCCCCAACTTCGACAGGGGACACGCTTGCAACATTTCATTTCAAGATAAAACTCACTTAATTTATCAACATGATTAATGTTCTAAAACCGTCTGCTATTTGATGTTGCCGCCATATTTGAATAATTCTAAATATTTAAATACCTAATGCTGTAAATAGATTTAATATAACACCATAAAATGGGGTAAGTTTTCAATAAGAGTGATGATTTTCTAAATATTTGAGCCAAAGTGTGGTTAAATTTAAATAAATTGTGGTGCGCGTTATTGAAGAAAATAATGATTGTTTTATAAAATGATTGTGTGAAATTAAACTGTTTAAAACCGAATTAATTGATAATGAGTTAAAACTTGGTTATGTTTGTGATTCGTGATGAAGGAATCATGATTTATTTTTAGTTATAAAGATAAAATATGTAACAAATTACACAAACATACATGTTATTAAAAATACCACTAATGTTGTGCCTACAAAAACGACTTCGACAAGAAGCGAGCCTACAATTTCCTCAAAGGCCGGCAACGCAGCTGTAGTCCCTCGGATGTTGCGGATGTCCATGGGCGACGTGGACCACCTCTGTGTTCCCGTCGCTCGTTTGCCCCCTTCTCTTATATAAAAAAAAAATAGAAATAAACAGCGATTAACTTTTTTTTTCAAATATTCAAAAAAAGATAATTTAGTATGACGCTGCAATATTATATGCTACTGCAGCGAGATATCTCACTACAAATGAAAACGTAATGATTAAGCAGAAAGATTTTGATCGTATCCCTTGTCATATTTTTAGTAACATATTAGAGATCCTTATCAAAATGTCAAAAGAAACCTTATTTAGAGAATTGTTCATCAAAAAAGTGCGTAAAACGAAATGAAGTTTGATTTTTCAATCGATTTTTTTGTTGTTTGTATGTTCATTGTTAGACATAGTTTTCTGTTAGTCATATAAAAGCGCGTACACAGTTTGACTACACTTTCGCACAACTGTTTAGTCTCGCTTTGATTTCTATGAGCTTATATGGAAGTGCGCACACAACTCGATTCTTACTTGTGCAACTTAACAATATGGTCTGCGAAACAATCGACAATCGCACAACAGTTGTGCGATAGGTTAGACAAAGGTGTGCGCTCGCTCTTAATGTGTTACAATTATCGAATTAGAAGTTATATATTTCATACTTCATAGTTCATACTAAATTAAGAAGTTTGTATGGATGTTAGAAGGTATCTCCAGAACGGCTGTATGGATCAGGACTTTTGATATAGATGTAAAACACAGTACGGAAGGAGATACAAACTTGTTATCAACTTTTTAATTAATTAATTAACCTTAGTTTGACACAATCATCAGATTCCAATTACACGTACTAAGTGGCTCAGATAAAATACCGTACGGAACCGACAATTTTATTTCAAATCAACCCCCCACTTATTTCAAAGGACACCGCCAGCTATGAGGAGTGACTTTCATAAACTAAATAGAACGTAATCGAATTAATATGACAGACTCGACAGGCGTCGTCTGTTCCGCCGAGTTGTGCTTGATATATCACCTCTTGATGACATCACCGAATATTAGGGCAAAGTGTTTAAGATGACATCAATTCGCGATAAGCAATTCTCTTGCGATTTCATATTTTGTTAATTTCTGATATTTATAACGCGGTTTGTTTGTCCCATAAGGTGGCAAACAAGTGGTGACCTGAATTCTCCGAAATGGGGGAAGCAACCCTCATGGATCCGCAATTGTAGATTGCCTTAAATACAAACTGCTTGCAAAACATGTTCCGAAACTTAGTTTTCTAAAAATAACAAATTAATGTAGAATCTCATACTCCTATAAGCGTTTGTCAGCGTAATATTATTCTTAAAAAGAACAAATCATTGGTCTTCTAATTCAAACGCTCGATCACAAAAAGAACATACAAGAATCTTAAGAACATACTCGTAACAAACGAAGATCAATTTCCAAATCCAGTCAATTAAACTTATTCTTCCAACAGCACATGAGTAAAGAATAAAAAGAAACATTATTATTAAAGTACCGCTGATTGCACTCAGCGAGTGACAGGTGATACACCACAACGGAAACCGCCAGTCATCCTCAAATGATTAGGAGCCCTTTTTAGCCTACGATGTTTGGTAAAGGAATTTGTTTATCATTATGCCGACGGTCGAATCAATCGATGATTTTTTATTTCGTGATGGAAACAGTATTCAGGTAACGTTTTGGGAGGCTACAGACTTAAAGCTGTCGCTTAAAATACATGCTATTGCTAACAACAGATTGTTATAGACTAACAGAGGCCTAATTTTAGTCCTTTCCTTTCCACCCTTTTCTTAAGAGGAAAGGACGGGAAGGCGAAGTGGATTTGACGGTGGAGGAGACGCATAGGAAGGGGAAATGTCCTCTTTATGTGCGTCTCCTCCTCCGTCAATTAAGGGTAGGCAACGCATCTGCAATTGCGGATGTTTATGGGCAGCGGTCGCTTTCCATTTCGGTGGATTCAGGTAGCCGCTTGCTCGTTTGCCACCTTATATTATAAAAAAAATAAAAAAAATGACAGTCAACTAGGTCGCCAGGCTCTAGGTCAAGTTTAAGGTTAGACAAGCAGCATTAATATGGTCTTCTAAGTTTTCTAACTTTATCTTATCTGCAGCTGCCCATCCTAACCTTTATGTCACAGGGTCAGAACATTGGTCACCGGTAAAGTGGCTTTATAAATTCCGAGAACAAAGAAGATCTTAGTTATAATTCTAGCATTTCAATGATTTTGTTTTAAGTCCGTTCTGTTATGTGTACTGCTTGACAATGATACGACATCTTTTAGGCGTACATAATCTACTTCCCTTTAGAACATAGATAGAGTTTAGTATCTCTCCCGAATTCATTTTAAAAAATCTTTTACCTCGCTTTAAATTGTCAATTAAAAATCTACCCAGATTGCATTTTCCTTACTCTTTTGTTGATCAGCTTTTTCATTTTCCAAGGCGTTATTAAATCCCCGCCGTCCCCTTTAGTCCGATAACACCTTTCAGTGCCCCTACATTGTTATCGCATACTTTGTATCGCTAATAGAAAATATTGTTAAGTAAATTAACCTATTCAGTACAAGAACGCTAAAGTTCTACGGCTAGAGGAAAATCAACCTTATTCAAAAGTGTTAGAGTTTAAAATGAGTTATCAATGACAGGATCGATTTTTACCTGGTTCGCTTTGTGAGTTTTTGCTTCTTTAAGTTTTGGATTTGGATTACTTCAATTTAGTAGCAGTTCAAAGTTAGGTTTACTGTGTGAAAATATTTAGTGTTACTTGTTATTTTTTTACGTTTTCTACAAAGTAGCTTGATTTTATGTGACTGGACTTACAATGTTACGATTAACTTTAATAATTATCTCTTTAACGATCGTCGGTGGCCCAGTGGTTTAAGCACTTGCCTTGTAATCTACTGGTCTTGGGTTCGAATCCCGCCATGTACCAATGAGATTTTCGATTTTTCGAATTTTCATATGTACATAATTTACCCGTCGTTCTTACTGTGAAGGAAAACATCGTGATGCAACCTGCACATATCGGCGAAGAAATTCATAGATATGTGTGAAGTCAACAAAAGCGTGGTTGACTATGGCCTAGTCCACCCTAGCTTGGAGTAGGCTCCGAGCCCCTCGGTGGGGACGTATAGTGAGCTGGTGATGATGAATTATCTCTTTGCTATTTTGTAGTTTAAAGATCCTTTTCCTATTACTAGAAAAATACGTGATACGATAAAAATAGCTTCATAGCCAAGCGAAGTTTTTATACTATCATATTCAGATTCCGTACTTCAAACTTAACTTTAGCACAAAATTTGTCATAATTATTTTCAAATTACTCTCAGAGACAGAAGTGGTAAAATAGATTAAAAGTGACTTATAAGCTAGTCTATTAAAACGTAATTCAGTTTCGAGCAAAAGACCACGGCTATGGTTTAGTCAATTATATGCATCTTTGACCCACTAGCTTTCGCCAGCGACTCCGTCCGCGAATAAAAAATACAAAAGCAAGTAGCCTATGTGTTCTTCCAGACTATCCTCTTCATCTATGCCAAATTTCACTGAGATCCGTTCAGCAGTTTAGGCTACAAACTCTAACAAACATCCATCCATCTAAACTGTCGCATTCATAACATTAGTAAGAAGTAAAATTGTTAAAGAATCCATTTTTAAAACAAGGATTACCTCACTATAAAACTAACGAACTTATCAGTTATCAGTCAAAAGACTTGCCATCTCTTTCGCTCGTATTGGTAAAACAGAGACAATAGAAAGTTGTAACTCTAATATTGATAGCCTAGTGATTGTCAGGTCATTATGTATGCAAAAGCCAATTTACCTCAACTATAGAAAATATCGAAGTTTCCAAAGATTACTGAGAAGTTTTATAACTGAACGTTAATAGCAAATTAAAGTTGAGTTTGAACTATTTTATTAGAGGCCAAGCGGTGTCCATAATTCAAAGTAGTTGGTGGATTTCCAACTCGGCTGCGGAGAGTTTTGATTGTTCGAGCCATTGTTCGTTTGGCATCGAAGAGTGGATATGCATCTAGAAATGGCTGTAAAAGATTGACCTGCAGAAACTTTTCAATATAACCGTAGAGTAGTTTTTTCTATAGTTTTCAAATTTAATTATCTTACTACTAACTTATAAATTGGGTCAAAAATTTAGTAACACTTACATTGAGACTTTTGTCATTCCAATGTAGGTAGTAAAAACTATCTGAATATGTGCCTAATTTAGAATAAAATATTACTAATTAAAATTCTCATAAGAACATCCGTAAAGTTACTCGAGTAATGTGGTATTTTTCGCTGCCAAACAACGTACACTACCATCTGGTGGTTATTTTAGAAAACACAGCGGAGACGCGTGGACTAATCGTTTTAGAATACAGCGATACGGCGTTACATTACACCCTATCTATGATTGCAGGAATTTATAAAGCCATAGATTAATAAATCACACAGATGACATTCAAAATAATTTTCTATTAAGTTTGTACATAGGAAAACTTTCAGATTAGATGCTAGAATTTCTACTCTTTCGTATAATCTAAAGGTTTATTTGAAGGGTTTGAAAAATCTTCACACAACATAATCTTTAATGTCACTTTGATGTAATAATCACGGTCATAATATATGCGTATATTTTACGTTATGTATTTCGAGGAGCTTTAGAATTGTGAGTTGCAAATGAACTTGCGTACAGTCTGATTGTTTATTATTCTATGCCGTGCGACAAATAATCGACCCCGTGGGGCTAAATTCCTACTAATTACTTTTCTACCCGAACTATTAAATGGCGATGATTATACACGTATTTAAATACAACATTTTTAATTACCACAGCATGGATTATTGATTAAAAATAGAGCGAAATATCGATAATTTTGTCTAGATATTAAATTTTGTATATGTCAGAATCAGTCTGTTATCAGTATTTTTTTATCTTTAAACTAGCTGTTCCCTTGCGGCTTCACCCGCTTGAAACTATAAACATTTCATTTTATTGTTTACATTTGTTAAATTATCAATAGCAAATGTCAAAATGACATGACGTGACATACCTTGCTTCCTTGATGTTGGCAGCAACTTATGGTCTCTTTCCCACATTAGGGTTTTTATCCAAAATATTAAACCCCTAAGTTTAATTGCGTGAAAATATATAGCCTAAAGCATGCCGCAAGTGTAGGGCTTATTATTAATTGCTGACATCTTAGGCAACAAAGAAGTGTGTGTTTACGCTTTATTGTATTAGTATAGATATAGATAAGTATATAAGTATAAGTAAAAAAGTAAATAAGTAATAAGTAATAAGTAATAAGTAATAAGTAATAAGTAATAAGTAATAAGTAATAAGTAATAAGTAATAAGTAATAAGTAATAAGTAATAAGTAATAAGTAATAAGTAAATAAGTAAATAAGTAATATAAGTAATAAGTAATAAGTAATAAGTAATAAGTAATAAGTAATAAGTATAAGTATAGATAGTATAATAAATAGTATAATATAGAAAGTATAGAATAGAATATAGATACGCATTTGCAACATTAAAATAAGTCCTTATCTAAAACAAAAGAAAGCGTAAGTGACTCCATACAGTCTTTAGCTCTCCTAGCGATTCAATACCGATCAAATATACAGTGTGCAAATTTATTATTGTTTTGATTCACGTTGAACGCCTTGATATTATTAAATATTTTCCTTATTCTCGGCGACATATTAATGCGTATGCGCATCCTCTGTTATAATTTCTATAAAGGAAAATTATTAGTTATATCTCATCAGTCGGAGTAATTTTCAATGTCATTGGTGACATCTAAGTGGGAGGAAATGAAGGTGATGACTAATTTCGCATCACTCATCATCGCCTCCGTGGCGCAATTGGCTAGCGCGTTCGGCTGTTAACCGAAAGGTTGGTGGTTCGAGCCCACCCGGGGGCGTATTTTTTTTGTAAATTATAAAATAATGATAGAAAACATGTTGCCATAACTAAACTCTGATAGTGTGTGTAACAGACATTATTTTTATATAATTTTTTAATATAACAATACTGAAAAGCGACGTTTAAACATAACATTCTATAAAATCATTGAGAACTATAAAAGTTACGAGACGTTCAAAATATTTATCTCCCTTTAAGAGCCAACTATTTTGTCGCCAATTACAATGGTATTTCCAAACCCAAAACGCATCGTAAATACACGAAATTACGATAGCCCTAAATCATAAAAGATTACTATGAAATTTTGTTTCCCATTCTATTATAGTATTTAAAAATACAATGCTTTTAGGCCATTCAGCCATTTATCACGGGCATCCGTCACAAGGTTATTCAGAGGTTTTTGGGCCCTATGTTTTAAATATAATTTATACGCCAGACGGGGTTTTAAATGATAAACGATGTTTGATATTCTTACTAAGTAAAATTTATAACAAAAATACTATTATTTTAAAACATTCAAGTGAAATATTTTGTTGTTTGTGGATATTGTGATCTACGGGGATATGTGAAATTGAAAAGAAAATATTTTTCGCATCATTTGAACTTTATAGTAACGGGATATGGTTCAATAATTAATATTAGTTTAGCGAAAGAATGTAAATCACAGTAAAAGTAAATATCTTTCGTATGATAATAAAAGAGTTTAAACATAAAAATAAATAAAAACCAATCTATCTAGGGTAGATCAGACAGTTTCCGACCAGGGGGGAGTTACGGTCCACTTAAGACAAAAACGTATGTTTTGGAGCTCTTATGGAAATTAATTGAAAGTAAACCACAAGAAACATATGCTACAACTAATATTCTCATATTTGATATCTAAATTAGTAATAGAAAATATAAATTTGAAAAGCCACGGGTGATGTAAATATATCAGGCGCGAAGCTGATAAAAATTGTTAATTTCTTATCACTTTTGTTAAGGACAGCTTTTTTTAAATATTGAAGTTTGTTTACTTATTCAATTTTAATGTGCTTTCTTATCATTTTGTCTAATAGAAGAGATGTTCTAGTATCTATTTATGTGGATATTACAACGATTATTATTTTCGTAAGGCTTAAAATATAGTGGACTACTTCTGTCTTAAAGCTTGTATGGGAGTACAGTTATGGCCATAGCACTTTACAGTTATGGACCTAGGCCGAGATACAGTTTCGGTCCACCCAAACTTCATATTGTTCCCTGTTTCTTAAAGGGATGGGTAATTTATTTTATGAAATTTCCGAAAAAAAATATCGAAACAAATCTTAAATAGATTCTTTATTGAACTTTCATTGCTTTGTTACTTAAAAATTGTAAAAGTCTTATGTAGACTAGAAGGAAGGAAAATGAAACGCGTTTTTAGTAAGATAGTCTTATAGTTAGTGATCCTACGAACATAATCAAAATAAAAGCATCTAACAGAAAGTTTACTTTTTCTACGTGATCTCACTTTTTGATACTACATTAATTTTCCAAAGAACATTATTAGAAAAGGACGCAGAAAAAATGCTATTTCCTGAAAGTTAAGAAATAACTGTATTTAAAACAGCTATCCAAATTATTATTGAAAAAAGGTGTATGATTGAAACAATAAAATTTCAGCAATTTACACGAATATTTCGATTTGCATTCTATTCTAGAGACCCGTAAAATTAATATCCTTGATAATACTATAATAGGACTTTTTTGTGTGTTCTTTATATTAAAATGGTAATTCAAATTATTTTGATTAGTTTCTGATTTTATATAAATAAATTTTACTGTTCAAAAAGGCAAGACAAATGACAAATAATAATCATTTTATAACTATTATAGTCATAGGTTATAGTCATAGGTGGACCGTAACTGTACCCCAGAGGTGGTCCATAACTGTCTCGGGTGGACCGAAACTGTGCTTTTAGGGGTTTAATTTTAATTGACTAATATTTTTATATTTGATAAAATACTCTGTCTAAAATGTTTATGTTCGTGGAAACAAAAGATTTTCGTTTAATAAAAACATGCTTTCATCTATTTTACTCTTCAATAATGATAATTACGAAGAATTTTGTGACTCAATCTGCAAAGTGGACCGTAACTATCTGATCTACCCTAATATCTTTCGTAATTATCATATTCAATTTTCAATAAACATAAAACCTCCTTCAGTTTATGGCCAGTCATAAAAATGACAAAAAATATTTTTAAATTAAGAAGCAACCACAATTTCATTAGGATCAAAACAAATATGGCGTCCAAAATGGCCATCAAGTAATTAATACGCAACGCTACTGACGGACGGTCGAAGGAATGTAAATATAGCTTTCTTTTTCTAACAATAGGCGAGGGAAAGAGCGAGGTGATCTTCTAATTGGACCACCCGTCACTACGATCCCTAATTAACAGAATGTAATTTGGTTTGAAGATGGGATTTTATTAGTGGACTATTACTCGTAAGTTGTATTGAGAATGTTACACAAATATTTTTCGAAATTAAGTTATAACTTTTAAAGTGGATTTTTATCCGGTTTTATTGACTTTTAAATTATACTAATAAGCTATATTTATTATGAATACAGGATGTTTTTATATTCAGTATCGGGGTATATTAAAATGTCGATAAAACGGCCACTTGTTTAGAAAAGGGAAACCTTAACATTTCATTCGTTATTTACTAAAATTACATTTAATTGAAAAATATATTATTGAACAATACAGTTTATAAGGATTGAAACTAAGGGTGCCGGACAAGACAGGTGTTGGCAAAAACCTCTTCGCTGGCAAGTTATGGCGGGAAAAACGTGGACGCGAGCGCCATCTGCCGGCGACAATTCAGAGATTTATCGCCCACTTTCGCCTCGAGAGCGACTCCGGCACCGTTGTTTCGTACTAGATATTAAGGAAAATAACCACCACTATTGACGTATTAATGTATTTACAAACATTTCAATTAATTACACACGCCAGCCCTAAGTGTGAATTAAAGATCAATTATATTGTACGACTATTTACATTATGAAGTTTCAAGCACGAGTAAGCCAAATTAAACCTTATTTCAATCGCATAAAGCTCAAATTTATTTACTATAAAAATCTCATCTACGTTCCGGTTAACGGACCCTTATGCACGTCTTCTCTTCTCTATTTAAAAGGTAACCATCTAAAAGTACACATTTAGCAGATGTCGGTCACTAAAATCTATAGTAACTATTCCATTTGATTTAATCCAATAAGCAATGTATTGTAATTATCTAGAAACAGCACAGTATATATAAATCTTAGCAGATAAACTACCGACACGCCAGCGACGCTTGCCCGCTGCCCAGTCGCTTGTCGTAGATTTATGCCTTAGTATTCTGGTCGATGAAATTCTATTAGACCTAGACTAGCCAGCTGTGTAACCTAGATCCCAGTACATATGTTTATGTGAGTAATTACACGTGTTAATTGTTACTGTATTGTATTTACTATTTACGAGTAGTATCGGAATTTGGTTTTTTTTTGTGTTAATGTTTGTCTAATCGTGATCTCACGAAACAGACGCATGAATATACTCTCTTTTGTTTTTCGCATAATAGGATGTATTTTTATATAATACGAGTATTTTGATAGATAAATACTATCTTTCTTACTTCTTACTAATATTATTAACCGACTTCAAAAAGGAGAAGGTTCTCAATTCGTCTGTATGTTTTTTTTTTAATGCGAAAGTTTAGATGGATGTTTGTTAGAGTAGGTAGCCTAAACGGCTGAACGGATTTCAATGAAATTTGGTATAGATGTAGACAGTAGTCTGAAAGAACACTTAGGATACTCATTTTGTTTTTTTTTTTTATTCTACGCTGACGGAGTCGCCGGCGAAAGCTAGTAGCAATATAAATTTTAAATTAATAGACTTAAGCTAATTACATTATCATACCTATTTGAAATACACGAAAAAAAAAATTACGTTTGGCATTGACTGTTAGGATTTAACGTTTGTTTCTAAATGGTTAACCAATAAAACGTACGGTAACATCTAAATTGGGATACAAACATAACTTATCACCGTCATCAGATATTAAGAGGAATTGAGAGGATGCGTGCCAGCGGGCTGTCTTTTTATAGTTTCTGTATATTAATGTTCGTTTTTAAAGAATTTATGTTTGACATGTGCATTGCGTGGACTCGCTACCTTGCGGTGCGGCGCCCGTTTTTTACCCCATTCTGTATAATTTACTACTGAAGGGACCTGACGTCGTTTAAAGTCGTAATAATTATAGTATGACAACTGTTTTAGTATTCTTTGTTTGGTCTTTTTTGTAAAATGAGGAAGTCTCTTTTTTTACATTTTTTACTTAGTTTTTTTTATGGAAAAAATATGGTAATGAAGCCATATGAATTACATTGAATAAACATCGTACATGTTATTATAGAAATAGGAGCAATTTCGTAAAATAAATGCAGTGATCAAACAACTAACGCCATCTAGTAAAAGGCGAGTAAACTACAAAATTTATTTACGCAAGAATGTAATATTAAATCTCAAAATAAATAAAGCTATTTTAATATGAAACACAAAGTGTTCAGAGGCGGGCGCCGCTGCCGTGAAGTGGCCGCGAGTTTATGAACCAGTCTCCGCAATTAAAACCGACCTTTGACGATTAAACTAACCGCGTTTGTTGCGAAATGTTCACAACCAGACACTAAGCTAAATTTCTAAGAATAACTTTATAGTCCCACATCTATATCTAATTTTAGCTAAAATATTTTTTTTCAACCTCTTTAACACCTTAATCTGTAAAATAACAATAGGCGAATTACAATATTTTGTATTTAATTTTACATTGTTTTTTTGTTGCAAAAACATCAATAAACGATAATAATTCAATGAATTAAATCAATAAAATTAATTGAAAAAAATAACAATATTTGTCGCATAATCAGAACACCCTATATATGAAGGGCCGTGCCATGTCAGCCGTAATATAAACACGGCGCGAGCACGATGTATTTTTAAATGCATAAAAGTGCACTCCGACAGTCTATGTGTACTTTTAATAAAATTTTGCGTTCCGCATTGCCTAATTCGTTGGAAAAACCCCGAGGTAATACTAGAGTTCTCTTTTATAGGCTTTTATAATCGATGTATGCTTTTCCAATCGTTTTTATATTAAAAACAAACGAGCCATGAGCAACATAAGTTGCACGTTATGACACTGAAGAGAGAGCAAACAGGGAAAGGATTTCCACTTTCCTGACCATTCCCTTCTTTGTACTCAACTATTCTGCCTATCCTTTATTACCAAATGACGCGTTTTCGGGTTCCATACTTAGCAGAACTAATCATAGAATACTTGTGTGTCCATCTATACTAATATTATAAAGAGGAAAGATTTGTATTTTTGTATGTATTGGAATAACTCAAAAACTACTAGGCCGATTTTAAAAATTCTTTCAGCTTTAGAAAGGTAATTTATCTGTGTGTAACATAGGCTACATTTTTTAATTTCACGCGGGCGAAGTCGCAAGCAACAGCTAGTTTTAAATATGTAGCACTTTTTCTGAACATGTCTTTATGTAACAATGTGTAAATATTACCGAAGACAAAAAGAATATGGGTAAATAAAATACTATCCCTATATCGTCATAGTAAAGTCAACAAAATAAATAATTGAAAAGGCAATTCAATAATGCTCCAATGATTTTTAATATTCGTACAATTGTTGAACAATTCAACAACGAGCATTGTCCATTCAGTGGTGGAGATTTTTTCAACTAACTTCTATTATCATACAAGATTCAACTTTAACGTTATTGCAATAAATATTAATTTGGTTCGGCAGTATTCGGATGAATTGAAAAATTCATATATTGGACATGTGCGCGTTGTGAAGACTAATTGCATTGATGCTGTGAAAAAATCGTGAAGATTAATTCGGAGTTGTTTAATAAAATAATGGAGAGGTATTTGTGAATTGTTTTTATACAAAGCGGTAATTTGAAAGAGTTTTCGAATATTTATAGTAAGATTTGATTTTAATAAAATGGCAAATCTTTTTATTTGTGCCGTACAAGATAGTTTCCAGTTTCGTGAGCAAAATACCTTGATCACAGTTGACCAGTGTACTGCACGGATCTCGATTAAATTTGGCATATATAGATACTTACTTTTGTTACAACAGACCGATCTACAAAAGAAAATAGGTCAGTATTTTCAGAAATAAAAACATCTTGAGTAATTGGGAACATTCAACAATAGTTCAACACTTCAGTGCGTTTAGTTCTCCAAGAGGTATTCAGGGTCTTTGGACTGAGACTTTCCTACTACAACCAGTGTTGCGGTGCTTGTAAAATAATGCAATTAAATATTTCCGCCTTCGCCCGGCGAGAGCTACAACTTTGTCATAGCTCCGCTCGATAGTTTTCGAAGCTTTTCAATTCTATTAAAGTGGACATTTTAAAAGGGATTTATTTTGACATGGTTCTAGATATTTATGACATATTATTAGTTTGTTATTTGTTAAACACTTGCATATTTTATTTATAGAAAATACAGTAGTCAATAAGTTAAGCTATATAGCTCTTTCAAGTGAAAATACTCAATTAACTGAGACCACCCAAGCATTTATTTATTGATGATAGATTAGATATTTTAATAGATTTTCACACAGTTTATTGTTTTCAAGACACCCAATACAATTAACAAACAGTAAACTTTTAACAAACGCGGATAAATTTAAACGTTCTAAATTTGCGAGGACAAAAAGTGCTTTTAATATTTCACAGCCGTCCGCGACGTCTCAAAGGGTAACGTAACAAAATCTTGTTAAACTTAATGAAGAAACTTGGAGCGACGCTCAAATTGGTCTCTCTGAGCTGGCTCGCTAGCCGAACACAAGAAGCGGTTAATTATATTACTATCGTAATTATTAAATTACTTGTTTCATTTTAAATGCATGTCGCGACAGTTAAATATTGAAGAACGGAATAAAATTCCATATTTACAACAAATCATTCTGAATTTACGTAAACGGACCTTAGCTTAGTGGAAGAGTAGTCTTTTTGAAGCTGTCTGTTTAGAGCGTCCTTAAATGCAGTTGTTAGTAAGTATTAATTTTAAATTTCCAAGCATGCTTCTTATTTATAAGAGGGCAAATGACGGCACAATATCTTTGTCTTGTTACCTAAAAAAATCATCGAGTAATCTGGTATGCGCTGGTTATCATCGCTTGAGAAATAGCTCTTAAGTTAAGGAACGGTGTTTTGTTTTCAAATCGAAATTGAATTCTTTGAACCTTTTAATTACTGACATGTTTTTTAAGACACCGGAACGGCATTCATATGACCGTAAAAAAGTAATTAGTGCTCGATTTCAAGTAGTTTTCAAGGAAACAAAAATGTTAAAATGTAGTGAAATCTAATATTGATTCAAATCTCTAAATATCGAGCATGGCTCGGCGGCATTACAAAGGCATCGATGTTTGCGCAAGCGCATTTCTTTACCAAAGAAACGTACACATCCTATTTATCGTATTCATATTGTGTAATGAGTCGTAAAATTTAAAGTACCACATTCCACCTTCAAACATTTTTACTACCGATTCATTTTTAAGGCAGATGTTTTAATAACATTCGAATGTTCAACATTATTCAGTTTTTCTAAACTTTCTCATAATATTAGTAAAATATTATAGTAATAGACCGATTATTTCTTATTATAACAATTCCTAATCATACTATCATACTTCATACTAATATTATAAATGCGAAAGTTTAGATGAATAGATGTTTGTTAGAGTTTGTAGTCTAAACGGCTGAAAGGATTTCGATGAAATTTGGTATAGATGTAGAGGATAGTCTGGAAAAACACATAGGCTACTCGCTTCTGTGTTTTTTTAATTCCACGCGGACGGAGTCGCGGGCGAAAGCTAGTATACCTATACTTAATCCTGTATTAACTACTTAGAAATTCGAGTAACTTAACGTTTATGTTATATCACTTTATACCGTTTATAATCAACTCGCTGACGACATATCGTTTCTATTTATTTTGAATCATAATTTTATACATGAGTTTTTTTCTCTATGTGTTTTTTATTCAAATGTCCCTCGCTCTCTGACACGCTCGATTACATTCTATAGATGTAATGAGAGTTAATTTAATCGCGAGATTCTCACTCGAGACGTGTCTTTATCTTGTAGTCTAGAAATTCATCATTACATTTAATACCGTAGCAAAGGAATAAATTTGGTATCGCCAAAGCGAAGTAATTAATGCTCGTAGACATCTGGATTGCAAATACCTTGCCTACTTTTATTTGTTACAATATATTTAAGAATTAGCTTAAATTAAATATAGAGCCAATTCCTCTTGAAGGCCTGAGAATGATAGTTCTTTGTCTACGAGTAGAGAGGTAGGCAGAGATACAAAGTTAGTAATTGTGAATAGCTATCAGGTAGTCGGTATATTTCACATTAACAACCTTCATATCTATCCCTTTATCAAACTTACCACGTAATCAAATACAATTCCATAGGTCATGTACACTGCTTAATTTTAGAGATGCGTATACTGTGTTTGTAAAAAACGTAACATGACATGACGTTTATTGCGTTTCTAAAACCAAATTAATCCCCGATCGGAATATATCTGGCAATTTCATTTCATTCACGTACAAATTGGTTTTGCCAATGAATTCTCTATGCTAACTTCCAATTAAAAGATTATTTTGCAACACAACATCAACCGCTAATAACATCAGCACAAAATCAATAAATCAAAGGATTTCTTGTTAATTAACAAAGTTTACTTCAATAATAAGACTAATAATATCATATCAAACATAACAAACAATGGTTTGACGACTCATAATGTAAATTTTCCCATTTCTAACGGTTCGAATGATAACTATGAAGGAACAAGCGCTTCTAACCGATTTTAATTAAAAAAATATTTGAATACCAAATTTTAAGGGCAGGCGGCCACTAAACATCGTATCTGGCTACGACGTAAAACGCCACGGGGGTCGGAGCGGCCCGAAAAAGTTTATTAACGGAATTAGGATATGCATACACAGAAATACAAGGTCAAAGATATATTTAAAAATATGCTTTTACGCTATCAATTTTCAAGTTATCAGTAAAATAGCGTCGTTAAAATAGTTAAGTTTTAAGTTTCTAGTTTTCAGGAAAGCCATAAAAAACCTAAACATTGTTATAAATCCTCATTATGAGGCTCTGTGGTTAACAAAAGTTATATGAATTGGCGGAGTGAAAGCTGAATTAGGTGTGGGCGAGTTGTTTTCCGCCAAGTCCTTAATTGGTGAACGTCCGCTGATTTACTTTAGTTTCTTCGTACAATTTAAATTTCACTCTAAGAATTTTATCTTGTCAAATAATCAGCTTCTTATTCGCTTTGGTTTTTGTGTACAACAAGGTTAACAGTCGTAAAACGTGTGAAAATGAAATTTCTTACCTTAACATACAATTTGTGTGGTTTAAAGGTGTATAATGTCGTAAATAATAAGGAAATTTGTGTAACGCACGCTTAAATATATTTTATATTTTATACTGCTGTAAGATTAACTGTGAAACATTTTGGACAACAATTAATTAAATATTTAATCCGTTATAATACAATGCATTTGACCTGATTTTCATTATAATTAAGTGGAGATTATATTAATTGGTTTTAGTGTTTTAAAGATTAATTACGATGTAGTTAATTAACGTTGAGGATTTTCACACGTGCTTTTAAACCGATCGACATGGATGCAACCGACTTAAAGTCCCGTATAAATAAATTTCAACAAGGGATCAAATTATTTAAACTTTCGTGAGACATTTTTATAACTACCTAGATGTTCGCGTGCGGATTCATCCGCGTGAAATTGTAAAAACTTTATTTTATTGTTTACATTTGTCAAATTATCAATAGCAAATGTCAAAATGACATGACATGACGTGACAAACCTTAGCAATCTTTCTTTCTTGATGTTGGCAGCAACTTATGGTCTCTTACCCACATTAGGGTTTTTATCCAAAATACTTACCCCATAAGTTTAATGGCGTGAAAATATATAGCCTAAAGCATGACGTAAGTGTAGGGCTTCTTATTAAAAAAATAATTATTCAAAAATATGCTGTAATTGCTGACATCTTAGGCAACAAAGAAGTGTGTGTTTACGCTTTATTATAATAGTATAGATTATTTTACCAATGCGAGGCGCGACGCGACCGCGAAACAACCCCAATAACACTTGCCCTGAAGAAGGACCCCCGCAGGGTCAGAAACTGGTCGGTGCCGTCACCGAAAAAATAGACGTGAGTAATAGCCGTGAAATAATTAGTTAAGAAAAAGATCATTAACAAAACACATGTGGTACTAAACTTCATCTACATGTAAAGTCTATAGAATTTCCGTCAAGCAACAAAAAAAATATGAATGGAAACATAGGACTTTATTAAAAAAAACTTAGTGCTTCAATTAGTTACATTAAAGCTTAAACGACAGATAATACAATATTATTAGTCCTTGTCCCACCAAATTGTAAATTGTCTGATAACAATCGATCGTGTAAAATATGTGATGGAAATATCGGATTCTGTTCCTTATCTGACAGTGACATTTTTAAGATATCTGAACCTCTATCAGCCAGTTGTGGGACAAGCCCTAAGTGTGTTAAATATACGTTAAAGCAGTTGCGTAGCAACCATTTTAAACAGAAAATACGATACTGTATATGAACATTCGATAGATAACCAAACAGAACATCAAAGCACCAGAACATAAACCTCAGCCTCGCTGTTAAATAAATCTCCAATAAATACAAAACCTTAAGCTTTCATACATCGAAAGTAAGATGAGTGTGTGGTTCAAATATTTGTATTAGGATTGGGAGTCAATTGAAAACAAATACTATAGACGGACAGGACAGAGGCTCTTATGGTCAGATCAGTGAAAAAATAAAACGGGTAAATATCGTTTCATTACTGGCAATTTATTTAATCAAAGCCTATTTACACATCATGTTTGGTTTTGCGACCTTTTACGTCATATACTTGATGTTTACAAATTCATTTATTTTTCCTATCTGACGACAAATTGACAAGTGTGGGAACACGCTTATATTTCGGGTATAGTAACCTTCATAGGACTGGTATAGCCAGCCAGATCTAGACTTGGTTCCGGTGTGTATTTTGGATATCCCGGAACCTTCGACGATGTCCCTTGATGATGGCCACCGAGGGGGTTTTAGTGGATCAAATCCTACGTAACCCTGCCTTCCCCCAGAGGGCAAGGTATCGTTGGAAGATTTCCTCGACACCAAAATATAGATCTAGACTAAGTCTAGAGGGCAGCCACAATTAATATGCTCTGTAGTAGTTTTCATGTAAATTAAGGTTCACATCTTCCTCTGGCTTTAGCAACGCCTATGCTTCCTAACATAAGCAGGTCGCTTAGTTTACTTATAGACACGTTACTAGCGAAAAGAAAGTATTCCTTCTTTGGTTACGGAGTTAAGGCAAAAAAGGTGGAGTATGAAAATCAATCTTAGATCAAATTTAATTTTCGTTCCGACTTTATCTCTGACCATCCCATTAGAAATACATGAATGGTATGTAAACGAAGCATCTCAAATAAACAGGAACAACAAGAGAACGTGATTAAAAGGCTTTGCGTGTCTAAGTTTGTTCCGCGACAACTTTGCACAGAGTTTAATTGTGGAATGCAAACTGGAGCAACTTTCCGAATAGGCTTGTCACTTCGACGTGGATCACTTATTACGTGTTACGTTTATACAAAATCTATTGCTTTCTGTTTTACTTTGATAAGTACAACAATAGTCATATTTATTTCTTTCTTTTATGCTTTAAAGTTAGAATTGAAATAATAAATAAGTCCACTTACTGAAACAACAATATTAAACTATACAGCACGGATTTTTGAAGGACTCTAAATTTACATCAATGTCTATCACAATACGTAATTGACGCCAAAACATTCTACATGTAGTTTCATTAGTCAGACACAAGTTGCGAGTCAAAGCTTTTAATTTATTTAAAGCGGAACTTTACGACTCAATCTGAACGAACACCTACGTTCTTATTTGGTTGATTTTCGGTCAAACTCTCTCTTGTTGAAACTGACTATAATTAATTTCATAAACAAAAAAACATAAAGAAAACTTAATCCACACAGTATTAAGATAAAAAAATAGCCTATAATATGCCTGTTTATATCAGCTACCCTTTAGTAAAAGTCCGGTCGAAATCGGCCCAGCCGTTTCGAAGATTACCCGGAACAAACGCGGTTTTCGGACAGACAGACAGACAGACAGACGGACAGACATACAGACAGACAGACAAAAAAAAATTAAATGCGATTTTCGTTATTAGCTACGCAAATACACCATCTTCCCGAAATCTGGATTTTTTCTTCTGATATTACAAACAGACACTGCAATTTTATTATATGTATAGAAGAAGATAGATAGATATAAATAGTAGGATGTGAGATTTAATACGTTGTAGCCGTGTAGCTAGTTTGGGACAAATTCGAGGAACATTTCTCCAGTCCCACATTAAAGACAAGTATAGCGAAAGACAAATGAAACTCGAGTTAGCGTCGCTCGCGAATCCCGCATTCTTTGTCCGTAAGTTTTTAGCGTCTGCGGAACAAGATAGTATAAAAGCTTGGTTTTCTCTTATTTCGTTTAAGGAAAATAGTGAAATGAAAAGAGTATTCAACAATATTTGAATTGTTATATTCTAAAAGATCCTACATGCTTTACTTTTATTTTATTTTCTATTGATCCCATTTGTGTGTTATTGGAGATTTAGGTTTTTAATATGAAGTTTATAAGGAAATCAGTACTGCTGATTTAATAAAGCATGCAGTATTTTTATTTATCTAATAAGTAAAGATAAACAATAATAAACTATAACACAGTAAAGTCAAATATTAAAATTAGGTGCAGCTATAAATCTTCCTGAAGGTGTGAACATTGTGAAGGTAAAATTTAATTACAATAAACTTGGTCCAAGTTTAAACTTTATTAACGAGTTCCTTATTCATGTTAAGGTAAAGAAAACAGCGTGCATGCTTCTGAATAATCTTAAAGTCATGCAACTGTTTACAATGTAGGACACATGTCTTGTCTATGACCGCATTTCCTCGTCCAAATAGACTTAACGATTTTATACAACTAGGCGAAATTGCCTAAACAATATCGCATGCATATTGTTTAGGCAATTTCCCACCCTTTTTCTTATAAGAAAAGGATTTCAAGGGAACGTGGATTTGATGGTGGAGGAGTCGCATAGGAAGGGGAAACATCCTTTTAAGTGCGTCTCCTCCTCCGTCGCTTAAGGGTAGGCAACGTATCTGCAATTGCGGATGTCTACGGGCACCGGTCGCTTCGCCATTTCGGCGGTTTCAGGTGGCCGCTTACTCGTTTGCTACCTTATAATATAAAAAATGCATAATATAGTTGCTAAGCTATACAATTAATCCTCCTGACTTTATTTACTAGGGGCCCGCGTAGCTTCTCATTGTAGAGAACCTTCGGTGGCGGACTAAACTAATATAAAATTTATTTTAAAGATTGTTGGAGTCGATAATGGTCAGAACTCAATTGTTGATAAATAAGGCAATAATCATGAAAGAGGTCGTACCCATTTTAAACATAGACTTTCCATTATGAGATTGTTTAATCAAATTTGCGACGTCGACGGGAGTGCAAATCCAAAAACAAATGAAACACGAGTTGTAGCAAAGCGCCAGAATCTTTGGCATTGTTTGTGCAACTTGTATCGCCTCAGCAGAGCGACGCAAACTTGGGTTTTACTTTAAAAAGCTATTGTGTTTTGCAATGAAATAAACATGAGACAATTTGCAAATATTGCGCAAGTTACTTTGCTTTTGATAATTTAAATTAGTATTTAACATAAATGCTAACTTTTTATGACTGTAGCATTACGGATTGAAATTCAAACTTTGTGAAAAAAACGATGTGTTATAGTTAGATATTGAAATGAATTGAATTTATAAAAAACATAGTTAATTTACACCGACAGGGAATCGAATAGTTTAAAATTGCGTGTTAGGATTCTAAAAAAGTGTTATAACAATTTTGAAAATAGAATATTAAAATTTATCTCTCTCTCTAAAATTAACACAACACAAATCTAAAAGATTTGATTATGTTGTGTTAATTTAGCAAACAAGCTTAAACAGTCTGCGACAGACTTACAGTGTTCGTTTGAAATATTTAATTATAGAGTAGACAGCAAGTAGTGCCTGAGGCGCCTCGCCCAAGACAAATCTACTCGCTAGTTAAATAGTATTTTCAAGAAAAGAATACTTCATTTCGACGACTTACTTTTGTTCCTCGAGTTTTTTTTTCAGTCTGTACCTTCGTTGCTTAATAATATTTTAAAAGCCTAGTGTGCTTGTTTCATTGTGTAAACAGTTACTTCTGTTACTTAGTTCAGATAAAACAAAACAATCACTTTCCTAATTTCATAAAGAAAAAACAATTTCGAGTTACTAAAATATGTAGATCACCTGTTAAATATATGTTTTAATCCTTCAAATTACTCTAGAAACATTGCAAATTAAGTCGCAAAACTCCCAAAAATATGTAATAATAAAATAATGAAGTAGAGTAAAGTATTTTGGGTTGCAAGGAAATATTTCCCACAATATATGATCATTAGAGCGAGTACGTGGGACGCGCGTGACGGCCGCCAGAGGGCGCTAGCGGTGGCAGGTGTTGCAATGAGGAAGGAAATTGCCAATCACGCGCACGGTTACGCCATTTTTAAAAGCTCTGTTCTAACTGAATTGAGATAAATTTTGTCTTTGTTTTTAAATATTTTTACTGATTAAATATCCTTAATAATGCCAACAGTTATTTTAAACCCTAAATATACTTATTTTGCAAACAAAAAAACATCACTCGTTAAGTGATCGTTAAACCAGTCCCTTAATATAAATTTAGTTCCTTAGTGTATGTTTAGTATTACTTTGAGTGCAGCAATAATTATATTTAAATTTAACTTTTACAAAAATAAAACGTTTCCGAATTATTTAAGTGAAAAGTTTAATTTTCCGTATAAAACAGTTAGCTTAAAGAAGCTTTGGAACAGTCATCGCGGAACACTTTTCAGCGTAACTTTTGTTTCAGGCAAAAGTTGCATCATTTTTCAGCGCTCAAGTTATCACGGGCATTAAGGCTCTACGCAGGCTGCAAGCTCGTTGCATTAAACATATGAAGGCGTCCAACTTGGACAAATGTTACGAAAATGTTATTGTAACAAAATCGTTTTGATTTTTATTTACATAGATATTATATTTCAAGAACCAATTAAATTTTATACATGTCTAAGTGTCTTTTCCAAATAAAGTATTGTTATTTTTTGCCAATTTAGTAGCCAAGTCTCCTTTATATTTCCATTTCTTCGCAGATTATTGTAAAAAAGTTGCAAAAACCTAAAATAAGCCACAATTATGACTTACTATGTAACTAAGAATAAAAGAACATTTGTATATTTGTCTACATGGAAATTATTTCAAAGTAAAAGTGAAACTAAATATATTTGTACATACGTTAAGAGAAAACTTTGGTACCGGAGACTTCACTCTCAAACGTCTAGTGTAATGTCTGTTATTAAGGATGAAAAATGAAATAAGTTTTCACATAAATAAAAGTTTAACGCGAGAGGGCGCTGACGTGCAACTTTTACAACAAAGCGACTTTATTGTTTCAACAATTTTCTTTTTAATTCTTTCGTTAACTATTAACAAAATAACTAAACCCTAAGATATTAAAAACATCAAATCATAATTTCTTTTATTTTGGATAACAAACTATATTTTGTTAGTACTTATAAAAACTTAAATGACTAGGGTAAATAAATAATGAGGTTAATTAAATAAATAACATCGAAGCCTATGCTTGTAAGAGAAGTTGTTTCTTTTCTTTTTAAGTTAAAAATGGGCCAAGTAAAGTCATTTAAAAACAATGTAGTTGGTAATAAAAGTCCTTCCTCTAGTCTATTAACAGCTGAACAATCTGAGAGCAAATGAATCCGCTCTGCAATCAGCGGTGCGGAGTGCGATTTGATTTCCTTTCATTTGCCTTGTTTTATTATTCGCTTGGCACTTGTTTTAATATTATTAAAATCTAAGATTAAGACAGCATTTTCTAATTATTTAAGAAGTTACGTAAAATAAATTGACACCGAATTAGGTACTACATGAGGTTTATGTACTCGAAATTAAATTCCCTTCCCGGTTAGGATCGAATATAGTACAGAGAATTTTCTGCCTTGAAGAACATACTCCTTAAAGGCCGACAACGACAACGCATTTGCGTTTGTTTTACGGATGTTCGTGTTCGATGGATCAATCTCAACTAGACAACAAGCTACATATATAATATGTAGTCTGTTGCAAAAATCATTTTTCTACCAAATTGCGCTGTCAGTGCAAAATCATATTTCACCAAAACAAGTCGTCTTTGTACAAAAGTTGCAGTGAAATATATCATTTCTAGAAAGATAAATTAAAATTAAGTCAAATATTGATTGTTGTCACGTGACATGCATTAGTTATAGATAACAGATCGTCATGAACAACGTATAACGCTTAATCCGCGCCCGCCCCGGGTCGTTTAGCCAGATAACGCTAAATTTATACGAAATGATTTTTAACCGTATACCGCCGGCGTCGGTGGGTTTGTGATAAATTGTAGCGCGGCCTAAATTTTGTATGTTTCATGTCGGATTTTATCGGAGCTCTTTTTGTTTGTCCTTATCCGTTATGCATTTGTTCGCGCTTTGTGATTGATTGCGGGACGTTTTGACGTCGAATAAACGTTTCCGTGTTACATCGATTTAATGTACGTAAACTTACTGTCCCTGTTATTCCTTCGAAGAATACTGAGATAGCAATATGTATTTGTTCAGGTTCTTCCACAGTACATAGTAGTTAGGATGTAGCGGTAAATTTAAACGTTAATTTTCATTTAAAGAAAACATCATCAATACTTCACTATACATCTACACTAAGGGGCTCGGAGGCTACCCTAATTTAGAAGCGATCATAAAGACAACGCATGATAAAAAAATTCAGAGCTTATCTTCCTCCATCCATCTATCGCTTACTTCAACTGGACTTGAATGTATTGAAAATATTCGAGACTAGCTGTTGCCCGAGATAGTGAAAGCCTGGTCTAAATCGGTCCAGCCGTTTCGGAGATTACCCGGAACAAACGCGGCTTGCGGACAGACAGACAGACAGACAGCCAGACAAAAAATTTTTAAACGCGATTTTCGTTATTGGCAACGCAAACACATTATCTTCCCGAAATCTGGAATTTTTCCTATGATATTACAACCAACAGTCCGACATCACAACAGTTTGCAAACGAAATAATTTAAAGTCATCGAGTCAACGATGTGAACGCTCTACAATCGTTCCGTGATATATCGAATGCTTCGAGTTGAGAGCGGAGTGTAGCTTTAAAAATGACTTCACATCAATATCAACCGTTATCTCTGTCGCGACTCCATGGTTTAGAACAAACAAAGCATTCCCATTTGATTTATGCACTGACTGTAATGAGGAGCAAACTGTTATTACGTTTGCAACGCAATATATGATTCTTTTATATCATATGGTGGCAAACGAACAAGCGGCCGCCTGAATCCGCCAAAATGGCGAACCGACCGCTGCCCATAAACACATTCTCAGATGCGATGCCTACCCTTATCGACAGAGGAGACGCACTTCATAAGCATATTTCGACTTTATAAACGTCTCCTCCACCGTGAAAACCACTTTCCCTTCCCATCCTTTCCTTATAAGAAAAGGCTGAAAAGGGAAAAGGACTATATTCATGAAACTGTTAATTCGACTTCGATTTTCATTAGCCTTTCTTCCACTGGGTTTAGTATTCAAATACCAAAATCTTTTACATAAATTTTGTAATCTTAGTTAAAGCATCAAAGTTGAAGAGACGAGATTTGGGGATCCAATCCCCTTGCCATGTAAACAAGACTTCGCATGCAGTACAGACAGTTGCATCCTGTGGGACTCCCGAGGGACTACCAACTTACCCCTCGCAAGAAATTAAGGGGAATTTCCGTACTGTTCCAATTCGTCCCAATCTCCCCTTTATAACTCCCGCTTCTAAACAAAAACTTTCACTATGACCTTTAACATCATGCATTAGAGACTAATTTCGAATGATTCAATTGTGTACAGCTTGTTGTAAGCTATATTCAGTCACAATGGCGCAAGTAATTTAATTGATGACGCGTTCGATTTACGAAAATGGATGGTGGGAGGGGGTATTAAAAATTCGTTTACAAAATATGTTCGATTTGATGGTACCCTAAAAGCAAACATTGTGTGCAATTTGTGATTCAAAAAACGATGGAAGAATTGAACAATGTTACAGACTGCATGGCGGAATTAAAAAAAAAAACAACGAGAATATTAGGTATGCATATTATCAATTGCTATAAAAGTAATGTATGTCGTCTCGAAAGTGCTGGTTCTATGCAAAGCGTTAAGTAATGCGATCTCTTAACAAAAATAAAAGAAAAATTGCTAAAGACGAACGTCTACAAATCTATCAACTACTGCTTCACTATCAATAATTGGTATATTTACCTTATGCCTTTGGTAAATGCCATTTTCCATCTATTAAATGAGTGGAAATTAACAAAATTGACTCATTCAGTACAAAATTATTCTAGTATTTTGCCATCCATACATATAAACCGTCTTGTTCTGTCACCCTTCTGTTTGCCAAAGTCGAGGGAATGGTTAAGTATTTTTTCTTCTAATCTAACATACTTAGTAACTGCACTGAAATAAACTTGCCCCATTTATTGTCCCTTTGGGCATACTGTCCCCTGTCGCGTCTCGAGTCGTGACGTCACGCATACACGCAACACGCTTCTGTTTTACGACACTGTTTTTTGATTGGTTGTTAAATTGCTCCCTTGGTGTGTTGCATGAATCATTCGGCATTGGGTAAATTAGAACTAAAAGTAAACTGTTATATTGAACTAAAATATAGTTTTTATTCAGTAATTTAAGTATTGGTCAACTATTACCAACATACATGGTAATTCAATATTAATGGTAACAAAATTCGCAGCGCCATCTATGTAAAACTATATTGGAGTTTAAGGAATTATTAAATAGTTATAGGCATAAATTAAAAGTACATGTTTTGAGTAAATAAATATTAATAAACACGAGATTAAGGGCCTGTCCTATTACTGGCTGATAGAGTCACAGATAGCTTAAAATCCGATATTTCCATCACATATTATACATGTTGGATATCAGACAATTTACAATTCGGTGGGAAATGCCTTTAGTGATATGAATGATCTATATTTATTTCTCATTGATTACTAATTAATAGATAAACTTGGATTGACTGGGCAAGGATATCTTTATTGGGAACTATTAATTAGGTAATCCAACATTCACATTATAATGACAAATGGACAAACAGACATATCGTTGTGATCTTAGTGATCGATTGATTGTCTACGACGGAATTATTCTGTTGACTTCCTATCTACACTTCACTCTTGATTTAAGGCAAAGGATTTATCGCTGCTCCAAACTAACTCTTCATAGTTTATTATATTAAGGGCAATTCACATGAGTTATTTTTTTAATATTTTTTTTACTCCTAAAATAACAACTTATATTTTATTTACTGCCAGATTTAAGGAAATACTTATCTATATTAATATTATAAATTTGTATTTTTGTATGTATTGAAATAACTCAAAAACTACTAGGTCGATATTTCTATTTTTCACCATTAAAAAGCTACGTTATCAGCAACTTTGGCTAGATTTTTTATTTATTTTTTAATATTACGTATGCAAAGTCGTAAGCAACAGCTAGTAATAAACTAAAAACTTGAAATATATTAGTGCTTTAATCCGGCGCGTTGCTGAGTTGCGAAGTGCTAACTAATCTGCATATGAAAGTCGTAAATTTTAATTAACTACTTAATATAAATAACTCTTGCAGTGAGCTGCTCAATAATGAGTTTCGGCGAAACTTTACTTAGTGCAAAGTTTTGCGATAAGCTTGTTAAGACAGTTTGGCAAAAAACAATAAAGTATTTTTCGTTTTGTTAATATTAAAATACAAAAATAGAAAAATTAACAAATCAGAATACTAAGGTTCCTGTTATCTCTATAAACCCAAGTAACTAGATAACTCAAAAACATCTTATCAGTTATTTATTAAAAAAAATTTACTACTAGCCCCCCTTGATCATCGGGCTAGCCCCCTTTAACCTTCCGACTAGATCATTAGTTGCCAACACACATGCTATTTAACACTTTAAAATAAAAAAATACGGCTTTTTTGGTGGATTTTTAGCGTTGCGTTGCGTTTTTGATTTGTTACGCCGTGTGAGTTGACCCTTAATGCTGTCCCTTTGATAGTTGAGATATCTGCCATGAATGGTGTCCATAACTTACACGGGACACTTACGTTTTTGTTATAAAGAGGAAAAATATCGCGATTGATTTAGATCTTCATATTCGCGTTTTTAGATCTGTTCTATTTCCATAAATGTATGGATTAAAATATTTTTTTATAGGTAACTAGCTGTTGCTCGCGACTTCGGCCGCGTGAAATTAAAAAATATAGCCTATGTTACTCACAGATAAATTACCTTTCCAACGGTGAAAGATTTTTTAAAATCGGCCCAGTAGTTTTTGAGTTATTTCAATACATACAAAAATACAAATCTTTCCTATTTATAATAGTAGTATAGATAATCAACGTTTTAATCTTATTTGAAAAACGTTTTATTAAATGGAATAATGACTTGGCACAGATCGAAACTTGTGCTATACTATAAGTCACAATAAAATGTCGAGATTCAAATTCACGATCACAAAATTGGTAAAGTCGGTACCCTTAACCAATCATACTTATATTATAGTTTGGATGGATGTTTTTTTGTCATTACTTATCTCCAGAACGACTATACCGATGTCGTTGAAATTTGCCATAGATAAAAAATAGTTTTAATTCCTTGCGGTTGGAGTCGCGGTCAACAGCTAGTATACAAATGCTCTAAGTAATGAAATTAGATCTATTTTGAATACCTATTATTAAAATAGAATTTCTTAAAGCTTATTTTAATTCTCAATGGTTATAAGAAATATTACCCCATGTTATAAAATGCCTCGAGCTAACAGATGCGACTCGTTCAGAAATACCTCTTTTATACGAGAACCCTATTTATTGTAATTGTTCATTGAACTGTTTTCTTTTACAAAGGGATTAAGGTCATATGTGGGTACGGTTTGGAAAATTAAAAATTAACTTGTTTCATTGGAATCATAAACAAATGACTACACAAATGTTTTTCGAAGATACGAATACTTTCTCCCTTCGTGCCTCTGTAACGGAACGCTTATAGAAAAGACTGTGTCTTATGTTTAGCTAAACAAAGATAAAATATAGATAAAAATAATGTACTACGGTCTTGTATATTAAGCGCATGCCTCCTTACCAACCTGCTTGCCTACATTTTTGACGACGCGTTTGTTAAGTTAAATATTTGTATCATCGCTACTAAATTAAAATATTACATATTTTTACTAATATCTATAGTAATATTAAGTTACGTAAGCTTTTAAAACGATAAATCAAACCATTATCAGAGCATTATCATTTAAAAGTCATTATAAATAAGAAGCTTCGTTGAAATTTTAAACGTAATATTCAGCGATTTAAATTAAACAAATCTAATTTCTGTCCCGGTAGATTATGGAAGTACAACTTTTGCCCACCCCATTTATCATCCCCTGCCAGGCTCGATAATTTCGGGGGTCACAATCGTTTCGTCCAATTTATCGCAGTCGCACCTTGCCTCAGGCTGAGAACAATATCTACCGATACGGTATGTTTATATAATAATAATAATATAGCCTTTTATTCTGAAATTGGATTAAATATAGTCTCTTGTAGTATGTCCCTAATTTCAGCGTGCCTCTTGGCATAGGCCTCCTCAAAACTCTTCCACTGTTTTCTATCTCGCGTAACTTATACGAGAGATACGAGTTACGGTATGTTTATAAAATCTTACTAATATTATAAACTAGCTTTGACCCGCGACTCCGTCTGCGAGGAATCTTAAAAAAAACAAAAGTAAGTAGCCAGCGTTCTTCAAGACTGTCCTCTATATGTATGCCGAATTTCATCAAAATACCTTCAGCGGTTAGGCTACAAACTCTACCAAACATCAATCCATTCATCTAAACTCTTACATTTCAATATTAATAAATAAAATAAGTCTGTTTTTTAAGTAAAAAAACGTTTTAAAATTACAATTACGTGCTATTTAAATTTAGAGAGAATCTACGCACAACCATAAAATAAAACAAAATAAAAAAAATACTAGTAAGATTAAATATCAAGTTTTGCTTCGATAGTCAAAGCCCCAACTCTTGAATTATATATTGTTCTAACAATAGCTCGCTCTTGCCCTCCAGGTGACTATTAAGGAATGCAGAGTACATATTTGAAATAGTTACCCCTAACGTGCACAAAACTTGTGCAGGCTACCCTGCATCCAAATTACCTAAGGGAATAGCCAAAGACCTACACGATATTTGAGATTTACTGGAAACACTTTCGTAGAGATTGTCCAGTTTAAAAGTTTTCTGGAAAATGAGTATAGTACACAATAGTATGCATTGTAAATATAAAATTCAGAAATAGTATCGTTGTGGAACTTTTATATTGATTGTCCATTGTTAAAAGAATATTTTGTAGCCACATCTAGACAACGTAATATCTTCGACATTAAACAAAAGGAACAAAGACCACCCGTCATACAAACCTTGTTACAAGTAATTTCGTTTCAATTCAGACAATATAAATTCTCGATGCGTTTCGATAGTTCCAGCTAAAACATTATTACCAGGCCTGTTTTGAAGTGTTTACGCCAAATTTACCTCATAATTTGAGACAAAGGGATAACGGGTACGCTTCGTTAAGCGCCTGTAAAAGGAGCAATATGAATTTTATTCGAGATGTTGCTATTTGGAACGGGCAGGCGTTTCCGCGCCCAAACAATAGCGGTGTTATGGTTAGTTGGAATTGCTTTGATAAAGCTTTTCATTGCCTTATTTGTAATTTTGTTTAAAACAAAGATTATACAATGACTAGACAAATTGTATAATCTGAATATGTTTTCATAATAGCAAAATAATACTACGATTTTTAAAATATAAATTTTATTTGAAGTTAATTTAAAATGCCATTGTCCGCGAATTATTTTGTTTGCTTAATTGCTGATTATAAAAAGCCGAACTGGGGTCATTAATTTGGGGCCCGATCTCGTCGGGGACCTTTTTAACGATTCCAGGGGTCATTTAACTAAACGTATTAGTCCGGGGAAAGGGTGGGGACTAATCAAGTGTAAATATCTAATGTTTTTTATTTTGCTCCGACGTTGGGGCAAAATACGAGGGTTGGTGACATTGAGACGAAACAGTAATGTGTATTTTTAATGAATATTACATTTTACTCAATTAAATATGAAAAAAAAAACCTTACAAGTTAATGCGAACAGCTTCGTTTCTTATAAGTGTTATTGGACTCAAATAGTCTTGTAGGCAAAAAAGTTTCTATATATATTTAAATATTAATAAGAGTTATAAGCTGTCCCTAATTTTCAAAACCCTATAACATAGTATGTTTCAAACATCTTAACATAAAGTCACCATAACATTAATTCTTACAATTTTAACCCACGTTAAACAAATTCTCAAATGTTAGACCAAGCGAAAATGGACTCTCAGTTATTATATTTTTTTCTCAAACAAAAAGTGCAAGCAATTACTTAAAAGCCCAAGTCGGGTATTCAAGTTGAATGCAAATATAAAAAGATTTCAGACCCCTGCTCTCCGCTCCCTTGGGCAAAGGAAAGTGAGGGCAGAATTAAAATTATAACGAACGAAATATTTCGACGAGGTCTGCTTTTTGAGGGATATTTTTTCTACAGAGTTTTATTTGCGTACACGTGTTTTATCGTGTTATGTTAGAATAAGGTACTATCTACCTTTGAAGCGTAAACTCTTAACAATTTCAAAAGTAAGAAAGTTTAATGATAACTTGAAATTTCTAATTAAAAGTAGAGACTAAAATAAGTAGTTTCTTTTTAAATTAACAAAATAAAACAAATAAAAAGACATCGAAATATAAATTTCTATATCTTTTCGACTTTAAACTTACTTTGGAACTGAATTTCCGACTGGTCTCAATTTATTTTTGCATTATACGAGCTGGATGGGGCATTAGCATCGGAAAGTGATAATTCTCCACATTATGTGCCCCGAACACCCGGCTTACCGATCTTTTTCAAATTTCATTTAATCGATTTTAGTTCATACCAGTGCAGAACTAGCTCGACATAGACTCAGCTTGGCATTGGTACAAGAATGGTAAGCATTATTTCAAAATTCTTATTTCATACAAGAATATAGGGAGCCACTAGAAATTCTACTAACTAAATAATTGAGCCTACATGTATAAAGATCAACCTTCGCTCTTACATCAGTCATCATCATCACCAGCTCACTATATGTCGCCACCGAGGGGCTCGGAGCCTACCCTAAGTAAGGGTGACTAGGCCATAGTCATCCACACTAGCCCACTGCGGGTTGGTTGACTTAACACATATCTTTGAATTTCTTCGCCGATATGTGCAGGTTGCATTGCGGTGTTTTCCTTTACTGTAAGAACGTTGGGTAAATTATGTACATATGAAAATTCAAAAAAATCGAAAATCACATTGGTACATGGCGGGATTCGAACCCAAGACCTGTAGATTACAAGTCAAGGGCTTAATCACTGAGCCACCGACGCTCTTCATATCATCAGTCATATCAAACCATAAATTTGATTTTGGATAAAAAACCGTTGACTCTTCACAAGATGAAAGCAATCGGAAGAAACGCAAGCCAACAGAACGCAATAGTTGGAGCGGGCTCGGCACACCTCCGTAGTTTCGCTCGAGTGTCAATTTTCCACGCGATAACTCCACGATTCGACGCTAATTTAAAAGTTTTCCTGCTCTTTAGACGGACCATTACACCGCGCCCGCAACCGCCCGCACCGGCCCGATTTATGTTTACGATGACTCTTTAAACACTTCTCATAGCCTGGTATTTTAGCAAGTGGAGCGCGAAATAATATTAATAAAAGATTATTACTACAGACTAAATAATAATACTTAAAAATGCCATTAACTTTGACATCAAATGATATTGCTAGAGAATTAAATAAGAGAATCTATTAACATATTGGGATAAAATTTAATGTAACCTACAAAATTATTGTCATCTTTACAAAAACTTAAAAAGATAAATAGTAAAATGTATTTAAACATTAAACGGCTTGTATAAAACCAAGCTTCTTATAAAAGACTAGCTCCCATCTCTTGAGTTTCATAATCGGAGCGTCATTGTCCACTTTCCTACTCCGCTTGTATTTCCTGAAGAAGTTTGCGTCGACTTTGAATCGTTGATCGGAGTTCTCTCGTCGTGGCAACGACGTCGTAGTGTCGCTCTGCGTCTGCTGCCGGGGATAGAAGAACCATCTCTTCGAACCAAATCTATCCTTTTTAAGGATCTCTTGTACCTGGTCCTGTCGTTTCTTCGTTGCTAGGAACTTGGTTGCGCTCTTCTTGTGTTTACTGGCTGTGAAAGATATAATCTCATTTATGAAAAATTACCAATTTCACTTACATCGCTTTCTTCTTAACCGAATTCTCTTAAATTATCTTATCCTTCATGTCCTTATACTCATATGTCATATTTAGAAGTTAAGTTAGCATGGTATGGGCATATTATGAGGAGAGATGAATCGCATGTAAGAAGAAGGACGTTAGTTAAAAGTGTTACAGCTGTAGAGGTAGACCGAGTAAGAGATGGATGGATCGCGTGAAAGGTGACATGATCAAGGACGGAGTAATGACTGAGATGGCGGATGATAGAGTTATTCGGAAGTAAAAAACCTGATGCACTGATCGTACAGGAGTAGGATAAGGTAGGGGAGATAATGATAAAGTTTCCTTACTCATTCAATAAAACAATTTCAGCCTTACGTGTGAGGTATAAAACTCTAAAGGCATCTAGAATCCCGGGCTCCTTCAGACTAAGGTCGTGTTGTCGGCCGGTGGTGCAACTAGGCGAGCGACTCCGGGACCTTGATCTGGACCTCGAGTGTGTTCGAGACCGGGAACTCGAGCCGGTCCTACTCGGAGACCGGGATCGCGCCTTGCCTGTACGATGGTGTCGTCCTGTCCTGGGAAAAGCATTACATACTTAGGACAAGGAATGTTAGAAGTTTTGGATTTACTCTTTAAGTAGATATATATTATAGATACTATTAAGAGTCTCGTACACCTTTGACTAAACTATCGCACACCTATTTAGTCTAGCTTTGATTCCTATGAGCTTATATAGAGTTGCGCATACTACTCGATTTTTAGTTGTGCAGCTAAACAGTTGAATTGGCTGCGAAACAATCGACAATCGCACTACAGTTGTGTGATAGTTTAGTCAAAGGTGTGCGCCCGTTCTTAAAAAGATAATGAGAAGTTATTATAATAATTATATAGTTATAATAATAATATTATAATATTTTGTACCTATTCGTCTGGGTAGTAATGAGTGTTATTATTTATTTTAAATTCATAACCTAAGAATAAAAACATGAAACGGGGAAAGCTCCTATTCAGTACGTTTATAAAGCATTTAAAAGCTTTAACACAAACACTGGTAGAACTTTTTAATTCTGATTTTAACTTTTTTAACTGGTGCAGTTTTCACGCATTTGATACTGATTTTAGTTTGAGCTCTTACAATTTTTTTGTAATTTTATGACTGAATTTAGTTGGGAAAATACTTAATCCTTTGGGCGTATTCATAGTTTGAAATTTATTTACATCAAAAGCATATAAGTAAGCTAAGCTAAGCTAAGCTAAGTAACGGAAGAATAAAGTACAAAAACATGAAACACTAAAACGGTTTAATTATACTTCACACTAATATTATAAATGCGAAAGTTTGGATGGATGGATGTTTCTTACTACAGATGTAGATAGGCATAGATGTAGAACATAATCTGGGGAAACACATAGGTTACTTACTAAGTATTTTATTTTATTATTTCGCGCGGACAGAGTCACGGTAAAAAGCTAGTTTACGCATAAATTGGTATCAAACTATTTTTTTATTGAAATCTTATAAATAACATAAATCAGGCATTGTCTTGTACGTGATTTGAATAAAATTTCATTTCTTATTTTGGACATTTTAAGAATTGTTATCGCAAATAATGGAATACATTTATACAACGCAGCGTGGGTAGGCCTCCCGCAATATGGACCAATGACCTGGTTAAAGTTGCGGGAGTATCCTGAATGTGAGAGGCACAGGATCGTTCACTATGGAGTTCGGAGGAGGCTTATAGTGGGCATCACATGGCTGAGAGGATGAGAGTTATATGTTTGAATACCTCTTGAGATCTCGATCCTCCTTTAACTGTCCCATTTCATAATACTCCCTGTAACCGTCGCCCTGGTTACCATACTCCGCGGTCGGGGGTAATATAGGCGAGAATTGTGCAGGATAACTGTACGGATAGTTTGCCATTTTAATGTAGAAGTAGTTAATAAATTAAAGTTTTCTTCACTATTACAAATAAATTATTATTTCTTTGTGTATATTTTTGTACTGACAATTTGAACTTTCAACATGATTTGTCATTTGTCAAATTCTTTACAGAGGTTTTATTATAACTGCATGTTTTTATTATAATCAAAACTTTTAAATTAAATACGTTTCAGAATTATTAAAAGGGAAAGTAGCAAAAATATTATTTATGTCTTTTATAATTATCCTTCATTAGGATTTGGACAAAAAACTTTCCGATTGAGAGATTTGTAATCGAGAACAATCGGAAAGTAAGATAAATTATAAGTCGATGAATATTTAATGACTCCTTCCATTAGAGGGTTTTGAGTTTGTGGAACACTTTTTAAAAGAAAAATTCAACCACTTCTCACTAAAGTTGAAAGAAAAGTACGCTGATATAAAGTTACTAGATGTGGCCTTACTTTAAGATTTAATTTCATTAACTAATACGATACATTTTTCATCGTACCAATACTAGCGTAAATTTAACTTACACGGTTACATAAAATGGAAAAACCCCGACCAATAAAGTTGCATAATTAAAATGGCGGGCAAACAACGTTAAAATTACCCCGAACTGGCAAATGGAACCGCCAACCCAGTTCCCTTTGAACCACATTTAATCAAATAACCGGTAAAGCGGAATCAAGGGTAAACACACTATACCGGAAGTAAACAAGCTTTCGGGTAAAAAGCACCATTCAAAGTTGCATTCGAACCTTGTGCAAAAAATGTTCGTAGTGCACTAATTAACTGAAAACGCTACCTGTCAGGGCAACGTACGGCATAATTTCATAAAATGTTATAACAGGTACTTATTGCTTACAATCCAAAATAAACTGTATCTGCAATGACATAAGATGGTTTTTAGCTTGATGTGTTTCTTTGCGCATTTTGCCAACTTTCCTGTAAGAGCTTTCTAAAAAAAAGTAATGAAAACGCGTCCGCGACTGCGATAATGTGACGTCAACGGAAACGAATTTATGGCTATATTCGTTCCAGTAGAGTTAAAGGATATATCGCTATTAGTAACGTTTATTGCTGTTTTTGCTATTAAAACAAATACATACATAAATAGAATTAAATAAAATTAACAAATTAAAAATTAAAAAAACAAAATTTCGTCAGATGTCATAGTCTAGACAGAACACAAAGATTACTTACTAAGTTTTTTTTAATTCCGCGCAGACGGAGTCTCAGGCGAAAGCTAATATATGATGAAGTATTATGACACACAGTTACTTAGCTGGTATTAAAAATTTGTAACGATCAACAGGCCATTAGTCCCAGATAAATAAAATTGAATTTTATTCAAAGCGTAATTATTCATTGATACAAATTCATTTACTATTAAAAGGTTGATAACACTGTAAAAGTTTATTCTAATCAATGTTACTTGTTATTTTCAGTGCATCTGTTATCAAAATCGATTAAACAAACCGCCTGGGGCTATCATTCTTACAACTAATTATAAATTCTATGGTCTAGTGAACACGACAGAGCAAAAAGCTATTTGACCAAATCCCTCCTGCAGAGGTCGGCCAGATCAACGTACTGTAGGGGTGACTCAAGAGGTCCTAAAATACTGCTAGAATCTAAGCTGCAATTACTTTAGGATCTATAATGTTTGTTTTGTTACCATATGGAATTAATTACCACATAAAAATACTTAAATTAATAAGACCCTTTTCTAATAACTCTTTTTTTCATTATTTTATTTCATTGTCTGTACAAAATTTAATTCGCTAAAAGATTAGTAGATGAAAGTCTGTTATTTACCAATGTTTTATGAATTACGAATTCATTATTTCGTTCTGAAATATGACGCTTGTTCTAGTGCCAAATAAATTTTCCAACTAATTTCTTTTCAAGTCTTTCGTCACGGAAGTTTTCATTACAAGTCCACGAGTTGGCACTCAGGCATCCTCCGCACTCTAATGACGCGCCTACCATTGTACCAACATTTTCATCCGAACTCGCATGAATATGGACGCAAAGTCTTTGTACAAATCCTCCCTCTTTCCTGTCAAAAGACCAACATAAAAATACACCAAGAAAGAACAAAACAAGCGAATAACAACCTTAAATCAAACGAATAAGGTGAAATGATATGTCGTGTGTAAGTTAAATAAATTGGCAAATAGATTGTTTATTTACATTTCATTTTATTTTTACGCGTTTTTCCGTCCTTTCATAGCAGCCTATTCAGACGGAAAGTATTTTCGCTCTAATTGAATCCTACCTTATTACTCAAACGAAATTCACTCAAAATATTCATTCAAAATTAAAAATATATCTCGTAAATTGGGTCAGCAGTATGCTTGATTTTTTATTATTTCTACATGCATGTTGCCCGTTTTTCGATTAACACCGGTCATTAAGCAAAATTATGTTTTTTGTAGTTTTTAGTAGTTTAATGCTTTCAATGTAATTTCGTTATGCTTTTCACGAGTGAAATATTTTAAAAATTCAATAAAACGTACTTTTCAATCATAATCATAATATTATAAATGCGAAAGTTTGGATGGATGGATGTTTGTTAGAGTTTGTAGCCTAAACGGCTCAAAGGATCTCGATTAAATTTGACATAAATGTAGAGGACAGAGTGGAAGAACGCATAGGGTGCTTACTATTGTTTTTTTAATTCCATGCGGTCGGAGTCGCGAGCGAAAGCTAGTATCTAATAATAATTACTTTCTTATATTTTTCAAGTGAGTACTAAATTAATCATATAAGAATTGCCATAGAAACGTACTTCATTTGTTTTCATTTCATACCAAAAATGTTCGACTTTCAAATCTTATGATCACATAAGGCCTACTTTAACGGTCAATGATACGAAATCCACTTAAATTAATTTCAACGTTTAAAAACCTTCTGAAATACCCACATACTTCAGAAACACTTTACCTTATCGTAATGGAACCTGCAATTAGTATAAGGCTGAAATCTTAATCAAAGCTACATTACTTGGTAGAACTTAATTGCGTCTTGAAATCTCATTTAATGGCTTCTTGGCCTACAAGTAATATTTGAATATGGGATTTGGTAGTTATTTTGTGTAGCATCAAAGAGAGACGTTAAGGTAATTGATAATTGTAAATCATTCGAGTAAAATTAAATATTTAGATTTATAAATGACTTACTGCCATACTCAGAGACATAAAAAATTGATTAGTAAAATCACACTGATCCTTAATCACAATTAGCGGTAAAAAGCACACTTTGATTGGTTCTGCTAATGGTAAATCTTTTCATTAATGCTCATATAAAAGGACGCTTAGTGTACAATAAGTATGAAAGATGTACAGTAGAAGACTGCTTCAGTAAAACTTTAAAACACAATGCTTTTTAATTTAATTCCACGGAAAGGTAAGATCTTAAATCCAACTTCAAAATGAGCTCATTCATAAGTAGCGTTATAAATTTCTTTGATATAAAAAAACAGTTGTTATAAATAGAAAAGCGCTTTGAGAAAATAATGAGGAAAACGAAAAGCATCAATTTGAACACGCAAAGCTCTACTCCATTACCTGACGTCTTATTACGTACCGGCTACATTATTATAACGTAATATTATCTCATCTACGAACACGAAATGTTTAATCATCTATATTTTTTCTATTTATTCCATTAATATGTTTTACTTTAGCTAATTCTAATTATATTTAACTAGTATAAGATTTATAAAATATGTATTATATGTAAAATAGGCGTATTTTGATAAATAGTAAAATGGCATGAATGTTGTATGTGCCCGATATAACTAGCACATTGGTAGGGCGGCCATCTTGTAAACTGGGGGTTCGATTCGAGTCGCGCACCCTGCGCACGCGGTCATATGCTCTGTGGAACTTACTGCAATATCATAATAATATATTATAAATACGGATTGAAGTATTGAGAATTACAAGTACACTAATTATTAAGACAATTATTTTGTTGAAATATCCGTGTACCACGCTTACACGAAGTTGTCAGAAATTTACCCGAAAATGCCTGATGTTAATTGAAAGACATCCAGTCTATATTTTTTTGAATAATGACTACAAGGGTTGAACATTAGAATCTTTAAATTCAAACTCGAGTATTGTAAAAATGGTTTTGTCGATCGGTACTACGAATTTCGTAGTGTCGGCGTAGCTAATTGAAAAGTTTCATTCGATTCATTGCTACGACAAATGGAGTGAATGCTACGAATTGAAACAGAATCGAAAGTCTCGAATGCTACAAGAAACGAATTGCACTTGGAGTTCTCAATGCGACGGGAATTTTTCTTTACATTTAGTTGTAAAACAATTCAAAGTAACTTTGTTGTAACTGGGTAATCAACTCGGGTTAGTGATGCTTTTGATATTAATGTTGAAATGCTAAACAGAACTTTTCATACTCATACTTAATTTTGTAAATCTATAAATAATATAAATCTATAAATAAATCTATATAAAAAATAAATAAATCTATAAATAAAAAAATAAAGAGGTAATTTATATTGAAGGATAATGAACCGATTTCAAAAATTCTTTCGTCATTAGAATTAGTTACTAGTACTAATTTTAGTCCCTTTCCCTTTCCACCCTTTTCTTAAGAGGAAAGGATGGAAAGGAAAAGTGGATTTGACGGTGGAGGAGATGCATAGGAAGGGGAAATGTCCTCTTTATGTGATGCTCCTCCTCTGTCATATAAGGGTAGGCAACGCATCTGCAATTGCGGATGTTTAGGGGAAGCGGTCGCTTTCCATTTCGGTGGATTCAGGTGGCCGCTTGCTCGTTTGCCACCTCATATTATAAAAAAAAAGAAAACGACCTAACGTAACATAGCCTATATTTTTATATTATTACATCTACGGGAAGGGTAACATATGTATATTAGTTAAATGTATATTTTAGGTACCTAGGCGAAGCTGGGAAGGATCGTTAGTTTACTGATAAAACAACATTTAACAATAAACATTATTGTTTCTCTCAGTATATTAAAATGTTCGTCGTTTTACTGACGCTTGTAAAATGTTTATAGCACCCGCGTGACGTATACTAGTGGCCATTAATGTCGAAATTATTTGAGATATGTTATTATTTATCATACGTAAGACATTTAGAGTGTACTCTTTTATAACGTGAAATATTTTATGTAGTTCCAGATTTTGATAGAAAGAAGATAAACATTTTTTAGTCAGGGACCTGGGGTGCGCGTATATTTAGATTTCATAATTTTACAATGTTTGAACCTAAATTTACATTTAAATCACAGAAATATCACAAGTTTCTAAACCTACTTTTAAAACAGTAAAAAAAACTAATTAAAATGGACCTGGACTAGAATACATAGAAGATAAACGTTAATTACCACATAGAGAAACACAAGACATTAACTTACAATAGTTATAAGTTTGACAAAATAAAGCAAACCTGGAAGTAGGGACTAAATCATCCCTGCGTTGGTTTTCAGCTGACCCCTTTAATACAACTAATTAAATTAACAACAAACAATAATTAACCCAATAAAATAACCTAAGCACAATCATTATAGTTTAAAATTGTTTAATCTGTTATCATTTTTATAAAAATTGATCTGTTATGTCTTATTTACAGAATGAATTAAAGGATAAAATCATGAAAACACGGTAAAAGTGAAGGATTACATTCTCAAACTGAACACACAAAATTTACACTAAATTAGATTCCATAATTAAGTAACACTCAATCTCAGAGTGCCTTTAACACAGGTTTATGCTATATTAATTTTTCATAAGAATTACTCTCGTTATAACTATCTGAAGCATGTTGTGCTGAAGGGCACTTGATATCAAAGCGAATTGTCAAGCACTTCTAATCCCTAATTGCATCGAAAGCTATGCAAGAAATCGTTTGTACTTCAAAGTTTGGATTGTAAACTACAATCGCTTGAATGATGTAAGGGACATGTAAGGAAATACCCATACTTCGGTGTGTTTGTTTGCAGAAGCAAATCAAACAGAGTTAATAATACTTTTTTTGTGAATGATCTCTACGGATGTATGTATAAGTTGACCCTATACGCCTTTTTTCCATAATCATATACTAAAATGCGAAAGTTTAGATTGATGGATGGATATTTGGTAGAGTTTGTAGCCTAAACGGCTGAACTGATCGATTAACTTTGGTGTAGATGTAGATGATAGTCTGGAAGAACAAATAGGCTATTCACTTTTTTTTAAATTCCACGCGGACGGAGTCGCGGACGAAAGCTAGTTATTACAATAAATAAGGATGGTACTTTGACGCTGAATGTACAATTAAGTCGTTTTATCACTATCTATTATGAACAGTTTATACAATGATCCATCCAAAATTGGAAGCGAATTCAATTTTTTGACTCTACAATTATTGTATCCCCCATTTAAGTACTTATTCACATCATGCATTAACAAAAGCGAAAGCTGAAAAACGTCTCGTTCAACGTTGGTTCTCTTTTTTAAAGTAAACAATTGCCATGTGCAGTTTGTCAAATCAAAGGACTCTTGAAGGACTTTCGTTTTTATTTGCATCGCTCCGATGTTCCAGCCACTCGATTTCATTACAGCACGTAACAATACAAATTGATGGTAGACGCTTCATTTATTCTGTGAAAGGGAATGTAATGAAAACGTTCGATGAAATGAAATTGAAAATATAACATTGCAATAGAAAGTTCTAGCTTTCGTCCGCGACTCCGTCCGCGCGGAATTCAGAAAAATGTAGTAAGTAGCCTATGTGTTCTTTTTTTTCTTTTTTATGATTTTTAAAAACAGCGCTTGACCACGATTCCTTCACACTATGTTCTACATCTGTGCCAAATATAATGGTGATAAGTTCAGCAGTTAAGGCTACAGACTTTAACAAACATCCATCTATCCATGCAAACTTTCGCATTTATAATATTAGTAGTTTTTGACATTGGTAGAGACCGATTTAACATCTTCGCACGAATGGGTCGGCTCGCCCAGTATAATACGACGACCACACAGAAAACAGGCGTGAGCTGGCCGCTTGCTGGTTTGTCACCTTGTAATATAAAAAAATAGTAAGATAGATAAGATTTCATTAGATAAGAAAAGCAATGTTTCAAAAATGTTGCAAATAACCATACCCAAGCAGGTTAGCTAATATTGTTTTCTCTGTATCCATCAATAAACACAAGGAAAAATATTAAAAATATACGATAAACGTAATCAAATGTGACTTCAGATTTTATCATCTTGATTTTCCTTGTATTTAAACAACATGTTTACAAACATGTGGCTTATAAAATAAATACGCGTTAAATTTGTCAAAACGTTCCGCATTCGGGCGACACGGGTCGCCTTGACAAGGGAGCGTACGAGCGTACGATCTTTAATCCTTTTGTATTTTGAATAAAATGAAACAGAATCATATAATAAAATAGTTCTTTATAAAAGGAAAGACAAAGACAGAAAGACATGTAGTTGAGATAGACAAGGTCCTAATTACAGCAGATATGGTTACTGGGATTTAGTGAGTCAAGTATGTCCCTTACAAAGAATCTATCCAAGGATACCTTGAATTTTCCCCAATATCGAATTGAAACAGAGTTAATAGTAGGATATGAGACAAGTTAGAACTTAGAAGATGAATAGACAGTTCTTTTTAATGAAATGCAGAAACAATGCCTGTTCTATAGGTATTTGGTAGTTCCTTAGTATTTAAACTTCAGGAAACATAGATTTCACGATACAAATCCTGTTATTTATGAATAACAAAGAAACGCCTCGAGCGAATTGTGTTGCGGCATTTTTTGCGAGATTAGTGACAGCGTGATATATGATACGGGAATAATTTTTCTTCGTCCGCGTTAAGTGGGGCGCACTTACTTTGAACGTTAATACCGCCAAACATACGTAAAAAAAGACTTCTTTTTTAATTAAATACTACTATGACTAATGGGAAATACACAATACCTTTATAAGAAAGGATTTTTTTTATAAGATAACTAGCTGTTGCCCGCGATTCCTTCGTCTACGCAATATTAAGATAGAAAAGTAGCCTATAATACGCCCGTCTATGTCAGCTACCCTTCAATGAAAGTCCGGTCGAAATCGGCCCAGCCATTTCGGAGATTACCCGGAACAAACACGGCTTGTGGACAGACAGACAGACAAAACATTTTTAAAAGCGATTTTCGTTATCAGCAATGCAAATACATCATATTCCCGAAATCTGGAATTTTTCTTTCGATATTACAAACAGACACTCCAATTTTATTATATGTATAATGTATAGATATACGAGCATAAGATAGCGAAACGCCCGTTGTCCATAGACATTCAAAATGGAAGCCTTGCCTACCTTTAATCAACGGAGAAGACACAGAAAGAAGATATTTCACCTTCTTATGCGCCTATTTACCATAGCAACATATACTACAATATAGTTAAGGATTAATCTAACTTCATCTTGCTTGGCTTATGTTAATATAATCATAATGTTAATGTTAGATAATTATAATAACAGAATTACGGGACTATGTAGACTCCTTTGGTCACGTGGCATGTTTGTTTTAGTACTGGCGTGTCATAAGCGTGTCAGCGGGATAATCGTTTGTTACCATGTAAAAAATTGTATCTTACTAATATTATAAATGCGAAAGTTTAGATAGATGGTTGGATGTTTGTTAGAGTTTGTAGCCTAAACTGCTAAACGGATCTCGATGAAATTTGGCATAGATGTAGAGCATAGTCTAGAAAACCGCATAGGTAACTTTTTTAATTCGCGAGAGAGTCGCGGACGAAAGCTAGTAAACTATTAATACATGTATATTGTTGGTTTTCTAGTTATAGTTTTAATAAAAAACATCTTACATGTACATGTAATCTTCCTCAGACTTGTTATAAGAATCGATCTCAAAGACAATGTTTCTCTATGTAGCAGTTAGCAACGATTACGTTTTATGGACGCTTTTACTCCTTAAATGTTTATTACCTAAAGTGCTACCAATAAAGTTGGTACTATAACAATTTATTATGTTATTGTACCTATCTTTTATATAGTTGCATATTATTTTTAATATCGATCGACAACAAAATTTGTAAATTTAAATGCGTTCTAAATTGCTTGATAAAATTAAGAAGTTTTTTAAGATATTTTATAGTATTAAAAATACTGTTGCTCGCGACTTCTTCCGCGTGAAATCAAAAAATAAAAAAATTATATAGCCTATGTATACTCAACGATAACGTAGCTTTTAAGAGATGATTTATTTTTAAATCGGCTTAGTAGATTTTGGGTTATTTCAGTACATACTAAAATCCGAAAATACAAATCTTCCCTGTTGATATTACTGTAGATGAATAAAATATTTTTACAATAACTGCGTACAGATGCGACCCGTGTCACGTCATCAAAACCCGCCGCGTGAATCCACGTCACGTTTATTAACAGTTCAACTGTCTACATTCACAAACTGTTTTCTAATACCTGAGTTCGTGGACTACCTCAAGATTAGGCCCAGCGGTTTTAACGCCTTATTATAACGTCAAGTCCATCAGTTGTCTATGTTATAACATTTATATTAATGTTCTAATGCGGGTAAATACAATATTACGGCCACCATAATCGCAATGATGGATAGCGGGCAACGTATTACGTCTCAGCTATAAATCATTACGTGAAGAGACAGCGGCAAAAAGTTACAGAAACATTTTCTCGTTACACGGGAAACTAATTTCGTTTATTTATTTATTTTTTTGTATACCTATTTGGAAACCAATCATTGAAGACGTAGGCGATTTTCTTAGTTATTAGTGAAGAATGTTACTGGTTCCCACATTCCGAACTAGCGGGAGTCGAAATAACAGTATGGATCCTTTAATTTAGGGGTAGCGAACCAAAGGCATGAAACAATATTTTAGGCACACCAAAGGCCACAAAATTAATTATGCACTACGAAAAATGAAGTAAGAAGGAAGAATGGAGCGGATAATCAGCGCAACGTTATTGATTTTACCAAATAATCACAAAGTCAAACTTTTTATTTAGAAATATTTCAATAAAGGTTCACCACCTCTGCTTTAATCCTTGTATCAAGATGTCATTTGTTTTTATAGGTTTATTTTCCACTAGTTTTCGCCCGCGACTCCGTCCGCGTGGAATTAAAAAAAACAATAGTGAGTAGCCTATGTGTACCAGACTATCCTCTACATCTATACCAAATGCCATCGAAATTCGTTCAGCCGTTTAGGCTACAAACTCTAACAAACATCCATCCATCTAAACTTTTGCATTTATAATACTAGTATTAGTATGAAGTATGATAGAAGTGTATTCACTCTTTTGAAATGCTTTATAACTGACGTAATATGTTACGTCATAAATTGTTTAATTCCTTTAGAATTTAATGTATAACGAGATGTTTTAATAAAGCTGAATATCTCTGATTTATGCGTAAAGTTACGACCAACTTGTTACAATACCTTTTTTGTTTCAACATAGAGAAACATTATAATGTTATTTACAAGTTTAATCAGTACTTTGTAATCTTTTTTAACGACTTACTCGAAACTTTGTAACTACGTATCGCTTAATTTATAGTTGGAATGTCTTAACATAAATTATTGAAAATAGTATCTAAATAAATACAAAAGGTCTTCATATAAACATAGACAATAATTCAAATACAATTTAGCCTATACATACGTCTACAATAACAAGAGCCGAGCGCGGATTTTTAACAAATCATGGTTATTGAAATATTCTTACGCGTAAGCGAAATTCGACCTTGATCAATAAATAATAAAGTATTTAAACCAAAAGTAGTGGTACATTTTTGTGATGAAATATATAACCACGTTGACGTCCACAATATCAAACAGTTAAAACACGTGACTAACTAAATAGTGTCTAACTTCATTCTTTGGAAAAACTCTTTAAAGACGGCTTAACTCATGTATGATCGTATGGTGACGGCACCGACTAGTGTGGAGCCCGTGTGGGTCCATCTTATGAGTGTGTTTTGCTGTCTTCGGTCGCGTTGTACCTCGCTGCGAGATTTCGTAATACAGTTTTTTCCTTTCATATAACCCGTTTCCTGATAATTAATTGTTATGATTATGAACTCTAGAACTGGAACCATGATCAAATGAACATTTATCTCATTACAAAGCAAGAAGCACCAGAGAATGAAATTAAAACATCGCCTATCCAACAGGTCTCTCATAAAGCATGTCTGGGTACCCAAAAAGATATCTTACAATAGATTTATATAGACAATTTCGCAGAACTTACGCTTAGCCATTGTAACAAGATTTCGGGAATAAAAAAGGTCGTCAGTGAAACGTTCCTCTGTCTAATAAATCACTTTACATCTCTGCTAGGAAACTTTTCAATTACGAGCCCGGAGCAAGGACTTAAAGAAGCGCGAAGATTTAATTTCGGATATGGCAAAATAATTTAGTGTTTCTATTTTTGATTATGGAAGAAATACAAACACATTTGCAACGGTGGTCAAAATTCACTAATTTTATTTATGAAATTAAATTGTTAATAATTTTTTCTCTTATATTCAAAAATACCGATATCGAACATGCATAATAACGTTAATATAAATTCAAGGTACATAAAATTTCACCTGACTTTGACAAATCAATTTAATAAATGTAACTATTACCAGCGCCCAGAAAGTTTACCGATAACACTCTCCTACTAACACCAATGGCGTCGTGCGCTTGTCTGCTCAGGATTGTTAATCAACGCGTGACGTCATTTGGCCATCGGCACATCTTGTACACACGAGTAATAAGATGTGGTATAAAATTGCCGCATCCAATATAATTTTCGTAGATCGATAGTAATAAGAGTTGGCCCGTAGCAATCTTAAGAAACACAGAAAGCGGGATTCTTAATAGAAATTTGAATAAAATCAATTTATTTTAACGCGGCCCGCGTTTATCGCCTTTAATAGATTGCTGTTTCAGAAAAAAAACTCCCACTCTTCCGCGACTTTCTTTGTAAAACTTATTAAATAGAATGGCACATTGTGTGCCAGTTTTAGGGTCCTCGCGTAAGATAGAGACATTTTATTGGAAACCGCAATGTACTTCAATTAGTTTGGAAATTCGGGTTTCGAATTTAATTCAAACTTTCTTAATATAAATTGTGCTCGCTTGTATAAAAAACATAGATATTGAATTTTACTTTCTTCAGAGCGGACCTTTGACTAAACTATTGCACAACTGTTGTGCGATTGTCGATTGTTTAGCAGCCAATTTAACTGTTTAGTTGCACAAAAACGAGTAGTGTGCGCACCTCCATATAAGCTCCTAGGAATCAAAGTGAGACTAAACAGTTGTGCTTAGTTTCAAATGTGCGCAAGGTCTTAAAGTTTGAATTAAATTATTAATAAAAAGTTAATGACCGCCTTTAAATAGTTATTAACCACACCATTCATAAATTAGAAAAAAAAAGTATATAAACACGCTAATAAATTGCAAAATGTAAATATTAAAAAAATAATACGGAACCCTTAAATTTTCAATCCCAACTCAATCTTTAAAAACCACACACGCTCATTACTTGAGAGTGTCGCCGACATGCGTTTAGATTTTTGTTTCATTTCGAGGAGTTAACTTGAAAAATAAAATCTTTTAGCTTTCAACGAGTCTTTCTCTAAGTTAAAGAAAATTGAAACATGCTTCGTACAGAGTTGTATTTGATAATGGTTCCATTAGAGATGATATTTAACACAATAAGAGACAAGACGATAGAAACTTCTCTACACAAAATATTGAATTGTAAAATAAAGCGTTTAATAAGATTCTTATTTACAAATATAAGTTCCTAATAATTTTACTTCTTATCATAGTATGCGTAAGCTTATTTAGATGGATGGAATGACGAATGAAATTGTGCGTTGATGTATATAGTCTGTAAGAACATATATGCAATTTATTTAGTCTATAAATTCCGTCCGGTCAGATTCGCGGGAAAAAGCTAGTAAACTTTTGTTCAATCTAAAGCATTATCATTTTTACCAAAGAAACCAGCTGTCTTTTGTTTTGTTGTGACGCTTAAGCTAAAAAATTACCTTTAAATACCCATTATATCCACTACAACATATTTAAAAAAGATACAACAGTATTGAAATATCGAATATCGATATTGACATTGAATATCGATATATTACATAGAGCAACAGATGTCCAACATAACTTGGCTCTCACACGCCAACGCCCTTTGGACCCTAATCGACATTTGAGCCCTAATTGCAAACTGACGGATATATATTTACACAAACGATTATCTAAATTGCGTTAACAACATCTGCCAGTTTTCACACTAGCTCAATGAACCTATATTTTCAAGGTCATTGCATAGAGTATTTACTTACAGAGAGTACAAAAATATTGCTCTAATTTTGGGAACGTAGGTATACTAATGTAAAAAAAACATTGTGGCTAAGTAATAAAAAATATTCTTAAATTTTCAATCAAACTTAAAAGAATGTGATCAGCGAATTCTTGCTTTTATAGATTTTGTTTGTTTGAAACCTTTATATCTGGTTTAATATAAGAAAGCAAAAAAGTTTGCATAAATAACATAATTTGTATACAAAAACGTAAAAATAAACTTTATTAGAAACACTCTGTTTATTTATTAATCTATGTCAATAAGCCCTCAGTGGAACTAAATGGCTCCCGGCATTAGAAATGCAATTTGTGTTATCGAAGAATTATTATAAAGACCCTTCGGCGACGACCTCCGCCCTTGTATTGTAGCCAACAGTTTACAACTCACAATCGGCATTTGAAGTGTTAAGTTTGGAGCAAACTGTTTAGTGATTACCCTTGTACATTACAAACATTATATTATTTGTGAATTTCATTGTATGTTTTGCTTTACTTATTGTGTACTTATATTTAACTAAGAGAACTAAACACTATCGGTTGTATCTTTAGTGCGGAAAAACATACGAACAAACGCGTCGAAAACATTAAGCCCCTATTTTCTGTTTAAAAATGAAATTACTACACTAATTTCTGTACCCGACTGCACATTATAGCACTAATTCATTTGTATGCTTCTAATCAAAAATACTGAGGAACTGTCAACTTTTGAAACCGTAGCCGTTAAAAAGTTATTTGTTGTAAATTAGTAAAATTATGTAGCTGACTGTACACTCTAATTATCTACAACGTACACTATGTAAGTGTCTGTTGCTCGGTACACTGCTGGCCAATATCACTTACACACATTTAAGCGTCCACTTATTTGTGTGGCCGCGTCACGTGCCAGTTTTATAGCGTCGCTACTCGTAAATTGAAATTGCGGATCGCACACGTCGTGCTCGTGTCCGAACACTGTTTTCGATATAATTTACTGCGGGACATTCCACGACCTCCAACGAAATCTTTCTTATATTTTTATCTATCTTTTACTTCAATGCAAGAATAGACTTTGGTGATTCTTATCTTATTGAAATCTGTTTAGTTGTTGAGGCGGCAACGCATAACAAACAGCTATCTATCTAAACTTTCGCATTTATAATATTGGTAAAAGATAGGACGAGGAGTTTTACTGTAATAGTAGATATACATAAATCATTTTTATAACCTTTAATAAAAACGGTAAACACGTATTCTAAAGTCTACAAATCACTATTTTCGCCTATTCTTTTCTCCCCGTTCCTTTGCCAATAAATTGCTAACGACTTGCAACAAACAATACTGTTAAAACTGAAATTATTTCAAGCTTAGAGCTTAGGCATATCGTCACCAAATTTATTCACCCTGCCCGTCGCCAAATTGTGGTTTAATTTGGCGTTAAGTTTCTTGCGGGGTTCGAGAGTTATTTATGCGAATTCCACACCCTCGAAGTGTTGCAGATTGTGTGGAGTTCGATATTACGTCATAATGGTGACGTTGTTAAAGCCATGCCCGTCATAAACTTGAGGGGAGCTGACACAGGTAATTTATCATGATTGCTCATTTATTGATGTAAATTGGATGCGGTATGTACTGCTGAAATCTGTCTTTTATCTTCGATTGTACCAAGAGATTCTTCAAATTTTTTCAATTCAAAAAATAAGTTTACATTTGAAGATCATTTTCACGTCAAGATACAAATCAAAGAGCTATTTTATACAGGTTTTGTTATAATAAACAAAGAGTAAAAAATGGCACATCCCGTTATTGAAAAATGAACAATTACTTTCACAATAGGGTCTGAACTGTAACAATAAAACAATGACCGCACGAGACCAATATGAAATATTACTTAAACAACCACACCATTATTCTTTCCGGCGAAACTAACAATGAAAGAATCATTAATTCACAACCAACAAGATGAAGTATCAAATAGTTTGTAAAAGAAGCAATAAATCGTCTGCGGGCGGCCTACGGTTGTCTGCGAGCTAAACGATCAAGTCGAGCTGGATTCAGCCGCAGGCAGCGGCACCAAAAGAAATTTATGGCAAGCCTTCGTCTCGAATTTTATCGAAAGAAAATACATCTTTTTCATCCGCAAAGGTTTGTCAACGTCGATCGGCGATTCCGTTGAAATGAGGGCCATTTGATATAAACTCAACCTTGTTCAGTTCGAGAATCGAGAAAATGATTTTAAGAATGTCCGCCCTCCAACATGGAATTTCTTTTCTCCTATCTGCAACTGAATTTTCTTCAAGTCTTGCTGTTGTTCGTTTTCTTTGGATACCAATGATTGTTTATTTAGTGTAAAGTGTAAATGACAAGGAAGGCTCAAATTCACCAAAAATGTTTTTAGATGCCAAAATAGTATTTTTTTATTTATTAATCCCAATGTGCTGCGTCACTTACAATACACTTGTTATTGTCATATTTAAGTAACGAAATACTGAATTATGTTGCCTATTTAATATTATATTTGTAACATTTCGATTTATGTAAAATGTCTTTGAAATTAATAACATGAAGAGGCGCTGAGACTGAGACGGTCAATTTCCGCGAGTGGCACATAAATCTCTCAGAGGCGGCAACCCGGCCTCATCTTCACACGGAAATGCAAACCAGACCGCGCTCTAGAGTTATGGCCGTTTTAACAAGGGAAACGTTGTAGTTTTTCACTTGTCACGATTTTACTAAGACTCCCAGTCGTTCGTGCATTTTCTCGTTTTAAAAGGAAAGCCCGCCGGGAAGTATACATTGTCTTATATTTTAAAGTAAGCGTCTTTGAGAAATATACATACATTTGTGTTTGGATTTTCACACATGTTTCAAATTTTGCTTGTTTTCTGTTTTAATGCCCAAGTATTATCAATAGTATAGAACCCTTATAATGAATTTGTTTTATCTATACTAATATTATAAAGAGGAAAGATTTGTATTTTTGTATGTATTGAAATAACTCAAAAGCTACTTAACCGATTTTAAAAAAAAATTCACCAATTTATAGCTACGTTATCACTGAGTAATATAGGCTATATTTATTAAAAAATATTTCCGCGCGGACGAAGTCGCGAGCAACAGCTAGTGTTCCGTAAATTCAATAACTAGTATACGTATCGGATGCGTATTTGTCTGTAGATTGAATGTCAAGCGCAGGCATGTATTTTAATTTTACAACGAGATAGGACAAAAATGTTCGAAGTGAAAATGCAAATGTGCTATGCGTGCCGAGGTGGGCGGGCGGTTCTATTTCACGCACAAATGGAGCGCGGATCGCACGCCGCGTGATTTATACGCGACGCACTAACTCATGTCCGTGTCTGTGAGAATAGCAGCTCTGTGGATTCCTTTATTGGAGTTATGCTAGTAACTTTCTGTACTTAGTATACAATAAATTAACCCTGTCAATAGATTCTTGAATCTTTGTTACCTCGTATGTTCAGAACTGTTAAGAACAGCACCAGAAAGGGGTAAGAATGAATGTGGATGGCTACAAAGGTTGAGGAACACCGAAGAAAGTATGGATAGATTGTGTGAATGAGGATATGATTCAGATATGACGGCTGATGTATGGAAGAGCAGCACATACTGTGCCGACCCTCCGTAAGGGATAAGGGCATGTTGATCTGTTCAACGAATCTTTTTTTAAATTGAAATTTGGCATAGACGAAGAACATAGTCCGGAAGGACAAATATGCTTCTAAATAAGTTTATTTTTAATTCCGCGTGGACATAATCTCTGGCAAAAGCTAATGAACAAAAATTTATAGTTTTTATTTAAAAAAAAATCTCGTTTAACAAACAATAGTAAAACTGATATTACAATGATACCGACAAAATATTCCTCAGAAGACAATATTTTCGCTTATCTGTTGTAATTTATGCGAAAAGTTGTCCAGTTCCCGCGAAGAGATCAAAGTTACAAGCGCCGATTGCGATAGCGTACTTTGGAGGTTAAGGCTTATTGATTGCGCCTTCAAGATCAAATCAAGGTCAAATAGTCACACAAAGTTGTATTCGAGGTGATAAAAATGCCTAAGCAATTAATAAACGTAGTCAATAAATACATCGAAAGGTGCCTCAGCAAAAGGCGCAAATTTTACAAAATTGAATCTCATAAAGTTAAGAAAACACGAAATATAAAATAACATTCCTTAGCAAAATATTAATGTACCAATATCAATGGGACCATTGATAAATAAATTTGCTCGCAAACTCATTGTAAATTCTAAAAGAATTTCTGTACACACCCTCACCTTTGTAGATGGAAATATTTGCAGTCCTCGAACATGAAGGGGCTTCGTTATAATTTAATGTGAATAATCCCATATTTCTTCTTGCGCCACTTACGTTCTCTCGCTCTGTTACTTGGGGATCCGAGGGATATCATATAGAGTTGACAACAATTTCGTATTTATGAAAATTTACAATCTGCTAGGAGCTAAGCTATCTTAAATCAGATTGAAGTAGTCCTTTCTTGTTAGTTAGTAAAGAGCACAAGCACAAAAGCAATTTAAGATAATATCAAAGGATAATTTGGTACAATATTTCAATCTTAATAAGGACCACGTATGTTCAGCTCTATAGTATATAAACATTCCAATTCGTAACCCTCAATCTGCACGAAACAGGGGTGGACAAAGATCATACTTCTTCTCATAATCGTTTGCTGCAGACACGTTAAATACAGGAGGCTATAAAAGTTGTACAAAAACCATAAATATCCCGCAGCATTCAATTATCTTCGGACGCCTGGCATACTTGAGGGGTTGAATTGCAATAAGTTCCCACATACTGCACACGAGTCACTCACTACGAGGAGTTTAGATCGTCTGCTCTGTAATAAAAATATCATTATTATATCATTGTTTTCCTCTGTATTTTAATGAAAACATTCAAGTGATTACGTGACATTAAAGATGCCGTGATCGTCAGCTTTCAGTTATTCCCATAATGTTGGCAGCGGTGCGACATCATCCGCCATTGCGGTCGAATATGTCACGCGACTCGACCGCACCCACGCCATCTGTCATCCACTCGTGTCTGTCACACGCGTCATAGACTGAAGTTATAGAATAGTCTTTCAAAATGGAACATAATAATTAATCTTTCATGCCTACTTTAGAAATAGACCTTTGGCGGGAAAATAGTAGGAATGTCTTTGGAAAATATCCAGTGCATATATTTTAATTATCTACCTAATTTAATTAAATGAGTCTTACCATATTTGTTGATAAAAAGTGTGCAGAAATTTAGTAATAGGCAGTATTTAATAAACAAAATTTAATGAGACATGTCTGCCAGATTTACTCTATGACAGTTTCTATGTGGCTAATTTGTAAAGTAATTATGACCGTTACAACGATGGTATATGAAAAGAACATACCTTCTGTGAAAAATATGAATTCGAATAACACCTTTATTTTAACTATGATTGCCTCCTTAATGAACAATGAGTATATTTTTAAAACTAATATGAAAACACAATGAAACGTTTGTTCGACGTATCAACGAAATTGGATTTATCCGGTCCTATGCATTGTCTCGCAGAGGCACAATGCCCGTCACATCTATTGCTATTTGCGCTGAAAGCAATCTGCAATGCAAACTCGCTTATTTAATACGTCCGCTTTCAGAACCCGCCGAGTGCGGCGCTAGTGTTGTGGCCGCACATACAGCCGAATTGATTTTGAGCCGTTTGGAGTGATCTGACAACATTTGTCCAACGAATTCAAGTACAATGTAAATAAAAGAGTATTTTTCATTTGTTTTTAATTTAATTTAGTTTGTGTTTCGAGCACCTCTAAAAGTATTCATGTGAAAAATTTATATTTTTCAATTAAAAACGATATTATTGAAATGAAATATAAGCTAGTCATTGTACATCCCTCTTAATATAAACAGATTATAGTTGATGACATTAAAACAATTCCAAACCTTTCATTGCTGACAAAATCTGAATCACTTTACTATTATAGAATACTAGCTTTCGCCCGCGACTCTGTCCGCGTGGAATTAAAAAAAACAAACTTAGTAGTCTATGTGTTCTTCCAAGCTATCCTCTACATCTATACCAAATGTCTTCGAAATCCGTTCAGCCGTTTAGGCTACAAACTCTACCAAACATCCATCTATCCATCCATCTTTCGCATTTATAATATTAGTATGAAGTATGATAGTTGCTTGAACACATAACCAATGTATCCAATGTATCCTGAACAAAACATACCACACACCCTTCATACACGGTAGTGTAACATAAAGTATGCATTCCGAGGGCTCGGCTGTCGTAAACCAGCTAATTAGTTATTAACCGAGCTGTAAACTGATTAGAGACAGTACGGCCGGCAGGTGACGTAATCATTCGCTTTAATGACGTCGTTAACTTGCGTATAGTGAGTGTAGCTTTGACGCACGCCTTGCTCGGAGAAAGCCACTAATGAGTTATCGCTGATGAAAGTTCTTTATAAAAAAAATTGTCTTTAATTTTCTACAGAAAACAAATGACGATACCTCATTCTCCGTACATTTGGTGAATCATTCAGTTTAATAGCAGTGTATTTTAAACACTGTTAAAAGTATTAATTCCTCTTTAATGTTTAGATAGATTAATGTTTGTTACTGAGTAACTCCATAACGACTGAATGGATCGGGATGGAACTTGGTATAGGTGTAGAACATAGTCTGGAAGAACGCGTAAGTTACTTTTTTTTAAGCTACTAAATTTTTAAAGACGGAGTCGCGATCGATGGCTAGTAATAGATACACCATTATTTGATTTGTCCTTCTTATTAAAGTTACATTTTATTTTACTAGTATACACTTTTTAAAATCTTTTCCAGCATTCTCATTTTCGTAGAATCGAGGAAAGCTTTCAATAATGCGTTACCCAAATCGCACGCACGTCCTTCTCAAGTGTGACCGCACCGCTAAAAGGGGTCGCATATTTCTAACTACTGAACTCCATCAACTCGTCCCATTATTATGATGCAGATGTTAATTGTAAGAGACACGCGAAAAGGCTTTTTGTTTACGCTCACTTCTACATATTTATATAGGGACCGGTAGTCCCCATACGCTAATGCGGTAAGTAAATAATGAAAATTTAACACAAATATAGTTGGAATGGTTGTGACGTTTACAAGTAGGGTTGGCTTTTGTTTTAATAGCGTGACAGCGTTCATCTTTGTTGATCTACGAATCGTCGTATCCACACCCTGGATTACCACTGTAGAAATACTTTTCAAAAAAACCTGAAACCACTGGCTTAAGGAGAAATAAACCAAAAGCTTTTTAGCTTTACCGCTATTAAGTTTTTTGTTCTCTTTAGATTGATAAATCTGTTATGGTTATTAAGCTTATTTTATAACTACTGTACAGCGACCTCCGACTATCTACGCTCCCTTTCACATCTTGGGAGGGGGGGTGGCTGAAAACCAGCTCGAAATCGATCGGTTAAGCTGATCCTCCCCTTTTGCCATCTGTTACAATTTTTTCATGTATGTTTTTTTATTTTGTACAACTCTGTGTGTATGGCAATAAAGAGGTTTTTATTTATTATTATTTATTTATTTAAAAGGATCACATTCAAATTTTAATCTTAATATTGAAATTAGGTACGAACAGCTTAATAAATTAGCAGCGTCGGCCAAGTTTGATAGCAGACTAAACATACAGAAATGGATTCCTTTATGACGCTCACACGAACCGCCTCAGCGCGTACAATATGCATGAAAATTGCACCGACAACTTGAGGTATAAGTTTAAACTACTAGTTTGATTCCGACTTCCAGAGAACTTGGGATCCGCTATCGAGATCTGCTACCGAAGGATGTATTGCGATGAAATATGCTCGGTTTCTTTGTGTTTGATCTAAGTTTTATATTTCTTTTCACCGATTTATCTGGCGTATTCTGAACTTGTCTTGGGCAAACTCTAGTTTAAATTTTACCAATCAACATTTGTCCATTCGTCAAATATTTGTATAATTATTAATGATTGTTACGTATATATGGATTTCTTTTGCATAATCTGGAATAAATGTCTTGAATAAAAACGAAAAATTAGTAAATAAATCTCTTGCAATCGTTATTCATTCTTCAATGACCTGCTATGTTTTTAAAGTTTAAAGTGCTGCTATTTTAATGTAAAATATCATTACAACAGCCTCTTTTATTAAACAATAATGCAATTACAAACAAATGAAGCCACGTACCTCTCTTCGGGATGTAATTAAAATTTTATTGAACAATTATGTCACCCTCCCAGCTCCGAGACACCGTCTACGTCTACAGGCGCCCTATTTGCTTAAATATTAATAATATTTGGACTCTGAAGATGCCTCGAATTTATTATTAAATTTAATAAATGATAAATTCTACAAGAGTTTGGTAACGTATCATATCACCACCATTAATTTTTCAAAATTGGTGTTTTCTTTTTTATATTGCATAAATCTATGCAATTTTTTCGTATAAGGAACTGTTTTCGGATATTGAGTGTGTTAAGTCATTGAAGAATTTAATGACAACCAGCCAATAGTGTAAGGTATCTGAAATACTGACGTAAAAAAACAATGATATCTACTGGTCTCGTGAAAGCACTTATCACGGTTTGTTCAGTTAGAAACTATATAATTTTAAAACTACAAGGCCGTAGAAAACAGCAAAAAGGGAATTAAAACATAACATGATAGCTACAGTACGGGAAGAATAGTGTATTTTTTTAATAGACAAGAGGGCGCTAGTTAGCTATTATAATTTAATTTGACCTATCCCTCGTCATATATCCTTGTCGAGCTATTCATCGTCTTCTCTTCTGTCAAACAAAGATATGTAAAAAATAACTCTCTAGATAGCGGCCATGATTACACGTGGGACAGGGTACACAATGGGCCAGCCCTATTTGCATTTTCACTCAACTGGCCAATCTGCATTGCAAACTCCCACTATAACATGTAAATATTTGCATAACTATTTTACACTTTGCATAACACGTACTCAACCTTATTACCTACGGGATAATGTTCATAATTGCAGGTTCTATTCTCGTGTAACAGGGCTGGGTTGCACCGCAAGATGTCATGCGCTGGTTTTGACACTATGCAATAATATGATAAACAAACAGTAGTTGTAAGGTTCGCTCAAATGGAAATACGATTTCGGCTTAGAATACGTTATTCAAATTATTATGTCGTCTGATACATTATTCAATAGTTCATGATATTAGTATTTATAATATTACATTATATACATATTTAAACTAGATATAATTGATTTACTTAAATTGATTTTAAAGAATAGTCCAAATACTCGCAATATCACATATGAAGATAGTTTTAATCATACTAATATTATAAATGCGAAAGGATGGATGGATGGATGTTTGTTAGAGTTTGTAGCCTAAACGTCTGAACGGATTTCGATTAAAATTGGCATAAATGTGGAGGATAGTCTGGAAGAACTCATAGGCTACTTGCTTTTGTTTTTTTAAATTCCACGCGGACGGAGTCGCTGGCGAAAGCTAGTAATCCATAAATATTTGTCTTAAAGAAATCATACCACGGCTGAAAAAGTTGAAAAACTGTACTATATATTGTTAGGGAAAAGGGAATAGGTCTCTAAATTATTTTTCTATGTAAATATAAATCCATGTTATTATTTTAAATGTGTCACAGTTTAAATACATTTGGAATAATGTAATAGGTTATTGTAAACTCAATTTTCTTATTCACATTTAGAGTGTCAGTAAACTGATAGCTGGTAAGGGAGACAGGGTATCGCCCGCGGCGTATAATAAACCAAATCTGTGTTAATTCGATAAAGTATACACCAGTAATATGTTCGCTATCATAACGGATAACAAGCAAACTATTCACTGACGGAATACGTAACGAGGCGATTTGCTTCAAACACTAGCGCACGATTATAGTAATAAGCGATAGCGATTACTGACTATGGAAAATACCGCTATTACTTATAGGTGCTAAATGGATGTGAATTCAGAATTTTAAATACGAATAGTAAATACTAGCTTTGGCCCGCAACACCGTCTGCGTAACATAACAAAAATAAATAGCCTTGATTTCGTCCAGACTATGCTCCACATCTATACCAAATTTCATCGAGATCCGTTCAGCCGTTTAGGAGGCAAACTCTAACATTCCATCCACCTAAACTTTCGTATTTAGTTACAATATTAATAAATGTGTTTTTTTTTTATTATTTATTAAATACGCAGTACAGAATACAAAATCGTTTTAGGTACTACGGTATAAAAAGTAATTGTGATTTATTTGTGATTGATGAAAAGTGATTGGTCGTATTATTCGTAAATCTAACACATAAAACCTACTACACATGAAAAAAGAATCAAATTATAAACGAGGTAATTTCTTATAGCATTCTTGTAAAATCGCTTCAGCGTGTCATGTAGTTTCAGTCTTACAATATGAAATGAGGGAGACGCGCTTCGGTCGGATAGCGCAATCACATTGATACGTTTATTGAGATTGGGCCGCGCCCGCAGATTTGCTAAATGAGACGCGGTTATACCATTTGATTTCACTGCTTTTATATGACTTTGTATTAGACGTATGACGTTTTCAGAAAAGATGTATTCCGATAAACATATCCTTCGATCTTATTTTATACAGCGTCTTGAAGATAGATATTGTGCAGTCTTTGCTTTGTTAGTGTAAATTGAACGTTACGTTATACAAGTCTTGTGGCAATGAAAACGCAGTCGTAGTTATCTTGTTCTATAACACTTTTTGCTTGCACGTGGTTGTACGGACTTTGGCATTGAAGAGGAGTTCAGTTCATCAACACCAGCTCACTATACGTACCCACCGAGGGGCTCGGAGCCTACCCTAAGTAAGGGTGATTTCGAGTTCAGTTAATACCTTCATATACTATGCACCTGTCTGTTTGGAGCGGGTGCAAACCTTTGACTAAACTATAAGACAACTGTTGTGCGATTGTCGATTGTTTCAGAGCCAATTCAACTGTTTATTTGCACAACTAAAAATCGAGTAGTGTGCCTCCATATAAGCTTAGGAAAGCGAGACTAAAAAGTCGTGCGATAGTTTAGTTTCAAGTGTTACGTTAGTGTTTATGTCGAAACGATAGGATAACAATAGCATTAAACAAATACATTTCAAGCTATCATTGTTATCAAATCCCCTCAACCACAATCGTGTTTAGTTGATTGGCGTATCTTTCAATTGCCAGATTTATCTCTGCACGTTTTAGTTAATACCACTCTAATTCTATTTTAAATTGAAATAAACTTGATTCATCCACGTTTTCTTTTAAAAAAATAATTGTAAATATTATAAAAAGAAAAGTTATAACTTTTGAATTACTAAGGGCTTATCCCACCAAATTGTAAATTGTCTGATAACAATCTAAGGTGTAAAATATGTGATGGAAATATCATATTTTGTTCCCTTATCTGACAGTGACGTTTTTAAGTTATCTGAGCCTCTATCAGCCAGTGGTGGGACAGGCACTTAGAGATATTTTATTATAATTTTAATAAAATAAACAAAACAATAACCTACCTATTATCAAAACTAGTAACATTGTTACACTGTATCGATAAATGTTTATCGAATACATTGAGGCTATAATGGGCAGTTTATCTTATTGTAGTTGGCAGGAATAAACCGCAATTGATTTACCGCGCCTCGTCCAATGAACACATGACAGTAAAATAAACAATTTATTACATCAATACATTTAAACCATACAAACTTACCGCATGTCAGTATTTTGTATCACTGGCTTTGATTCAACTGTCACTGACTTTGACTATAGAGATACGGACTAGGCAGCCGCAGAAGTGTTAAATAAATTCTGTCACTATTGGGTCGTGGTAAAGATGGCAATCATGAATGCATGCAGACATGCAAAATTAAAATTAAAATTTGAACGCATACTTACTAACTTAAAAAATTATAGAAAGACATTTACTGGTCGTTTTTATTTGAAAGAGTTGGATGCGCGTTTGACAGATCCTGCCTTTTAAAAGTCAAAACACAATGAAATCTTATATTATAAATGCTAAAGTTTAGATGGATGTTTGTTAGAGTTTGTAGCCTAAACGGTCGAACGGATCTCGATGAAATTTGGCAAAGACGTAGAGGATAGTCTGGAAAAACACAGGCTACTTTTTTTTTTTTAATTCCACGCGGCTGGAGTCGGGGGCGAAAGCTAGTGGAATTTATAAATCGTTGAACACCTGTTCTGAGGCAGCCGTACTTATAACTAGCATAGATTATTCTTCTTCTAAATTTTAGAGTCTAAAACATTAATTTCTGGCAGTGGGATTCCAGAGTTCCATATTATGATGTATGAAAATGGAGTTATTTACATTCCTTCCAGTCGTACTGTCTCCCGGGAAGCTGGTAATGAACATGCCATGTTTACTTACGCTCGGCTAACGTATTAATTCTTTTAAAAATAATTAACAAACATAACCCCTTCACTAATGGGTTCTGTAACAATTTTTAAAAATATGCATAACGAATGATTTAACTAGTTTGTATATAATATAGCATAGTTTAAATTTAAAATGTTAAGTCTTTAATAAGATATTTAAATATTATAACAGATCGTTTTTTACGCATTTTTTATGGACGAGTAGAATATTACACGTGGTCTAACATTACATTTTTGTAAAATCATGGACTATAGATATATGTATTAGATGTACTTGAAAGGAAAGGCTCGGCTCCTTAAGCACAGGTTTTTCCTATTTAAAGAGCCAAAACGATATTGATGCTGTAATCTATACTATTATAATAAAGCGTAAACACACACTTCTTTGTTGCCTAAGATGTTAGCACTTACAGCATATTTTTGATTAATTCTTTTTTTAATAAAAAGCCCTACACTTACGTCATGCTTTAGGCTATATATTTTCACGCCATTAAACTTAGGGGATAAATATCCTGGATAAAAATCCTAATGTGGGAAAGAGACCATAAGTTGCTGCCAACATCAAGAAAGAAACATTGCTAAGGTGTGTCATGTCATGTCATGTCATTTTGACATTTGCTATTGATAATTTGACAGATGTAAGCAATAAAATAAAGTTTTTATAATTTCACGCGGATGAATCCGCACGCGAACAGCTAGTTACTTTATACAATAAAAAATCTTATTATATAAAACGCATTAACATTAGAAGGGATGTAGTTTTTCTGTTATTCCAAGGAACCCCATTATGTACGTAATGCATTAAAGTTTTGTTACCTCGCGCCTACATTTTTAATAAATTTAAGTGCACCTCTAGTAGATGCTTATAGAATATGCGGCTTGAAAGTAGAGGCTTTGGTTGCGTTAAGATTAAGGGTAGAAAAGTTTTACAGATAATTTCTACGAAATTACAACGAATTTAGATGAAGGTCTCATTTTAAGGACTTAAAGGATACTGAATCGATATTTAAATATGTAACAGCGTAATTGATAAGACCATGCTTAACTCCGAGTTCCATTTAATTTTTTTCTAAGGTTTTAATTCCTACTGTACGCAGTTGCGCATAAAAAGACATATAGTAGATATTTATACTAATATTATAAAGAGGAAAGATTTGTATTTTTGTATGTATTGATAGAGATAACTCAAAAACTACTGGACCAATTTCAAAATTCTTTTACCAATAAATAGGTATGTTATCACTTAGTAACATGGGCTTTTATTATTATTTTTTTAAGACCTTGCAGACGAAGTCGTGGGCGACAGCTAGTTATTGATAAACTTGTACAATATATTACTAAGATTTATTCTAACTTTACGTATGAAAAATAAACCTTGTAAAGTATCCGTGGTTTGTTCAGTAAAAGTTGTCAAGTATTACAGGATAACCCAATTATAACTTCCTTATCTTGGACCTTGTCAAATCTTTTACAGCCTGTTACAAAGTTTAATAACCCGGTTCTAAGTAACAGTGTTGATAAAACGGACCTCAGAATTTATGGTCGCGAATTTTTCCTCATAAACCACAGAGTAATTAAATGATTAAAATTAGACCTTGCGATTTTTTATATTTATGTGACTTTTTTGAGTTTATTCCTGTCAGTAGCGTTAAAGTAAATAAAATTGGAGTGTATATTTGTAATATCAAAAGAAAAATTACAGATTTCGGGAATATATTTGCGTTGCTGATAACTTAAATTGCATTTAAATTTTTTTTGTCTGTCTGTCCGCAAGTCGCGTTTATTCCGGGTAATCTCCGAAACGGCTGGGCCGATTTCGACCGGACTTTCACTGAAAGGTAGCTTATGACGGGCATATTATAGGCTAATTTTTATATTAATATTGCGCAGACGAAGTCGCGGGCCACAGCTGTAAAATAATTAGAAAATGGTCATTTTAACTCAAATTATGAAGTTCCCTTATCAAAACACTTTGTATAACATCGTCCTGTCTGTTCTGTAATATTAAAACAGAGATAAAACCATGTTTTAATACAAGTACTATGCAATGTGTTTGCATCCTAAAACAAATGACGGTATGCGGAACATTTAAATAAATATTTAACAAACTCTCTGTCGCTTAGTTACCTGTGTACTTAATAATATATCGTCAAAGTATGTCTAATTAAAAGTTTGATGCCTTCGGGACACCGATGTGCGGGTTGTTTAGTCTACATGACAAACTGTTGATGTTATAAACATTGTAGTATAACATGTTTTTTTTTAAAACAGAGAGTGACTTTTGAATATGGAATCATAATCAATCATAATCAAATCAAAATACATTTGTTGATGCGTTACCTTCATTTAATCGACAGAGAGAGCACATATCCCCTTCCAGTCCTTTCCATAAATAGGGTAGGAACGGGTAAAAAAAAGTATGTGAGTAAACAATTCATATTTATACTAAGTAAATCGATAAGATATTTTATTAAAAAATTTAAAATAAAAATAACCATGAAGATTTCTAGTCAGATCCATCAAATTCAGAACCGAAACTGAAATGAATGACAACAAAGAGCGGCACCAAATTGCATAGTCACTCACTCAGCGGTGGCACAAAGCAATGTGCTACTTGTCATCCCATTTTAAAATCTGTTTGCAAGTTATACCTAAAAAGATAGGGACCTAAGACAATCTTAAATATATTACAAATTGTAGAGTCAAAAACATTATTAATCTCACACAAGACAAATAATTTAAAACCATGTATAAAATGTCACTTGTCTGAAATCAATTAAACTGTTTAAACTTGAAGTTAATAAGAACAACGCCTTAATAAACATCACCAGCTATATGTCCCCACTGAGGGGCTCGCTTAGTTAGGAGCCTACCCTAAGTTAGGATGACTAGGCGATAATCAACAATGCTGGCCAACTGCCGTTTGGTTGACTTCACACATATCTTTGAATTTCTTCGCCGATATGTGTAGGTTGCATCACGATGTTTTCCTTCGCCGTAAGAACGTCGGGTAAATTATTTACATACAAAAATTGGAAAAATCGAAAATCATATTGGTACATAATAGGATTCAATCTAGATCACAAGTCAAGTGTTCTAACGTGTTGTATTAATTCAACTAAATTGTATTGTAAGGCAATTGTCTGAAGTTCGTAGTATCCGTGGTTCGTTTTAGACGAAGTATGATTTATGGAACGGTGCAAATGGGTTACGGTAACAGCGGACGTGTGATTATAGTGCGGGGTACAATTATGTGCGATGCATTTGTGCACCTCACTTGCTAAATGGATTTCGTTTCGTACATCAGCAATTGAGTATGGTAAATGTTGACAATCACTGCATTGTGAATGACCTATTTAAAGACAAATTGTATTTTAAGGATTTTTTATATAAAGACTAGTGACCCACACCTTCTTCGCACGCGTCCAATGGTGATACAGAAATGGTTATTTGCATTAAACTACAAACATCTAAATTATCAGTATGTCTATCCTATAATATACATATAACTTCCTCTTGAATCGCTCTATCTATTAAAAACAACTGCATCCAAATCTATTGCATAATTTTAAAGATCTAAGCATACATAAAGACAGACAGACAGCGGGATGAGACTTTGTTTTATACTATGTAGTGATAATAATTTAGGCTACTTGCTTTTGTTTCTTTCTAATTGCGACGGAGTCGCGAGCGGAAGCTAGTGTGTTTATAGCAAGAGTTTTGGAATAAATTCTGATTTATTTGATTTCAATATTTCCACTTTGATTTACGTATAATAAATATAAATTCATTTCAGCTAACTAGATTTCGGAATATATCAAACTGTAGTTTGCAATGCAGATGCAAATTTTAATATAGAGATCTGAGGCGGCTTGCTCGAAACTCAAACATGTCAGATGGAGCGTATTGATTCTAGATGTATTCGTATAAGTGCTGCAGACAGCAAAACCCTAGCAAAATATCAAATCAAATTTCTAAGCCCGGTAGTTTGTGCTGATTTTTCGGTTGCCCTTATTGTTTGTGTTTACGATATCTTCTAAACTATTAATTTAAATACTGTAAAGGACAAATTTATTCTATATTAAATTCTCCTGACAACAAACATGTTTATTTGGATAAGGATTAATATTAAAACCGATAAAACGACGCCGCAAATAGTATGCGGTTTTTAATTCCATATCCCAAAAAAAAATTGGTTATTGTAAGAAAACGGTTAAAGATAGTGTGGTGTACTCGTATATGTGGGTAGGCCAATATAATGTACCGTCAGTATGACGAGTAATAAATCAGTCCAGTACCAACCGCCGTTTCAATAACACCCCTACATTACATTGGCGACGAGGATTATTTTTAAATAGTGAACCCGCAAAATTTTTCGCAAGGAGGACGTCCTAATATCGTTTTGTGTGCTGTGATTGTGCGACCTGTGTGCGTTACGACGTTCGTAACACCAAGGGTGTGGCAGCATGACGAAGAAAGATGTGGTCATGGGCGACCGCAAAAAGGACGGTAGAACAGGCGGCGATTGTATCGATGGCGGTTGGGCGCAGTGCGGAGGCAGCCGGGAGCAGCGGCTGGCATGCGGCGCCAGCGCAGGGACTCGGGCAGGGCGCGGCCGGCCAGCAGCGGTGGGCAGGATGCCTGTGCTGTGGTGGCGGAAGCGGCGGAGCGCTGGCAGGTGCAACGGGAGGAGTATCCCAGAGTTAAATGTGGCACACGGGTGCAAAGTGGGACATGTAGCCGATAGTTTTGCGGAAGATGTATGCGATTTTGGAAATTTGATCGAACATAAGTATTCGCGAATTGTATTGCTAACGGACAAAGTGCAAGTGCGAGCGGGACGGCCGCATTGCATTTGTTGCGAGTGCGAGCGAGACGGTAGCGGTGCTATGACGTGTGCAATTGTTAATTTTTTGAATCCAACGAATGTAACGGAAATGTAAACGTGATTTTTCTAATTGTTGTTATTGTATTATTAATGTTTTGGAATTATTGTTAAATTTAGAAAAAATTATTAGTTTTATAATTAGATGTTTTGGAGTTTAGCACACGCCGATGCTACCGTTAGTTTTAAAAGTTAGTGAATATAAGAAACGGCTAGTTTATTTGTAACTTTTTAATATGTTTTTGTAAATTGTTTTTTTTTGTCCTTTCTTGGACATAGGTCGCAGTTGGGCGATAGTTTGTCGGAGGAAGATTGTCGCGGTGGGCGACGGGTCGCGGTGGGCGACGGGTCGCGGTTGACGACTCTGCGGAGAAGGCAGAGGTGGGTGAGGAGGTCGCGGGTAGGCGACGACTCTGCGGAGTAGGCAGAGGTAGTTTAGGTGGTCGCGGGTAGGCGACGACTCTGCGGAGAAGGCAGAGGTAGTTTAGGTGGTCGCGGGTAGGCGACGACTCTGCGGAGAAGGCAGAGGTAGTTTAGGTGGTCGCGGGTAGGCGACGACTCTGCGGAGAAGGCAGAGGTGATGTAGGTGGTCGCGGGTAGGCGATGATTCTGCGGAGAAGGCAGAGGTGGGTGAGGAGGTCGCGGGTAGGCGACGACTCTGCGGAGTAGGCAGAGGTAGTTGTGGTGGTCGCGGGTAGGCGACGACTCTGCGGAGTAGGCAGAGGTGGATGAGGTGGTCGCGGATGGCGACGGTTCTGCGGGAAAGGCAGATGTGGTTGAGGTGGCGGTGTCCACCTGGTCGCGGTTTGGCGATGAGTTTGAGGTGGCAGGCGTTAGGTTTGGGCGATGATGGACGACTGGCAAAGGCCAGATCGTTTTCATTTTTTAATAACCTTTGTGAATTTTATTTTACGTTTTGTTATAGTTTATATTACATTATTTGTTGTAAATTTGTTATTTTGTTTTAAATATTCTTGTTGTTTAAAATATGTTGTATTTAGTAGTAACTTATGTGTAAAAATGTTTTCATAATTTAACTGCAACATGCGTATATGGATGTTTGGATACCTACTCGACTTTGTTAATTATTTTAGAATATATTTATGTGTATTTAATGTGTTTATGGAATGTTCTTATTGTATCTTTTTATGTATAATTTAATGTGTTTGCATTTTTTAGGGGGGAGATAATGTGGTGTATATGTGGGTATGCCAATATAAGGTACCGTCAGTATGACGAGTAATAAATCAGTCCAGTACCAACCGCCGTTTCAATAACACCCCTACATTACAGATAGATATATGCCATCCTGGACTTTTCTGTAGAACATTTTGATATCTACAATTCTTTCATACATCATTTTTATATACCTCTAACGGTTTAGGCAGCGTAAGCCGAGAAAAGTTAACATATAGTGGTTTTCTACTATGCTAAAATTTTTAAATACGCTGTTTATTAATGGTTCCTAAACATAGTAATAATAAGTTCAAATTACCTTTCTGGTGAAAGAATTTTTAAAATCGTCAAGTGGTTTTTATGAGAATCGAATATATAGATAAATCCAAAAATACAAGTATTTCCTCTTTATAATATTAGTATAAATTAGAATGTCTACAGTGCAACTCAGATAATAAGCCGATAAACCGAAAAGATAGTAAGCAAAGGCTCCTTGCTTACTACATGAAATGGCTGAGGTTTTTACACTGAGCTGCCTTTGCCTGTTAGCTGCGGTCACAGTGAGGCTGAGGCTTTTAGGGAACTTGAAAGCTTTTAGCAAAAATCACCAGCCTTCAGGGCGCTGTCCAAGCAGTTATGCTTTAATTCGTAGTTAACATTTATTTTACGGGTTATCCGCAAACTTCGTTAGTGAGAAATTCCATATAAAATAAATTATCCAAATATTCCCGAGCAACAACTACCTTCCGAGTCAAAGTCCCGTCTAAATCGGTCTAGCAATTTCGGAGGTAGCGGTTGGGATTTAAAGAAACAAAATACACTAAAAACAAAATCTTCTCAAAAAAACATTACACTAAAAAGTAACGAAATAATTACTTGAAAATAGTAAACCTCCCTTATTGTAGCTGTTATGTCTATATTGTACAATTATCATTACTTTGATGTCGGTGTCAGCCATATCTCGGTATATGCAGTGATATTTCTACGTAAGTTTTTCTACATTTTTACCATAACAATTGACAATTGAAAGTATAGTAACGTTTTTAGTAATGACTGACACCGACTTCAAAGTAATAATAATTGTACAATATTTTATTTTATTTATTTATATATTTTATTTTATTTATTTATAAAAGCCAGCCAGATGGAGACAAAATAACTTAAAAAAATAATTGTACAATATAGACATAACAGCTACAATAAGGGAGGTTTACTATTTTCAAGTAATTATTTCGTTACTTTTTAGTGTACTGTTTTTTTGAGATTTTGTTTTTAGTGTATTTTGTTTGGAAGTCGGTTTTGTTTTTTATTAAAAAGTTTATTTATTTCTCGATTTTTAGTGAATCTAGACATCGCAGTATGATAATCACTAGCTTTCAAACAAATAATGAGTTATCTAAATCGATTATCTAAGAAATTAAGTAAAGAACTAATACATCGTTGCGATCATTCACTCATAATTCGGTGCGGCCGCGCGCCGCTGTTGCCCGTGAGTTTTAATATTTTGATAACTTCTAGAATCTTGCACAGAATTACATACTGTAAAAGGCAATTATGATCTACATATAATACTCTATCGTGAAAACATATTTATTTGGATAAGGATTCATACCAAATAAGAATAAAAGCTTTTTAAATAAAGTCGATTGCACTTATTTGACGATTTTCTCGAAACAAACGGTTATTGTACGACAACCTTAAGAGATAGATATATGCTATCGCAGACTTTAATTCAGCTAATTGAATGACCTACAATTCTTTCATACATCACTTTTATGTAGGTCTTATAGTTTAGGCTACGTAAGCCAAGAAAGCAAACTGTGTTACAAGTTGGTATTTTTTTCTGCGACTCGTAATTGGCTATTTATGATATCTCCTAAACTATTGATCGGAATTACACAGTTCCAAGGGCATTTATAATCTACATTAAATTCTCTTGATGATGGACACATTTATTTTGATAAGGATCCATACCGAACACGAGTAATAGCGTTGAAAGTGGGGTATAGATTTTGATCGAAATTTTAATGAAAAAAGTGGTTATTGTGCGACAACCTTAATAGATAGATATATGCTATCGCGGACTTTTATTTAGCAAATTTAAAGGGCTATAATTCTTCCATACATAATTTTTGTGTAAGTCTTATAGTTTAGGCTACGTAAGCATAGAAAGCAAAAAAGACACCAAATTTCGTCACGCAATTTTGAGCTAAACTATTTAACTACGCCGTAGTCTTTGACTCCAAAAATCAAACAAAAAAATGGGACCCACCTGCAAGCACTACCTCTCGGATAAAAAAAGAATTTTCAAAATCGGTCTACCAGGGGCGGAGTTATGCCGTAACACACATAAAAAAAATAAAAAAAAACATACAGACGAATTGAGAACCTCCTCCTTTTTGAAGTCGGTTAAAAAAATAAAAAAGTAGCCCTTTCCCTTCCGTGTTAGCTATCCTCCAGTAGAGTCCCGTTTTTTTTTTAATTACATACAGGTACTCCAATTTTGTTAACTGTAATAGATTACATAACATTTATTTTTCATCACATATTTTTTCTATATCTGTAAAATATGTAAATGACCATAATAGTCATGCGATCTACATAACCGAAAGATCATCAAAAATAATCACATTGATGTAACGTAAAAAGACCGCGCGATGTGGTATCCGAACGGCCATTCGTATCTCACGGAAATGTGTTTTTGCGCGGCGTTGTTCTGTCGCGCTCTATCCCGATACATTCTTCTCATTCTCTCAAGCGTTTATTCATCGCACGGTGCGGCAACCGCGCCGCGGCCCACGTCAGTCTCGCTCGAACAAGCGTCAGATATCGAGCGTTGGTGAATGCATGAAGCGCAAAATGGATTTCGATCCAGAAGAGCTCATTGCCGCGGTTAAAAAACGACGATTGCTATATGATAAAACTGATGAGAAATATAGTGATAGAGCAGCGAAGTATGCCAACTGGATGCAAGTGGCTTCGGAAATTATCGAAAATTGGGACGACCTCGCCAAGAGAGATAAAGAATTAAGAGGTGAGTTGTTTAGTTGTAAATAGAACTTACAAATACAAAAAAACTTCAATAGAATATCTGCATAAGCCGTTTATTTACCGCTATTTCACTTAAATCGTTTAATAACCTGGGAGCAGCCGTGCGTTGTGTTGTAACGCCGCGCCGCGCAGCGCCGCGTCGCCGCTGTATTCATTGGTGTGAGTGAGACAACGCATCTCAAACGTCATAACTCACAACCTCGCTCAGTCGCTGACTGTGAATGTCAATAGAGTTGAAATTTGAGGCTATAGAGCCGTTGTATGATTTGATACTCGTGGCAACGGTGCCGTAATCATATGTCCGTTTATTTTTAATGTACGTTTGTGTTTACTTGGTTATAATTTTTTCAGCCAGACTGGTACAAAGTAAATGGAAGAATATGAGAGATAACATTAGACGTGAAATAACTAATAAACATAAACCCAACCCCGGTGGCAAGAAAAAGAGGAAATATAGATATTATAAACAACTAGCATTTTTAATTCCACTGTGTCAAGAAACAGACAGTATTTCTAAATTAAAAACGTCGATAACGAAGGATGATGATATAGAAGAAATTGAAACACCATTGGCCAGGAACAAGAGACGCAGTCCTAGTAATTCTCCTAAATACAAAGTTGTAAGAAGCATACCAAATAAAATTCGCCAGACGCCAGAACCACCAGTGAACGTAATTGAACCAAAACCGAGCAACTCATGGACAGAGGAGAATGAAGTAAGAGATTTTTGCAGATCACTGGTACCTTCAATCTCAAAACTGGATGACGAAGATAGACTGTCAGCGAAGATAGAAATTTTAAATGTACTCCGTAAGTTTTCTACTCCTAAACATTTAAGAATTAACAATGCAACTGTCATCGAAACCCGAACATTCAATACATTTCAACAGAGTTCAAACTTGGAACATATTAATAGTCGAAATAACCCATTATCTCCACTTCCTGCTCAGGACATGCCCGTAGATAATGTAAGCAATAGAGATTCTGATTCCCTCCATTTTGATATATGTAATGTAAAATCAGATATAGAAGACGATTAACTAAAAGAAAGAAGAAAATAGAAGGCTTGCCATTTAAGTTCTTTAAAATATTAATATTAATAAGTGTAAATAATAGATTACAGATTATACAAATTAAGTTATGTTAACGTTTTAAATAAATAAAATAATGATACTCTTTTATGGTTTACTTTTATGGTCATTAATATTTTCTAAGCACTAATGAAATGGGGAATTTTAGCCTAAACACAATTCCTAGTTAGTTGGTGACCGCAGCACACTACACGCTTTTAGCCTGGCGGAGGGCTTTTAACAAAAATCAAATGCAGCCTCGGCTCGTGTATTATGCTCGAATTTCAGAGACACGCTTGCATACATCAGGATAACAAAACATACCTACAAATTGAGCCTCAACATGGCTACGTGGTTAGTTTGATGAATACAAAGAAAACAGATTATTTTACAGTAGTCTATAGAAACTGAAATGAGATAGCAGTAAAGACCCTAGTGTAAAAAAAAATAGAAACTTGTAATCATCTATACTATTATGATAAAGCGTAAACACACACTTCTTTGTTGCCTAAGATGTCAGCAATTACAGCATATTTTTGAATAACTCTTCTTTTGATAAAAAGCCCTACACTTACGTCACGCTTTAGGCCATATATTTTCACGGCATTAAACTTAGGGGTAAATATTTTGGATAAAAACCCTAATGTGGGAAAGAAACCATAAGTTGTTGTCAACATCAAGGAAGCAAGGTTGCCATGGTTTGACATCATGTTTTGTCATTTTGACATTTGCAATTGATAATTTGACTAATGTAAACAGTAAAATATTTTTTTTTAAATATTATGCGGATAAAATCGCATGGGAACAGCTAGTTATAATTATAAGTAAAATCAATGAAATTAAAACAGTAAATTAAAGATAAGGTAAAAACTCTTAAGATGAACTCATCTGAACAAGGTTGTAAAAAGACAATGGATTAGCGCCAGAAATGATTTTATAAGTAAGGCTAAAATGTAAATTAAAAATGCTCATATTAACTTAATATTTTGTTCCTGTATTGCATTATAACAGAAGTATTAATATTTAAAATAATTTAGTATGTAATTTGTTTTGTAGCAGCCTTGAAACCGTCTAATACCAGCTTTTAATATCCTGGCCGAGCTTAGCCGGCGCTGAGAGACGCTAAGCAAGCCAAATGAAAAATTTGGAAGTTTAATATTCATCTATTCTTTTGACCGGACGGCAAAGAATATGACCGAAATACCGGCTGAAAGCTAAGCATAGAGTGGATTAGGTTCATGCCTTTTATTTTCTAAAAAGGACGGTAGATCGAAATATTAAAATTAGATGCGCTTTCACGGCTATGTTGTTTCTAAACAATCTTAGTTTTATAGTAGCAAATTTTAAATCGTATTTCACCTTCAGAATGATGCAGAAATGCTGTTTATATTTTGAAAAAGATAAGTACTTCGACAACAAAGTATTTTGTCGAGTTGAATTGTTAATGTGCTCTCGTCTAAGAGGAAATGCATATTGTAAATAAAGCAGAGCTTTCACCACGATTCGGAATCGACTTAACATCAGTTTTAAATACTTGGCTTTGTTTTAAGCCGGGCTTAGCTACGCTCTGAGATGTTCCCAACTCGAACGCGATGAATCTCGAGGATTTATCGCCGTTTTTTATTCATCGCAAATAGGACGATGCAAGTCGATAGTACGAATTTTCGAAGCAAGTAAGAATTATGTTTTGTTTTTAAAAAAATCCAATGTCTGACGATCACTTGACCACTTTCTCTGCAGTTTAATTTATTTTAAGCTTAGACTAATATATACATTCTTATTTGGAGTGGTTAAAAAGGGTGATTGTAGTTATTCCACTTGATAGAGCTCTTAAGTAGGGTTCTTCAGCGCTCTAGGGTTCTCTCAGCGGCTCGAGTGGAGGTGGTCACAGCCCTTCCAATGCCCTGTTCAGGGCTCGCATTGTGACCGGAATATTTTCTGGTATTATCGCGCACGTGATCTGAATACCGGTTGCGGCACAATTTACAAGAGATAAGCGATTTATAAAACGCATTTTTTTTTAAATAAATTAAATTTCACTTCACTTTTTCTTTTAATAAATGGAAATATTCAAGGAATATTCTACTTTTTCCTTCGTAGTGACATTAAGGAACAGAGTAATAAAGTTTCAACTTTCTTAAAAATGTTAAAGGTACTGCTAAACAAAAATAGAGAAATTAAAATATAACCCATCGATATTATTCACTAAGCTTTCTGTTTATCAAAAAAAAAATTGTATCAGTGGTTACGGAATCAATTTGAAACAAACGATCGAGAACTTTCTCTTTATGAGACAAACCTCCGCTTCAGCCGTTAAATTGTGGCAGCAGCAAGCTATCGTAGATATTTTCTCCTCGCGCCTCCAACGCATGAGATTGGTTGGCTGTGAGAAATTCTCACTATATATACACGGCAAATTTCTAATGTCCGAAAAAACACTTTTCAAGCGTTTCCTTTGACGCTGGGTATAAATTTAGGATTTACCTACATCGTTTTAAATACACAAGTAAAGTCTAATGGTATATATTTCTTTAAGACATGTTAAAAAAGCAGTTTTCTAGAACGTAGGATATAGTAAGAATCTTTTGAACCAAGTTTAGGAAATGAAGGCTATGTCCTTCTTAGATATGAAACTTTTGTCATAAAAATATGTATCTATTACGTTTTGTATGTTAATTACTAAATACCCTCCCCAAGACTTTAACTCAACGAGAGCGGTGTAACTGAAATTATCAGAATAATTGTTGTTGCCAAGTTGGCAACTCACGTTCACCGGGACAAAGACAATCTGCACGTTCATTTGTTTAATGTAAGTTTTGAAAATTCTCCGGCCACCTTTGCCTTATTTGCGGAATAAATATTGCATGTTAAAAACAAACACTATTAGAGGCACTATCGCACAACTGTTGTGCGATTGTCGATTGTTTCACAGCCAAATGTTTAGTTGCACAACCTAAAATAGAAGTGAGGGCATCCATATAAACTCATAGGAATCAAAGAACGACTAAACAGTTGTGCGATAGCTTAGTCATAGGTGTCCCCCCGTTCTTAGATTACGTTTTTATTGGCCTTCTGTCTATGGCCAAGACCCACTTTGGGTCGCTGCGCCAGCGGAGTAAGTTAGTATACGGTCTTTATTGTTAAGCAATTACTTTTTTGATTTCAACACAATATCATTTATAATATTTTCAATGCCTTCATCAGGTACCAGGGTTGCAGAAATTTATTTTAATAGTTCTCTCTCTCCTAAAAAAAAATGCCTTACGAAATAAACAAATTTAAACAGATATTTTTCTGAAAGATGAGTATTAGGAGAAAAATCATAAATTATTCACTGATCATTATAAAAAAGAATTGTTACATTAACAGAACATTCTAGAAGAGGCTGGGTGCAGCGAGGGTGCTTCAGTGAAGGTTGACGCGCAACATATGGCCAGCAGAGCACGTTTCGCAACTTTCGTACTCACAAACATTCCGTTTATTTGTTCCACAGACCTATACATTATATAGACATGACATAATAAAAAAAAATCTGAATGTCTACTTGTCTAGCTCTGTATTTGACAACATCACAGCATGTAGATGCAGAGTAACGAAGTTTTAAAAAAATGATTTTTTTTAATGTAGCATTACGTACGAATATTATCATTATGTTTGTTCCGTCTTCAACAAACAAAATAAAAAATCAGATATCGTCTTATCTAAGACATTCTAAACTCTATTGTAAAGAATAAATGAGACAGACGTATCCTTGATGCAACACTAGCGCTATTTCCCCAACAAACATATATCCTGTGAAAAATCCTTTACACTCGCAAAGTTTCCAGTCCTTGTGCGGACTGGGAAACCTGCGCTTTGTTCCCTGTTGTCCCTGCGCTATAAATCGGGATCACAGTCGCAAACTGAACATATAACTTAAGTGCAGCGAAAAGAGATCGTTTAACGAGATTAGGACAACGTTGTCGTAATGCGCTTTTAAACTTATTTTACACGTTAACTTCATAATACATTAATGTACATACTTGTATAATATTTTACACTCTATTTGTTACGTTATCTGTGGTCAGCCTCTGCCTCAAAACTGCCAAACATTGCAATATTTCGAGCCACTTATAATATTTAAGTCTAGCTATCGCGACTTCGTCTACGTGGAATTAAAAGATAGTAAAAAATGTAGCCTACATTACTTACTGATAACATAGCTTTTTAATAGTGAAATAATTTTGGCAAGGGGGGTAGTTTTGTGTTATTTCAGTACATACAAAAATACAAATCTCCTCTTTATAATATTAGTAAAAATAGGTGTTAAAAGTAATTGAATTTCAAAATATCGTTTTGTAGAATCCTGACAGCTTGTCCGGATTGCATTGGAAAGCATAAAGACTCTTCGGTATACCGCAGCATATTTCAGTGGTTCTCGGCCGAAAAAAAAAGTAATTCAAGTGGCAACTGGCAACACCAAGAGTTGCGGAATGAAAAAAGTTCATTCATCCGCGCGCAGCTGGAGTGGGCGGCTGGCTGTTTGCTCTGTACTCGACTCCGGAATGAAGACAAGATACGATTCCTTGCGTAAGTTATGCAACTTGGCTTTATTACGTTGCCTGGTTTTCATACGAACTAGCTCAAGGGTACTAAATCTGCCTTTAACTATAGTTCTATACCTCCAACATAACCTATTTTTAATCAGATCTAAAACATTATCTTACTTCTTACTTATATGTGAAATATTAGAAAGATGGTTTGTTAGAACGACTCGATGAATTGGGATGAAATATAAGTTTTCTATTAATTCCGCGCGGACGGAGTCGCGGATAAAAGCTAGTAGAGAATACTTGTATGAAGTAAAACACAATTTTGGTTTTTATAAGCTCATTCTTTTTCCATTTACAATATTAGTTAACATAAAACTCAAAGGCATGTTGAATAAATAAATAATAATTATACGGATGCCTTTCCGCTGCAACTTAAGCAGTGTTTTGTAGAATCTGGAAAATATTCAAAGAAGTTCTTAGTGTTTACTATTTATTCATTAAGACTGTGGGGATCGGGTCATTAATTCGAAGCTGTCTGCGGCCGCCGGCTTAGAGAGATGAAGCAAATGCTCTAAAGGACTGAGAAACATTTAAAATGAAAGGGTAAAAAATGTCTGTGGATTGTACAAAGCTGAACGATAATTTTTAACTAGCTTTCGCCCGCGATTCCGTCCGCGTCTAATTAAAAAAAACAAAAGTGAGTAGCCTATGTGTTCTTCCAGAGTATCCTCTACATCTATACCAAATTTCATCGAAATCCGTTTACCAGTTAAGGCTACAAACTCTAATAAACATCTATCTATCCATCTATCCATTGATCTAAACTTTCGCATTTATAGTTAATATTAGTTAGTATGATTTTCTTGGTTATCTTTAACAAAACACTATCAAATCTGGTACAGAACCAATTTTAAATATGAATTTTTAACCCTATTGTGAAGCTCCTTATTTAGTTTTAAAATATGACTAGAAGGTACGTACGTTTCGTCTTAAAGTAGAAGGAAACAAACAGACTTGAGGGAAATTCTTTTTAATATAGCATCTGTGCATCTTTCGCGCCTCGTCGACTGCGCCGGCTGACATCACGCTCCGTTGACTCTTGCCGCACGTGTGAGACTAGCTTTATACTAAATCCTATTAAAATTAAATTCAAGATTGAAATTGCTCGTGTGACACCGACTTTTGCCGGTCTTCGACGAGGAATATAAATTGATAATCTCCAGATGAAAGGTCATGTAACAATCTGGATGAAGTTAAATTAATCTCGTAAGGGATTCGATATGAATTAACTATTTTGATATCGATAGTCCCTTGTTTTATCAGCGATCCGTCTTCTATCGGACATGAAATGGGCGTTTCCATTTTGTCACGACAAGTTACTATACGATTATTATCAGATGTCGTTATAAAATCAATGTTAAAAGCGGTAATTTTGCATGTCACCTTTTTATTAACGTTATTACGTAAAAATCCGTGGTAATAACTTCTGCTTTTCTTGACTTAAATTAAAACATTTGGTCGCTTTTCTCACTAGTAAACGTCTGAGCAGCAAATACTGTGCCAACCCTCCATAAGGGATAAGGGCAAGTTGAAGTTGAAGAAGAAACGTCTTATGTTGAAAAGTTCAAAAGTTAGTTATCGTACTACTATAATATAATTATGTTTTTAGTGGAAAATGTCCAGCAAAACTTTACAACAAACAACATAGCAACATATCATAAACAAGATAAAGGTTTATTAATTCCGGTGAAATAGACGAGGCCCTCGAGAGCGGCCCTGTACCGTCCAAACATGGAACGGGTGTGGCCGAACCTAGCTTTACAATTTACATGGGCCCCTTGAGATTGCGTTCAGATTTACTCTGTCGATGACATTATTGATATCAGATATGTTGACTAAAATAAACCTTGGACCTTTACAAATATTATCGAATATTTTTTAAACTCCATTTTTTTTCTGTCTAATTACTTATATCATGTTTGTTTTTCTTTTGTTATTTCTGATTGTGTTGTAGTGTTGTTAAGGATTAAATGTTTTTTTTTTAATAAATTGTGTTCTTCAATCTTTTTTCGTTACCGAAAGTAAGTAAATGCGTTCGATTATGTAACTAAGATTTCATAAAATGTAACACATTCCAATATTGTTCTCTTAAACTTAGCATCGATTTCCTAAACTGGTGTGTAAACAATCTGTAAATACCAGAATCAATGTGACAATCTCAATGTAGGATAACAGAACTGCATATCAATCGTGCTGACGAAGATATTGTGAGTACATGAGAAATAAAACATTCCGTCCATACAGCCGCGTTCGCTTGTCGTGTGGCCCTACGACTGAGCGTATAGCGTTTTAGTAACCTATCACTATTTAGACCATTAAATACTTTATTTACTTCACATAAAATGTTATAAAAATTAACAATACAAAGCAGCAAAAATAATGGAATAGTTTTTTAGTAATAATACATTTGGGACTAAGTATACATTTCGATTTTATATCATGTATATCGAAATTATACAAGTCGTAAATCATAAATCGCGTGATCATAAAGCTTGCGACACACGACGCAGTTACCGCGTAACGTACAGATGCGAGGCCGGCGCGCATAACGAATGTCCAAACACTGAATAGCTGATGAACAATTTGCATACGTGAATCGCTATAAATTACGGTGACACTGTTCTATACCTAATGTAGGACAAGCTTTACATTACAGGCTGTATATACATTAGTTCTTAAAAATTATAAATGCGAAAGTTTAGATGGATGTTAGAGTTTGTAGCCTAAACGGTTGAATGGATTTCGATGAAGTTTGGTACAGATGTATATAGTCTGGAACACATAGGCTACTCACTTTTGTTTTTTTAATCATATGCGGACGGAGTCTCGGGCGAAAGCTAGTAGTACATATTATTGGATAACTAACTTATTTAAATAACTCAATATTCATTTGCCAAAACACACTAACAAAAAAAATAACACTTTTTTATATTTGGTAGCAGAAAATGATGACATAAATAAACATGAGCTCAAAAGATTTAAAAACAATAAATTAGAATGTTTTGTATATGGGTGTAGTGTGGTCACCCTAAGTTAGATCGGATGTTAGTACCATTTCATTGATTGAAATGTCCTGCGTTTGGCGATCGCGCTAAAACAACATGGCCGCCAACGCTTTATAAATGTTTCAAAACGGACCTGTTTGGATAACAATAATTCAATGAAACAGATAGACGGCCGAATACTGAAACGAACATTTAAATGTGTAAGAGAATCTTAAATAACAAGGCCACGCTTCTCCTGATTCCTTACTAACTTTGACTTCTTGATTGTAAGCGGCGGCGATGTGAGGTATTGTAAGATTCGTTTCAGTAAACAGTCGAAAGCCGATTGTTTAAAAATGCGAGTGTTATTTTTTTTTTTATAATATAAGGTGGCAAACGAGCAAGCGGCCACCTGAATCCACCGAAATGAAAAAGCGACCGCTACCCATAAACATCCGCAATTGCGGATGCGTTGCCTACCCTTAATTGACGGAGGAGGCGACGCACATAAAGAGGACATTTCCCCTTCCTATGCATCTCCTCCACCGTCAATCCACTTTTCCTTCCCATCCTTCCCTCTTAAGAAAAGGGTGGAAAGGGAAAGGGACTAAATTAGGCCTCCGGCACCACACTCATCACACGAAACGCGGAATTGCTTCCACTTCACGCCTGTCTTCTGTGTGGTCGTGATATTGCACCGGGCGAACCGGCCATTCGTGCGAAGATGTTAAAGCGGGCTCTACCACTGTTAAATTTGAGTTTCGTAAAGATAAAAACAAAAGCACGCCGTCTGTTAATTAAGTTATCATTTCAAACTGTCAATGAGAAAGGGCAAATAAACATTACACATTTCAAACAATAATAAATAATATCTCGCTTTACCCCATAATTGTGTTTGCCTTACAAACTTAATGTATCCCTTCAGCGCTTAAATCCAATTTTACGACTTCTTTATACGGGATTGTGGAGACATGGCCAGTAAGGTAGCGCATATAGTAATAACATAGAGATCTTTACGAAGATCAAATAATCGTTGACTAAAACAAATACAAAAGATTGACGACGTTTGATAAAACTTTCTGTAGCATATACAAATATTGCACTAAAATGGTAAAAAACGTCTGCATAACTATTACGAAATAATTTTACAAAAAATAGGATCGTTTCCCATTCGGTTAAATTTAGGGTAAAAATATCAACGCGTTTATAACTCAATTCATATTAACTAATCTGGAATACAAAAAATAATTTTGGTTTGCTGCAACAAAATTAATGTAAAAATAAAATTGTCATACAAATTTGAACATTAAATTAATATTCCTTTCACCTTTATCACAAGCGTATTAAAATCGCTATCAAGCTTACTGTAACCCCACCCTATATCATAGTCGTGGAAGTACAGAGAATTTCGTTTATAATTTTAGATCGGTCGACCACTAAGCCTATGGGAGGATTTTCTTTATCGTCGGCTTCTATAATCTTTATTTATACGTGATCGTTGCTAGTTCCGGTGAGATAGTTCGTGATTTATTTTTATGAAGTCTATGGTCAACATAGACAAGAGTTTGTGGATAGTTTTTTATGATAAGGGTCAAAAAAAGCCGTTCACCTGATGTTAAGAGACTATAGGTGGTGTCATGTGTCACTTAAGTGTCAAAATTATATTAAACATCGTCTAATATATGTATTTAAATGTATTTTCTATGCTAAACTAAACATTTTCATAGCATTTCCAGGAAAAAACAAGTACTATGCGTTTTATATCATGTAATTTATTTTGACTACAATCATAAATCTCCTTAAATAACTTTATTAAATTCAATTTGCGATAAGCCAATTGTTATCAAACGAAAAATAATTCATTTCCGAAATAAAAGAAAAGCGAAACAAAAACAAATCGTAAAAATATCAAAGTAAACGTCATTAGTGTGAGATAAAACGTTTATCAACATAGTACAGGCAGATTTGATGAAATTTCCGGACGCCCTCCGTGCTACTCGTTCACTGACCGGATATTGCGACGGACCGACTGACCGAATGAAACGGGTCACGGGGAGGAACATTCAGTCATTCAAAGACATCGATAACTTTGCAAGATATTAGGATTATATCTTCAATTCATATCATACAGAAACGAGATAGGAAAGCTTTTGTTTTTTTTATAGTTTTTTTTATAATTAATTAACTGTAAAAACATACGGATGTTCGTAACGTCTTCGACAAAATCTGTATGAGATTTATTGATTTACTTTATGCCCGGTAGGGGGCGCTGTACAAATCTAATACTAACATCAATGACGTCACAAAAACACGTGATAAACGCCCTCTAAAAGCCCTCTAGACTAGATGTTCGAAATTGACATCTCTCGACGCTTGTTCAGTTACAGAACAATGTAGATCACCACAACCATACTCGAAGTTCTAAACATTACTACTAGAGTATAAAATACCTTAGTCATTTAAACATTCGCATAATGTGCTTCTCTCATTTAGAATGAATCCACAAGGGACAAAACACAAAGATTTCTTAAATAAAAAGTACACTGCAAAGAGTGCAAGCGAGTGGATTGTCGGCAGTAGAGGGTAGACATAAAAAATGTGAACCAATTTCACTCGCAGCCGCAGACTGCTATGAATATTAACCATTTCGCGCCACGTTCATAGATTATGTTACTTTCATTTGTAGAAGCGACAATCCACTGAAAAGAACTTAACAATAAATACAAACATAATTATTAAGTAAATATTATTATGTTGATTAGGCACTGGTGAATTTTTGTCAGTTTCTGGTTTTAATTTTATTTTGAATTTAATGATTAATAATTATTAACCTACTAATTTTGTAATTTGATAATAATCTTACTAATATTATAATGCGAAAATTTAGATGAATGGATGGATGTATGTTAGAGTTTGTAGCCTGAACGGCTGAACGGATCTCGGGGATATTTGGTACAGATGTAGTGCATAGTCTGGAAAAACACATAAGCTAATTACTTTTGTTTTTTTTTTTTATTTCACGCGGACGCAGTCGCGGACGAAAGCTAGTCTATTATAAAATTTTATAAACTGTAAAAGGACTGTCTTTCAGCTGTAACTGATCTATGATACACGTCTGTAGAACATGTTCTCTTCGGAAACAAAATAAAGAGACCACATCTTTATTCATCTGTACACAAGACGAACAGTCTGGCATTCATTGATAAAAAAAAAGATTAATCAAAGAATAGGTAAAGATAGAAAACTAAAAATCTCATAAATCGTTTCTATTGTCATTTTATCTATATCTATACTATTATTATATAATAAAGCGTTAACACACACTTCTTTGTTGCCTAAGATGTCAGCAATTACAGCATATTTTTGAATAATTATTTGTCAATTAAAGCCGTACACTTACGTTACGCTTTAGGCTACATATTTCACGCCATTAAACTTAGGGGGTAAATATTTTGGATAAAAACCCTAATGTGGGAAAGAGACCATAAGTTGCTGCCAACATCAAGAAAGAAAGATTGCTAAGGTTTGTCATGTCATGTCATTTTGACATTTGCAATTGAGGATTTGACAAATGTAAACAATAAAATAAAGTTTTTATAATTTCACGCGGATGAATCCGCACGCGAACAACTAGTCTATACTATTATAATAAAGCGTAAACACACACTTCTTTGTTGCCTAAGATCTCAGCAATTACAGCATATTTTTGAATCATTCTTTTTTTAATAAAAAGCCCTACACTTACGTCAGGCTTTAGGCTATATATTTTCACGCCTTTAAACTTAGGGGGTAAATATTTTAATAAAAACCCTAATGTGGGAAAGAGACAACAACAAGAAGCAAGATTGCCATAGTAAAGTAATTGGTATTTTGACATTTGCAATTGAGAATTTGATAAATGTAAACAATAAAATAATATTGATTTGTGTGATAAAAGAAGTTAAAAATAAATATAGTTAACACAGTGATAATATGAACAAATTTAATTAAAAAGAGTAAAAAAAAAAGTAAAACCGTAATCGTTTCACGCAATGCTACCACAGTTCAAACGCAGAATTTTTATAATCTATGGAATTTTTGCAGAAGAATTTGTAAGTTGTCGAATTGAAATGCAATGTTAAATATGTAGGCTTACTCTATGCCCATGGCAACACCGAGCACTGGTGGGGCGGCCATTTTGTCATTCGTGAGTCAGTTCGATTTGAGTCGCGACGGAGTGCGCACGCGATCATGTGCTTGGTAGACGTCAATACAATGTAGACGTCAATTCAATATCTTAATCGAAACATATCGTTACGATCTATAATTATTCCGTGGAAATACGGATTGTGATATTGAGGATTACAAGTACGCCAACTATTAAAACAATTATTTTGTTGAAATACCTGAGTACCACGCCTACAACAAAATGTCAAATTACCCGATATTACCTGATGAAATCTTTCTGACTCACATCGGTGGTAAGTGTTTTATTAATTTTACATTTTATGTTATTGCTGAATAATGCATTCTTTTTTATTTGTTTGTATGTTTACAAATTTTTGCAAGACGTAACTGTGTATGTAAAATTTTCTATTGCAATATTCCAAAAAAAAAAAACTTTAGTTTTAGTTAATTTTCTATTGCAATATTCCAAAAAAAAAAACTTTAATTTTAGTTAATCATTTATATTGTATTGCAGGTGGATAACGAGTCTCATGAAGTTAGTAAATCAACGTACAAATCGCGGATTCTGCTAAAAACGTAAATGACAATATGTAACAACGTAACCTCAAAGTTTGTTAATACATGCGCAGTTTTACAAGACTATAAAAATAATACACTATAGCACCGGATACTTCTTCAAGTAAAAAGGTAAATTATTTAAATTCAGAGTACTCTGTTGTTTATTGTTTAAATAAAACGTTTGTATGTAGTATTAAAATGTAGTAGAGAAATAGCTTTTTAAGTGAATGTTTATTCAGTTTTTGTGCTGTAAAACTATTTATTTTAGTTTTGATATTGTTTTTATTTACTTAAGGAAAAAGAAAACATTAGAACGTAATATTTAACTCCCTCCTGTAATGCAAAAAAAAAAAAAGTAAAACCGTAATCGTTTCACGCAATGCTACCACAGTTCAAACGCAGAATTTTTATAATCTATGGAATTTTTGCAGAAGAATTTGTAAGTTGTCGAATTGAAATGCAATGTTAAATATGTAGGCTTACTCTATGCCCATGGCAACACCGAGCACTGGTGGGGCGGCCATTTTGTCATTCGTGAGTCAGTTCGATTTGAGTCGCGACGGAGTGCGCACGCGATCATGTGCTTGGTAGACGTCAATACAATGTAGACGTCAATTCAATATCTTAATCGAAACATATCGTTACGATCTATAATTATTCCGTGGAAATACGGATTGTGATATTGAGGATTACAAGTACGCCAACTATTAAAACAATTATTTTGTTGAAATACCTGAGTACCACGCCTACAACAAAATGTCAAATTACCCGATATTACCTGATGAAATCTTTCTGACTCACATCGGTGGTAAGTGTTTTATTAATTTTACATTTTATGTTATTGCTGAATAATGCATTCTTTTTTATTTGTTTGTATGTTTACAAATTTTTGCAAGACGTAACTGTGTATGTAAAATTTTCTATTGCAATATTCCAAAAAAAAAACTTTAGTTTTAGTTAATCATTTATATTGTATTGCAGGTGGATAACGAGTCTCATGAAGTTAGTAAATCAACGTACAAATCGCGGATTCTGCTAAAAACGTAAATGACAATATGTAACAACGTAACCTCAAAGTTTGTTAATACATGCGCAGTTTTACAAGACTATAAAAATAATACACTATAGCACCGGATACTTCTTCAAGTAAAAAGGTAAATTATTTAAATTCAGAGTACTCTGTTGTTTATTGTTTAAATAAAACGTTTGTATGTAGTATTAAAATGTAGTAGAGAAATAGCTTTTTAAGTGAATGTTTATTCAGTTTTTGTGCTGTAAAACTATTTATTTTAGTTTTGATATTGTTTTTATTTACTTAAGGAAAAAGAAAACATTAGAACGTAACATTTAACTCCCTCCTGTAATGCAAAAAAAAAAAACATTTCATTCTCCTAGATAAAACATAATGATTGTAAATAGTAAGTGCAAGGTACAAAATATTATGTTTTCTTTTCTAGATTTCAAGTTAATAAGAATAAAAAATAATCTGAAGAATTACCCCATCTACTTCTATACTATCTATACTCTATACTATATGTATATTATATGTTTTTATATTTATTTTTTATTTATCTATCTATATCTATATATCTATTATATCTTTCTATACTATCTATACTATTATAATAAAGCGTAAACACACACTTTGTTGCCGGAGATCTGCCGAAGATCTGAGCAATTACAGCATATTTGTGAATAATACTTTTTTTTAATAAAAAGCCCTACACTTACGTCACGCTTTAGGCTACATATTTTCACGCTATTAAGCTTAGGGGGTAAATATTTTAATAAAAACCCTAATGTGGGAAAGAGACAACAACAAGAAGAAAGATTGCCATAGTAAAGTAATTGGTATTTTGACATTTGCAATTGAGAATTTTATAAATGTAAACAATAAAATAAAATTGATTTGTGTGATAAAAGAAGTTAAAAATAAATATAGTTAACACAGTGATAATATGAACAAATTTAATTAAAAAGAGTAAAAAAAAAAGTAAAACCGTAATCGTTTCACGCAATGCTACCACAGTTCAAACGCAGAATTTTTATAATCTATGGAATTTTTGCAGAAGAATTTGTAAGTTGTCGAATTGAAATGCAATGTTAAATATGTAGGCTTACTCTATGCCCATGGCAACACCGAGCACTGGTGGGGCGGCCATTTTGTCATTCGTGAGTCAGTTCGATTTGAGTCGCGACGGAGTGCGCACGCGATCATGTGCTTGGTAGACGTCAATACAATGTAGACGTCAATTCAATATCTTAATCGAAACATATCGTTACGATCTATAATTATTCCGTGGAAATACGGATTGTGATATTGAGGATTACAAGTACGCCAACTATTAAAACAATTATTTTGTTGAAATACCTGAGTACCACGCCTACAACAAAATGTCAAATTACCCGATATTACCTGATGAAATCTTTCTGACTCACATCGGTGGTAAGTGTTTTATTAATTTTACATTTTATGTTATTGCTGAATAATGCATTCTTTTTTATTTGTTTGTATGTTTACAAATTTTTGCAAGACGTAACTGTGTATGTAAAATTTTCTATTGCAATATTCCAAAAAAAAACTTTAGTTTTAGTTAATCATTTATATTGTATTGCAGGTGGATAACGAGTCTCATGAAGTTAGTAAATCAACGTACAAATCGCGGATTCTGCTAAAAACGTAAATGACAATATGTAACAACGTAACCTCAAAGTTTGTTAATACATGCGCAGTTTTACAAGACTATAAAAATAATACACTATAGCACCGGATACTTCTTCAAGTAAAAAGGTAAATTATTTAAATTCAGAGTACTCTGTTGTTTATTGTTTAAATAAAACGTTTGTATGTAGTATTAAAATGTAGTAGAGAAATAGCTTTTTAAGTGAATGTTTATTCAGTTTTTGTGCTGTAAAACTATTTATTTTAGTTTTGATATTGTTTTTATTTACTTAAGGAAAAAGAAAACATTAGAACGTAATATTTAACTCCCTCCTGTAATGCCAAAAAAAAAAAAAACATTTCATTCTCCTAGATAAAACATAATGATTGTAAATAGTAAGTGCAAGGTACAAAATATTATGTTTTCTTTTCTAGATTTCAAGTTAATAAGAATAAAAAATAATCTGAAGAATTACCCCATCTACTTCTATACTATCTATACTCTATACTATATGTATATTATATGTTTTTATATTTATTTTTTATTTATCTATCTATATCTATATATCTATTATATCTATCTATACTATTATAATAAAGCGTAAATACACACTTTGTTGCCGAAGATCTGCCGAAGATCTGAGCAATTACAGCATATTTTTGAATAATACTTTTTTTAAATAAAAAGCCGTACACTTACGTCACGCTTTAGGCTACATATTTTCACGCTATTAAGCTTAGGGGGTAAATATTTTTGGATAAAAACCCTAATGTGGGAAAGAGAACACAAGTTGCTGCCAACATCAAGGAAGCAAAATTGCCGCCAACATCAAGGAAGCAAAATTGCCATAGTAGGGTAAGGTAATTTGTATTTTGACATTTGCAATTGAGAAGTTGATAAATTGATAAAGTTGATAAAGTTTATTTGTGTGATGAAAGAAGTAGAAAAATAAATATGGTTAACACAGTGATAAACAAAATTAATTAAATAGGGTAAAAATATGAAAAATTCAATCGTAAAAATTTCACGCCATGCTACCTACCTCTTCAAACGCAAAATTTTTATATATATGGCAATTTGCAGAAGAATTTGGAAGCTGTGATTTTCAATTTGTCTTTAAACAAATATAGAAAAAACTGCATTAAATGCTGAATTGCAAAACGTAACTGTATAAATGACTAAAAGTTTCTTATGCGATATTCTGTAACATACGTAGTGTAATTATTTACGTTCAATTACAGGTTATCTTCTTATGGACTTATTAAAACAACCTGTTTTATGTTTAATTCTTCCTTTTGTTCTGGAAATAAATGGGAACTTGCAAGTGAAATATGGTCAAATATCAAAAAACTAAACTTAATGCAAGCATGACTTACAATATAACAAATATTTAATTTTTAATAGAATTTGGAGTTTAAAACTTGTCATTTAAAACACTGTTACATATTTTCATTTCAGTATTTTTGATTGATACAGATTAAAATTATATTTTTGTTGACAGCATGCTAATAATGCTTCGGACATACTGCACATACTGAATTTTGAAAAAGTAATTTATTTTTTTTAAAGAAATGATATACAAAGTGAATTAACTATAAATATATTTATGTGATTTAATAAAATAAAATAAATTTATATTGTGTGTTTGTATTTAGTATTGATGCTTTATGTGCTGTATGTATATGGTTTCTTAAATATTTTCAGACATAAAATATTTTATGATATAAAAAACAAATAAATCGAAATTAATAACACAAATTGCAAAGAACAGTGTGTTTTATTTTAACCTTTTCCCACATACTACTATACATATATTCGCCTGAAATTTATAACTATATGTTGCTCTTTCAAGATCTGGTTGTAATGATCATCAATACATACTAATACCTCAAGGAAATTTAACAAAAAATATTGTTTATTCCGAAGTACTTTAAACTGACTATTTCTATTTCATTTTTGATCAATAATAAAATAGTACTTATATCCATGTTACGTGTTTAAATCAATGTTAAAACTATTTTACATCACACTAATAACTAAATGATACTATGATAATATTAACAGTTCAACGAAGTATTAACTAAGAACTCAATCTTAACTAAATGACGCGGACGAGGCCACACGGGAACAGCTATGTATAATAAAATTTTCTTAACAGTGTTTAAATTGGACAAATAATTTAGCAGATATCACAAACACAAACAATAAGAGTAACCGCAAAATCAGCTCAGAAATTTCTAATCTTGCATCGGTAGATTTCTGTTATTGCGTAGATTACTATTAAGTTAATACTTTAGGTAATAGGTTGAATTTTAAATTTCACGCGGACGAAGTCGCGGGCAAAAGCTAGTTTTTAATAAAATGGAATTATTTCATTACAATTATAATAAATAGTATACTACACAAATTCAGCATAACATAAATACAAGATTCATTATTCTTAATTATTACACTAATATCTCAAGCAACTTGTGTTGAACATTAGAGGCGGTATATGTTCGCACGGTGTGCGTTCGTGTCTCAAACTAATTGCACGCACGTATTCGTGATTATGTTATCAATATACAGAGCTCGTTAATACGAGAGAATGCACGACTGAAGTGGGCATAACTTATGTAGTTACCGTATAAATGGCATTGTTAATAAACTACCCACGTCGTAGACAGTAATGGTAATTTTTCAGTGCCCAATTAAATAATAATTAATATAGAGTTTTATAGTTTGTCTAAATAAATTAGATTAGTTTGACAATTCATGTGACAATTTAGTAGGGATGGGTTGTGTCAAATCAAGCATGTATTTTTTCGATTTTCGATTTTTATTCTTATGGAAGTTGGAATCGATAGATTCATAGTTATAATTTATGAATTAAAAAAAAAACACTGTTTAGTCAAATTAATAATGGTCTACAGAACCATTACAAATAATGAGAGTAAATAAATATTTATTACTACTACAGCCGTACGTAATCGAATTTGATTTCGCTATTATTATTGTCATCGCTAAATTCTCTACACGATAATTAATACTAGAATTGTCCTTTAAATTAGTTAATAAGAAAATAATATTTTTATTTAAGTTCGATGAATTTTATTTAAACCGAATATCGATAGTTCATAATTGTTCGCTATGCGTGTTTGTTTCGTTACTACGATACCCGTCTATTAAGTACGGCATTTGCCTTCATACAAATGGAATTATTTCATTACAATTAGGGATGTAATTATAATAATTTTTTTTATCTAACTAAAATGATTATTTCAACGTATATTATTACAAAAAAATATTGTTTATTCCGAAGTACTTTAAACTGACTATTTCTATTTCATTTTTGATCAATAATAAAATAGTACTTATATCCATGTTACGTGTTTAAATCAACGTTAAAACTATTTTACATCACACTAATAACTAAAATGATTATTTCAACGTATATTATTACAAACAACATCGGAGAAATAATTTTATGTTCGGACGTCACGTCAGCTAGTTTATAAATATAACTCTACCCAACTTCCTACGCGAAGACGCACGTACAACAATCCTACGTCGCAATTTTTTCAATATAAAACATTATTCAGTGCTACGTCACCACGGTGCGTAACTAGAGCCCATGATTTCTCAAAGGGATGTTTGCTGCTACGCGGCCACTAGAATGCGGAGCTACGAACAGCAACGCGAGATCTACGCACGACTTCACTTTTTGACCGGAATACCTTCGAATACGTGACAAGAATAAATAACGTTTGGTCCAAGTTAAAAAATTGTAATACAAAGAAAAATATTGGCAATAAAAACCGTTAACAAAAAAACAAGATTTTAGCAAAAACTTCCAACTATTATAATATTTTTTTTATCTAACTAAAATGATTATTTCAACGTATATTATTACAAAAAAATATGTAGAATAAAACATGACCGGTAACTATATTCTTAAAACTTGTACCACACCTCCACAGGGTCGGCGGTATGTTTTTTCGCCTCGATGATTTTCAGTCAGATCTCTTGTTGATCTGAGAACGCCAAATTTTTAGCCCCTACGTGCTTCAGTTCTCTAATATTTTGGGTTATTTCAGTTTGTTGTTTGCCTATCCCGATTGTTAACAAGGGTGCGAATTTGATTGCTTGTTTCGCGGACTCAATGCTCTCATATTATGCATTAAATTAAAAAAAAAAAACATTCAATTCCTTGAGACAATAACGTTATTTAAACCGATATTATCTGCATAAAATGTGTAATTTCAAAAAAAAAACAAAAAGCCAACACCACGCGGTGTTCCCAGGCGGTCACCCATCCAAGTACTGACCGCGCCCGACGTTGCTTAACTTCGGTGATCGGACGAGAACCGGTGTATTCAACGTGGTATGGACGTTGGCGAAAGCGTTTCTTAATTTAAATATCGGATATTACTTTTATTGTAATCTTGATGAAAAAAAAAACAAAACACAAATGAAAAGTATTATATTTGTACCGATTGAAAAGTTTTTATTCTATTAAGAAAAAAAAAAGCCAACATCACGCGGTGTTCCCAGGCGGTCACCCATCCAAGTACTGACCGCGCCCGACGTTGCTTAACTTCGGTGATCGGACGAGAACCGGTGTATTCAACGTGGTATGGACGTTGGCGAAAGCGTTTCTTAATTTAAATATCGGATATTACTTTTATTGTAATTTAATAAAAAAAAAAAACAAAAGAATAGTATTTATACCGATTGATAGAGTTTTTATTCTATTAAATAAAAAAAAACAAAAAGCCAACATCACGCGGTGTTCCCAGGCGGTCACCCATCCAAGTACTGACCGCGCCCGACGTTGCTTAACTTCGGTGATCGGACGAGAACCGGTGTATTCAACGTGGTATGGACGTTGGCGAAAGCGTTTCTTAATTTAAATATCGAATATTACTTTTATTGTAATTTAATAAAAAAAAAATACAAAAGAATAGTATTTATACCGATTGATAGAGTTTTTATTCTATTAAATAATAAAAAAAACAAAAAGCCAACATCACGCGGTGTTCCCAGGCGGTCACCCATCCAGTACTGACCGCGCCCGACGTTGCTTAACTTCGGTGATCGGACGAGACCGGTGTATTCAACGTGGTATGGACGTTGGCGAAAGCGTTTCTTAATTTAAATATGGAATATTACTTTTATTGTAATTTAATAAAAAAAAAATACAAAAGAATAGTATTTATACCGATTGATAGAGTTTTTATTCTATTAAATAATAAAAAAAAAAAAAAAAATACAAAAGAATAGTATTTATACCGATTGATAGAGTTTTTATTCTATTAAATAATAAAAAAAACAAAAAGCCAACATCACGCGGTGTTCCCAGGCGGTCACCCATCCAAGTACTGACCGCGCCCGACGTTGCTTAACTTCGGTGATCGGACGAGAACCGGTGTATTCAACGTGGTATGGACGTTGGCGAAAGCGTTTCTTAATTTAAATATCGGATATTACTTTTATTGTAATTTAATAAAAAAAAATACAAAAGAATAGTATTTATACCGATTGATAGAGTTTTTATTCTATTAAATAATAAAAAAAAAAAAAAAAAACAAAAAGCCAACATCACGCGGTGTTCCCAGGCGGTCACCCATCCAAGTACTGACCGCGCCCGACGTTGCTTAACTTCGGTGATCGGACGAGAACCGGTGTATTCAACGTGGTATGGACGTTGGCGAAAGCGTTTCTTAATTTAAATATCCGATATTACTTTTATAGTAATTTAATAAAAAAAACAAAAAGCCAACATCACGCGGTGTTCCCAGGCGGTCACCCATCCAAGTACTGACCGCGCCCGACGTTGCTTAACTTCGGTGATCGGACGAGAACCGGTGTATTCAACGTGGTATGGACGTTGGCGAAAGCGCTTCTTAATTTAAATATCCGATATTACTTTTATTGTAATTTAATAAAAAAAACAAAAAGCCAACATCACGCGGTGTTCCCAGGCGGTCACCCATCCAAGTACTGACCGCGCCCGACGTTGCTTAACTTCGGTGATCGGACGAGAACCGGTGTATTCAACGTGGTATGGACGTTGGCGAAAGCGTTTCTTAATTTAAATATCCGATATTACTTTTATTGTAATTTAATAAAAAAAACAAAAAGCCAACATCACGCGGTGTTCCCAGGCGGTCACCCATCCAAGTACTGACCGCGCCCGACGTTGCTTAACTTCGGTGATCGGACGAGAACCGGTGTATTCAACGTGGTATGGACGTTGGCGAAAGCGTTTCTTAATTTAAATATCGAATATTACTTTTATTGTAATTTAATAAAAAAAAATACAAAAGAATAGTATTTATACCGATTGATAGAGTTTTTATTCTATTAAATAAAAAAAAAAACAAAAAGCCAACATCACGCGGTGTTCCCAGGCGGTCACCCATCCAAGTACTGACCGCGCCCGACGTTGCTTAACTTCGGTGATCGGACGAGAACCGGTGTATTCAACGTGGTATGGACGTTGGCGAAAGCGTTTCTTAATTTAAATATCGGATATTACTTTTATTGTAATTTAATAAAAAAAAATACAAAAGAATAGTATTTATACCGATTGATAGAGTTTTTATTCTATTAAATAAAAAAAAAACAAAAAGCCAACATCACGCGGTGTTCCCAGGCGGTCACCCATCCAAGTACTGACCGCGCCCGACGTTGCTTAACTTCGGTGATCGGACGAGAACCGGTGTATTCAACGTGGTATGGACGTTGGCGAAAGCGTTTCTTAATTTAAATATCGGATATTACTTTTATTGTAATCTTAATGAAAAAAAAACAAAACACAAAGGAAAAGTATTTGTACCGATTGAAAAGTTTTTATTCTATTAAAAAAAAACAAAAAGCCAACATCACGCGGTGTTCCCAGGCGGTCACCCATCCAAGTACTGACCGCGCCCGACGTTGCTTAACTTCGGTGATCGGACGAGAACCGGTGTATTCAACGTGGTATGGACGTTGGCGAAAGCGTTTCTTAATTTAAATATCCGATATTACTTTTATAGTAATCTTGATGAAAAAAAAAACAAAACACAAAAGAAAAGTATTTGTACCGATTGAAAAGTTTTTATTCTATTAAAAAAATAACAAAAAGCCAACATCACGCGGTGTTCCCAGGCGGTCACCCATCCAAGTACTGACCGCGCCCGACGTTGCTTAACTTCGGTGATCGGACGAGAACCGGTGTATTCAACGTGGTATGGACGTTGGCGAAAGCGTTTCTTAATTTAAATATCGTAATATAAGTGTAATATATTTTCAACACCAAAAAAGTTAGTCTATTATACATTAGATTAAACCACAATTTATCCAATTCCGTAAGGAAAACAAACTCTCGTGAGCAAAATTGATCAAGGGGCGATAGAATTTACATGGTTATGGAAATATTCCATTTCGCGTTGACGCCTCATCGCCGAGATGGTCCCCAGAAGACCGCTACATAACTGGTGTGAACGTTCATACAATTGTTTTTCTTGACAAAAATAAAATACCATTACATTCAGAGATATATTTAGTAAATATATGACAAACACAGAATAATATACAAATAAGAAAATTTATTTAAAAAAAAAACAATCATTAAAGTTGATTACTCATTTTTTGACAATTGAAAGCTGTTTCAAGTTGATATTTGTTGGTATTTCAAAATAAGAAAATTTATTTAAAAAAAAAAAAGCCAACATCACGCGGTGTTCCCAGGCGGTCACCCATCCAAGTACTGACCGCGCCCGACGTTGCTTAACTTCGGTGATCGAACGAGAACCGGTGTATTCAACGTGGTATGGACGTTGGCAACCGTAGATATTAATATAAGAATCGTACTTTTATTTATAGTTATTTCACGTATCTTTATTTTCTTCTATAATATATAATATTTTTACATGATTAAAAAAAAAAAAAGCCAACATCACGCGGTGTTCCCAGGCGGTCACCCATCCAAGTACTGACCGCGCCCGACGTTGCTTAACTTCGGTGATCGAACGAGAACCGGTGTATTCAACGTGGTATGGACGTTGGCAACCGTAGATATTAATATAAGAATCGTACTTTTATTTATAGTTATTTCACGTATCTTTATTTTCTTCTATAATATATAATATTTTTACATGATTAAAAAAAAAAAAAAAAAAAAAAAAAAAAAAAAAAAAGCCAACATCACGCGGTGTTCCCAGGCGGTCACCCATCCAAGTACTGACCGCGCCCGACGTTGCTTAACTTCGGTGATCGAACGAGAACCGGTGTATTCAACGTGGTATGGACGTTGGCAACCGTAGATATTAATATAAGAATCGTACTTTTATTTATAGTTATTTCACGTATCTTTATTTCTTATTCTCGGTTACCACGACATTCTACGTCGCCACTAACTTTAGTACCAACATTGACAAAAGCAACAAAAACTTTCCGCGCATAATTTCACCAGAAACCATTACAAATAACTTGCAAACAAAATATTTATCCCGCCATTTATATAACAAACAGATTGATCGCCTGAGGCAAGTGACTTAATTTTTAATTAGTCTAATTAAAAGGGACTTCCCTAGGTCGATGGAAGAGTGATTTTTTTCGGGCGCTTACATAACCACGACTGTTAGTTATGTGGACTACCCTCATTTATTTCTGAAAGGGTTGAATTAAATGTTACACGTTCAAAAATGCTTAAACATAATATAAACGATACTAACTAGCATATAGTAGATAAATATAAAAATAAATGTTGATGAACTGAAATAGAAAATTTTAAAAGATGTAGTTTTAAGTTTATTAGTACAAATAAATAAATCTTTTCAGTTTACAATATGAATCAAGGTGCAATAATAATCCAGACATATCGAAATATAAGATTCCTTCAAAATTATCCATTGCCCTTTTTAGGAACGTTTTACGCAGCAAATTGCGCTCAGGCGGCGAATATGCTCGAAGCCGTTGATCCGGACGCAGCCGGTCAAAAGGCTCTCATATCCGGTTAACCGGTCGAGCATATTACGGCTGTTTGAAAATCCTTGCAAGCTTCGTCCAAGAAATTATTGCGATTACTGAAATACATTTGAATGAATGTAATATGTGATGATAGGTCGCAATATATCATTCAATTTTATCTGCACTGTGTGTAGACAAAATTCCAACTGCCGGTAAAACTGTACAGTTTTCAATTTTGCGTAACACGTCAGTTTGAGCTGTACAGTTCAACTGTTCATTTTAAACTGAACATAACAAGACTCCAGCCCGAATGTGTCTACAACAGTTGGAGTTGATAATTCTTAATTTCCGTTTTAATACAAAAAAACAAAAAGCCAACATCACGCGGTGTTCCCAGGCGGTCACCCATCCAAGTACTGACCGCGCCCGACGTTGCTTAGGTTAGGTTAGGTTACGTTTCGTAATTTAAATATCGGATATTACTTTTATTGTAATCTTGAAAAAAAAAACAAAACACAAAACAACATTTTTATACCGATTGAAAAAGTTTTTATTCTATTAAATAAAAAAATAAAAATAAGCCAACATCACGCGGTGTTCCCAGGCGGTCACCCATCCAAGTACTGACCGCGCCCGACGTTGCTTAACTTCGGTGATCGGACGAGAACCGGTGTATTCAACGTGGTATGGACGTTGGCGATTGTACATATTAATATAAGAATCGTACTTTTATTTATAGTTATTTCATGTATCTTTATTTTCTCGTTTAATGTATAATATTTGTTACATGATTAAAAAAAACACATATAAAAATTAGAACTCTACCAGTTGCAGAATCCGATGACTCAAGCAACCAGTGGTCAGGGCTGCAGAGACAGTAACTTTCTCACTAAGCGTGCGGTTTCTTAATAACTGCTTTTTTGATGGGGCCCATAATCCAACTGTCTTGCGAGAGGTTCTTGGAATATTGATCGAAGCTCTTCACAATTAGACTATACACCGAAACGACTATAGGAATAATGGTAGCCGATTTCATACGCCGCATGGCGGTAACCTCGTGAGTCGTGAGCCAAATTTAAAGGTTTTAATAATTTTTATTTTCATTTATTGGTAGTAATATTAAATCATAAAGATTTTAATTACTACTTATGCATATGTTGTGGTTTAATACTTTTACATAGTTTTATGCATAAGTGTATTTATTTCCCGCTTTCTTAGAAACAATAGCTTTTCATTAAATTGTAATATTGCTAAAATATCATTTATAACATAGTTTTTGTAGACTCCTAAAACCTCTACAATTTTTTTGCAAAACCGCCATCTATGTCGTCGTTTTAAAACTTTAAGAACAACGTTGTCATAAGACACTTGTTTTACAATTTCATCAACAGATGGCACTTTATAAGATTTAGTAAATGTATGAAAAACGAATTAAAGAATATTTCAATTCCTATTCAAAAATACATTTATGTTAGCTATTTCATCAAAATATCCCAGTGGATACAATATTCGTAGAGATTTATGTGTGAATGCTTGTTTCCAAACGAAGATGTGAGATTTGTTTTTAATCGATGGCTAGAGTGAATGATTGATTTTAAACGTATGAAAGACGGGAATTAATGAAAGGAATAGACAAGGAAGTGTAGAGATATACGGAATTTTGTTTAAGACGATTAAGAGCGGGCGCACACCTTTGACTAAACTATCGCACAACAGTTGTGCGATTGACGATTGTTTCGTAACCAATTCAACTGTTTAGTTCCACAACTAAAAATCGAGTAGTGTGCGCTGTGCGCACCTCCATATAAGCTCATAGGAATCTAAGCGCGACTAAACAGTTGTGCTATAGTTTACTCAAGGGGTGAGCGCGGTAAATTTTTTTGTAATGTAGGGTTTAGGGTGAAGAAATAAAGCTATTGAAAGAAGAGACTGTTAAATTTACCGCCACAACCCTACATTATATAAGGTGTTTTACCAAAAGTACAGATATTGTAACGGATGGCAACAAACATGAAACAATTGAATAATAATTTTACCTTCGAAATTAAAAAAAAAAACAAAACTAATATTTCGACCGTGACAGGACTCGAACCTGCAATCTTCGGATCCGAAGTCCGACGCCTTATCCATTAGGCCACACGGTCTATGTATGTTGCAATAAAATTATGTAATAGTATCTCATTTTTATCGATCCAATTTTTTAAAGGATTTTGTTGTTTAGTTATTGCTATTTCATAAATTTATGAAGCAAAACCCTTAAGACAATAAAAATGTGAACCAATGCTTTACAACATTTTGGAAATTAGAAACAAAAGCAAGTGTTCAATTGCTATCTTTTTTACATTTTTCAAAATTGTTTGTAGTGCCATCTATCGGACATTCGATGAAATACTATAGTTTGTATTGCACGTGAGTCATCATTTAGCATAATAGATGGCGCTGGTCGAATGAACGATAGTTCTTTGTTATAGTAACAGCTGGCGCTAGTGATTGTAGAAAATAACGTAAAATATTGCATTTTGAGTTTTCTTACTTCTATGATATAAAACAATTAATACGCTGATACTCAGGAAATTTAAAAAATGTGTTTTTAACCTTTAACATGAAAATTAAAATTAGAAAATCATTGGTAAAAATTAAGTTTTTAAAAACGTTTGAAATATCAAAACTAAAACTAATTATAGTTTGTTTTATTGCTGTGGTCATGATATAATTGGATGTTAAATAAATTTGGGGTTTAAATTATTAGCGTATTAGAGTACTTTAGCGTCTCAGGTCGTGTGGAGTACCAATTTGTCGTTAGGGAAACACTCCGACGTGTTTGCCTCTTGCCGCTCGTACTCCACTCGCCAATTTTGCCATTCTCGAGAGGAGAAGTTTACCTCGTCTGGACTATATTTTAAGTGATTTCGGTAATCGTTTCTTTTGTACTGTAATACATCATTATAATAAATATTTTATATTGTTGAAATATAACTAGGTACCTAATTACTTTTTACACTTGAATATAGTAATATAGTTAAAACGTAATTGCAAGACAGTTTATTCTTTTTTTGACAATGTTAATTAAATAAACTCTTAAAATATATCTATAAAAATGTTTAGGTAAATAAATATGTCGAAAATGATTTTTTCTTCTAAAATATTGGTAGCTCTCTTTCTGCAAAATGTTAGTTTTTTATGAATATTACCTATTACTGTAACGTGCACTATATCTAAAAATACCTATGATTACCTGAAACTGAACATTGTTGTCTAACGATTATTCAACACTAGCTTTCGCCCGCAACTCCGTCCGCGTGGAATTAAAAAAAAAAACAATAGTGAGTAGCCTATGTGTTCTTTTAGGCTACAAACTCTAACAAACATCGATCCATCCATCTAAACTTTTGCATTTATAATATTAGTATGGTTGTAATGTTGTAGGCATACTTTAGTAAAATTAGACATTCATTTGCTGAGGTAAAACAGAAACTTAAGGTTCAAAATGGCATACTGCACAATACACGGCATCGTATTTATAGAGAGCTGTCAATTCAGATCAAAGCCCTATCGCTCGATTAAGAGCATCTGTTCTCAAGCGTTCCATAACATTGTATTACAAAATGTATCCTCGCCGCTTACAATAGAGTACAACTTCGTATGACTGTCGGAAAAATTAAGTAGCATCCAAGATAGCATCTTGATAGTTTTTTGTATGCATTCCTCAAACGGCGGGTGGTCAAGTGACGGCAAGTGGTGAGCGGTCGTCTCAGCCAATAGGAGACCGCCGTTCGAGATGAAACAAAGCCGCCTTTGTTATGGGCGGGGCGTCCCTTTGTGCGGCACAATGGGAAGACAGCGGGCCCTTTGTGCCCATTGTCGGGGCTCCATTGTTTAGGTATTGTGTAGCGTTTGGGACGCGGGGTGTGGCCGCGGCGAGTTGCGCTAACAACCCGCGACTTACAAGGAACGCCTTACAAACTCATTGGCGATCAAACGTTATGTGCTAAATTGTTTCACATTACCTACACGTAATAATAATCAATTAAAAATAGGCAAATTTTTTCTATACATTTTTCTAATCATTTTATTTTGTCTAAACAAAACTATAATAACTATCTGTTAACAGGCAAATAATTTGTCTATAAATTGTTTAACTCTGCCTATACCGTACAAGAATGAATGTATTAGAAATTCTGTTAGGGGTGTGGGTTGGTGGGTGTCCCAAATACTAGCGGCGGTGGCAGTAGGGGGCGCGCGGATCGATACCATTGTCTGGCGCTCTGCGGCTCCTACCTGCGCCGCGGCGGCTCAGTGGCCCACTACACGCTAAGTTATTAAGTTCAGGTTCAGTGCTTAACTTATCGAAGACATTACTTGAATGTACAGTTGAGAACAGCAGGCTATATATTTTAACTAGCTGTTCGCGTGCGGATTCATCCGCGTGAAATTATAAAAACTTTATTTTATTGTTTACATTTGTCAAATTATCAATAGAAAATGTCAAAATGACATGACATGACAAACCTTAGCAATCTTGTTTTCTTGATGTTGGCAGCAACTTATGGTCTCTTTCCCACACTAAAACCCTAAGGTTTTTATCCAAAATATTTACCCCCTAAGTTTAATGGCGTGAAAATATATAGCCTAAAGCGTGACGTAAGTGTAGGGCTTTTTATTAAAAAAGAATTATTAGAAGAATAATTATTAGGAAAGCATTATTCAAAAACATGCTGTAATTGCTGACATTTTAGGCAACAAAGAAGTGAGTGTTTACGCTTTATTATAATAGTATAGAAGTATAGATATGTACAGTTTTGTTTAAAAACAATAACAATTCGACAAGTCCTCGAAGTACAGCCGCGGTAATTCGCGGTGTTTCATTTCAGGACAAATTGCCTTGTTCATTGTAACGAGACAAACTCCACCTCTTCATATAATAAATAATTAGATAGCAGTGAGTGCAAACGAAGGAATAATAATAAAAAGAAACTAGCCTTGTATACTGAAGTTTTCGTACAGACACTTTTCCAATCTGTATTGTTTTTTTCCGCGTCTCATTTCAAAATGTTCAAACGATTGTGGTTTTTCCCAGAATGTATCTGCTCTTATATATTAACTAGATATTTAAATATAGTTAGTTTAGACATCTAGTATTTTTTGTTATGTTTATGAACATGACAGATTGTGTATCAAATCGATCTCACTATGTCATTTCCAATCCTTACAACAGTCAAGGCAGTCGATATTTTGTAGTGCAGTTAAAACAAACTTTTGTATTCCATTTCAGTGTAATATAGTAATATTCTCAATAAGATTATGCTTCACAGAGTGTTCAGAATGGGCACCAGGGGGCGCGCGGCGTGTGCGAGCCTTTTGTAACCCATTCAATAGTTAATTCGCTGCACAATACACCTGTGAGATACGTATCCAATGCGGGGACGATGGAAGTATCGATTTTACAGTGCGTTTCCACTGACGAAATAACAGAAAAAGATGGTTTCTTACATTTTATTCATGATGAAAAGAAAGGTATAGTGGTTTACAGTAGTGGAAACCTACCTTTATTTACAGGCTTAAACCTAACTAAATAAGAATTCATTTTATAATGTAACTAGCAGGTTGAAGTTTCGTTTTTTAGATTTCAAGAAAAGCGTCAAACGGTTACATGCCTAAGTGATCGCACTATAACATTACGTGGTCCATAGTATATATTTAGTTTGAAAGTTCTGCCCTAAGAGTCACCTTAAAACCTCTCTGAGTGGGGTAGTCACACGTCTTTTTGCTTCAAATGTCCAACAAGCATTACAGTATTTAAGGAAAGTTCAATAGCATTAAGTCGGGCTGTCGAGGGATATTTGAAGAGTCCATTGGGCGACTTGCCCCCCTCCCACGCCCCTCCCCCCGCTGCTTGACTTGCCGACCTCCGACAAAGACGGGATTAGCCCAAGTGGACAGTCCGAGAAAAGGAAACCTTATTCCCGTCTTTGTGAAGCCTTAATATTATCTCAATTTATAGGGTTTATTAAATCATAGATGATATTCACCTTTTAGACAAGATACTCATTTTAAAGAATATAATTGTCTGTGTATTTATAATCTGTGCAGCAAAACATTTGAGCTTTTTTACACACTCGTTGTTTACAGTTATTGGTCCTCATATTTTGGTATAAGATTTAAGTTTTAGAATAATTGACTTTATCCTATGTTAGATATAAATTACCTATTTTTATACTTCGTCACTATTCAAATTTTTAACTATTACCCAGTTAATATAATTACAATAAATATGCCGAAGTTATTTGAAAATTTCGAAAACCTTCGGTAGGAAGCGTCGACCGCAAACTCGTTCACTCCCACTCACAAATCCGGGAGTTTTACAAACGTTATTATAGACAGGCGGTCGCTAAATCTATAGACTTTCGAACAAAATCATACCAGCAATTGGCAATTAGGTACGCCAACAGTGCATTGTCGCGCAAACTTTGATTGCCCCGGTCGAACCTCTAGAATACAGCCAATTATATTGAATACAGCCAACCAATTATTCAGCGCTACGAAGTTTATTGTAGTGCGGTGCGGCGTCACAGCCAGGCCAACTCAATGGGCCAATAATTAAAACCAGCGCCGGAGATCGGCTTCTTCGTTCGAGAGATTTGCTTTTTAATTAATTGGTTTGTTCTAGTTCGTTGTGCAATGCTACTTGGTACAGGATTGCTGGCTTAGGTTGTGTGCACACAGAGAGCGATGCTCGGGCGTTACTGTACATCGCATATGCTATAAAATAATTCCTTAAGTCTTGTCTATAGCTTGATTTGAAAGGCGGTTAGTGAAATCGAGATTTAAAATTTTGGTACGAGGCGAAAAACAAAGCTATGAATATTTAGTTTATTAAAATTTTATACGATTTAGTATGGTACAATATAAAAATACTATTTCAAATATAAAGTAATTAATCTTACAGATTTGTAAGCAATGGGATACGCTACCAAAGGTGTAAGGTTAAAAAAAAATATATAAAAAGTCATGTCGGTATATCGTAAATGGACCATTGAATAAAAGGGAGCTAACAACCCGTTTGCCTAATCATCGGCCGCAACTCTATAAATAGCACCTGTCCATTTATTATCGCAATTCATAGGACAGATGAAAAAAAAAACTCTGAAAGAAGAGGAAGTGAAAAAAAACTACTATAAAACCATGGACAAGCGAACTCGACTTCCATTTTTTGTCAAATTCATTGACAAAATTATTCGTGAACATTCTTTTTTTGAAATTCGACCACGCGTTCGATTTTCAACTTAAATATTTATCGCATAGACACTAAAGGCAAAAGTATTTTTCTCATTCTGACACGCATGTGTCTGGCCAGTTGTGTGTCGTTTAAGAGGTGAAATAAAAAAGGTCATTCAAGATTATAACAAGATGGTGTCGAGGAATCCGCTCCCATGGCTTTTTTGGTGTTTTAGTACAGCCGTAACTAAATGTCCTTGTGAGATCTACTGGTCATGATTAGGCAGAAATTTTCGGAGGGCTTTTGAATGCCGGTCAAACTCAACCGACTGTGAGGAATTCATTTGTGCATCATTGATGGTAATTGAATGTTTTTTTTATAAAGTAGTAGTTTCGAACAGTCTTGTCTATAGAATACAAGAAAATTCAAATATATTTTAACAATTCTACAAGGGATATCCTTCTATTTAAACACTTAAATGCAAAAATATGTTATATTAAAGGAATAAATTTCATAATGAGATAATAACTGCGAGAGTCGGCTGAGCACAATGGCGCACCTATAGTAATGAAAATTTTAAATTTAATTAATAGCAAGTGGCGTCGTCGCCCCGATTATATTATTACGCAGAGCCATTGTGCGACACCCCCTGCCTCCCCTCAACCCCCGCCGCACACCCCGCGCCTGTCCCCATGTGTCTCGTCTTAAATAAAGACATTTCTCTGTAAATATACTTTACCAATTTATAAATCTTTACCATTTTGTATTTCAAACTTTTAGAATACGATAACTTACATCAGTTACATACAGTATCTCGTGGTTTATCAACTGTCTAGCTGTTGCCCGCGACTTTGTCTGCGTGAGATAAAAAAAATTAAATGTATCCTGCGTTATTCAGTGATAATGTAGCTTTCTAACGGCGAAAGAATTTTTGAAATCACTCAAGTAGTTTTTGAGTTTATTTGTTACAAACAAAGATTAAAAAAACAAACCTTTCCTCTTTATAAATGTCATTTACTCAAATATTTAATAACAGAAGGGATAATATTCATCCGTTTGTCTTTTGCAGTATTTCTAAACAAATACGAATAAGTTCCTGTAAGAAAAGAATCGTTCCAACACATCTCTGTTGACATTGTTTAATTTTAGAAAATTCAAATATTATTAGACTGTTGCTTACATCTGGAAACTTAAACCTTATGTTTACTGTTTTGTCCTATTAATATATTGAATCACAGACACCCTAATCGTGTAGGTAGGATCGCAGACGCATTGTAAGGCAAATCCGAGCTGCCTCGCGCTTCGCCTCACGCCGTGCTAGGCAACGCGACATCGCATTTGAATTTGTTTTACAGATAATGTTTGTAAATTATAAACAAGTTTAAGATCTTTGGTATCTATTTTTACATACTTTTAAATTGTAGAGTAAACAAATATTGACAATCTTTTAAGGATTTTTAAATTAACTTTGTCTTTAATCTCATGTAAGTAAAAACGCAAGTGTACCTACGCCATACTAGTTAGTAAGAGTAAAAGGGTTGGAATAAGTTTCCAATCTCAATCATACGTTATACAAAATCTTACTTCTTACTATAAAGGCAATTTATATGGATGGATGTTTGTTAGTGTTTGTAGCCAAAATTGCTAAACGGATCTCGATGAAATTTGGCATATATGTAGAGGATAGAATGAAAGAACACAACGGCTACTTACTTTTTTTATAATACTACGCCGACGGAGTCTCGGGTGATAGCTAGTCCATCATAAAATGGATGTATAAATGATAAATCATAACCTTCATAAAATTATTATCTACATAACCAAAAATTATGTAGCATTGTTTGTAAATTAACCTTTATTTGTATAGCAATAGGAGCTAGTAATTGAATTGTGAGCGTTGTTTCCGATTGTTCGCGTGTAGACAATGCTCTCTGTAATAAAGACACAATCACACAAAGCCTCCATTACAGATACGAGCGTTTTCAAACCGTCATCACATACGCTTCTCATCGCAATTCAATATTGTACAAAGATGTACTGCTTACTGGAAACACCTTTTATATATCTGAACGTAGTCAAGGAGTTCAACGGAAGGAATATTCAAACATTTCAAAACTCCAACGATCTAGGAAGTATTAAATTTGTCTGTATTTTCTTTTAATAAGTTTATAAGATTTTTTTTTAAATACTAGTAGATTTTTGTTAATTTACTAATATTTCCTTTAACCATTCCAACTAAGCTCTAGGCTTGTACTAGAATATGGTTAATGACTATAGTCGAATGCCGGGATTCAAACCCTCGACCGTAAGATCGATAGTCCTTACCCAAGGCTATTGGCGCTGGAGATTCTGCATTATCTCCATAATTGAAATTACTTTCGGCTAGTAAGCTGCTTTCCGAGACGTATGACCTTTGTGTCGTAAAAAAATAAATATTAAATGGACCGCAACTGAACAACGATGAAATTCCAAACAATTAACAAAGCATTTATCTATATGAGAACTTAAAATAGTCACCACCGCATTGCCAGTTTACTTTTTTACTGCGTACAAGAAAATCCTTATCTAAATTGTTATATTTCGTAAAGCAACTTTATATCTTTGTCATACCTACCGTCATACATCAAACTCGAATAATATCACAAAACTAACAAAAGCGTCTGTGTACGTATATAAGTTGACAATACATGAATACGCGAATGTGTCGCGGACTGGAGCACATTGCTAAAGGAAACTGGCACCTATTCATATTACCATAAAGGTTATCTTTTATCATATTTGTGAGGATTTTAGTCATTTTAAGAGACGCGGATGTGAATAGATATATGTTGGTAGCGAGGTTTAGTGTGCTTGAATCTGCTTACGTTTAACAACGTGTCGCTAAAATAAACACCTCCACACTCGAAACAATCGTCAGTTTGTTTGTTTTTTAAGTATTACACTGGAAAATGCTGGGAAAACAAAACTAGGCGTTAAAACTGTTAACAGCGTCCTCTTTTAATGAATTATAATATTTATGTAAAGATGAGATGTGTAAATCTATGCTATCTATTGTACTTTTGTGTAGTACACAAAGGTGAAATGGCTCTTACGTAAACTATCGTAAGCCACAATTTTGAGATTTTAATCTTTATTTTATGTTTTTAAATTAATCCGGTAACTAATTTATGTGTAAATTATGTTATGAAAAGAATTGTAAATTTTCATTGTCTCTTATACGTTTATGTTTGAAGTTTTGTTTTGCAAAATTTGCGTTTCAAACATAGCATAGTTTACGTAGGAGCAATTGAAATATGAATGTGGAAAGTTCTTTTGTAACTGAAATATTTTATTGATTATTGAAAATCTTTCGATGGAAAATTTTATCTCGTCTTTCATATTTGTAAATATTATTCTTGCCCAACACATGCTACAAATATCTACTTACTATTTTTACTTCTTATACAGGGTGTCCCGTAATTAATTAATAATCCTGAACTCTTGAAGGAGTCGTCTCTTTGTAATAACATTAGATGGCCATTCATTTCGCATATCTATACTATTATAATAAAGCGTAAACACACACTTCTTTGTTGCCTAAGATGTCAGCAATTACAGCATTTTTTTAAATAACTCTTTTTTTAATAAAAAGCCCTACACTTACGTCACGCTTTAGGCTATATATTTTCACGCCATTAAACTTAAGGGTAAATATTTTGGATAAAAACCCTAATGTGGGAAAGAGACCATAAGTTGCTGCCAACATCAAGGAATCAAGGTTGCCATGGTTTGACATCTGTACAATTGATAATTTGACAAATGTAAACATAAAATGAATTTTTTATAGTTTTATGCGGATGAAGTCGCATGGGAACAGCTAGTTGTACTAATAAAAATACTTACATATATCTCGTACAAACTAAATTATCGCTGTAATATAATATCGAGAATAGAATTGTCTACAGAACTGTACAGTTGTAATTAATATTCTCATATAACCATTACAATTGTACTGTCGCGAACAAATGCGTTCATACGCGAAGAGGGTGAGATTCACAGTATCATGTTTCGTATCACGTCGCGACAGACAGACGTACTCTTTATTCATATAGATTTCTATCGGCCGCGTGTTTACTTATTAAATTTAATTATAGTCGTTTTATCACTCGGATATCCAAGTGTTGCCCTAACCAATACAAAACAAATAAAAAAATGCAGATAAAAAGACTTTGTATCCATAAATCTTTTTTAATTTGTATTTCACACACCAGGAATGAATATGTAAAATATGTGATGGAAATGTCGGATTTTACTCCCTTATCAGACAGTGACGTCATTTTTAAGCTATCTGAGCCTCTATCTGCTAGAGGTGGGACAGCGCCTAAGTATGAACAATTCGACTGATAGGTAAAATTGTGTCTACACGCTATGAAATGCTGCTACAAATGTGTCATAAAAAATCTTCAAACTTTGTAGTTATTGCGAACAATGTTCGTTTTTAAATTAAATTTCTCTTCATTGTTCGGTTACAATACGTTTTGAAAATGGAACGTGGAAAAATCAATGAGCCCTGTCAGCGGGGACAAAGGGAACGTCAATAATCACACAATATATCTGAAGTAATCAATATTACAATTGAAGAGGGTATAATCTTAAAGAAAATATATCGGGAGGGTTTTTAAAGTCCTCAGAGGGTTGGACACAATGCCTGTTTTTCATACGAACAACCCCCAGCGCGGACACGTCGACGATGACAGCCCGCCTAAATTATGTGCTTCCTAAAACTGGCGGGAACTCGAGTCATCCATTTTGAAGTTTTCTTATCCATGTCCACGGCTTATTTATTGCTGTTTCTTTTTGTTTTGTTGTATAGTTTTGTGACTCTGTAGTTTTGTGTACATTATGACAATTTTAAAAGGCAATTTAAAGGATTTTACAATGATTATTCTATAATAATATACTAGATTTCGCCCGCGACTCCGTCAGTGGGAAATTAAAAAAAAAAAGTAAGTAGTCCACGTTTTCTTCCAGACTATGCTCTATATCTAGGCCAAATTCGTTCAGTAGTTTAGGCTATAAACTCTAACAAAATCCATCCATCCTTACTTTCGCATTTATAATATTAAGATTAAGAAAATACAGTTTTTTATAATCTCCACTTAGTAGATAAACTGTACTTTAATTGCGTCTAAATTTAACAATATAATTATTTAAAATGACTTTGTAAATGTTTGCTTACGTTGTCTACATTGTCACGGCCAACCTCATTACATTGGACAAGATAATTGGTGAACAAGCGTAGAAAGGTCTCTGGAAGTGTCAAATTAATTTAATCAAGAAAGGTTACGTAACATCAAATTATGGGTTATTGACTCATAAAACTAAAAGAAAACGCTGTTTCTGAATGGTATTAAACAAAAATTCGAATGATTCTAAAGTTTTGAACTAAATAACCATCGATAGAACGTCGTCCCTAAGCGGGTACCAATAGCTGATGATTAAATTGTTTAAAATTTAGTAAAAATTGGTTTAAAGCACTTACCCATTTAACTATCTACTATGCTATTTGTACAATTCTCTTTTTAAATATTACTATAACTAATATTTTAAATGCGAAATTTTAGATGGATGGATGTTTGTTAGAGTTTGTAGTCTAAACGGCTGAACGGATTTGGATATTTGGCATAGACGTAGAATATAGTCTAAAAGAACACATAGGCGAAATACTTTAGTTTTTCACGCATTCGTGTCCATTCGGAGTCGCGGGCAAAAGCTAGTTCAATGTAATCACGTAACGCAGTAGTTCGAAAGTAACTATGGCTTCTAACAAAGTAAGGAAAGAAGTCATAATATCTCGGAGCTTGTCAACTAAAGGTTGTCACGTAATTAATTGCGTAACGAATTATAATTGTTTAGTGATAAGTTTATGCAACAATGTTATTGGATGTAAGAGTTCTTGTGTAACTATTGCGAGTACAATAACTACGGAATATTCTGTAGTTTATGTCTTTAAAATAATTTATCTATATATTCCTACATATAATAAAATTGGAGTGTCTGTTTGTAATATCAAAAGAAAAATTCCAGATTTCGGGAAGATGATGTATTTGTGATGCTGATAACGAAAATCGCATTTAAATTTTTTTGTCTGTCTGTCTGCAAGCTACGTTAGTTCAGGCTAATCTCCGAAACGGCTGGGCCGATTTCGACGGGACTTTCACTGAAGGGTAGCTGACATAGACAAGCATATTATAGGCTACTTTTTTTAAAAATTCCGCGCTGTTAAAATGACGTAACGGGTGATCCAAATTTGGTCGAAGTTTGCGGGCGACAGCTAGTTTAATATAAAGATGAAATACAAGTTATTTGTATATACAATTTTGGATATATGTCATTTTTAATTTGATCAAAAATTATAATTAAATATTTGGATTTACACAAAAACGCTATTTACAATAGAACTTGCAATGGTAGTCACGTTTCTGACAGACTCCTGTCAAATCCCATGATAACAGTTTAAAGCGCACGCGCCGACACGTGTCGTTTAACATTTGACAGGTCGGTGACACTTGACAACTGTCAAGTTGGACGACAAAAGGTGTAGGCGTCGGTCAAACTATTGTCAGACAAATTGACTCTTGCGCGTGCAGGTCAAGCGGTGCTTAATTATATTTATTTTAATCACCATTTAATGCAATTATAATCAAAATATCGGCTCCTACGTAGAATACTATAAGTCACAGTTTTGCGAATTTCACCTTTCTTTGTTTTTTAAATTAATTTGATAAAAACTGATCTTTGTGTTTTTAAAGTAACGATAAAAATAAAACCTGTAGAAGCTTTACGTTTTAGACTTACAATAGTTTACATAGGAGCCATCATTAATGAAAAAAAACGATCTAAATGTTCAAATCTATTGATTTTTCTCTATACGTAGGGATGTGAAATCTATTTTTTTAATTGTCAATCTTCATTTTAAAGATATAAAGATGCACACATGTTAGCAAAATATGAAATGAATTACAAAGCCTAGTATGTAATTACACAACTTCTACAAGCAACCTTAATTGTAGAACATCGATCTAACAACCGAGGTACAACATTCATTAAAACAATTAAAGCTTTCCAAACACGTCATCTAACATTAAAACTGTTGTCACCCCTGTATATTGCTGTCCTACTCACTCCTATAACAGACAACTAATAACAGTGCTAGTACTCATGTTGCATTTAAAATTATCGTATAGGAGTAATTATAGCTAAGAAACTAAAATTTCATTTTGATGTCCGCGCACACCTTTGATTAAACTATCGCACAACTGTTTAGTCTTCCTTTGATTCTTATAAGCTTATATGGAGGTGCGCATACTTGATTTTTAGTTGTGCAACTAAACACTATGGGCTACGAAACAATCGACAATCGCACAACAGTTGTGCGATAGTTTAGTCAAAGGTCTTTCGGCCAAATCTTCACTCTCAGTCGGTGGGATCGTGGTCAAGCGATAGCTTAAAAACTTAAAAAAAGAAAGGTGTGCGCCCGTTCTTATATTTTCGTTATATTTTTTACATGAGGTTTTGTTGAATCTTTTATATGATTGAAGGTTAAAAAAAAAACAGTATTTTAGAAAGTTTTGGTGAATTTTTGACCATATTTAAAAAATTATTATGAGTGCTACGTTTCAGAGACAGACACGCCCTGTATTTATTAGTGTTGATTTTGTTTGCAATGAAAACAATCGCGCCGCTGCATCCGGCGCCATTCATTATTTATTTTCTCTCGTTTTGTCATAATAATGGTTAGTGGGGGAGTATGCTTACTTGACTACAGGATGTTGCAAAATTTTACACCGAACATGACTTCGATCGTCTAATAATTTCAATTACCGTTTTAGATACGGAAAATGTAAAATTTAGTGAAATGGTATCTCGTTGTTGGAAAATATTTCTGTCCGGTTTTGCTAAATTACGTAGATATTTTTTTGTATTCGCAATTTTTTGCATTAAATCAATTATCACTTCGAGACCTTATAAGTATGTATTAGACATCTTACTAATATCATAAATGCGAAAGTTTAGATGGATGGTTGGATGGATGGATGGATGTTTGTTAGAGTTTGTAGTCCAAACGGCTCAATGGATTTCGATGAAATTTGGTATAGATGTAGAGGATAGTCTGGAAGAACACATAGGCTATTTACTTTTGTTTTTTTTTAATTCTACGCGGACGGAGTCGCGGGCGAAAGCTAGTAAATATATAAAGAAATGGTTGTTAATGTGATCGATAATATTTACAATACTTCATAATTATCGGAACATCCTGTAAGTTTTCACCTATCGTTCACAAGGGTTCGCGATTGTTTGTGTTATTTCAGCGTATTTTGCCGCACAAAAGACAGGCCAGTTGTTTACTTTATGCCAAATCACTACCCCAGCCCACTCTCGCCGTCGCGGTGATATCTATCAAGTGCGCATATTTTATTAAAAAACATAGGGGAGCATTCAAGCGTTAAAAATGGACATGTATATGTAGACCGATATGTCTTTGTCAGACGAAAATGTAATTTATTACATTGGAAAAGAGGTTATTGTCGTGATTAATAGCTTTGTGTTTTCTTGGTTATTTTGTTAAAGGGTATTTTTATTATTTTAAGCGATTTAAAAAGCGGAATGAACATTTATAATGTCATTAAAAATTCATTGTGTAGATGATATGTTGATTTAGCGAAATATATTTGCTTATTTTAAAGTATTATATTATTTTATATCAATATGTTGTGTCAGCCTAAGCTAAACGAAATAAATAAAAATTAAATTGTTTTTGAAATTGCTGCTGTGGAAATTCGATGTACAATCACAAGGAACTAAGCATAGATATTACGAAGTATGTCTACGTCTAGGTTAGATATTGAAAAGTTTTTCTACTAAAGCAGTTTTATAACTTAAGTAGTCTATTAAGGGCCAGTTATAGGCATTATCAGATAATGATCTAAGCTAAGTCTAGGGAGTAATTAATATAGTCTTTTATATTTTTCGGTTCTCTACGAAGGGAAGGGGGAGTTGCCCCCCATAGCTCAAATTTTTAAAGATTTTTCAGTAAATTTTGCTTTTATACCTTATGTAAGATTTATTATGTTATGTCAGTGGAAGAAAATAAAGAAAACTGACCTCAGTTTCATATGGGATACATAGGTAGAGAGAGATAGAGTATGAGGCTGTCTCACTGTATGATATAAGTTTGTTCTTGTCCTTGATGCATGTACGGCCAAATACTGAAACGAATCCTAAATACTTCGCTTCTAAGCACCGAGTATAATATCATAGAAGTCGAAATTTGAAAGGGAATTGGAGGTTAAGAGCGGGCGCACATTTTGACTAAACTATCGCACAACCATCGTGCGACTGTCGACTAGTTGCAACAACTAAAATACTAAAACTCGAGTAGTATGCGCACCTCCATATAAGCTCATAGGAATGAAAGCGAGACAACAGTTGTGCGATAGTTTAGTCAAAGGTGTGCGCGCGCTCTAAGCGTAAGGCTCATTTAAGGCGCTGTTTCATATTTAAATGACGTGTCAGTAGTCGGCCGCGTAGGGAAATAACGAAAACAACAAAGTGGAATTTTCAACGCTTTTATTTATAATGTAATATTTTTTAATAATATTTAAATTGTCTCATCGTACAATCGACGTCCATTTTACAATTGTTACAATTAAATTATCTATATTTATTTCTCTTATAATTTACATAGAACACTTACGTTTAAAAAAACTTCACTGGGTAACAGAAACAAGAAAACATTTCCATTTTATGTACACAGAAAATAATAATTCCGAGTTTCGGAATTTTAATAAAAATAATATTAAATTAATTTGAGCACATTATTATACATTTATTTATTATATTTAAATGAAATAATTTAATAATTAACAAGATTTCAAATATCGATTATTAATTTGCCATTATTTTTAACGAAAAATAAAATGATTTTTGAATAATATTTCATTTGTTTTATTTGTGAATTGCACATTTATTGCGCAATAAACGGAATATCTTGTTAATAAGATAAAAAAGGTAAATATCACGAATACAAAAAAGCAAATACTTTACTATTTTAAACATACGATTTCACGAAATAAGATTTTTAGTTATAAAGATTGTTATGGCAACACATAAATGCAATACGTCACCGACGAAGACGGCCCATTTCCATACTTACATTTCTAAGGGCCTGTCACACCACTGGCTGATAGCTCAGATAGCTTAAAAATGACTTCACTGTCAGAAAAGGTAAAAAAACCTGATATTTCCATCGCATATTTTACACGTTGGATTGTTATCAGACAATTTACAATATTGTAGGATAGGCCCTAAGTATATTAAACAGAATAATGTCATTTCTATATACAAGATTGTATATTTAAGGCCCACGTTAAAACAATTTTTAACGTAATTACCTAAGAGTCGAAGAACTATTGAAATTTCCTTAAAATTATATTTACAGCATTATTTATTATGTCGTTGTATTTAAACTGGGACATTATTTTAAAATTATTCTTTCTTAAAATTATCAATAAGAATTAAATATTTATTTTCTATTTGAATTACATCAATATTATTTACATAAAAATGTATTTGCATTGAAATAAATCAATGAACAGTGCTGATAAATGGAAATAAATCATTTTATAAATTGTAAAATTTTAAATTTACTCTATTTTAATTTGCATTAAAATATTTAAATTGTCTCATCGAACAATCGACGTCCATTTTACAATTAAATTATCTATATTTATTTCTCTTATAATTTACATAGAACACTTACGTTTAAAAAAACTTCACTGGGTAACAGAAACAAGAAAACATTTCCATTTTATGTACACAGAAAATAATAATTCCGAGTTTCGGAATTTTAATAAAAATAATATTAAATTAATTTGAGCACATTATTATACATTTATTTATTATATTTAAATGAAATAATTTAATAATTAACAAGATTGCAAATATCGATTATTAATTAGCCATTATTATTAACGGAAAATAAATAAAACAAATGAAACATTATTCAAAAACGGATTTTTTTTAAATAATATTTCATTTGTTTTATTTGTGAATTGCACATTTTTTGCGCAATAAACGGAATATCTTGTTAATAAGATAAAAAAGGTAAATATCACGAATACAAAAAAGCAAATACTTTACTATTTTAAACATACGATTTCACGAAATAAGATTTTTAGTTATAAAGATTGTTATGGCAACACATAAATGCAATACGTCACCGACGAAGACGGCCCATTTCCATACTTACATTTCTAAGGGCCTGTCACACCACTGGCTGATAGAGGCTCAGCTTAAAAATAACTTCACTGTCAGAAAAGGTAAAAAAACCTGATATTTCCATCGCTTATTTTACACAGACACAGACAGGCCCTAAGTATATTAAACAGAATAATGTCATTTCTATATACAAGATTGTATATTTAAGGCCCACGTTAAAACAATTTTTAACGTAATTACCTTAGAGTCGAAGAACTATTGAAATTTCCTTAAAATTATATTTACAGCATTATTTATTATGTCGTTGTATTTAAACTGGGACATTATTTTAAAATTATTCTTTACTAAAATTATCAATAAGAATTAAATATTTATTTTCTATTTGAATTACATCAATATTATTTACATAAAAATGTATTTGCATTGAAATAAATCAATGAACAGTGCTGATAAATGGAAATGAATCATTTTATAAATTGTAAAATTTTAAATTTACTCTATTTTAATTTGCATTAAAATATTTAAAATAAAAAAGGATGCGAAAAACAATTTTTAATTTTATATTTAATCAATTTGTTATTGATTTATGAAAAGTTCGTTTTTTATAGAAATGTCCTGTTTAATTAAGTAGCCTTACGATAAAATAAACGCTTTTTAATAATATTTACAAAATACAGCGTTTAATAAGACAATAATATAATTACACATTTAAAGGGAGAAAGAGGAACTATTAAATCAAATACAAAAAACTCTAGCTCCGATTAATAACGATTAATATCGTAGAAAATTCTAGAACTATTAAATCGGAACAAAATATCGATTTCAAACAATCGGTAATAAATTTAGTAATTCTCAACAATCATTTTTATAATTACATTTCAGGTCAAAATATAACAGTCAACGGCCTCCGGAATTCCGACCCAGCTTGGGTCGTTTGCGCGTATTGCCCGGGGTACTGGGGTAGCAGAAGACTGGACGTGCTTTGATAATACGGCAAGGAAGGGGAAGGATTGGAACCCGACGACGAACTACCTTCGGCTCTCTCTTGTAACTTCGGGGTCATATCAGGAGACTCCGCTGGCGATCGAGGCGATAAACTAGAGGAAGAGTTAACCGCAGAGCTCAACCCTGCCATAGCGGCAGCGGATGCTTCGGAGTACATCTTGCTGATGTCCATCGGATATGAGCGTTGTTGCTGCTGATCCATATACATGTAAGCTTTTGATAGCGCCGCGGAATCCAAGTAGCTTCGGGAAGGATCGGTGTACATACCGTAACGGTATTTGTCCTCGATCGAATATTTGGACATGTCCATTGTTGATCCCATCTGTAACAATGAAAGAGGAATTAGGTGCATGCGGTTTTTTTGGGAACGTAATCATATCTACTAATGTTGTAATTGTGAAATTTTAGATGGATGTGAATTTAGAGTTTGTAGCCAAAACCGCTGAACGGATTTCCATAAAATTTGACATACATGTAGAGGATAGTCTGAAAAAACACATAGTCTGCTTATTTTATTTTTTAATTTCACGCGGACGGAGTCGCGGGTAAAAGCTAGTATAGTTAAAATTATAAAGGGGTATTGCAAGCTCGGCTGTTCTAATAGTCTCAATATGCATAGATAAGGTTTTTTTTACTTCAATTAACAATGGCGTAGTAAATGTTATTCGATTTACAGTAATTATCTTGTAATTATTAAATAGCCACGTCGACCCGCAAGTCAAAATATTGTCAATTCCACTGGATTAATTTCATAAGCCGATTACCTTTTGTAATCTATCTCGTCTACAAATAACGTAATTCATTGAAAATTGAATAAATTCAGCTCTCGATTGCATGATAAAAAAACGACTTAATCCCATTGTGTCACGGCTTAAAATCGAATAAAGCGGAGAGTATATAATAACGTAATGTGGTATTGTACTTTACACGCCCAGACACACAAATCAAACGTAACAAAGCCTTCGAATAATGCTCCGAGTTTTTAAATTTTTTAATGAAGTGAGCCGTACACAATATTGCGAGGAAAAAACGGCTTGTCGAATGTCACATACCGCGCACTAAATTCGATAGCTTAGTGTTTTTGGGTTGTTTTTTAATATATAGTTTGAAGATAAACATTTAGAGAAAAAATAGTTATATTTGACGTAAAAAACACGCACTGGCTAACATAGAAAGTTTTTTGTAGTAAATATAATGTAATTTGTCTGTTATTTTTCTATTATTGCTTGATTTACAACTTTTTAATGTCAGTAAATGAAATGTTCGAGTCTTAGAAGTTACATAACTGTTACAATTACATTAATAACATCAGGAATGATATTTTATACGTTTACAATTTGACTCACAGTATAGCAAACCTGTTGCGCATTCAACATAGAATATTATTGAATGTTAATAGAATAGGTTCGCTATCCTTGTTGTCCGTGTGTACATGGTTAGCGCATAACATACGGCCGGCGGAGGCTCGCGCGCTAAATCAGGATTAGTGCGACGTCGCGACATCAACTGTAGGTTTTACTGCGGCCCTTACACTAGTTTATTGCACCTCGAGTTATAAATGCGGGGAATGTTTCATGTTCTTTTTGACCGTGTGTATTATATAGGCAGCATTTGAATTATGCGCTACCCATTCTATCTTTTTTAATTTTATTCAATTTCTTTTATATTTGACTAGCTTTCGCTCGCGACTCCGTCCGCGTGGAATTAAAAAAAAAGAAAAGTAAATAGCCTATGTGTTCTTCCAGACTATTCTCTACATCTATACCAAATTTCATCGAAATCCGTTCAGCCGTTTAGGCTACAAACTCTAACAAACATCCATCCATCCATCTAAACTTTCGCATTTATAATATATTTTTATTTTTTATTTTTTAATTTTTTAATTCGAGACATTTAACGATTGGATGTCAGTTTAATGGAATAAGGCATAACAATAGACAATGTCTGTCTGATTCTCGGGAAAGTTCAGAAAATAGTAAATAAATTTTATCACTTCTGAACACCAATATAACGTTTTATGTAAGAGGTGAAAAATGGCGTAAAATGTTTTGAAAACATCATGAATTTTTCCTTAATTAAACGCGAAATGCCTCAGTTTAATGATGGTCCGTCCTTCCTCCGTCAGAAATTTGATCTAGTTATCATAAAAACACCGTCTTTTTAAATATAGTAACCATCCAATAGAGTGACCTTAATCAGTGGCCAAATGAACCGTGAAAGACCAATAAACACCTCGCCATATAAGTCATCGATCAAAATAATCGAATACGGGAAATCACAATGGTTCGTTAAAAATAGTAGCTACCTGCATGGAAAACGCACAGTCACCGTTTTTAATATCAGGTAAACGCGGCGCGATCAATTGCAGCTGATTATATTGTTTCGCATCGAGTTTAGGGGGCGATTCGATGCGTTAATCGAAAAAAGTGCGATTTCATCGGATAGTGTCGGCGCTATTGTGCGGCTGATGTATCGGTGGAAGTCCCCTTTAGGGCCGGTGTTGTGGAAATACGTCGGACATAGAAGTATTACACCTGATTTCAGGATACATTAGTTTCATTCTAAAAGTAAGATTTAAAAAACCATACTATATCTGCAGTGCAAAGAATCTAGCTTTAAAACAGGCGCACACCTTTTCAAATTATCACACAACTGTTGTTTGATTGTCGATTGTTTCGCAGCCAATTCATCTGTTTAGTTGCACAACTAAAAATCGAGTGGTGCGCACCTCCATATAAACTCATAGGAATCAAAGCGGGGCTAAACAGTTGTGCGATAGTTTAGTTTCAGGTGTGCGCACGCTCTTAATTTAAACTAATTAACACATTTAATATCGATCTAAATGAAGAAAATATGGCAAAACATTTCCAAGCAGGTATCATTTTAGGTTTCAATTAGATAGCCTAATATTTCAATATTTCCTTCATAATGAAACTATTACTAATAATATAAATTATAAAACAAAAAAATATGTATTAAAGTTTATAGAACATCATTAAATTATATTACAAGTTAATAATAGGCCACATAATAACAGAAACAAATCGATTAAACACTACTTGACACACAAACTCGCACAATTAAGCGTCATCCCTCCGGAGTTCCCTCCGATTTAAAAACTCCTCGATCTTCCCTTGCCCTCGCCCTCTATTTGACGTTCAATCTCGTGCCGTTGACGTAGATGTGTTATACAGGGTGTTTGCGCGATTTGGGGTTGCACCCGCTTTACGAGATTAACCGGATTTGTAAATCGGCAAATTATTTTTCGAGCACTTTTATTTGACTTAAGTGTAAGTCAATAAGACGCTAAGCTTTGATGAATTACTGGTTATATTAGACTTGTTTATTATTTAATAGATTTCTTAATTTTGAAGCAGTTAATTATAAATAACACTGACATGATGCCGCATTAATAGTGAAGATAAAATATAAAAAAACATGTGAGTTATTTTACCAAATACTGTAACTAAATGTAGAATTTAAAATTTTCAAATGTATAATCTAAACCGAAACGCGATTACAATAAATGTCTTGGTTAAGAAAGGTGTAGGGTAACCATATGTTATTTATTATTGAGTAAACAATAAATAAATGTGCAGTTCTTTATGTTATTTTGTTAAAGGTCGAAATTGTATAAAAATTACTCATTAATTACGATTAAGAAGTAGCTTGCAAATACTCTAAAACTTATTGTAAAAAGACGCCGTTACTTTTAATTAATTCATTTCAACCCAAAAAGATATTTCAAACCAAAACTTTTTGAAAATAAATGATTTCATTGCTATACCTCAATTAAATTTAAACTTTACTGACATACTTTGAACTAAATAGCGTGGATATGTAAGGTATTTGACTGCGCTTTGGCCACCTAGCGAGTGGTTGTGGGTCAAATCCCACATAAGCCTGTCTACCCCTCAGAAGACAGGATCTTTGAAAGATTTCCCCACAGTCAACAAAAAAAGAATTTGAAAATAAATGCAAAATAAAGGTTGACAACTGGAGTATATCTCTTAAAAGATGAAATTCATGGTCGCAGGCGTAACAAATGTAATCTCCGAGCATCCAACCCTACATTGTTTAGGGCGGTGGGTAGTCACCAAATAATTAGTGATCGCGAGGGGCAATGATCATGTTAGACACCCTTGTTGATCTCAACACCATCTGTTCTGTGTTAAAATGGTTTATTACACAACTTTTTTAAACTATCTCAGAGACTAGCTGTTCCCGTGCTACTACATCCGCATAAAATTATGAAAATGTTATTTTATTGTTTACATGTGTCAAATTATCAATTGCAAATGTCAAAATGACATGACATGATGACAAACCATGGCAACCTTGCTTCCTTAATGTTGGCAGCTTGTAGTTTATGGTCCCTTTCCCACATGAAGGTTTTTTTCCAATTAAGATATCCCCCAAGTTTAATAGCGTAAAAATATATAGCCTTAAGCGTGTCGTAAATGTAGGTCTTTTTACTAAGGAAGTAATTATTCAAAAATCTGCTGTGATTGCTGACATCGTACGCCACAAAGTAGTGTGTGTTTACGCTTTATTACATTAGTATAGATTAAAACTGGATCGTCTTTTGTTTACTATAAAAAGTTGAACTTTTTAAGACCATATGGCCATCAGAGATCAACCTTGACTAAATGTGTAAAATTGGCGCAAATTATTAGCACTCCACAAATATTATTATCTCATCTACTGTTAATGGAAAGAGTAAACTCATTGCCATTTTATTACTCGCTTGTTAATTTTTTAACGCCCACGGCGCTAAGCGTTTCGACGTGTCCGATCATTGTGTTCTCAACGGTTGACAAAGGACATTAAAAATGCTGGTCGGCGAACTTTGTAGGTTATACAAGGCGCTAACTATTTCACGGATCAAATCATATCGTCCCGAGTAAATTCACAGCTCCACTAATGAAAGCCGTCGGCTTCTTTTGGTAATTTTTTGAACAAGTTTTTGCTTATCTGATTTGAGGGTATTGTTCGCGATCGGTAGGAGTGTACGTTTTTATCTTGCAGCCTAATCGTGCTTGATAATTTGAAGTATAAGATTTTGTTCGATTTGTAATCACCTGAGTATGAAAGGTATATATAGATACAGGAGTCTCGGCTAGCTCCTGCCTGCTATTTTTATGAAAGAATTGAACGAATTTGCAGTCGTTTACTTTTATGTGATCTGATGCTTATATCTAGACATCCACAACACTCGAGAAACTTCAGCATTTTCTGCTTTTAAACATAACCTTACTCCCGTGCGCATATACAGACATGTTCTAGGGTTTATTGACCTTTTTAAAGTATAGTATATATTCTGTAGTTACCTGTGCGTTGGGCGTTAGAGCCGCAGAGATGGCGCTCTGCTGAGCAGCAGCGGCAGCGGCCGCCATGCTGGCTCCGAGCGGGCCATACGCCGCGCCGTAATAACTGCCCATCTGGCCCATGCCGCCGCCCGCCATGCCTGTAACAACGGAAAAATAAACATTTACATTACTCTGTCAGTCATTAAGAGTGAGTGCATTTTCGACTAAACTATCGCACAACTCTTGCGTGATTGTCAATTGTTTCGCAGTCAATTCAACTGTTTAGCTGCACATCTAAAAATCGTGTAGTGTGCGCACCTCTATCTAAGCTCATAGGAATCAAAGCGAGACTAAACATTGGTAAGTGTTCTTAACTTGTGCAGAAATAATAAAGTCCAGTTCCTTTATCTACTCATTCCTATGTCCTCATAAAAATCTTTAACGCAGACAAATACTGTGACAATAGCTATGCATAGAATAAAAATATTGACAGCTTATTTAGTTGTAATCATTTGACAGTGTAAATATTTATAAAATGAAGTCAGAATCAGTAATATTGTAACTATTAAGATTAGAGAAGGCCGAGTTGTGGAATGCCCAGTTCACACCTCCGTTATAAGTGGGCGGCGTAATGGAGAGAAACTGCATTGACTACGATCTTAGAGTCATCACATGGTGGACGTCGATTAGCGATTTCAGAATAACGACCAATGGAAATTTTGAACATGTAAATTCTTAAATAGTATTTAAAATTATATATGGGTTTAGATGTTATAAAAAAATCGTCAAATATTTTATTAATTAATTGTCATTAATTTTAATCAATAACTTCAATAGAAAAACATTACACTAATAGTGGATAAATTACAATGAGATTTATATTGGCATGTTATGTTAAATGGCTTGAAGTATGCTTTCCGCTCCTCTCTACACCATAACCGTACCTTAATAGCGCTTCGGGTACTCGTATTCGAGCAGCAATTAATTATTCGATTGTGCGCAGCGATCCGCTGACCCTAGGGAGCTATTAACTGACCGACAGTTCCTTAGAGGTGTTTATTAAATACGCCTTAGTTGGATGCTAGTTGCCTCGATGTAATGAATGGGTTGCCATCGTTGCGGGCTTTACTTTGTTAGTCTAATTGATATATTGTCTAAGCTCTTTTGTTTATTGTGTAAGAAAATATTGGTGAGCAAACAGTAAAAATAAATGCTATTGTGTAATATTATTGATATACAATACAAATCAATTGAATGGAAATATATTGAGGTTAGTCAAATCTCTTATCAAATTTCTGCAAGTAAAGTGTCCCTTAATATTTAAAATGGTATTAAATTGTTATCCTTAATTTTTTCGATGATAAATGTCTCGTTATATGCCATAAAACCCATTAATACCGAATTACATGTCATAGCAATCAACGCTTCAGATACCATCATACGTAATTGAGCACTCCACCTCGTCTTGACGCGCAAGATCCGAATTTAAATAAAAATAAAATAGACACCCTCATTGTGGTGACGTCAATCGAATCTACAATATATTGAAAGCGAGGACAACACTGAATTTGCCGGCGATCTAATACAATGCGGACTCTATTGCTGTCGTGTTTAGGATGAAAATCGTTAGACGAACTGACGAGGGAGATCGCAAGTCCTCCGAAAGGGACCGTTGGAGATTTTTTTTTATTATATTTATAATTAAATTGGTTGTCATCTCACGCGCGGGCTGATGTCTCCGCCTGGTATTGGCGTGAATAACGATGAATTTTCTCCTCGAAGTTTTTTTTTTTCGAGAGTTTAATAATTTAACTCGAACGAATATTGAGTTTATTTTTTAATAAATAATTTAGGTGACAGAATGACAGGACGGGGACAGATAATAAAACGATTCTGATTCTCTGTTCACTGAGTGGCTACTTAAATTAATTTAATGAAGGTGTAATGATTGCTTATGATGGAGTACCTACATTTGATATCCACATCCATATAACAGAATAAATTGGGTTGTTCTAGCCGTCACGGTTAAAAACAGATTTTAAATTTATTCAATATTCTTTAGATAATTTGGAACCAGACTTTTTTATGAAATCATGTTTACTTTTCCTTATCATTTACTCTGTAATATGTATGGTCAGCGAAAAAATCCAAAACACTTTAGTGGCTACTAAAAAAACAACCCTAAAAGATATTCATAATGTAACCTGTCAAAAAGGGACTATACATTCATATCTCATTTCTTAAACTTGAATAGGAAAGTATCAAAATTGGGTTCGATGTAATTTCATAGAGGATTCGGAGTGCGGCCACAATAAGTCCATTTCCACCGGTTGTATTGAGGCCAGTAATGACCGGCTTCCTTCGTATATGCCACGTATTGTGCATATAAAATCGACCCAGAAAAGGTCGGACGCGGGAAGATTTCCATTGAAGGGGCATTTTTCTTTTTCTCTACTTTTTGTTAGATGTATACGTGTTAAATTTTGTGGAAATAATATGCGTTTTCACGACTCGTTTGGGGTTTACTTAAGTGTATATTGTAGTAGTTTACCGTCAAGATCTTTGACGAGAATATAAGAGACTAGCATTCGCCCACGTCTCCGTCCGCGTGGAAATAAAAAAAAGTAATTTGTCTATGTGTTTTCCAGACTATCCTCTACGTCTGTGCCTAATTTCATCGAGATCGGTTCAGCCGTTTAGGCTACAAACTCTGGCAAACATCCATCTAAATTTTCGCATGTATAATATTAGTAAGATTATTAATTTCATTTTTTCCAAGTATCTGTAAATATATCGTTTATCATACTCCTGCTTTCATGTAACTTACACGTTATAAAATAACAAAGCACTCACCGAGTTGGAAAACTTCGTGCACCATACGGAAATAAAATACATCTACGAACAGAGTATATGTGAATGAAAGAAAAAAAAATATTGTTCCGTCTAAAGACATAGGTCGATATCGCAGCAGTCAAAAGAATGAGTTTATAAAACAAAAACAAAACGTCTCAGGTTACGTACAACTTCATAAAACGAACTGGTTGAAATAAAATGAGTGCCCACTCAAAATTGTAGCACAGAGTAAAAATTATAAAAAACTTAGGCAACTCCCGCAGTTCTTGCAAGTTCGTCCTCTGTAATTAAAATTAGCTAAATACGGCTTCAGTACACGGCATCAGGTAAGGGCCGCGACACACCACGCTGTTACAGATGACTGGACAACCTCTATGTTTGAGTTTCAAGTCCCGTGTTTTACTCAGTTCTTTTATAGCTTTTTAAACTGTATAACGACTGGTACAACTTTTAATATTTTAATCAATGTTAGATGTAAATATATTAAGTATTCCGAGTAATAAAATGCATCACTAAATTTTTAAAACTTTACTTCGCATATTATCTTTTTAATGTTTTGCTTCAAAATAACACGTTTTTGCCACAAATTTGAAATTGATTATTAAAAAAATGTGTCGTAAAAGATAAATAAATATTATAAGTATTAACTTCCCTCGTTACAAAATAGTCAACAAATACCCTAATGCTTACTCTTTCTTTAGGAAAATTTAATTGAATTTTTTTGGCAATGTCAACCGTGAATTAGAGCAATTTAAGCGGGGGTGTACGCTTTGATTTTCATCCGTTTTCGCCCTTAGTTTATTTTTTTATTAAAAAAGTCAGCGTTAAAAAGTAAAAGTGAACATTCGGCGCTTTCACGAGCCTCGTAAAACGTGTACGTTTAAATACCCTTCGAAAATAGCAACAAAATATTTAGTCTCTCCGTGCACTCGGAAAATGCTCTTTGCACTTAAAAAAATAAAACACCGAGTTCAGAGCCCCATTAGCGATCGTTCAGTAGTGGCGTTGTTAACGTCGATGATATTTTGTACACGCAATAAGTGAGATTTAAGGACGGAGCGACAGTTCTCTAGTCTCCAGTGAGCGACATAAGTATATATAGCTTTTGATGAGTTTTTTGGTTTTATTTAAAAATACTTGTCGTAGAAAAGCAAATATTAGTTTAATTAAAAATTCAAACGTTGAATAAAAAGCTACGTTTCTGTACACTTTTATATATTAGCCGGTTGGTGTTAATCGATTATGATTGAAGATGTAACGTTTATATCAGGAAAAATGGGTAAGCGATATCTGTAAAATTGTACTAATGCGATTGAATTACAACCATAATTAAGAATGAAGATTTTACAATTGCTATAGTAAAGACAACAGACGGGATAATAAAATTAGACAATGAAAATCTTTGCCCCATCCCTCGGGGATCTTTCGCACCGATTATCCTCGCTTAAAAACCATCCCAACAAATGACATGGCGAATTTTCGCGCCAACTCATCCGTGGATACTCCCCCCACTCGCGCAGAGACGCAACTAACAAACCGTGGTTAAATTGATAGATTAGCAACGAACTCGCAAATCATGGTGCGTTTGTGTTGACCGACGAGATTCGGATATCGCTTCACTTGAGATGTAACATCGTTATCTGTTTGGAAAATTATATATTTTTAATCCTCTTTAATTCGTTGCTTACATTGGAATTGAATTCTGATCGTGTTTTAATATTAGACATAATGTCAATAAGCATATTCATGAAATATTTATATCTAATAACATTTTTTTTAACTTTTCATCTTTCAAAAAAGTCGAGCACCTAAAACGAGCGGTGTATTTTTGTATGGTACGTGGTTAAGGTAGTTTTTTTTTGTTTAATTCGTAATAAACTGCAAGTAATTTTGAGTATTGACTACACATTATACGCGTCTGCGCTATTCGGCGTCCTCGTGGCGTCCGTCATGTAGATGACGTCACGTGACCGGAAGCGGCCGTGGAAGGGGAGGGACTTCCGGCGGCGCACGCGATTGGTCACTTCCGTTTAGTAACAAACTGCTGGCATAATATGCTAATCGTGATGCAGCGATTTATTGGATTATGGTAGTAACTAAGCTGAGGGAGGTTTTTGTTTGCCGAATAAATTTTCTTTTGGGGGCAATTATGGGATATATCCGTTATACTATTGTACCGTTTGAATGTTTTTACGAATAGCTTTTTTTTCGTTTAATATTTTGATACAGCTCGGTTACGGTGTGGAGTTATTAATGAAACTATTTTAAAGGGAAATTTAGGGGATGTTGAAAAAATACAAATATCATGAATTCGGGGCGTATCTTTGATAAAATGAAACTTTCATTACCTAGTACTATTGTGATGATATACGCGGCATACTTTATGATTATTAATTTTAATAGATACAGAGATTCAATTAAACAATATGTATTAATTATATGATAATATCTTCATAACTTTGCTCCAACCTTGTGATTCATTGACGAACTCAACACATATTGAACAATAGACCAGAAACAAAGAAATGTAATAAAACAATACAAGTGTTGGCGTCAATTAGTATTGTTAAATAATTTATATAACAAATGAAATGGCGTGAAATTGTATGTCGATGTAAATTATTCAAGATTGTCCTTGTTATGTTTACATCTGAAAACAATGTAATATTCTGTCTATAATTTATTGTATAACTAGCTTTCGCCCGAGACTCCGTCCGCGTGGAAAAAGAAAAACAAAAGCAAGTAGCCTATGTGTTCTTTCACACTATGCTATAGATCTGTTCCAAATTTCATCGAGATCCGTTCAGCAGTTTAAGCAACAAACTCTAGCTAACATCCATCTAAACTTTCGCATTTATAACATTAGTAAGAGTAAGATTATAACTTGTTAGTAGAAATTTTCTGTTTATAACTTTTTACAAATGATTGTGATGATTTTGGAAAATGAAATCTGGAGCCTTTTCTACACTATTTGAGTGAACAAAACACAAGCACGCCTTACAACACACTTGCACCTGTGTCAATTTGTCCAAGCTATGAGGCGCGTACACTCGAGTACAAAAATAATGACAACAATATTAGAACGTCTTTTCATGCCTTTACCAAGGATTTTAAAAATCTTTAACAACACAAATTAGGTTAAGGATTAGTTTGAATGGTTATTAAATATATTACAAAAATCTGATGACTTTTGATTTACAATTCGAGATACTGACTTTACATTTTATTACAAAACAAAACCATTTTGTGCTGTTGATTATAAAATAAAATAAATTTATCATGTTGGTATTATAATTCAACAATAATCATGCTTATGTTTGTTTTTTAATTTTTAATTTTGTCACCAAAAACTTTTGTCCACGAGTGTACGAGTACCAATTAAAGTCAAAAAAAGAGTTAGTTTGTAAGTCATCGCAATGTGTTTGCTCAATACACTCACACAATAGATCTATTAAAAACTACCATGTGTTCATATATTGGAATTTGTCAAGCAAACAAGTTAACAGAAGCGATTAGGGGATGTGTGGAGGTATAGCCTAACGAAGAATACAAAAATCCTGGCTTGATAGCGCTTCAATTGGGTTCTTTATTGAATATAGCTGTTGCTCGCGACTTCGCCTGCGTGAAATTAAAAAAATATAGCCTACGTTACTCACAGATAAATTACCTTTCCAAAGGTGAAAGAATTTTTAAAATCGGCCCAGTAGTTTTTGAGTTATTTCAATACATACAAAAATACAAAAATACAAATCTTTCCTCTTTATAATATTTGTATAGATGTACTCGTACATTAATTAGTTCTACATTTGTCTGAAATATGAGGAAGTTCATGATATTTTTGGTCAGACTATACATTAAATATTTTTATGACAAAGTTATTTTTTTTTTTAGTGAGAATGAGAGTCGACAATGTTTTGTTTTATATAATAGGGTGGCAAACGAGTAGGCGGCCACCTGAATTCGCCAAGAAAGCGAAGCGATCGCTGCCCATATATATCCGCAAACGCACATGAGCCTACCCTTAATCAATGGAGAAGGAGACGCACATAATGATGATATTTCCCCTTCCTATGCGTCTCCTCCGCCGTATAGGCGACTTTCACTTCTCATCCTTTCCGTATAAGAAAATGGTGGAAAAGGAAAGCGAGTAAAAAGAGGTCTCCGTTTTGATTAAAATATTAAATGTAAGCTTAAACAATAAAAATGAACAGCTTTTGTGCTTTTTTGTAAAACTCTACGCCAGTTATTCGATCTTATGCAGACCTACCAATGTGATAGTTGACAAAATTCATATTTGTATATGAATAGTGTAAAACTGCATAAGGGTGGCGACACACGCGGCAGGCGCGTGCTATAGCGGCGTTACTGCAAACATTAGGGTCACGACACACTCGGCCGTGCGCCGCCCACCGACCACTCTGAAGGGCAATCTGACCAAAATTACTGCTTATACCTATTTAACTAACGGCGTAATTTAAATAATGATTTTACAATAGTTAAAATATTTAAATCCGATGTTTCTCATATAGTTTCCTATTAAAAACATATGTGTGTAGAAGATTATGGTGAAGGTGTTTAAGCCGTCGTGATTTCTTCTAAATACAAAGTATAAGTCGCTAAATTAAATCATGTTACGGATTGTTGAGTGAGAGTAAAAATTACAAGTAAAAAAACCTTAGTGTGTAACTTAAAACCTTGTGTTTAAAAGTCACTATTATTTATTAGATAATTTATCATATCAACTGATTTTCTGTGAAATATTTCATATTCATTATGTTTAAATTATATTCCGATCTAATTATGAAAATGATTTGTCGCAAACAACTAATAAAAACTAAAGCCACGCTCCAACGGCTCGTCGCCAAATCTTTTAAACTAATTGAACAAGCAAGCGCGATGCTTAAAATTCACCCCACTTTAACATCCGACATAAATTCGCGTCTGCAATTAACTTAATAGCTATTCCAGAGTTCAGTGCGTCCTGACCCTTAAATAAGGGTCGCAACACACGTGTCGACCACGCCTACTTTATACCGCAGTACAAATGAGTTGCTACTAGATCGATGACTGAAGCTTGTAAATTTTTATTTACTCGTTTTTCCTTCACAACTGTGTAGTACTAAATTCTGAAGTTTCTATAAGTTGTCATAGAATTCGAAACCGGTTCTAAATCAGCTGAGACTGAGTTCTGACTATTTTTTAATATCAGAGGAAGTGAAAAAATGTGATCGTGCATTGCTTTTGAAGAGCACTTGAAATCTGTGTTCTGGTTCTAGGAAGGCTTTCGCTTGTTCCGCTCGGCCGGCCGCGCGGTCAGGCCGCGAGTTCAATGACCTTGCCAATGGAATTAAATTCGATAATTGTTACTTCATTTCATAGCAATGCCACAAATATAGACTACATGGATCGTTTTTAACTCGAAATTAGTTTATTCTAACTAAATTTTACGAAAACAATAATCTTATTATCTTACTAATAATATAAATGCGAAAGTTTAGATGGAAGTTTAGAGTTTGTAGCCTAAACTGCTGAACGGATCTCGATAAAATTTGACATAGATGTTTACATCTCTTTTTCTATATCCTCTAGGATAGGCTGGAAGAACAAAGGCAACTTACTTTTATTAATTCCACGCGAACTCACACGTGCGAAAGTTAGTTATTTATGAGATAAAATTTCGATTATCAATTAAAAAATTAACAAAGTTTATTTCAAGAACTAGGATGATAAAAAATTTAAATCTCACGAGCGCACACCTCTAATAGTAAAGTCAAGGTGACAATACAATTGGAATCGTTACGGACTGATTAGGGTACGTTCGTGTCTGGTACAACATTACGAGGGACAAATTGTAACAATTAAAACACTGTTATCTACTGATACGGAACAAAACATTGTGTCAAGATGCAATTCAGAATATTCTTGGAAATCCAATCGTAGCTCGATTATCTGCTCAGTGTGAATAGATTCAGAGAACTGGTATTATTTTCATTTATTAATCAAAACAGATGTAGAATAGACAGAATATTACGTATGTTTTAGTTTCGCACTTATCCAAAATTATTTAACCCTTTTATTAGCGTTGGAAGCAGTATGGAACTCCTGAATTTGAAATACCAAAGTCCTAAGTTCTAGTGGAAGGGAAACAATGTTTTAATAAACTTTATAATAATCATCAGAATCTTCAAAGTATTGCTTGGACACGATTTGGTTTACGTTTTTATATAAACTTATGATTGTCGTGAACACATTACGCGCTACTTTTAGCGCTCAGAGCTCTTAAGAGGGTTACGTGAAACTATCTAAATCGCAGATTTGTAGCTCCTTTCAGCCCAAAGCCCAGTGAGGTCGTTGAACCACGTCTGTGCCTATATCTTTTGGACTTTGTCTTCTCTACAGTAACTATATAATAAGGATCACTTTCGCATAAAAATGAAGACTTGCAATTCCTTATACGAAGCAGTATAGGTCCACCGTTCAATTCCCTTTAACCCAACAATAGAGAACCAAATACGCAGAACCGTTCACTACTGCATAGTTTAAACCTCCTTGACTGCTTTTGACAGTTGACAGTTTTCCCTGTCAAAGCGCGGGGGCCGGAGGAGACGGGACAATGGGCTTAGTTGCGGGGGTACGTCAAAGTTCCCCGGTTGACACGCGATTAAACTTATTGAAAATTTTCGCTTTTTAAAGGCCAGTTTGGGGTCTTTTGGACTTTGAAAGGGATGTTTTGCGGACTCGCGTATTATCGCGCCGTGGTTACAATGGGGGTAAATGTAATGCTGTTACTGCGGTTCAATATACGAGTGAAATAGTTTTGTTTGGGGTCATGTTTGCACTTGTTTGATGCACCGTTTAATCTTACGGAAAACATCAATCAGATTTGATATATCAAAGGAGTTTATTGTAAGTTGATTCAATTTCATTTGTAGCACAAACACCTTGTGTTGTCAATAATAACGGCACGTTATAATCTAACTTTCATTTTAAACAACCAAAAAACCCCTAACGTTCTTATTGTAAAATATTATTGTACTTAAAAACATCGAAATTTTAAAAAAATATAGCAAGAACTTGAACTTTTTCACTATATTTTTGGAATTTCTTTTGTCCACTCTATATTTTTGTGCTCATGGTATTGGTGATTCTCCAGGGAAGAAGATGAATGCTACAGTATTGATTGGTTTAGTTTAGGATTCGACGTCACAATAGAATTTATTAACATTAAAATGCATAAAAAATCTTACGAAATACATTACCCTCTTTGTTGGGTAAAAACAAAATCATAAAGCTTTAACCCAAATCGAGTGATAAAATTTTACGAGTACGAATACTGGCGAGAAATTTTAAACAGATAAACGAAACCAAATATTTTAGAATGTGTACTTGTTGAAATTCGATTACCAAACGTAGTTAGTGCGTGCTGCGACAATGACTGGGCAAGTATATTTTTTATTGTTGCTGCTGTTTAGTCGCGGTAATCCCGTTAGTGCAATAATGGATACGTTTTATAACAAAAGATTGTATTTATAAAAGAACAAGTTGTCTTTTATTGCGCCTTAGTTTGGGAGTCACGAGTGGAAATCGTGACTGAGTGCGTGGTTTTTGTCGCGCCCGACGACGGTACTGTGCTGTGTTTAGTCTTCAAGTGTACTGGGCCAAGTACTACACTTGTACATTTTGATATTCTGTTTTAGACGAGATATTGTAGTAAACAAATGAGCCAAATATTTTAAAAAGTTAGTCTGATCTTTTATTTATTTTATCTTTCTAGCTAAGAAAATACTTTGTAAAACAGAACAATTAAACTTCCGAGTAACTTTTCATGCTTTAAAATAATCTTGTGCATAATTAAATATTAGAATACGTTAAGTGTTTAGACTTTAATTACTGAGTTTTGAATAATTACAAATTCGAGCACATCAGAAAAGATTTAAAAAACCGTTTGACGTACGAAGGCGGACGAATAAAAAAAAGTTAAGACTAATTCAAAATTGAGTTCATTAAAGCTCATTTGTAACGTCGGAGCGATTCTTTCCAAGATAATTTGTAACAAAATGTTATAAAGCTAAAAGTGTTTTACAGCGCATAATGGCGCGCTGCGGTGCGCCTTTCCAACTAAAAACAAACAAGTTTGACAGTTCGTGTCAAGTGGAGTTTAATTATTTTCCGTTGTAAAAAAAGACAGGGTTACACGGTTGTTGTAACGTTATAGTAACAGTTGACGCGCGTGCTTTGAAATCGTTTATTGGAAACAATCTGATATTGACAATTTGGAATTCATTTGACATTTGTTTGACAGCTATAATTATTTGTGCAAAATACATTTAATTATCTCTATTGATATTGCATTATTTAATACCAGCTTTCGCCCGCGACTCCGTCCGCGTGGAAGTAAATAAAACAAAAGTGAGTAGCCTATGTGTTCTTCCAGACTATCCTCTACATCTATACCAAATTTCATCGAAATCCGTTCAGCCGTTTAGGCTACAAACTCTAACAAACATCCATCCATCTAAACTTTTACATTTATCATATTAGTATGAAGTATGATGGATTTCATACCATAATTGTTGTTACAACTTAACCTTTCCATGCTTAGTAGATTAAGTGCCTGTCCCACTAAATTGTCTGATAACAATCCAATGTGTAAAATATGTGATGGAAATATCGGATTTTGTTACCTTATCTGACAGTGAGGTCATTTTTAAGCTATCTGAGCCTCTATCAGCCAGTGGTGGGACAGGCCCTAAAATTAAGTATGTTTTATACTAAGTTTTCAATGGTTAAGTACTACATGTCTTTTTAATTATAAACGAATTTCGTTCAGTTTCCATAGCATAGTAATCATATTAATTAAATTCAGTTTGTTTTGTGCTTGTTAATATTTTCAAACAATTGAACAAATATTTGAACAAGTGTTTAATTGAAGCTAAGCCTTTTTGTATTCTATAATACATTTTGCTTCAAATAATATTTGATTTGTTAGCTAATTTGAATTTATTGTTGATTAAAGTAATTTTGAAACTTGGAAGAAACTTGTATCAAGCTGTATATTTATGTATTTTCAATAATTAGGACGAATGAAAAAAAGGTTGTTATAGTCCAATAAAGTTTTTTTTTAATTCGGACTTTGACATAGTAAATTAAATGTATTTCTAGATATTACTAACGAAAAAAAATATTTTAATATTAAAAAATTTAGAATATTTTACTTCAATAGAATATTTTTTTTATAATTAGAATATTTCTAACGCCATCTATTAGAAAATTATGAAACTAATAAGATATGTATTATATCCCACATTAATTATCTATGTTAAGAAGACATGTATCTTTTTAATTATGTTTTTAAAATTATGACAAGCAAGAAAACTTCAAGAGCCATCTTAAGCACCGCTTTTTGCTAGTTATATTAACAAAATTGTATCTTTAAAGCCAAACAACGTGTGTACCACTTACCAGCTCTGAGGGCATCCATGGGCACACTGGGATACGGTATGGAGTATGGGTATCCCTCCTTCCTGAGGGTCTTGGGCTTCCGCCGCGGTCTATATTTGTAGTCTGGGTGCTCTTTCATGTGCATGGCCCTCAGCCGCTTCGCCTCGTCTATGAACGGTCGCTTCTCGTCTTCTGATAGAAGCTTCCATTCCGCACCTAAGGAAAATAATAGTTTTAATGTTGGTACCGCATGAGGTTTACATTGACAACTCTTAAACATATAACTGGAAATAGTAAGCCATTGTTTTTTATTTGTATGAAAAAATTGTCTACCGTTTCTTAAAACATTAATTAACATTATTTAAAATCAACTTTGAAAAATAAAACCAATTTGTAGATAAACTTTTACTTATACATAGGCATTTTAAAAGTTGAATATTGACATAGAGAAAGTCAAATATTAAAGTATTAAATTATACTAAGCCAAAATTAATGAACAGAACATGATAATTCGAACAGAATCATGAAGTTTCAAACTATTGTGCCATTGAGATAAAAAGAATAAAGTAATTTGCTTAAACCATCCCTCATTGCGGACACAAAGCCTTTCAATCGATACAATATAATCGAAAGCACGGCGACCAGCCGAGCTCGATTCAAGAGACCAACCCTTTGTTTCCCCCCATTTATGGGAAGGCTTTATTCATCCCATCGATACCGTGGAGGGGCGCCACCGTCCATTCAAACAGACAAGACAATCCTGATTCAGGCGCGCACAAAAGCGAAAACAATGTCACCAACATTGAAAGGAACAATCCGACAGTACTGTCCTCTCGCTTCCACCCACGCAGAGCTCCTTTTGGGGGAAAGGGACGCATACAACAATGGCGGAAAGCGCCTCCTAATGACGAATTTGCGCTTTTCATTCCGCTACACAAGTTTTTCCCGGATCCTCATTATTCTGTCGATACTTTGGGGAGGCTACCTTTTGTCGGCCTGTGTGTCGGCCGGCGCGACTCGATCGGTATGCATTCATTATAATACGAATTGGTATACTCTATATTCATTGTGATTAAACCTGGAAATTGCAGGACAATTCTCTAATGTGTTAACGTATAAATCATTCCTAAACTATTATTTTTAAAAAGACTTCAACATCTAAGAATATTAAACATTTTTCCTTTGTAAATCATTTAAATATATTGTAAAGCTTTTCGACAATAAATATGAAATATTCGCATCGACTTGTATACGTTGATATAGCTACAAATCATAGCGTAAACCTAACCACAAACCACCAATCAACATTTTCAAACGCATACGATACAAACACGCTCCACGTCGCTCGAAATTTGCATGCAAACTAACTATTCATCTATCAATAAAGCAAACTAATTACACATCGTCCCGTATGACAACGGAGACATTTGCATTGCACAAAACGCCGGCTAAAACATACGCGTTGCCTTTCAACAGCGACAATGTCTTGAAGCTGAGCGATTTCCCGTTTTCCAACAAAGGAACACGGTGTACGGCTGTCGCTCGCAGGTTTATGCGTATTGTGTCGCACATTGTCGACACTGCAACCTAAGGAGGACAAATGTCGCTAAGAATTTTTCCCTATGCCTTTGTCTTATACGACAATAAGTCGTGTAATTGTAATGTTAATACAACGCTCGTTGATATGATTGTTAATGGATGTGTTTGTTAATGCAAATTATACTTTAACATTCGGTTTGAAGTATTCAGTGTTGTGAATTGTTTCTATACCGCGTACAATACGACCACACACTATTCATATTATTTTCTATAACGATTGTTATTTCATTTTGTCCTTTTTTTTTCACATTACATATTTTTGTACCAAATTTTATTTGAAGTTGACTGGACTATCGCTCGTTTAGCTTACATTTGGTCTCTTTCTGAAGTTTATAATAAGATTTGTATTAAAAATTGATAAAGAATAATAAATACCCTTACTTAATTCAATGGAAATCAATACTTACACCCTTTCAAGCTAAATTTTGTCCCCAAAATACTTTTTATTAAAGTACTGAATAGTCCGTTATTCCAAATTTAATTAACAATTACCAATCGAATTCGCCGGGGACACGTGCCGGTACTGCAAAGTGTTGCCACTCTACAATAATTATTTCCTACAGCCCGCCTCTCGGTAAACAATGTCGACGCTAGCAACACTGGCCAACGATTGCCTCGCACAGACGCGTAAATAGGAATCAAAGGAATTGATACAATGGACATTTTTGTGATTTTATAACTGATACACCTAAGGGTTGGTAAAAGTTTGTAATTCTAGTAACATTAGGTGTTTTACGTCCTTTAATAAATTGGTATTTAGTACACGTTTTGGTATAACATTTTGCAGTACCACATTTTTTCTCGATGCTTCCTGAAAACCCTACATATGTTTTAACTCTTAATTAAACCCTATAGTTAAGATGTACCTATGCACAGCTGTAACTGTACAGTTTAATAATTCAGTTAAAACAATCAATTAGAATTGAGCGCTACCAGGCTTTAGTTTGACAAAACATTACTTCAAGCGGACCGTTAAGGTTTGCTTATTATAATTAACTAGACAGTGATAAAATGTAAATCAAATAAATAAATAAAAACCAAGATTAAATTGTAAGCAACTTCAAACAGAAGAAACGTCATCTCGCTAAGTGAAGTCGATTGCAGATTGAAAATGAGAATCAGCTCGTAGGTCGCGAGACTCGAGTGAATACCGTCGTTAATGTCGACAGAGATGTTTTACATTACGTATCTTTGTCAGCGACAATCGCACAAACAAAGAGCAAGACAAAAAACAACGGGGCGTATGTAACACACTCGCATTGGGCACAATACACAACACGACAAAGAGTTTCCTCTCTGCGTTGTATTAAAACGGCCATTGTGTTCAGAATCGGACGAAAATGCTCTTCATTACTCTGAAAGCTTGTGTGCCGTGCGACAATGGGCCGGGGGGTGGCTGTAGGTCCGGGAGGGGGAGGGGGTAGCAACAAAGCCGGCACGGGGAAGGCGAAGGCGCGCCACCCTTTCGTCCGGAAAATTGAAATGGTAAGAAATGGTATTTAGGTCATGATTTTATTAAATCTTAATAGCTTCTCTTTTCGGTTTTCGGTGAATCGACGTAAATGTATTTCAGTAGTGACGATAACAATTTTTACAATGATTATTTTATATTTAACATACAATCAGAGAGAATGTTTATTTTTTATTCAAGTGATGATAACATGATATGAAAGTTTAACGCTCTAAAGTATATTTACTATGTGTTTAAAGATAGTAACTGCGGAATTTAACCACATGGAATTATTTTAAATAAGATCCTACAGCGTGTTTTATGCATTTTTAAAAAAAATGTAAAGGTGTTTTGCCACATAAATGTTAAATTTAAAAAAATAATTTACAGTACATAGACTAATTCTATTATCAGAAATAAACTAAATAAACGACTTTTGGAAATTGTTATCGTTTCCTTCTAATTTTGAAGACATCAGAAATTTCTCTGCGTTTCAATATTTGCCCTCACACTATTATAAAATACGTCATTTAGATATAAATAATCAGCACTGAAAAAGTAACAAAAAATACAACGAAAGGCCATCGCAAAAAATACAACAAACGCTAACAATAACTTTCAATTCGTAACGAAATAATAGAAAATAGAACTACGCACTCGTGCCGACTGAAAACGTAACGGCTGAACGGAATAAAAAATATAAAGACACAACAGGTCGTAACTTTTTTGCTTTGTAGCGAGAGACGGTCGCTAGCGAGCCGATTGCGAAAAAACCTACGCGGTAATTAAACAACGGGACAAAAAGGCCTCCCCCCCCTCCCCCGACAACAATGGGGAAACAAAAGTATTTTTGTCGCGCGACTCCGGTCTGACGAGTGGCGGGCCGCGATAAGCGCTCTGCGACCCGCGACTCGCCTACCACACGCTCGACACTGTTATCATAACTTCAACAATACACCCACGTACTTCTAAAGAAGGAAAATATCATTATATACCTTTCATATATCAAAAGAAAAAAATTAAAAAAAACCTGACTGACTAAAATTAATATACTTGGAAACACTCTTAAAAAGTTACCGCGAGTGACATTCGAACTCGGTTTTTCAGTTTGAGAAGTTTAATTCTCAACCACTATAGGTCTTTTGTTAAACTCCATGACAATCTGGGGAAGAAGACGAATTGAATGACACCTATTCGTCAAAATCAGCTGTCACAATGAAAACTCCAAACCCACATACATAAAACAAATTACATGCGAGCGAAAAACATTACTCTATCAAGCAAGATCTTTCAGATACCATACTTCTAACGAACTATAAACTGAATTATAAAAATCATGGTCTGATATTTCATTAGAGGACTTGATAGGTTCCTTTTTCGTGTCTTAAACATTAATGGCTTAAGCTGCCAGATTTGTTTTCGATCCAAGAAGACGGGCTTTTTACGATTCTTTGTCACTGACAATGCACCTGAGACTGATCGTTTCAATTCTCTTATTTGCGTCAGTGATATTTGGGTTTTACTTTAACGTTGGCCAATATCGGCGCGCCTGCACTTCAAATGTTTGCTCATATAAGCCGGTTCTTGTCGATCGTGCCCGTGACTCCTTAAGTAGTTGGATGTTTGTGCGCGCGCTTTTAGAACATATCGTATTGACATATCAAACAATCGAAGATTTTGTTTAAATTGGCCATACGAATCTTTGTGGTTCTGTACAGTGTTCATGACATATTGAACGGAAAGAACTCAAGTATTTAAACTTGGACATTCTCTTTTCTAAAATTACTTAGATTTTTTTTCCCTTAATCTATTAACTGCAGAAATAACAAACGCTTTAGGGTCTGTCTCGCCAAATTGTATTATAAATTATCTGATAAGAATCCATCGTGTAAAATATGTGATGGAAATATCGGATTTTGTTCCCTTATCTGACAATAACGTCATTTTTAAGCTATTTGAGTCTCTATCAGCTAGTAGTGGGACAAGCCCTTAACAAGATATCTGTAGACAAGTTCCAGTATTCTCATCGATTTAATAGCATTGCCAACATAAAGACACAAAACCAGCGCTCGTTTGAAGCGAGGAAAACACTCGGTCATTCCATCGCGTTCACACCGTGTTTGCCCTTAATAGATTTCTTGCAGTACAATACATTCTTATTTGAGCGGACGGTGCTCAGTGTTTCTTTGACGTCGATAGAAAAACAGCATTGTAGAACGATCACTGCGCTGTGAGATCACAAACGTGTCTGCTATTGGATGCTCTTCGCTGGATTACGGCCAATGGCGTTCGGTATTGTTGGCGCTGTGCTTTAATTACACTTCAGGCCACAAAAAATGGGGCAGGCGGTTGAAACAAAAAATATTACAAAAGTTATATAGAGAGCGAGGAAAATCGACGTAAATTGGAATCCAACTGCGACATATGTTCGTATTATGTAATTCGAGTTTCAGTGGGGCGTGGATGATTAGATGGGGTAATGACTTCGGGAGTGATCGGGGGATAATAGGGTTGCTACGTTTGGGTTAACAAAAACTTGTACTATCTAATGGTAGCCACTTTTTGTGTTATTCACTTATATTAAAAGGAAGGCAAGCTCAATATCCATTAAAAACAGTTAAATGAAGAGCTATCATACTTGTATTAAACAAGAACCGTAATTATCCAAGTAAGCCAAGAACGTATAAAGAAAAACCCATGTTTTTTTTAAATAAATGACACGCCCATATTCAAAGCCTCTGTTACTTCGACGAAGCTTAAAAACAATCAAGTATTTAACACACAAAAGACGTTAGTATTTCTTACAAATTAAAAAATTACAGAATAAAGGTGTCTTGCTAGGGTTGTACGACACCTCGACGATAAATGGAAAGCAATTACATGAAGTACAATGAACCACCCCCACCCTTAATTAATATTAACTACGGAGCGACGCCCCTAACAGTTGGCGGAGGGAATTATTGAGGGTAGGCTAGTGCATCGGACAGCGAGGTAAACAAACACGGCGACACACGGCGGGCAAGAGTTAACTACTTGTCTTTTTACCGATTGTTTTGTGGAATTGGTCAAGTTGACCAACAGTTTGAAAGGGACAACCGCATTCGTCTCTTGTAAATTTCGAGTGATGTCAAATAGATATATGGAACAAGAAATATAAAGCATTTAAAAGCTATTCAGAAAATTAAAGTAACAAGAGCAAAAAATAAGTTTTTATTCAAACTAATTGGAAAACTAGCTATCTATCCCAGCTTTACTTGGTTGGCAAATTATGCCTACGTCTCATATCTTTGACGTTATATCTATACTCATTGATGTAAAATATAGCCTATTTTATTTAAATGTTAATATAGCTTTTTAATTGCGATAGATTTTTTTAAATCGGTTCAGTAATTTCGGAGTCTATTCAATTCATTTTTTTTCTTTTTTATTAAATAAAAAATTATGAACTTGACATTTTTTATATTTTTTTTATTATTTCATTGTCTGTAATTTGATAGTAAAAAGATATGAAGGGAGTGAACACTGAACGCTGAACATTATGCGAAAAGCTTTGTCGGGCGCATCGACATTTGTCGGGCGTTCGACGTCGCGATTGGTTCGCGAACAAAACACGTTTTGTGTGCCGATCTATTAATGCCCGTAGACAATGGAATGAACGAAATGCTCCCCGTTCATTATCGACAGGTATTACACAACTCTGCCATCTGTACGATATTCACGAACCATTTTTAAATGGTTTCAAATGATATTCCATTATTCCGAGCTTTTGTTCGTTTTTGATTGATGATTCTATTATTTGTAAAATGATGTTTGACAACAAGACAACTTGTTTTATCAACAATTGTTTTTCTTGCTTATTTTTTTTTTATATTTCCATGTATACACACTGTTAAAACATTGCTATGCACACTTAGAACTGCGCACACCTTTGACTAAACTATGTCGTCACAACTGTGCGATTGTCGATTGTTTTGCAGCCCATTTAACTGTTTAGTTGCACAGCTGAAAATCGAATAGTGTACGCACCTCTATAAAAGCTCATAGGAATCAAAGCAAGACAAAACAGTTGTGCAATAGTTTAGTTTCAGGTGTGCGCACACTCTTATAAGAATGTTTCTAATTAGAATTTTTATCTTCTAACCTTTCATAAGTCTTACTGCTTTATGAATACAATCTACACTTAGGGCGCCATTAGTCTCCATTTATGAAATCCTTGTTCTACGTTATTTTGTGGGCTGTAATTTAAAGATTTTGAAATCAAATCATTTACGTTCGATTTTTACAGTAGCGCTCGAACCTAAAAACGTCGTATGAATAAATAATGCGCTGTTTGTTGAGGACAATACGCTGTTCTCGCAATAAGAAACTGACTTACGAACGCCGTTCCCCCTCGGCGCCTACACCCCCCCGCACCGGTGTAACAGTAGGTGTTGAGTTGACTATATTCCGAGTAATGTTAACCAACATTACAAGCATGCGCGATCTGCTCATAGACTTTAAATTGTCCTAGCTGCCGGGTTGAGAAGAAAATTTGGAATTTAAGAAAAGTCGCCTTTTAAATAAACAAACCTTCGAACGTTGATATTATATTTAAAGTCATTGATTTATTATTATCCTATAATTATTGTTAGAAAACGACTATATTGTTATCATCAGATGCCGTGGGTAGTATCGGTGCAGTGTATTGTGATCAACAAACCAACACGACACAACACAACACGTGCAAACAGTGTACCTATGCGGAGCGGACCGCACAAGGCACCGTTAAAAAAGGAGGGAAAAAATAGAAAATGGCGCTTCCTCTCGCCGTCACCGACAGAATGGCGGCCAGCGGCGGCGGTTTTATTTTTCCCCACTCTTCCGCCCGTGTCTCTTCCCCTGTCTCTTCTCTCTGAACATTTTTAAATTCTCTGTTGGGCTTGGGTTTTGCTTACTTTTCGTCGTTGATTAATTCGGTGGCCGGTGTCCCGCTGCGGCGCTCCTGCCGCATGATTGCGCCCTCTTTTTTTTCGTGCGACGCTCAATTTTTTTTACTATGCTTTTAATTTTAAATCTGTTCTAAATTTTCGATCGTTCTCCAATTTGATTGCATCGTGATGTGGTATGCACTATAATACACGGTCTAACGTAATTTATTTGTATGTTGTAATAAGTAAACAGCATTAAACCATTTCTATATCAGGTTAAAATATCAAAAGTTTCCGGCATTATTACGTGTACTGATTAACTTTGAAAATCTTACTACCTACTAGTACTACTACTACCTACCTATTTACTACTATATCTTATTAATATTATTTGAAGGCAAATGCCCTAACGGTAACACGATTTTAATCTTATTTAAGCAGATAACATTCTTATTAGTATAGAGACACGAGGAGTTTTTCGTTGGCACCTAGCCTTTTCTACAAGATATTTCGTAATTCAATTAATTGATTTAATTATAATTTCGATTAATATATTCCACCGTCTTAACACTATCTAGTATATTAACATAAAGGTTATGCGTGAGATAGATTTGAATTGAATTGCCTCTGTTTGAAGAGGACCGGGGCCGAGTTATTTGCATTTCAACTGAGCGGTTATTGAACAATATATCACTATTGTCGATTCATCTCCGAATCTTTAATTAAAGTTAGATAATTGATACAATATTAACGGAAATGTATCAGATTGAAAACTTCGAAAGGTTTTTAATAATGGGTTTTTCTTATTATGTAATATAAATTATCTATTTTAGAAATTGGATTGGAGGCGTTAAATGTTTATTAATTTATTTTCCTACATATTAAATTACTAATAAAAACTTTAAGCGAGTTTTTTTTACATTTCGTAGTCGCCTTTTGCAGCAATACAAGACTGTTAGTCATTTGCAATATCGAACTAATGATTGATTTTTTTTAATTCAGGCGATATCAATTAGTTACTTAATAAATGTAACATTTGAAATTATTAAGTTGGCAACTCTACAATAATTATATGACGACAATAGTATAGAATCTTACCTAATCTCTTCGAGATCTCGGAGTTATGCATCTTAGGGTTGTCTTGAGCTATCTTCCTCCGTTGAAGGCGCGACCACACCATGAATGCGTTCATTGGCCGCTTGATGTGCTCCTCCTGGCTCTTCTTCTGAGCTTGGCCGTTCATGGCGATCGCGCCCATGGTGCCTATCGCGCCCATAGCCGACATATGGCCCATGGGGAAGTGGCTCATCGTGCTGCCGTAGCCCGCACGCTCGCACATCGCGCCAGCGGCACTGAAAAAAAACACTCCATGAATAACTTTATTTGTATTTTTTTAATCTATGTTGATCATTGCTGAGTAAATTTATGCCTTAACAATATGGTGATATGAAATTGCACTTACAATCAGTTTTTAAATATGTAATCAATACTAAAGTTTTATTATATTAGAACCCAGATATATACTCGTAGTTAGACACATGGTTTATTTCTTTAACCGACGATGATTGATAAGTCAACGTATTTATTTTTATTACCATAAACTACTATTGACTGTCCAAGTTTCTTATGGTAAGGCTAATACTTTAATGAGGTGTTAGACACCTGTAAAGTTTCTATCAATACCCCGGGGGATCGAACCAAAGTTGAAAGCACGCCATCAATTCGAGATGATCGCAGAAACATTTTAATTATCCTAAAAATATAACTCTCATCTCCCCGACGGTGTCGCGGCCATTGTTAGGGCCCCTGCACACGTGCGCAACAATCGCGACTTTTAATACTCCTGCGACAATTACAGTGTGCACGGGACTGGAAAATATTAATACATCGCGCATAAGAAAGAGGGCGCTTTTTAAATTGGCTGCTTATAAGCGATCACACGCTTGTCTCTGATTGGCTGAAGGCCCCTTACGAGGATTTGCCTCTCAAGAGTCTTACTCTAATTTCGTTAAGTAAGTCGCCTTTTTGCGGTTCCTAAACTCGGGTTGTCTTGAAGAGGTACTTCGAGATAAAGGCTCTTATAGTCACATTTAGGTAACCTTTCTATTCAAAAGAAAATGTGATATTTATTACGACATTAACATCGTTAACTTGAAAAAAACAAGATTTCGGGAACCAAAAATGGATTTATAACCTGATCAAAATATAAAAAACTTTTCCATATTGCGGAAGAATATGAAACAAATTTGCATCCAGTAATTTTACTAATATTATGAATGCGAAAGGTTTGATGGATGGATGGATGGATGTTTGTTAGAGTTTGTAGCCTAAACGGCTGAACGGATTTCGATGAAATTTGGTATAGATGCAGAGGGAGTCTTGAAGACCACGTAGTCTACTTTTTTTTAAATCCACGCGAACAGTATTTTTACATTCGTGTTTACACTATAAGTGTATTAAGAAAGTCTCACTAACTTTAAGAACAATTGAATCTCGTTAACCACTCAATCTATCCAGAACAAATGAAGACCTAGCAAATAATATAAATCATCCGAAATTTCTAATTAACTCAGTGAAACCATTTACAAATTAGTCGTCGGTGTTGCGAGCGTAACAAATCAAATAGTGAACTTGAACGAGCTGCTAAATTAATATGTTGGAACCGCAAATCCCGGCGGGGAGGTATCATTCGAATATACGGAACATACCCTCTTACACAACAACCCTTACGCACCCATAATTTGAGTCTGTAAACGATTTGGACAATATAAGCATAAGTTTTACACCCTCTGGGGGGTGATTTTTAAATAATTATTTTAGAAAACTTGGGATAGATTTAATGTTATTTTACGCGAGACAACGAACAGAGGGTGGGGTAGGTTTTAAATATAGAATCGTGACATTTTTTTCACATTATTTATTATGGCATGTTACAAATGCAACGGAATTTACAAAAAATGTAAAACATTTTCAATGTCAACTAATCAAAACTAAAGTCACAATTTGCTATCAACAAATTAAATACACTTAAATAGATAACCAAAATTATAATTTCCCATAACACGACACATGGCAAATGACAACCCTAGGGAGTGGCCTTAGGGTTGTCACTTGCCAATATGATAAACTCTTCTAATCGTAGAGTGAATTTCTGATCACACCTATAATGCCATCCCTTTCATTATATTAGTAAAAAAGAGAGACAACAAGAGTTCAAAGAATAAATAAATCAGTAAAGACATTGTAAATGCTTTTCTTTCTAGATGATTCTATACTCATTGTGATTCCAGGAATTGCCAAGTCAGAACTCTTGTGTTTGTCCTCGCAGAGTCAATATTGATCTTCCTGTTCGCGTGTGACAAGGACGAAGGATCTTTAAAGAAAAGACCGAAAACAACTGCAAGTTTGTTGTGCGCTACTGACTTTTAGGGCTGTGGTGATAATTACGCCCTCTGTCGATAGCTATTTGAGTTAATTTTTACCAAAGTTTTGACCTAATGCAGGCTGTTCAATTGGCTTCTAATTGGATTATTGTGATAATGGTGGATGGTTTATTTATTTTTATAAAAATTATCATAAATTTTTTTTTTTTATAAAATTATTGACAAAAAGATATTTTCGACCGTGACAGGACTCGAACCTGCAATCTTCGGATCCGAAGTCCGACGCCTTATCCATTAGGCCACACGGTCTTGATGATTACGCGTGAAATTAAAGGTTTAATTTAAAGTCAGCCTTTACTTCATAACTTTAATTTTTAAAAACATGCTTATGTAAAAAAACTTATAAAAACGATAGATAAATATATCATTATCTAAATTGCAGTTATGGCTGAATGCTAAGTACCTTTGCCTCTTCCCAATAGATTAGAGAAATATTATCACATTCCAAATTCAAACGCACTGGGTACATTTGAATTTGGAATGTGTTAATCCAACAGAAACAAGACAGCTACTTGTCCAGTGGCGCGCCGCGCATCGCAAACACGCAGATTGACTGGTGACTGGTGAGTGATGAGGTCGGACATGTTGACTGACTTGTCAGATATACGATTATTCGGATGTGCGACTAATCAAATTAAGTCTTCGAATGGAGTCCTCGAGTTGGAAAGAAAAAGAAAATTTACTTATGTATATGCACTGTACAGATAAACAAGACATTATTGTAGTTAAATTTGGATGGCTATAAAGGTAGGGGAAGACCGTAGAAAATATGGATGGATTGTGTTGCAGGGGATATGCTTAAGAAGGGAGTGAATTCAAATTTGACGGCTGATAGAGATGTAATGAAGAGCAGCACATACTGTGCCGATTCTCAGTAAGGACAAGAACAGGTTGATGAAATTTTGTTTACTACAATCATTCCGTATTTAATTTCATCCTCAAAAAAAGAAATTACACTAAAATTAGTTGTTGATTCTGTTAGCCAATTATCATTTTTCGTATTTCGCATAACCATCATTGTTCACTTCAACAAATACCGCATCCATTCATTACTGGCTCCAAAGATACCGCATCTTCGAAAGCAACAAGAGAATTGAGCCAGCAACATCGCAGTGTCCAAACAAGCTACTGTTTAAACTACTTAGAGGTCGCAGCAAGCGTCGCAAACAAGGCAACTCTTTGTCTAACTCGTTAGCGGCTACGATTCGGAGCCGAAGCGGTTTTTTATTCGTATTTGCCCAACAATCATCGACGTTCGGATTGACAATGTGCTAAGATCTCATCTAGATGGTACAAATGCGTTTCAAAAAGCTATTGCCTTATCAAGTTGAATCTAGGAAAGAACTGAATTTAATTTGCCTTGAACATGAAAATTCGTGGTTAGATTTGGTTTTATGTTTTGTAACCGTAAGCAGCTTACTTGTTAATGGACCAATTTAGTTGTTCAAAACATCATGAAATTATAGTAGGGACCTAACTTATAAAACTTTTTTTTTATCTTAATGTTTTTTAATAATCAAATTTTCGGCCAGTATTTTTTTGAAGGCAATATTTTTTTCATTAGGATCCTTTTTTGTTCTTTGACCACATACATGTTTTTGATTATAGCACATCTTGTTGTTGTTGATCTTTGACCGAAACTTGGATTGTGGGGAACAATGCGTATGCGCATGTCTGGGTGTTAACGCGGTGCGCAAACGCGCATGACGACTGTTTACATGGCGGCGACTACTGACGGACGGATTGTTTTAACGTAATACCGACAGAAATGATTTCCAATCGTCACTTGAGCACGTAGCACCACTGGATTAGCTTGTTAGCGTGTACAAGTAGCTTGTTTCTGTTGGATTAACACATTCCAAATTTGAACGCACTAGGTACGTTTGAATTTGGAAACATACTGATATTATAAAGATATGTTTTAGTAATGTTAGAATTGTCCGAAGAAATGGATGATACAATAGTCTTACATGACTAAATTTTAGGTTATTTTAAAGAATGTTATTGTAATCGATTTTTTAACAGATGAGAATTTCAATTCGTTTCTTTTTAATTTTATTTCGTAACTCCTGGTTGTCCAATTTTTAAATCGTTTTCCAATTATGTTGTCCAATAAAGACAGGAATTCATCATCATCACCAGCTCACTATACGTCCCCACTAAGGGGCTCTGATTAAATCTGCATATATCGGCGATGAAATTCAGAGATATGCGTGAAGTCAACCAACCCGCACTTGGCCAGCGTGGTTGACTATGGCCTAGTCACCCCTTTCTTAGGGTAGGCTCAGGAATTCATACTTCTACGAGGAACAGGAATGAATCCATAAATATTTTTATCTTTAATTACGGATTATGGTCTACGGTTCATTAATATGTTATTTAGTACCGTCATTTACACTTTAAAGTTGATATACGCTGTTTTAATCTTACATTAAATTAATAAATAAAATTATTTATCATTTTAAATAAATTAATGTGACATAGTTTTCATTTAACTGTAATATTTTATCATTGTACTTAAGAACTGGATTCTTTACTTTGAAGTATTTTGAAGCAATCTCTTTAATAGCTTTCATCTCTTTACATTATTTTGTTTTATTTTCTATCTCTGACTTGGCTTTTTCCCCTTCATTTAAATTAATGTTGCTATGTTTTAATTTTCTATCTTTTACCTTTTTCTGGCCTTAATTCTCAAATGCTTTTATTCCTTCTGTTTGCTTACTTTCTCCTTACCAGTGTTTAAGTTTTCAGTTAGGAAATGAATGTTTTTGTTTTATTGTAGTTTTATACATTTTTAAACTATGAATGTTGGTCATAGTACATGTGCAGTAAATACTTTTGAAAAATACGGACTAATTCATGTTAAAATACCTGGATATCTAAATATTTATATGATTTTTTATACTATAAGGTGGCAAACGAGCAAGCGGCCACCTGAATCCACCGAAATGGAAAGCGACCGCTGCCCATAGACATCCGCAATTGCAGATGCGTTGCCTAACCATAATTGACGGAGGAGCAGACGCACATAAAGAGGATATTTCCCCTTCCTATGCGTCTCCTCCACCGTCAAATCCACTTCTCCACAAAATTCTTTCCTTATAAGGAAAGGGAACGGAAAAGGGACTAAAATTGGGCGTCCGGCACCAAAATGATGCAAGCTACACTTATTAAAATTGTAATCTTTCAATAATTTTTGTGTCAACGTTCTATGACCGTTGTCATCTATATCTATTCTAATATACAGTTAGAGGAAAGATTTATATTTTTGTATGTAAAGAACTCAAAACTACTGGACCGATTTCGAAAAGATACTTATCAATGAGTAACATATGCTATATTTTGATTATTTTTTAATTTCACGCAGACGAAGTCGCAAGCAACAGCTAGTATTTTATAAAAGTAATGAAAGATTGGAAGTACTTAGTGAATTGCTTGTCCGATTGCTTAAACCCGCATTTAATAAAACAGGTAAATACTAAACAATAATTTCTCAAATGTGTAAATATATGAATATCCGATTACAATCTGACGAATGCAAGAAGTATCGCATCAAGAGATTCCATGTCTTTTATAGCTTAACATCTCACAAATGAGGCTTTTAAGGTCAATAACACAGCAAGAGCAAATCAAAATGGCCGTCGGCGCGCCACAAAGAACATCAGCTATTGTAAACGTGTAAAAATAATAAAGGTACCTTTATGATATCTATAATAAAGATGCCACGATTGTGCCTTCATTAGCCGATCTGAACATCTAATTGGTTAAGGTATTGGCCAATTTTGCATACGCTTGCACATTTCTGACACGTATAGAGGTAACTTTTAAACGATTTATTGTGAATTGGATGATAAAATGGTTTACAAGGATTAATGTAAAGGATTGTGTTCATATTTTAATGTGAAGTGAATTTAAAAAGGTTTAATTTTGATTTCTAAATGACACACAGAAGACAGGCGTGAAGTGGGAGCAATTCCGCGTTTCGTCTGATGAGTGTGGTGCCGGAGGCCCAACTTAAGTCCCTTCTCCTTCCCACCATTTTTCTCATAAGAATAGGATGAAAAGGGAACGTGGATTTGACGGTGGAGGGGACGTATAGGAAGAGAAAATATCCTCTTTATGTGCGTCTCCACCTCCGTCGATTAAGGGTAGGCAACGCATCCGCTATTGCGAATGTCTATGGGCAGCGGTCGGTTCGCCATTTTGGATGATTCAGGTGGCCACTTGCTTCTTTGCCACCAAATAATATAAATCGAATAAAAATCGAAAGGTTGAGAATCGAATGTCGTAAATCAGATATCAAGTCGATTAACCACTGACCTATAGCTCTAATAGTTATTACATTAACAACACATAAAAGCATACTGTAAGTACCACTTAATGTCATTACATGGCTGGTTTGATCAGGTAAAATGCATGCATTATAAGAATCCTAAGTTTCAATTAGTACTCTTTACAAGTCTTGTTTACATCCAATTGCAAGAAATCTAATAAGATATCTCGTCTAATAAGTACACAATTATTATGTAATAAGATGGTTAACGTAGTAGTTGTAAGACATCCTTGAAATGATTAGTAAAACGATATATACTAACTATCGCCCTCGACTGTTTGCGTGGAAATTAAAAAAAAACAAAAGAATGTAGCCCATGTGTTCTTCCAGACTTTACTCTACATCTACGCAAAATTTCATCAAGATCCGTTTAGTTGTTTAAGCGGTAAACTTCAACAATCCATCCATCTAAACTGTCGCATTAATATTTGTAAGATATATTCCATTTAATAAATCATATAACTCTTTCTATAAATATCAATAGGTACAACGGAATAGATTTTTCTACCCGTGGGTTCCTGAAATATTACCCGTATAAGAATCTGAAGATATCCTTGTCTAATCTCATTGTTATAAACCAATGAGCATCCATACTAGAAAAATAGATACATCAATTATGATTTGGTATCCACAACTGCATCCAGTCCGAGTCGTAACTCTAATTCCCGTCTATAAAAGATCCAGCGAAGAAAATAGAGGCTCTTCTCACTTATTGGAATCCTGGAACCCATCATAATTCCCGTCATCACTAAAACATTCGAACAAAAATAGAGACAATCCAGAAGAACTAATAAGCACATTCTGTATTCCTTTCTCTTCTTATCCGCTTCCTTTCTGTGTTTAAACAGTATAAACGAACACGAGATACGTAAAAAATACACTATTACATGTAACAAAAACTCTCACGAATTCTAAATGACTTGAAAATACGGACGTAAAAATTACAGAGTTTAATACGACCAGCGTGAGATCTACATCTTTGTGGTCATTCAAACATTAAATAGTTAATTGTTTCCAAACAAACATAGATAATTAACGCAGATTTTTTAAATAACTGTAAGGTCAAGAGGTCGCGGTTCTTCCGGCTTCAATTTACATATGGATAGATATTAAAAAAATAATTGAATTTAGATGCAGCCTTAAAAACAGCAGGCATCTATGTATCTTAAATTACGATTTTTAAGAGTTAAATTACTATAACGTAAATAATGCTTAGGTATTAAATAAAAAGCGTCCATAGATTCCTACTATGCAATATTTTAATTTGTTTTAGCTTAAAGCGTTCTTATTTTGAATGATAAAAAGGCTATTATTATGTCATAATATTATTTTCTACCTACTTATTAGAATTTTATTACCATAATAAAATTTTAGTATTGCTTTAAACATTTAAAACTGATGAAATAATAATAACTAAGAAAGTTGACAAAGTTACCTCATAAAGTGACCGCTGGCACGTTGGTGTAGTTCCAGATCCACGTTGGCGGCTGGAAACTGTCGTGTCAGAGCCTTCCCGTCGCCGTCCGCCGCAGACACACCACAACAAACACTGTTCAATGCAAAAACAAACTACGACCGATACATAGTAATCAAACGGGTTAACTATTAATTCGCTAGATTCGCTATCGATGCGATCGCGTATCGCGAACACGTTCGTCGTCGTGCGTCGTGCGTCCGTCGCCGGCTCGCTACAATGGCGACAATCGACAATCGTAAGCGACTGCGGTGACGACGACGCCGACAAATCGAGTGATAAACTCACGCGGCCCGGCCAATCGCAGCGCGCCAGTCCTCCCACGAAAATCCGTCCCGCGCCTCCATTGGCCAAGCAACTGCCATTGCCTTACGGATGTTATTATGCAGAAGGAGACCGACTGTTTGAAAATTCGAAATAAGAATTCGAAGCGCTCGCCGGCCGCCTCACAATGCAAATTGGTTGCGCGCGCTGCGGTCTCTTTCTATCGCCGCACCGTACCGCTTCTTGTTTTATTTATGACTCGCTCGCGCCGCCGCTGCGCCGGAATAAGAATCATTTTGTTTGGCAGGTTTTGATCGTTATTCTGTGTAATAACAGATTGTCTTGCTTCCGCTAGTACACACTCGCTTCACACATTCTGAATCATATTCATATTCTTACAAATATATTTTATACGTTATGCCGTGTGAGCAATACACAGTTATCTTTTATTGTTCCTTCATAAGCTTGATACAGCTTTTAAATTTTGTAGAAACGACTAATAGACCAAAATTAAAACTAGAATTCCGAGGTTAGACCTAGTAAGTAGTATTGTATTGCCATTGATATGGGGCAAAGGTGAGAATACTGATTGGTATTTACGACAAATTACAAAGACAGAAAGATTACCTATTATTAAACTACGATCAAATTAAAAAAAAAACAGAAATGGGTGGGTCTTTCTAAAATCTTTATTCTTACTAACAATCCGTGTTACCTACGTTTTAGTATTACTATAAAGAAATGAGACCTTGGTCACACGATAAGAAGAAATAAATACATATGTAAGTAAAATACTTTTAGGAACTAATAGGCAATCATATACTTAGAACAGTTAGGAAATCAGATAGTGCATAAAGTTAAAATATGTTACCTTAATATTAATCGCAGCCTTTACATTATTTTAAGAATAACAATATCAGAAATCCACTGCTCCCTAAGGTCATATTTTCACACGCAAACTAATTTTTATTACAAATACAACAATAACGTATCGATTACTAAAGAGACCGTTAAAAAAATCTGAGGTCAAGAGCCTGATACATAGAATATATCAATAAATTTTCACATGAATGGATCGCACAACGGAAACTAGATTAAAGAATAACATTCTCAAGTATTGAGGCAAAGCTCAAGAAGCAATAACTGAATACGCTCGATTTCTAACAGAAATTGAAGACACAATCGAATCTATACGAAAAATTATCATACGTCCATCATCCAAATATGATCCAATAATATCAACAATGGGAGCAACATGCAAATTCGTTAACTATACGTAACGAAGACGTTACGAATTTCATATCAATCGTGTCATTCCGTTTCATATTCAAATATCCCACAATTGGCGCATTGGCTACCGAAAAAAATTGACAATCGCTTAAAAAATTCATGAATTAAACACATGTTCAATAATTGAATTGTTATAAGTATGAATAAGTTGGCGACACGAGGGCAGTAGGTCGCGCCCTAGGGCGGGAGGTGTCGCGACAAAACGTTGCAACGTGCGCTCCGCATTGTGCCGTACGCAAATTAACTGCGAACGCATTCAATTTTTATTGCCTCTAACAAAAAAAATTATTCCGATAATATATTCAATTCATCGATTCGGGATGCACAGTACATGCGTTGTTATGAAAGAAATTTTAAATGTCTCTAAATGATTTTTGCATATGACGTCGAACAAGCCAATATATGAATGGAACATACTCATGTAGATTTAAACATGTGCGGAATGCAGGTAGCTTTCAGATTATATCGCCTCGACTCGCTGTCATTTAAATTTTTATATTGTTGTTGTTCGTACAATAAAACCCGGCAGACCGTTACAAATTTGTTTTTTTGATATTGCATATTTAATATTTCATTACATTGGAAAGCTATAATTTTGAGTACGTTAGTTGTTGTGTTAGATGCGTTACATTGTTTGCTTGCTTGTATAACACTTACTTGCTATGTCTACTGATATTATAAAACGAATGAGATGATTTTTTTTGTAAGTAACGAATAAAATGAACTGAAAAATTATTGAATAAACTAAAAAAATGTGTTGACATTACAAAGCTAAATTATCACAAGATAACATAGGCTATAGTTAATAGAGTTTTATTTTTAATTTTGCACAAACGAATCTCGACATCAAGCCAGTAGTAGATAAAGCTACATGTTTCAATTATTAAAACGATTAGTATCATTTTAAAATGTAGCTATATGTTGATCCATTCCATCACATGAAAGTGATCAAACGCCAGTTTAGTAATTATAAACATTGGTATGATTGCGGTTATTGGTAGTCTAATAATGGCCATGCGTTATCGAATCGAAATTCAATTTTATAATGCGTATTTTATAGCATGTAATTATTCAGTTGTGAAATCGGTCGACAGTATGGTAAGCAATATTACCATAAGGTCGGTGAATAATCAAAACTATTCATTCATTCTCTGTAATACGATTGACGTTCGAAACGGATTCAATTTAACAAAAATTTGTCTCGCATTGTACACCATTTTGTTCGGTGTGCAAATCCGTTGCCGATAGATATTTTCATGCAAATATTTTTTTTTATGCTTTTTTTGTTAAGTTAATGCAGAATCGATATTTTTTACTGCGCCATTGTTGTATGAATGGGCGTGAACGAATCGAGCGAAATCGATCGCTCGATCGAATCGCCACTGAAATGTAAATTGTGATTCGTCTTTTATTTAATAATCATTTGATTTGTAAAGAATGTAAAAGTACTCGATGTAAGAATTTTATTACATGATTGCGTGTTATTTATTATTTAGTTCTTTCATAACGTTATTTATCGATGTGATTTGTATTATGCAAGAATTAATTGTAACAGAATTCATTTCTTTTACACAAACGTTATTAGAAATACTCAAGTTATTAACTTCCAATCTAGACTAAATTAAAAAAATCTGCCATCAGCTCAAAAAAATCAGTTACGGTTATATAAAAAATATTATTGAAATACAATTGGTTTGTTTGACAGACAAATTAGGTTGTATGAAAACGTAAGAGTACGGGTTGGATGACGCAAATCCACACATATGATTGTTTACAATTCTCACAATGTCGCAGTGATGGCCACTTGTGGGCTATCGATTATCGATACGGTCGTGACATCGAGTGGTGTGCGAGTGACAAGATCGTAGTAAGGGATTTGTTGACAGATGTTTTTGATGGCAAAGAGACAATGCAAGCTTGCAAGCAATACTAATAACTAGCTTATATATCAAGTACTAGCTTTTGCCCGCGACTCCGTCCGCGTAGAATTTAAAAAAACAAAAGTGAGTTGCCTTTGTTATCTTCCAGACTATCATCTACGTCTATGCCAAATTTCATCGAGATCCGTTCAGCCGTTTAGGCTACAAACTCTAACAAACATCCATCCATCCATCCATCTAAACTTTCGCATTTATAATATTAGTAAGATAGTATTCCTTATTATCCTTAAACGTCGACCATCTCAGTGTTACCGTTGCTCGTACTACGTACGTACGAGTACGTACATTACTTCTCGTATAAAGTATGTTTGGCTCTTATAAAAGTTTTGTAGTTACCTAATTTGTTTCTTAAGTACTGCTTCAAGTTTGTTTAATAAGTTTTATTGGCATTAAGGAATGTTACTTAACTATTACATCATCAATGATTTAAGAGAATTTAAGCTTAGTGCGGCTTAAGACTTGGAAATTAACCCTTATCGATATCGTGAAAGTAGCTTTTGGTTTGTTTGGATTTACGTAAAAGTTTAACTTGTTAAAAACCGATATTCAAGATTTACAATAAAAGATTCCGTTACATTATTATGTAAACGTTTTAATATCCTCTGGATTTTGGTAGACAAGTCCTAAACATTAGTAAATTATCGATAAAAGACAACACTATATGATAAAACGCTCACTAACTCAATTACGACAGCTAGTGGCCGTTACACTCGGCGACTTTTCGCTCGTCGAATTTTATTCATTGCGTCCCGCGTATTGTACGAAGCCCTCCAAATTAAGTGCCTTTGGATGTCAGTAGAGCGTAAGATCCGTCGCCTAATCTCGGTTGATCATTTCACGTGTCCGATTGTGGGGTTTCGGGTGGTGCGGATGCGAAAGTTTTACTCTGGCGCATCTCATAAGCGTATAGCGGAATACCGAAATGTAAAAGCGATAATTGAAATGCAGAGTCCAATCCAATGTGGCTGTCAATATATTCATTCAATAAATTAAACTAATCTAGCAGAAGAAAAGGGTTTTAGTTTTTTACTTATGTATAGTTACGACAGTGTCACAATCTGACAATCTGATGTGTTTTTTTACATTTATTGAAATTGAGACACTCGAAGATATTATAAAATGCTAGTATTCATATACGCTTTCAGCTAATGAATTGCACCACCACTTAAGCGCAGAATGAAGAAGCTCATAATGAATTAAATCTTATTGCATTTAAAATTCATGAGCACAAACCGATTGCACTTTAAATGTATGAGCCATAAGAATCAAAATCGCGCGCTCGTACAGTATTTATTTAGGTGCAATGATATCCTCATGGTAAATTAGCTCGTGGGTTATTTGCTGTGTTAAATCCACCATAATTAAGTGGTCTATGAGAAACCTGAAAAATAAGAGCTGTTTGAGATTTGCACAGATAACCTTTATTCGCTGGTTAATTTTTATTGCACCAAAAGACCTATAAAAAGAGGTTTTGTGTTGATTCAGTTATGTAGTCTGTGATTCCTGTTTGCATTAAACTTTTCATGTGGTTACAGTGATACCTTTTTGAATAAAATTGACACATTTGCTTTATGATTAATTGCACTAAATGCCGTACAGTTTTGATACAGCAAGCATTTTGTAACAAAACTGTTCGTAACTAACTTCTTTTTTATTCACAACCTCGGCTTCGCACGGATCCAATGATGTTACGGAAATGTGTCTTTTATTTATCTTTGCCGATATGTGCAGGCATCACAATGTTTTCCTTCACCGTAAGAATGTCGGGTGAATTATGTACATATGAAATTTCGAAAAATCGAAAATCACATTAGTACATGGCGGAATTCGAACCCAAGACCTGTAGACATGTCAAGTGCTTAAACCACTGAGCCACCGACGCTCCAATTGTGTTAAGTCAACCAACCCGCAGTGGGCCAGCGTGGTTGACTATGGCCTAGTCACCCCTTACTTAGGGTAGGCTCCGAGACCCTCGGTGGGGATGTATAGTGAGCTGGTGATGATGACATCACATTAGAAACCTCCAAAATAATCAGTATTTATTTACTATATCATACATGGACCTATACTATACATATAAACCTTCCTCTTAAATCATTCTATCTGTTAAAATCCATAAAAAGCCGTTGCGTAGTTTTAAAGAAAGCATACATAGGGACAGACAGACTTTGTTTTATGTCATCTAGTAGAGTGTTTATTCGTTTTTGTTTAAATTTTCTGTTATGTTCATTCCGACATAATCACATTAACCAGAAGAATTAGTTTGTGATATAATTGTTGGCACAATTCCTGTTACTTTCATACAAATAACAATATCCATGAAAGCCTTTCTTTCATATACCACTGTTATCAATCAGTAAGGCCCTTTTATAAATACGTAGTGTGTTACTCCAGGAATCTCATACAGGATTTCAATCTAATTATATTTTCAACTTCCAGTTTTTTCTATTTCAACCATTTGTATAAAGATACTTCGTTGAAATATAATTTCTTTTATAAAATTTAAATGTCCATCTGTCTATCTTTATTCAATTGTCCATAACGTTAATCCCATCAAGAAAATTCTCAAGCTGCCAAATGAATGTACCACAATCTCGGCTTGTAATCTTCATTTGTAAAATCGAACACAAGCATTACGATTCATGCGAAATTTCCTACGACAATATACTAAAAGGTGACAATAAATCGACAGCCACTTAATCCATAAACCTCTTCATTAAACATAATGAGAGCTATCAACGGAAAGAATCACTTTCTTCCGTTTAACCGCGTTTCGCAATAATCCTTGTAACGAATGACATACTAAAATGAACCCTAAAGCTATGCAATAAGGTTTCAATTCAACTGAACTGTCGTTTGGTCAGACCGGACATACGGAACAAATAACTGGTATCAATACAAATAACTGAAATACAGAACGTATACAATCACAAGCTTAAATGCGGTTTGTGCTTTTGTAAAAAACATCACTACTTCAATAACAATTGTAAATCTACATTTGTAATATGTACTTGACATAAAAGTTTTACCTTGTAAGATAGAAAAAAATACTTAAAAGGTATTCTTTTCAATAAAGATTACCAGTTTTCTTACAGCACTATTTCTCACAAACTTCGTTGCAAGTAATTTAGACAATCATACGTTTGTTTAGATTATTTAATTCGCATTATAATTTGAGATATAAAGATACACTACTTATGTCATGAAATAATTTAGGGCCTGTCCCACCACTGGCTGATAGAGGCTCAGATAGCTTAAAAATGACCTCACTGTCAGATAAGGGAACAAAATCCGATATTTCCATCACATATTTTACACGTTGGATTGTTATAAGACAATTTACAATTTGGTGGCCCTTAATGTCTTATCCGTTCTTATACTGACATAATACTATCTTCTTTATTAACAGAAACAAACGCTGTATCTAACAACGCATTTCGTGGAATTTATTTTTCTCTGAATTTAAATTAATCATACTACTTAATTTTAAAAATGCGATAGTTTAGATGGATGGATGTTTGTTGGAGTTTGTAGCCTAGACAGATAATTTGGTAAAGATATAGAGGATAGTTTGGAAGAACGCAGGCTACACACTTTTGTTTAACTTTATTCCACGCGGACAGAATCACGGGTGAAAGTTAGTGACAAATAATTCTATCGAGTTATGAATGTACAACACTAATGTGTTTCTAATTCAATAGTATTACCAATTTATATCTAGACTATTACGATAAGGTAAATAAAGTATAAGCAAACGTTATTAAATTAGTACCGATATGAAAACAACAAATTTGGGCAAACTCGTGTGTTAATTAGACGAATCATTCAACAGTAACAAATGGAATTTCATATCTGAATGTAAACAATGAAAAATGTAACTTAAAGCTTAAGAAATATGACATCTTTTTGTGTATCAATCGTGTTGATCGCTGCCGGCACTTTATTAAACAGTCCACTAACAACGAGCGTAAATAAAGAGCAGATTACCAGGTACACCACAATACGCAATAGCTACTGAAACGTGCATGCATGCATACTACCAATCACACAAAAATAAACTCTAACACCAAACCATAAAGCTCTATTTACATGTATGAAAAAGTTCTCAATGAAAATTGGACTGTTCTCAAGGTTCAATGTTGCTTGTAATTAAAAATATTTCGGTAGCATTTTAACAAGCAAAGTAACGAGAAGGTTCATTGTGATATCGATTAGTGTTGTGCTGCGAACGGAAGTGGAGGAGTAAGATATCCCATTGAACGGGACTTGACATGAAGGTGCTAAATCCACGCGTGTGCGCGGTAACCATTCATATTAAGAATTCCAGGATATTGTAGACCTCTAAAAGCATGACCATATATCAATGTTGGTACTCCAGTTTGTCATTACCAACGTGACGATGTTATAAATGCTTTCTAAATTTTCTAAATACGGTCAACATCTATTTTATACTTACAATCCGTTATACTCAGCTCGGTGTCTAATTCACTCATATCTTTTCTGTCATATCCTTACCCTTCCCGTTGTAAAATATAGCATATGTTACTCAGTGATAATAGCTTTCTAATGACTAAGAATACTTGAATCTTAACAGTGGTAGAGCCCGCTTTAACATCTTCGCACGAATGGGTCGGCTCGCCCGGTGTAATACCACGACCACCCAGAAAACAGGCGTCAAGTGGAGACAATTCCGCGTTTCGTCTGATGAGTGTGGTGCCGGAGGCCTAATTTTAGTCCCTTTCTCTTTCCACCTTTTTCTTAAGAGGAAAGGATGGGAAGGAAAAGCGGATTTGATGGTGGAGGAGGCGCATAGGAAGGGGAAATGTCCTCTTTATGTGCGTCTCCTTCTCCGTCAATTAAGGGTAGGCAACGCATCTGCAAATGCGGATGTTTATGGGCAGCGGTCGCTTTCCATTTCGGTGGTTACAGGTGGCCGATTGCTCGTTTGCCACCTTATATTATAAAAAAAAAAAAAATCTTGAACAATGAATCGAATTTTTCTTCTTGATAATATTAGTAAAGATTAGAAAATCATAACTGTAAAATAAACAAAACCGTTAAGTACCTGTTGATTTATAACTTAGGAACTCTTATTTCATAACAATCAGTCATCATTTTCATTAGGCATTTAATTAAAATAGGTTCAATTTTCACGTAGGTACTATATTCTGTGATATTACTGTCGTTCGTGACTTCGTCGTAATTCAAAGATAACTTAATTAGTAGCCTGTGTTTTATTTCATAGTTTATTTTACATCTGTGCCAAATCATTTAACTAGTATTGTATTATCTGTGGAGATACGTAGTAAGAAATATCAATCTAAACTATCATATTTATAATATTAGTAACATAAAATTTGAGTCCATATTTATAAATTAAATTGTTAAGTCTCTCTGAAACAAACGCATCTTTATGGAAGTTTTGTCAACCCTGTTACAGAAAAATAACATTGTTGCTTGTATCATTTTTGAATTCGCAGATATCGGCAGTTGGCTGATCTGCCTCAGCCAGCCGGCCACTACCAGTTCACACGGAACTTACCGCGCCCCGTGACCTGTCACACTGATTGTGCCTTGTGTCCCTATTGTCTGAAATTCCTTACTATCTAGGGTTGTCAACTCTCAAAGAATTTTGGTTTTGAAAATTCAAAAAAAAAATACGATAAATGTGTCTCTAGTCGTAACAGTTTAAAAAACTAAAAAAAAGTCAAATAGGATTAATCTAGGATTTAGTAATTTTCTGTTTTGGATCTGGCGTTTGAATTTACTATTTAATTTAAACAAATAAGGAAACTATTTTAATTAATTTCAAGAAATAATGTACATTTTGTAAAATTGGCAGCCCTGAATTTAAAGACACAGGAAGTACAGGGGTGTGAGCAAGTATGACCTCAAGTTACCCATTGCACCCTTAGCGCAATCTTCACTTTTTTGACGACCATTGTGAACTATCTGCAGAATTACTACGATGTATGAATGCGATCGATTGTGGAGAAAAAAAACTCAATAAATATCATTCAATTGTATTTAAAAAGGGTTTTAAATTTAATATTAGTTCGATTGGGGTTGGTTTATTGTTGGCGTTTGTAGATGCGAATCTCAAACGTTTTTCTGCTTTATTTTTTTTCGCAATTGTCTTGATACGGTCGCTGACAGATTGTATTTTTGTGAACAAAGCTTTAGAATTGTCAATTTCACCGTGAATTTTGGACGAGAATAATAAAATTAGTGCAGATTTATGAAGGACCGGAAACGTGCGTGGTTGGTTCTTATTTCAAAGACATAAAATAAAGGGAAAAACTCCTAAAACACAGAAAAAGGATATAATTTCTCAATTCAATACTTTAACTTAAGTTTTTCTAATGACAATTTAATAATATTTACCCATTCCTTTTGAATATATCCAACTAATAAAAGTAGTTCGTCAAACTGGTTGAAAATTTTTAGAAAAGAAAACCGATAAAATCTTTCACTTCTTTCGTAACTAGTCTCTTTAAAAAGGGTTTAAATAGAGATTAAAGCCGCAAACGTATGTAAACACTTCCTATTTACGACCGGTAACATTAATCCTGCTATACACAACTACAATTAAATTTACTTTTAGTACCCGTTCGAGTTTTTTCTCCATTTAGTTTATATTGTTTGTGATCTTCATTTGTTTATCATCATTACCCAAGGATTACACAGAAGACGAACGTGTATTTCGAGTTTTTTTCAGATAAGGGTTACAAATGAGTGTGCAAATATTGCGGCATCATACTTTACTAAAACATTTTTTCTTCTAATTGAGAGATGTTTCTAATTGAAAGCATGGGAAGAGGAAGTGGAGAGCAATGCTTCTGCAAACGCCAATGTCTATGGACAGTGGTCGCTTCGCTATTTCGACGAATTCGCATAACTTTTGCGGTCGTTTTCCGACGGCCCCTATGTAAACTTATATAACTGTAAAAGTCAAATTAAACAGTCAAACATACATAACTTGTGTTCTATTAACCACACAGTGTTTAATTTTTTTTATCTAATATCTACAATGTTTATATTTAAAAAAAATAATTCAGCATTAAAACAATAAATAAACCCACTTAAAATTTATTAACATTTTTGCTGCATAATTCAATATTAATTTCAACCAACGGTAATAGTTAAATCCTTTTTAATAAGATGCTATCAAAATAATTCCCCTATTAATAATTATATGCTAAAACCATATTACAACTGTTATTTATGACCATTAGCGTATATTTTAAACATCGAATCGTCATATGTCCGTCATTCTTAACACTTTCACTAATCTTCTTGTTTATTATGTATTTAGTTTATAATTTATTATAATCCTTTGATTGTGGTTTTAACTTTAATAATATTACTATGATGTAATAAACATAATTATTTAAAGCTAATTTCTTGGACATACGTTGTCGATTGTAGACCATAATGCAAAATTTGTGTATGTGTATTGTGATAAAAAGAACTCGAGTATCTGAATGTTTAATGCGCCCTCCTATAAAATTTGGATTTTGCAGTTACGTCAGTTTACGTAGGGACCGTTGAAATAGGTCCGTAGTCTGACGTCTCTTCCATTATTAAGTAAACAGGACAAGTATACATATTATTCATTTATGTCCTGTTATTTTATCGTGATTATCTTGAAGTAGTTAACTTGACTTATAAACTTAGGTACAAGCTACGTCACGTTTTATTTCACACTATCTGAAAAAAAGCTGTTGCTCGAGACTTCGCCCGCGTGAACTAAAAAAAATATAGCCATGTTACTCGCTAATAACGTAGCTTTTTAATGGTGAAAGAATATTTGAAATCGGTAAGGTAGATTTTTAGTTATTTCAATACATACAAAAATACAAATCTTTCTTTATAATATTAGTATTGATGTTATCGTAGACGCATAGTAAAATTTAAATATGATTGACCAATCACATGCTACCAAGTTTCTCCGATATAATTCGTTATTAAAATATATGCTATCGTATGAATAAATTAATTATTTCGTCTCATCAACTTCACGGTCGTCGCTAAGTCGACTTTATTAGGAACGTAGTAAAATTTTAAACGAATGAATTAACAAAGTCGAATTAAAATTCTCGTATAAATTAAACTTTGTAACAGAAATGTTTTTTTTATCGGTTTTTAATACACATTACGTGTTACACGAGTCGGGTGACATCGCTTCATAAAGTTTAGGATTTTGTTATTAGCGAGGAAAACGAGTAAAACTTGATATTAGAAAAGTAATTACTAAAAAGTATTTATAGTTAAGCATTAAAAATACTTTCTTTGAGAGAATGTTGAGTTTTATTTTGTTACATTTATTTTTTAACATACCTCTTCTCGCCTTGTTAAGTATTAACGCACTAAACTGGGTCTAAAGCGCAATTGCTTAGACTGAAACTCTAAGTGTAGTTACAATAGAGGGCGTCTCAAAAACTACCAAGTTTACGTCCTTTAGTTTATTGTTTTGTATTATATCAATTGGCTAATGTTTGATATACTTTAAAATTAACTTTTCTGGAATAAACGGTTTTTAATTTTTTTTTATAATCATTGGAAATAGTTGTGACGAAATATTTTCTTCAATCAATACGAGGTAAGTCATTCTCTAATCGACGCTGCTTTCCAATGCATTATACATATTTATTAAATAAACCGTATAATACGCTTAAGTTTGGATCAGTTAAAATCATGCATTTATACAACGGAAGGCATTTTGTATAATTTAGCAATAAAATGAACACACTGATGTCTTCATTCGGCATTCATGGGGTTAACTTGTGTCCCTTTTTCATCTCTTGTATTAGAGCAGGATGGTTGCACAGCAATATTGTTTCCCCGTAATGTGTTGTAGATTTGGGATGTTAGGGTGCTGTGGGCGGGTCCGTACGTCGACTTTAATAAATCGTATACAAGATATTGCCGATTGTACTCAAACCTCTTTCATAAATCACTCCTTATATTCGCAAACATTTTTCATTGAATTTAAAAAATCTGTCCAGATAAAACTTAGGGTAGAACACAACACATAAGAATCTAAACAACGCCTTGTTACTAAATTTTAAGACAATGTTTAACCAATCATACTAATATTATAAATGCGAAAGTTTTGATGGATGAATGAATGTTTGTTTGAGTTTGTAGATTTAACTGCTGAACGGATCTCGATTAAATTTGGCATAGATGTAGAGGATAGTCTGGAAGAACACATAGGCTACTTGCTTTTCTTTTTTTTTAATTAATCCGGACACCTCTCTCGCTTATCAGTTGCTTATCAGTTTCGGATGGTCTTAATACCTCCCTTCTTGAGCATTTGTTCAATCTGGACGGTATAAGTCTGTCCAGGATGACCCCGACTAACACTGCCACTCACTTTAAATCGTTGTATTAGCGAATTTGTAAAATTTACTCCTTAGATAAATACCTAAAGATCTAGCTTAAACAAATCTGTAATGTATTAAATACTAACGCTTGACTCCGTCTGCGTCTCCGTCTGCGTGGAATTAAAAAAGAAAAACAAAATTACTTATGTGTTCTTCCAGACTACAACATCTATGCCAAATTTCATCGAAATCCATTCCACAGTTTTGCCTACAAACTCTAACAAACACCCATCTATCCATGCATCTAAACTATCGCTTTTATAATATTAGTAAGGAATAAGATAAACAAGTTAATAAAATAACTCTTCCGAGAATTTAATATCTAATCGTCAGTTCATTTGCATTATGGCTAGACTGTCAACGATATAAGATCAAATAAGAGCAGGCGCACACTTTTGACTAAACTATCGCACAATGTTGTGCGATTGTCGATTGTTTCTCAGCCCGATTAACTGTTCAGTTACACAACTAAAAATCGAGTAGTAGCTCACTTATAGGAATCAAAGCGAGACTAAACAGTTGTGAGATAGTTTAATTTCAGGTGTGCTCTAAGAAAGCAAATCCACAGTCAAAGTTAATGGCCTAATAAATTATAATTTGCAATAAAAAATAAACAAGAAATATCTCATTATATATTCAAACAGTACGATTCCCGCAGAGTTCCACTAATACAAGCTGTTAACCACTGTTCTTATAAGATTTATACAAGTAATAAAATTAGAAACACCTAATGGAGTTTCGTATTATTTTCTGACAGGAAAAACTTACTTCTTAATAAAAACAAATGAGATGTTACTCGCTCGTTTTGTAATGTTGCATCTATAAAAACTTGTTATTAAAAAATTTGATTTCAAATCATAAGTAGAACTGTATTCTATTAAATCTATAATATGCTAAAGGTTTTGATTTAAATTACTTTCATTTTCTATAAGACTAGCTGTTGCTCGCGACTTCGCCCTCGTGAAATTAGAAAATTATAAAAAATAGCCTATGTTACTTGCAGATAAATTATCTTTCTAAATGTGAATGTTTTTTTTTAATCGGGACAGTAGTTTTTGAGTTATTTCAATACACACAAAAATACAAAAATATAAATCTCTCCACTTTATAATATTAGTATAGATAGTATAGATAAACAGTTTTTATAAGACGAAAGGGCAACGTAAAATAAATAAATAAAATCCTTTATTAATAAAATAATTGTTACAAAATAGAATATTTATATAAAAAAAACAAACAGCCAGATTTACGAATGTCATACGAATATCACTTTATCGAATAGAGTTTAAACCTAGCAAGTTGACGAAATCTATTAATAAATATAGCCTATGTTACTCATATATAATATACCTTTCTAATGGTAAAAGATTTTTTTAAATCGGTCCAGTAGTTTTAGAGTTTACCCCTTACAATACATAAACTACAAGCTTATATTACTAACATTTAAACTTTGGATGAAAAATAAAAATCAATAATATAGCGATTTGCAAATAAATATGATGGAAGAAGGACGTTATAGTTTTCTTTACAAATGTACCCAAATCCGCTACATCTTATGTCTTGGCCCAAACGCTATAACCTGTGACATAATTCCCGACAAATCGTAAATAACATATGAAAGTTAACTTCTATCGAAAATTAAAATTTAACATAACTCATTAAAATTTACTCCATCGTGTTCACCTTTTCACCTGTTGCCGAGTTAATCTATGCGAAAGTATTAAAAGTATAATTAAAAAAAAAACAGTAGCGTTGCGTTATAGATTTCTAGTTTATTTTAATATTTCTACAGAATATTCCATTAAAACAGAAAGAGGTATTTTAAAGATTGTCATAAATTTTCGATAACATTTACTATCTTACGGTAACATTAACGGTTATTAAGAAACGTTACAAGTTTTAATTACTAAAAAGTGTCAACGACCGACTTATTTCAAAATGTTATTTACCATTTTCTAAAACAAATTTTCATAAACCAAAAGCGCGCACACTTTTGACTAATCTATCACACAACTGTTTAGTCGCTCTTTGATTCATATGAGCTTAGGAGGTGCGCACATTACTCGCTTTTTAGTTGTGTAACTAAACAGTTGAATTGGCTGCAAAACAATCGACAATTGCACCACAGTTGTGCAATCGTTTAGTCTAAGGTGTGCGTCCTCTCTGAAATGTCAAATGTAAAATTTAATTTAATATTAGATAAACTTTGTGTTATGATAACGCTGGCCTCTATCATAATTTCTAGATTTTACAGCTTTTGATTAAATCATATAATACAATAGAAGAAATAACTACTTAATCCTGTCACATAATATTAAAAATAAATTAGTAGAAACCTATTTCAAATTTCACGCCAGTTCCTAAAACTACAAACAGACGTGCGCAAAAAAGCATGCTCATAAGCTTGATTAAAACCAGCATGCTGTGCAACTGTTCATCTTTGCCAGCAATAAGCTTCCTCAAAACGTACGGACCTACGTGACATTTGGCATAAGGCTTTCGGCGAAAATTTATTTATAAAAATATAGCGACAACGCTCTCCGTTCAGAATTCAATAAAAAAAAGTATATCCTTTATTTTTAATCAATATGCCATCGTTAAGTGGTTTTAAAAATCTTACTTTTATCATACTCGAGCTTGTAAAGATACCGTACAATGTCATACAAATGCGACAAAGAATTAGTGAATGCACAGTACAGGGCGGGCACAAACCGTGGCTAATTAAATCGCTTCATACATTGTGCTAACAATAAATAATAAAGTAAACTTTATTTATGGGCCGTGTTTTAAATCTCTTTTTATGGGAACTGCGGTCAACGTAGATTAACAGTGATTTAGCAGGTGGTAACATTGTCCAGTTCTGGTTTAGGTGTTAAGGGACCGAGTTTTGCTAGGTCACAACAACGGAGGGTGACAACCCTACGTGATTGCATGTAAGAAAATATCTAGCAATATAACGAATACTTTTAATTAATAGGGCTGGTAGTAATTCTTTGTTACTTATAGTATAAAGACTATAGAATGTCGACTTTCTATACACAATAAAGAATTTGGCAGTGGCAAATAAAATTTAGCATTTATTTATGCGAAAGTTGGTATGGATGGACGTTTGCATGACGTACCTTCATAACGGCTTAACCGATCAGATGTACAACATAATCTGGAAGAACAAAGAGTCTGCTAATTTTTATTTTTATTCGGTCCGAAGTCTGACAACAGCTAGAAAAATGCACATTGTAGTCACTTAACACATAGATAATCGAGTTATTTCACCGATTTTTGAAGTATCACACACATCAAATTCATACTATAGTCAAAGTAAACAGAGAATCCGTAGAGAGGACACAATGCGAGAAACTGTGGAGTCACCGCGTCTGTTCCCACGTGTCCGGGAGCAAGGTAGGAAAATAAAAATGCCTCCGACCCACTCTGTATTAATAAAACCCTTAATAAAAACCGATGGTCTCGCGGTGCGCCCTAGTGTGGGCGTAGTATGATACAAAACTTGAGATGATTCTTTACGTACTATCTTCGATAGCAATATTGTTGAATAGTAAGTTGCTTATGTTTTTATTGAATTTGTTTATTTACTAATTTTCAATAGGTCGTAATCAAAAAATCATGTAACATAATTGATTTCTGATTCAAATTAGTTGTTAGATAGTCTTATAAGACTTCAAAATTGTACACACAAAACAAACATTAAAATTATTGTATTACTGCCAATAATAATAACTCTGTAGTTTGATAAAATATTTGTATGTACGTAGAGTTACTTTATAAAAATTTATATTTTGTTAAAACATTATTTGAAGTAACATCTGTAATTTTTGCTTGTACTGCGCTAGTTTAATACACGATATATTCAAGAAATATCATTCCTCACACGTTTAAAATAAAAAAAAAACATTAAAAATATATACCCCTCATCGAAAATAACACTCTATAATGACGTGGGTCAGCGCGGGCGGCTAGAACAAACAAAATCGTGCGCGCGCCATCTTTTTTTCCGTTTCATTCAAAAGCAAAAGGAACGTACACTGTCTCTTTTCTCCTTGCGTTTCAAAGCTTAAGTGTGAGAGAGACGGAAGAGGGATATGCAGGTAGGTGCCGTGTTGTCTGCCACTACCAGACAGAGAGGCACCAGATATTTTGATACTTCAGTAACCACATTCTTTAAGATGATTAATATCTTTTAAAAACCTTTCCTCCGTGGACTATTAAATGATATGCTTTGTTTCTAAATAGATTGACGAAACATGGAAAGATGTTACCAATCAGTGCTACTTTTGAACGCTTCTTCACAATTCTATAATTTATTATGCGGTATTATAATCATAAAAGTAGAAAGAAGTACAAGCCAACATATAAAAATCATTAAAAATATATCTAGTTAGTAAAAGACTAGCTGTTCCCTTGCGACTTCATCCGCATGAAATTATAAAAACTTTATTTTATTGTTTACATTTGTCAAATTATCAATAGCAAATGTCAAAATGACATGACATGACAAACCTTAGCAATCTTTCTTGATGTTGGCAGTAACTTATGGTCTCTTTCCCACATTAGGGTTTTTATCCAAAATATTTACCCCCTAAGTTTAATGGCGTGAAAATATATAGCCTAAAGCATGACGTAAGTGTAGGGCTTTTTATTAGAAAAATAATTATTCAAAAACATGCTGTAATTGCTGACATCTTAGGCAACAAAGAAGTGTGTGTTTACGCTTTATTATAATAGTATAGAAGTATAGATATAGGTATATTATAGATAGTATAGATAAGTAATGTCGAATATAAAATTTTAAAGAACTATATAACCATACTATTATAGCAGTATTCATAAGGAACAAACAAATTGGTTATGATAAGATGGTATTTTGAAATATAAAATTATAATTGTATTTTAACCCTTGACGTGAGGCGACAGAGCATAACAATCTAATGCAAGCAGCCCGAGGCAAGGTAACACGTTTAGGAATAATGTAAACTTGTCTGTCCCTTTCTTATATTATGACAAACGAAAGAGAAGCACTATTGGGGTAGGAACAGGTTCAGATGCTTAGAAACGTGGGTGACTTGTGTCATGTTTTAAAGTTATGTTAGTCTTAAAAAATCTCCTCATATGTCTAGATTTGGACTTTTATTTGTATTAGTATGTTAAATTATAGATATTCTGTATGAACTAAATTAAAAAAATATGGCCTTACCATAAAATAACTGTATTTAAAAAAATAATTTACACGTCATCCCTTTTCTGTCGTGGTAAGCGCACGGTAAGGATTTTTTACAAATCGTTTTTGAGGTGTTTCTAAGTATAAGCTTGCGTAATACGATCAATAAATGAAGTGAATAATCAATAAATAATAAAGTATATATACAAAAAGCAGCGTGGTGATATTTATTTATAAAGAAACATGAAAACAAATTGACGTCCGTAAGATCAACCAGCAGCTACCAGAGTTTAACTAAACAGTGTCTACCTACATTTTTAGAGTAATACAGATAATGTTTACAAAATACTGAATTCTAAACCTAGTGACCGGAAATTAAAAGCATAAAAATTTGCTTACACAGATCCTTTTAACGGACTTCCGGCACAGTTCTCAAAACAAGCGTCCTCTGCGAACTTTGTCTATGGCGGACACCAAAGCCGGTACGCGAATTCAAGTGCACTCCTATAGAGGGCGCTATTTTGTTCCAAAAATCCTCTATGATTTACCATAGAGTAACATCAAAAGAGTTTTTAGTATGGCCAGCCGACCGCTCTTGTCCAGGATTGCTTTGACTTTGCCACTCGAGGGGCTTTCACAAATCGATCTGTTATGTTTGAAGTTCACTTTTCACTTAACAAGTGATGCAAAACATTTTATGCCTTTGATTGTATTTAAATTGCTTCTTTATAATAAGGATAAATAAAAATACCTAAGTATTAAAGAGTTCTTATCTTTCTATACATATAATAACAGAAATATATCAGATTTTGGGAAAATGATGTATTTGCGTTGCTGATAACAAGAATCGCATTTAAACATTTTTGTCTGTCTGTCCGCAAGCCGCGTTTGTAATAATAATCCGGGTAATCTCCGAAACGGCTGGGCCGATTACAACCGGACTTTCACTGAAGGGTAGCTGACATAGACGGGGATATTATAGGCTACCTTTTTATCTTAATATTGCGTGGACGAAGTCGCTGGCAACAGCTAGTTAGAAAATAAAACAAGAAAACCGAATTGAAAATCGCAATAAAAAAAGTACAAATTACAATTCGCACCCCATATTTTTCTGTATCGATATTCTTAATAAAAACAATTTTCATCACTCGTACTATAATGTGAGCACACATCAATCAGACCCGCGCCTGTTGACAAACATTTGTTCAAATGAGTGTTAACAAACAGTGGCATATGGCACCGGTCGCGGGGTCATCGCGCGGTAATTTGATTTGTTCTAGCAGTGAACAATGAAGTGACATCTAGCGAACATATGCATTACTAACAAATTAAAAACAAATGACAATCATTAAAACAAAAAAATAAAGACAAAAAGCTAACGTTCATCGGAATAAAGATAAAATAGTTAAAGAGGTTTTTTATTTATTTATTTATTTTATTTAAATAGTTTTTAAATAAACACTAATAAAAAAAAATATATACAAACGTACTTGACACATGCCACTAACTACAAAGATTATAAATTCTCCGTTTTAAACACCGTTAAGTCTTCGTTTCCAAATATTGAAGTCAATTTTAGATACAATAATAAAAACCATAGGTCATTACACGAACGCATTCTGTCACCATAAATGCAAAAAGTGTCCATTAGTTGTGAAAGTCACCACAATGACGAATGCAAGACATTTGTGTAGAACCGTGGATATGAATGGGAGGCATCCTTTGCCCGTTTATATCTGGCCAGACACTCTGGAACCGGCGATTCATCTCTAACAAATAGCCGAAAAAACTACACGCATTATTTATCGACGCTTTTAGGGATGTGCTAAGTATGTTCACTTTTAAAACATAAAAAAAACGATTGTAAAACTTCATCTTGCCTTCTCAAATAAAGCAATTATATTATCGAATAAAAACTATCACTTTAACATACACGGTTTTCTCCTAGGTACTGTAGATATAATGAACAAGAAATTGGCATTCTAATAAAAAGGAAAAAAAATTTGAACACTCGACAAAAGAATAATAAACCTAAAATGATATTAAAAATGTTCTTTTAAAAGTCCTGTTATTAAAACAAATCTTGGAACGTCGTCCCATCCCTAGTCTCCGTTCCGACCCGATATATTAAAATACAAACATGAACAATGACATTTCATTGTTGAAAGAAGAAAAAAAGTATTAAGAAATTTATAATATCCACCTCCGCGTACAATAGGCCGAGGCGGTCCCGGCTTGAGAGAAAAAAACATCAATTGATGCAAATGACACCGAGAAATCGTTCTAGGAAATATTTTACAAACTCTCTGATAGTTTAATAATTGTATTCATTCTTAAAATGCACTAATAGTAAATTGTGGAACATACCAAATAGATGCTTCAAATCTTGAGAAACATTTTGCTTTTGCCTTTACTGAAATCAGTAGAACAAGAATATGAAGATACGAATTTAATATCCATTTATTCATCATCATCATCATCTTTCTCCGTATCCTACTCCCGTAGGGTCGGCGCAACAGGTTTTTGTCCTCCACACTCTATCATACGTCATCTTATCATCACTCCCTTTTTTATCATGTCACCTTTTACACAATCCATCCATCTCTTTCTAGGTCTAACTCTCCATATCCATTTATTAAAAAAGAAAATAACTGTACTGATATAAACATCACTACGTATGACGTATTCTGAGGAGTTTCAATTATCTGACTTTACTCAATAACAAAATTACGTAATCCAATACTTCCATATCAAAAACGCATCAGAAACAAAGATATGACGTCACTATACACAGAGCAGTGTAGACGATTGATTCTATTGTAGTACTGTCTATTGTAACTGAGATGGATTCGGGAATTGAAAATTAAATGGAAATATCAAATGAAACACACAAGAGGCGTTGGACGCTTACAGCCGATAATGACTCTTAGTCTTGGTAATAAACTGTTTGATGAACAAAAGTGAACCTTATTAACTGAAATTTTAAAGAACAACATATTATTCAAATTCTGTTGCTCTTTGATAGTCGCTTTCTTAATAAGGAAATTTTTAAACCAGGTTTAAAAATGAACTAGTCTTAAATGTAAACATACTAACATCATTGATTCCGTTATCAATTGTTTCTTGAAGGTTGTTTAATGTTGAAAAGTATTTGCTAACTTTAAAGACTCTACTATATACCGATTTAAAAAAATATTTTATTAATTATCTGTTCCTGTATACAATAGTATATTGAATGTGGAAGTCTCACGAGCGAATAATTGGACGCAGCGGGTACCGAGCTAATCCTGGCTGAAACCCGGCTGGTTCCCGGTTGAATCCCGGCTGGGCGGACATAATGTCGTCGTTACGTGTGTGTTGCCGCCATTGTGGTGGGCTTAATCAATTAATTTTATCGTGCGTCAAGCAACGAGGATGATACGCTCGACTTGGTCCCAATGCCCGCGTAAGTGATCCTCTCTAACTCGTATGGGGACGATTCTGTTCAGATATCAGCGAATGCATTTTAATATATCCAAGCTTTAGTTATTGCTATATTTATTTTTAATAAAAAAAAAAACAAATAAATAACAATAACTGAAAGAAGACTGATCTTTATTGTTACTTAGGAGTCAAGTTTTTTTAATCAGTTCGCTAATATTCTTCCTAATTGATGCAATTGGAGGGTTAATAATTTTATTTTTTTCCAAATTGATTTTCACTTTAGATAAAGATGTGTTTACTTTGTTACTATTGTTAATTTATCAGGTTAAGTCTAAGACTGATCATAAAAACGAATACGCCTTTTACTAGTCGTTCATTGATAATTTCGAATAACAATCGAAAATCTCCAACACGTCGGTATCTCAAAGCTAACTACATCCGAATTTCTTAGCAGACCCTAATCCCACTTAAGACGTTTTCACACAACAATACACAGTTTACCCCTCAACCGATACAAAGAAAGACAACAACAAAGAAAAAGATACTGAGGTTGTTAATGAAATAGATAAGTCTAAAGATAAGCCTGGAGCCTCTACGTCTGAGGAAACTCGGCATCTCTGTAGTCACTTGTAAAGCCATTTTGAACTACTGGAAGTAACAAGTCAATTGTTGGTCTTTCCGGCTCAATATATAGAATAGAATATATCAATGAATACGTAAGACTTTTTGTATCATTCATTAAAATAGCCAATAAGACTAACGGATACGGGAGCAGATGTGTTAGTTAATGTGAAAGGATGCCTTAATAATTAAGAAACGATAGTAAATCAGCTGCCTGGTTGCGTTGTAATTGTTAAAGAGAATAATGGTTTACCAGATGTTGAATATGTAAATTCATCATCAAAAGATATTTTAATGTTACTAATATTATAAATGGGAAAGTTTAGATGGATGGATGGATGGATGTTTGTAAGAGTTTGTAGCCTAAACGGCTGAACAGATTTCGAGGAAATTTGGCACAGACGTAGAGGATAGCCTAAGAACACATAGGCTACTCACTTTTGTTTTTTTTTAATTCCACGCGGACGGAGTCGCTGGCGAAAGTTAGTACTATAATAAATTATTGTTAGAACGTTGTAAAGTCTTTCATTTGGTTTATTTTTCTGATAAGAAAATAAAGAGGAATTATGGAACAAAGGAGATGAGTATTAAATGTGAGATTTTTAATTATTCTCAAAGATAAGTTTCATTTAAAGAACTCTAGAATAACCTAAAATTGGTTAACAATCCAACGTTAGTAGAATAAAAATTAAAAAAGAAAAGTACTCCGGCTTTTCTTGTATCTGAGTTCGTTTTCATGAATGAAGCGAGGAACAAAGCTCGGATTACGGCTGCCGGAGTATCCATCCACATTTCTCCGCAACAATAGGCTTGTATCAATGTAATTTCTTTGCGAACAGTGAAATAATGGAGTCGCATTCTTCTATCGGACCGTTCTAATTCCGCTGTTGTAAATATTTGTGAATGAGGATAAGCTCAGAGTTTCGTCGGTCTTAGTAATGTTTCGTGTAAAGCAGTAATTTTTTTGTGGGAATATTCTATGCATATTGTAGACACTTCATATGTACAGTAACTATGAAGAGCATAACTAAGTAATTCGAAGAACGGATCGATACAAATAAAAAAATAAGTAGGTATAAATAGTCCTAGAGGTCTAGTAGCACTAGACTATGGCTATCGAAGGGTTCTAGTAGGTAAAACCTTAGATAACCCTGTCCCACCCCAGGAACAGGGTATCTTAAGTAAGTTAAAAATAATAATCATCCTCTAGTAATTGTCAAGATTCGTTGTTACATCTTACTTTTAGTGCAGTTCCGAAATTACAGGAATCTTATTGATCAACTGAGAAAAAAAAAAGATGATCAATACCTCAACACTTTTAAAATATAAACAACTTCTCAATCCCAATTGTGCAAATCAATCAAATTGACCGGATGTAAACCTTCCACGTATCGATAATGTTGACGAAATGTGTTCAATGCTCGAGAAATTCCAATAGTAGTGGGAATAGATAAATTTATAACGTGTATTGTACAATCAGAATTGTAACACGTTTGTTGGATACAATCAGCGACAATGAGCTGTATGGAGACAAAGGTGGATGAATGCCGGAGGCCGGATGCGGCACACTCTGCATTACGTTGTATTGGAGGAAAAATAAAGGGCATGTGGAGACAGTTTCAGATTCCAATAAATCGTTTATGTGGGTGGAACAAGGAAAGGAGTGGAGTAGTTTTGATTATTTTAGATGTTTAATATTACTGTATTGTTTACTGTTTTCTAACTACTTTATTTATCGAAATTAAATGGTTTTTAAAGTATTGTTTAAGTATATTTTAGCAACAAGAAAAACATTTTATTTCACATTTCTATTTAGAGAACTATTAAAACAGGCAAATTGGTCACAATTAATATTAAAAACATTTTCAATTTATGGGAGAAAAGTGCGGGTAAAATAATTATAATTTAGCGGTTTTTAGTCGCCAAGTACAAAGGGTATAGGATATGATTTTAAACTAGAATAACATATTTTGCTAACAACATACAAGAATAGTTTAAGAACATTCCTACTCCACACAATTTGTATTCCATGTCCAAAACACGCACGGAAGACGTTTATAATTTCATAATATTAAAATGTTTCGCATTGATCCGCGCCAACGATTCATGTGAACAATTCAACAATAGGTGTAGCTAACAATGACACTATGCCAAACATACGAAATGCCATTTGCACCTTCATTATTAAAAAGTAACAAATTTTAACAAACCAGAATACAAAAACCAACCTTAACTTATAAACTTTAAGGACAGTATTCGTGTGTACTTCTCTGGGTGTTTAGTGGTTATCAGTATTGGATATTGTCATTGTAAGTAAGCAAAGTACTATTGTGTTAAATAAAAGAAAAGCTAAGGATGGGCGCATTGTCGTCCATTGTAGCGGGTGTGTGCGGACAATGCGGAGATCGCGTTTAGAATTTTTGGACAATTTCTGGGAGTTTTTGCAACGGGTTGCACCTTGTCAACAGGGCCGTATTCAAAAAAGGATATACTGTTATTTTACTAACATTGCTTAGTAAATTGCAAATTTTACGTGTTTATATAGTTATCAAATACTCGCAAAAGGAGTGAAATTATAACTCTTAATTATATTTTAGTAGGAAATTTGATTACAAAGGAAGTAACAAAATTGTAATAAAATATGTGAAATGCGAAAGTGAGTTTTGCGAGGTGGTCTTGATATATTAATACTTACTCAAACATTCGTATGAAAAAGTAAATATTAGGGAATGTTATTTACTTTTGTACACAAATGTTTACTTACTTAATTAATAACCGAAAAGAAAAAAAAAGTTATTATCAAAACTTAAGAAATAATCGCTATTAAATCATGTCAAAATCCGTCCCTGATCAAATTAGTACCAGCAACAGGGTGGTATATTTTCCGAAGTTACTTGTCACACCACAATGGGCCGATTGCTGCACAAAGCGGGGGCAGACGTGCGCAAAATGCGTACCCGCCGGTGCAGCGCTGCCGGACATTAGCCATCGCACGCTCGCCTCACAATACACAATTACCCAAATCAATGATACCTTTGATTCGTGAATTATATTTCCTTACAATGTTCCGAGAACTTATGTGATTATTTCTTCCGTTAGATTCAGCATATTGCAGTTATGTCGTTTAACCTGAACAGACAAACAAAAGATGAAATATAACAGACAAAAATTAAGTATTAAGCGGAATTTTAATAATAAATTAACACAAATTTCACTGTTTGATAGACAACGCTTTCTTTCTCTGTATTGTACTGAAAGAAACGCATTACACGCATTCAAAAAACATGTGTGTACCTTCAGGGTATGACTTATAGTATGGCGCGAGTTATAAGTGTCAAGCGATTTCAGATAAGGCAACGTGAACAAAAAAATGTTTCACACATTCAAATTAGAATAAGTCTAAAAAGACTAGCTTCGGAACTAGACAAGTTGTTACGCAAAACTTTCTATTTACTGAAATAAATCGAATTTAGTGATTCTAGAACATTTTGGTACTGATAGAGTATAGAATTTTAGTTCATTTACTTTTACCGGACAACTTAATATGTTCCTGTTATAGAAATTGACTCCTTGGAGAATTAAAATTACATATCTCACTATATTGACTGCACTTTTGATAGTTCTCTCTACTTTTAAACTCTTCCGTAAAGCAACAGTAATTGACTTACTGTTAAAAACTTTTTCATAAATAGTATTAAAAACTAAACTAAAATAATTTGATATCTGTTCTTCATCCTCTCTGAATAGAGGAAGTTGTAAATTTGATAGAATTTTTCTCTCTTTATTACATTGGTTTATATTGTTTTAATTTACTATTCGCTCCTCACTTATAACTTATCTCCGGTGTCAAACGAACTCAATCGCTCGACAATAGTTTACGAAGCAATTTGCAAATATAATGAACAATGCAGGGTTTTGTTGTCCGACGGACCGCCATATGTTTTCCTTTGTCGATATAATTTTCCCTCGAGGGCTCGACATACACTTCCCAAATTGATTGTATTACAACGAATACGTTATTATTTTACGGTTTCCCTAAAGACAAAGTGTAAAACATTGTAGTTACTCAAAGTTGCTCAATCTATATCTATACTAATATAATAAAGGGTAAACACACACTACTTCGTGGCGCAGGATGTCAGCAATCACAGTATATTTTTGAATAATTCATTCTTTAGTAAAAAGCATTATAACTACGACACGCTTTAGGCTATATATTTTCACGCTATTAAACTTAGGGGGTAAATAAATCGGAAAAAACCATTATGTGGGAATGAGACCATAAGCTACAAGTTGCTAACATTAAGGAAGCAAGGTCATTATGGTAACGGTAATTTTGATTTTTGCCATTGAGAATTTTACAAATGTAAACAATAAAACTTCATGCGGATGAAGCTGCACGGGAACAGCTAGTTTAAAAATACAAGTGAACATGAATTACTTGTAGCACTTTGTGGGTAAAATATTTCCACGATATCTTTTGCTCGGTTCTGTTCAATAAATAAATAAGAATTTACACATTCATGTCTAATAAGTATAGTTCCGAATATAAAATTACTAGTAAAATATAAAATTCCTAAGGGCAAACGTTTTCCCGTCGAGGTCGGAGCGGGCTACGGCATTCGTTTATAAATAACACACAAATGAGGCTCGTTGGCCGCGACGGATAATCCTGATTTACTGACGAACCGGCCCGCTGTTCGAGTCCGGCTCTGTAAAACCTTTTGTAAATCGAAAAATAAAAATTCAAATGTCACGTTTATTATAAAAATGGTTAAAAACAATAAAAGTAAGTTAGAATTTATATTATGAAAATAATTTTATACTTTATTTTTTGTTTGTAAGTTTGAAAAAACATTTTTGTTAATTTACTTCAACGGTTTATCTAGCTTCTAGTCATTGGCTCTTAGAGTACTTTAAACTTACGCTAAATTACTAATACGCAAAATACTAATTGGTAATTGTGCTTATTGTCCCATATTCCGAATATTTTAAAAGAACTAAGACTTATATCTATTTTACTATCTAGATTGTAATAAATGCTTTAACGGATGAAGTGGCAACCCTCACTAGCAGATTATCTCTCATGCGGACTTAAAATTCAATTTCTCCATACACATAGAGGTGACAGTGGACGACAGTGCGACTTCATGATGCCAACATGCGCTGAGTGGACTATGTAGTGATTTATACAAGTGTCCAATTAATGGGGTGACTGTAAACGTTATTGATTGCACAAAATGTGAGCCGTAATACGGGAAATTTGCAGTTTACATTGCTAAGCGAATATCATTAACTGCATATGCGTATTTTATGTTTATTTATATGGTCAAAACGAACTAACTGGACGCAGCATTACAACGAAAGGACACTTAGACTGATGACGCGGGACAAGGCCAATGCTATGATAAGCCCTCGATATTTCTCTTTGTACTAAGAGTCTGATCGTTGATAGCTGTAGTGGATACTATGAATACGTTGGTATTTCATCAATCCTAAACATTCATTCACATTCTATCTCATTCGTTCGTTTTCCTTCTCATTCATTTTAATACATAAATCGCAATGACATCAATCGTAACACGCTATCGAATCGCGGGTCAGTTGTAACATGTAAGAACAAGACCGTCGCGAATTTCCGCAACAATGACCACGTTTAACCTGATGCGTCACACCTTCACGGCTCGCGCTTTGAGTGCAAACAGCGAGACGAAATCCTGAGTAATGTACCGCCGATCATTTACACACTACAATGTACAATCAATAACAATTCCAAGACGCTGTGGCTGATTTGTGTTTTCTCGCAGAAACGATTACTTATGGACAAAAGGATGAGAATCAAAATATTTATGTATATTATTTATATAAAAAAACAGACATCAATAAATAGGTTAATAACATTTTGTTCTGACAAATCTATGATACAGATTAAAAAAATATATATTTTTAGTTCTTAAAAATAAATGCAAAAAGTTTAGAGTTTAATCTCTAGAACGACTCAATGGATCTAGACGTAATTAGTCACAGATGTAGAACAAAATGTGGAAGAACACTACGTTTCTCTTTTCGAGGGTAGAATCTAGTTAAGCCATAATATTTAAGTTAGCTATAAATCTAGGATCTTTCACTTATCTAGATATATCTAAATGAATCTACTTTAGGAATTTAAATTTGAAAACACAATGTGTATCTGTACAAGCTAATATTTAATTTATTCTTGACCCGGATTTTCTCATGGCCAGCGCAATATATCTCTATTAATTATACATTCCCGTGCAATGTAAACATGATGCTTTGTTCCGCGCGGGGTGAACAGAGTCCGTACTCTATTTGTCTATGAATTCAATGTGGCGCGCCCTGCAAACTACTATATAATACGGCTAATTATGCTTTATGTTAATTTTATGGCTAAAATGTCTTTTTATAGATATGCGGTGTATAATTTAAGTGGCGGGCTAGTGTTGTCTGCGTTTGTGATGCTCTTTTGTATGGGAATCTGAATGATTTAATGTGTTACAGTGACGTCTCTGGGTGCGAGGATTACTGTACTAACGCTGTAGACACGAATAAGTTTAAATTAATTATAATATACGAGTATGAGCTATACAATAAGCCGTCGTGTAAGATGATTATCTTTTGTCTCAGTAATACTGATGACATAAAAGTGTCGATTTGTATAAACAAAGCTTTTGTCCACGGTTACGTCTCTTAGCCTATGTGCTTTCCAGGCTCTGTTCTATATCTGAGCCAAAGTTAATCAAGATCTGATAATCCATTTCGAAGTTACTTAGTAACAAAACCCTTCTAAACTTTTGCATTTTTAATAATAATATGAAGTATGATATTCTCGTCACTATCATACTCATTGTAAAAATATACAACAACGTGTATCGAAACATGTATAACGTCAGAGGAAACTCAGGATTTCTTAAAATGTTAGTATTATTACAAATATAGGCATTTATTTGGGTTAAAATTTTAGATCAAGGATTTTTATAGTCACTTAGAAAACAGTACAAGGAAACAATTTATAATTTCTCAGGGCTTCTCCGCCCTGTCGACAGGGTATCGTGTGAACGCAAGGCGCAGGGCGGCACTGATCATGCTGGGCGCACCGCCCTCCGCTGCGGCAGACGGAGTGTTAGAGTGTTCACACGAGCTCTTTCTTACCAATAACTTATTTAAATTGAGGAATACATAAGTTTTGAATAAGTTTCATTAATTTCGTGCGGTTTGTTTTATTATATAATGTAATAATTTAGGAGTTTAAAAGAAATTAAAACTTTAGCAATATTTTTGAGGTCATTTCATTGGATTTTAGAATTCGGAGACGGGTTTTTAATTAAATTTGGTTCCATATATTTTTAATGTACATAACAGACTATATCCATCTTTATACATAAATGTTTAAAACCGCAATTTCAATTCTAATTCATAATATTATTTTTGTGAATTTATCCACATTGTCGATTAACTATTTTAATTTAGCAGTTCTAGAATGTTCCATAACAATTTTAACACATCTTACAATAACAACTTCAATTGGAATGTAATTCATTTATTACAAATAACAATATCAAGTTCACAATTACCCCGGCAGGGGGCGCCCGTCGGCACGTCGAAGATGGGCGGCCATTCCTGCTGGGATTCATACAGTAACTCCAGAAGTCATGAGAAATCTAGGCGTGACAAAGTAGGTGTTAACTTTAAAATTGTAATTTAATAATTTTCGTTGTGAGAAACGTGTTTGTGTTCAAAGTTCACGCTAATAATATTCAAATTTTAAATCTAAGAATTTTAGAATCAAAGATGGCTGCTTTGTCTATATCTATATCTATACTAATATTATAAAGAGGAAAACTTTGTATTTTTGTATTTTTGTATTTTTGTATTTTTGTATTTTTGTATTTTTGTATTTTTGTATTTTTGTATTTTTGTATTTTTGTATTTTTGTATTTTTGTATTTTTGTATTTTTGTATTTTTGTATTTTTGTATTTTTGTATTTTTGTATTTTTGTATTTTTGTATTTTTGTATTTTTGTATTTTTGTATTTTTGTATTTTTGTATTTTTGTATTTTTGTATTTTTGTATTTTTGTATTTTTGTATTTTTGTATTTTTGTATTTTTGTATTTTTGTATTTTTGTATTTTTGTATTTTTGTATTTTTGTATTTTTGTATTTTTGTATTTTTGTATTTTTGTATTTTTGTATTTTTGTATTTTTGTATTTTTGTATTTTTGTATTTTTGTATTTTTGTATTTTTGTATTTTTGTATTTTTGTATTTTTGTATTTTTGTATTTTTGTATTTTTGTATTTTTGTATTTTTGTATTTTTGTATTTTTGTATTTTTGTATTTTTGTATTTTTGTATTTTTGTATTTTTGTATTTTTGTATTTTTGTATTTTTGTATTTTTGTATTTTTGTATTTTTGTATTTTTGTATTTTTGTATTTTTGTATTTTTGTATTTTTGTATTTTTGTATTTTTGTATTTTTGTATTTTTGTATTTTTGTATTTTTGTATTTTTGTATTTTTGTATTTTTGTATTTTTGTATTTTTGTATTTTTGTATTTTTGTATTTTTGTATTTTTGTATTTTTGTATTTTTGTATTTTTGTATTTTTGTATTTTTGTATTTTTGTATTTTTGTATTTTTGTATTTTTGTATTTTTGTATTTTTGTATTTTTGTATTTTTGTATTTTTGTATTTTTGTATTTTGTAATTTCACGCGGGCGAAGTCGCTCGTTTTGTATATAGAATCAATCTCTTTATTAAGTTGTATTCTTTTTTTTTATTTTATTATCTCCAACCAGTCTTTAAAACTGTTAGCAAATGTGAGGAACGATTAAATTGTAAAAAGTGTGTAAAAGGTGTATTCTTAACGAAAAATTGTCAATTTTTAAGATCTTCAGTAATAAAAGGAAAATGTAAAAAAGGTGACACAATTCTTACAAAATGAAGTAAATTCTTCAATGATTATAAAAGATGTGGTAATAAAGGTTTGTTACTCACTATTTATAGGTAAAATAGTTTATGATAGGTATAATTCTCTTTAACAATATAACATCAAAAACCCTTGCATCCGGCATCTCACCTCTTCAACGGAGGCGGTTAACAAAGGGCTAAATTGATCAGCCATTACTCCCTTTACCATAAAAAGGGATCTTGGATTCAGGTGTCAAAATTAAAAAAAAATCCATTCATAAAACAGATCCGTCAACGTATCAAATCTCAAGAAAAAAAGATTAAAAAAAAACAACGCAAAAAATTGTCACAATGGTACCCATACGCAATCCAAGAATCCAATATCCAAGTACAATGGTTTCTGTTATTTTAGGTTCTTAAGATTCTGTGATATTTTTCACATTCAGTGCGTATAATCAAAAGTCGATTGATTTATCCATTCATTGAACACCACAATAGTGTGGCCGGATTTTATAACAGCATCTAAAACATTTGCAATGATGATACTTTGGACTATATTCCGAAACAGTCTGTATTTGTTAGAGAAATCATACTTCATACTAATATTATAAATGCGAAAGTTTAGATGGATGTTTGTTACAGTTTGTAGCCTAAACGGATTTACGGATTTCGATGAAATTTGGTATAGATGTAGGGGATAGTCTGGAAGAACACATACTCACTCACTGTAGTTTTTTTTAATTCCACGCGGAGGGAGTCGCGGGCGAAAGCTAGTTCTAAATAAAACTGCGAGAATTAAATATAAACAAGAGAGTCCAGGGATCAGGCATAGATTCGATTCCCCGGATTGGACGGAGTCGCTCCGAAGCAACATGGCTGTCGTTGACACAACGCATTGTTCAAACAGAAAAACGAGACAATCTTTTTTTCTCCTTTCTTTTCTTTTATCTTTTATTATCCCGTGGGCACAATGGCCGCTCGCTGCGGCCCTGGTATTTTACTTACCTATCAACATTGTTTTTTGGGTGTCAACATTCTTATTAAAGCATTTTATTGTGTGTTGAAAAAGCCAGCGTGTCGAATCTCTCATTCCATCGACGGTTAATAGCGAATAAGAATTTGATGTAGAAATATTTGAGGTTAGATATGGTCCACGATGTCCGGTTTGATTTTATATTATGGTTGTAAGCAATAAATATGTCATCATAAAGTCGTATCATAACACGAGAGATTCAATATTTAATTATTTTCTTATTGTTTCTCCGTGGAAAGAAACACGGTGAAGAAAACATCATACCATATTGTCTTGTTTGTAGTTTTATCCTTACTCTGTTTATCATATTGTACTTTGAGAATCAATTTATCAAAAATCACAAGACCAGCTGATAAATGGATATATTACTTCCAATTATTACTGCTGTTAAAAAAGCGAAGCATGTAAATATGAAATATGAATGTGCGGACAATACGCCGGCTGCCGGGTACCTCTCATTTGGAGCGTCTAATCTTCGAGTTGTACAAGCTCAAGCCCAAGGTCCCACTCGTATTGTAGCTCACAACGCGAGCATTACCCATTCATATCATAACGTTTATAAATACGTTTGACGGTGGCATTGTAAACGTTGTCTCGTCTCCCCGAGGATGCCGGGAACAAAGAGCACGACTCGCACCGAAAGCGCGACAAAGGAGATCGTAACCCGTCATTTCTGTACCTATTGGCTATTTTATGACAATAAGCGTATTGTTGTCGAGAGGAATTGTATTGATGCTTTGTGCGTGGAGGAGTTCGCGAAACTGGAATTGTCTCACTGCAGCGCGCTAACGAACGTCCCCGCGGGCGCGCGCCGCTCATATAATGCCTCACGTCTCACTTTTGTTGTAGACTTGAGTCTTGGCAGCTGTTGAAATGTGTTATATTTTTACTAAGTGTTGAGATGAATATGTAGTCCGTGTTACCATAGTTCCTGACACCCTGACCCATCAATTTACAGTATACTCGGATGAAGGAAAATAATCCGATCAGATAAATAATTTTCATTTAATGTCATTCAAACAGCTTAGGTCGACTGCATGTTATCATTTTTTTTTTCGGATAAGCTTAGTGCATATAGTTCTCTGCCTGGTTTCCTCGAATTGGTTTAAAAACGTGAGAGTTTTTCAACCTTGATTCGACGTAACGTTACTTAGCTCAGTACGGTCCTGTTGTGTCCCACCGGTCCATTCATGCTGTTCTACTATTGTTTGCTCGCCGGTCTCCTCGGCCGCGTGATAATATTTGATTTGCCAGCGACCTGCCTGCCCACCTTTGTGGTGGGCCGTCGGTGCACCCACTCGAGTTCTGTCCATTGTTTGTCGAGACGAAGATAAAAATTCAAAGGTTTGTATTTTTAAATCTCTCTCTCTTCGGCTTCTGTATCGGTGAATGGCTTCTGTTATACAAACATTGGCAATTATGACTACGATTGCTCGTTGGTAGCGGACGTGCGAGCGGTTTGTTCCGACTGCACTTAGTTCTTTGTTATTTATTACTTTGTTAGTGACCGGTTAGTATGGTCAGTTTCTGCCCGTTTTTACATTTAGCAGATGGGTACATTAGTTTATTTTTTACTTAAATAACTCACATAATCTAGACATAAATCTCTTATATGTGCCAAGTTGTTGATACTGGTTTGACATATATAATTTCACGTGCTCTGCACATAGCACTGTTTAGAACGAACTTTATTCGTGTGTTTACTATCTCACCTACAATCATAATGTGTGTGTGTATATCTGTTCAGATATCGTGTGAAATTCTATTAATACTTCACCCTCATAGACAATCCAAATTACTTGATTCAGACGAGGCATTAGTGCGGAAAAATTAACTCATGCGATATCTTGGATTTATTTTAGTGTATTGTTGTTAATACTTTGAAATAAATATAGTCTTTATTACATAAATACTTAAAGGTTATAATTGCGTGAAAATGTTTAAGTTATGATATAAGATAACAATACCCTTTGCTTTTATAGTATTATAGTGGCCCTTGTCTTATGTACGACTGTGGTCAGGTAACATGTACAATGAACATTGAATAGAGTTTTAATACGCTTTTTCACCTTTGATCTCTTTTTGTTAGTTAACGGTTACTGTGGGTTTTGATTCTTTTTCAATTCTAATGAGTTACTTGTACTTCCAAAGCTAAAAAAAATGAAATAGTAACTTCGACTCTATTGGTCTAATTGTTAATGGATACCAAAACCCTTTTGACATTTTGTGAATGTTGTTTGCTTGCCTCGTAGTATATCTAAATCATCAGCGGACTATACGTACCCACTAAGGGGCTTGGAGCTTACCCAGAGTTAGGGGGACTATGCTGTAGGCAACCACGCTTGCCCACTGTATCTCCACCCAAATCTTTCAATTTCTTGGCAGATATGATCGTAATACACTTTGGTAGATAGATTCGAATCCAAGACCAGCAGATTGCAAGTCAAGTGTCTTGAGCCACCGACGCTGTATACCACAATAAGTAAATTATTTTCATGAAAGCAATAAGTAAAAATCATTGTAATTGATTTAACATATAATTTGTGTTAACAACGCCACAACAAGTTATAAAGTAGCAATTATTGCCAACGCTGTCCGGACAAAGGTTTCTTAATGAAAAAGAAAAAAATCTTGACTTCCAATTACTTCTCGGAGTCGACTGTTTCAAGTGTCATTAGAGCAAAGGTTTACGACATTAATTGTACAATTATTTGTTTCCATTGTAACACATCGAACGGTAGTTGGACTCTTTGTATCCACAGTTCGGCGACGGGCACGTGGTCGTACAAAGCACCACTTCTTCGACCACTCATTACTGTTTAATGGTCTTACATTTAAAAAAGAACTTGACGTTTACAGCACTCCGACATTTAACTGCTTACTATTCCGACAAGCGAATTTAGACTTTAGCATCCTAGTTATAAAAGTGAGTGGTAATGAATTGTTAAATTTGTGAAACATTCGATGAAACATTCGTTATTTAAATTTGACGGTTGGAGTGTGTCAGATAAATGGTCGGCCTCGAAATCGCTTGTTCGGATTCACCGTTCGTAATTACCGCTCGTCGTTTGTTTGGATTGTGTTGGTGTCCACTTTATTTTTTACTTTGTAGACACCTTTAGTTCTAACTATGGCAAAGGTTTTCTATCCATCCAGACACGCAATCAACAAATTTCTATCAAGTAGATATAAAATTGGTAGCTTGTCTAAACTGGTCCTTCGAGTTGGATACAACTACTGCTTTATCGCCGTTTAAATTACCTACCTAGAAGTTAGAAGTTATAAAAATAAGGAAAATCGATACTCGTACAATTGAAACAACAATTAACTAGTTGAGCAACAAGTTTTATAATTGATTCATCGCTCACATTCGTTTTATAGACAAAAAGATATTTGAAATCCTTCTCGAGTCGAATTCCATCGGTCATAACAAAAAGAAACACATAGACATCAATAGGGAACCGCTATGGAGAATTGAATACTGTATTAAACTGGCCGAGATACGTCCCGGTCCCGGGTCTTGGGTCGGCTAGACAGGTCGACGCCGACGGGGTCTTAACGCACGGGGGTACGTCGGTGATCGTATCTGAAAGGGATATAGAAAACGAATTAAAAATGATTATAGAATATTTAACATATTTTGCAGGGAGCACTGCGTGTTGGTTAAATTAAATTTATAGTTATAGGTATAGGTATATAAATGCAGAGAATTGAAAGAGGTTTAGTTTTTATCCACTCAACATGTACAGAAATATATTTGTAGCTTAATAAATATAGTAATATAAGCCTATCTATACTAATGTTATAAAAAGGATAAATTTGTATTTTGGATTTTTGCATGAATTGAAATAACTCAAAAACTACTGAGCCGATTTGAAAAAATCTTTCATCATTAGAAAGTTGCGTTATCGCTGAGTAACTTAGGCTATATTTTTAAATTTCACGTGGAAGAAGACGCGAGTATTATAGTATTCACTACAGTAGTTGTTCAAGTCTTTACTATTTATTTACTCATCTTATGGTTATCGTATAAAATTCCTCACAATTTACTCTCAGCATAAAGATAATGTCATGAATCGATGGATAAGTTATTTATATTAACTGATTTAAGCAAACCCGCGGATAATGACTTGTCATTTTTAATAAAAACACAAAGAATGCAATCTAAAGAATGTGTTACAAAAATATGTAAAGGATTCAATGCATCTTAACAGGTGTACGAACTTTGATGCTGTGAATGCCACGCGAATCTTTATAACAGAGAAAAATAATTTTAGACTTTAACATAATGCAATAAAATTCGAAGTTGATTGATTTTTGTAAGACAATAAGATCGTTTATTGCAAACAGTTTCGTCCAAAGCGAGATCCGCTCAATGAACTTTTTTCCGTCTACTTAATATTTTGTTCTTATTCGACTTGTACATGTGTTTTTAGAGATCCGTAAATATGTGTTATCTAGGTTTACTAGTGACATTATTAATGTAACAGCGTAGTGTAATATATTAGCAACTTTAGCAACAAAGTAGACAATTGATCTAAGACCTTAAAAATGAAATCTAGGATGTTTAACCTAAAATCTGATGGTAATTATAAACATTTTCCAAAATAAGCAACAGTAATAAAAACAACATTCTACGAATTACCAGGATTTCACCAGATCGTTTTCATCATCATCATCATTCTCCCTATCCTACTCCCGTAGGGTCGGCGCAACAGGTTTTTGTCCTCCACATAACTCTATCATACGTCATCTCAGTCATCACTCCCTTTTTGATCATGTCACCTTTTACACAATCCATCCATCTCTTTCTATGTCTACCTCTACCGATGTACAGATCAGATCCTAGTCGTTCAATTGTTTTTGGTTTTTAATTTTTTATTTCTACGGAACCAATGCGTTTAAAACAGTTTGTCGCTTGGCTCCTCAGCTCGCATACCATCTGATTAATAGGAATCTCTAGTTAGAACGATCGTATCTCTATAAAAGGGTGTTTTCAGTCTTTTAATAGACCGCTTTATTTTTTGACGTAACCATTTTTTTTATTATTGTTCGTATAATTAAAAGCGCTTAAACAGTTATTGTTTTCGGAATAATAAATTTGTAAGTGGTCTTTATATCTTATCTAAACACGCCATCTTGCGGTTTAATTTGAATTGTACTAACTTTTTCAAATAATTTTGTACACTGGAAGTGAAGTTCGCGTGACTCTTTGTGATTGTGAGGACAAATTAAATAAAGAAAAATACTAAATTTTGAAGCAAAATTTTAACATAAACATCATTTTCAGACCTTTCGGGGGTCCTTCTTTACCCCCCCGAAGGGTCTGAAACTAGTCGGTGCCGACACCGGATAATAAATACGTGAGTTAAGCCGTTTTAATTTTCGTTTTAAAGATAGTTAAAGTTAACTAGCTTAAGACCGGGACTCCGTCTGCGTTGAATTAAGAAAAGCATGACTAAGTAGTCATACTATCCTCTACATCTATGCCAAATTTCATCGAGATCAGTTCAGCCGTTTAGGCTACAAACTCTAACAAACATCCATCCATCCATTCATCCATCCATCCATCCATCCATCTAAACTTTCGCATTTATAATATTAGTTAGATTAGCAAGATAAGATTATGAGTGAACAAGGGGTAAATCATTCCTTTAAGTTCAAACACAGACGAGAATGAAACTATACCTATTTAATTTCAGACATACCTGGCTACATAATACGAACTATTTAGTTCATTATTAAATAATCCATTCATACTTTATTATAATACTAAACACGAATAACAGCCAAGCATTTATGTACTTGCGCAAATAGGAAGTGAACAATTATGTTAAAAGATGCCGCCACTTACATCGATCCCTTCAAAACGGAAATGCCATATCATATCCTAGAGTTATTACGATATTCAATAACTGTGTATACTTATTCGCGCTTGACTTGAGCTAAGCAAAGGCACCGACTCCCGCGCCGCCATATTGCTATCCGCCATTGAAATCTATCGAAAAAAAAATAAAACGAGGTAAACGGTCGATATCAATAATACATCACTATAAATTATTTTATTTTTGTTAATATTACATCTACACTAACAAAAAAAGGTCTATAAGACATTCAAATGCATTGGAAAATCAGTTTTATGCTGGGTAATTTAGAGTTGAAATTTGTATATGGGTAAAGATTCTATGTCATTAAGCAGCGTTCACATGCGCGTTTAATTCCGCCCCATTTACCGCATCGGATCGCAAGTTTGCACAACAATCGCTCTTTACTCGAATCGATGCTTTTTCATACGATTTTTAACGCGCCTGTGTCTCATTGTACTATCGATGTATCGAGTTCTGCTTTATGCTTTATCTAGTGGCGTGGAAATTTGATTAGTTTTGTGCACATGGCTTAATAGTCGTTTTTATGTTCTATTGTAATAAATCAATTATTTTAATTCAGATTCTGTTGAAAATGTTGCTGCTAAACAGCAGTGTAATTCATAAATTTGATTTGCAGTCACAATTCCTATTACTTGATAATTGATTACAATTAGATGTATAGCTTTTATTAATTTGGTCCTTTTCAAAGTAGCTTTAACATTTAGATTTTGGGTCCACTTAATCACTTAAACCGCATATAATAAATAGATACACTCCACCATAATCCGTCTTCAGTTTAGCCGGCGAACAACAAAAGATTCGTAAAGCACAAAATATTCATACGCTCTCAGTCGCCGGATGCGAGGGCGACATGATAAAAAACCCTTTTTGGAGTGTTAATGCCGTGACAAATGCCGAATTTATGCGATCGCGGTGGCATCGAGCTCCCCGCTGCGCGCGCGCACTCGACTCACACTGACCGTGTGTGACCGCACCTTTACAATACTTATAAAACTTTTATTGAGTCCATAGGCAATTTCGATTTGATATTTATTATAGTTTACTACTAAACTGTGATGTTGGTGATGTCCGTTTTGTAATACGTAAATAACCCAAGCTTCATCTATGGCTATCACTAGATGCGACAGCTACGCAACAATATGTTTTAAATGGTAAAGTATATTATAAATTTTATTCGTTTGATATTATGGGAAACTACTACTATGAGAGTTTTTAAATTTCTTCTCAAAACTAACATTTTCTTGTATCTACTAACGCAAAGAATAAAAAACAGATGCAACGCTTTAAAATGTAGTACATAAAATATATGCATGAATATTTTTACTCAAATAAAAATTTAATTACCCGTATTTCTTTCATTTTAAGCACTTACCTGATTTCTGTCGAGACGAAAAATCCTTATTAATTTAAAAAAAAACAACGCATCTCTGTACTGCTGACATGTTTCGACCGCCACTTACTGATCAAGCTTCATTAATCTAATTTAAACTTTATGCTTTGGAAATAAGATTTATAATACGTTGTAATTTTTTTCACGTCTGGTTAATCCGGTGGCCATATATATCTCAGATGCCAATTCTTTGGCTTAATTTAATTTGTATAAGGGCTCGTATTTTGATTAACAAAGAACGCAACCGGAGCGAAGTGTTTGTTATTTTGTTCTTATAATATCGAAGTTGTCTTGAGTTTTTTGTGCGCGTGACGTGGGAGCGAGATTAATTGTAATTTGTGTGCTTTTAATTTCTTTTAATTTGGCAATCTTTTTTGCATTCATTAATGGTTTCAAATATCAAAGAAATAAACGTTATTATTTATTATGAATGTTATTTTTGTCTGGATAAAGGCAGTACAGTTGGACAGTGGCTTAAAATCAGCGCTGGCATATAAGACGCCAACTGACGCCAGTGAAACAATCCATGCTAGGCCAACGCAATTGTCCAACTGACAATACGTCATGTAAACCAAACATTATTATTATTTTTAATTTTTAACCGACTTCCAAAAAGGAGAATGTTCTCAATTCGTCTGTATATTTTTTAAATTCTTGTTATTTCTAAAACAGAAAGAATTATGTATTAAGTTGGATTCGATACACAAAACGTATTAAAACCTATAAAAACAAAATCGTCACAATTCCTTCATCATTTAAACAGTAGTAAATCAAAAATAATAAGATATTAAACACAGAGTTAATCCGGATCTGGCATAAAAGAGACATTTTGACATTTACTCGGCGGCCATATTGGAGATCGCACGGAATCTTAATTGAACGCGATGTTATCGCGTAATGAGTCATTGTGCCACCAGGGGGCGCTACCTCATACCATCTCTACGTCTACGTGACTGAATACAATTTAGTCAATACACTAACTTTTCACAGTTACGTTTAATAAATACGTAATTTATTATTAACTACAAGCTTTCGCCAGCGACTCCGTCCGCGTGGAATTAAAAAAAATCAAAAGTGAGTAGCCTATGTGTTCTTCCAGACTATCCTCTACATCTATACCAAATATCATTGAAATCCGTTCAGCCGTTTAGGCTACAAACTCTAACAAACATCCATCCAAACTTTTGCATTTATAATATTAGTATGATTGGAAATTTCATATTGCAGTTTTAACACAGATTGAATTAATTTATTATATTTGTAATTTTAATCTTACTGGTGTAATAAATGCGAATTTTAATAGATGGGTTTCGATGTTTGGATGTAGAGCATAGTCTGAAAGAATACAAAGACTACTTACAATGTTTTTTTATGCACGAACGAAATAGCGAAATTACTTTTAAATAAAAATTGATTTGATTAATAAAACAGTATTATAAATCTTATATTAAATAGGTTGAAATAATTCTAATACCATAATATTATTGACATTATATCAAAAACATACAAATGTGTATATAATAAAAGATAATAAACACAAGGTTTGAGAATAAAAATCCACGTTTCACAACTTTATTGCGGCTACTGGTGCAACAATAAACATGAGGTAGACAGACGTACGAGATATACAGCGAGCAATTAAACCTGTGTCGTAAGTACGCCGTCTCTAATGATGGGCTACCGGCGATACTATCGACATACGAACTAACAATATTTAGACACGGCATTAAAATAAAATTGCAAAATAAGTAATTGGTAAAGAAACCAATCTGAACTTCCTTAGAGACATTTGGGTAAAAAAAAACTAAGCGAGTGCAATCTGAGCATCATCGATAAAACAAATCTTACTGATATCATTGATGCTAAAGTTTGTTAGAGCTTGTAGCCTAAAATGCTGAACAAATCTCGATGCAATTTGGCTTAGATGTAGAGGATATCCGGAAGTACACACCGGCAACTTGCTCTTTTTAAAAAAAAAATCAAGCGGACGGAGTCGCGGGCGAAAGCTAGTAATCTGTATATAAATTTCTTGTGAATAATAATACTACTTACGATTTTTAGAGATGTATACGAGACAAGTAACATTAAAAATTTGCCAACTCTAAATGTGATTTATTCTTAACTCTTTATTTCTAAGACACATTTACGGCATCGTAAACGGTTTTTAATTAAGGATACGAATCACACGATCATCGCCGAGCGCGTTAATTTATAGCCTCTGTACGTCCCAATTAGCGAGTGAGTCTTTAAGAACAACGGTAGGACAATCGACTTTAATAAAACTCTCTTGAAAGGTTTTTGTTCAAATTGTTTACAAATTGAAATTTTCAATGTTGAATTGACTGATAGTTTGTTTTCTTTTAAAGTACTAAATTTTATTTTTTATATCCAATTGTATTTTCTCTTATTTTAACACTGTTCTGATAATATTCGTGAGTAATAAGAAATCTATTCTTAAGAAATCAGCAGGTAAAAAACTAAGGTAAGTAGAGACGTTTAAATTCTACGATTAAAATCCCGTGTTTGACTTATTAAAATTAAACTTGACCACAACACAGCAGATGAGATGCTAGGTATTCGAATACGTTTACCTGTGCAATCTATATCTATACTAATATTATAAAGAGAAAAGATTTGTATTTTTGTATTTTTGTAATAACTCAGAAACTACTGGGCCGATTTCAAAAATTCTTTCACCATGAAAAACGTTATCAGTGAGTAATATAGGTTATATTTTTTAATTTCACGCGGGCGAAGTCCCAAGCAACAGCTAGTACATTATAAAATTAATTCAAATAGTTAGAGGAATAAAAGTCATAAGAATCATAGCTCAAAACGCTTGTAAAAGCTCAGATTTCAGATATTCCAAGCAGCAAAATAACTGGCTTATTCTACGTATGAATATCACTAATAAGACAAAAATATCACAACAAAATATCGATACTAAACATCGATGCGGTCGAACCGAGAATCGAGTTGATGTTTGAATTCGTTAAATTAGTTATTAAAACGCCTCGACTTCGGCTGCGGTTTGTTTTGGATACGGATTATGTCCTGAGTGAAGAGGGTCGCCATTTAATGCACACTTTTATAAATCATGCCCTCCCGTCACGCATGTCTTTAAAAGAATATTTTAAATTTAATAAATGTCAATAAGTCTTTAAATTAATCAGAAATGGGAATTTTTATATATATCGGCTTGAGCTAGCACGATATCAGAATTACTACTACTCGAGATCACATGTGGGCGGCCATGGGTAAAGTCGGATTCAAGGAATACATTCACAATACTACAGTCAGGATATCATCTACCAAGCTCCTATCGTTCTAACAATGTTCTCGCAACGATCCCTATTTTCAGAATGATCTAAGTTCGAAAGTCGCTTGGCAGCGCTTGTGTTCTAATTATGACTTAAATTCAAATTGATTTCTTCTTCTGATTGCGACACGGCCATCCTGCGAACACCCGTCCTCGGGTGATGTTACTCACGTTCCGCTCGGCCACTCCTGGCCCTAACTACGCTTATTAACAACAACATACTCGTAAAGTCTAGAAATTTAATTCATACTCGCCAACACTAACACGCCTGAGACATGTACCACCGTCGTTCAAATTTCAGTACTTTCAGCGTTATACTCTCAACTCACACAAACTCCACCGAGTAAAAACCTCTAACGCCTCAGCTCTCCCGCCGAATCTCTCTCTGCGGCCCTCCGGCCAAATCTCTCCACGTCCGGCTCCGACGTGCCAACTACACACAACGGTCCTCCAGACCCCTGCCTGTCATCACCCTATGACACGACAGTTACACAACGGTCCTCCTGACCCCGACCTCCGCCAGAGTTAACCGCGCACCGCACATCCAAGGACTACGGCTACGTTAAAACTTCTGGTACGGTCGACCACAATACGGTAAAGACCCTTACTCGAGTTTATGTCATCATCAACATCGACTGGTACATGACTCACAGGCATCCTATAACTCCGTGTTTGTAACTACAAACTTTCAACACTCTACAGTTGCAAGTAGGTACAAACTGAATTGATCCGCGAGGCGGTTCACCGATACCCTTCACTAGCGCGAACTGTGAGCCGATCTCAGATCATCAATTTTAGTAAAACTACCACTGGCTAGTAATGAGCTAAGAACTCGATATTTCGATTAGGACAGGTTTTGCGACTTACTGTGCACTAATGCTAGATGTTTCACTAAGGTTCACAAAAGAGAATAACATTTCACGAGTAACTACTCTTAATAACAGCACGCTGAACTATTGCTCACTTTTTTGTCAGTAGAGGATTGATAACACGTACAGGGAACGTCACATGATTTAATTCAATAATGTTTTTAATTTTATTCAAACTGTCATAACCGACATGTTTGACATCTAAATTACTTGAAGTATTATTTCAAATTATTTTAACAAGACAATTTTATTTTCCCCAAATAGTACCACCCTCATTAAAATAACATCTGATAATTACCAATTAACAATAATAAACAAAGGAGAATATTTGTAGCAATAATAACAAATTCACTAAGCATTTCCGTAAATAACTACAACATACTAACAACCGAAATACCGAACTGTACTATTGTTCAGTTGACAAACTATCTCGAGTCACTTAGATTTAAGTAATCTAAGGATACTAGAATACATTACGCTCATTACCCTGTAATCTTACAGCCCAACACACAAACTACTAAAGGAACGAACTCACCGGATCCTTGAGACATCAATACTTTGTCGATGTTGTACATCATCGTTGTACATCTTACGCTCTCGCTGAATAAAACCATACCATAGGTCATATTTGCATGAGCTGCTATTGGGAGACCTGCGGATACTTGCACCCTTTCACATTATGCCAACTGCTTGGTTTAATTTCCAGTTGCTCTAAAACAGTGATCCAATGTCCATGTTATAGCACTAGCGCAGATGCGGAAGTCATAAACGTCCTGACTCCGAACATATCTTCAGCGGCTTATTATTTTCTTTGCTATCATTTAATTTTGCGTAATCTTACAACAATAACGACTTTATGATTTTTCAATTATTTTCTTGACATTTATCTTTTTCGAAACTTAATGTCATAGATCCACGCATGCGCGATGAATTTCTCTTTCATTTCTCATAATTCCTTTTTAAAGTAGTTTTCTTTGATTGTTTAGCACCATTTGATTTCCAAATCACGTTAACGGTCTCTTGTATGCCGTGTACGTATACCGTCAACTGCTATATTACGACGCACACATACTTCATAAACGTATTTGCGTTTTCAAATACTGAAACTGTTAAATCGTGCACAAAGGCGTATAATCCCCTTACGATCTTGCATATCAGCGTTTATCGTTTGCGTTTTTCCAAAATAATCTCGTAATTGAAATATTTTTTCACAATGACGGACGGAACGTCAAATTAATTCTTTTCTTTTTAGATCCCATATTTCACAGAAAATTTTACGAATGCCATTGAATTTGCGCTCATCTTCGATCTCCTATTTTTTTCATCACATCTTCCCATCTTAGATTTCTAACTTGATCCGACAGCGATCCCACTTCTGATATCGGCTTGAGCTAGCACGATATCAGAATTACTACTACTCGAGATCACATGTGGGCGGCCATTGGTAAAGTCGGATTCAAGGAATACATTCACAATACTACAGTCAGGATATCATCTACCAAGCTCCTATCGTTCAAACAATGTTCTCGCAACGATCCCTATTTTCAGAATGATCTAAGTTCGAAAGTCGCTTGGCAGCGCTTGTGTTCTAATTATGACTTAAATTCAAATTGATTTCTTCTTCTGATTGCGACATATATATATTTTATCTTTGAAATCAACCTTAACTATTAAAACTATAAACTTTCTGCCAAAACGACTGCAACTTTAAATAATGCAACATTTGATGTGACAGAATATATCGTAAAAAACACTAATATACTAAACATAGTCAAGTAAAAATAATCACATCAAATAAAGGAATAATTAATGTATTTATTTAATTATAATAGAAAGCCTACATGTTACAATTAATTATAAAATTATTTTAATTATAATATGAAACGTAACAAGCATATCAAATTTTAACAAGCATAACACAGGATTAAATATAAATCAAGTGGGCAATAAATCACACGGCTCATGTCCCGTGATGGGTACGTCATATTAATAACAAGGATAAGACAAAGATCAGAACAAGTCCTTGCAGATGTCACTTTTATAATCTGTGGGGTTCTGCACAAATAATGAAGTAAATTGCCCGCGTGAAATTAGAATATAATAAAAATATAGTCTATGTTACTCACAGATAAATTATCTTTCTAACGGTGAAAGAATTTTTAAAATCGGCTCAGTATTTTTTGAGTTATTTCAATACATACAAAAATACAAATCTTATTTCTATATATTAGTATAGACTAGCTTCCTTTCGCGACTCCATCCTGGAGGGATTAAAAAAACAAAAGTTAGAACGTTCTTCCAGACTATCCTCTACATCTTTGACTTACATCGAGATCTGTTCAGCAGTTTATACTTTATAGCTTAGAGTTTATACTCTAACATCCATCCATCTAAACTTTTGCATTTTCAATATTAGTGAGATATTTCTAGCCAGACATTTCTTGTTACACCAATTTCTTTAGCTTTATCTCGAACTGATGAAGTGATAAAATATTGATCAGTTTGTAAACAGTATAAAATACTCCCCATCTGACAGTTAACTATGTATTTCTAAATTCCTTTGCAACTTTAAAACTTATTTGTTTGCAGCACATTTTGATACAAATGGTGGATGACCAATCGTTTACGATATTATCTTAGGATCTCCGTATGACAAAGCTTGCGGCCGCCGCGAGCTCTTTTGTCAACATCACGGCTATCGGGATATCTTAAAAGCCAACCCGATCTGAACAATAAGTGAATCTTTAATGTTCTTATCAGCCATCGTTAAGGAGTGGTTCGATCGAATCGTTACAGGTTAATCGGCCGCTTTTAAACGTTTTGAAACTTTAATATATTTTTATGTTGGATTTCAGTCGACAATGGATACTAAATTCATGTAATAAAGTTCCCGTAGGAATGTCTTTAGGGAAGGGGACAAATACTAAAATTTTTCGTGTAAATAATTGTATAATAATCGCGTACTAATGTAATACGTAATTTTATTTTTAAACGAAATCATCAAAAAAAATATTAATTTTTTCAATTAAAAACTTTTTTTTTATTAAAAATAGAAAAATTAATCAGTGGAAGCGTGCATTAAAAAGATCAAACGTTTAAAGCCGTGAACCGAATAGTCAATGGCAAATGGCGGTCTATTGTACATCGTTTTGTAAATATTTTGCGGCTGCATCGCACCGACAGATTATAAAATGCCGCGAGATGACATCGATAGCTGCGATCATTTTCAAAATCGTAACATTTAGAGCGCGCACACCTTTGACTAAACTATCGCACAACGGTTTGATTCCCATGAACTTATAATGAGGTATGCACACAATCATTTTCCTGTAGAATGGGTACAGTATGAGTCATCAGTAATGTGAACCATTATATCGAGGCATAAATTCCGATGTATTTGATAACTATGACACCTAAAATCTTCATTATCTGGTGTGAAATCAAATATTACTAAGTACCAACAAGTAATTTAAACCGGTAGTCATAAGTAAAATTAAATTGTGATAACTACAAGCGCCCTCTTTTTATGCTATCGTCTATATGGTTTTCACATATTTTCTGACAAGCAATTAATAGCAGCACTTCTCACTAGGCTAGAAATCTTTACGTGTCTATTATCGAACGGTAATAATACTTAGGGCCTGTTCCACCACTGGCTGATAGAGGCTCAGATAGCTTAAAAATGACGTCACTGTCAGATAAGGGAACGAAATCCGATATTTCCATCACATATTCTACATGTTGGATTTTTATCAGACAGTTTACAATTATGTGGGACAAGCTCTTAAACGGCAAAGATCAACATAACATTAGTCCACTAGCTTTCGTCCGCGACTCCGTCCGCGTGGTATTAAAAAAAACAAAACCAAGTAGTCTATGTGTTCTTCCATACTATCCTCTACATTTATGCCAAATTTCATTGAGATCCGTTCAGCAGTTGAGGCTACAAACTCTAACAAAGCATCCATCCATCCATGCATGAAGTATGATTACTTTTTGGTGCAATGCCTGATTAAAAAAACATTTAAACACAAAGCAATCATTAAATTCATTCTTCTCAGACACAAAACACAAGGCACAAAAAATGCCCAGTTTATTTGAACAGTAATTACATTTTGGTCACTCTACATAATTGTGTTCAATAAACTCAAAGCATTATATTTTTTTACGGTGCGTTCCATTTAACCCTGGGCTACACGTGACCGGTCGAGTATTTTTTTTTTACAAAACGGCCAGTGTCGTAGTTGATTAGGAACTTTTTACTCTGTGACAGAGGTACAAGCGGGTGGTTGAAGTAGAAAGGCTGAATGCTATTGCACGTATTGTCGCATCGTGAACGGTGATCAGGTGACAAAGAAGCTTTAAAATATACAACTGATTCGAAATTTACCACAATCATTGCATTGCAATTATTCGAATAAACACCTTATTGGAATGAAATAGGATGTAAATTTGGATGTTAAAGAGTTTGTCAGTTGATATATAAATATTGTTAAAGTCAGTTGGTTATAATAACGTTATTATTTGAGTCGGAATCGTGTAAGATGTGGATCTCTTTGTGTGAGGAGTGAGCATGAAAGTGTATATTGTGATGATTTATTTATATTTTTGAATCAAAACAGCGTAAGATAAAGTAAGCATACTGTATAACATGATATTAAGTTAAATTAAATTAATTTATGTACATACTAGCTGTTCGCGTGCGGATTCATCCGCATGAAATTATAAACACTTCATTTTATTGTTTACATTTGTCAAATTATCAATAGCAAATGTCAAAATGACATGACATGACATGACAAACCTTAGCAATCTTTATTTCTTGATGTTGGCAGCAACTTATGGTCTCGTTCCCACATTAGGGTTTTTATCCAAAATATTTACCCCCTAAGTTTAATGGCGTGAAAATATATAGCCTAAAGCATGACGTAAGCGTAGGGCTTTTTATTAAAAAAATAATTATTCAAAAATATGCTGTAATTGCTGATATCTTAGGCATCAAAGAAGTGTGTGTTTACGCTTTATTATATTAGTATAGATAGATAATATAATACATATGAATACTGAAATTTTCTTGAAAAAAAAAAGTGAATCGCATCTAAATTAGACTAGTAAGGTACAACGGTTATTTTGCTTTTTCTCAAGTTATTAATACTTTATCATATTTTATGAAGGTCTATATTTTACACAAAACACACCAAATATCTGACTGTTGTTATATCTATGTTACTCAACTCTCAATTGTATGTTAACTAAAGTTTAAAACGTTAAAGGATTATTATGAAACACTCGTGTTCCACATCGCAACTGGACCGCATTCCGCGACAAGCCGGCCAGACCTTTTGACGCCGACGTACGCACGACACGAAATGCGCCTACGTAAGTCAAGTAATATGACTCCAAACGTATATGATAGGATTAAAATAAAACGTTTATAAATTAATAAAAAGGTTGCTTGTGTTTGATATTTCAGTTGTTACCTAGATGGCGCTGTTTACATTTTGTGTAATAATAGTTAGGTTATGTTAGGTTAGACTCTATTGTTTGTGAAAGAATGCGTAAAAATCTGTCATGGTTTGAAACATTATTGGAAAAACGTTTGTCCTTTTTTTGTATTGTAGCAACGTGGCTTGCAAATCGACTCTCAGGATTCGCCCGCATTACAACAAACTAAACACTAAGCAGAAGCTACCCTTTTATTCCACAATGTATTGTAAATTTAATTTGGTATACAATTCACACAATCAACCGTAACCCGAAAAAGTTGAAAACAATCGATGGGACGCCCCCCGCGGATCACAATTCGTAATGTCAAGTAAAGGTGTAGCCGATTCCTAAACGTTTATAATTATTAAGTCCACAAACCAAATTTGAACAAATTATCACTCTTATTCCATTGCAATAAGGTAACATATACTTCATACAATTGATTTTGTAACATTGTCCTGTAACAAAATGTGTTAGACAGTTAATAAATCAAATATTATATTCTATACCCTTGTTTGTAGAGTTCAATTTCCAATGGTCAATTCAACCGTAACACCCGTCCATCGTAACATTTTACGTATTTATTTTTATTTTTTTCATCCGTGAAGGATCATTACCGTGTATTGTTGTATAATTTCACGCATTTGGTGACACTGCGGGCGCTATGGTTTGAAATTTTAGCGGGAATTCATACCATGAAAGCCGTGAGCGAACAAAGTGCTTTGTTGTCGACAATTTTAATGTTTTAGTATACCTTATTGTAAACAATTGTGGGGTTTAAATAGTTCCACAACGTTATGTTAGGTAATGATTAAATATCGAGAAAGGATTTACAAGAAATGAAATAATCAACACGATAGTCTATCTATACATATAAAAAAATGGAGTGTCTGTAATGATGTATTTGCGTTACCGATAACGAAAATCGTATTAAATTTTTTTTTGTCTGTCTGTCTGTCTTCAAGTCGCGTTTCTTCCGGGTAATCTCCGAAACGGCCGGACAGATTTCGACCGGACTTTCACTGAATGGTAGCTGACATAGGCATATTATAGGCAACTTTTTTATATTGCGTGGACGAAGTCGCGGGCAACAGCTAGTTTAATATAAAAATGTAGGAATGATTAAATTCTAAGTGAAATTAATAAAATTACAATATCTTTATATGAATAAGGCTTGTTAGCAGTAGTTTATTGCACATTATTTAGTATCAGGTAGTAAAGCGCTAATACGGCGCGCTACAATGAAAGCAGGTGCTAATTCGGTCCCCGCAATAAATCTACGAGAATTACAACGAGACATTGTCAAGGTGCAAATTGTTAATCTATATCTCGTTCTTTGATAGTTTTTCATCATTAGATTGTATTAACTTTTACTAACGTTCTTTACAATGTTGCCACATGCCAGTTTTGTTTGTATTTTGGTATATCTTATAGTAGCTAGTGAATTCCATGTTATACGCTATGAAAGATATTCAAATTGTTATAACAGTATAATGTTGAAAGGAATGATGATATGCCATAAAAATGGTATTTAAAGTAGAAACGAGTGACAGAAATAAGCGGACTGAATTTTAAAATTGCATTCACTAAATTGTAAAATAAGATTATAAATTGATACGGTACTTGCATCTTGATTTTTCTATGAAGGCGTATCTTCTATAACCTTAGTAAACATTCAAATATTATATTTGAGTATCAAGAATATATTGTAAAAACTTCATGAAACTACCACTAAGTCAGGATTAACGCTTTGATGTTTGTTGCATACAAATAAAATAACCTTTATTCCCGCAACGAATAACAAGTAAAAATCTTTAAACGTCAATGACATTTTAACAACGAAGAATAAAATATCGACTTTGAATGCCTGATATTACGTACCACCATTGTTAAAAGACACCTCAATCCTTAAACAATAAACCCTATTTCTTTTTGATAAAGTTTGATTTTCCATCTCGGTTTCGTAGGAAAAGGTCAGAATAAACTGGTCATCGGTCTCATTTTAGATGCGTTATTTACATCACACCAAGGCGAGGTTTTTCGTATAATCGAAAGAGGCCGATTGGAATAGAAAAATATTGGACGCCTCTTGGGAAAAACTGTCGACTTCGACAAGCAAATGGAAAACAGACGCTAAACAATTTTATGGAATTCAGATTTTGAAAAAGGAAAATGATGACATATTTCGTTAAATTAAGGGCCTATCCCACCACTGGCTGTTTATCAGGCTCAGATAGCTTGAAAATGACGTCATATTTTAGACGTTGGATTGTTATCAGATAATTTACAATTTGGTAAGATAGGCCCTAAATCAGTAATAATTGCAAAAAGTTCACAAACAATTTTATCGACAGCTTCCAACATTTTTTAAATTCTAGGTTCGAAATTAAAGCAAATCTAGACTTTTTATATGATATTATTCTTATAATGTATTTGTTACCTCATGCAATATTGGTCTATATCGGTGTAAAATATGTTTACTTACAAAACCAACCTGACCTTTTCTCAAGAAGGTGTTTTCGTTTACATATTTTAGTTAACGATACTTCTGTTATGTTCAACGTATTGGATACTATAGACTAAAATACTTCAAACATTAAAAAGCATAATACTTACTGTTTTTTCATTACACTACTTAAATTTTGCGTTTTAAACGCATTCGTAAAAGAGTTATCGATAAGGAGATTAAGCATGTATTTATAATTCAATTCAAATAGGATTTATACGCTTCAATGCGACAACATTAACGGGAGTATGGCTTTTTCAAGTTGATTTTTGATAGAATCAACACGGTCTCTTCGGAGTGCTGTCGCGTTTTTCGATAATGTTTTCCCCTCTTATACGTCGTTTGAATAAGAAGTAAAATTTAGTTTGCAAAAGTTTCTGAGTACAATGCGACCTCGGTGAAGTTATATATTGTTATTCTGAAGGGTTAAAAGGTTGATTTAGTTTGTAGGGAAACTTTTATTTATTTCGATCGCGGAAAACTCCCCGGTTAACACGCAGAACCAACTAAATGGATTTCCATGTTTCTTGTATTGATTATTATTTTCTAATAATCAAACGGACGTCCATAAAAATATTTATTTTACTTTGACATTCTAGAAAGATCGTCTAGGTCTACGCAAAATTTAACCCGTCTTTCAATGTTTCTTTGAAGTTAATTATTTTCAGCTCTTTTGTAATTCCTGAGAATAATAATATCATTCGATTTTCTTTTTAATATTCATTGTTATAAATACGGTGAATTAAAATTTATAACCGTATCATTGTCTATGGTCTCCTATATCACAATTTCTATTCACGTCGTAATAAATCAATGATATAATTCAAACAGGTTTACCACCACTGGCCGACTCGCGACTCTACTTGACACTTCATCCTTACATGGACAAAACCAAAATTATTAAAACCTCAAATACTTACACTCGCAATACCTCACGCATGCCAACTTAAACTGGTCATAATAACTACGTCTAATATAAAGGTAAATTATGGTTCGTATATTATTATCATATAGGCTGAGACGTCGTTACAGACAATAAAAGTAATTTTTACGACTTGCAACCCTCCAGCTAATAAATTAAACAGTAAAGGGTTGTGAAACAATAGGTTGCAAGTAGAACCGGGAGAAAGTTTTGAAATTACATTATACGGTTCTAACAAGAAGCCAAAAAAATGAAAGTGAGAAATTTCTTAATTTTTTTTACTTAGAAACGGGGTTTGCCTTTGAAGGTTTCGCTGTACTGTAGTTTAAACTTTTAGATCCTTCGTAGTCAAGGCTACGTAAATTTTCGAATCCCTGAAACTTTTGTTGCTAAGGAACTTACGCAACGACTAATGTTTGCAATTTTCAACACTAAAAAACTCTTTTAGTAACACTTTTTTTTAATATCAGTGATTTTTTTGGTAATTTACTAATATTTCTTGTAATTTTTATTTATTGTTATAGTTCACAACAATAGTTGAATGCTGGGATTCGAACCCAGGTCCGCTAGATGGGTAGTCCGTATCCCAAACCATTATGGTATTGGCGTTTCAAGTTATCTCAGTGACATTCTTTTTAATGCGTTAAATTTTCGTAAAGTTCGTTGTTTTAGTTTGAGTATTAATCTTGGAACTATAATTTTTTTTTTGTCTTAACAACTGAACTTTTTTAAATTTCTTGCTTGTCGCTTCTACGTCAAACCTTAACCTGAAACAAATCTTTGGAATCTTCCAAACTCATAGCAGTAAACTAAAAATTTATTCCATCTCAGCCCTAAGGGTTACTCTACATTGGGTGCGTACAACTTTTAGTGAAGTACCCTAAATTAATATTTGTGAACGAACACATTAGCGATAGTTTTTTTATCTCTGCATTGTCTAGTCTTGTGTCATAATTTACGCGAGAAACTCGATTGCGTTCTTTCTAAGCGATGGGGCGGCGATGCGTTTCATAAATTAATCCACATTTTCTCTCACCTGAAAATACTTTGAACTTTATGTTAAAGGGATAAAGCATATTATCCTTTACAAAAATGTCACACAACTGCATACCATTTTGGTATCCCTTAAAATATTTGTAACAATTAATAAAAATATCAATAAACTCTATTACGATTGTAATAAAGCACACAATCGTTTAGCAAATTCATTTTTTATCGTGCATGCATGTTTGTAGGACATGTTTTCTTGTCAACTATTTGATTTATGACGTTCAATTGTCTATAGTTCAATGCGTGTAAAGAGAATATTTCTATTTGTATCGTCCCATAGACCATAGAGTATTTTATAGTTTTTATGTGCGGGTTTACATTTAATTTGCTATTGTTGTGTGCTGGCATTTTATGGCTACGGATTTGTGGGAGCGAAAGAGTTATTTACTGTTTTTGTTTATTTTGTACGTAAAAAATAAATTACATTTCTATTTTCAAGGAAAGCACTTGAACATTTCTATGTTTCATACATTATTGGTTAAGTTAACATTCAATTAATAACACCTTTGTGATCTACTGGCTTTCGACCGCGACTCGAATTAAAAAAAAAGTAAGTAGCATATGCGTTCCTCCAGACTATCCTCTATATCTATGCCAAATATAATTGAGATCTGTTCAGCTGTTTAGGCTACAAACTTTAACAAACATCTATCCATCTAAACTTGCGCATTTATAAAATTAGTAAGATGAGTCATAATTATTGTGTCTTTTAAAGTATATGAAAAAATAACAATATGTTTAACACTGAAGTTACCATTATCGTTACATAAACATGCTCCGTTTATAAAATAGCTTAAAATTAACATTGAACTGTACGCCGCGCCGCCATATTTACAAGTTATTAAAAAATAAAGAGCGGAACAATAGCATTTACCGGCGATTCGCAAACATTCAGCGTCATTGTTTCGTACAGCATCAGCTGTGTACATTCCTGCAACAATAACATAATACCCCATTCCGTATTCATGTTGGATAATCCACACAATAAACCGTGTGTGCGTCGATCAAAATAACTATAAAAATACAATAAGCGGCTTATACGTGTAGCCCTAATGTGCCGGAGTGTGCTAGACAGAGATAGAAGTATGTGTGCAAGTGGGACAGAGATAGATAAGCATTCAACTTTTGAGTCAATAATTTGTTTGGTCACGGCTTTTCATAATACGAGGAAAGTCCTTGCTTTGTACAATTAGGATTTATGGTGTTTCGATTTTATTGGGGTTTTATTTAGACAATAGAGTATTACGGGTACTTTCGATGGATAACTTAGTATCCACGGCTAGAGTACATAATTCAGTACTGCATACGATTAAAAATGAACTAAATTTTCAATGTTACCTTAAACTTGAGACCTAATATCATAGGTAGTAAACACATTAACTGGTGATAAATTGTAAAAGACTTTAAGTTTATTTTTAATACTTCCCTGTTTTGTTTTCATGAACAGTATTTTTTGTTACTTCTGTCAAACGCAATCTTCCGGGGTGACCTTCGGGTGACGTCACATTAGGCCAGTCGTACAGCTGCCCCTTATCGAGTCTACGATCTTAAGCCTCGCGTACACTTAGCGAAAAAACCTTATTTTATCTTAAATACGATCGGGATCGTCCCTAATCTGTGCTTTGTGTGTTTGTTACGTATCATACGGAGGGATGTTTTTGTGCAATTAGCGTTCGTTCAGATTAGGGTGTGAATCCAGATTGCATATCTCAACGTTCCTTGAGGGTTTTGCCTGATTGTTTCCTTTTTACGGGCAGATTGATTTATTTCGCCTCATCAATTAATATCGATTAACGTGTATGCCAGATGGAATCTGCCCCGAGCAAGAGAAACGAAAATTGCAAAATAGATAATTATCTATCAATTGATAAAAAAATGCAAAACTATTTGGAATAAGGCCAATAATTGGTATCCTAGACCTAGCCTAGATCATTTGCAAGCTATAAATTATCTAATCTAGTAGCTATTTATATTAATAGAAATAGAAAATAGCAGAAGTAAATTTAGTTTCTAAATCTTTTAATTTCTATCTTAATCTAATCCATTGTAATGAATCAAGAATTCAATTTAAAATAAAAAAAACCTTTTTAATAAACAAAAATGAAAAGTAAATATCGGTTCTAGTTTATTAAAAGTTTATAAAAAATCAATTCAATATTCAATCATAAGTTTTGATAGAACTTTGCTATCGAATTCACAAATTTCCCGCCAAGGATCTGAATCGAAGGGAAATGCAGATAAAAAACAATCAATTAGGCGAACTGTCAAAGACACGGGCTCAGAGATAAGCTGGGAGTTTGAAAGAACATCGTTATAAGCGATCGAGGAGTTCGATCACAAGATATTGATTTGTTCTTGTTTGTTGTTAATTGTGGTTTGTTATTTGAACACATGATAATTAAAATATTTGATTCGCAACGTATTTTTTTTGTAGTTTTTTAATCACGTTCTAAATTTAAAAGACAAAAACGTCTTGTAAAACATTACTGAATGTTTGCTATCCTAATTATATCATAAGCGAAAAGAAACTAAAGAAACATAAGTAAAATATGTTCGTCGAAAACTTTAAATGTAAATTACAAACTGTACCAGCGGAAAATTGGCTTACAGACAAAATATGACCATAACGAATGAGTTAGCAAGCATGAACGTTTTGCTTTGTTTATTTTCAACTAAAAAGGAGTAATTTGCTTACGGAATTGAGGTGCCTAATCAGCGGGGGGCGACTACTTCATTTCAAACAAACATAGTTCATAAGTCTATAGATCTAAAGATGAATTTCCTTGAACAGAATATCCTTTGCGGCGTACAACTGTTTCAGAATTTTATACAAATAATTCTAGATAATATAAAGAATTGTCCACAAACACGTCTTTGTTATTTTAGAGTAGGAATTAATGTTGTTACGACCATGCTTTGGGAGATTTCTATAGAAGCATGACCGTAAGAGATCGAGTAACAAAAGCAAGTATTACTGTAGAACTTTAAAACAACAGTTACGGTGCTAGGCGCGCTATTATGAGTGAATAAGAAACTATGGAATGTGTCTTTTCTTTTATAATGCCTCTCTTTTGTTGTTAAGACGTCATAAAAATTAACTTTAGAACGGCGATAGCTTTGATGGTTGACGTTGCTTTGTAAATTCCATTTTAAAATGCAACAACTCAATTTTAAAATACAGTAAAAATTGAATTCTATGTGTATTGAATTTAAAGTTTGAAATTGTTTGGTGTTCTGTTATAGCTTTAAGCTGTAAGTTAATAAACGAAAGGCTTTGTCTAAACAATTACAGCGAGTATTGTAATGGGCATTCATTATGTTTCTTGTTCTATTGATAGAAGTTTTTGTTACATGGGTGTCCGAGCCACATCATAAATCAGATGTTACTCGTACTCAAGTATTTTGCATTACAATCAAATTCGAATCAAGCAATTTTCTTCCTAAATAACAATAAGATAACGATCGTTTTTCTATGATTGTTCGGAATCTGAAAGAGTAGAAAGCCAAATGGTCTTTTACTCTTGATGTATCTATTGAAGGTAATTCTGAAGATGATGTGTTTATAAACGATAAATTTTCAATTGTCAGCCGCTATTGTGAATTGGCGCGTTCTTAAACTAACGCTAAATAAGAAATGCCGTTTACACAGACAAAAACATTCAAATTTGAACCTTATGCAGTACACACATGTCTGTTTCAATCATTCTGAGTTTATCACGTTTATTGTATGTTTTCTTGTGTAATCTTTGGTAATTTTGATTCTAAGCTCAGTTGTGCTTTGTTGGGTTTGGAATAGAGATGTACTTTTTTAAATGACCAATGTAAATTTTGTATTGATATAAATCACGATGGTTCCGGTGGACCCAACAGTGGTTAATCAGTTATTTATGCGTGTAATTATAGGTATTCATGTTCAATAATATTGTTGAAAATGCCACACGAAATAGACACATTTTGTCAAATGTCAATCCGTGAATACTTAACTAGCTATTGCCTGCTGCCGTTCGCGAGGAATTTAAAACGTAGCCAATGTCTTCTTCCAAACTATGTTGTATGTTGTGCATTTGGGCCAAGATTCATCGAGATCTGTTAAGCCGTTTAATAGATAAATAATAACAAACATCTTTTGAAACTTTTGCATTTTAAACACGTTTACTGCGACAAGTAAAATCATAATTCTTCATCTAGTGCGGCGGCGGGCCAAAATGCGCCGCCAATGATATTCCCGCCAGTGCGTGGCAGGTCTTTCTAGACCCACCAGCACTAGGATCGATTAAATTGCTATAATTTTTTGGAGACATAATGTATACATTTTATGTAATGTATACACCTGAGATAATCGTTTCGCACTAGCGAGAGGGACGCGGCAGGCCGATATCGGCCTGTTACGCACTGAACGTGTTAATATTAGTATGAATTAGATATTTTTGAGATAATTTAATCATGAGTGTGTGTGTAGAGTGCAAATTACCTATTAGATAATCATCTAAGTAAGTAACCCGTAGACTTGTTACGGCAAATATTAGGTAAAGTACTACATAATAATTTCTAACTCTACCTAAAAATTTAAAGGACTTCATAAGCAAAAGTTTGCTAAGTATTGTACAAGCAAATTATTCGTCCATTGTGTAACAATTTGTCACAGAAATTTTTCTTATCGGCTTTCACGTGAAAAGGCATCCCTGTAAAGTTTCAAGAAAAATAAAAAGATTAAACATCTCAAGGGTTATGCAACTTAACTCAACTTATATAACTTTAATTCTTTCGGTTATTCAATTTATTTCCTTTGATTTGTGAGTGATGTAAAAGTTTCTTTTTGTATGGTTACATTATTGTTACAGCAATGAAGTTGAGAACCCTTTCTTCTAAGAAAATATGAAGTCCAATTAACGTGAACTTGTTGGAACAATCGCATCAATTATTTCACTTTTAAAGTCAGGATTGAAACCTTAAAAATTACCTTGTATATTATAATTTATTTTCTGTGATGGTTACATAGTATTATTAGTTACCAAGAGTCATGTTTTAATACTTGGGTAATGTATGTACAACATGAAAATAATTACATAAATCTTACTATGTTATTAATGCGAAATAGATGGATGGATGTTTGGCTACTTACTAAGCGTTTTATTAATTCCGCGCGATCGAAGTCACGAGTAAAGCTATATTTCTTCTTACTAATATTATACGAGTAAATGCGAAAGTTTAAACGGATGGATTTATGTTTGTTAGAGTTTGTAGCCTAAACTGCTGAACGGATCTTGATGATGATGATGATGATGGTACAGATGTAGAGGATAGTCTGGAAGAACACATAGGCTACACACTTTTTTTTTTATTTAATTCCAGACGGACGGATTCGCTGGCGAAAACTAGTCTTAAATAATTTTCAACAACGACTTTCACATTCAAATCAGTTCAGTCTATTGCATTTCTTAATTTCAGCATTACCATTGGATTGAATAAAAACTGGAAGGGTCAGAGAAGTTGGTGAGGGGGTTTTAATATTCATCAAATAAGTCTTCAAATCCCTTTATAATTGTATATCATTTGAAAGAAACCAATCTAACATTGTCTGTCTTCTGAGGTATTACGTTCAACATCGACTGTGCCACTTAACTTTTTCCCCATCGACGCCTTAAATGCTTGTTCTGTTTGAGAGCAATTGCCTCTTCACGTCTACATTGTGAGCTCTCGTCGCCACTGTCACTTGCCACTCCCTCGACACATCCCCAGCCACGCACAATCTTATAATTAATGCGATTTTCGTACACAAATATACCTCTTAGTACAAGAGTCGTAAGCAGCATAGTTCTTTGTTCGCGTAGATAAGTCGGCGGTGTTTAATTAGAAGTTGGTAGGTTGAAAGGCCCGTCTCGGTAATGCGTCTGCTTTGCCAATTAGTTCATGCTAAGTTTGTACAATTTTAACGAGATTTTGTTTATTCGGGGGCGTTTTCGCGAGTCCGTGCCGCATCTGTTGATTGGGTAACAGTCGCCTCTTTGAAGCATGCCTCAACTCCACAACTCCGTGCCAGCAAATGCCTTTGTTTCTTTTGAATTAAAATTTCGGGTAAAGTAAGAGACGTTAAGACTCGTGTTAGTTGCTAACGGATTTTGATTTCTTTTCCTTTTCTAATGCAGTAATTGCTGGCTTACATTTGAATACGCATATAACAAAAAGAAGTCATAGATATCTTTATAAACAAAGTTCCTTAAGCTTTAATTTACACATTTTTACATTTTAATGAGAAGATATCTTTTAAAGGCATAAGCAGTGTTAAAATGAAAAGGTTTTGATTTAAAAAATGTTCATAAAAGCTGGCAAGCTATAATTAAAATAAAAAAATTGCAAATTGATAAATTAAAAAAAAAACTTGAGTAATTGACTTGAATGCCCGTTCACACGTATTAGTTGAACATTAAAACCTCTTTTATGGTTTCCTTTATGTGAACACAAACGCGGCCGATATCAAAATAAAATAAAAAAAGTTGTCCGCAGTCGGAGCGCGCCTCGCCGATCAAAACGATGCATTGCTAATTAATGACTGAATAAATTAGTACTAACCGAAAGTCGCGCGCAACTGAGTAAAAAATTAAACGAGTGAAAGCCTTAATTAACGCGGCCGCGCTTTTATATCAATAATTTTTTAGTTTAAGACACCCTCTCTAGCGGCAACGAGTTGAGATTTTTTCTATTTTCGCGTTTCGTGGATGTGGCATTTTTAAACTATTAAAAAAAGTTACAATGTAACTTAAAACAGTTATTAAATTCTTATATATGATATACAAATTATGTAGATAGTCACTTTTCACTAAAGTTAAACTTAATATGTGAGAAATTAAAAAATCTATAACTATTATGTTGATTCTAATGCAAAAACCAAAATAATTCATGCTGATTGTTCCTCACAATTAAAACTAAGAAAACCACAAACTTTCAATAAATATAACCGTTTTACATAAGTAAAAAAATGTGTAAAATTGTATATATGCCGCGTCCATTTTGTCGCAGCTCGGTGCACGCTCAACTACTCGACATCATAATTGCACAAGGCGTAAGAGCAAGCGTTGGCAGAAACGCTAACTAATTGCCATTGAAAAAAGGCGAAAGCCCGGCTGAAAACATTTCCCGGCCACCTTTGATGTTTTTTCTAAAACCGAGCCTTTTGCCTGTGAGCTTGATAAGCCATACTACATAGAAAGCCGTTAATAAGGCACTTTGGCAGCAGGTGTAACGCGCATAGGGATGAGTGACGCTTTGTAGGCTCGCGGGCGACATCTTGCGGCGGCGGAGGTTTTCTTTGGGGGCGTTGGAAACGGCCCGGGGCTCGCCCTTCGTTCTCAACTAATTAAATACCACGTACTTTCCATTTTGGCATCTCGTTAAAGTCTTTAGTGCGTGTAAAAATGCAATACAGTTAGACATTTAAACGACTCGGGAATTAGAATGTGAAAAGATCAATGAAGAATTCGATAAATGACGGCAATAACCAGTGGTAGAGACCGATTTAACATCTCACGAACTGGACGGCTCCACCGATGCAATACCACGACCAGACAGAAGACAAGCGTGAAGGCGAAGCGATTCCGCGTTTCGTTTGTAGAGAGTGCGTAGCGGTGGCCTCTCTTTAATCCACTCTCACTTACCAATGGAAGGATGGATGGGGGTAGTGGATTTGGCAGGGCAAATTCCAGTAGCCCTTTGCTCGTTTGTCACCTTATAGAATTTAAATGCAACATACAATCATTACTCCATTCGATTACCTCTTCAGGACCAACGTGAATATGAAATGCTCTCTGGTAATTTATTTGAAACAATAAAAAGAATCAGTTAAGTCATTCAATGTGAGGAAGTTAAGACGATGCATGACTTACAAATAAGAAGCGGGTAGTTTGAAAAAAGAACAACAAAGTTCGAACAATAGTTCTAACACCTCGCCATTGTGCGGCGGATGCTTACCGCATTGTTGATATTCATTTTTTAAATGTAACACTCGCATCGCCCACGTACTAATTATGTTTGTACCTGTTCCGGCTACCTACGGCCTTCTGGTGCTTCGAGACGGTTTACACCCCACGACACGGACACGACTAGATCAAAAAAGTCAACATTTTTATAGGTATTAAAGAAATCCGTCAACTGATACGTAGATCTCCCAGTTAAGTCTTCATCTTAGTCTGAAAGAGTCAGTTTAAAAAAACTATTAAAAGGGCAAGACATGCCCTTAAGACTAGATACTGCGGTTGTCCTAACGTTTTTGTGACAAATATTGATGTCATGATACTTCATACTAACAAACAGGTAAGTCTGCAAGAACAAATTCGACACTCATTAAGTTTTTATAAATTTTTGCGTGATTGAAATTACAGGCAAAAGCTAGTACTTACATAGACTCTTAGTAAACGTTACAGTAAAGTTGGATTAATAGATCATTTAAGCATTTTCTTATTTGTTTAATTGGACATTGTAAATGTTAGTCATTCAATGTTCAGTGGTAATTGAATTCTTCAAACAATTCCACATTATAACATATCGTGGACATTGTATTGTGTCGTTAATGTGTCAGAGTTGTTCTATTGTCTCGGAACACGTTCAACTTCTGTTGTATAATTGTGATACTCGTTCCTCGCATCCCGTTGAATAATTACCAACTCCTACTTGTTCTTGGCTTGGAGGCAATTACCATTTTGTATGGAATATTTGCCTTGTTTATTGTACAATAATCTAGGTAAAGGCTTTGTTCCAGCTGCAAAAAGTGTCAGTTTTTGTGTTAATCTACTTTCTAAGTCCAAGATTATGAGTTGAGAATGCTGTTTGTTTTAGATCATTAATTTTATAAAGCCCATGATCAAAATGATTGCAATTAATATGATAACAAAGCTTTATTTATCCAAGGCGTGCTTTTAAATAATGGAATGATGCAGTTTCTACAGTTATAATAAGAAGCATGTAACAGAGCGTCGGTGACTCAGGTGTTTAAGCGCTTTACTTGTAATCTATAGGGCTTGGATTCAAATCCCGCCATGTACCAATCTGATTTTTGAATTTCGAATTGGGACGATGACAGTTGATTTTTAGCGCGCTCAGGGTTACCATAGCTAGAAAAATGGCGCGCTATTTAATTTATTTTTTATCTGTACAATTATTTAATCATGAAATTATTGTATCCAAGCCAATATTACAAGTAACAATTTTATAGGTAAAATTTTCTTTTGAAGAAAACATTTTAAGGACTCCCTTAATTAGCGAACTTTGTACGTACTTTATACGGTTTATTTTCCTAACAATTACGACTTTTTTTTTTACCATTTCCCAATGTTTTTACTTTGACCAGTTTAAACGTTTGTTGAGATTCCCATACATTTGCATAAAATATATCGACGTAAGTACCTCTGTTTTTCTGGAAAGTACCAATAAATTAGAATATATGATGTAAATGAAAGAAGAGAAATGATCAGTGAATAGGAACGGCAATACTAATGAGTTTAAAAATTTGATTAAAAAATGTACGAATTTTGGTAACTTATGGTAACCCTGAATAAACCGCTAACCCGGTAGTGATGTGCCACAAGCTCGCGACGGTCTGAGCGGAGACCGCCCGCGGCTGTTTATAATACGTTCTGAAATCGACCGACAACGTCCAATAGAAATGTGTGTAATTATAATTATCTGTATTGCTTCTGTTATATCGACAGTCCGCGGACCATCGGCTTTCCATTGTTGCGATGTTAATAGCATTCTTGGCGCCCCTCTATTCTACAGATTATTTTGTACCAACTCTACCTCCCTTTTATTGGAGAATCAGTTTATTAGGTGCGTTACTTGCATATCCTTTTGTAGAATACAATGAGGAACAAATGTTTCGCTTAGAATTGAATCAATGATATTCATAACAAATTTTAATCAGTTCAACCTACCTACATTACTATGCTAGATGAATTGTATCACGCCCCCTCCCCCTTCCTAGGAATCGGAATAAATCCTAAAACGATATGATCATCTGGTGCTAGACATTCGATCATGAATATGCTGTATGTTTTCATGTGAATGTTTCATAACATGTTGCCTGTCTTTGATATCAATAACGACACTCCTATAAAGTCTAGTTAGCCTTCACTTGCATCAGAATCGTTTATAAGCTCTCACTTACCTGTGATTAACTACGAAATTAGCATGCAAAATATTTATCACAACCATTCAATGGACAAAGGACTTTAATTCTTGGAGTTAAAGTTTCAATTACTTTAAAGGGCAGTCGGTGATTCTCTCGACTGGTTAGTTCCATCCCCAGTAGCTAGAGGCGCCCCGCGGCGACGTCGATTGCCGGCGAGTGTCGCCCCGCGTAGTCTTGTGCGACTTTACGTGATTAGATTCTCAATATCACTGTTTTTTTTTTTTTTTTATATCATACTAATATTATAAATGCGAAAGTTTAGATGGATGGATGGATGGATGGATGGATGGATGGATGGATGGATGGATGGATGGATGGATGGATGGATGGATGGATGGATGGATGGATGGATGGATGGATGGATGGATGGATGGATGGATGGATGGATGGATGGATGGATGGATGGATGGATGGATGGATGGATGGATGGATGGATGGATGGATGGATGGATGGATGGATGGATGGATGGATGGATGGATGGATGGATGGATGGATGGATGGATGGATGGATGGATGGATGGATGGATGGATGGATGGATGGATGGATGGATGGATGGATGGATGGATGGATGGATGGATGGATGGATGGATGGATGGATGGATGGATGGATGGATGGATGGATGGATGGATGGATGGATGGATGGATGGATGGATGGATGGATGGATGGATGGATGGATGGATGGATGGATGGATGGATGGATGGATGGATGGATGGATGGATGGATGGATGGATGGATGGATGGATGGATGGATGGATGGATGGATGGATGGATGGATGGATGGATGGATGGATGGATGGATGGATGGATGGATGGATGGATGGATGGATGGATGGATGGATGGATGGATGGATGGATGGATGGATGGATGGATGGATGGATGGATGGATGGATGGATGGATGGATGGATGGATGGATGGATGGATGGATGGATGGATGGATGGATGGATGGATGGATGGATGGATGGATGGATGGATGGATGGATGGATGGATGGATGGATGGATGGATGGATGGATGGATGGATGGATGGATGGATGGATGGATGGATGGATGGATGGATGGATGGATGGATGGATGGATGGATGGATGGATGGATGGATGGATGGATGGATGGATGGATGGATGGATGGATGGATGGATGGATGGATGGATGGATGGATGGATGGATGGATGGATGGATGGATGGATGGATGGATGGATGGATGGATGGATGGATGGATGGATGGATGGATGGATGGATGGATGGATGGATGGATGGATGGATGGATGGATGGATGGATGGATGGATGGATGGATGGATGGATGGATGGATGGATGGATGGATGGATGGATGGATGGATGGATGGATGGATGGATGGATGGATGGATGGATGGATGGATGGATGGATGGATGGATGGATGGATGGATGGATGGATGGATGGATGGATGGATGGATGGATGGATGGATGGATGGATGGATGGATGGATGGATGGATGGATGGATGGATGGATGGATGGATGGATGGATGGATGGATGGATGGATGGATGGATGGATGGATGGATGGATGGATGGATGGATGGATGGATGGATGGATGGATGGATGGATGGATGGATGGATGGATGGATGGATGGATGGATGGATGGATGGATGGATGGATGGATGGATGGATGGATGGATGGATGGATGGATGGATGGATGGATGGATGGATGGATGGATGGATGGATGGATGGATGGATGGATGGATGGATGGATGGATGGATGGATGGATGGATGGATGGATGGATGGATGGATGGATGGATGGATGGATGGATGGATGGATGGATGGATGGATGGATGGATGGATGGATGGATGGATGGATGGATGGATGGATGGATGGATGGATGACATAAGACAAACTCCATTAATTAGTAGAAACCCGCGGAAAACTGTACGAGTTCTGTAATAACATTTCTCATTCTTAAAAGTTTTTACATATTTACTGGGTTTATATATTACTAGCTTTCGCCCGCGATTCAATTCTCGTGAAATTAAAAAATGATATAAAACATAGCCTATGTTACTCACAAACAACGTAACTTTTAATGGTGAAAGAATTATTGAAATCGGCACAATAGTTTATGAGTTATTTCATTCAATCAAACAAACAAAGTTTTCCTCTTTATAATATACTAGCTGTTGCGTGCGACTTCTCCCGCGTGGAATTAAACAATATAGCCTATGTTACTCACAGATAAATTACCTTTCTAATGTTGAAAGAATTTTTAAAATCGGCCCAGTAGTTTTTACGTGAATCGAATACATACAAAAATACAAATCTTTCCTCTTTATAATATTAGTTTAGAAGTATGATATAAAGCGCGATTATGTTTTTATCTAATGCAGAAAGTTGATTATTCTAATGTTTTTTGGACCACACCAGATATAAAGCCCTCTACACACGGTCAGTTTTGAAAAGTCGGAACGTTCAGATATCTAACGTGTGTAAGCAATACTGATTACTGAACAGTTCCCAGTATTGTTTATCTGAAAGATACGATGTTCAAATAAAACTGAGCGTGTGTATATTACCTTCATATCACATTTAAATCAAAACACATTTAGATTGATAGTGCGATATGTTAGAAAAACTTTTTTACTTTTTTCAAAGGCGCCTGTATCATTGTTCTTACAAATGAGGTTATAATTCGCGTGAAATTATGCCCCCGCCTTATAGCACCCGCTAATTAAAACTGGAATGACACATCAGTACAATATGCTTTCGACTCACTCCTAGTGGGAGGTGGGACAAAGGAATGTGAGTTGCCTTTTTCTTTAACTGTTAGACTTTTTTTACAGCGATTTTTTAAACGATATCAGACTTTCGTTCGGTTTCTTTCGGCAATCTATTTTTTTCCGATACAAATGGTTCATATTATTATTACATACTAGCTGTTGCCCGCGACACCGTCCGCGTGGAATTAAAAAAAAACAAAAGTGAGCATCCTATGTGTTCTTCCAGACTATCCTCTACATCTGTACCAAATTTCATTGAAATCCGTTCAGCCGTTTAGGCTACAAACACTAACAAACATCCATCCATCTATCCATCCATCTAAACTTTCGCATTTATAATATTAGTATGATTTGACTTAAAAAAAAAATAAAGTTCATAGCATTTTCAACACACCTTTACCTACTTTTTTATTCTAACTAGGGTGTGTAAAAGTTTTGGTACATTCATAATTATGTTTCTAAGTGAAATAAACTCTGTGATATCCCAGGTAAGTTCAAAGCTATAGGAACCTAAAGCTCTAATCAAATATGCTTTGGTAATTGAAAGCTGTGTATGTATGGTGTATGGTTGTATGACTACTGTGACGCAGCTTATCGCCCGAAACGACGCGCCGAGCACAACGAAAGACGACGCTCGAATATGGAATGCGGGACGTGTTTATGCAATACTAAAACATGAATTTCCTTTCGTAAAATATTTAATTATCAATACTATTATGTAGTTTGGTAATATTTTATCGCAAATAATCCATGAATTGAAACTGAATTTTAAAAAAATATATCAGTAATGAAGATTTTTCTAATCCAAATTTCATCGAAGGGACGACAGGTGGACGGTTTAATTTTTATTAGTAGGAATAACAAATTACAACCAACGCAACAATTTAACATCCTAAATATTCAAGAAAGATTACGGGTGCCGCGGTATCTCACTTAATTTTTTCATTGAATTCTCTTAAACTTTTTCCGAGTTGAAAATAGTCCATTACGACATAAAGCTATCCAACTAAAACCACGTTACACCCAAACATCGAAACCTAATTTCCTGTCTCAGATACAGCGGCCTTTCCTCTGTAGGCTTAAAGACAAATACATTCGGCCTGGACCAGTGTCACTGGACCTTCCTTTCGACTCATCGATCATACATTGAATTGAAAATGGCATGGATTCTAATAGACTGATGGATCAATGTAAATTGGGCATATGAGTACGGAACATAGCCGACGTATGAAGGAGAATTGAAATGGTTCATGATTGTAACGTTATCAAATGCTTGTATTGGATATAACGTCAGTATTTGTTCATCGAATGTCTTCAGTTAATATTTTTTTAAATTCTGTGAAGGGTGCAAGAGCGGGCGCATACCTTTAATTAAACTATCGCACAACTGTTGTGCGATTGTCGATTGTTTAACAATTAAACTGTTTAGTTGCAGAGACTAAATAGTTGTACGATTGTTTAGTTTCAGGTGCGCACACGCTCTATCACCACTCTGCAATACGAAATCCCGTATCGTTTTTGTGGAAAAATACAAGTTTCGTCGTTTCTCAATGACGATTTTAATTAACCTTTAATCAAAATACTAAATTGGTAGAAACAAATTACAAAAATTTCACCAAAGAAAATTAGAAACGTTACCTTCGAAGCCATATGAAACCAACTTACCCATACGTAAGTTTACTTACGGAGTATAAATTTTCGAAGAGTTTTTTCGTCAAATAGAAGAGGGAAACCTCTACGTATAATTAACGGTTGGCAATGTTATCGAAACAACCGTCGACTCCTTAATTTGTACCTAAAGGGGGCAACTTTTTCAATACCTACTTAGAAAACTGGAATCCGCCTGACAACATTGAATCCTTAGATCAAGTAACTTGTTAAACTTACCTTACAAACTTGTAACTTTCCTTCCCTCAATTTTCCCCCCTTTTATTTTACGTCCAACTTTTTATTCCAGAATCGAAAGTTCGGAAACATAAAAGCATGGTTTCGCTGCGCAAAGTTTGTTTGGAAAAAAATTAACTCGTTTTTTTGACCGGCTTATAAACTAATGTACCGATGTTGTCAAGGACCCGAAATTTAGTCGATAATTAAATAATACCGTTTTTTGTATGGTTTCTTACCTTCGGGGTCTTTAACAATGTAACAGATGCCTTAGTAATGTAAAAACGGTAAGATTAATTAGTAAAGTTTTGGTTAGTTTTAAAAAGTACTTTGGAAAAAATTTCTTACCTTCAATATAAAACGTGACTGAAAAATAAAATATCATGCTATTTATTTTCTAGTTGAAACCAAAATTAAATTGTCTTCAGACATTTTAAATGCTGCATTATTTAATTAAGCATACAAAGGATATAGAATTAAATCTATTATCTAAGAAACTATTATTAAGAGATGCGCAAAATCTTCCCATAGTCCACAATACAGTACATTGTATAAAAAAAATAGATAAAAAAATCAGCAAACATATCTTAAGGTTTGATTGACAGAAGCGAGAGCGTGCATTGAAGTCACAAATTCATTTCTAAAAGTTCATAGGTCGTAGTGTGGACCCGCCTTTGTTCACCATAAAGGCAGTGTCACACGACTGACGCGTAAACAATAACGTCTTTGATCCGTCCTTCTTGTGTACGACCTTTACAGTGACAGTATCAAAAATAACAATATGTTTAATTAGCATTTCTTCTGTTGCGGTCTTTTTTTTGTTGAAATTTATTTTGTTTACCTTACAGAGAATTTTTGCATAGGTCATATATGAATCAAAACAATATTCATATTTATTTTACCTAAATTATGATATTTGCGTCCGTGTAGACTATGTTCTACATCTGTGGCAAATTTCATCGAGATCAGTTAAACGATTTTGGACATATGTAGTCTCAAACATCTTTCTATACATTCATCATCCATCCAAACTCTCGTATTTATACGAGAGTGTGGTTGATGAATGGATTACTAGTTTTCGCCCGCGACTCCTTCTACGTGGAATGTAAAAAAAAAAAAACGAGAAGCCTATGTGTTCTTCCAGACTATGCTCTAGCCTATGCCAAATTTCACCGAGATCCGTTTAGCCGTTTAGGCTATACACTCTTACATTCATCCATTCATCTAAACTTTCGCATTTATAATATTTATATTACAGTTAGAAGCACATTAAAATATTTGAATAAATTCTAGATTTAAACAAGCAATAAAACATAAGTAAATCAGATTCCGCGATGACCAACGGATGTTATATTCCTGGGAACGCATCGCGTCATAAATATAATCCTTTACATTCTGTGATATTAAATCATTACGCGTCATAAATCTGTTGCAATGGGAGTGACCCACAAATTTGTGTGCACAATGGCCGCACTCAAACTGGCATTAGCGCATGTTCCCGAACTCCTTTGTCACGTAATAAAGTACACCACAACCGAAGCTTTGCATATAAATCTCCTAATTACCGCAATTCAACTGGTGATAATCTCAACTAGCCTAGTCATTACCATACACTACATTATCTATGAACAATTCACTATGATTTAGGGGCAGGAATTTTATTAAAATATATCATAACGTAACGATTGACCGAACGGTTGGAAACATTGGCCTTATAAAAACTATTTCGACTTGGCATGCATTAAAACTGTTTAATAGAAAAAATCACAACTAATTAGTTAGCATTCAAGTGATAACTTTGTATGGAAATAGTGATTCCAATTTTAATATTTATTAAAGGACAATTCAACTATTCTAGCTGTCAACTCGTTCTAACATCTACAAACATAAAAATGTATCTCCTTAATTAATTAATAATTATATCAACAATTCATTGTTTTAACTTCTGTAAAACTTACATGACATTTGACATTTTTTAAATCAAACACTCGAGGCAAAAGCAAACTTATCTTCCGTCATCCCTAGAACGTAAAAAACGCTCGCGACACGCCATAAAATGGATTAAAGCAATTGAAAGTTTCTTAAGCATTGTACTTGGTGTAACAAAGCGCGTTGTCCCCGGTCATTCCTCTATTCACACACGAATTTATTACATTAAATTTAAATTAACATATAACCGAAGCGGGATCGTTGTGCGGAGATTTATAACGTAAACACGGCGTACGTGAGACTGTCTTCCGAGGGAGACAGTGGCTACAGAGGGTCTTAACGAAGTATTGTGTCATTTTCTTCACAAGAACTAGATGAGTCATTGATGTGAACTCTACTGCATTTATTTTCATTAATTCTTTTATTTTTTTTTATTCTACGAATTTTAACATCTTAAGTTACAATACTATTAACATACAGATGGAATAAAATAAGCAAAATTCTACATTAAAATAAAATTGAAGTTTTATTTCAATCTAGCTTTCGCCCCCGAGTCCGTCCGCTTGGAATTAAAAAAAAACAAAAGAAAGTAGTCTATGTTTTCTTCCAGACTATCCATTACATCTATGCCGAATTTCATGGAGATCCGTTCAGCAGTTTAGGCTACAAATTCTTATAAACATCCATCTAAACATTCGCATTTACAATATTACTACGATTAGCATTTTTTTTAGAAAATAAGTTAGCTATGTCGTTTTTCTTCTTAGTATCAGTATATTAAAATCATTGTAATAATATGTAATATAAAATCCTTGGTTCATAAAATGCTACTATGAAAAGATTACAAAAACGTATTGTACATTACCAGCTTGTACTCGACAACTCTCCACTTAACGGGCTCACCCGCTTCCACTTAAATATTCGATCAATTAATCCCGCAATAAGTTAAACAACCCTGAGGGTGATGATTACACTTATCTGAGATTATAACTTCACTTAGATACAGTTCTATGTCTAATAATATATGTAAATCTTATTTTACTAACAACATAATGCGAAAGTTTATATGGATGGATTGTTGTTAGAGTTTATCGCCTAAACGGCTGAATGGATCTCGACAAAAGGCATAGATGTAAATGTAAAACGTCGTCTGGAAGAACACATAGGCTTCTTACTTTTGTTTTTTTAAATACCTCGCGGACGGAGTCGCGGGTGGAAGGAAACTTACAAATAAAGGTCTTACCAAAATATAGATCTCTGGACATAATCAAACATGAATAAATAAATCAAACCAAACGGCGTTTTTGGACATATTTTCTACCAAAGCCAAATGTCATGTTAATAATCCTGGAACTTCTAAAACATAGAACTTAAGGTTCTCAGTAACGTCGCAGTAACATTACAAAGTATTTATATATGTTTTATTTAAGTATTAAGTGAAAAATAGATTTTCACTTTAACATAGTCAAAAAGTTGCTTAATGTACTCACACTGTAGTCACGCATAATTAAGTCAATTGTCACGCTAAAACAACGGATAGTCAAATAATACCTGGTCACGTATTGTGTGGCATTGTGGTGGCATCCGTTGCCAGCAGCGACTACCGTGGCGGTAGTGTGGCATTACCAGACAATGTCATGAATAATGACCCTTTTGAGAAACTGTATTAACTTGTCAAAAATATTGTTGAGAACATTCCTTTTAATTACTTTACATGTGTAGAGAGTTCATAGCATAGAATTTAGACCACTGTTTAACTATTCAGTTATTGGTCAATATTCCTTTATAATGTTGCATTGATTGTACCGTATTTACAGTAATCAATCCATATGGATAGATGGATGTTTGTTAGAGTTTTTGGCCTAAACTGCTGAACGGATCTCGACGATATGTGGCATAGATGTAGAGGATAGTCTGATAGAACACATAGGCTAATCATTTTTTTCCCACGTGGACGGAATTGCGGGTGTAAGCTAGTAAAAACAATTACAATACAAGCAATCCGTAATTGTAATCTGTTATTAGAGAGCTATAGGATGTTTCTAGTCATTTCATTATCAAGTCTTAACAATATTTAAGCCAAATGACAGAATCTTTGACGCTACCACAATACAAAATTACAATTCGTCAGGCGTATCGAAGGAATCTGAATAACAATAACACATAGCGTGTAACACGGCTCACTCAGCAGCACTCTTTTGTTATTACAATGCTCTGGCCAGCCTTTGCCATCTTCGCTTTGTCTCAGCGGCTTTGGAAACACTCTCTGACTTTGAAAATTAATGAGTGCCTCTGTCTATACGTCTCAATTCACTGTACTGTGTGTCGCGTGTTTTATTGTCCAAAGTTGGTCTACTGTTTTACTGTATTAAACATGGAGCAACTAATATTAAGCATATTCTTCTATCTTGTAAGTCAAGATTCGTGTACAATGTATGATTTCGTACTGAATTGGAGATATCTTTTACCTAATGGAACAAATTGAATTTCCGATAATATACATAGATGTATCCACGAAGAAACGAATAAGGTTTTTATGATCTAATTGTCTCTGAACTTTATGTTCTCTGTCGATTAAGGGTAGGCATCGCATCTGCAATTACGGATGTCTATGTGCAGCGGTTACTTCGCCATTTTAGCAGATTCAAGTCTCCGCTTGCTCGTTTGCCATTATTAGCTTATATTCCATATAAAGTCTTGTTGAAACTATTCTATAAGTCAATTTTACTAACTCTACTTTCAGCTAAGTAATCTCTTATGTATGTGTTTCTAGTTTCCAAAACAGTTGCCAAATGTCTAAATGAGCTCTGCCGCGGTTTCAATCAGACCACTGTCGAAAATTCTCCAGCGTCCACGCAATTGCACGACTTTTTTATTTACCGGTGATTAGAGTTCGAAAAAAAAAAAAACAGTTGCCAAATGTCTAAATGAGCTCTGCCGCGGTTTCAATCAGACCACTGTCGAAAATTCTCCAGCGTCCACGCAATTGTACGACTTTTTTACTTACCAGTGATTAGAGTTCGAAAAAAAAAAGTTTGACCGGAAAATTCGATATAAACTCGTGTTCATAAGACAGGAAAATAAAAGAAAAATATAATAAAACGTCCCTACGGTGGGTCTTCAAAATTTGTATAATTTTTACTGTTATTTGGCCATAATTATATGTTTTTTTTCATATCTATACTTATCTATACTAATATTATAAAGAGGAAAGATTTGTATTTTTGTATGTATTGAAATAACTCAAAAACTACTGGGCCGATTTCAAAATTCTTTACACCATTAAAAAGCTAGGTTATCGCTGAGTAACATGGGCTATATTTTTAAATTTCATGTATACGAAATCGCGAGCAACATCTAGTAATTTATACTATAACACACCATCGTATAACATCTGCTCCCTCTCATAGCAACTTCAATTATATGATCGAATCAGTTTGCTCTATAAAACCTAGGTTAATTCAATGGTAAGTAACGCAAACGCGTTTGTTGTGATCACAATGGGACTTGTGTTTCGCTGTCACTCAATGTTACATGTTACAAAAGGGATGCGCTTTAAGTTTGTACAATGGGGTATGGATAGCGAATGTTGAGGTACAGTACCGTGGGTGATTGTGTAAGTACTGTTAGCAAAACAAGACAATTGTAATTCTCAAAAACTTTACGCATCGATATTAAATTAAAGGAATAATTAAATGTGTTGTATTGTAAATTATTTATTCATTTATCAATTACATTTAATCTATAAACAATTTGATCTATGCTACAAAGTTATATAGTAAAAATAATTCAACAAAATTAATCGTACTATATTTTTTTTGCAGACTCTACACTAACGGGCATCCGCAGAGGATTAGTGGATCTACGCAAGAATGACGTCATGAATATAAAATTAAAACCTTACGAGACACTAACACGGCACGACAGCGCCAATTGTTGGGAACGTATTAACTGATGCACAGACCAATGAAGAATAGAGAGGACAAAAATATTTTATCGACCAAAATACATCCGTTTCACTATAAATTACTGTTAGACGCATAGCCCAGTAGTAATAAATTTATACTAATTTATACAGAAATCTTACCGTATATTAACATTACAAAAGTCACAATAAATGCTATTTATGTTACAATTAAATAAAATAAATTGTAGGAAACATTTCGCACGTCCACGTGCGTGTTAAGGCGGTATCACACGGCACGCCGCGGGCCATCACGTAAGATGCCAGTAAATTGCCACCGCATCTTAGAGGACACCTGCTGAGAAAAACTCGTCTCAGATGATAAAAAACTACTTAACATCAACGTTGTTGAAGAAAGAAGAGACTTTCTATATCATTTGAGGAATGGAGAATAAAATTTTACCAATACCCGTTTTCACTTACACAAAGTAATAAAAAAATTAAACAAGAGCGAAAAGAAAAGATCAATTTCTTATTAAAAAGTTTTTACACAAAGTTAAATACTATATACGTAATTACTATTAAGGATAAGGGCCTGTCCCACCAAATTGCAAATTGTCTGTTATTAATCTAACGTGAAAAATATGTGATGGAAATATGGGATTTTATTCCCTTATCTGACAGTGACGTCATTTTTATGCTATCTGAGCCTCTATCAGCCAGTGGTGGGACAGGCCCTTAGACGCCTAACTAAAGCTCCTAAAACTAGTGTGTTTTAGGAAAACTTTATCTATTTATATTTAGTGTTTAATTATTTATTAAAGATATACTAAATAATTTGAAATTGTAACATCTTTACATATGTTTACAAACATAACTAGATTTTAGATGTTAAAGTCCTTTATAAGTAACTACTTCCATTTAACCTATCAACGCTTCCTTAAATCTAGTCAACAGAAGGGAGGGGAAAGTTAAAAGTATATTAAAATTAATAAAAAGGCGTTTCAAGTAATAATTTATCCAATATATCAGGTTAATGAGGTACCTTAAGCGTTGAAATAACTTAAACGATAATTATAAACAAAAGTTTCCAGACGTCTGTCTTACAAAAAGTCGTAATATTTTAGTAACAATTAAGTAACTAATTAATGGACTTAAACTACACTGAAACCCCACTCAGCAACAATGGACGTAAAAAAATGCAATCCCGCGCCTTGTCAAAATAAATCCAACTAAAACACTAACTTTGTACCTTTGTGACTCTGTTTTTAATATCCGAATGTCTTAAGATTTTCTGCATTGGAAAATATATCATAAGACAATAAGCGTTAAATTCCTTTTACTTTAAAATTACAAAGTTTCAGTTGCCACGAAAACTTTGATAGAAATGTTGTTACTACTTAAAAATAGCATATAAATTACAAGTGAAAAAAAACACTATGGCAACCAGAGATAAAAGAAGTAAATACGAAAAGTTGTCTAAACTTTAATAACATAACTATTATTAAAAGAACTATGAAAGTTTATCTTTAATCACTAATTAATAAAACAACATGTTCTTTTTCCTCTTCAGGAAGACAGTTCGCCGTTTTGTTAGTTTTTGTGTTAAAGAACTCATGAATTCCATCTTAATCAGAAAAGAAGACAGGTCATCCTTGTGATTGTATGTAATCTGTTTGAATAGTAGAAGGAAGAAAACGAGCAGCGGATCACGTAATGTTGTTTGATCTAACGCCAAAATTTGTGAATATGTGAAAATATTTTGTTTTATCTCGTCTTTTCTAACCAAATCTTTATGCGAGGCCTATTACAACATGTCTCTATTATAGTCGGTTGTTTAACAATACTGCATGAGATGTAAGATCCTCTAAATCACGCAAACGCCCATCGAAACGCATCTTTGTTTTCCACAACAGCGAAGGATCTTATTGCTTTGCGGTCGGGATGCGTTCGAAATCATCTGGAAATGCAAATGATGATGCACTTCAAATTGACAATGTTACACAAATTTATAACCTATTCCAAGGTAATAAAGCCGTTGGTAACTTTGCATAAGTGTAAAAATATGTTGGTGAAAGTATATCGAAATCAGACGAATGAAGTCATACGTCAAACGCGTCGAGCGGTTAGGCCGAACGAGTGGGGCTTTGAGGCAAATTTTACGAGACAATATTTCAATATACTTACGAGGTGCCGTCCGCCTGTCCATTTGTTTCGACAGCACAAAAGGTGCACGTTTCTACGTTGTTTTGTTAGCCTTTTGCTTCGATCCTAATTGCTATTTTTGTATAGGTATGGAAATAAAATCATCATCCACATCTTACTGTTAGAAGTAAAAAGTTTACGTCTAAATTTAAACTCACTTATGCCAGATGTCTGAACGTATCCTATATACACTAAGTAATATTTAAAAGATCTTCAGAAACCGAGCATTAATCACTTATATTGCTAATTTAAATTTACGCATGATCTGAGGGAGAAATGACGATTTGAGAGTATTTAAAGAGCTTCAAAGATAAGAAAACAAAAATCAAACTGGCCACACAATAGTACTTAAGTACTCTAGACAATTATTTGCTTAATTGAATAAATTTCGATGCACCGGGATGTAGAGATTTCATAGTGTTGAAGAGTCTAAAAGCTAAAGGACAAAGCGTTGTCGGGTTAGCGCGGCCCTAGTCGGCCGGAGCGTGTCGGCTTCGATCACTTTCATTATTTATCTGCCATTGTCCGGACAACATAAACACGACGCTTTACGACCAGACCTCGGTTCCCTACAACTGCTTAGTGAGTAAATGTTGCCGATTTTGTTGTTTTTTCTCTACTCGTAGTACAGATTGGAATTAACTACAAATTAGTCGTTACTAAAGAATTCACAGTGATACGTTTTACAAAGGTGTTTGATTTATTTCGCAAATAGCTTTCGCCCGCGACTCTGTCCGCGTGGAATATAAAAAAACGAAAGTGAGAAGCCTATGTGTTCTTCCAGACTATCCTCTACATCTATACCAAATTTCATCGAGATCCCTTCAGCCGTTTAGGCTAACAAACACTAACAAACATCCATCCATCTAAACTTTCGCATTTATAATATTAGTAAAATAATATGATTAGTATGAAGTATGATTAGTATGACTGTTAATATATTTCAAAGATTGAAAAAATCGTTCAATCTTACTTCCAGTTTCATACATTATTTTTTACCTTCTAAATAACATTTGGATTCAGAGCTTTTTTTAGAGCTGTACAAACCTACATGAATTTATTTAATCAAATATGATGATATAAAATAAGGTATTTGGTGTTATTACCTCATAGCACTTGTCCATAGAAGACGTGTCAAAGCAGCACTGATATACAAACTGGTTGCGCAAACACTTCGTGGCGTTAGTGTTGAAGAAATCAAATTTAATACAATTTACGGCCAATATAGACTGTATCTATTTTGTTATACGAGTATGTACTCGTATTTATATAAAAAAATATGTTGTAACATTTTGCTTTTTATTTACAGCATTTTGAGATAAGTATTATTCAAAGCTGGCCAAATATTTAGTAGTCTGAAAATTGTAATATGGCAGAAATGATAATGGCCAGGCCGCATTGGTAAGCTTTTAATGTACTAAAAATCCCTGTAATAGAATCTTTTCTTTTCCGGGGAGAGAGCTTAAGAAACATAGCCTTCTTCTGGGAGAAATGAGTTTTGTGTGGTTTTGGCGAGTAAAAACCCACAAGCTTTTTGCAAATTCTTAAGAGGAAAGGATGGGAAGGAAAAGTGGATTTGACGGTGGAGGAGACGCATAGGAAGATGAAATGTCCTCTTTATGTGCGTCTCCTTCTCCGTCAATTAAGGGTAGGCAAAGCAGCTGCAATTGCTGATGTTTATAGGCAGCGGTCGCTTTCCATTTCGGTGGATTCAGATAGCCGCGTGCTCGTTTGCCACCTTTTTATTATAAAAAAAAATTATTATGTTCTACTTTATAAGTTTGTACTGGTCTTTGCGCGGGGAAGGGGGGAGGAGTTGCGGGGTAGTGGCGGGCAAACAGCCCCACGTGGGTGTAAAGTGGTGCCACTACACACCCTGGTTTGTTTAAGTAATGGACTATGCCAGGAACATTGCCGCACAGCACACGAGTGCGGTAGAGAAGAAATTCTTCTGTATAGTTCATTTTTTTAGGTTTATCTTTGTAGTGCATTAGCCAGAATATCTAATTTTTAATTGAAAGTTTTTATACGATTTGAATTTATGATATACTATCCCAGTTTTTATCACATTACATACAAAAAAGTGTGGAGGAGGAATAATAAATATAGATAACACTTAAGTAGTACTAAAATAGAGCCTTTAGTCCTTATGTTTACTATACTTAATACCGTGGATATCTTAAAGTAAAAATAATATGTACTACAAAAAATTTAGTTCAACCGACTCCACAGCTTTCGTTTCCAACACCGGCGCGTACTACAGAAGTCTCTTTTATTTTCATAAACTGCCCACAATATCCTTCTGAGAAGCGTCACACATCCACTAAGTGGAGCTATGATCATTATTTGACCAAATTAACACTTTTAACCAGAGTCCTCTCTAAAATTCCCTGTATTTCGCTCGAAAGGAAGGCCCTGGTATTGCTGCGGTGTTTGTTTTGTACGTTTTCATTGACATTTGTAATGGACACAATAATATCTTTGTTTTTACTATTCAGTTTGAATTGAAGCATTTTCTGAAGAATATCTGTGGAGGTAAGGATACTATTGAAAGTTAAAACCTGCTATGGGTTTTCAGTGTATATAAAATTATATAAATTAGCATATTGATAGACTTGTTATTTTACCAAACTTTTCTTAAAATATCAAAATAGATTAAAAAGAATAATGGCTCTTTTTTGACCATTAGAGACACCACGACTCTGAAATGTACGGTTGCTCGCACATCAAACAAATATAGCACTTTGATAAGGCCTTCTTGACTCGTACATCCTCGGTTGGTTGGACAAACCATCAGAACATAATATTCCAATCTTCATTTCGGCCACATTTAAGACAGTCACATAAGAAGGCAAAACCACAGACCTAATAAAACTCATCCAACAAAATCTCACAGCGAACAAATAAGGTTTATTTGTTGCTTGAGTGTCTACATGTTGGCTACGTCAAATAAGAAGCTAACCCTTTGGCAGCCGATCTAATTTTTCTCTTTATCCCTCTAATTATCGTCTGGTAGAAACAAGCTGGGCCAGCGTCAGTGTTTGCCGAACAATACCAAACGTTGGCGCTAATTGGACGAATAAATATTGAATTTGGTCCGAATTGTGTGTAAGATTGGAAGCTTTTGTTTTCTTGGAAGTCTAAGTGATAATCATGGATTTGTAAGTTTTGAATTTTTAAGCTGTAGATGAGTTGTGAGATTAAGTATTAGCTTGTTTGTTGCATTTAAAGTATTGTAGAGCAGCTGTAGCTAAGGCTTTTTTTATCATTTTATTATTGCTGCAGTGTTCAATTTGTTAGACACTAAAGTACGTATTAAGACAAAGAGTATAAACAGATGTGTCTTCAAACAATGTAAGTAGAACAGCTCCAGCACAGGCATAAGATTAACGAGCAAAGATTAAAGATACAAATCGACAACAGACGCGACGCTCCGTTCAAACTGAACAACAATAGATGCTTAATTTCGATCGTTATATCTACGCACGTCTCAATGTATTGTCACAATGGATTTGACAAAAATGCGCACAGCACGAACACAAAGACATTGGCAATGAATTTATGATGAAACAATAAAGTGTGACATGAGTTGGCTGAAATCAGATAATTTTGAAACTCTAATGAGTAAATAGATCCTAAAAATTGCATTACAAACCTTGTCACTTTTAAAGACAATTACACACTAGTTATTAGTTATAAAAATTCTGTTACAAACAATCGAATTATACACTTAAAAATTGACGTGTGAAAGCAAAACTAAGAACTGTACAGTTCGACTGTTCAGTTAAAACAGAAAGGATGTAGCTTAAAAGATGAACACTTTTATTTACGTTTAATTACGTAAAGAAGTTTTTTCCAAGATATTGGTATTTACATGGCTTTTGTTGCACTTAATTGCAGAAAGATGATTATAAATATGATTTCCAAAAATGTATTGTAGGAACTAAAATTACGAGTATTATAAAGGACTGTTACGTCACTATCTATTAGCGAACTGTGTGAGACAGTTTAAGAAATAAACCATAGGGTATTCGGTCCTTTTCACATAGAAGAAGGATTAACCAAAAGTAGAAATAACGAAACGTCATTTGTCCGGGGCTTGTCAATCAAGAAAGCTAATAATAAGTGACGTGCCGCCGTCAAAAGCTGCCCAAATCGCATCGGGGCCGATGACCCGTACTAACGATGCAGACCAAAATCCCCAGCTATTTGCTTTGTCCATCCTGTCCGTCGCAAAGCGTTAGACTCAGTTTTAACCCTTTTCTTTACAAAGAAAAATGTTTTCTTAGTCAATACAATGTAGTAAAATAAACTATCATATAATATCAATAATGTATTCAAGTAAGCGCGGACACATGTATTTTAAATACGTATTATTCGGAACCAGTTAATAAATTCGTGTTAGGGAAGGGGTGGGCACTTGTATTGTTGTTGTGTTCCCGCTCGGGCCGGGATGTAGGTTCGAATTCCCATGCTCCTGTGTTTGCGTAAACAATGTATCGATTTGTACGCTCGGTGAAATAATTCGATATTAAAACGTTATGACATGTATGGACACGTAGGTGACGGGTGCGCGGTGATACCATCTATCTATACATATAATAAAATTGGAGTATATCTGTTTGTAATATTAAAAGAAAAATTCCAGATTTCGGGAAGATGATGTATTTGTGTTGCTAATAACGAAAATCGCATTTAAAAATATTTTATCTGTCTGTCTGTCTGTCCGCAAGCCGCGTTTGTTCCGACTAATCGCCGAAACGGCTGGGCTGATTTCTACCGGACTTTCACTGAAGGGTAGCTGACAAAGACGGGCATATCATAGGCTTCTTTTTTATCTTACTTACTTACTGTTTTATCTTTTTTATTGTGTGAACGAAGTAGCGGGCAACAGGTAGTATTAAATACATTTAAAACACTTGCAGAATTTATATTTATTTCCATAATAAACTTTTCTTATATAGGTATGTATATTGTGTGTTTTGCTCAAGATAAAGCTCGGACTATCCTACAAGGCATAAAAGTAGTCATGATGTTAATGGCGTACCTTTATTAAACCAAACGTATCGGTCCACAAACACGCCAATAACTTGTCCCATTAAACTCTATAATACGCGCCTTCAATCAACTTTTACGAGCAATCTCTCATAAAAATATTTTATCTGTCTGTCTGTCTGTCTGTCTGTCTGTCTGTCTGTCTGTCTGTCTGTCTGTCTGTCTGTCTGTCTGTCTGTCTGTCTGTCTGTCTGTCTGTCTGTCTGTCTGTCTGTCTGTCTGTCTGTCTGTCTGTCTGTCTGTCCACAAGCTGCGTTTGTTCCGGCTAATCGCCGAAACGGCTGGGCTGATTTCTACCGGACTTTCACTGAAGGGTAGCTGACAAAGACGGGCATATCATAGGCTTCTTTTTTATCTTACTTACTTACTGTTTTATCTTTTTTATTGTGTGAACGAAGTAGCGGGCAACAGGTAGTATTAAATACATTTAAAACACTTGCATAATTTATAATTTATTATATTTCCACTTTTCTTATATAGGTATGTATATTGTGTGTTTTGCTCAAGATAAAGCTCGCACTATCCTACAAGGCATAAAAGTATAGTCATGATGTTAATGGCGTACCTTTATTAAACCAAACGTATCGGTCCACAAACACGCCAATAACTTGTCCCATTAAACTCTATAATACGCGCCTTCAATCAACTTTTACGAGCAATCTCTCATAAAAATATTTAAAAAAAAAAAAATCAGATATGCGTTTAATTTAATATTGTATTGTCATCTATACTAATATAATAAAGCGTAAACACATACTACTTCGTGGCGTAGGATGTTAGCAAACACAGCATATTTTTGAATAAGTCTTTCTTTAATAAAAAGCACTACACTTACGACACGCTTTAGGCTATATATTTTCACGCTATTAGGCGATAAATAAATTTGGTAAAAGACATCATGTGGGAAAGGGATCATAAACTACAAGCTAACATTAAGGAAGCAAGGTTATTATGGTAACGGTAATTTTGAGATTTTAACAAATGTAAACAATAAAATATAGTTTTTATAATTTAATGCAGTCAAAACCGCACGGGAACAGCTAGTTTAAAATACAGCTGGAGTATTTTATTGATAAAATTGATAGATACAAAGAAACACATTTTATGATTCCATTCAAGTCAAAGCGTTTTATCTGGATCACGATACGACAAAGTTCTAGTGGACCTCATTACTTCTCGTAAACTGATGGAATGATCTCTCCAGATGGTACCTTGTCATTGTCAACCTGCAGCAGTGGTTACTATCTCAGTTCAATAGATATCACTAATGATGCTGTTTTTCAATCTGATATACAGTTTGTCTTATTTTGTACTGATACAATGCATGAGAAAAATACTAGTATATTAAAGCCTAACAATGGTGGGTTAGTTCTTGAACATTATTAAAAACATAACAATTTATTGATGAGTTAGTATAAAGAAAATTACTTTAGAATTTTTCGACAAGTTATTTATGATTTGATTTGACATAAAACCAATTCTGATCTTAGTTGTTTTAAAATGAGACAGAGAAAAATGTATGTTTCAACAGTGAATGGTCCTAGATTTATTAAGCCGTTTTTTTATCACGAGGTTTACATATCTATATCTATACTAATATTATAAAGAGGAAAGATTTGTATTTTTGTATGTATTGAAATAACTCAAAAACTACTGGGCAGATTTTAAAAATTCTTTCATCGTTAGAAAGGTGTGAGTAACATAGGCTATGTTTTTATTATTTTTTAATTTCACGCGGGCGAAGTCACGAGCAATAGCTAGTTGTTTATATATTTATTACATTAGTACATACAGACGTAATAATATGACATTGATGAATTGTTTGATTAAATATTTCGAACATTACGACCACAAAAATGTTGTTTTTCAACTTATATAATAGCACACGACCAGAGATTGACAGAAGCCATGCTAATTGGCATTGTCAGAATGTTTGCAGACAGACAACCCTGCCACGGCATATCAATTGAAAATAAAGCAGAATAGATAATGCTAAATGTTTTCAACTGATGAATATATTACTTAAAAGCGATTTGAAATTGTTAAATCAAAATGATACCAACTTTAACATCTTTCTGGGACTTTACTGAACACTCAGGATGCCTCTTACGTTTTTATATTAGTAAGTTTTCCTTGAATATTTCTTAACAGTTGTATTTTTAAATTGGTAGCGTTTTACAATATTTAAACGGCTTAACTTGTGTACATAACGTGATCAAAGGCCGCTAAAAACGCTCGCAAAACAAACCTCTAACAAGTTTGGACGACTGAGGATTGTTACAAATGAATTGGACAATCGCATTGAAGGTAGGAGGATGTTTTAACATTACATTACAGAGATTGACGTTCAGTTAACAAATACGTCATTTCCAAAACACATTTAATAGGTTAAGATTGCTTGGAAATTAGAGAGATTTTAAAATAAAACATTGTTAAAACGTTCCACATGGACAGAAGAGAGCATTGGCGTCGCCAAAGGAGACTGCTGCCTGCGTAGAGACGCTAAAAATGTAACATAAATATGAAAGTTACTAGAAATTTGACTATTTTGAAGGTAGCTGGCCTCTACTAGACCTAAGTCAGATCATTGACTGGCGACACATCTGGAAGAAAGGATATATGTACATAAAAGTGATTTTTCTCTTCCCTGTACATCCTCTCCCCTGTCATTTTTGTAGGGGAACTCCCCCATTTCTTAGACTCTACCACTGTCGATTGACTGTTAAAATGTGATTCTGCCACCCCCACAAACTCTTATAAATCTAAATATATATCTCTAACATAATTATCTGTATGATAATGTTTGAGTAACAACCAATCAAGATAATGTATTCAAATTGTATGTAAACGAAACGGTCAATCAATTTCAATCTATTCAACAAAGTCTAACGCAACGAAGCTATAAAGAGCCTTTTACTGAATTTGCGCGACGCAATATCACTCAAATAGCTCTCAATATATTCAAAGCGCGATACTTAGACAATCAATCTTGAACAGGACCCTTTTGCATAAGGGTGTGTTCACACTAACTGGTAGTGTTAGATGTAACAACTTTTACAAATTCTCTGATATAAGTACAGTTAATTCCCAATGCGATTTAGGTAAATGGGAAACTTTACCTGACATAATTTTTTTCAACGTAAACTTATGCTGTGTTACTCTAAAAGACACGAAAACATATTAATTTGAAAACAACTTTTTTACATAAAGTACAATTTCTTTTCTTTACATTCTTTTACATTAAATGTAAAAATTTAATTTTGATATTTGAATCAAATTCATGTGTACAAATCTGGTCAACGCTATTCTCTATGTGAACGGTCCACGTTGCGTTATTTTAGGGTTAAACGAGCAAGTCACGTGTCCAGCCCCTCAGGAATACTGCGGAACCGTTTAATGCATAGTTGGAGACTGTTCGGACCCTTCGCATCGATTACGATCTGCGAGATTCTCTTCAGATAGCGACGATTGTTCGCTGATGAAGGGACCAAGGTACTAGGAGAACAGAAAATGATAGTGCCCACTGTTTGGTAATATCGCATACAATAACTACTTGTAGATAAGCATAGATTCAATTGTGATCATCACTTTAACTTTAGTTGGTTAACCATTGTGTTGGCCACTTTATAAGTCTGCATTTTCATGTATATTTTAAGGTAGAAGCCAAGATGATAAAAGAAACAAAAACAAACGAGCGATTACTTTTTGATGGAGGTCTAATTTTTATGGTTAAGAATAAAAGAAGGGAATTGACGGAAGCAAGACCAAAGTGGAAGATAACCTGGTCCGTCCTCATATAGATTTTAAGGATAGGGAGATGATGATGATGATACAATTTTGTAAGTTTTGAAAAGGGTATTTGTCACAATTATGTCGTTTCTCATGACATACTTTATATTGGAGTAAGAATAACGACTACAAGGAAATGGTGCCTGGAAATGTTGCTTATAGTGTATGTATCAAGGATAACCAGAGACAGGGTTTTAACGTTTTTAAAACTGAAGTACGTATTCATACCCTGTATCGGTTTCAGCTAACGTGACCACTTCACGGCGTAAACAAAAAAATGCCAGATTAACAAAGAGCGGTACGAAATGAACCTTATTACAATGGAACACGTGTGTTCTGAACGAATCCAAACTCGAACGGAACAAAGACCGGTCGAATGAACGGATCCACTTGAAGACCGGAAAGTTCCCGTCAGTTTTCGCGCGCGACCGACTTTGAATGAATACTTTTGATGTGCCGTACCTATATCTTTTTAATAGAATTATAATAACGCAATTTAATAAATATGTGAATGAATGAAGAGCGGCAACAATAGACATAGAGCGGTCTCGTACGCGGATGTATTCAATCATGGCTTTACAGAGGGCGCGTCTGTTTTTATACTTGTTACATTGTTTATTGTGTTAATTTGGAGTAACGAATTAAGATAATAGATTGATGAGAAATCTTTATAAAATTTAACAGAATATTCTCTACTTTATATAAGAACTTAATAACATAAATTTAAATGACTAAAAATGTATTTACCATTAACTTCAGTACATTATACTATTACTAGCTTTCGCCCGCGACTCCGTCCGCGTAGAATTAAAAAAAAAAAACAAAAGTAAGTACCCTATGTGTTTTTCCAGAATATCCTCTACATCTATACCAAATTTCATAGAAATCCGTTCAGCCGTTTAGGCTACAAACTCTAACAAACATCCATCCATCCATCCATCTATCTAAACTTTCGCGTTCATAATATTAGATAAGATAAGATAAGATAAGCCTTTATTCTCTGACATTTTTTTTTTTTTTTTACATAGATTTAACTCTTATATATGGTATACATAAAAATAAAAAGCATTAAAATTAAAAAAAAAAAAAAAAACAATATGTATATAAGTTATTTTCAGCATCCAGTTGCTTTGTCAGGTTGTCCTTCGACATAGGCCTCCCCTAGATTCTTCCATAATTCCCTGTCCCTAGCTAGTCTTCTCCATCCCTTCGGTAAGTCATCATCCCATCTCTTTATTTGACGTCCTCTCTGTCTTTTCCCATCCCTCGGGTACCATTCCATTACTTCTCTAGTCCATTTGTCCTTATCAGTCCTCATTATATGTCCAGTCCACGTCCATTTTAGTTTTTTGATTTTTTTAGAAACGTCGTTTACTTTCGTTTTCTCTCGTATTCTTGAGTTAGTCCATCGATCTCGTAATTTAATGTTAAGCATGCTTCTCTCCATGTGACGTTGGCAATGTGACAGTTTTTGGTTATTTTTGTGCGTAGCAGGCCACGTTTGACATCCGTAAGTTAAGCATGGAAGAATACATGTTGTTGTAGAGCTTAGCTTTGACCGACATAGGCATTGTTTGGCTTTTTACTATCTCTTTCAACGACCAGTAGCGCTTCCAAGCGTTGCTTATCCGCCTGTCTATCTCTTTCGAATACTGGTCTTTGGTGGATATTATTTGACCCAGATAATATATTCATCAACGTATTCTATGACTTCCTGATTTAATTCAATGTTTTCCTTTGTTGCATTTGTCATTAGTTTGGTCTTATTTGGGTTCATCGATAAGCCTGCTTTTCTGCTTTCTTGGTCCAGTTGCTGTAGCATAATTTTGAGCACCTCCGGAGTCTTAGCGAATAGCACAATGTCATCAGCAAATCTGAGATGGTTTAGGTGTGTTCCATTTACATTTATTCCGAATTTCTCCCAATCCATGTTTCTAAAAATGTTTTCGAGCACTGCTGTGAAGATTTTAGGAGAGAGTGGATCCCCTTGTTTGACGCCCTTTTCTATGCTAAACTCTTCTCCTGTTTTTTCGAGCTGTATTTTTGCTGTTGAGTGTTTGTATATTTTCTTTAAAAGATTTATGTATTTTTCTTCTATGCCTTGAGTTTGTAACGTTTGCCAAATGTAATTATGACTTAGGGAGTCAAACGCCTTGCTATAATCGACAAATGCCAAGTAGTAACTTTGATTATACTCATTACACTTCTCTATAATTTGTTTCACAACTTGAATGTGATCGATGGTCGAGTAATCTGAGCGAAAACCTGCTTGTTCCCTTGGTTGGTTATCTTCTAATTTTTTAGCTATTCTTCCCAAAATTACTTTTGAAAACACTTTATACAAGTTGGACATTAGCGATATAGGTCTATAATTGTTAATGTCTCTTTTATCGCCTTTTTTATACAGCAGAGTTATGGTAGATTTTGTCCACTGAGTTGGGATTTGTTCGTTGGCAAGTATTTCATTGAATAGGTCGGTTAGGGGTGTGATAATTGAAGTTATTGTGTCTTTTAGTAGTTCATTTGAAATTTTGTCGTCTCCTGATGCTTTTCCGCTTTTTTGAGTGCGAATTGCTCTGAGAACTTCTGCTTCTAGTATGTGTGGTATCTCTTCTTCAAATACCTCCTTCTTCTTTTCTTCCGTGTTCATTGATTTATCCGTTTCCGTGTATAACTGTTTGTAGAACTCTGTCGCTGTTTTTGCAATTGATGACCTTCTTACGGTTAGTCTGCTTTTATAGTTTTTAGGTTTAGTTTTGACTTTAGGTATCCATAATGTATACTCTTTTAGTTGCTTAAGTCCTTTTTTTGTCCCTCCTGTTTTTTCTATTTGTTCTGTTAGTACTTAATTCTTTCTTCTTTTCTATGTCTTCTTATTGATGTTTGAATCTTTTTACTAATATTTGCTATGTCTTTACGGTTCTCTTTTCGATTGTCTAACATTTTTATTTCTCTCTTCCATTAGTTTTATCGTTTCATTTCCTAATTTGTTGTTTTTATCCTTTTTCGTGCGTAGTTTATTTACAGCTATCAAAGATTTTTCAAGAGAGTCATATTTACTTTGTACCGTTTGATGTATTTCTAAGTTCATTAAGGATTTTTTTAATTCGTTCAGGGCATTATGTGGTATGGGCTGTAAGGTGACATTTTTATTTGGCATGATATGTTTTCTCGAACTCTTATTGTCCACAATCATGGCGCCTCTCACCATCCTATGATCTGTATTGAAATTCAATTTATTTATTACGCTCACATCGCAAAATATTCCTTTCTCTCTTGCCAAAATAAAGTCTATTTCGTTTCTGTCTCTGCCGTTTGGGGATATCCACGTCCATTTTCTTGACTTTCCTTTCTTGAAAAAGCTGTTCATAATTTTTAAGTTTAGTGTATAAGAAAAGTCTATCAACCGCTGTCCATTGTCATTTCTTCCACCTCTGCTGTGTACACCGAGAACGAATTCGTTTTCATTTGATTTTATGCCCACCTTTGCATTGAAGTCGCCAACGACAACTAAATTTTTGCTCATTCTTTGTGCTACTTCAGTCAGTTTGTTGTAAAACTTGTCCTTTTCTATCTTGGTATCTTGTTCGCTTGGTGCATAGGCTTGAATAATTGTTAAAGGTGGTTTTGATGGGCTCAGTTTCATATTAAGAGCTATAATTCTGTCGGATATCCCTTCGAAACTAACTATTTTATCTTTTAGGTATTTTTTTACAATGAACCCTACTCCATACCTTCCTTGCTTTTCTCCTTTGTAGTAAAATATAAAGTCAGTATATTCTCTTATTTCTTCTCCAGATCTTCTAACCTCCGAAAGTCCAATAACATCCCATTTTAGATCTTTTAAGGCGAGTTCTAGTTCTAATAATCTATGGTCTTCCATTAGTGTTCGTACATTTAAAGTTGCAAGGTATATTACATTTTTTCTCTTTGTGCTTTTTCCTACGAGTGTATTTGAGTTTTTGTTTTTAGGGGGTGGTGGTCTGTCAACCCCACGGGACCAGCCGGGTTGGGTTGTTCCGCTTCTGGATGCTGATGTGTAGTTGCTATTTGCTTTGGTTAGATTTTGTTAATTGTAAGGAGCTAGATCTTGGTCTCATCATGTCGAACGCATTTTTTCTGTTTTCTTTTATTGATGAGGTGTTGCTTACTGGTTTCTTTGCGTAATTTTGATTTTCGGGTGATGACGACTGATCTCTCTTTCTTTTCTCTGTGTTTAAATTACCTTCTTTGACTATAATCTTATCGTATTTTATGTAAGCAAAATTACCTTTAGCCCGCTCCTCTTTAACCTTTGCTTGTAATTCTCTTCGCTTTTCTAGTATTTCCTTCGGAAAATCTTCGGTAACGTATATCTGTTTTAAATTCCTTTTTTTCTTTAATATCTCAATTCTCTTCCAGATGTTTGAGAAAGCAACAAGGACGGGTCGTATTTTATTTTCCTTCACTGCGCCAATGCGATGAATCTTCGATACATCTTTCGATTCCAAAATAATATCTAGATCTGTTTTTATCGTCTTCTGTACTATTCCCACAAGTCCAAAGTAGTTTTCTCTTCCTCATCTATCCCGAAAATAATAATATTATTTTTCTTCTTTTCTTTCTCTAACTGTTCTATTTTTCTTTCTAATACTTCGATTTTACTCTTCATGATTTTATTTTCTTCAATTAAGGGTTCTAACCGTTTATCCATTTTTTCAAATATTGTTTTTGTTTGTTTTTCCATCTCGATTTTCATTTGATCGAAAAGTATTTGGAATTGTCCCTCCATTTCGGGAGTTTTTCGCAGGCAGGCAACCCTATGTGACTTTGGTTCGATGACGTTTGACGTTTGACGTTTGACGTTTGACGTTTGACGTTTGACGTTTGACGTTTGACGTTTGACGTTTGACGTTTGACGTTTGACGTTTGACGTTTGACGTTTGACGTTTGACGTTTGACGTTTGACGTTTGACGTTTGACGTTTGACGTTTGACGTTTGACGTTTGACGTTTGACGTTTGACGTTTGACGTTTGACGTTTGACGTTTGACGTTTGACGTTTGACGTTTGACGTTTGACGTTTGACGTTTGACGTTTGACGTTTGACGTTTGACGTTTGACGTTTGACGTTTGACGTTTGACGTTTGACGTTTGACGTTTGACGTTTGACGTTTGACGTTTGACGTTTGACGTTTGACGTTTGACGTTTGACGTTTGACGTTTGACGTTTGACGTTTGACGTTTGACGTTTGACGTTTGACGTTTGACGTTTGACGTTTGACGTTTGACGTTTGACGTTTGACGTTTGACGTTTGACGTTTGACGTTTGACGTTTGACGTTTGACGTTTGACGTTTGACGTTTGACGTTTGACGTTTGACGTTTGACGTTTGACGTTTGACGTTTGACGTTTGACGTTTGACGTTTGACGTTTGACGTTTGACGTTTGACGTTTGACGTTTGACGTTTGACGTTTGACGTTTGACGTTTGACGTTTGACGTTTGACGTTTGACGTTTGACGTTTGACGTTTGACGTTTGACGTTTGACGTTTGACGTTTGACGTTTGACGTTTGACGTTTGACGTTTGACGTTTGACGTTTGACGTTTGACGTTTGACGTTTGACGTTTGACGTTTGACGTTTGACGTTTGACGTTTGACGTTTGACGTTTGACGTTTGACGTTTGACGTTTGACGTTTGACGTTTGACGTTTGACGTTTGACGTTTGACGTTTGACGTTTGACGTTTGACGTTTGACGTTTGACGTTTGACGTTTGACGTTTGACGTTTGACGTTTGACGTTTGACGTTTGACGTTTGACGTTTGACGTTTGACGTTTGACGTTTGACGTTTGACGTTTGACGTTTGACGTTTGACGTTTGACGTTTGACGTTTGACGTTTGACGTTTGACGTTTGACGTTTGACGTTTGACGTTTGACGTTTGACGTTTGACGTTTGACGTTTGACGTTTGACGTTTGACGTTTGACGTTTGACGTTTGACGTTTGACGTTTGACGTTTGACGTTTGACGTTTGACGTTTGACGTTTGACGTTTGACGTTTGACGTTTGACGTTTGACGTTTGACGTTTGACGTTTGACGTTTGACGTTTGACGTTTGACGTTTGACGTTTGACGTTTGACGTTTGACGTTTGACGTTTGACGTTTGACGTTTGACGTTTGACGTTTGACGTTTGACGTTTGACGTTTGACGTTTGACGTTTGACGTTTGACGTTTGACGTTTGACGTTTGACGTTTGACGTTTGACGTTTGACGTTTGACGTTTGACGTTTGACGTTTGACGTTTGACGTTTGACGTTTGACGTTTGACGTTTGACGTTTGACGTTTGACGTTTGACGTTTGACGTTTGACGTTTGACGTTTGACGTTTGACGTTTGACGTTTGACGTTTGACGTTTGACGTTTGACGTTTGACGTTTGACGTTTGACGTTTGACGTTTGACGTTTGACGTTTGACGTTTGACGTTTGACGTTTGACGTTTGACGTTTGACGTTTGACGTTTGACGTTTGACGTTTGACGTTTGACGTTTGACGTTTGACGTTTGACGTTTGACGTTTGACGTTTGACGTTTGACGTTTGACGTTTGACGTTTGACGTTTGACGTTTGACGTTTGACGTTTGACGTTTGACGTTTGACGTTTGACGTTTGACGTTTGACGTTTGACGTTTGACGTTTGACGTTTGACGTTTGACGTTTGACGTTTGACGTTTGACGTTTGACGTTTGACGTTTGACGTTTGACGTTTGACGTTTGACGTTTGACGTTTGACGTTTGACGTTTGACGTTTGACGTTTGACGTTTGACGTTTGACGTTTGACGTTTGACGTTTGACGTTTGACGTTTGACGTTTGACGTTTGACGTTTGACGTTTGACGTTTGACGTTTGACGTTTGACGTTTGACGTTTGACGTTTGACGTTTGACGTTTGACGTTTGACGTTTGACGTTTGACGTTTGACGTTTGACGTTTGACGTTTGACGTTTGACGTTTGACGTTTGACGTTTGACGTTTGACGTTTGACGTTTGACGTTTGACGTTTGACGTTTGACGTTTGACGTTTGACGTTTGACGTTTGACGTTTGACGTTTGACGTTTGACGTTTGACGTTTGACGTTTGACGTTTGACGTTTGACGTTTGACGTTTGACGTTTGACGTTTGACGTTTGACGTTTGACGTTTGACGTTTGACGTTTGACGTTTGACGTTTGACGTTTGACGTTTGACGTTTGACGTTTGACGTTTGACGTTTGACGTTTGACGTTTGACGTTTGACGTTTGACGTTTGACGTTTGACGTTTGACGTTTGACGTTTGACGTTTGACGTTTGACGTTTGACGTTTGACGTTTGACGAATGGGGTTATAATACTGGTGGAAGGAATAATAATATTTTTAAAATGAAATCCGTTGTAATACACTACCACAATCTAATTATAGTATGTTACCATTTAAATTTAACTTAATCTATATCTATATCTATACTAATATAATAAAGCGTAAACACACACTTCTTTGTTGCCTAAGATGTCAGCAATTACAGCATATTTTTGAATAACTCTTTTTTTAATAAAAAGCCCTACACTTACGTCACGCTTTAGGCTATATATTTTCACGCCATTAAACTTAGGGGTAAATATTTTTTGATAAAACCCCTAATGTGGGAAAGAAACCATAAGTTGCTGCCAACATCAAGGAAGCAAGGTTGCCGTGGTTTGACATCATGTCATGACATTTTGACATTTGCAAAATGTAAACAATAAAATGATTTTTTTATAATTTCATGCGGATGAAGTCGCATGGGAACAGCTATAATAAATAAGCCTTAAATGTATTTTTAATGCTCAATGACTTGTTCATTGAGTATACTAAGGCCTAATCATGAAACGACATTTAAATATGATATCTCAAATGTCACAAGACTTACATTCCATTTTGCATTAAAATATTGACGTTGTTGACGATTCGTTTCAAGATTTTACTGTAAGTCCCCTGAGTAAGTAGACCTGCTAAACTTCGATTAACAAAATTTTTCAATTACGTAAGTCTTGCGAATTGGCTAAATTACATAATATCTTCGTCTATATAAAAGCGAATAACTCCAAAGCAAATAAAAACTAAACAATTGTAAGTTTAATTGTTATTCAAATTAATTCCCTCTCAATAAAATAACGGGCGCACTGTTAGAGATCTCTAATCCTCTCCAAACGCAATTTAGCAAATAAACATTACCATTACATATGGACGCCCCCCGCGAATAATCCGGTAATCGTAAAAGTGTAAATGTTCAGGAAAAATAAAAAACCGTTTTTCTTTAATAACTGCTTTAAACAACAAGTATCAGAGACTTTTTATATCGCATATGATAGCTAATTTTTTCAGCTATCTGGTTATTTCAACAAAATTTAAGTAGTTCCAAGGGCTTAGTTTTAGTTTAACTGGATGCATTTTACTATATTAGAGTAGGTGAGGCTCTGGTCCGTAATGTCACTTACGATATTGTTCGTTTAAATTTATATTTTTAAAACAGCGGCAGTAAAATCGTGTTGCGGTGTTAACCGTGTAAGGAGCCACTCGATAATGAATGTAGCTGGAAATCGTTTTATTAATAAAATCCCGAATAAGTCTGTACTATCACTTATATTATACTATTACTTAAATAAGATTTACCCGAATAATATCGTAACAATGTTTATTGTCAAATCATATTGATATTTTTTTACGTAAAGATCTAAAACCATATTGTTCGCTTAAAATAAATTTTAAAGATTTTTTATGGAATATACGCGTAGCTTTTTATATCTTCGTAAATAAAGATGGAAAAAATCTGAAAAAAATTCACATGGTGTATTTTAACTTCTAGATGTCGAAAAACGCATAACATGAAAAACCCCGTAATAGGTCATTACCGGATTATTCGCGGGGGGCGTCGATATGGACGCAGACAGCTCCCCGATGTATGCAAATTTATTGTCAAACAGAGGGTGGCGGACAATGCACGCGTGAAAACTGAACTGAAATTAAATCAAACAGGCGAAGACAATCTGGCAATATTAAGAGTATTAAGAGCTCGCACACCTCTGACTGAAATCGCACAACTGTTTACTCGCGATTTGATTCCTATGATCTTACATGGTGAGCACACTACTCGATTTTTAGTTGTGCAACTAAACAGTTGAATTGGCTGCGAAACTGTTTAGTCAAAGTTGTGCGCCCGCTCTAATTACTACTCTTAAAGACAGGTAGGTTAGGTAGGTACATTAAGGAATAAATCATTGTTTTTACTATATAAGATATTGTGTCTAAATAAGATAGATTAGTTTGATAAATGATGTATATGAAGTATCGAATTCAATTTGTATGAAGGCAAATTCCGTACTTAATAGACAGGTATCGTAGTGACGAAACGAACACGCATAGCGAACAATTTTGAACTATCGATATTCGGTTTAAATAAAATTTATCGAACTTAAATAAAATTATTATTTTCTTATTAACTAATTTAGAGGACAATTCTAGTATTAATTATGGTGTAGAGAATTTAGCGATGACAATAATAATAGCGAAATCCAATTTGATTACGTACGGCAGTAGTAGTAATAAATATTTATTCACTCTCATTATTTGTAATGGTTCTGCAGGTCATTATTAATTTGACTAAATAGTGTTTTTTTTTTTAATTCATAAGTTATAACTATGAATCTATCGATTCCAACTTCCATAAGAATAAAAAACGAAAATCGAAAAGATTCATGCTTGATTTTATACAACCCATCCCTACTAAATTGTCACATGAATTGTCAAACTAATCTAAATTATTTAGACACACTATAAGAGTTAGTTTTGCTGCTTCTTTCGCCAAAGATTTCTGAACTCCTTGTGGATAAACGAGCAGTTTTTCTGTATAAATTCGAAAATTTACAACTTATTTGAATAAATATTAATATTCTATTAAACTATACAATTACTACTTTAATAAAGTGTATTGCGCACTCAGTGCGAATTGAAACTACAATACAAATCATATTTGTTCCAACAACCATCCATACAAACATCCATACAAACTGTACAAGCCATTGTAACCGATATTAAGCTTTAGTAATAAATCAAAAACGTACAAAAACGCCATTGATGTATATATTTCCGCTGGAACAATACGTCCACTCCACATTTACTTTTAAACCGTTGAAAAGAAAAACAAAATTAATGATTGCGTCTAATTCGCAATAAAAATGCCGCATGCGAGCAAATATGAGATGTAGGGGACAATTATAACAAATTAATAACGTACACTACCCTCGAAACTCGAGTGGAGATTTGCATTCAATGGCATTCTCGCTTTTGTTGGTTTTACTAAACATTGCTAAAACAATCACAACCTTATTCCATTCGCATAAAGTATACAATCGCATGTAACACTACACTGTATTTAAAACGTTTATCAACTAAACTAAACCTGAAGGGTCATCTAAAACAATCACGACAATATCAACTCTATTTGTTACGTCTTAAAATTCAAAACGTTTCGTCACAGCTTTAGAAATCACTTGAATATTAAAAGTCTTGGTAATTATTCAGGAATCCATCCATCATTAATCACACCGGAGGGTGGTAGGGAAATGCTGTAAAAATGATTGTTAAAGAGATAAATCGCATAAGACATGGCGGGTGACATTTATTCGCGGGTACACACGTGTGGTTTTATTTAATACAAAAACGCGTATTGTTATTATTAGCGAGATTTATCACTAACATAATCCGGTTACGGAGGGATGATTTTTGAATATTAATTGGGTGTTTATGGTATAGAGTGTGAACGATTGAGAGATAAATAAGGAGAAAGTGTTCGGACAAAAGAAAAGTAAATTTTATCAAAGTTAGAGTAAACTATTCACAGCATTTTCCGACTAAGAAGGCACAAATTTCAATGATTAACAACTACTTTTCTTTGAATAAATAATGCGAGAAAAAAACCTTAATATTGTAAAAATTTAGGGTCTGTTCCACCAAATTGTAAATTGTCTCATAACAATCCAACGTGTAAAATATGTGATAGAAATGTCGGATTTTGTTACCTTATCCGACAGTGACGTCATTTTTTAGCTATCTGAGCATCTATCAGCCAGTGGTGGGACAAGCCCTTATACTTTTGTATGTATTGTAATAACTCAAAAAAGACTGTTCCGTTTTTCACCATTAAAAAGCTATGTTATCAATGAGTAACATAGGCTATGTTTTTTACTACTTTTTTAAATTCTACGCCGACAAACTGGCCAGTAACATCCAGATGTATTCACAATCATCAAGATCTAAATGGAATTTTAAAAGTTTCTTTGATTCTTAATTAATACATTCATTGATAGGTTATCAGCGATATTGAAGTTCAAACAACTTTGTTTCACGAATCTTTTGCCGAACAATGAGTCTGTCAAATAAACCATTAAGCCTCGACAGAGATATATGAAGAGCCTTCACTTATAAAGAATCGGAACGCAATAAAAGTTCAATTAAAACTTACACGATATATCAAGCCACAATACGCTTTGATTTAACAAAGAATAATGGCCACAATTACACTGTCGCGAATGTATTATCGCCGCTGTTCGGTGTAATAAAATCTCGATCGTATATACTCGGGGTAATTATAATAATAAAAACGCTACAAAACTACAACATATTAAACCATAACATTACAAAATGAACTCTAACCTAATTGAATTAAAGTTCATTTTGATTTAATGGTAAAGAATTTCGCACATTGAATTAAAAAATTGTCATTTAATATCGTATCCTTTTCTATTAGGGTTGGTTTTTGATTAACATCTAAGGGTGACCTCTATGAATATATTAATTTGTAGTGCGTAGTATTGTGCTACAGTTTCTATTATTGTCGGTATTAATTGTCCAACTTAGTCTGACAGTTACAAGCCGGGTTAATGGCGCTCAGTGGAAACAGAGGCTATTTACTCCATTGTTGTGTTGTTTTAGGATAGATCGCTCGCGACCCGAATATTTCTGAGTATTAACTTCATCTTCTGAATGACCGAATGAAGTTGTGAGTGAATGAACGATTGTTTGAGATGAACATGTTGTGGGAAATTGAAACTTATGGCGCGATCTTTAGTAAATTTATAGATTTATCTGCGTGGAATTGTTTCTTCCAGCCTTTGCTCTACATCTAAGCTAAATTTCATCGAGATTCATTCAGCCGCTTAGGTGGTAAATTAACAAACATCCATCCTTCCATCTAAACTTTCGTATTTATAATAATTAGTGAGATTAATTGGTTATAATAATATAATTCCAAGAAAAGCAACATTTTTGTCGCCAAACAACAGTAGGCTTTTTGTCAAATATTTGTATAGTTAGTTAGCAAAAGTTATCGCAAGCTGTTTCACATATTACAGATTTTAAATATAAAAACAAATCTTTATACGTTTCAGAAATCAAATACTTTCTTTGACGCTTACGAAATAAAAATCGACGGCATTAAATTCAAAGAGCAAGTCGTCTCGAAATAAGGGTTCGGGGAAAATCACAAAAACATGTATATTCCTTATTTGTATTCCCTCATTGATAAGTCGTTTTATTATTTTCTTTTCGTAACGTGTGGGGGAGTAATCCCTCTGTAGATGAATGTATGGAGATTATTGTCACAACACAATATGTTTGGTAATCTCTAAATTGTTTATCAAGATTTTTACTATAGTTTTTGGTTTTACAAGTATACTTAGAGTGTGGTGTGTACTTACTAGAAGTCAAAATTACATTATTTCAGTCCGAGTTTCAATAAAAATTGCGGGATATGAATGCCTTTAGATTTATGTTACTAGCTTTTGCCCGTACCTCCGTCCGCGTAAAATAAAAAAAAAAACTAAGTAGCCTATGTGTTCTTCCAGACTATCCTTTACATCCATGCCAAATTTCATCGAGATTCGTTCAGCAGTTTAGGCTACAAAGTCTAACAAACATCCATCTAAACTTTAGCATTTATAATATTAGTAAGAGTATCTTGCTCAATACGATAAATAAGGTCATTGACCTATTGACATATTTGCGTAAATTACAAAAAGACACAAAAATATAATGCCTCTAAGGCATTATTGTAGCGTACATTCAAAGCTACAGCTAACTAGCTATTTAAGCAGCTATTCGTCTTTAATTAATCTTGACAACGGCTTTGTGGTGGATTGGAACATCATTTATCAAAACTTGGTGCGGGTGGTTTAAAAACGCACCGACGGACACCGACAACTACGAGTATATACGTCATACGTCATACGTCATACGTCCATACGTCATACGTCATACTCATACGTCATACGTCATACGTCATACGTCATACGTCATACGTCATACGTCCATACGTCATACGTCCATACGTCATACGTCATACTCATACGTCATACGTCATACGTCGTCACAAAACTGAACATAAGTGACAATGCTAAGCACGTATAAGTACAATGAGGGAATCTGTTAGTGCGCGACCTTAAAAGCTACAGTCCTTTAAAATGTTGTACGCATTGAGACGTTAACGAGGAACAATAAATGACAGGACCCAGCCTTGATATGTGTCTGTACAATTATTCAGTCGTTTACCCGACTGACTGTGACTTTCAGTTGAGCTGTACAGTTAAACACGCACAATTTTACAATATTTCGACTGATCAGATTTAAAAAAAGACCCACTTTTGTACAACTCCTTTGAAGAGTCTTAAGAAGTCTGCCGTACTCGGAGTGACTAAGTGGCCATTAAGATTTCCTTAATGCTAAGTATGAGATATCTGCAATAAAGGGATGTTTACATAACTGAAGATTATTTTTGGAATTAATTTCTTCGCGTATTCATATTAAGTGATTAAATAAAGAAGGCTATTGTGGCCCCCATGTCAGGTTTTCTATTTTCCTGGTTAGGGAACTAGTGTTTTTATGTAAAAAGGACATTTACAAATTAAACAAAATATTTTATTCTACATTATAACAGGTTTTTGTATGAAAAATGGTATTGAAATTTCTGATTTATTAATACGAGTGGATATTTCTACGGACATTCTATAATAAAAGCGCAGAAAGGGTTTCAATTATTTGCCTACGGTACCTACAGATGGCGGCCGTCTGCGGGAATCGAACCCGGCGCACAATACACACATCTAAATAAATAACGTGCTCCCAGCATTGTTGCGATCTTCGTACAAAATATATTTCCTTCGTGAACCACGTCCGAGGAAAATGGAGCAGAAAGCCGTTCAATGTGCTACTGGCACTATAATGTATTCCTTTTTCAAAAATTTAAAAATAATTTCCCTGTCCATTTTACATTTATCCAGTGTTATTCAAGCGCTGGATTCGAACGTGTAATTGGAGTACAAACTGGCAAAAATAGGAAATCTAACGTGCGTGGGATTCAAACCAAGGACCTAAAGCCTACAACCACTGAGCCACTGACGCACAAACCCACGATTACTACATAAATGTTAACTGAGTTTAATGCCTCCTGAATTTTAGAAAATAATAATTTTCATTATTGCTCACCTGGATTATGAAATCATCAAAATTTTCACATCACAATAATTTCAATTAATTGACAAATTAATTCACTTCCCAAAAGATAAATCCACTTCGCTGATTCAACAAAGAAGTCACCAAAATCTCTCTGAATACTTCAATTCGCGACAATGACCGGGCGAACTAATAATTAATTCAAAAGTTGGTGAAATTTCCTTCGCGATGGGGCCACGAAACAAGCGTTGTCAACTCACTGAAGTCAGAGGCTTATCTTAAGTTTAGATGGACGTATGGATGGATGTTTGTAGCATATACGGCTGAACGGATGTGGATGAGATTTAGCATAGATGTAGAAAATAGTCTGGAAGGACAAAGAGGCTACATATTGTTTTTTTTTATTTTACTTATAATCGCGAGCAAAAGCTACTAAGTTAATTTTTTAGGTAGCAACACAGAAATTAAACGATCTCGTACTAACGTTTTTAAGTAGTTAAAGTAAATAGCATCTTAATTTGTTAAATGGTACACTATAACTTAGAAATAACACGTTATAAACTGATCACTCATTCTTACACTTAAAGTCTTAGCTTATCTCTAAGTTACTGGCCCCGCAGTAAAATCCGAACCAGGTTTGAAATAAAACAATCCAATTGAAAAACGCCCCCAATAGAATAATACCCTCGTAATTATTAAATTGAAAACCATGTTCCCTCCTCACAATTGAAAATAGAGGGTTGACAGAATGGAAAACTTCGACAGCAGTAATATAAGCCTATACCGGTGGTTAGTGCCGAAGTGAACCTTTGTTCAACCCTATTAAAAAACGATAAAAGCATTGAAAAACCAATTAACATTTATATTACCTGTGTTAAATACATAGTAGTTATACGATTTAAAAAAATATAGAGCATTTATTAAACCACAACTATCGCCATCTAGCGGTCAGAGTGATAACATACTTAGGTATTTATCAAACAAGCTGAGAATCATCAACAGATTAAAATTGAAAGTGACATCATGTGTATTCTGTTGTCCGCTGGCCGATGTTATCTAATCACTATAATTTATTAAAAAAATAATATAGGAATCAAAAACATATTGAATTATTTGTGCTCATATTACTGAACTATATATCATACTAGTATTATAAATGCGATAGTTTAGATGGATGGATGTTTGTTAGAGTTTCTAGCCTAAACAGCTGAAGGGATTTCGATTAAATTTGGCATAGATGTAGAGGATAGTCTGAAAGAACACATAGGCTACTCTTTTTTGTTTTTTTTAATTCCACGCGGACGGAGTCGCGGGCAATAGCTAGTATATTAATAATCATTATATTATTATTGAATTAACGTAATCCGCAGAAGAGTTTTGCAGCTTAATTAATATCTTTATTCCTCTAGCAAATTCTGTTGCTTGCCAAATCTCCATCCACATCTTTGTTAGTTTATAAAGTTTGTGAATTATATAAACATATTTCTTCACCCCTTTTGATGACCAACTCTTACCTCACTATGAGCATTAACACATATTTTATTTTGCTAATAAACCTAATAGCTTTCTAGTATTTTTTCCGCTTGTAAAAGATTTCAACGACAACCACACTTAAGAAGATAACTTGAACTGAACTTTAGAGTAATAATTGTACTAGAAGTTGTATAACATCTTGTAACGTTTGAAATAATAATAAGTTATAATATAAAATGATGAAATAAGTTGATATTACTAAAATCTTAAGGAAACAACATTTTCCATTCCATTTCAAATTTTCAAAATTCAATAATTCTAGCTTTATTTTATTCTAAGAAAATAAAACTAGCATTAACTATTTATATTATTATAACGCTAGCTCAGATTTCTAGTTTAATAAATCATAAACTTTCTAACATTTTGAACTGTTTCATTTTGTTCGTAAAAGATCGTTATAAACTAAACTTGTTTTGACTATTTGTAGCCAATTTTTATTTAGTGTCGTTGTTGAAATTTAATAATCAATTAAGAAATCACTTCCAATTTCTTCAACGCTTCCCCATGTTTATGTATAAATATTAAATATATTGCAAAACAATGTAGCGAAGTTGTTAAACGCTAACTTACCCACTGAAAGGATATCGCCGTCAAAGAAAACAAAGTAGTAAAATAAAAACAATTTAGTGTTTATTTGTATGGCGTTAACAAAGTATTTTTTAATCTCAAATTCTATAATACATCGTTGGTAATGACATCGATTCCGAATTAATAACTAATATGTACAATTGTGACGAGCTGGAAAACTTACAAGTAACAGACAATTTACATTTGACGCGTCCACAGCGGACATCAATAAATAAAGTTACGTGATCGGAGTAGAGGCTCGTCTCCAGCGATCTAACAATCAAACTTAACAAAACATACGATACATAGGACGCGAACAAAACAATCAGAAATACACATCGACACGACTTAACTACTCGGCTAAATACAGTTACCTAGCGGAACATAATCTCTTTTTGGTAGCAATCTCACTTCACATAGCTGATCGAAGGGATCTACAACTAAACTAATTCGAGAAACGCATCGAATATTCGAAGGAAAATCACAGTTTGCAAACGAATCGATTCACCCACCTAGCGGGCCCATCTATAGTCTATTCCCACATATTTACAAGCCGCTCGCCTCGCGGCCGCACTTCGTACGATTCTCGACTAACGATTAATCTAAAAATCAATAAATAAGGTTCGCAAAATGTTCATCACCATCCACGTGCACTGAGTCTTTGCCGCACCTCAAGGCGGAGCGCCTCAAGGCAGGCAGGTCGGCCTTCAATATATGACGGAGACGGGCCGCCGCAGCTGGTCGTCGTGTGGGCTGTGCTGTGCGCCGGCGGGCGACACGGGTGAAGCGGGCGCCGCACCGTACTGGTGGAACAGCGGCGACGGGAAGGGTTTAGGCGGCGCCGCCGGCGATGTGTACAGCGACGAGTAGAAGGACGACACTACGGCCGCGGCGGAAGATGCCGTCGGCAACTTATCCGCCGTCGGCGCCATCAGTTTTGAGAACTGCAGGTGGTCCAGCTGGTGCGGGAAGTAGGGTGGCACGGTGGGGTACGGGAGCGCGTCCAGATGTCCTACCCCCGGCGCAGGACCCGCGAAGTACGGCAGCGGGAAGCTCGGGAATGCGCCGGCGCCCGGTGCACCGCCCGCCGTCGGCGGCTTGGGCTTGCGGCGCGGTCGGTACTTGTAATCGGGGTGCTCCTTCATGTGCAGAGCGCGCAGCCGCTTGGCCTCGTCTATGAAGGGGCGCTTCTGCATCTCCGTTAGCAGCTTCCACTCGGCGCCGAGCCGCTTCGATATCTCCGAGTTGTGCATCTTGGGGTTATCCTTGGCGATCTGGCGGCGCTGCAGTCGAGACCACACCATGAATGCGTTCATCGGACGTTTGATGTGGCCCTCGGACTGCGGGCTGGAAGCCGGCAGCGGCTGCGGCGCGCTCGGGTACTCCGGCAGCATACCCGGGTGCATCGAGAACGCGTACGGGTGATGGCTTAGTGTCGACATGTTTATCGTATTGAACAGAATTGTAAAGCTCCGTTAAGGCATTAACTAAGTAATACAGTGATAGAGCGCGGGGGGAGCGATCGTGTCGCTGCGAGGTCGGTCGGTGGACTGACGGGTATCGGCGGCGCGAGCGTGGGCCTCGGTCGGCCGGGGCGGCGCGGGGCGCGGCGGGGCGCGGCCGGGGCGGCGTGGCGCGGGCCAATGGGGGACGCGCCAGTCGAGCCTTCGCCCCTCCCCGCGGTATCATCCGTCTCTGTCGCTCGCATGCTGCATCCCGCTCCCTCGCCGGCCAGCTGTCGGGGCTCACCGCGCGCTCGGAGCCTCACATAGAGCTATATTTCTTGTAATAGTTTTGCTTTATGATAAATTGTGTTTAGATCTCTAACTTTTATTGTTTCCTACGTTTGAATCCTCAAATTTTCAACAACTGGTATTTATTATAGAAATTGTACCAAATGTAAACATTTTAATAGATATAGTCACTAGAACAGGAGGAGTTATGCAAGAAATACATAATTGCAAGTTAAATTGACTAACTACAATTGTTGCCTTAAAGCTTCAAATTGTTTCTTACGTATACGGTTATGACATGAATCTTTTTGGTAACATTGTAGGAACAGATCTAAGACTTTAACTCAGTATCAATATATTAGTTGTCATTTATAAGCTTGATATAAGTTTCACACACAATTCACTAGAAAGGTGTTTTGTTTGTAAGCAATAAAATATACGCATAATGTCATCTGATATGGCTACATATAAAACAGTTTTAAAATAAATCTTATTACAGTAAAATTATAAATGTTGCAAAAACATTATAATATTGATTTTTTTACCTTACTTAGTTAAGTCAAAAGCTTTTTACAACAGCTTTAACTAGTGGCGCCATCTAGTACAAATTGTTAACAACCTACAATAGTATTGATCACTACATTGTTTTTAAAAGAAAAAAACAATGATTGAAAAATATCTGCATCTAAAATGAATTCCTGAAATCGAATTATTTAAATTATTGATAAATATTTTTCTGTTGTACAAAAAAATATACAGACGAATTGAGTCCCTCCTTTTGGGAAGTCGGTCAAAAATTAGACACGCGTCAGCCGCCGCGTTCTGTCAAACTATCCTAACAGAACGGGACATCATAAACATAACTACAATACTGGTTATAAGAGATTAATTAACAAACAATACTGTACAAAGCTTTTACAGCGGTCGTCGACACCTTTGTGTTTATTTTTCGAAATAGTTTGCGGCGCGTCACAATGCGCTTTAGTAACGGGATGACCGCCATAAAAATATTAAAAACAATCATAAAGTACCTTATCCATTATGCTATTCTTTATCAAACTACAAACGTCTTAGGAAATACTAAATGATTTACGAATTACAACTCTATGCTTTACGATATAATGTTTAAATTTGTTTAATAGCTTTATTCCGCAGCGTCCCGTCTCTTTGTCCCATTGTCTCCATAAACATCTTTTCTTAGAAACGAAACAGCTTTTAAACAGTATAATAAAATAATTATTTCTCTTTCCAGAGTGCTATATTTCTTGTTAATGTTTTATTGCGAGTTTGTTTGCTGTTATGGACGCCATTGTCTATGGGTTTTATTGCATTTTGATAGTTTAAAAATAATTTCATTTGCGCGCGCTCTATTGTCGCGACCGAACGCCTATTCAAGTTTTAAAAAAGGAACGTGTTCGAACACAATGCTTGTAAAAGGTGCTAAAAATATTGTTATATAGTAAAAATAACAAACAAATTACTTAAATACTATAGTTACTTCTATGTGATAATTTCGATATTTCTGAAAAAAAAATTTTTTTTTCAATCTTACTAATCTTAGAAATCATCATCTCCCCCACCTTATCCTACTCCCGTAGGGTCGGCGCACCGGGTTTCGTCCTCCAAATAACTCTGTCATCCGTCATCTCAGTCATCACTCCCTTCTTGATCATGTCACCTTTCACGCAATCCATCCATCTCTTTCTTTTTCTTACTAATCTTAGAAAAGACGAAGTTTATATGGATGGATGTTTGGTAAAGTTTTCCTCCCAAACGGCTGAACGGATTTTGATGAAATTTGGCAGTTCGGTGGAAGAACACATAGGATACTTAATTTTGTTTTTTTTTTTTAATTTAACTCGGACGGAGACGCAAGCGAAAGCTAATGAGAACATAAAGTTAATAGTAAAGTCGAAAAGTTAATTATTGAAAGATTAGAGATCATAAAATCAATCATTTTTACTCTACTCCTCCCAGTCCACTCCAACACAGAAGAAATCAATTCTGTCTTGACTAAAATCTTATTTAAATATGCAACTTTCGGCTCTAATCAGCTGTGATCAAAAAATATTTATGAAAACGACTAATGCCATCTATTGGTTAAAAAACTATAACTTAAAAGTTAAAATTACATTCCATTGAAAATTAATTATTTATAGTTGTAATTTTTTTACATGATATATAGAAAAAATACGCTAATTAAAAAATACCTAAAAATAAATGAAAAAAAAAACTCTCATAGAAAAATAGAAATGCACACGAAAGCACTGCCATCACTTTGTTTTCTTCGCAACGAGACAAAAGAAATAATAACTATGAAGCCTAACTAGTATATAAAATGCAGTATTTTTAAAGGCCATGAAAAGAAAGTCGCACCTAATTACTTACTTCGCGACCCCAACAATGCAGCCAGGGTCTCTCGCCGCAACAATGTGACCCGCCACTAATGTGCAGCTGTCTCGCTTGCACTACTTAATGTGCGAGCGGGATAGCATACTGAAAAGCTAGTTAGTTTTTCATCCAGCTCGCAATGAGGACAATACCGCGCGCAGCCTTATTCGCCCTATCTTCCTATTTTAATTTACTCAAATTTCCCTTGACACCTCACCCGACATACCATTAAGGAATTCTATGTGGCCAGTTACAAAATTTATAAAAAGTTAACGTCGGTTTAATGCAAGTTATTGCATAGACTTTTTAATATGACAAAAGGCAAAAGTTTTCTTACCATTCTGCCAGATTTAATATTTTTTTTTATATTGATTTCACGCTTTAATAAAAGGTTATTAAAATAATGAATCAATACGTAATTACTAGATAACGTAACTACGACAAAAAAAACTACAATTTATCATACTTCATACTAATATTATAAATACGTAAGTTTAGATGGATGGATGGATGTTTGTTAGAGTTTGTAGCCTAAACGGCTGAAGAGATTTCGATGAAATTTGGTATAGATGTAGAGGATAGTCTGGAAGATCACATAGGCTACTCACTTTTGTTTTTTTTTTAATCCCACGCGGACGGAGTCGCGGGCGGAAGCTAGTATATTAATAATTGCAATAGATGTATTTGAAAAAATTGAAGTTAGAAATTTCATATTTCTACTGTTGATTTATTCGGAAAAAAAATCATATAATAGTTTACGAATTTAAATAAGTTTTACATATTTTACACCAAACCTTCAGTTTAATCAAGGTTTAAGAGTGTTCGGTGCAGTGCGACTGGGCCCGCCGCCGCGCGAGGCGGGCGTTTCCATTATTTTTCATCAGAATGCACCACGTTAATGGTCTCCAATGATAATTCGCATTGTGCCGGGAGCAGTCGGGTAGGGCAATCTCCATAATGTACGCATTGTGCCCGACCAGATTCATACTTATGGATTTTTTTAATGACATTATCCAATTAATTCAATTACTCCATGTCGCGAAATAGTAACTATATTTTTCGCGCACTTGTATTTTTTACAATTTTCCACATCGATGCGTTTCCAAAATGATCGGAAATTTTGCTTATTTACATGTTCATGTAATTAAAATTTATCTCGATGTTCGATGAACTCGATGCTCTATCTCGATCTACATAACATTGTAGTTATCTTTTTAAAAATCGGAAGTACACTTTGTTGTTAGCTCGCTTTTTTAATCAATATTTTCCTATACTTTCTTAGGAGAATCTCAATCTTTAAGATGTGTTTGTCAATTAATCATACTTCATACTAATATTATAAATGCGAAAGTTTAGATGGATGGATGGATGTTTGTTAGAGTTTGTAGCCTAAACAGCTGAACGGATCTCGATGAAATTTGGTATAGACGTAGAGGATAGTCTGGAAGAACACATAGGCTACTAACTTTTGTTTTCTTAGAATTCCGCGCGGTCGCAGTCGCGGGCGAAAGTTAGTTTGTAATTTTAAAGATACTAATTTTTAAATTAGTATCTTCATACATTTGATCTACATCGTACATTTTGATTACTTCTAACTTAAAAAAAACAATAGACACAAATTAGTACTAAGCAAAAACGCGTGGCAAATGCATAAACCATTACAAAGTAACTATAGTTCTAAACTACCTCATATCTTGTATTGTGAACAAAATGTCTCCCTCATCGGCGCATTGTTTCCTTTATATTGTAAAACAAAAGAGAACAAATCGTACAATACATTGAATAGAATTATCTCAGTCGCCTCGTCGGCAAAGAAAAACAAAAAAAAACTATAAATAAAAGACGCTCGAAACCGCAATAAACATATTAAACACAAAGACAACGGTCTGTCTGTTACCGTTCATTTTAAATACAAAAACAATAGAAGTTAGTGTTTTTTTTTTATAACTGTCTAATATCGGTGTACTGTCCACAGATGACCGTTATTTTCTTAGAATATTATAAATCTTACATTAATAAACGCAAAGTTTAAATGGATGGATGTTTGTTAGAGTTTCGCCTAAAATACTGAACGGATCTGGATGAAATTTGGCATAGATGTAGAGGATAGTATGGAAAAACATAGGCTACTTGCTTTTTTTTAATTCCACGAGGACCAAGTCGCGGGCGAAAGCTAATATGTCCATATTCTTTCGAAAAATAACAGTAGTTTATCAACTTTATTGAGTTCCTTATTTTATGTAGTTTCCTTATTAATACTGACCTCTTTGTTGTTTGATTAACGCATTTTAAATCGCATAGCTCTCTCTGTTGGAAACAATTGCACAACGATTAATTCAAGGCTTACAGAACCAAACAACGTGCAAAACTACTCAGAAAATTTAAATAGGAAAGAAAATTCTAGAGAACTTGTTTTCTTAAATGTTCTAGATTGTTGAAGTAATAGCATCTTTCTTATTATTACTCGTCTAACGAAACACAGCAGAAATATGACGTAACTAATGTTTATAAAATCATATACGGCTGAACTAGCTATCCGCCCGGGTGGGAAAATATATGCAAAATTGGAAAAAAAATAGCACAAGGGTTCAGAAAAACGATGTTTATTAGAGTTTAATAATCTTAAATTATAATAAAACATAGCTTATGTTTCTCATTGATAAAGTAACTTTTTTAAAAGTAAAATTTTTTAAACAAACAAATCTTCATTCTTTTTTAAATATCTATGATCTTGGAGTGGACACAGTGGAAAGCGTCAAAATGAATTTTAATAGAAGAATCATTAATGATTAATTATGTTGAATTCCACACATGAGCATATTAAAATTGTTTCTCTTTAAATTAACTTCACTGCGATATTTGCGCGACCGAACTTTCTAATTAACTCGCGAGACAAAGGCGAGTGTGCGCCGCAGACAACACCGAGGGCGACAACAACCTACTATTGCTTCCTATTTAACTTACATTATTTAAAACTCAACAATCGAAAATCAACCTTAAAACAAAACTAACATAATTCAAATTCCAACTACAAGTTTCCCGAAAGGGTGAAGAAGTGCAACGTCTAATCATTTCAAATTAAATTCTAAAATTTATTTCATAAAGTCAATTTTGCAAGCGAGGCTCGACTCAAAGTTCCGTAGGGTTGTCACAAACAAGTTCATTATGCACTTAGACAATTAGTGTACGCCCGCGGCCGGCTGCGTCATTGTCAGCCCTGGGCCCTTCCGCTGTCGCGCCTTCCTCTTCCCCGGTACCTATTTGATTATGCTCATTAGGGGTTGAGACTTCGCCGAATGAATGACGTTTTTCTCGAGCGTTGAAAAGATTTTCACACTACTACTCATTATTTATTCAGCTAGTTTGAAATATGTGCGTTGAGCCTTTTTAAATACGACGCTCGTTGCTGGCTTATATTTCTAATTAAATCATACATAGCGCCCCAGATGACACCGACGTCGCGTATGACACTTTTCACACTCATTTTCTTTCAAGTTACATTAATATTAAAACTTGAATAGATTTTACCGTAACAAATGTTAGTAATCTTTTAAAATAAATTTTATCCACACGTATTTCATGGACATTATTGACCTTAAAACTAACAAAGTATGTTATGAAAAGTAAAAAAAATCGTTATCATTATTTTTAGAATTCAACATTGCATATTATTTTGGAATCATAGAAGCCTTTTACCAAACAAACTCTCAGTATCAAACGGTAGAACTCGTATCCAATAAACACGAAGTCAAGTAAAACGAAATATTGAACGCTATCCAAATACACGGTGGCTGCACATCCGTACATCGACGCATCACTCGCTGTAAAATCCGGACACGACCGGCTCGAAATCCGGCCGCAGCCGGCCCAAACCGGACAAACCCGGTCGACGGATTAGCCGCGAAACCAATAAGCGTGGAACTGAACTGTCTCATCAATCATTTCATACACGAAAATACATAAACTACAAACTACAAGTCAAAGTGTATTAATTTATTTAAGCTAGCAGGCTTGAATAAAAACTAAACAAGAAAGCAAATACATCTGAAGTTGCTAACTGAGCTAATATTATTTTAAAAGTCACATGAAAGTGTAGAAAATAAATTTCAATATAAAAAAAACTATATTAAAATGTAAAAGTCAATGTTACATTGACCACAAACATCGTACACAAAAAAAAACTCGCCCCGTATTCGGTTTTTCAACCGGTAATTGGACACTTAATGGTTACGATTAGCAAAACAAACAATTGCACTCGTGTTTCCCAAACCGCCCACGACCGGAGCGAACCGCCCTGAATCCGCTAATCTACCTCGTAATTGACGTCGACAAATCAAACGCCACGCCGCGGCACAAAGCTAGCGAAATTACCAGTTTTCACACGACTCCCGGTTAATCATTACGTGTTAGTTACAACGCGTGCTGACGCGCGTTCGCATTGTCGTACGTCAAGCGATTTTAACGACACAGAAGTATTGTTTAAATTACAATGTTTTCACAGTAAAGTACTTTTTATAACACCTTAATATGGTTTTGATCCTAATTTCTGAGGTTTTCTAGAGCTTCCATTCGATGTCATCTGTATAGGCGACAGCTAACTCAAAGAGTTTGACTGGATAACTTTTGTAGAAAACAAATAGACGAACTATTTCTTGCTAATAAAATTTGACCCACTGGCTCGAACTGTGTAAATGACATACCTTAATTAATTTCTCCTAACATACTAGTTTCTTTTCTCTTTTCTCGTCCTATCGATGACGTGACGGTGCTACGTCATCAATGGGCACGCGCACTGTGGGCGCGCGCTGAAGCAAATTGCCAGTCGCTGTAGACTCGAGCGCCAAGTGTCGGCGACGAATTAGCCGCTTTGTCAACACACCTCTGTTGAGCGCTGTACAAGCTAATATAAATCAGACGCTAATTGCAGAGACTAATTAAAAAAATAAATTCACTTCATAAAAGTTACCGCTATAGAATAAAAGGCTATATATTTAAGCTACTTTTTCACTGGCTGAGTGATCAGGGTGTGTCCAATTAATATTAAAAGTCTACAAAGTCCATATAATATGAATTCTGTGACTGGTTCAGCTTTTCATAAATATGAGGTAACATAAAGTGATATACGACATACGTAAATTAAAATAATTTCTTTCTAAATTATTTGTCAACTCATTCGTACTCGTATTTTATATCTATTTTACATTCCTTGACCAACTGGGAGGGGGGGGGGGTTGTAGCTGCCCCCTATATACATCCAAGCATGCCAAGCTTGTGTATATGTATATTTCAATAAAAACATAATAGTTAGTAGCTTAAAAACAGATTTTACTAAGTATCCAACCCCCATCTTTGTTACCCAAGACTTTGTCCTTTAATTCATCAATTTATTTAATTAAAAACAGCCAACAATCGCAGTTAACTCGTACAAATACACATATTAAAATACGTCAAAGCAACAAAAACATATTTGGAAACAAAACGCTTTAAAACTAATACGAACCATATCAGCCGTCGGAATCTTTAAATTAATACAAAGTTTACAAAACAGGAACCCCGTCGCCTTATCAAGATCGCTCCTTGTAAATAAGAATTATGCACAAAAGGCGGGAAAACAAAGCACAAGTCGAGTACCGCTCGGTTCTCATGTAGGGCAGCTATCGAATGCCCACTCGATACAAGTGGCCCAGCGCTCGCATTCCTGTAATCGATATTATTTGTTAAAATATCGATTTTAATTGATTATTTTAACTGGTTGTGACAGTAATAAAAATGTCTTTTGTAAGGTTTCGACTTCATGACCAGGTCAATAGAAATCCACACCAGAGGATCTGTAGATGCTTGCCGTTGTCAGAGAGGTATGCTTTCTTTTAGAAGGATCATAGACGGTTTGGTTTAATTTAGAAATTCAACGTAGGTAAAATATGTTGTCTATGGTTAACAACATGCTAAGGCTTTGGTTTAAGACTATAGACAGTAAAAATAATTCTCTGAGTTTGGTGATTATACTAAAAAAGGAAATGTGAATTGCATAGACGACTGATTTTCATTGTTTTTTCTCAAGACGTCGCCGTCATTTTCCCGCGCACAGGGCAAGGCTCAAAAGACGAGGCCGGGCGCGGGCGCAGTGGCCGCAGCAAATCGAATCAGCCGCCTAATTGAGCGCTAATTCGCGCCAACACCCGTGGGAGCCGATCGCCGCGGGCTACCGGACATATTACTAGGGTGACCATTATTTTTTATATTTTTTTCACCACAGTACAAATAAAGTAAAAATCTATCAGGTTTTTTTTACTTTATTTTAAGAAAAAACATTATATTAGTTTCTTAATTTATTTGATCCATTTTCCAAAAACATATCAATAGTTAAGGTTTTCCTTTTACATTACTATTTACATACTATTTATTTATACGAATTTGGATCAAAACTTGTACCGTTTTCAATTTATAGAAAGTAAGTTTAAAAAGCATTTAAATGAAAATAAAACCAAGATAATAGAATCACATTTGGACAAAAGGCAAAATTTTGGGACTGTCTCAGTTTGTTAGTGCCCATATTGACCGCAGCCGCGCTGGCTCCCTCTAGCGTCGCTGCCAAAACATCACCCCATGAGAAACCGCGCCACTCTACACTCGAAGATATAATCGCGCTGTTTTTGTTATTTGCTCTTTGAATTCGGAACGCCGATTGTTTTCTCTATGGCCAGTAATGTTTTTTAAAAAAAGTTTTTTTTTCGAATGCCTCTGAAGTGTTTTGCGAGTGGCCAGGATATTGAGAACCACTCGGTATTTAATATAGTTCTGTAGAGCGTTAATAAAAGATTGTGAGAGAGGTACATTTTTTGACTTTTTCACATTTTTTTTTTCTTTTCAATTGAATATGAAATAACTCACGGTATACTAATAGCATATTAAATATGAATGAGAATCAATATAATGAATTTATTAATTAAACCAAATCGTGTTTTTATAACACCAAATCCGTCAGTCTATTTAAATTACTTTCTTCTAGTATCGACTAAATTGAAATTAATTAAGTCTATCAATTAAATTTTTTACATAAATATGTAAAAGGCTTATCTCAATATACGTGATACGGAAACGAAAACATGAAATGAAATGAATTGAGTGGGAATTTAATTACACAGAGTGACAACGCGTTCTGATAAGCAGGCAACATTTTACAGATTTCATAAGTTCGTAATGATTTTTCAATTCCAATATCTGATGCAAAATTAATTTTACTTCATAGTCCTAATAGACTTTACAACCAACTAAATATGATCAGCGCCTTTTAATATTAAATAGCAATTATTCAAGACTGATAAAAGTCGATGCAACTACAAAGAAAGGTGTAATAGTTATTTAAAAACTTAATGATTTGTGAAAATTGACATTAAAAAGGCAGAATCCGCCATAACACTTGTTATAATTAAAAATCTTACGTCAAAGGATTTCTTTTGAATGTAGAAAGAGCGAACGACCCCGCAGTACATTGTTAGGAGGATTTTACAAAGAAAATTCGCTTCCACAATCCACAAGACGCGGACTGAGTTCACAAAATGGAGGGAAACTGCAAGACTGGCTCCGTCTGAACAGAGAGAAATGCATTATCTAATCGCCTTTGAGAACTGTCTTGCATTCCCGTTTGCCTTTGTTTCGATTTTCTTAAGACAGGCTACGCTGTTTAAAATGAAACCACACTGTATACATGTATAAAATATTGAATTTTATTTAATAAATAACATAATTTCTTTATGTCCTTGATTAGTTTAATTAACAGTCAATTAAAAAAAAAAACAATTTTTTCACAATTCTGTTGCATACATATCCTACTTAAAATTAACGTTTAAAAATGGAACTTGGATTCGTTATTCATATAAAAGATAACCTAAAACCTTTCACGTATTCAATGTGAAATTCAAAATTCGAACTCTAAAATGTTTATGGTAAGAAAAATTGTATGTTCATTTAATACGGTTGTGTCAACAATGGCCGCTTTCAGCGGGCGGATGCAGGTTTTTTGACAAATGGCCGGCCACGATTTGTCTCGTGTAGGGCGGCTTTGTCATAGAGTAAATACACAAGAGATTTTCAAGAAAAATGTAATTAAAATAGCTAGTGAACATTAAAGTTATATATTGCTTTATGCGGTTTATTTTAGCAAATTCCTAGCTAGTCGACTATAAGGTTAGACATGTTAAAAAAATGATCCGTTCTTTGACTAACATAGATACCCAATCCGCTAAGGAAGTGCCATATACAAGAAACTGAATTGACTAACATAGTTACCAGCAAGCATGATTTTTTATATAACTTTCTTTAACAAAATCATTAACACCAAAATAATTGTATTTTACATCTGAAACAAACCAATTGAGTTTTAAAAATAGTGTCATATCTGTTCAATACATAATCTATGTCAGCGTAGCAATGGTCATGAAAAGGATGTTATGATGTTATATGATTTTTTCCCAACACAATACGTCCCTGTCTCCTTGTGCTTCTCGCCATTTCCTTCGCCTAATGCCGTCCGCGTTATAATGCCATAATACCGCACCGCTATAATGGACCGAGTATTCATTGTAGCTTTCGTATATTTAAAAATATACAATGAATTCAGAGAATTCAAATTGCAAGTTTATTAACTGGTTATAAAAACCGCGAAAACTATATCGGAATTTAAATCGTTTGTACAAAAGTGTTTTAAAAACTATCTATCGTATGTTTTTAGTTGTCGTTTTTAGTAATCGTGCTTTCAATCATACTAATCATACTAATATTATAATGCGAAAGTTTAGATGGATGGATGGATGTTTGTTAGAGTTTGTAGCCTAAACAGCTGAACAGATTTCGATGAAATTTGGTATACATGTAGAGGATAGTCTGGAAGAACACATAGGCTATTTACTCTTGTTTTTTTTAATTCCGCGCGGACGGAGTCGCGGGTGAAAGCTAGTATTGCTAATAAATTAATTCTATTATTAATTCAGTTACATAGTTACATTTGTATTTTATTAAAGCTGTAAAAACTTCATCAAGTCACAATCAACTTGAAAGCCAATTTCATTCAGTCTATCACTTAAAGCGAATGGAGACAAAGTTGCTATTCCAAACCCCTTTATTGACCACAATCACTTTCTTACATTATAATGCGAACGACAAATATTGGCCTTTGAGGAAATTTAAAATAAAAATACCAATAAAGTGTAAATAAAATAAGTGTCTAAAAGTACAGTTACGTAATTATAAAATAACTAGCTGTTGCTCGCGACTCCGTCCGCGTGGAATTGAAAAATACAAAAGTGAATTGCCTATGTGTTTTTCCAGACTATCCTCTACATCTATGCCGAATTTCATCGGAATCCGTTCAGCCGTTTAGGCTACAAACTCTAACAAACATCCATCCATACATCCATCTAAACTTTCACATTTATAATATTAGTAAGATAAGATTGATCTAATTAAGTTAACCTTATTGCATTTTTAATGCAAAGTTGGTCTGATTGCAGCAAGATTCTCTTTCTAATTGTATTTTTATAGTGTAAGGTGACAATCGATAAAGTGAGTACCGGAATTCGCCAAAGCGAAGGGACAACAGCCCATAGACATCAACATTTGTAGATGCGTTGCCCTCCTTTAACCGACAGAGAAGTGGGCACGAGAATATTTACCCTACCTGTGTATCCCGCGCTAATTTTTCTATCTTAAAGGCCAATTTCGAGTAATCTTACTATATAAAATTTCGTTTTTAGACGATCTTGAGAAATGCGTCAATGAAACAAAGTCTGTTAGTCAATTTGTTGAATAGTAAAGTAATTTATTCTAACATAAAAATATGAAAGGCATAAAATGAACAGTGAAAATTACACAGTTCATACAACTATTAGTAAGGATATCAATTCAGTTTGTGTTAAAAGGTTTTTCATGACTGTAACTTCATAATCTGGCATTACAGCTACGCCATTAGGCTGATAATAAACTAAACTTTCTATAAGTAATCCACTAAATATGACATCTCTAGTTTCACTGCTTTTACAACTTTAGCGTTAAATAAGGATTAATAAAACCCCTAATACCACTCTACATCCCCCATCATGACAAAAAGCCATGAAAAAAACATAATCACATCGATTAGCATAAAATAAATATAAAGAGCAATTTGTCTCAAACGCCCGCCTTATGAAGTTAACAGATAAACATTGATGTCACTGAGATTTTGTTAAATTAGTCAGTTTCTATTAATACAAGACGAATTATAAACGAACAAAAAATTGAGAACGAATTATCATTAGGTAGACTAAAAGATATTTTATCTACAAACAAGTTTTTTTTGGTTTATTTTTAAAACAAATGAAACCTATAAAAATTTCAGATTCATAGTTAACTTTTATTGTTAAATAACGCATGCCATTTAATTTAAAAGTTAAGTAATTTTAAACTGTTAAGCACTTATATCTAAGTCGTGATTTTACAGTTAAATATCCAAACTGACGAACTTCACAATCTATCAGTAACATATAAATATCCCTTCATAATGTCCCTAAATGCGTCGCACAATGACAGCGCTCGCGAAACGGACAAAATGAATTGTGTACGGAAACATATTAGTGAGGTGAAATGATACGGAACTTATGTCTCTGAGTGGCAGCATTCGTTTAGTTTATGTGTTTACCCCAGTCTGCCCAGTCCCCCGCAGAGCTGGGGTGGTTTGCATTAATGGGGGAATCACTTGCGGAACGACTTATCTTACTTAAATTATAGAAATAATAAATAAAATATCGAACAACGCTATTAATAATAGTTAGTTACTAGCTGTTCGCGTGCGGATTCATCCGCGTGGAATTATAAAAACTTTATTTTATTGTTTACTTTTGTCAAATTATCAATAGCAAATGTCAAAATGACATGACATGACATGACAAACCTTAGCAATCTTTCTTTTTTGATGTTAGCAGCAACTTATGGTCTCTTTCCCACATTAGGGTTTTTATCCAAAATAATTACCCCCTAAGTTTAATGGCGTGAAAATATATAGCCTAAAGCATGACGTAAGTGTAGGGCTTTTTATTAAAAAAAGGATTATTCAAAAATATGCTGTAATTGCTGACATCTTAGGCAACAAAGAAGTGTGTGTTTACGCTTTATTGTATTATAGTATAGTATATAGTATATAGTATAGATATAGAAGTATAAATATAGATTTACTCGAAAAAAAATAATAGTTTGGTGTGAACTAGTCATTAAGCTCAATTTTAAATTATAAAATTATAAAATCACAGTCCCATAAACTTAAATACTATTATCAATTCCAACTTTGGTTTAACATTATCATTTTCCCTTAATTAAAAATAACCTAAAATTCATTGGCAACAGATATTCTAAGTTAAACAATTCGATTACTCTCGCTTTGACTTTGTCTTTGATAACTTTCCTAGCATTTTTCTGAATCAAATTAATCGATCAAAATTTCAAGTTATTGTAAAAGTCAACTTAGTTGTGTTTCAGTAATCAATAACAAGGAAAATCAGTCGGGTGAACATTGTACCCCCACCCTATAACTCTTTATCGAACCAACAAACAAACGAACACAATTAATTTAAAGCCTCCGCCCCTCACAGCAGATGTTCAAACAGACAGAATCAACACTAATTCTATCAATCACAAATCCATTAACGAATATTCTTCAATTAGCCCATAAAATTATTTTATTTCACGCCCTACACGCATTTGTCGGAAATTCTAAAAGCATGCGCACACTTGAAACTACACTATCGCACAACTGTTGTACGATTGTCGATTGTTTCGCAGTCCATTCCACAACTAAAATTCGAGTAGTGTGCGCACCTCCATATAAGCTGATAGGAATCAAAACGAGACTAAACAGTTGTGCGATAGTTTAATCAAAGGTGTGCGCCCGCTCTTGTTACAATGTAACAATTGTATTTTTACAAATCATTGCGCATTCACGAATCATTAGTCTTCATTGACTGTTATTTGATTTTGTAACATTTGTGTTTATTTACATTCAAGTTATAAAAATATTTTTATTTAACAGCAAAACCCTTGAAAAAGTTGAGCTTAAGTGCCTACCCCACTCTGACCCTTCATCATCAAGTTACCCTTGTCTCTACGGAGTCGGTACAGTATTTGCTGCTCTTCCATACAACTCTATCAGCCGTCAAATGTGAATTGACTCCCTTCTTAAGCATATCCTCTTTCAAACAATCCAACTCTACTTTCTTCGGTGTTCCTCTACCTTTGTAGCCATCCACATTCTATCTTAATACTTTTTTATTCGCTCCCGCTCTGACCCTTATCTTTCAATTTGCAGTAATCTTTTTAAATAAAATAATTGATATCACCGATTTTTTATGATTGTTACTTTCTTTATTTAATCTATTTTATGTAATGTTTTCATGTTAGTTTGTAACCGCGACGTTTCTTCGTGTATAACATCATTCAACTTTTACCATCCACTTCTGTGCAAAAGTATTTGACCTTTAAAACACACGTGTAAAATTAAAAAATAAAATGGCGCGTAGCCGCATCCGTGTATTGTGATCAAAAAAGGCTTTGCAAATAAATCCGCTGTATGCTTGACACGTCCTTTCAGAAGTCGGAAAGCGAGGAGGGAAGTTGTTAGGTGCTCGACAAACGCGCAAAAATACCCCGTAACGGGCAAAGTTGGATTTACTTGTACGTCCAAATGTCATAGTGACGTAACGAGGGACAATGATCTACGAGTAATGCCTCCACTGGAAGGGAAAGAAAATATTCTTTTTCAACTGATTAAGGATTGAAATCAAACCCCTTAAATCTTACTAATATTATAAATGCGAAAGTTTAGATGGATGGATGGATGGATGTTTGTTAGAGTTTGTAGCCTAAACGCCTGAAGGGATCGCGATGAAATTTGGCGTAGATGTAGAGGATAGTCTGGAAGAACACATAGGCTACTTGCTTTTGTTTTTTTTTTAATTTCGCTCGGACGGAGTCGCGTGCGAAAGCTAGTATAGTAATAACGAAAAAACAGCCTAAAATAATTCAAACGATTTAATTAATCTATGTTTCTTATTTTCATTCGACGCATTAGACATCCGCAAGTACAGAGGAACTGCGGATTAGTTTACGGCATTTGGGAAAAAGGCTCGCTTGAATGACCCTAAGTCACTTTCTCACCACTCGTACGTGAAATTCTTTAATATTTATTTGTTCAAAATTAGTTTTTCTTGAAAAAAAATTGAAAAACAGATCCTTGATCTATCAGTATATTCGTCTAAGGAAACATTTAACTTAAGAGGAAATTGTAACATTTCTACATCTATGTCCGTCCTATTTTCCGCATACAACTTTTGGCCCATTTGCGATTCGTTTGAATATACAATGATATCGACCCGACAAACCTAATAGTATCACTACCTTGTACTACCTTGCACCTTAACTTCTACACAATAAAGCGTAGTTTGTCTTACATTTTCTTTTCGCGCAGGTCTATATTTTTCGGTCAAGCTGTACGGAAAATGCTGGGATACTGTGCGCGATTCATCCATCATTCATTCTTCGTGTGCGGTGTGAAAGACGCCTATGACGATTATGACGCTCGCTGCTGTGTGAAAACAGCTACGTTTTCCAATGCCATATCCTTTATAACATTGTCATAGGGGCTTTTTTCCTTTGTTCGCACTCGTTGCTTGCTTTGCAGGACTTTAGACACTTCTATACAAAATTACAGATTCGTAACGTCCTAACATATACCATTTTCACGCGAATCTCTCCTTTATTGCTCTGCAAATACGTGTGAATATGTTTTGCATAAATCAAGCTAGTTGCACCATTGGAATTATGAAGAATGTGTAACTAAGCGTTGATAGTACTTGCTGGTTATTTGACTGGATTGCATCTGGTTGTAGATTTGGGAAAATCATCTCTATTTGTACGCGATAAGGTTTCTTTTTGTATGTCATTGTGTATTTAGGAATTGGGAGCGCGTTAGACAGTTTTCTAGGCATTGTTCGCAGCTTGCAGATGGTGGGCTGAAAGGCGCGATCGTCAACTATACGTGAGCGCGTCAAGGACCACAAGTGACAACCTTTGTTTGTGAGAGCTTTATCTCCAAATACATTTAGAATTGTATAGAGAAAGCGAAGCAAACGTTACTTCAATGACTCGTAAAGCGAACGTTCACTAAAATAATATCACGGTGGAATCTTACTAATATAAAAATGCGAAAGCTTGCATCGCTGCATGGATGTTTGTTAGAGTTTATAGCCTAAACTGCTTATCAGGTCTCGGTGAAATTTGGCAAAGATGTAAGACTTAGTTTGGAAGAATACATGGGTTTTGCGGGCAAATGATATTACTAACTTAAATTTGTTGATTGCTTGGAGTTGGCAGGTCAGTAACATACATTTAAAGTGGTAGAGCCAGCTTTAACATCTTCGCACGAATGGGCCGGCTCACCCGGTGTAATACCACGACCACACCGAAAACAGGCGTGAAGTGCGATTCCGCGTTTCGTCTGATGAGTATGGCGCCGGAGGCCTTATTTTAGTCCCTTTCCCTTTCCACTCTTTTCTTAAGAGGAATCAATTCACGTGGCCGCTTATTCGTTTGCCCCTTTATGTTATAAAAAAAATACTAAAAGACGATGTAAAGAGTAACACCGTAATATATGAAACATAAATCTTACTTCTTACTAATATTATAAATGTGAAAGTTTAGATGGATGGATGGATGTTTGTTAGAGTTTGTAGCCTAAACGGCTGAACGGATTTCGATGAAATTTGGCATAGATGTAGAAGATAATCTGGAAGAACACATAGGCTATTCACTTTTGTTTTTTTTTCAATTCGACGCGAACGGAGTCGCGGGCGAAAGCTAGTAATACATATGATTCGGTTAATTAATAGTTCACCAATTAAATTTATTATTTTTAAGCATACAATATTACTATGAATACTGTTAGAAGTAATAATTAGAATTCCACTTGGATTTTGCTTAAACAGTTTTAATGTTATGAGGAATCACGAGAAACACATGAAAACGGAATATTCCTCGACGCGCGGCAACATTGTAGTTCGTAGCTGTTTGCTTGTAAAGTAACTTCTGTGCATTTCAAAGGCTTCTTTAATTAATAATCTTAGAAACTGTCGCTGTGGATAACACTAGAGCTGTACATACCTTTTCATCAAATTATTTTTTATTGATATTACAAATTCGGTCTTGCATGAATTGTATTGTGCTATGGTTAGCCTAAAATTATGTACTTAAAATAAAGACGTGCTTAATACCCTCTAGCGTAATAACTAAAGTTTAGATAAGTAATTGAATCGTCTCACTTTAAGAGGCATTTCGTACTTTTTGTGTACGACAATATCCTTGTCAACAGAAATCTCTTAACAAATTTTATAGTGTCAGCACCGTAAAGTTCTTCCACTTTGAATATAAAGAAGTACTGATTGAATCAACGGAATCTATAACAAAAACTACTAAATATGTTTTCAAACTCATAGCCTCCTAAAAGCAACAATTTCAAAGTAACAAAGGAACTTTAATTAATACCATTTTAAGCTGCCTCTGATCTTTCTCAGTTAATTTGTAAGTGATTTTCCGTAATGTTTACTCTAGTTATCGTTAATTAGTTATTGCCGGGTTTCAAGGAACTGTCAGCCGATTAAAGATTTGTTTGTTTATATTTGAATTTCAGTCCACGATAAGGAAAACAAAAAGCAAAAAAGCCAACATCACGCGGTGTTCCCAGGCGGTCACCCATCCAAGTACTGACCGCGCCCGACGTTGCTTAACTTCGGTGATCGGACGAGAACCGGTGTATTCAACGTGGTATGGACGTTGGCGAAAGCGTTTCTTAATTTAAATATCGGATATTACTTTTATTGTAATTTAATAAAAAAAAATAAAACAAAAGAATAGTATTTATACCGATTGATAGAGTTTTTATTCTATTAAATAAAAAAAAAACAAAAAGCCAACATCACGCGGTGTTCCCAGGCGGTCACCCATCCAAGTACTGACCGCGCCCGACGTTGCTTAACTTCGGTGATCGGACGAGAACCGGTGTATTCAACGTGGTATGGACGTTGGCGAAAGCGTTTCTTAATTTAAATATCGGATATTACCTTTATTGTAATTTAATAAAAAAAATACAAAAGAATAGTATTTATACCGATTGATAGAGTTTTTATTCTATTAAATAAAAAAAAAACAAAAGAATAGTATTTATACCGATTGATAGAGTTTTTATTCTATTAAATAAAAAAAAAAAAACAAAAAGCCAACATCACGCGGTGTTCCCAGGCGGTCACCCATCCAAGTACTGACCGCGCCCGACGTTGCTTAACTTCGGTGATCGGACGAGAACCGGTGTATTCAACGTGGTATGGACGTTGGCGAAAGCGTTTCTTAATTTAAATATCGGATATTACTTTTATTGTAATTTAATAAAAAAAAAAAAAAAATAAAACAAAAGAATAGTATTTATACCGATTGATAGAGTTTTTATTCTATTAAATAAAAAAAAACAAAAAGCCAACATCACGCGGTGTTCCCAGGCGGTCACCCATCCAAGTACTGACCGCGCCCGACGTTGCTTAACTTCGGTGATCGACGAGAACCGGTGTATTCAACGTGGTATGGACGTTGGCGAAAGCGTTTCTTAATTTAAATATCGGATATTACTTTTATTGTAATTTAATAAAAAAAAAATAAAACAAAAGAATAGTATTTATACCGATTGATAGAGTTTTTATTCTATTAAATAAAAAAAAAACAAAAAGCCAACATCACGCGGTGTTCCCAGGCGGTCACCCATCCAAGTACTGACCGCGCCCGACGTTGCTTAACTTCGGTGATCGGACGAGAACCGGTGTATTCAACGTGGTATGGACGTTGGCGAAAGCGTTTCTTAATTTAAATATCGGATATTACTTTTATTGTAATTTAATAAAAAAAATAAAAAAAAAATAAAACAAAAGAATAGTATTTATACCGATTGATAGAGTTTTTATTCTATTAAATAAAAAAAAAACAAAAAGCCAACATCACGCGGTGTTCCCAGGCGGTCACCCATCCAAGTACTGACCGCGCCCGACGTTGCTTAACTTCGGTGATCGGACGAGAACCGGTGTATTCAACGTGGTATGGACGTTGGCGAAAGCGTTTCTTAATTTAAATATCGGATATTACTTTCGCAAGTTTTAACTTGATTATCAGTATCGTAATAATTCCGTATGAGCTTACAAAACTTTACATTTAATATCTTTCAATATTAATCGTTGTATTAAGAAGAAGAGAATTTAATATGTTCTGATAATATAATGAAGAAGTTCAGTTTGATGATTGTTGCAGAAAATATTAAAATAGGTGTTCCCGTTTAAAAAGCATGCAATTGTGTTCTTATAATTCCTCTACTATAACCAAACGATAACGTATTGTTGACGACAAAAATATTATCTCCGGGGTTCAGTTCAGACAATCAATTACAGGCTCCATCAATCTGAGGAGCGAGGAGTGTCGCGTCATGACGCCGACATTACTCTGACGTGACGTGACGTGACGCGAACCAACGAATCATCGCAAACGCTCGAGTTCTCAGGAAATGACGCGGTCCGACTGCAGATTTGCAGACATACTTTGTGTTTATTTAAAAAAAAACTCTTTAGTTTAAAAATAGTGATATTTCAAGAAAAACTAAATTTGATTTGTAATGAAAAATGTTTCCACTAGCATCGGAAGAAAAGTGAAGATGAAAATTGCGCTTTTATGACACTAAGCTGTCAATTACTGGTACACATACCTTAATCCTAAAGTTTTAATGCAACACACAAATCCTAACATGAAATTATTATTGCTAAGTAATATGTAATTTTTATCTATCTTTTTTGAAAAAATAAACGTTCAGGAAGTTCGAGTTATGCAAAAACTCTATCGACCTAACGATGATCCCTTTTGGTTTAGATTTCGAACTGCATTCAATACTTATAGGTGAGTAATAATCCTTTTTATAAATTGTTATGCTCTTTATTGTACAAAGAATCACGCATACATAGCACTTGAGTTGGCACGTCGGACAGAGAAGTACTCTTATTCCCGATGTGCCAAATTAAATGACAAGTAGTATAGTAAATCTAACAATTAATAGATACAAATACAGTATTGTGTAATGACTTATAATAGGTATATGGCTTTTATGTACTTTTGTTTTAGTTAATTGTATTTTAAAATTAACACTTTCACAAAACAGCCGTATACATATATTATCGCGGTTAAAAACATGTTCGAATTTTTTGTTAACGTATTTTTTTCTTCACACTGCTATGATTTACGTAAAGGTGAGTAAATATAACAAATGCATCGCTAAAACTTCCGTTAACCAAAAAAAAAGTAAATCTATTGAACACCGAACGGATAATGATATGAAATTCTGGTGACGTCACCGGGCACGTAATGTAAGTCCTGATAAGCTTTCACCATCATCTGCTGGTTGACGACAGCAAAGGGCCTCGGGGAAATACTCTCTATAGATGGTAAAGGCCTTAAATCTAAACTAGGTAGGGCCTCCTCCTTTGGCCTGATTGTTGTCGGTACAAACGATGTTTGAGAAATCGTCGGTACAGGATAACTGATCATATTGTTATACATAAACTGATGTTCAGTGTAATTCAATGGGATCTGATAGTTTTGATCAGCTCGAGGTTCTATCTCAACGAATGCCTCTCTACTGTAGATAGCAGGATTACTATACGTTGGTTCTATTCGGTTTTTTCGACGCGGACGGTATTTGTAGTCTGGGTAATCATGCATATGCTTCAACCTCAACCTTTTCGCTTCATCTATGAACGGTCTCTTCTCCGTTTCGTCCAAACTCTTCCATTCATGTCCGAGTCTCTTCGATATCTCGGAATTGTGCAGTTTCGGATTCATCAAAGATATCTTCTTCCTTTGCAGTCTTGACCATACCATGAATGCGTTCATTGGTCGCTTTATATGGTAAGGATTTGAGTTTCTCGACATTTTCTGCGTTGGTTTCGCAGTTTGGATGTCTATTGGGTACGCCATTTATTTGATCCTATTACTATTTCTATATTTTCTTAGTAACTCCCATCTCGTGTTCGAGATAAAATTGGGTTTTTGATATAATCTTCTTTCTTGTGTATGTACATTTCAACACTACAGAACTATTTGTAACATACGATTGTTTATACGAGTAGTCGGTTTGTGATAACTCTCACTTTCAACATAGCATTTATGTCAATAGCTCGCGTAAGCTTAACCGGGAACTGGCAAGTTTGCACTGATCACCAGTTCGAAGCCAACTAAATCTGACCGCTGTCATTAGGCCAACAAAGGCCGCACCACAATAGCAATGACAATTTTCCACGTATTATCTGCCGCTGAATAAAGAGCGGCGACAATGCAGTGATTGCTCTCAAATTGTCAAATGATACTGTCGTATGTTTTGTGCGAGGCGCGCCCGCTCTGTGCTCTATTAAAAAGAAGTGGTGCGTACGGTCTGCAGACGAACTATACGTTACATGTGCATGTAGACAGGACATGACGAATAAAATCATGAGAAAATTTCAATCGTGTTCTTTATTGAGGACCCAGCTTTCGCCAGTGACTCTGTCCGCATGGAATTAAAAGAAAAACAAAAAGTGAATAGCCTATATTCTTCCAGACTATCCTCTACATCTATGCCAAATTTTATTGAAATCCGTTCAGCTGTTTAGGCTACAAACTCTAACAAACATCCATCCATCTAAACTTTCACTTTTATAATATTAGTATGAAAGTAAGAATATCATATGTAGAATATAGTCAAGATAGCAGAAAAATTAGAAGACAAGAAACTTTCTGTAACACTCCAGTTTCATTTTAACATTTTGTTCCACAGATATTTTTTGTAGTTCTTTTGTTCTTTACCGAATTGTTGTTCGTATCACATTTCACGATTCATTTTCCTTCTGTCCTGCACGTCTCGTGTCGTAACACTCATGATTAATAGATATTGCGTTGTTTAGGAACACGAGTTTTTAATAAAAAAACATTCATACAATTTCAAATGTGTAAATTGTAAACAGAGGAAAGCTAACGAACGTGACCCTTCCATCTTTTTAAATATTTACGCCTTTATCTATAATTTCCACAAGGTTATATATGTACTTTCTGCTGCAAACAATTCTGTCAAAACTTGAAGAATTTTTATACTACGTCCAATAGAGGGAACATTCTCGATTCAAATATAGGCCTTACATATACAGTTAATAAATTTGGAGTGTCTATAATATCGCAAAAAAAACGTATTTCGTATATGTGATGTGTATGCTTTACGTATGACGAAAAACAGATTATTAAAATTCTTGTCTTTGTTGTTTGTTCCGGGTAATCTACGAAACAGTTGGATTTTGGCGGGAAGATAACTGATGCAAGCGGGATTATTATAATCAATCTTTTTTAACGCATACGACCGCTAGTCTTATGCATAATATTTGCTATTCCGTCAACTTTCGATGTACGAAAGATATTTACAACCTTTTACAGCGAAATATACAAATTTCTGCCATATATTAAAACTATAAAGGTACTTTTATCGATAACTTTAGACGTTATTACTTATCTTTGAAGTCGTCAATTGAATGCTTTATTTACAGTTTATTTCGCAATAGAAATGTATTACACTGCGATGATCTAGCATTGTGCGGTAATGGAGGCAAGGTGTGGCTTAATCCCGCCGTAACGCATTGAAGGCAGCTGCTCGATTTGCCAACAAACAGATCAATAGATCGAGTCCAACTCGGCCGGACAATGCACAATCGAGAATATAGAATTGCGTAAAGTTATCTATTTGTGACTACTGGCGTTTGGGTAGGGCAACCGCCCTGGGCGCCGGGCTTAAAGAAGTGGGTTTGTATTGCAGTTAGGACCCGCTTTAATAGTATAAATCTTGCCCAGGACGGTAATGCTAAAACCGGCCCTGTTTGTGACCGTTACTGTTATTTTACTTGCAATGAAAATAGAGAGTGGAGAATTTTATAACTAATTCCGTATCATAATTATCTGTATATTAACAACTAAATTAGTTCTCATTTTATATACGTAGGTGAGGAATCTATATTTAAGTACTAAAAAAGTACTGTTGATTTTTGAACATACTGGCGACATCTATCAACGGATTTTAGATTTATTGCAAAGAACTATTTAACTATGTTTTTACGTTTATCAAGAAAATCAAAATCCAACTATTTTAACCTTAAAAAGGTTAAATTAAATTAAATCGATTGATATTTTTAGAAACATTTAAAAAAAAAATTATTAATTTTAAAAAAGCGACATCTAGCTTATTACACTATTATCACAACGAATGACTCTACAAAGAATCTTTGAAAACAATGTCAAACGTACTGCTAGATGGCGCTACGTTGTTTGTTTAAGAGGTTCGCCCACTAGATGGCTATAGTTGCAATAAATATGTGAAATGATGATTTTTTTCAAATGCCATTGTTTTTGGTTTACAGAAGCGGTGGTATATTATCAAATGAGAATTTTGAAGATCAGCAGTAAAAACCAACAACACGCGGTGTTTTTAAAATAAGTATCGAATTGTCAAACTTTTATAGTAAAAATGAAAAAGAAAAAAAAATAATAGAACAGTATTTATACCGATTGAAAAAGTTTTTATTCTGTTAAATTAAAAAAAAAACAAAAAGCCAACATCACGCGGTGTTCCCAGGCGGTCACCCATCCAAGTACTGACCGCGCCCGACGTTGCTTAACTTCGGTGATCGGACGAGAACCGGTGTATTCAACGTGGTATGGACGTTGGCGAAAGCGTTTCTTAATCTAAATATCGGATATTACTTTTATTGTAATCTTTAATAAAAAAACAAAATAAAAGAACAGTATTTATACCGATTGAAAAAGTTTTTATTCTGTTAAATTAAAAAAAACAAAACACAAAAGAATAGTATTTATACCGATTGATAGAGTTTTTATTCTATTAAATAAAAAAAAAAAACAAAAAGCCAACATCACGCGGTGTTCCCAGGCGGTCACCCATCCAAGTACTGACCGCGCCCGACGTTGCTTAACTTCGGTGATCGGACGAGAACCGGTGTATTCAACGTGGTATGGACGTTGGCGTACAGAAGAAAGAATTATATGATTAAGAATAATTCTAAAAAAAAAATAATCATGTTTAATATATGCTAAGAATAAGCACCTTTACTGCACCGGGTTATATGCTATAATAAATTAATAACATAAGATAAGTAAGTTACGTCTATTTTTAATTTAAAGAAACATTTAAATGCATAAAGAAATGACACTCGTTTCCAAATGATAAGCACCGTTAAATTTATGTCAGATGTCGTAAAACTGTTGCAAGCCCACCTCGACAAGGGGCCACTTTGTAAATCACTGGAGACATAAAGGGGGTATTTAAGCTGCCATATTTATGAAAATAAGATCCTATAAAGCTATAATAGAAGATACAAAAAGCTACCGCTCGGTGGCGTCGCGAGGGAACTGTTCGTGACGTTTACACGTCACGATACGACAAATCGTATGCCTTGAGTATGATTGAACAATTACATTAGTTATACAACAAAGCGAAGACGAAACTACAATTGAACGAATGTTGGTTTATTTTAAATATAAAAAATATGTTTTGTTTAAAATCATTGCTTAATAAGAAGGCAATTTAAATATTTGTTATTGTATATTGAAAATTAGGTATAAAATTTTGATATCCAAAATAATATGAACAAACAAGTTATTTATAGTTGCATTATTGGTCTTGAAGTTTATGAAAATATTGAAAGGATCGTGCAGTGTAAAGGGACCTTAAGTCTTAACTTATTGTTATTGCGGATTTTAAGCCTCAGTTTTATGTTTGATATCGTCGTCCGCGGCGCTCGCCCACCTATTTATGTTTATATAGATTTATTATCAGACACTTGGCAAGAAAATGGCGGCGTATCGTATACAATGTTACAAGACTTATAAAATGAAAAATCTTACTTCTTATCTTTTTATTATTTCTGAACGAAATAAATAAATATAATTTTTATAATGAAATTTAAAAAGCGATAGCAACACTTTCCATTCCATTAACTATCGCTTGATAGCTAAAGATAGTTTGATTCAACATTTAAACGAGAAATTGTTCCAATAAGTTTGTTAAATGCATTTGAATTTATTTATATTATTGCAGCTATAATGATACTTAAATAATATCGTGCAAAAATGACTGAAAACTCATAATTCACTTAAAATTGGTTATACAATAATGCGAATGATTATATATTCAGAGCACACGACTCGGCAACAAACAAATAAACACAAATGCGAGCGAATAGAATGGAGTGAAATGTTATTCCACACTCTGTATAATAAAAATGTCTCTTGTGCTCTATAAGAATTGTACATTGCATGAAACAACTGACGATATGTCGCGAGATTTCCTAAACTAGTAACGAATGTTAAGTAATATAATCTGGTATTTATAAATAACGTCTGTTAGATTATTATAGATCTAAAAAAAGGCATAATGAAAAATAATAAACTATCATTACTCAAATCATACTTCATACTAATATTATAAATGCGAAAGTTTAGATGGATGGATGTTTGTTAGAGTTTGTAGCCTAAACAGCTGAACGGATTTCGATGAAATTTGGTATAGATGTAGAGGATAGTCTGGAAGAATACATAGGCTACTCACTTTTGTTTTTTTTTAATTCCGCGCGGACGGAGTAGCGGACGAAAGCTAGTAATAAATAAATGCTATCTAAATAGTAAATGCGTAGCAATGGTATCATTTTAAAATCATATTTTTTATTGACCCTTAAATTGAAATTCACTAACAAGCCTGAGTCTCTTCGATTACTTTTTTCTCTCCTACACCAAAATATCCGCTCATCCTTTCAGTTTACATTACGAATATCTTTAGACTTATCTCTGAGATGAAACTGTGTTGTATATCATGTATTCCGCGGGTCTCCTTTATGTCGGCATTGATAGGATATTTTATTTCCTACCCGTTCAATAGCAGGCGCCGTGTGGGAGACCCTTTGTGTCTCCGTTACATTTACATATAACATATAAAATATTCACTACAATACTATTAATAAGAAGTAATGATAATAATACTCTAACTATCGGAATATTTAGTTCGAACTTATCATGGAAGCTTTGTTTTCTTGTGACTACCTGTTGCACGCGACTTCGTCGGCGTAAATACAAGAAAAGATAGTAGAAGTATGGCCTATATTACTCAGTGATAACATAGATTTTTAATGGTGCAAGAATTCTAACTAGGTCCAGTAATTTTCGAGTTATTTCAATCCATACAAAAATACAAATCTTTCCCGTTTATAACATTAGTCTATACTTCTATAAATATAGATTATTCAAGTAAGTTTAGATGACTAAAACGAAATTGTTAAGTTATTTGATATTTCACTGAAAAGGTTAAATTCATTGGAAATTAAGTACAAATTAATACAAGAACGAAACAGTTCAATATTAAGTTCCTAATAACACCAAATTATTAAGAAGAGGTTTGTCTGCAGCATTGTATAGTGAATGTATCGTATTCACACCTCTACGCTGTAGGCGCTACACGGCGCATATTGTAGCCGCGAGCTACGATGCTACGTGACTTGCCGCTACGGCTGATATTCACATATAAAAGACGACAAAACGAACAAAACCGAACGGATATTTTGGTATCTTTATTAGTTAGTTAGGAGTTATTATATTCATTACGTTACAGTTGAGTATCTTACTCTTAACTAAACATAGACAAAGAAAACAAAAAAATATACTGTAAAAGGTTATCTATATCTATATCTATACTAATATTATAAAGAGGAAAGATTTGTATTTTTGTATGTATTGAAATAACTCAAAAATAGTGGGCCGATTTTAAAAATTCTTTCACCGTTAGAAAGGTAATTTATCTGTGAGTAACATAGGCTATATTTTATAATTTCACGCGGGCGAAGTCGCGAGCAACAGCTAGTATGTAATATAGATATGCCTAGCGACTTCGCCCGCGTGAAATTAAGAAAACAATAAATAACATAGCCTTTACTCACTGATAACGTAACTTTTTAATGGTGTAAGTATTTTTGAAATCGGCCCAGTAGTTTTTGAGTTATTCTAATACATAAAAAGTACAAGAATACAAATCTTTCCTCTTTATAATATTAGCAAGTACTTAATTACTAACTAACTATACTTAGAACAAAAGATTGAAAGGTTCGTAAGTATTAGTGATCGCGTGCAAAATTTATCTATTTTAATATAAATTGAAACAAAATGGCGTTTGTTTTCATTTCCATTAAATTCATAATTAGTTGATATTACAATATAATTAAGGTATCGTAAATACGGTTAGTGATGCGGACGTCCAGTAAAAGCGGTGTAGAGAGTGGCGAGTTGCCGGCGGCGAGGTAGTCAGCCGGCAAAAGGCCGTATAACGCGATATTGTCACGCTGCTGGATTGTTTTATGTACACTCACAGACATAAATAGCAAGCACTTTATAAGTATGAAATTAATTTAATGTATCCGCTCAATAATTAAATTCACAAGACTTTTAAATTTGACAATTATTTACAAGCCGATTCTCTGAGCCAGAGGGTCCAGGTAGAGCCAAGAATAAAACCCTCTTTAGGCTGCAATTAGCCCTAAATAACCAAATTTAAAAAAATCTTTGTTCAACACTACAACTGCAAGAAAAAATTAAATACTACAATAGACTAGAAAAATATGTAATGTGAGCACATACGTTACCAAAAACAAGCAATTCGTTTTCCTATTAATTACTCAAACAGTATTATAATTTAAAACAATAATAACATGACTTTATCTTTCTAATGTGATAAGATTAAAATGTTTAATAAAAGGATAAGGCTTTTGTTGGCGATTGTACCACGCACCGAGGTAACTGAATCACCGGCGAGGTTCTATTTCAATTTGACGCGCACCCAGCCGCCAGACAAGCGGCCGCCGACACAACCTTCACACATTTTTGTGTCAACCGATGAGGTTATTTTGATAGTTATTTGATAGCTAAATCTGAAACCTATAGTAGAACAAACAATATTTTTTGAATAGAACATAAAATTGTTTAAAATGAGCATAAGGAAAAATCGGTCAGTTAATACGTGTTGAACACCACGCTTTGTACCGCAATAAATAAATAGGTTTACTGTCTTTTACTAATTTATTGTTTCATGGTATCCGGTGGCACACAAGCGAACGATTTAGGTGAAATAGCGATGTCATAACTATCCATTGACTACAATTGCAGCCGCGTTGACTACCTATAATCGACAGAGAAGGGATACACAGAAAAGGAGAATTTTCCCTCCTCTATGACCGAAATTTAAATGATTACTTACGTCTTACTATAAATATTTAATACTAAATCCATGTTTACCCAAAATTATTATTCTACTTAGACTTCAAGTAAGTAATCTAGTATCAATTACTAGGTTTAGTAATTTTACCTCTATCTTGTCTATTACTTGCTTTCACTTGCGGCCCCGTACGCGTGATTTAAAAAAAAACAACAAAAGTTTGTAGCCTATGTGTTCTTCCCGACTATCCTATACATCTATGCCTTTCATAGAGATCTGTTCATTAGTTAAGGCTTTAATTAAAAAACAACCATCCATCAAAACTTTCGCATTTATAATATTTTTAATGAGAAATCAAACCACACAAAAACTCTATACAAGTACACAAACGCATTAGCATAAAAGCGGCTCTGTATTTGGACGACGTGCTCTATAATTACGTGTAGATGAGGTGTCCATTAGGCGGTATTCAGGCGGGCTTGTTTGACCGCGAACCGCCTCATGCAAATTCGCGGCCTCGCCTGAATGCAGAGAATATGTCGTGTCAAAGAACTTCGTTTAATGTGACAACTGAATATGGAAGCGGAACGGATTTTCATTGCGGTAAAACCTATCGAAAAACGTAAATACCTTTTGTATAATGTTTTTGAAGGCGGCACAATAATGCTTTAATTAATTTTATTTTTGTGGCTAAATGCTTGTGTGTCTATGCTTATTGCTCAAATAGTTTTGAAAATATATGAAAAAAGAAGGTAAATAAAATTGCTATATTCTTTTGGTTAATTTAACAAACGTTTACTTATTACCTGCCTACCTATCTAATTTAATCTATGTCTTTTAATATTTTTTATTTACATAAATAAATTAAAAGCGTAATTTTCAATTTAGACTTGTACTGCTTGTACAATGTTTTAACGTATTCCTTCTTATGGTTTTCTAAAGAAAAAGATTCTTAGTTCTTTTTCAGAGCCAGAAACTCGAGCTGGCACACAGACAAACATACGTAACACGTATGCACCCACACTAGTGTAGTCTAAGAGCCAATGCATCACTGCAATGCGCGTTGCCGCTCTCCAACGCTGCATACATTTCAAATTGTCGCCGTCCAATTACGCGGGGGCGCGTTTTTCACTAAACGAAGGTTGCGGTACAAAAAACCGAATTTAATCTCGCTAATAAACATGCTAACAAGAAGTCGGGTCACCTGTTGCTCTCCGCGAGACGGTCGTCTATCCGGCCAATCAGACGCCAGCGTCCGCCCAACGCGGCTCCTCATTGGCCAATTTAATTTAAGGGGGGGCATACGCGAAGGGGGGAATAAACCGAGGCCGCGACACAAACCGTGGCACAAGCGAGAAAAGCGGCACATTGAGCTTTCGGGAGCTTTTCATCAGCGCGGTATTTTTCAATCACGACGTCTTGTGTTATTATTGTTATTAACAATAAATAAATCGAAAATTCACTCTAACAACTGAATACTAACAGAATTTAATTATAAAATAATGTATGGACAAAAGTGTAAGTAGAATTTGAAATTAAATTATAAAAACTTGCGAGCCATGTCTCTCGGCAAGCAGCCCGCGGAGCACATCAAGCGGCCGATGAACGCGTTTATGGTGTGGTCCCGTGGTCAGCGGCGGAAGATGGCGCAAGACAACCCTAAGATGCACAACTCAGAGATCTCGAAGCGGCTCGGCGCCGAGTGGAAGCTACTCACGGAGATGGAGAAAAGACCTTTCATTGACGAAGCCAAGAGGTTAAGGTAAGCTGGTGAATATACGACAATATAAAAAAAATAAAGTAACCAATCTATACGTACTTAGGTATTAATGTTATAATGAAGAAAGATTTGTATTTTTGTATGTAACGAACAAACTCAAAGAATACTGGACCGATTTAAAAAAAATCTTTCACCATTAGAAAGTTACTTTATCACTGAGTAACATAGACTATATTTATTACTAGATATCTTTTAATTCCGCGTGGACGAAGCCCAGAAAGCTAGTATTTTATTTTAAAAAATTGTAAAAGGTTTTGTGATGGTTCCATCCGATAATAAAATAACTTTTAAATATATTAATTCATAAAATAGTAAAATACTTCATTTTAGTTTTGAATTTTTCGTTAAAAATAAATCAGCAGTCTATTTAATTTACTTCTTAAATCAAAACAATCTATGCGTAACAAAAGAAGGCTATAGCAAATGTAATAATGGCCGGATTTTTAAATGTTTATTCATATTTTATTTACCCGTTCGAAATTCAACAGGGGAATTTACTTACTTACAAAATGATAAAGAAAACTGTTGCCAATTTTAGAGAATTAAGCACGTAAATGAATACCTAGTACGTTTTAAGGATCGCAGTGTAGTTTGTAATGCCCTTAAAGGTAAATATTAAAGTTGTAGGTTATAAAATAATGATTAATTTATGGCAGAGGATCGCAAAACGTGAGTATCGCGACCATTAGGATGTACAAAATAACGTACAGTCATGCAAAACGCATAGATAATTATATCATACTTCTTACTAATATTATAAATGCAAAACTTGAAATGGATGGATGGATGTTAGTTAGAGTTTGTAGCCTAAACTGTAGAACGGATCTCGATGAAATTTGGCATTTATGTAGAGAAAAGTCTGGAAGAACATAAAACTTAGTTTTTTTTTTAATTTAACGCGGACGGCGCCCGTGCGGAAGCTAGTATAAAATAATTGCATCTAAAGGTCTTAAAACCGATTAATTTAAATCGATTTTTACGGCGCTTCAGAAGTCCATGGAGTTTGAACAAGTAACAATTGTAACCATAAAACCAACAAAGTTTTAATTTTGTTTCATCATATAAAAGCAGTGGAACACATGCATAGTAGATTTGATAAAATTGATAACAAAGGAACCATACAAAGAACGACTTAAAATAAAACCCCTCGGAATGATAGCAAGTTTAAACAATAAGTATTTGCATTTAAAAACAAACAAGCAATCCAGCCAGCGACGTCTACCACAGACTAAAACAAACACGACACGAAAACAACGTATTTAATCTGTGATACACATCTTATTATCTTTTTAATTCCGTATCACAGAGTAAACAGACGCTGACAAAACAGCCAGCACACCTGTAAGTTATCACTGTGAGAGACAAAAAGGTTTTATTTGTACTGGCATTGCACCAGGCGACCATAAATGAACAGTGGTAAAATTGTAACACAAATAAATGCCCGGATGTTTGACACGTTAACAGCGTCCTGATAACGAGTTTTTTTAATTAGCTAGATGCCGTAGATTTACTGCAAAAGATTAAATAACTTTTTAACATTTGAATAAGTAAAGTATGCTATCCCTTTAGCGCATAACGCCATCCGCATGGAATTAAAAAATTAACTTGTTAGGCAGTAGCAGGTAGTGATTACTATCATACTTCATACTATAATAGTTAATATTATAAATGCAAAAGTTTGGATGATTGGATGTTTTTTACTATGTACCTTAAAAACAGCTTCACGGATCTTGCAGAAATTGGCACAGATGTAAAACATAGTCTGGAAAACCTCTTAGGCTTCTTACGGCGCGGCTGAAATCGCGGGTAAAAGCTAGTGTTTTGTAATATTAATAACTTAAAAAAAAAACAAATAGTGACTCCTACTGAATTTTCATATAATAAAATACATGATAATTACGAAAAACCGATAAAACACATAAAAAAGACATCAGAAACAAACACAATGCATAAACCCGTCCCCTAATCTCCACTAATCACGATCCTCAGAGCAAATCGCAACTTAACAAATCAATTTAATCTGTGAGAATACCGCCGGCGCTGGAGTGGGACAATTATCTATTATTCATAGTAATATCTTGCATTGTTAGGGGCGGGCGCGTTATCGGGGTGGAGCAGGGCTATAAAAACCAGCTTATGCGTTCGGTCTAGCTCTTTGTGAAGGCTGGCCGCGCCGGGGAAGCGAATTTGTTTGTTTGCGAACTGACTCCAAGTTTGACGCTGGAATCGCTTTTTGAATGAGATCCTTAATTGACTTTCTGTTATAGTGTTAAAGGTGTATTATTTGACCTTTTGTATCTTTTTACCTTAGATTAGTTAATATTTACATTAATTGTCACTATAGTTTGTCTAAATAATTTAGATTAGTTTGATAAATGACGCATATGAAGTATCGAATTCAATTTGTATGAAGGCAAATGCCATACTTAATATACAGGTATCGTAGTGACGAAACAAACACGCATAGCGAACAATTTTAAACTATCGATATTCGGTTTAAATAATTATCGAACTCGACTGAAATTATTATTTTCTTATTAACTAATTTATAGGACAATTCTAGTATTGATTATAGTGTAGAGAATTTAGCGATGACAGAAATAATAGCGAAATCCAATTCGATTACGTACGGCTGTAGTAGTAATAAACATTTATTTACTCTCATTATTTGTTATGGTCATTATTAATTTGAGAAAACAGTGTTTTTTTTTAATTCATAAGTTATAACTATAAATCTATCGATTCCAACTTCTATAAGAATAAAAATCGAAAATCGATAAGATTCATGACTGATTTTACACAACCCATCCCTACTAAATTTGAAGTGAATTGTCAAACTAATCTAAATTATTTAGACACACTATAAGATTAATTTCCTTTGCTAGTTACGTAATTACTAATTACAATTGTTATTAAAACTGCTTTTGTTGGATTAATATTCAATTGTTTTTTTATTAATACAGTGTTTTAAAAATTTGCAAGACCTTTCCTATTCTTCAGAGCCGTTATCTTAACCCTTTACACTGTGATATAAGACAGGTAGTAGTAGAAATAAAAAGTAAATGACAACCCTCGAATGTGTAGTAGTAGAACGACTACATATCTAGGGATCCCTATTTACTAGCGTTACTAAAGCTAGTAATACCAGTAGGAAGATCCACGAGCAGCCGCGCTATCGGTCACCATAATGCAGACGCACCTCTATTTGCGTTCCTATTTATTTTTTATCGTCGACTATTTGATCGCTGCATACAATCGAAAACGGCTGGCCACACAACGCCACAGATAATAAAGGCAAAGATAACGAATTATATTATCTGTCTTGAAGAAAAGTATTCCGGTAAACTTTTATACCGTTAGACTATAGTCGTAATATTGTATACAGCAGTTCATTGTTTTCTTGAAATTGTATTCGGCGATTTAACTAAGCAGTTTAACTGATTTAAAATCGATCAACCTCTTTTTTTAAGTTGCCCGTATTAATTCGCGGCTTCATACCAGTCTAAGATTTTTTCTTCGCATAATTGGTCGGACCAAACTTCCTTTTAAAAAAAACATTTTAGATTGTAGTTACTTTATTTTACACTTGCAATACCTAAATCTCCGAGTGTAGGGTTTTTTAGTGACATAAAAAGATTAAACAAGGAACGGAAGAAGGCAATAAATCATATAAATCCAATACCGTCACAATATTGACCATCAAAAGGAACAATTTCAATATTATAAACGAAATAAAGCGTCTCCTCGTATCGATATCGATGTTTGTCCAACTCGATTAACTCGGACGAAGATACGCCAAAAAGTGTCCGATAAAAAATAGATATGATTTTTCTTGGGCGAGATATTTTGTTATTTTCCTTGCGCTTATCGTGTTTATTTGGCTCGCAAACACAGTAATGAAGGAATTGATAGTGCGCCGGTCGACGACCCCTGACTTTTTTCAGAAGACGTTCTTTGAATCGATATGTGTTTGCATTCGATATTGTAGCGAATGAATGGAACAAAAAATGTTAGATAAATGCAAAAGGACATGTTTGATTCTGATTTTTTGTTGCGTAAAATATGTATGTATTTGTAACAATAAGATTATTATTAACCCTTGGAGATTTTATTTGTGATACTTTTGTAGTAATCTGTCTGTGTATAGCTAATCTATATTGTGCACTAACGAACTCTTTAAAATTTCCCTTTAGTCGATACTATTGAAATTTTCCATTTAAAATCCGTAACTCTTTTGCGTTATATGAATTTTATACAAATCAATTAAATAATGTGTTATGAAATCTCATTGTATCTATGAAATTGAAAACGTACAAATTAATATCATCGCTATTTCAGTAGCTAAATTAAAATCAGTTAACCCTATTAACGTTATAATCATTTAAAATCAAACTGTTCGCTTTATTATCGGCCAGTCTAATCACACGGAAAATACAATGCAAATAAATACATTGAACAAACAGAGCTCGTAACCTCAGCATTCAGTACTCGAACTATCGTCCGCCCTCCGTCCATTCGAATAATTACAATCGACTCGCTGACAATCGCGCGATTCTATCACAAAGCTCGCATAATCGTGCGCTGTGTCGCCGCGCGGTACATCACTATAGGACGCATGTAAACACACCGCCAGCTGAATTTAAACCTTATTACAATAGAGTATAGTTCACTATCTATTGTGATTGTAGCGCACATAGTGAAGGGTATAGAATAACACTCGATTGTGAGTCGGACAATGCAATAATCCGTGCATTGTTGAAACGACATTGTTGTTTTAAGGGCGGCGCGCGTTCGCGACAATTGTGCGCTTTATTGCATAAATAATAATGTTACTCTGGCCGGTGGCATTTCATTGTCAGTTATTTTGGCTGACTTATAGAATTTGCGGACACTAAATAATTAAAAGCGTCAGCTATTGTGAGGTCAGAAAGCATAAAATTACAAATTAATTAACGATAAAATCTGTTTTAACATTTTTTGGCGAATGTAAATAACTAAGAGTTATTATAAAGATAGTTCTTTTAATTTATCTTATTCACTAGAACGACTAGTAACTTTATTTTTCTCCCATAGAGCATTACACATGAAAGAGCACCCCGACTATAAATACCGGCCGCGGAGGAAACCCAAGGCGCTGGTGAAGAAAGAGCCGAAGTTCGGCTTCGGCATCAGCGGGCTGATGGCGCCAGTACCGCGGCTACTGCCCCCCTCCCTACCTCACCCTGTACCGCAGCTACCCGTGCCTCACCACCTACTACCCGACAAACCTGACCTCAGCAGGGCGCTGTTCCCGCCCCTGCCTTACCCCTTTTACCCCTTTGCGAAGCTACCCTCTGATGAAGGAAAATTGGCTGCTGAGCTGGCGCACTTGCAGGTAAATTTATATGTAGGTACGAAATAAATAAAACATGAGATATTTATTACTAAAAATAATAGCAGCATATTAAAATTCAATTTTGTATACAGGCACTATATGGCGGAGCTCTCTATAGCAGCGCGTTCTACAGCAACGCCCTCTCCCCCTGCGGCTGTCCCCCGAGGAGGTCACCCTCTCCTCCCCCGGACGTCAAGCGCCCCGTCGCATACGTCCTCATGAAGAGTGACGAGGAACCGCCCCAACACGTTATATGAAGGCCAGTGCCGCTCCCAGCCCGGCCTCTGCCGCTCTGGGAGCGACCCTCCACTTCCATGCAGGAGAGAGACAGCCCTGAAAGTGTATAAGATGAGATGAAGACATCTATTCCCTTCAGGACTACTCAAGTGGAGAGACAACCCTAACAGTGTGTGGAAACCAAAGCAATTCTCGTGGAAGGGACAGCCCTGATAGTGTAAGTTAAAGTTGTTGAAAAACTTAATAGTGAAAAACTACATTTCTCTCACATGGACAAAAAGCCCGAAAGTGACAGCCCTGATTGTATTGTCAAGTCCTAATTCGTGAAAGAGACAACCTTGATATTAACTGACGCAATCGAATCTATTGACAATATCACTGGTGTTTGACATTCGAAGTATGAAGTGTTAATTGTGTAAAGTTTTAATGACGTAGCCAATCCGAAGTGTTCTTCCAAAGGGATATGTGTAATCATAGCTAAGCATTTAAGTTTTTATAGAGCTCGTATAGAATACCAATGTTATATTTAAAATTATTACGGAGTAAGTAGTTAGTATTAGATCGATTTTAAATGACTGAGGGCTAAAACTATTGTGTTTTTACATTCCTTTTACAAATTTTCGTTTTCTTTAGACAGTGTAATCTTTAGTAACTAATAGTTACATTATTGTAATAAATAATCATGTTTGTTGTTTTTTATAGTTTTCTATAATGGTTTAAGATTTAAGGTTTTTCTTTGATTTTTAAATACGTATGTAAATTGAATTGTATCTATCATGATATTTGCCTAAAGAATTTAACATATCATGTAAAATTAAGGCAGAATTGTATCTAAAACCATTCTAATTAAAGTAAGATCGTTTTACTTTTTTTTAACTCTCAACACATTTGTAGTATTTTGCAAACCACGATCGATAGACTTTTAATTACATTTAGAGCGTGCGCACACATGAAACTAAACTATCGCACAACTGTTCAGTCTCACTTTGATTCCTATGAGCTTATATGTGCGCACACTACTCGATTTTTACTTGTGCAACTAAACAGTTGAGTTGGCAGCGAAACAATCGACAATCGCACAACAGTTGTGCAATAGTTTAGTGAAAGATGTGCGCCCGCTCCAAATTGTTTGTTTTTAAACATGCTAATTGCTCAACAGATTAGTAAATTAATTAAACTCTCGTTAATCATTATTACAAATACGGTCGAATACTGAAACGGTATTTCAATAAGTAACAGCGTTTTAAATGATAAGGTGCGATTTCGAGGCGAAATGTTTATGATCCGTTTCAGTATTCTTCAGATAATAAAATAATTTTAAAGAAATACATGAATGAGTGTAAGCTCATAGTTATATGCTGAAAATAGCACATAATTGTAAATAATTATTAGGCAAAACATTTTGTAAAAAAACTAAACTAACAAAAATATTTAAGTAAACAGTTTGTTGTCTTTAGAAAAGAAAAAGTTTGTTAAAACGAAAGTATAATATTATTTTAAATGAGGCCTTTTTAATTTTGATTAATTTAAGTTTATCTGTAAATATTGTTTGTTATTGATTAAATGTTACGAATGAAATAAAGCTTTCAATAATTAAGGTGCGTACTGACTGGAATTATGCGTGTAATGGAACGCGGTTTTAATGCAGTCATCGTGTTACGGGGTAACAAACGAACAACGAGCCAAACGAATGTTACACTTCGTAACATAACAATGCGTAACGTCAGTAGACACCTTAAATCATACATTTTATTATTTAAATGTAACGGTAAAATTCAACAAATATTCATTTGCAAATCAGAGAGAATGTTAATTTTCTTTTGTAGTGATTGATTTTCATAGACAATATTTATGTTTATTTCATAACGTATTCGTTTTTTCATAGAATTATTTGCTTAGTTTTCCCACCGATGTTGTAAATTAGAATTGTAGTTAAGAACTGTTTAATTTAATATTGTTAGATTATACTTTGTTTGTTGTTATCATTTTATATTACGAATTTGTTTTATATCAGTTTATAATAATAATAAAATGTAAATGTAATAAATTTAAGTTTTGTATGAGGGTTTTGAGTTGAGCTACAAGTACATTTTAAAGAAACTTCTTTTGTGTTTTATTGGTCACTAATTAAAATAATTTGTATAATATAATAAAATACTGAGCGAGATGTCACATATTCCTTTCTCTTTCATTCTCAGTCTGGCGATGGAAACTACGTTCATATTTATATTGACAATATATCTCTAACAAGATATTTTCTATATTAAAAACGAAAAGTTTATATCTTACTAACATTATAAATGCAAAAGTTTAGATGAATGGATGTTTGTAAGAGTTTGTAGCCTAAACTGCTTTACTGATCTCGATGAAATGTAGCATAGATGTTGAGAATAGTCTGGAAGAACACATAGGCTTTTTTTTTAATTCCACGAGGACGGTGTGACGGGCGAAAGCTAGTAAACAATAATAGTGTGAAAATTGGAAAGATAATCGAAAGTGACATGTGTTCGTTGTGCGCGAGTGGAGTGGTACTCGAAGCGGCCACGCGGCAACATCTTTAAAAACATCGAGGGAGAGAAATTAATCCGGAACGCACTCGATTATCTACGAATAAACACTCGCACCAATGAACAATGGAGGGCCACGCACATGTTCGAATATAAGCCAACAAGCCGAGACCGATTTACTCTACTTCATTTATTTGCGAAAAATTATCGACTGGCTATCCTTTTTGATCTAGGCTATCGAACTTGATGATAATCGAGTTTTAAATCATAAGCCTCGATTTAAAAACAATTGATCTGAACGTCTAGTGTAAATCGTTACTAGTTACACCATAAACTTTTAAAGCAAACTTTATCAACCAATACGAAAAACGTTTACGATCAACATATCGCTTTGCCACCTTCATGTTAAAAGAATAGAGACTGGACAGAAATACTTGAACTCATGGGCACCACCAGATGGAAGTAGGGTAGGCACACCCCCCTTTATGAATAGATACAAAACCTACTTCGAATGAGACAATGCACGCCCCTAGACCTAGCCTAGGTCATTAGCTGGTGACAATCATATTTCATACCTATTTATCAGTATGCTTCTACCCCAATACCTCAAAATAAGTACCCCATGTTTAAAAATAATCAAGTATTTACGAGGGGGATAATAAAATTAGTTACCGCTTTGGCGATCATTTTTTTATTTGCGATCTATAAAAAAACAATAATGTAGAGTTAGGTCCGCAATCGTTCGCGTTTACAGATTAGATGCGCCACTACGATGAGGTAGGGGACCGATCCCGTTTTACCATCTAATAGGGTAACAATGTCTTAACATTTAATAAAGACTATCGAAAATCAGAAGTAAGGGGATACAAATTCTAACTAAAACGACACAGTTTTAACTGTACACTGAAAAATTAACAGAGAGTTTCAATTAACTACTATTTAAGTAAAAGTTAAAACTGAACATATTTATCAGGCTTAATAGGACCACTGCTTTTAAAGAATTTTTTAATGTTAATAAATTAAAACAAATATCGTACACTCTTAGTGGTAACGTTATTCGCTTACCGGGACTTTGTTTCACAAATGATGGACACTGTAGTCTAACCCCATAAATAAACACCCTTTAGCAACTAATTGCTGAGGCGGTGAGCGATCTCGTTTCAGTGAGACATTCCACAAATTTAGCGACGCGCCTCCTTTTATCTGTGATGCCTATCTCACAATACAAGAACATTACTTTTTGACCGACTTCCCAAAAGAAGGAGGTATTCAATTCGTCTGTATGTTTTTTTTTATTAGAAAAATATCAATAAAACTTCTACATATCTTTCACTTTCACTTCTACATCTTATAAATTCTAAGGCTTAATATTTGCATAATGCAAGAAAAAAATATCTAATTATTTAAGTATTTCTATATAGGTAACTACTTCATATTCCTGAAAAAACTATGGTTGATGGCAACAGTAATAATTATCGAAATATTAGTCTATATATGTAGATAAACTTTCGAAATCGTATCTACGTCTCTAGAGTTGTAACCTTAAAGAGTAGAGACATTGAAGGCATCAATACTTGGTATTCAGGATTTTTAAAATAAATAGTAGAAATTTCCTTGACTTATATAAATATGAAAATCTTGAAATCAAAGCCAAAACAAATGTATCACAAATAGAATTTATAAAAGTTTGTAAAAAACCATGTCCGCCGTCAAATCCGGTTACAGCCGCCCGTCATAATTGCAATCCGCTCGCGGTCACAGACGGACAGATTGAAATTTACGCTGCAAAGTGATTAAATGAAACCCCCATTCGTTACTGACAATTTTCAGTCCCGTAATGAAAAACCTACACAAACGTCGCCAACAAAATAAATAAAATAGAAAGTGAATCGAATTTTCATTCAATCTCCACCTTTAAATATATTTTCATACTTTGAAATCGTGCACACCTTTGCCTAAACTACCCCACAACTGTTTAGTCGCGCTTTGATTACTATGAACATATATGGAGGTACACTTCTCGATTTTTAGTTGTGCAACTAAACAGTTGAATGGACTGCAAAGCAACCGACAATCGCACAACAGTTGTGCGTTAGTTTAGTCTAAGGCGTGCGCCAGCTCTTAATGAACAAGAACATTTTTTTAATTCCAATTTGGCGTAAGAAAGCGTTCACCTTTGAAATTTTCGTTGAAATCATAGGCGGGTCGATTCCATGTAAATGTATGAAGACATACGCATCAGAATGACCGTCATTTAGTGGTCGATGGTGGCAATTTGCGACGCTTATCCCAAAGCTGTGCGGACAGTACGTCTAACTGAATACCCTTTACACGGTACGGTATCATTCCGTTGTATGTAAAGGTTAAGACAGAATGTTATACTGTAATCAGGGTATAGCGACCATGAGATAGCTGTCTCTATTTTTAAAAACAGAATGAGAGAGATGTCTATAGTTATATTTTGTTTGCGGAATAGATCGATAAGTCACATAATGTAAACGCGTACATTAAAACTAAACGATTTACACTATCCTATTGGCCTCTCGCAGCGGCTTCAACGTTCAGAATAGAGAAACAAGAAGAGAATTCGCTGCCTTTAGAAATGAAGATTCAATGTACAGAATGGGAGAATATAGCAAAAGAATATCTACTAAGTATATAGAACAGAAATAAACTTGTTAAAAAAATAAACACATTGTTAAACATATGGGATTGACCTGTATTTTAATTCTCCTAAAACATCTAACTTAGTTATTTTAGTAAACCGAGGTATTAAGACTTCACAAAATACTGATCGAAAACGGAAAGAATAAGCATTAGAATGTTTTAAGATATGCATATCAAAGGGGTAAATGTAGGCACGGTGAGCGCGGGCGGTTCATTCGCGTACAAACAAATGCCTGTCGTATTCCCTGACTATGAAATCATTGTGATTGAAACTTGTCACTCATTACGTGTCGTGATAGACATCTATCGCTATCTGCTCACTAATGTCTTTCAAGAAACGGGAGTTTGGTATTGCGGACTATGGGCGTCCTTGTACACCTCGGTACCCGCCGCTTGTCTCAAAAACAGTAAGTCCATTCAAAGGAGGTATTATTAAAAAGTCTTGATAACATACAGAAGTCCTGGCGACAATAACGAGTGTTGGGTAGTAACAGTTCGGGTATTACAATAAGCGGTATCGTATGCGCGTCACGCGCGCTTCACAAAGGCGTCAAATTTGCACGCCGCGGACCGTTTACGCGACATCTCGCATTCAATGCATTCACGCCTCTGTATACGAAAAATTGCCATTACGGCGTCGCCCCCGGCCCGCCATGACACCCGACGCCCGCCTTTTTACATTACTCAATATTCAGCACGAACAATGTTTGATTTTTGCGTTTTGTTCTCTTATAAAAAAAATAATTTGATCACTTTTAAATTACAAATAGGTTTCGGTGTCTAATCTAGAGGGAAGATCACAAATATACCGTTTTTAAACCAAAATTCCTGCTTGTTTTTTCCCAAGTTTTGTTCTGCCGAGAAAGGCTACTTGGTCCGTCCAGCCGGATACATCAACTAACATCACCACCATTGGTCAAAACCATTGTACAAATTCAAACGGTAAATAAAACTATTAAGTCTCTATATGAAAAGTGACCAAAATATTGTTTTGACTTTATAACTGCATTGAACGAAACACAATACAATAAATAGAAAAACCCGTGAAGGAGGCCGTGACGATAAGTTTTATTTGCTCTTACGTCTACAATAATCTTTAGAAAGGAAGCGGTTGACGATCCGATACGATAGTGTCACAAAGAAGCTTATTTCCGCTCCGACTCTGGCCATAAAAGACCACATTACATTTTCCTACACTAAATAACGCTTCAAGCGATTTTAAACCTTAATGCCTTGGTGTTAATCCAATTTTAAACATTAAATAACTGCAATGTTAAGTTTGTATAGGTGTATCACAGTGAAAATAAAAACTGAACAAATATCGCGATAAGGTTTTGTAAGGGCGCGAGGTCGATGCTCAATGATGAATGGGAAGAATTATTTAAATATGGATAAAATGATTACGTTTGATGCCTAAGACACCACGTCTTCTCAGAGACAATTGTGTAAAATTGTCAGGAATCATTCCTCAAGTTTTTTTAACTAGAAAATGTAAAGAAATGCAGTAACAATTATTCTATTTGTTGATTATAGTGATCATTAAACTGCAGCATTGTTGTTACTCAAAATAAATAAAAAATTGCCTACTAAAGTAACCTACTAATGTAAAGTATATAAAATTAAACATAAAACAATAGTATCTTTGTTCGAGCTGTATGGTTTATCATGAAGGAAGCCGCAGCAAAACAACTGCAACTATTCTATCATCGGTATTTTGTATCTAACACGCCGTCTGCGTTATAAATCACTGTAAAACGGAAGAGTGCCGGCAAAAAGCGAGGCGGGGCGATAACAGCAGACAATGGCAGCTAGTGTAGTTAACAATGCTTCGTTTGTGACAATTCTTCGCATAATGGCGGGGTGCGAATCACGCGGTAATTCGATAGAGGCTCTTTTATTATGAATTGTGGGCGTGTAATTGAGTTGCCTTCGAGATGTTTTGTATCGTCTCTCTGTCAGCCATAGCCGCGGTTTGCTCTTTGTTCGCTTAATTAGAGACTTGTTTGTGTTTTGTTTTTCTTGAAACAACCAACCAGTATTATTGTGGTTTTATAAAAGAGGTCTAGTAAAAAGGTGGTTAGCCTACTTAAATAGATACCATTGTTTTATTTTAATTATAATTTCGTATGGTCGTTTTTCCATTATAATTTTAAAAAAGATAATCCAATACACTTAAATGTTTACCAACAATAGTTTAAAATCACATGAAAATTTATAAAAAATCTTTTGTTTCATTCGTAAATCATTGCTTTTACATATAAGTAAAATACGTATTCTAAAAAATAACATGCAAAATCCTCGACAGCTTTGTAATACCATATCAATAGCTGGCGGGCAAGCACAAAGGAGAGGCTGGAGCTTTCGCTTTGAGCATTCTTAGGCTTTCTACACGGCCGCGCTAAGCTTCACGATTAACTGACAACAAAACCGCCACAAAGAGCTTTTAAGCATATACGAGAGCTTAATCCGATGAATGTATAAAAGTCTAACGTCCGCGCTACTGATGTGTTCGAACGCTACATACAATGATAAAAAAATATAGATGTGACTTAATATAATAGTTATTTTATTAAGATAACAAACCTTGGACTATTAATAACGAGTTGACCCTTTTGCCAATAGAATATGCTATTCGTTAAAGATACTAGAGCTAATCTAACAAAGGGCTGTGTCTGCCATATCAGGTCCAATAAAACGAGCTGGATAAGTAAGCTATAAATAAATCAATATTATTTAATAATTAAACAACTATTTATTTCTCACATATGGAGTTTTAAAAACAATTTGAAATATGAAAAGCCACTTCCAGTTTGGCGTACCCCGTCGTCACGCTCGGTGGAGTTTCACAAAGTGACCAGCACGCCTTCCTGAATGTAAAAAGAGACATAATCTGAATAAAAACGTATCAAGCCTCGTGTACAGACTTCACTTGCCTTTTGAAGATTTACTGCATTCAATGTAGCCCTTTCAGACAATGTTGTTGAATTATAACTCAAATATACTTCGTACTAATTTTATAATAATCTATCAAGTTGTGTATCTTTTCATTGTAGAGTTTAAAAAAAAACATTAATAAGGTTTCGTAGGAACTATAACCCTGACCACCATCCTCATAGAATAGGTTACGTTATAAATAATAGCAGTAAATAAAAGTAATATATTGAAAAGTGTCAAGCTGGCAGAAAGGCGCGCGAAACTGAATATCCTCTGGTTTCCGGTCGCGCGCGCTTCAAATGGCGGGACGGATATTCGTGTGAGAGACGCGAGCGACCGCTGCGCTTTCAAATAAAGAACACGAAAGAGCATAGACAATGCTCTGGACAATGCAATGGAAGAAGTAACTTTTTAAACAAGAGAAAAAGAGCTGTGGCTCTACCACAAATATGTTATTTGTATAAACGCAAATAAGCAAGTCAGAATGTTTTATTTCAAGGGCAAACTAATGTAGTTACTCTTATATCCTTTAGTATTCCAAAATCCTCTACAAGTTTATAAAGTCGAGCTTCGACCGTCTGTTTCAGCCATATTGATTTAGATTTCTTTTCTTTTTTGTCCGCTGTAGACGGCTTTTTATTCGTCCTTTATTCAAAGGCATGCGGATCTATCCAAATGGAATTACCTGAAACTTTTATGAAAGGGTTGTACAAGTTTTGTATTTTGTGCAATTCAATTATAACTTTATGCACTTAAGAACGATCGTATAATTTTATATGCACACTTACACAATTCTTTAGTACCTGAAAGATAAAGTGATTTTTGTCTCTATTAAAAACAAAACAAACGTTATTTATAAACTAAATGATTTTCATCGAAAGTCATTCACGCTTATAAACAAAACGCCATTATCTATGCCCCGTTCGTACTGGCCGGAATTGTGGGGGAGCGCGCGAGATTTGAAATTGGAAGCAAATAGGCGTTAAATGGCAACGTGCGCTGTCATAACGTCATTTGGCGTTCATCAGCGGGCGAAACAGCATCTCCGTTTGGTGCACGTTTTATTAGCGTAAGGAATAGCGGGGTACAGTGAGACGGAAATTGAGATTTGCATCGAGGATGTAGCGGGCGGTGATTGCATTTTCTTTGCAACTACAGCGTCATTTAATTTCACTTGAAGGCTGAGACTGGGCGTTTGGTTTAGCTAAATTGTGGACTCTGTCGAGAATTACCTAACGCTACGACGCTACGGTCATTCTGACGACTAATTTTATTTTCAAATTTGCACTCCGTGTGCTTAATTCTCTTATGAATAATTTGAATATTGCTTACCAGTATCTAGGAAGTTACAAGTTAAAAGAAATAGGTTTAAACAAGACTTTTATTCCAGTTTTTTCAAATGATTTTCAGTGCAGAATTCGTCGAGTTCGTGAGACGATTGACGATGGGATTCCCCATGCACTACGATTATTACGATAAATTATTGTAAATGAATTATGTCTGTACCTAAAGCAATAATTCAATGCGGCGACGTGTGACAGAGATCGAACGCGACGCCTCGTTACTTCTCACATAAAAATCTAAATGAGGTTTTCATATAAATTTCATTCTGATTGAATTGCTTATTCACTTTCAATCCCTTTACTATCAACTTCGTGCAATCGATTTCTATAAATATAACAAACGTTACATTTCTAAAGTTAACCAAAGAAGACAACAGTACCGAGAGTTTTTCTTCAATAATCATCATTTTTCAGGCCATTTAATACCTGAAATACCGCCACTTATAAAATATATTCTGTACATTTGTTTTTTCAATATACTTTTTGTTCTAGATGGAGTTAACGAGTAGATGTATAAATATAGTAGTTTGATAGAGGCTTAATTAAAATCTACATTCAGTAATTTGTATATCATTCAATAAATACGATTTTAAATAAAGTAATACGACTGAAAACACTCCATATCGATCTTAATTCGACAAACAACAAACAAATTGTCGTTAAATGGAATTAAAAATTTGATTATCGAGCAAATTGTCAGCAAACATCTTATTACTAATGGTACTCGGCAGTGTCAACAAGCCGTGAGATGAAACAAAATTAAGACCGATATCTGTGATACTTTGTACTGTCGCTTCACTTCGAACAGATTTTTACTTGGAAACCAGCCAGCGATAGACTTTGTATTATATTTGTAGAAATAGGGCCTGTCCACTGGGTGATAGAGGCTCAGATAGCTTAAAAATGACGTCACTGTTAGATAAGGGAACAAAATCCGATATTTCCATCACATATTTTATACGTTGGATTGTTATCCGACAATTTACAATTTGGTGGGACAGGCCCTTAATATTATCATAACATCTATGCTCTGTAGGTCCACACCAGTTTTCTTTCGTACATCTTCAGTGTGTCTTGATCTTGATATTGCTGTAATTTTTCCTCAATGGCTGCCATTTTAAAGAGAACAGCATACAGGTAAAGAAATTGGTGAGCAATATTCTTTGCGTGCAAGCATTTTAAAGCTACTATTGCGATAGCTCTTATTTAAGTATGTGAACATACTGAATTTCTATATTTGAATTAGTAACGTAGTAAATTAGTAAAAGAATTCACTCCAATGTGTCGACACCTTTACAACCTAACAAAGCGTATAATTTTCCTTCTGTCTGTTTGTCTAACCGCGACGATCTCAGATTAAACGAACGATAAATAAATACTTAACTTCTTAATCCATTTGCTGGCGACGATCTAATTCTCAGATAGAAAAGCTGCGAAGAAAAGAGGCACAATACACGCCTTATCTAAAGTGTAGCGCCTTACACTTCTTGATACTTGAAAAAGAATTATAACTAGTTCGTTGACAATTTTTTATTAAATTTTCTACATAATAATATTTTGTACGTTCAGAGGGAATACAGACTAAAAAATAATTTTATTTTTCCGTAATAAAATTGACATGAACATGTGAAATATGAACACATGACAACTAAAATAAAAAAATAAAAAACTTCAAGAGTATACATTATTCAGTTAAAACGATAGAAATAAAAATCATTTCAGTATAAAAGAGCGCTTTCGTTCACAAAGTCGTTATAAAGTGAGGAGTGGGGCGCGCACTTTCAAGAATAAGAGGTAATAAGCAGTTTTCTTTCGCGCCAAAATTGTCTTCCATAATAGCGAACGACGGCGCGAAGATACCGCCGCGCCATAAAAAGAGATAAACGACCGTTCTCTCTATTATTTTTACTCTTTAACAAAAGCAATGTGTGGACTTCTCTTTGTCTCGTTCTAGCACGTGGAATACCTAACTTGCTGTCTCAAGCGCGAGAGAAAAACAAAAATTTGTCGCGCGCCCCACCCGGCCGCTAATGTGGGGGGCGCGTGGAGGTCGCCCTCCTTTGTAATTTACTTCAAAATTCTAATACGTGTCAATTAACATCTTATTAAAAGATCAAATCGAGCGCACTCGGCTGTGTATGCTGAGGTTATTAATATTTCAACAACACTCGCTTATTAATAAATTGTTTTATTTAAGTACTTTAATATATTGAAGCGAGATCAAGAGGTTAAAAATAAATCGATACAAAAATGTACATAGGTTTAAATATTATAGATATAATTTTTATGTAATTAATAACAGACATACTAGAGCAAGTAACATAGCGTCTTTAATCGAAATCCATCCATGTTTTGCTTTTAATTTAACGAAAATACAGTTAAAACTGACTAAGTTCAATTAAAAATAGCATTCAGATATGCCGTTTGCCCGATGTGAGTATAGCTTTAAGAAATATATCTCCTCAACCTTTGTACAGTCTACAAAAAAATTACATCGCTTTAGTGAGAAAGCAGATCGCATTGTGGTGTCTTTGTGTTGCCATTCTGTGGCACAATGCGCTGTTGGCGGGAGAAAAAGGCGGGAGCGGTATCGTGGCCGCCATTACGTCGGCTTATCAGCGACACTTCCGAGACTTTGCCCCTTTTTCTTTTACGGCCACGTCTGGGCGGCTCAAGAGATAGCGGGCTACGTGTTTTGTTTGACAATTTTCTTATTTTCTTCTCTTTAATTTAAAGAACTTTTGTTTTTGTTAACTTGAAAAGTCAAATGAAAAGATTACTTTTATAGGTTAGGATCGCCAACGCTTGTAAAATTATTAATAGGAAAAAAAAATCTTTTTTTCAACCTTCGAATAGAAAGAAAAGTCGAAATGAATGTAATAAAACGTGTTTTCAATAAATAAGATAATTTAGGGTGAAAGCAAAATGCGGGAGGGTTCGGGGTGTTGAATGAGCTAATTACGGCACCAAACGAAAGAAAACGCGAAGAAAAGCTGAGAAAACTCAAGGAAAACAAGAAAACTCTAGTCCACGCCCAGAGTTGGACTTGGTTTCATTGAAAATATATTAAAGATATTCTTATATTCTATCGTTAAAAATATTTTTTACGTTACAGCTGTTTTATTTATAAATAGCAATTTCATAAAGGAATGTGTACGAGCTAGGCATATTTTAATGCGAATTTTGTTCATATTATTACAGTGGTTATTATACTATATTGTTTCTATATATGAAAATATTGTTGTGCTCCTTACTTTTATGACTATTTTTCAATTATGTTGTTTAATACAATTTTTAAAATAATGCTAGAGTCCGTCCCTGAGCACAGAAAAGCGTCCGCACCCCGGCTGAATGGTCCGCTAACAAACTCTTTCAGAAAAATACAATAATTACTTTAAGCGGAATAAAAACCGCTTTCTTCGCGCAGACAGAAGGGTCCTAATTTTCACCTTCAAGCTTTTATATTTTTGATAGACGGTGAACGATATTTCCTTTGCTTCTTACTATTAACCAACTACGAATTCTTTGACCAGCAACTTTATCTTCGCAATCATACTAATATTATAAATATAAATACTAATATTATAAATGCGAAAGTTTAGATGGATGGATGGATGGATGTTTGTTAGAGTTTGTAGCCTAAACGTCTGAACGGATTTCGATGAAATTTGGCTTGGTTTTTTTATTCCACGCGGACGGAGTCGCGGGCGAAAGCTAGTAATGACATAATATACAAAACAATACATACAAAAAATGTGAAATAAAACCTCTATCAGTGCACACATATTTAGATCAATAACTCTCTGAAACAATTAATAACTTTTCAAGTCTAACTTCAGATTTACTCCTCTCATATCAGTGGTTTATAATGAGGTGCGCCTCCCGCGGCCTCGTTCACGATTAATTCATTACACAGCTTGTTGCGATCGCGACTTAAACCATTAAACTGTGCTCAAACTTCACACGATGCGGTTACATTGAACTAAACAGTATCACACTGGATGTGGCTATGACAAATGAAACAATTATACTAATCTCATCAAAGCGAAAGTTTAGATGGATGGATGTAAGAATTTGTAGCCTAAACGGTTAAACGAATCTGAACGAAATTTGGCATTAATGTAGAGCATAGTCTGCGAGAATACATAGGCTACTTACTTTTTTTTCGGGAGTTGCGTTTCGAAACAACTGAACATCATGTTTGTTTATAAGAACCATTCCTTGCTTAATTCGTTCGTTCACAAGACGTTTCTAGTAAAGGTAGAAAATAATTTAGTATCTGTGCAACGCGAAATTTCGCGGCAAATAAGATGGCGGTGTCGGCGCGTTCGGAATCATCGTTCAATCTAAATTATTGTGCAAGTTGTGAACTAATCCCAGCCGCGGCGCGCATAAGTTTTTCAATAAAACATGATTATCTGCTACGCTCAACGAAATTATGCTTATTTTAATTATACAACGGAATGTGCAACATTATTTAAGACGCTTGTGTTTGTATCTATTTAAATATTTACCATAATTTTTATAATAATCTACTCCTATTTATGTTTAACTTTAGTTTCCTTGGAGTTATTATTGCTAGCTTTTTTAAACGTTTTTTTTTGTTACTAAAGCCCGGAACATTTTGATAAAAATTTCCGAACGAATTTTAGCATTTAATATTTTTTGTATAATGCCTGGTTTATATTTCAGCAGTACAGTTGGACAGTAGTACAGCATAGGCCTGGCATGACTAAATGGGCTCAGCGGTATTAGTTAGTATTTACATTATGCCAGTTGTATGACAGCGCTGTCTAACTATACTGGCCAAATGTAAACCAAGCATAAAACACAATACGTGTAGATTGTTTTATGGTTATAATTAACGAATATTAAAGTATTCTTTGAGATTAACATTTCACTTACAATATATTCTTGATTTTAAGCGTATATGTATTTTAAATCGTAATCAACCACCCTGAACACTAATGAGGCTTGTAATATTGATGGGTTAACTTTTATCAGTCGCTCCGCGGCGCGGTGTCGTAATTATGCGAGATATCGACTAATTGAACAAACTTTGTATCGGATCTTCGATGTTTCGGATCAAATATCCTCCTTAAATACTCTTAAATTGATGATACTTTAGAATTAATTGACTGATATTTCATACTCATACTAAAATTGTAAATGCGAAAGTTTAGATAGATGGATGTTTGTTAGTTTGTATCCTTAACGGCTGAACGGATTTCGATGACATTTGGTATAGATGTAGAGGATAGTGTGGAAGAACACATAGGCTACTCACTTTTGTTTGTTTTTTAATTCCACGCGGACGAAGTCTCGGGTGAAAGCTAGTACTTATATAATGCGAAAGTTACGATGGATGGATATTACTAGGTATCTTCAGAACTGCCTAACGGAAGTCGATGAAATTTATCACAGACTAGCTGTTGCTCGCGACTTCGCCCGCGTGAAATTAAAAAATATAGCCTATGTTACTCACTGATAAGTTACCTTTCTAACGGTGAAAGAATTTTTAATATCGGCCCATTAGTTTTAGTTATTTCAATACATACAAAAATACAAATCTTTCCTCTTTATAATATTAGTATAGATGTAAAACAGTCTGGAAGAACACATAGGCTACTCACTTTTGATTTTTTTTATTTCCACGCGAACGGAGTCTCGGGGGAAAGCTAGTACTTATATAAATGGGAAAGTTACGATGGATGGATATTACTAGGTATCTTCAGAACTGCTTAACGGAAGTCGATGAAATTTATCACCGACTAGCTGTTGCTCGCGACTTCGCCCGCGTGAAATTAAAAAATATAGCCTATGTTACTCACAGATTACCTTTCTAACGATGAAAGAATTTTTAAAATCGGCCCATTAGTTTGAGTTATTTCAATACATACAAAAATACAAATCTTTCCTCTTTATAATATTTGTTTAGATGTAGATCAGTCTGGAAGAACACATAGGCTACTCACTTTTGATTTTTTTTATTTCCACGCGAACGGAGTCTCGGGGGAAAGCTAGTACTTATATAAATGGGAAAGTTACGATGGATGGATATTACTAGGTATCTTCAGAACTGCTTAACGGAAGTCGATGAAATTTATCACCGACTAGCTGTTGCTCGCGACTTCGCCCGCGTGAAATTAAAAAATATAGCCTATGTTACTCACAGATTACCTTTCTAACGATGAAAGAATTTTTAAAATCGGCCCATTAGTTTGAGTTATTTCAATACATACAAAAATACAAATCTTTCCTCTTTATAATATTTGTTTAGATGTAGATCAGTCTGGAAGAACACATAGGCTACTCACTTTTGATTTTTTTTATTTCCACGCGAACGGAGTCTCGGGGGAAAGCTAGTACTTATATAAATGGGAAAGTTACGATGGATGGATATTACTAGGTATCTTCAGAACTGCTTAACGGAAGTCGATGAAATTTATCACCGACTAGCTGTTGCTCGCGACTTCGCCCGCGTGAAATTAAAAAATATAGCCTATGTTACTCACAGATTACCTTTCTAACGATGAAAGAATTTTTAAAATCGGCCCATTAGTTTGAGTTATTTCAATACATACAAAAATACAAATCTTTCCTCTTTATAATATTTGTTTAGATGTAGATCAGTCTGGAAGAACACATAGGCTACTCACTTTTGATTTTTTTTATTTCCACGCGAACGGAGTCTCGGGGGAAAGCTAGTACTTATATAAATGGGAAAGTTACGATGGATGGATATTACTAGGTATCTTCAGAACTGCTTAACGGAAGTCGATGAAATTTATCACCGACTAGCTGTTGCTCGCGACTTCGCCCGCGTGAAATTAAAAAATATAGCCTATGTTACTCACAGATTACCTTTCTAACGATGAAAGAATTTTTAAAATCGGCCCATTAGTTTGAGTTATTTCAATACATACAAAAATACAAATCTTTCCTCTTTATAATATTTGTTTAGATGTAGATCAGTCTGGAAGAACACATAGGCTACTCACTTTTGATTTTTTTTATTTCCACGCGAACGGAGTCTCGGGGGAAAGCTAGTACTTATATAAATGGGAAAGTTACGATGGATGGATATTACTAGGTATCTTCAGAACTGCTTAACGGAAGTCGATGAAATTTATCACCGACTAGCTGTTGCTCGCGACTTCGCCCGCGTGAAATTAAAAAATATAGCCTATGTTACTCACAGATTAACATTTCACTTACAATATATTCTTGATTTTAAGCGTATATGTATTTTAAATCGTAATCAACAACTCTGAACACTAAAGGCTTGTAATATTGATGGGTTAACTTTTATCAGTCGCTCCTCGGCGCGGTGTCGTAATTATGCGAGATATCGACTAATTGAACAAACTTTGTATCGGATCTTCGATGTTTCGGATCAAATATCCTCCTTAAATGCTCTTAAATTGATGATACCTTTGAATTAATTGACTGATATTTCATACTCATACTAAAATTGTAAATGCGAAAGTTTAGATGGATGGATGTTTGTTAGTTTGTATCCTTAACGGCTGAACGGATTTCGATGACATTTGGTATAGATGTAGAGGATAGTGTGGAGGAACACATAGGCTACTCACTTTTGTTTTTTTTTTTAATTCCATGCGAACGGAGTCTCGGGGGAAAGCTAGTACTTATATGAATGCGAAAGTTACGAAGGATGGATATTACTATGTATCTTCAGAACTGCTTAACGGAAGTCGATGAAATTTATCACAGACTAGCTGTTGCTCGCGACTTTGCCCGCGTGAAATTAAAAAATATAGCCTATGTTACTCACAGATTACCTTTCCAACGATGAAAGAATTTTTAAAATCGGCCCATTAGTTTTAGTTATTTCAATACATACAAAAATACAAATCTTTCCTCTTTATAATATTAGTATAGATGTAAAACAGTCTGGAAGAACACATAAGTTACTTACTAAAGATTCTTTTTAATTCCACGCGAACGAAGTCACGAGCTAAAGTTCGCTAGTTTAGAGATAAAATATTCTTTGTATTGTTTTTTTATGCAGTATGTGTACTTACGATTATACATTACATAGGTTATGTTAAACGAGTTCTCATTTAATTAATGATCAAATAAAACAAGATAATATAAAAAAAACAATTTATTCATCAAAACTTCCGCCACAAAATAACAAAATATACAAATAAACTCAACCATATAAATTACAATTATTGTATTATAAGTACATTGAATGAAAAATAAATTTGTTCTTTCATTACATATAAAAAAAATATTCAAATATTTATTCCTAAACAAAATTTAACATTTACCTAACAATATTATTTTGTAACGTTCACCTAAAAGTAAATAATATTAATATCTTTAAACTAACTATATTTTAAATTGTACAATACCAATGAATCAAGCCTAGATAATTAAATAAATAAAAAATTTAAAAAATCTCTTTGGTAGCTAATTAAGCTGTGCCAAGCAAAACTTTTATACCCTTATATACCTTAAAATATAGCTTTTTAATGTGATGAAATATAAGTAAATCGTCAGTTAATTCATGTACTAAATATATTAAAAAAACTACACCATACAAGCTCTTATATACAGGTATTTTTTTATACTTTAGCAGAGTCGGATAAAGCAGGGTATTGTCAGTAGTATATTTAAAATACAGCAAACCCCCCTATAACGCGGTTTCTTATAATGTCAATTCCTATAACACCAATACCTTACCCCCATATAAAGAATATTACCAATAATTTATAAATAACCCCTATAACGCGATTTCTCCCTAATGTTTAAAACGGTTTGGACGGGGATTCTTTATAACGCGGAACCAATAAACGCGTTATAGAGAGGGTTTCTGTAAATGCAGCAATTAAAGCAGAGTTCTTAAAGTTTGAAGTTTAATTAAGTACACTAAGCTAAAGTAACTCGTTGTTTCTGCATGAGTTGTGAGACTTGACGCTGCTCCGCGGACAGCGGCTCGCCGCGGAATCTACGGTAACTGTCGACAAGAACATTAATAATACTAAATATTCATTATTTTACTGCATTCGGCATATAATGTAAAGAGGCAAATCACATTATAAGAATTTAAAAAAAAATGGGAGCCAAATCTGTTTTTGTACTTTTATTACACTAAGAAATAAATTAATCACTTTAGACCCTAGATCTCGCCTAGTTCATCGGCTAATGTCCAGAACTCTTAGTACTTTTAGTCTTTTGTAAAGTAAAATCCAATTACTTAGCCCTATTTTCACTGTTCCAAAAATTTTCGATTAACCCCTTAGTGGAAATTGGTACTAAAAATCTAAAAATGGATGGATGTTACTACTACTGATCTCCAAACCGGATCTCGATGATGGCATACATGTAGAACATAATTACGAAGAACACACATAAAATTCTTAGCCAATTTAATTTAAATTACGCGCGATTGAAATCGCGGGTAAATATTTTTTTAACATATTTGTGTAAACTCACATGGTGTCATAGAAAAGCCTCTGTTCCTTAGACAGCGAGGGTTTGGTCTCCTGCAGCGCTGACTCCACGTCCTCCGGCAGCACCACCACCCTCTCCATACTGCTGCTTTCTTCACTTACCTGAGTAAAATAAGTATTTTACCTATATATTGCTATTTTGCTCATTTTCATTGATAAAAGAGAGAAAACAATAGTTTTGGGGCTAGTTTTGATTATTAAATTTGTTAAGAATTTTGAAATAAAATAAAAACTTAAATCTTAACTAATTATTATTGATATTAAGCTTCAGTGTTATATTTGTTACTGTCAGGAACAAGTACTGAAATTTAACTACAGTAAACCCCTATATAACGCGGTTAATGGTTCCGCGTTATACGAATTCGTGTTGTAGGAATTCCTCGTATAACGTGTTTTACAACAAGACAATGCTATAAATTGCGTTATAGGGGATTTTTTAAAAACGGTCGGTAGTTTTTAAATTTTGTTGGTCGCGTTATAGAGGGTTATTTCCGCGTTATATGGGGAGCAAAGAATTCGCGTTATAGTGAGACTGTATATCATCAATACTTACGAGGTTCTTCTCCAGTCTGGTGAGCTGCGCGGTGATCAGCAAGGACTTGAGGTCCGCGGCCGAGAAGTCCTCCGTGCGCGAAGCCAGCAACGCCAGGTCCACGTCCTCCGATATCACCACATCCTTGGCCAGGGTCAGCAGGATCTCGTAACGATCTTGCTGTATACATATATACGTCGTTATAGAGATGTGTATTCATTTTTGGAATTGTTTATGAGTCGCAGGCGAAACCTAGTTTATTATGTTCGTGTCCATGTGAAGAAACATGAAAATAAATAAAGAAAGTAAATTAAAAATTACAAAAGTCCACAAAAACGCGTCCCCACGTGGGGACAGAAGAGAATAAAAAGTTTAATCCCTCCCACCTTTTGCGACGAGTACCGGTTGAAGCTTATTTTTATTTCTTAACGGTTCCATCTATCACGTTATTGGTGATAGTGGGACTAAAAGGTGGGACGGATGGAACTTTCTATTCTCATCTGTCCCCACGTGGGGACAGCGGGGTGACGGTTGGGAATCCGAGTGTAGTGTCAAGGTCAGAGCACCTGTGTGGGCAGGGCGCAGTAGACGTGTCGCTGCAGGCGGCCGGGGCGCAGCAGCGCGGGGTCCACCAGGTCGGGGCGCGAGGTGGCGGCCAGCACGGGCCCGCGCGCGCCGCCCTCCGCCCCGTCCATGCGGGACAGCAGCTGGTTCACCACGCGGTCTGTCACGCCAGTAGAGTCGTGCCCGCGCCTGGACGAGAAACCTAGCTTATTCTCCAATACAAGACGTTTATTTAACAAGAGACCGCACTAGAAATCGTTAAAGAAACGCCCGTTGTGAGAGGTATTAAAAGTACTGTAGTTAAATTCACCGCCTAGGGTTGTGAGACATAAATAGAAATGTAAATAGTAACGTACAAACCTTGTACTTACAATATGCCACTTACTTGGGCGCGAGGCTGTCGAACTCGTCGAAGAACAGGATGCACGGTCGCTTCATGTCGGCCCTGAGACATTCATTATATTAAAATGAATTACAATTCGAGAAAAATCATTCGTTTAAATAAGCATTTTACTTAAAACAATACAAAATTACTTATTGTTCAAATAGAGTCAAAGATCCGATGTAAAGTGATAACGCATTTGTCAAATGTTCCAATGTAAAGTGTCAACTCATTGTCAAATGTCCCAATGTAAAGCGACAACTCACTTGTCAAATGTTCCAATGTAAAGTGTCAACTCACTTGTCAAATGTTCCAATGTAAAGTGTCAACTCACTTGTCAAATGTTCCAATGTAAAGTGTCAACTCATTGTCAAATGTTCCAATGTAAAGTGTCAACTCACTTGTCAAATGTTCCAATGTAAAGTGTCAACTCACTTGTCAAATGTTTCAATGTAAAGTGTCAACTCATTGTCAAATGTTCCAATGTAAAGTGTCAACTCATTGTCAAATGTTCCAGTGTAAAGTGTCAACTCATTGTCAAATGTTCCAATGTAAAGTGACAACTCACTTGTCAAATGTTCCAATGTAAAGTGTCAACTCATTGTCAAATGTTCCAATGTAAAGTGTCAACTCATTGTCAAATGTTCCAATGTGAAGTGACAACTCACTTGTCAAACACATCCCTGACGGCTTTCTCGCTCTGTCCTATGTACTTGGAGAGCAGCTCAGGCCCCTTGACGGTGAGCAGCGTGACGTCAGCTAGGCGCGCCAGGCACGAGCCCAGGTGCGACTTGCCCGCGCCCGGCGGACCGTACAGCAGGATGCCGCACGACTGAGACGGGAACAGCCCGGGATACTAACGATACGGGAGTGGGAAAGAGATAGATATAGTATGGAAATAAGAATGAAAACCACTCGCGGGATATAAGGAAAAATTATTAAATTTGAACGCTAGGTACTTGTATAGTTAGAGTGAGATAGAGAGTGTGTAATTATGGTTGGAGGACAGAGATAGAAAGAGAATTGGACTTTTAAATACGTAATGGGACGTATGATGATGATGAAGACGAGAATTTCAAGTGATCACCATATATTGCAACTCACCATCATTGGCCAGAATATGCATTCGGTGAGGACTTGTTTCACCTCCTCCATACCTCCTACTGGACCCCAGATATCGAAACCTTTTGCTTTGTCCTCGTCCCTTGTGATGTCTTCTACTAGCCTTGGCTTACAATCATCAGATTGAATATCTTTAACATAAAAGTAATATATTAGAAAGAGGGAAAAAAAAGTTTTGCTATAAATTAAAAAACCCGAAATAAAAAAAATATATTTCATCGGATTCCGACAGAGCCATAGATTACTGATTTTTTTTTTGTTTTATTAAGATAAATATTAAATAACTACAGTTTGTTCACGTCTTCTTACATAAGAAAATCTTATTAAAAAAATATATTTGTATTTTATATTCTTCTAATTTACATATCCACGTATTGTATGTTAACTTACTTTTTTTCTTAACAGCCTTGAATATTTTTTTATTGAGATAATCTGTGACATCTCTGACAGAACAGCCTGCGGTGTCCATCGCCATCTTGATGACGTCATCGTCGTCCACTTCGAATGACGACCTTATTTTGTCATTTATTAAATGTTTAAATAACTCCACCCTGTCTTCCTGTTAATAATAAAATGCATAAAATATTATATAAAAAAAAAACATTTTTATATTTCAGTTTTTAATTTCACTTCACTTTTTCTTTAAAAAAATGTATTTCATTGATTTTATTATCACAAGAAAACTAAAAAAAAAAGAAAAATGCTTTTATAAGAGAAGGGTCAAACAAGCAGCTTGGGAATACCAAGATTTATTGAGATGTGATGAACATTTGAAAAGACTATCCATTTGTCTAAAGGCTAAACCATACTATCCACTAGACATATTTAAAAATATATATTAAAAAAAAAACTATCTCACCTGTTCTAATTCAGGTACATCAAACTGCGCTGTGAACAATGGTTTGCCGGTGAACTGTCTTAACGTGGGGTGTAGGGACTTCGTGCTCAGTGACGTCATCAACACGCACACGCCAGAGCAAGTCTGCAGTAATTGCTTGATCACTACTGCTAATCTGCAAAAAGTAGGACAATCTTACTAACATTATAAATGCGAAATGGATCGATGGATGTTAGAAGGTATATCTAGAATGGCTCAACGAATTCCAATAAATCTTGGTTCAGATGTAAATAGTCTGGAAGGAACACACAAGCACGTTTCGTTTTTTTCATTTAAAACCGCGCGGAGGTAGTCGCTGGCAACAGGTAGTTAGTCATATAACAGTGAGAAGCACATTTGTTGCAAAGCTAAGGAAATTAATAAAAACAACCACAAACTGTCAGAGTTTCTACATTTTTGAAATAAAAAAATCTCACAAAAGCAATTGAATCAATGCTATACAAGAATTTTTTTTAACAAGAATTACTATTTTCTAAATTTTTTTTAGGATTTCCATTTTTTCAATGCACCAAATCAATATTGAAAATGAACAAATTTTACCTTTGATAGTATGCTATATCCTGGGGAGAAGCACCTTCTATATTTGGGGGCACTAATGCATCCACATCATCACATATCAGTACAGCAGGACTGTGCTCCTGACACATCAGGATAGCTTTGCCCAGCACTTCCGGAATATCCTTCCTTCCTTTTAGTGACCGACAATGCAGTATATGAGACCATACGGTCAACTCCTTCTGTACTATGTGACATAAACTTGATTTACCTGTACCACTTAAGCCTGAAAAATATTAAAATTAATATGAAAAAAATATTGAAATATAATAAACCAGATATTAGTACAGTTGGCTACATAAATATTTATACTACAAGTGTCAAAAATATGTATAAATGATTGCTTCCATTAAATATGAATACATATTTATGACGGCAATGTCTAAAATTTTATTAATGTATATTTAATTCATCTGACTGTACTTTTTTATGTAGAAAGATGTTATTTAAAAATATATTAGAACATCATGTAAGATCATTTTATTTATTATAAGTTTTCATTCAATTTTAATGGATTTCTTCAATAAAAATAGTAACAACAACTCACCAGTAATAAGAACATTGCTCTTTATTTCCGACACACCTTTAAAATTAGCCTCTCTATGTATCTCAAACTGTAAATGCAGCAATACTTTCTCAACCAGACTTTGTATAGATTTTATATTCCTACAGTAATTCTTGTAATCATATTCCAAATTAGACACAGGCTTTGGGAGGGAAAGTTCTGAATCTGTGAGACATTTCGCTGACACTGTACAATGTCTAAATGACTCCGAATTCAGCATAGTGTACTTCACATTATCCGGTATTAATTTAAACTGTAGATAACCGGAACTGATTTGATTATTCTGTTTAACCATATTATGATTTATAAGAAACTTTTTACCCGAATGTGTATTATCTATGACACATTTCTTAAATTTTTCAATCACATCAATTTCAGTTTGTATTTTATCTGAATATGTTATAATATCTACATGTTCAGGATGATCTACATTATCACCTATTATGTTAAATATGATTTTAGTACCATTTTCTATATTTATAATAGCATTTAATGCTTTCGGTATCAGTACTGTTGGGATATTCGTATTGTAAACTTCGTGACATAAACTTCTGAACACAACATTGTCAATTGGAACTATTTCAACACAGATTCCATCTAAATTACTATTATCACTGTCTTCTTCATTTTCTTTTAATATTGAAGGTATATGCTCCATAGTAGCTAATATAACAGTTAAAGTTTCATATTTATTGTGAATTAAATCTTCATGTACAAATACTGTATAAGGATGTATAAGGTTCTTTTTACCATCACTGTCTATAGGTAGAGCTCTTAAAACCAGCCTTTTCGGTACATTTAAATAAGGCTCTAATAATGCATTATTAATAACACCTATATTATTGAATTTTGTATCAGAATCTTTAGGTAGATTTGCTGGATATGTGATTGTTTTATGAAAAGTATTAAATGCATCTATTTTGACAACAACTCGACTGTTGTTCACAATAATACCAGTTTGTTTTGGTGTAAATATGATTGGCATTGATGTTGATATCCACACTATTGCTTTTTGATTTGCAACCACAAGTCTAAGTTGATCAAGAATTCTGAATTGTAGTACTTCTGCATTGTGCTCCTGAAAATAATATCATAATTACATTATAATTGTTGGTAGAGAAAATAAGAAGTAAGAGGTCTGCATAATATTAGCATATAGAAGGTACACTGGTAGAGATAGACCAAGAAAAAGATGGATGGATTACTTGAAAGGTGTCATGATCAAGAAGGGAGTGATGACTTAAAAGACGAAATGTACATTAAACTGAAGGACAAACAAAAAAAGAGATGTTAATAAATCACATCATAATTAATTTTAAATTCTGAAATTTAACAATTCTAACACACATATAGGTAAGTATAAGATTAGGTAATCTACTTGGTATGAAATAAAAAAAAGATAAAGGTGTTTACATAAGTTAAATATTACACAAAATTAATTTGATACTTTTTAATATTGAGTTGTCATACCAGTATCTCCTGATCATCCGGGCTCTCAGTATCAATAAATAATTCATCCAGAATCTTAACATTAGTGTATGGTGAGACAAAAACCTCACTGCCTTCATCCAAACCTACAAGCTTGCAGTAAATAGGATTGCAGGCAATGTGACCCTCGGGGATATTACTACTGAATACCACCCATAGGAATATCTGCTTCTCTTTTATAAGGACTTGTACACATTGAGACTGAAATTGAAATAAATGCGGGAAGTTAAATAATGTTATCAAGTTGATGGTTTTTTTTTTAAAGAATAATTTTCTCATGTAATTATTTACGTACCTGTTCTTTGTTAGTACTGTACTTTGGACTGATATAAGCAAAACAAGACCTCTCGTAAGTATACGATATTTTAAGCCGCAGTCCACCTAACATATTGAATACAATAACTTGTCACAGTTTGATTTGTTTGATATTTACACACAAATTAGGCTTATAAAAAGCAATACGATTTTACTCTTATAATGTAAATAATCTTTTGGAAATGAAATTACTGACAATGACAACACATGACATTGACAGCAAAACAGCAAACAGCAGTCAGAAAATGCAAATTGAAAACATGGCTAAAAAATTGTTTCAAACAATAATTTCAAGCTGTTGAAGAAAGTTGAAGTTAAATCAGAAAACGGACATTTATTTAAATGACTAATTTTTATTTTACGTTTTAAAAACAAATTCAAAGGCTAACAAAAGTATTTCGTAAAACAGAACGTTTTCAGCTGCTTCTTCGGCATTGGCCAATCATGTGCCAATAGAATTTTGAAGCAACGGTTTTTGAAGAATGTTCATTTCAGTTGAGTTGAAATAACGTTTGGAAAATATATTTAGAATATTTTACATTGGCAAATAGTGGTAGGGTTATTTAAATTTTTAAATTAGTTAAAAGTTTACAACAAAACGGCCGTCGCCGTCTAGAAAACGTGAGTATCAATTATGTATTTAATTTCTAGTAATGGTTTATAAACATGTACATCTTCAATTGTTTTGCCACCATTTTTAATCGTTAAATTATCAGTTACAAATGTTATGTTTTGTACAACGGCTATAGCATAATAATTATTTATTGCTTTGGTGATATTAAGTTTGTGATGTTAGAAAGGTGTGTGTACTCTTAGGTACGCAATGGCGCCAACAAGGTTGGCATCGAAGTCGACCGGCGTCAATGAGAACATCAACAGCATCATGAATCAAGGGATCACGACGAGGAGTAAGCAGATGGCTACTCTGAAAGCGTATAAGGATAATTTAAAAGTTACAAACAAAAGGAAAGCAGATAGTCCCTTGAAAAATATGACTGCTAAGAGGGCAGCCTTTGGGGACATTACGAATGCCTTCAATAAAGCTACAGCAGCCAACGACAAAGTTACGGCGCTGAAAAAAGTAACGGTGGAAAGCAAATTGCTACCAACAGTAAAGGTTAGTAGTGCCACATATAACATTTTTATTATGTAACTTTTGGTGGGTACTTTACATTTTATATACATCTTTTATATTTATCGACGTCAAATTAAGGATTATATCTCTCCTACACAGCTTATTTACGTAAAAAATATAACATCTAGAGGTTAATGACCTTTCCCTCCAAAAAATGACAGCATGTAACTTTTTGCATTTAGCATTTGTCAAAAGATATTTACTGTATTTACATAATATAATTCTCAAAAGGTCCATGTGCTAAGAGTTGATTTCTTTGCTAAATGATGCACCTATAGTGCACAAATTTTTGACATGTGAGAAATTTAAAAAGTTTCATTGGTTGCTTTCTCTATCAAGAGAGCTCATTTTGCATTCTAATAATTATTAATGACAAAGAAATCTTTCAAATTTGTCGTTATCAGATAATTAGATAGGATCTATCTACTAATTTCATACTAACTTTAAATAAAGCAATGTTCAAGAGTAGTGTGTAAATGATACTATGTTCTTATCAATTTTTTATCTTGATGCCAAGAATTTACTTATGTTTTAGAGCATCAAGCCCCAGCCAACTATAGTCAACAACAAAACAACCAAAAGTAAACAAATTCAAAAGGCAGCTACAAATGCCTTGGAATCAATTCAGAAACATTTTACCAAGGATCCACAAAAGCCGGTTGCAACACGGGCTAAAAATGGAATACTGAAGAACATTGAAAGAAAATCTATTGGCAATGAAAACAAAGAACAGAATCAAAGCCAAAACTCAACAAAATCTGGCAGAAGTGATGTATCTGGAGAGCCGTCCCTATATGTTACTGCTTTGGAAAATATGTTAGTGTTTTCAGAATTTATTTATATTATTTTAGTATAATTCAGGTTATAACAATTTGCAACTTTACCCATCAAAAAATGTAATCCCCAGTTCACAAAATGGACATTTCAAAAACAAAATTATCATCCATTTTCATGGACCACTTAATTTGTCACATTCTGACTCATCCATTTTGACATTTCCATACACACATTGTTTATCAACACAAGTTGTCATTGCAAAAATATTTAATCTCCAACCATATTGGTCCATATTCAATATAAAACTTTTGTTGTGATTATGCGGTTTTAATGTTTAGAACTTTTAACATTAAGAAACTTAACGTAAAAATATTCTTATCAAAATTTCTTGAGCTATTGCTCCTTGATGCTAATGAAAACTGTAGGATATTTCCCATAGCTTTCATTCTTACCAGAATAGAGATAGTCTTAGCAGATGAAGCATTAATAACAAGTGATGAATCGAAAAGCATTTAGGAACATTATGAAAAAACTATTACTTGGAGAGATAGGAATAGATTTTATTCAAGTATTAAGTAATTTTGCTGAAATACACATAAGTCCTTCCAACAGTTAATTAATTTCCAGAACTCCATCTGACATAACAAAAGAGGAATACAAGGCAATCAGCGAGAAGCTGAATAAGGTGAACCTCGATGAGACACTAAACAGGTCGCTGGACGAGGAGAACGAGGAGCCTCACCGCGCGCCCGACGGCGTCGCTGACATCGACCGCGAGAACTGGAACGACCCCTTCCAGGTCGCTAACTACGCCATGGACATTTTCAATTACCTGAAGACTAGGGAGGTGAGATACAGAAATACATAACTCATCATCATCATCATCATCTGCATTCATATCCTACTCCTATAAGTCCACCAGGTTTTCGTCCTCCAGGTTGATCCTCCATCTTCTCAGTCATTACTCTCTTCATACCACACATAACTAGCAAAAATTATGCTTTTATTTGTCACAGTCTTGACATATCTTATTCACCTATTCCAGAATCATTTATGCATATGTGCTCAACAAATTTGTTTTTTTTTACACAACTCCCTTGCAGTTCGCCAAAAGTTACTATAGAGTGACTTGTTTCAATAGACTGTTACTTTTTAACAGAATGGACTGAGGTTTTAAACATTTTTTTGGTCAAATTAATTTAAAAAGTTACAGATATAATAAGAATATAAGTTAAAAGTTACTAGTACTAATTGGAACTCAACTCATGAAGTTCAAATAAAATTTCTACTTTTAATTTAAACACGTTTTTTCGTTAATAATTTCAGCGTTTGTTCCCCATTGACGACTACCTCCAACGACTAAATGACATCTCAGCATGGATGAGGTCGCTCCTCGTGGACTGGATGGTGGAGGTGCAGGAGAGCTTCGAGCTGAACCATGAGACGCTGTACCTGGCTGTCAAGCTGGTGGACCTCTTCCTCACCAGGTCCACCAAGATGAAGCCGGCGAGGGAGCCTCTGACTAAGGAAGAACTGCAACTGCTGGGAGCTTCCGCACTCTTCATTGCCTCCAAGTTTGATGTGAGAATTTATATATTTTTCTATTTCATTGATTGTTCTGTATCTAGTTAGTCTATGCAAAATTCTTATTGGAATGATTAAAGACAAAAAAAAATCGTTATGACAGGAAAAAGACAAACATTTTTTTTACCTTTCTTATAATAGGTTTAATACCTGCGAAATTTATTTTCGTGTCGTAATTTTTTATAATGAAACTAGTTGTTGCTCGCAACTTCGTCCGCGTGATATTAAAGTAAATGGTAAAAAGCCTATGGTAACATAGCTTTTTAATGGTGCAAGAATATTTGAAATCGGTCCAGTAGTTTTTGAGCTATAACAATACATACAAAAATCTAAAAATACAAAACAAATCTTTCCACTTTATAATATTGATATTAATTAATATGATGAAATAAAAACTGTCTTGTGAACTTTTGTCTGTGTGGTTGGTTGCAGGAGCGCATTCCGCCGACAGTAGACGACTTCTTGTACATCTGCGACGGCGCGTACACGCTGGCGCAGCTGCTCAAGATGGAGATCACCATCCTCAGGGTGGTGGACTTCGACCTCGGCATCCCCCTCTCCTACAGCTTCCTCAGGCGGTACGCCAGGGTGAGTGCAGTGTTCTCATTCTGCTACTAAACACAACTTATTAATTTTATTCCTTGTATACGAAAAAGGAATATCAGTCTGTCTAGACTTTGAAATAATCATGAAAACTACCATTTAAAAGCAAAACAATTTTGGAAAATATTCGTTGAGAATCTTCTCGAGCTTCAGGCTGGTCATACGCTTTCTTGAAAGTCTGTGACGATTTAAGTCTGGTTCACACTCGTCTAGTACAGTTGGACAGTAACTGGACTGGCATTATACTGACTTAATGTGAATACTATTGCAGTGCGCGCGCGTGTCGATGCCGACGCTGACGCTGGCGCGGTTCGTGCTGGAGCAGAGCCTGCTGGAGTACGGGCTGGTGGCGCACTCCGACAGCAAGATGGCCGCCGCCGCGCTCTACATCGCGCTGCGCATCAAGTCGCTGGGCTCCTGGACGCCGGCGCTGCAGTACTACACAGGTGGGACAATACCCACGGACCTCTGGTGCCTCATACAGGGGGACTCTGCAGCCACTCCTCAGGGCTGACTCGCTGAAGTCCCCCTGAGTTACTTCCACGTGAGCCAGTCATATGCTAGGGACCAACCCTGGTTCCTCTTAGCTTAACCATAATGGCGGCAATTACTAGAATCCAGCATTCTACAGCCACAAGGCGGGAAGTCTCTGTGATTTTTGTTTCCTTGACAGTTAAAAAAGAAGTTACTAGTTAGAAATTCTTTTTCTTCCGAAAAGCAGAACAAAAAGAGATATCTTCCACCAATCCTGTTACAGTAATCTCTGCTGTGCCATCTATTCTGTATTTGGTAATATTTTATCCATGTACTGACAGCGCATTGATGTTATAGGCTACAGTTTGGAGGAGATCCTGCCGGTGGCGCTGGCGCAGAACGCGGCGCTGCACAAGAAGCCCAAGTCCGCCATCAGCACCGTGCGCAACAAGTACTCGCACACCACGTTCTTCGAGGTGGCCAAGCTGCCGCTGGTGGCCGACTGCGACCTCGCATCTAGCCCCGCGCCGCCGCGGCCCAGCTGAGCCGCGCTGCACACAGGTGGGTAGCAATTACTTAAATTAGCCTAATTAGTTAATGTGCACTCACAATGTATTTATACACTTGTATGTTGAACGGTTTCTGGATCGAGGAACTATTTGTTAATTATTTTGATAAATCAGTTGTATTCAATGTGAGATGCTGCCTGTGAGCTTTAGTTTCACGGACTACAAGAATAGGTTTAAACTGTAAGAAACTTAATTAAATTAAATTTGTAGATTTGTAATGTTCTTGATATTTTGATGTTAGTATGTTAGTAAAATGTTAGGAATCCTGCAAAGACTTTCAGAAGTAAGAGATTGTTAGCGTAAGTAGCAATAACATTAAATTAATTAAAAAAAAATGGTCTAGCAAAAAAACTTTATTTTTTGTTCAAGATTGAGATCCTATTGAGATAGGGGGAATTTTTTACTGTTGATATCGTAATACTTTCGATATCGTAGTTAGATTCGACGAAATGGGACTACAATCGGAATGGACCAATTAAAATAAAAGCGTGTAACGTAAATTGCCATTTGCATTTAATAATTTATATTGTGTGTTGTGTTTGTATGAAGGTGGAACATTGTGTGTGAACATGAATTGTTCCATACATAATGACAGCCACCGAATAGACTCGAGGCTTCATCCTCTAGAGAAACAAAGTTTCCATAGTAAATGTACCAAAAAAGACCAAATCATTCCTATGACCTCCGTTAGCTAATATTGCTACGTTATTTTACTTGCTATTTAGCTTGAAACTGTTTCGAATGCATAATATTTTAAATTCTCCCGCCTAATATTTATTTATTAACAATGTCATAAATGGAAAATTCATACATTCAAATTGGAAAATTAATCGTAATTAGTGTTTTATAATTCATATGAAAATATTATTGACTCACTGTTTGAAGATTAGTGATAATTTAATGATACGATATGAATTTGGTTTGATTTTGTTGTGTGAAAGCGCGTTCGCGGAACAGTTTGATATGACATGTATTGTAGCAAACTTTGCTAACCATTTTAATTGTAATTATTATTGCTAATGGATTTTGTAATAATTTAACGATTAATTGATATGATTATTGCGAGACGGAATCTCCGTCGTCTTATTTGTAATTTATTACATTTTAAAGAGTACAAAATATTGGAATGTTATAAACGTTGTTCTCTATTTGTAAGTTTTAGAATAATTTCGACTTTTAATATAACTGTTTATTATTTCATTATATTGTTTGTCGTCTATACAAATAGCATTATTAATGTAAACCTGTTCAGGTGTAAATAAAAGTGATTTTGGTTTGGTAGTTTGTCTCTTCATTTCTGACTCATCCTTTACACAAATTATCCCATGCCTACAACAGTAAGCTATCGTTAAAATTATTTCAAAAAGAACTCATGCATTTCCATGTATCAGTTCCTACTACTACGCTTTTAAAACGCGATGTTTCTATCACGCGGTGTTGAATTTTGAGCGTTGAGCTAACGAAATAAGATTGAGTTTAAAGCATTAGTATGAGCGAGAGCGATAAAAAAGCGCCCGTGCGAACGACGGCTAATACTTACTAGAAGAGCGCACGCACACCTTTGATTAAACTATCGCACAACTGTTTAGTCGCTCTTTGATTCCTTTGAGCTTATATAGAGGTGAACACACTACTCGATTTTTAGTTGTGCAACTAAACAGTTGAATGGGCTGCGAAACAATAGCACAATATTTGCGATTGTTGGTCCAATAAGAGTATCACCGTTAGTTTGTTCTACCAATATTGAAGGAAATAAAACGAAAGTTACGTCGTAATGTGATTTAATCACACTTTAAAACAAAATGGTAATTCCAGAAGCGACATTTACGGGCCTCCGACCATACATACAAAACTTACAAAATAATACCTACACTAGATGTAGGTACGCGCAGTTGACGGCCGAGTACAGCGGCCACTGGTCATAGTTCTGCCAACCTTTGTGGGTGGGTGAAGCGAGACCTCTAAAGTGAATACGAAATCAACAATATCATCTTTATTTCTATATAAAAAAAATATTCAACAAATTTATGAAAATAAATCAATACTGCTATACAGAAAAAAATCCATTTACACTTATTTTATTGAGCATATTCTAACTTGTAGCACACCTAATATAGATTTTAATATCATATTCACTTTAGCTCGAATTAATGCTTACAAAACAATAACAAAACTTTAAAGATGACAAGAACTATGCAGCCCGCACTGTCCTACATACACTTTGAATACATTATGTACAAATTAAAATAAATCAAATGCATCGTAACAGCTCACATCAGTGTATCTGAGGTAATACAAAACCCTACATTTCGGATGTTTCCCGTTGGGCCGATCAATAGATCCAATGGGAATTTTTCCCATTCAATTCGGCCCAACAGGAAACTACCTATATTTCCCCCTGGGCCGCTTTATACACATTTACAAAATAACATACAAATACATCACAATGCGTACATTATATATCATGTTATAGTTCCATAAGAATAATAAATATACAATTAAGACAATTCATATGTATTGAGGTAGCTTTTTAATTATGTCAAGAAATAGTTTTTGCCAGTCCCAAAAACTATTGCAATTACAATTTCAAAGATAAAGGTAATTCCGATAAATTGGCACTGTATTACTGATTCTTATATATTAAAACATGAATTTAATGTATGACGAACCAAAAACAATGATAGCTATAGGACTATAATCAACTATTTAAAACTTTATATCAATCAAAATATGAAGACAAAGGACATATAATATAAAATACTCTGAACAAAAGTCGTAACAGCTTTACAAATAAACGCGGTATAAAGTTAAACTTAGGAATAAACTGAGTAAAAGCAAATATTAGTACAAATTTTATTTATACTCAGTTTATTCCTAGGTTTAACTTTATATAGCGGTTATTTGTAAGGTTGCAAATGACCTTATGCCTGGTTTCTTAAAGACTAACCTTCTCATCAAAGTCTCAACATAAGTTTCGTAGATTACGTGGACTTGCGGATAGACACAATATTTTTAATAATTGGTTTATCTTTATTAACTATGTTCAAAAAATATTTTTTTCTTCAATATTTCAACAGACAGTCCAATTTTATTATATGTATGAGAATCTAATTGTTTCAAAAAGTTGATTAATTCGAAAGTAAACTTGATTGTAATCAATCTGACAATAATCTAACATTGTGTTAAAAAAAGACATACAAACAAATTGAGTACCTCCTTCTTTTGGGAAGTCGGTCTAAGATAGAAATGTCTTCTAGAAACCAGACATAAATAATATGACTTAAACACAAATTTAATGGCAAGTTACTTAAGCATACTAAATAATGAAAGTTTTGGAACAATTTAAACAAGAAAACTCAATTATTGTGGATACCTTTGGCTATAGTTAAAAGTCAACCCATGTAATCTTTCCTTTTGTATAATTTATCATTCTTATGATATGAAATCTACAATAATTTTGATTATCATACAATAAAATGAATAAAATCTCAAAATTAAATCAAACATATGTAATGTGACAATAAAAATAGCGTTTAACATTTTTTTTCAATATTATCATTTAACCAGACAGATTGTTTACAAGTGTTGCCACATGAAAAAAAAACCATAAATCCCTGTATAAATATTCTATTGTCAAACAGTGGCAAGTAAAAGATCATAAATCAATTTACAATCGGGAGCGCAATGAACACGAATATGTTTAAATTAATGGCTACAATTGTTCTTAAACTAAGTATATACAATAAGACGTTCAATACACGAACGCTACTAAATATTTACAATATAAAGTTTTCCATGCTTTGGCTATGAACAGCGCACTCGCCCGCACTACGCTACGGTACTCAAGTTCTACTAGGAACTAAATGTAGACTACACGAATGCACCGAAACTACGACCTTAATGTATTCACATAAGGTTCACAATGGCTACAACTATCGCCTCCTCATCGCTACAATCGAGGCATCTGTATTTGGTTCACAACGGGCTATGGGACATCAAAATAACATACCAATGATCTTAAGCCATTTCAAAACCAAGTAATGACATGTTTTAAATAAAGTTTAAATAGTAACAATATTATGGAAGCCCATTTTTATTAAAAATACACGAAAATACTCTTTATGAATGCATGTAAAAACAAATGTAATATTGATAATTGGAATTTAACAAAATGAATGATAAAAACACAATCAATGTAGACCATTCAAAGATAATTAACTATTACATACAAACAAAACAAAATTCATTATTTTAAAGCAAGAGATTGTAAAGAGACAGCCAGAAAAGGCAAACATCCATTTTCAAGATGGGTCAATCTTTTATTACTCAAAGAAATCCTTACTAGATCAGATGTTATGCAAATAAACAAATGTGTCAAATCAATCGGTCAAAATTATCTGCGTTTAGTCAATATCAAAATGAAGTAGACGAACATGAACAAATACAAGAAACTCCACAGCCTTGAGATGGTCATTGTGTACATACTATTAGCTGGGCGTGGCTTTGTGTGCGGGGTCTGCCTCGTGCATGTGCCGCGGCGACACCGGCCTGAAGGTGCACTCGAGGTCGGAGTCCGGGGTGCCGGGCGTGCCGGGCGTGGAAGGCGTCAGTCTATCCGTGCACATGCGCTTGGACAGCGGCGACTCGCCCTCGTCCCAGCGCCGCTTGCCCCCGCCCCCGCCCCCGCCCCCGCCCCCCAGCGCGCTGGGCCGGCTCACCGGGCTCAGAGTTGCCGCACGGATCGCTATTGGAGACAGACTCCGTCGCGTCGTGTATTTCCGCGTCGGTGACGGTGACACTACCGGGGAAAATCTGAAATTTACAATTTATAATCAGGTCTCAAAGTACAGATTTCTTTGACGAGCTGTTCCCGTGCGGCTTCCTCCGCATCAAATTATAGAAACTTTATTTTATTGTTTACATTAGTCTAATTTACAATTGCAAATGTCAAATTTCAAATGCACAAATGACAATGAAGACCTTTGCAATGGATAACTATTACCGTTACCATGGCAACCTTGCTTCCTTAATGTTGTCAGCTTGTAGTTTTTATCCCTTTCCACATGACGGGTTTTTTCTAAATTATTTACCCCCTAAGTTTAATAGCGTGAAAATATATACCCTACAGCATGTCGTAAATGTAGTGATTTTTATTTAAAAAAAAGTATATTAAAAAAATATACTGTGATTGCTGACATCCTGCATAACTAAGTAGAGAGTAGTATAGATATAGATATGATGTGTTGAGTACTGACCTGGCGAGTCGTGTGGGCGAGTGCGCTGCGCCGGCGCCGGCGGCGAGGGCTAAGTCCTCGCAGGACTGGCCCATCTGCATGGCGCAGTGCACCTCGCGCTCGTGCGCCACCTCGCGCGTGTTGCTCACGTCTGCGCACTCCTCTGCGCGCAGCTGGCTCACTCGGGGAGTCATGCGCCGTCCCCACACGCTCTAAAAACAAAACTACATACAACAACTGACGGACACAGACAATATTCTCATATGCACATCTCCATTGGTCAGCTGATCCACTTTTATGCCAAGCTTGAATGCCAACAAATCATATACCAATTTTATGATATCTTGTAAAATAGACAGAAGTCATAAATTAACAGTAAAGATTGATATAAACTAATGCACATAATATTACAGATAAGTAGATGGGTTAGCCATTTATAAGTACTCACGGACAAATTAATAGGTGCGGAGTGTGGGCTCGAGCTGCCGCTATGCCGACGCGTACGCGACAGGTTGTTGTTCGAGAACATGCTGAAGAATGACGTACTTCTGAAACAAGATACATTACACTCTTACAAGAATTATATGATCATATATTTAATATCTCGTTATTGCAGTTGAGTCACCATAAAACGCCAGCAAATATGCAATGTAAATTATATAGATGAATTTAAAGACCACAATGATATTTTGTCTACAAGACCAGTTAATTTAGTAATTGACAGCTCAATTCTTTAAAAATGTAGTTAGTTTTCGCTTGTATTTATTTAATTAAAATTAACACACTATTTGGTGTATTAATTAAAAAAAATGCTATATTTTGATTAATTCAGAAATTACTTACAATTCAGATTCTTTCTTAATACTTGAACTCAATTTCAGCAAACATTTAATTAAGCAACTTTAATAAACTGAACTGTTGACAAAAAAAAACCATGTAATGCTGACTATGTTATAAAAACACTGGTAATATACATACAGAAGAACTATAATTAACAAACAAAATATTATCTAAATCAAAATACATCAAACATTTCTATTCAATTCAGACTTATACCTACAAATAAAAAACTAGAACTGATAAATAAATATTTCAGTGTGGCCAGTTCAATAAAAGTGCAAACAAAACATATTCATCTTCCACAAACACAATACAGGCAATAACCTAAACACTATGTCATATTACAATAATTGTGTAGTACAATAATATTTGAACAAAGTATATAAACTACCATTGGAGTCAAGTGCTAACAACCTGATTGTATGTGACATTTATTACCAGGGATCCCTTCTCATGTGTCAACTTCCCCTAAAAAGGATGTTCTCAATTCTGTATTTATTGGAATGAATTTATTTTATTGCAAAATAAGTATGCATTAGTTAATGTTGCTTGGATCATTTACTAGTAGAACTGTATCTAAGGAGCCAAAAACATCCCTAGCAAGGTTGACACGAAATTCAACCATTATCAATTTAAGATTTTTATATTCTTGATTCAAAATGTAAATGCACTTTCCTGTCCATGTGTTTTCCTTAAAGGGGATATAAAGATTTGATTTACATTTTAACATAATCTCTACTCCAGCAACTATAATTTCAATTTTTTTTTAATTATTCATTTATCTTAATATCTAATATGTATAGATATATGACTAGAAAACAAGGGAGTGCTAATACCTCTATAATAATTTAGGTCAAGAAGATGTGTTTTATTATATTTTTGTTTGTTGTTCTTTCATACCTTAATTAAATCTTTTTGACTAGTATATTAGCCTTAGAACATAACTTATAGATGGAGCATTTTATACAAATTGATGTCTATTCAAGTGATTTTCAAATGTCTGCTTGTACCACAAATGATAACAAGTAATTTATGATAAAACAGCTCAATAGGGTTTTTCTTTTTGTGTCACTTTGGTACTATGGATTAAGTATTTATAGGTTCTCTATAAAATGACCATTTTATATATATTTTCAATATAAATCTCAAAATAACTCTCAGCTGTTTAATATTACTCATGTCAATTATTATTCATCTTGTTAATGCTGAGTAGATTTATTCTTGATGTCATTACTGACATCTCATAAATAATTTTACATATCTAAAATTATAACTTGACCTTTAACCATGTCATTTTTTTAAACGCCGACATAATTAGCAAACACGCATTTTCAAATTGTTGAAAAATTATACATGCATTTGATATAAAAATGTTTAGACATGCAAGATTATACTAAATAGATTAAAGTGCCATAATCATATGGATCGTTTTGAAATATAAATGAAATCTGCTTTGCAATTCAAAACGCTGACAAGCCGACGGATCTACTCAAATCTGAATACAAAGAAAATTTTCATGAATACACTATTCATGGTACAACGTAAAACTATGCGCAAGTTTAAATATTACGACTCAAAAATTGAACGTCGCAAAAACATAAATCTAGGTATCGGTAAGGCATCTATTAACGACCACAGCAGCTGTCAAAAATACACAAATGATCGAAACTGCAATCCCGTGGGAGGCGAGACTACTTTACCTGGGCGCTGTATTCGTTGCGGGTGAAGTGACTGCCGTGGAGGCTGCCTCATTGATTAGAGGTGCGCTGCTGCTCCTTTTCAATATGTTAGGTGCATCAACATCCATTATCTAGAGCCAACATTCATTCACTGACGTATTGCCTAGGTATATACATACGGCTTGCCGACACGATTGGCGACGTACTGTTTATGTAACACTGTAAGTGCACTTATGAAAAATCTAAAATACAAACTACACTACCATAATTACTACATACATATTAAATATTACGCGTAAATAAAATGATAACATAAAATAAAATTAAAATACGCTACTCGAGAAGCTAAAAAGAGGCTCGAGGCTGACCTGTCAAACCGCCGCAACAGTAACGTTCGAAAATATAAATGAATGCGTTCAAAATTTTTCACCACTGCTCATACTATCGCGCCTCGTTGTTTTTGGATTTAAATAAAAGTAAACATTTATTTTAGGCACCCATACCTTTTTATTTTACTTTCGCCCGCGAAACATTTTGCGCGGAATTAAAAAAGCTTGATTGGGATTACTACATATTATTCAATTATGTTTTACATTTATATTACTGAATTACAGCAAGATCCCATGGAGGTCCATTGCGCTATCTTGGAGATACGTAATAACAATCATCCATACATCCATTCATCTAACTAAACTTCGCACTTATAATGTTAGTTCATAAACTATTGCGATGCGAAAGTTCTGCGAACTAATCAATTAAAAATTTAACAGAGTTATTGGTTGGTTATTGATAATCGGAAAAGGGCCAGTGTCGGCAATTTTTGTAAATAAAATAAAAATATTGTAATAGAAAAAGGTCGACGTGGAAAATGAACATGTCTTGCACTGACAATAGGGGAGATCAGATAGTTACGGTCCACTTTGCAGATTGAGTCACAAAATTCTTCGTAATTATCATTATTGAAGAGTAAAATAGATGAAAGCATGTTTTTATTAAACGTAAATATTTTTGTTTACACGAACATAAACATTTTAGACTGAGTATTTTATCAAATGTAAAAATATTAGTCAATTAAAATTAAACCCCTAAAAACACAGTTTCGGTCCACCCGAGATAGTTATGGACCACCTCTGGGGTACAGTTACGGTCCACCTTTATATGACTATAATAGTTATAAAATAATTATTATTTATCATTTGTCTTGCCTTTTTAAACAGTACAATTTAATTTTATAAAATCAGCAACTAATCAAAATCATTTGAATCACCTTTTTAATATAAAGAACACACAAAAAACTCGAAATATTCGTGACAATTGCTGAAATTTTATTGTTTCAATCATACACCTTTTTCAATTATTACATAATTTGTATAGCTGTTTTAAAAATATTTCTTAACTTTCAGGAAATAGCATTTTTTCTGCGTCCTTTTCTAATGATGTTCCTTCCAAAGAAGGTAATTTAAATTTAGTAAACATAAAGAGAGATCACGTACAAAACGTAAACTATCTGTTAGATGCTTTTCTTTTTTTAATATTTTGATTATCTTTGTAGGATCACTAACTATCTTACTAAAAACGCTTTGTATTTTCCTTCCTTCTAGTCTACATAAGACTTTTACAATTTTTAAGTAACAAAGCAATGAAAGTCCAATAAACAATAAAAAAAAACAATCCATTTAAGATTTGTTTCAATATTTTTGTTTCGGAAATTTCATAAAATAAATTACCCATTCCATTAAGAATCAGGAAACAATATGAAGTTTGAGTGGACCGAAACTGTACCTCGGCCTAGGACCATAACTGTAAAGTGCTATGGCCATAACTATACTTCCATAGAAGCTTTGAGACAGTAGTAGTCCACCATATTTTAATCATTACGAAAATAATAATCGTTGTAATATCTACATAAATAGATACTAGAACATCTCTTCTATTAAACAAAATCATAAGAAAGCACATTAAAATTGAAAAAGTAAACAAATTTCAAGATTTAAAAAAAGCTGTCCTTAACAAAAGTGATAAGAAAATAACAATTTTTATCAGCTTCGCGCCTGATATATTTAGATCACCCGTGGCTTTTCAAATGTATATTTTCTATTAGTAATTTAGATATCAAATTTGAGAATATTAGTTGTAGCATATGTTTCTTGTGGTTTACTTTCAATTAATTTCCATAAGAGCTCCAAAACATGCGTTTTTGTCTTAAGTGGACCGTAACTCCCCCCTGGTCGGAAACTGTCTGATCTACCCTAGTATAATTTTATCTGTGGAATTTGTTTTGTTATCAAAAATTCAAAAATTATCTAAATGACAACTGTCAACATATTTTATTTTATACGAAACTATTTAATAATCTAATTCTGATCCCGTATATTTTTAATACCTCATAACTGTATATTCACAATTTACTACATAGTAATGATATCGATCTCAAAATAAAACAAAATGCTATTACGAAGGCGAAGGTAAGCAAGATTCACCAACTGGTAAGCTGGTTCTTATTCATTAATTAACATTATTTTACAAACCATTTATTGAAATATTGCAGCGCAGCACCGAAATTTTTCATAGCAGCGGTAATTGGATCTGTATTGTATAATGAATTGTTCGTATATCATATACAAACAATTAGCTGGAAATACTTGAGCTGTCCAAAAGATAAACTGTCCTGTACGAAGATAATGTTTATAGCTGATCCTCAGATACAAGGCGACACTGCGGTGTCGCCGCCGTTGAGTTACCTTTTTAACTGGGATAGTGATAGGTATAACAAACTTCTATAATAAATATTTATTATGTTAATAATTTCATAGTTATCGTTCCCAATGGTGAGTTTTGATATGATATTTTTTATTTATTACATAGTTTTATGTTAACACATTCAATGCAACTATGATTTTTTCTTATTGAGGTGAACTTGTGGCATTGAATGTGTTAATATACCTGTTTTACAAATATAATTTTTATTGCACAATACACATACAAAATTCACAAACTGCATTTTATCGGACATAGGAGATGGCAGCCACATATACCTGCAACAGATTCTTTCAACAAAAATAATGTCAATTAGAGGTATTATTTGCATGTCTGTATTTGTTAATATGGCTATATAATTTGTTTATTTCCTGTTAATCATACTCTACACCAGGGGTGGCGAACCACTGGCATGCGTGCCATAAATGGCACATGACACAATACTTTGGGTATGACGATGATCATAAAAACACTACAAAAAAGTGTGAAGTAGGTATTGTATAAAAGGCAAACACTATATCATTACCATGCATCATAGAATTTATGCAAAAATCAGTCAAAATGATTTGATGGCACATCTAAGACATTAAACATTTCTTTAAAAAATGGCACTTTGATGCTTAAAGGTTCGCTACCCCTGCTCTTTACTGTACTTCATTATTCAATGTTTGATGTCTTTCTCGGTTTAATGTGTGTTAGAGCAATCCAGTAAACGCAACTATATTACAGTGCGCAGTCACTTTTTAGATTATTTTTGACATTGATATATTCTTTTGATGTTTTAGTCTTTCTTTTTGTTCATTTTTAAATATGTTTTAAGTCCACTAAAGATGGTGAATTCTGAATAAACAGTTGAACTTTTGTGTGAAATTGGGTGTGTAGATGAAAATACTTGTAAGTAATTGTACAGTGCAATGGATGTTAAAAGTTTTGAATGTACAATTAGAACTATCAGAACTGAGTGGCTCTGAAGGTGTGTGGCTTTAGAAGGAACATTACTACCATAATGGTCCTTAATTTATAAATAACTTAAGTTTAATAAGGTGATATTGATGTTTATGTTGCTGCTTAAGGGTTTTATAAGATATTTTTATCAATTTGCTGTCAACAGTAGAATAATAATGTTACTAAATGTGTTTGTCTATATTTAAGGCGGGTTTTAGGTACTTGAGGTCCACCTTTGCTGTTGCACTGAAGTATTTCCAGCCAGATGTGTTAGTTTATCTGGGAGACCTCATGGATGAAGGCTCAATAGCGACTATGGAACAATTCCATGGCTATGTTAAACGGCTATCAAACATATTTCAAGTTTCTTATCCTGTTATTGTAAGTATATTATATGTTTTGTTTTCATTCCTTCTCTGACAGCAAATCTTAAGCTTGCTATGTTCAGTATTAACTGAACAGTTGGGTCAAAACTGTGCATGTGTAAATTAAATTGTAAATGTACAGGTCAATTGACAGTTAAAATTTTGCCTTCACATGCACTATTCAGTTCAATTAAAAGTTAATGTTTATAATGTCCTTTATGCAACAGTGATGGTCTACAATTTTTTTTGTCCTCTAATTTCAAATATATAACATTTTTCCAGCAAGTTTGGTTGCCAGGAGATAATGATATTGGTGGTGAACATGAACCAATCCAAAGTGATAAGGTGAAGGAATTTGAAGCAGTGTTTAACCAGCCAGACATAATCACCTACAAGAATATATCATTCTTTAAAGTGAATGGAATCACATACACCTACCCACATGGCACTGATGATGATAACTACAAAATTGTTGTTTCACATTACCCAGTTCTATGGAAAACAGTTTTTGGCAAACAGGTAAGCTTTTTCTTTTAATTCTTATGCATGTACACTTATTTTACGTAATATCAAGCCAACTACAAATATTCACTTTTAACTGAACACTGAATTGAACAGTGCATGTGTGCAAAGTTTTAATTATCAGTTGAACTTTTCAGTTAAAGTTTTGCTTACATATGGTTAGTTTAAACTGATTAGTTAAACATGTCAGTCTATGATGATGAGTTCAGTAGAAATGTAGAACATAGTTTGTGTTACTTTTCTTTTGCTAATTAAAAATATGTAATGAATTGAAGTTTTATCACATATACCTTTTTATAATGTTCATGTTTTATATAAAAATGTAATCTTTTTCAGGTAAATGATGCAATTCAACCTAACATTTACTTCTGCGCTCATGAGCATAAATCCAAGTACATCATAAAAGACAAGCAGTTGAGGAACATTGCGGGCCGTGCACTCCAACTGGATGATGATATCCTGACTGTTGGTAGAGACGGTGACCTATATGAGATATATGTGCCTACATGTTCCTACAGAATGGGCACTAATCGCATCGGTTATGGTGTTGCTACATGTAAGTTATGTAGCTCTAGACTGGCCAAAAGAAACTTCTAGTATAGCACATCTATATAAAGGTGTAGACTTATTAAATGCGGGCCTTGCATACTCTAACCTCTTACATCATACATTTACCCATATGTTAGTTTCAGGCTGCGCTTTGTACATATTTCATTTATAAAGCCCGCTAGATTTTAAGTTTTAACTTTTCAGTTAAAACTGCGCCTGTAGGCAAAATTTTAATCGTCATTTGAACTGTACAGTTAACATTTACTTTCAAATGAAAAGTTTTATCTGAACAGTTTAACTTGTTGGTTAAAACTGTTAGAACTGAAATTCTGTAGGGAGCTAAAGTTGTTAAAATGTTTCAGTGAGCAACAACCAGCTGCTGCGGTACACGGTGTTGTGGTCTCCTCAAAGATTCCTCGATTTGTTTATATATGCTGGCATTTTAATTATATTTGTTGTATACATTTTTGTCTTTACCCTGTCGAGATTGGTTTTCCGATGTAGCCCCTCACAGAGAAGTGATGCGACTGTACCCTTATTGCAAATTATTAATTAATTTAATTATCAGTGTACAATGAATTTATACTCATTTTGTTGTTGATTTTAATACCATTCAAATTATAATATAATTTTATATTTAATGTATGACAGTCATATATAATTTCATACATCCCATTAGATTTTTGGTTGCTATTTATACTGTTAATCAAGTAAGAATTTATGTGTTAAATAAATTATTCCAATATTATAGAATGGTTAGTGTATATAACTATGACATCCAACTGTTCAAAGCAGTACAAACTCATTGTAAGGTTATTTAATGCTCAGTTTTTATTATATTATATGTTTTATTTCGAGAATATTAGACAAAGCTCATTTTTATGAGTATTTTGTCGAAATGCTCAATGAAAATTTGTAGTGATTTCAACAAAACTGTAGAAATTATATTAAGACATACTTTTATTATATACATTCCAATGATACATACCATTAGATATATACGAAAGGTTTTTATGAATATATTTATTTGTACTTTACTATAAACTACACATTACTACTATATTTATATTAGTTTTTATAATTTTTTCGAGGGTACAATGAAATAATTTAATTTTCAAGTTTTCCAAGATTAATGCTATGAAATGCTCATATTCCCAATATTTTGGTAATTTCTAGAATATTTTTTTGTTGTCTTGCCCATGTTCAGTTTAAACTGAATAGTTAAAAATGATGCATGTAGGCAAAATTTTAACTGTTCTCAGTTTTGTCTACACCAGTCAAAAGTGACAGTTGGCTCTTCAGTTAAATCTGAACATGTGTAGCTCGTAGACATGTAACATCTTTTAGGTCTGTAATTTTTTAGACCTAAATCTGATGACTAACAATAACAATTATGTAAGTTAAATCTGGAATGCACTTTCAATATAATATATTAACAAAAAAACCAAAAATATTCACCTTCTCTCTAGTCAAAAAACAAATGCATGTAAAATTCCTTTAACCCTTAAATTGCACTATTGTAATACAAATTTGGTTGCTAGATTTTTTATATTATTTTTCCTTTATTATAATACCAATCTTGCATTAAATGATTCTTTGAGAAGGTTTGGAAAAATCACGCATTTAAGGGTTAACTAATTCTGTACCCCCTTTTATTGTCTCCATTTATTTTTGTAAAAACATATTTGTGGAAGAGATTGTTTCTAAGAAAACTTAGTAAGGACTGATGTAGAAAAAAAGACAAATTGGTAACAAAATTATAATTGTGACAACTTATAAAATAAAAAACAAACCCTTACATTGTGTTTAAATCTTAATACCTTTACTCTTTAAATAAACATTAAATCCTAAAGTTAGAAGCATGTACATGTTTAGTATTATAAATGTAGTGAAACTGCTCACTAACAAAGTTCTGATATTTATATTTATTAAGCCCGTTAATAAATTAGCTACAAGAAAATATAATAGACCATTTTGGTTAATAGCCAACAGTGTGTAAGGCACATTGAAACTTAAACTTCTCTCCTTATCTTGATATACCACTTCAAAGAAATATACAACCAAAGAAATGGTAATTATTATTGCCTCTACATACAAACAGAAGCCTGCATTAGCCAATGTTCTTGAAGTAGGTCGGAATATATTGATAAAAAGTGATAAAACCCACAGTATAGCTATATTTAATGCAAACTTTTTAAAAACCTCATATCTATACAATGAGATGTTATGGAAAATAGATCGAATGTAAACAGCATAGAGGTATATAGAGACATAACCCAAACTGGACACAATACCTTCTCTATTAGCATCAAGCAAAGATACCCTATCATTTTCAGCAAACACCCAATCTTGTAACCCAAAATACAAGAGACATTCATGTAAAATTAATATCAATGAACTCAGTAATAATGGTTTCTTGGAGTAATTGAGTATAATAGATGAAAACAGTTTACAAACAGCCAATGTAAAAAAGAAATTCCAATGAACCCCATATTCTGTGACATGCTCTTGATAATCCAGTTGTTTGATAGTTATAAATCTAACTAGACCTAAAGAAATTAGTACAGTAAGAAATTTTGCATTGCTTACTATAATAGAGAAAAGGTTGTTTCTATTCATATCTTTATGCACCAAACCGCTCATGATAACAAACAAACCAACCCCAGTGTCCATTAAACTGTAACCATATCTCTCAGTTTTAGCTAAATACCTTGGAAAGTCTTGAAAGTCCACAGCGAGGATACAAAACACAGTAATCAAGTATGTAAGGCCGCGCAGGAATGTTATAGTTTGAATTTTCGCGGTGCTTACATTGTTAAGCTTCGCCAATGCTTTGCATATGTCTTCCATACTATTGGTGTTGTAAAATTCATATCCAATAAAGCAAAATGTTACAAAATTTATCATGTACAACTGGTCAACGAATACAGTGTGGGCAGTTATCATAGATAGTATTATAGAAACATATTCATACGCGTATTGTTCCTGTTCAGCGAACATCGGCCGAATAGAAGACAGTAATGCCGTCTGAACACTCAAAAGTACACGAAAGAATGTATGCAGGACAGTTGTTCCATCATTGTTCTCCATAAAAGTAACGTGATAACTTTTATATGTTATATTATCCATTTTGATTTTGAATTTAGCTGTAAACTTTACTATGTAGGTGCCCTTTTGACAAACTTACTGTCTATTTAAACCATGTAATCGTTTTTGAAACCTATAATTAATTAACATTTTCACAGCAATAAATGTGAAAAATAAACGTAAACAATTGAAACTGAAAAAAATGAAAAATGTTCATTTCTTATTTTTCTGTCTAAATGACATTGACATTAGTCGTTAAGCTTTTAGCTGCCAGATAAAGACACCGGCACCGCAAGATACTGGTATCATAGAAAAAACTTGAAGATGTATATATTTAATAAAAATATCGCGTTAAATCATTTTATTCAAGGAATTAAATAAATACTCTCTTCAAACTTGGTATATATCAAGAAATTAAATATCAACAAGTAAGAAAAGTTTCACTTGGAACTAAAACATGGATGATATCAATAAGGTCTTAAAAAATTAATTACGACAGAGCAAGTCGAAAATAGAATTGTCAAAATCTATCAAAAAAAAATATTACTTGATTATTTTACAAGTTGGGAAAATTTATTTTATATCGTTATTAATTAATTTTTAAATAATGGTCGGTAGTTTTATAGAGCTATTACCAACTACAAAGAAATCGAAATGATTACAGTTTACTTAAAACAATCAAGTTATAATGTACCAAGACGAAAGCAGTACATTGACCTATACTGTGCGAGGGGAGGGTTCGCCGGGGCCCCGGCCCAGCGGGAAGGCAACGGCCAGCCATTTGAACTCGAAGCCGGCAGTGCCCGAGGATGATCAGGACTGGTTCAGAGAACAATATGAAAGAAAAATTGGCACACCAGTGTCATGTCCGTCACAAGATATTAATGTTATTCTCAGAAATATTATTTACAAAATGAAAAGTCCAAAAGAAAGCGCGGATTATTCGGAACCGGTAAGTTAATTAAAATGCTTTTTTCTGTTGTCTTAAATATGTAGGTAATTTATTTAAAAACGATTTTTTTAGACTCAAGCAAATTTAGCATGATAAAAATTTCAGGTGATTCCTAAAACGGAAGCTAAATTATTGAAATGGCCTGATATGGCGAACATTAAAAAATGCCTCTGCAAGGATTTTGGTTGTATTTGCAGAGGATGCAAGCTATCCGAAGCCGTGAGCATTCCATATGGTACGTTGTATATGTTTAACGGAAATTAAAAGAAAATTATCTTAATATTTTTAGTACCTTGTTGTTTAAAGCAAAGAGTATGTAGAGATAAACGATATCAAAGCAGCTATTTCACAAATGGGTCAGCTCGACCGAGGCAATTTCACGACCATATAGATAGCCTCAAGGGGTGTTCTTCACGGATCCACTATTTTCATTACGACATTAGCTGTTTGATATATTTTAAACTGTAAAACGTCATTCGAATAGTCCCTGGTGTGCCTGGGCTCTCGTCAATCAGATTATTTGCTACTAAACGGCGACTTGCTTAACAGCTTCATCGAGTAATAAAGAACCAGCTGGCACTTTCCTCGGATCCTTGGAGGTAGCTTTGATAGAGGCCACCGAGTCGTACATGTTATTGCTGGGTGACGATCGCACTAGTGAGTCAAAATTTTATACATACACGCAGCAATGGTAGAACCATTTGTTCTCGACTGGGTTGGCTCGAACGGTGCAATCTCGCTTACCATTAAAACAAGATTGTTCAAAAAAAGTTTAAATACTTCGCAATATTTCGCTCGAATCGTGCCGTCTGTGCGGTTATGTTATCTCACCGGTCGAGCGGGCCATCCGTGCAGCAGTTAATATTGTGGACCATTACTGTGCCATCCAAGCTTTCTGAAGCGCTCAAATACAATTTTACATATGAGCGGAATGTAAATGCAGATGCGAGAAGCTGGACACAGCTTAGAGCTTTAATTTGTCTACAATGGGTCCAAATATGTCATTTATGCTAAGATACGTTCTGGTATCAACGACCTGCCATAAAGAAGCTTATACACGATCAGAGTAACATAGTATCATTTTATGATTTAGTGTAGCATAAAAATATGTAATTTTGTATCCAGTGTGTCTGAAATGCCCCGAGTTCTGCGCGTCGCGCTGCATGTCCTTCAAGTTCGAGACTCCGGATCAGGTCCCTTCCAGGACTGAGTATGTAAAGCATTTATATTAACATAAAAAGAAAAATACTATAATCCAAGACTAGACTATGCATATGTTACTAATATTCTCTCATTTAAATAACTAAATAGTTTAGGAACTGAACCCTGAATAGGTTTCCTACAGCAAAATTACTATGAGTTATAAATTTGCTACAGGAAACGACTGTACGCTAATCAATGTTAAAATGTAATGTCAATACGAAATAATAATGTAAGTAAAGATTAAATTACTAGTATCAATTTGCAATGTTTTTTAAAACAATAAATTATTTACATTCAGACATCTGGAGGAAAAATTGAGATTGGACGAGTACTCGTATACACTTAAAAAGCGCAGAATGAGGCGCATTGCCAAGTACCAGCAGCAGCTCGCGAAGGATATAGAGGAAGGAGATAAGGTAGAATACATTTTACAAGGTCCTATTAAGTTATCGGGATGTCAATCAAACAACACGGTAGGCAACGGACTGATTTATTGATTTTAAGGTTACCCACAGTTTGGTCCGTCCCTCCCCACTAGCTATAGTACATCCTTTAAACTATTATAATAAAACCCATAAAAGAAAAATCTAACCTAAAAGTTATACTAAATATATTATTACATGAAGGTCACAAGTTAAATTTAGCTCGTTTTAAAGTCCGCTTTGCTCGAGTCAACATCTGCGGTGGCGAGGAGCCCGGCCGCATCGGCGACAAGACTCACCACCGCTGGACGTCTCCTCCCCTGGCTCCCCAGACCTTGGACAATTAGGCCTTTTTGTCCGACGCGTTACGGTCGCGGTGCTAGTGCGGAAAGCGAGAACCGGCCCTTGGCTGGAACTACTTTTGACCACCGCCTCGGCCCATTTGTTTCCCTTCGAAGCGTAATCGCGCGCGAGTATCGCCTCCCCCACGTTATACTCCCTTTGCTGGCTCGCGACCAGTCACCTGATTTTCCTGTTTGTCGCGCACGACCGCCGCGGCGTCCGGCCGCAGCGCATCTAGACAGCTTCGGAACCGGCGCCCAGCAGTGCTACTGCTGGCACGCCTGTTGTCGTATGTTCACAGTTGCGGTATTTAAACAAAAATTTGGTCAATGCAGTGTTTACATCCTTACCCTCTTGTAGGGCTCTTTTAATTGTCTTTTTAATAGTTTTAACAGCATCCACCGCGGCGCCGTTCGCCTGAGGTCGATAAGGGGCCAAGGTGGTATGTTTTATAAAGATGTTTTCACAAAACACTTTAAAGTCTAGCGAGAAAAATGGTGACTTGTTGACGAGCTGCGATGGGAGTCCGAAACGTGCAAATATATTCCTAAACACATGTATTGTACTCTCTGCGAAATCCTATTTCCTAGCGAAAAAAGGCCTTTCCTCATCGCAGCTCGGAGCCGCCGGCCAGCCGAACATAACATAACGCTTAATTTTACATAACAAACTAATCATCACATTAATAAAGTATGGTTTGGTATTTTTCGCTGCTACCTCGTACAAACCCTCGTCATCGTCGATCTCGTACAGACCGTCGTCCGACTTCTCACTCACATAGTTCTGCAGCCCTACACTGCCACGCACTTTGTACATCACTTTAAGATGGTCCTGTTGGTCACACTTATCACAGTTAAACGTTTTACATCGGCACCAGCCGTCGCATGCGCCTTTCCTATGGTCCTGGCACTCGGCCCTGTTGCCGCTCCGCTCGTCCACGTTGTCGCTCTGTTCGGCCCCTCTGCCAATTCGCTAGACGCACCGCTCACCGCGTCCCCCGCCGAGCTCCCCGCCCGGACTGTCTTTAGTGAGTGAGCTACCCGCGCCCCGCGCGCCCCTTCCGGGCTGCCCTATGCTTAATGCATCCCTCGGCCGAGTCGCCATCGCCCACCGCGTAAGATGAGTCCATCACCGAGGCTCCCGTACTGCCGCTGACCTCGGCATGCCGCTCCGCCGCTTTCAAGCTAGCGCAAGCTCCACTGCCTCCTTGTACTGAATTTTCTTTTCAGCGAATATTCTCGCCCGCAACGCGTCACTCGCCAGACCCGACCCGAACTGGTCCCGCAGGTTCTCTTCGATGGTTCTCTTCGCGCAAATACTGCATTGGCCGAAGTTGCATGTGGCCGCCAGATGTTTCAATGCTTGTAAGTAATCTTTGAGCGACTCGCCCGGTCGCTGGCGCCGCAGCCGGAAGACGTGCCGCTCGGCGATCTCGGACCGCTGCGGCTCCAAGTGCTCTTTCACAAGCTGCACTAGTTGCTCGTACGTCTTATCTTCCGGAACGATGCACACAGATCACACATTAAAGCATGCGTTTCTTCTCCCATGACCGTTATTAAAGTAGGTACCTTCAAGTCATCGCGTATTTCGTTTAACAAAATGTATTGATTTTCGCTACGTCTATAAGCCGGCTACAGTTTTGAACTTAACGTAAACGGTTATATATTTCCAATAGGCATTGTAATTACACAACGCGCTCGTCGTCAGTGGGATGTCAATCAAACAACTCGGTAGTCATCGGGCTGATTTAATAATTTTAAGGTTACCCACACTTTGGTAGCGGTAATACGTTACAGCTAACATTATTTTTGTTTTAGGATATAGGGAATTAGCGAAGGTTTTATAGACGTTCCTTCAGCGTCGCTGTAACCGAAATCGACTTTCATACCAGTGTTAATAAAATTGTCAATGAGAATTGTGCAACTTTCATTGTTTTAATTTAAATTGGCTCTTTAAGAACCCTATCGTGAAGAAAACTTTATCCAGCGATGTTGGCACACTTGACACATTCGACGCCAAACTAATAGAGATTAATTTTCAGGAGAGAGATGAGTGCAAAGATGAACCGAAGATCAATTTGAGTAATTTTAAATTTGGATCAAAAATATTTAAGAAGAAAGATAAGGACGGTGAACCATGAATGTTAGTAAACTTCAATTCCCAAGAATTTATGGTTGCGTCTAAAATGGAGAAAAATAATATTTTAAATTAATATGTAAAGGCCCTACGTATAGGCGACGTAAATCTTCGAAACCATTATAGAGTTTTTTGCACAGACACGGATCGTCAACAATTTCTTCTTTTGTCGCTTTCATCAGTCGCTACCTGTTAAGATCGCAAATAAAAAAGTTGCTGCGATTTGAAACATAGCAGAATTTTAAAGATTTATGGTTCCCTATATAAGTGTCTTGAGCCCCTATTTATTTTTTTATTAATCTTTCCAGAATTTTTAATAAACAAATAAACACGAGAAGATTAATGACACAAAAGGACAAAAGGATTGTGAGCATAAAAATAAAAAGCCATTTTAAACTGTTTGCTGAGTGCCGGGGAAATACAAATAGAAACAATGCCGACGATAATAACACTTAACTTAATAGAAATTATTAAATTTATAGAATAATGATATAAAACAGAATTTTGTAAATAAATAAATATTTATGAATTAACAGTTTCATCGTTTTCGTTCTCGTATTTGTAACTTGTTCATCATGAAATGGAGATGTAAGTAATGGAGGAAGGGAGTTACGCTTCACAGGTGTTTCGCTATGAAGCAATCTTAGGCGCCGCAAACCGAAGGTGTAGTCTAGGTTAAAGGGGGCAGCAAGTATAAACATGGTGTTCTTCAAAGTAGTATTACTCGATTCTCTAGAGTTATTAGTAATTCTGTTATTAGTACCTTCTCGCTTCATCTGATTTTGATGTTATTTGCTAGTTCTCTGATCAATGACCCAAATTCTTCAATAGCCTGGTATTACTATTAATCAGCTTGAAATCACCTACTGCTGGATCCATCATCCATCCAAGGTCTGACCCAACTTACCAACGCACGAAAAAGACCTACCAATATTCTTCATCACGTAATAAATTCTATATTATAACCTGTGGATAAGCATCCTTCAGTTTTTGACTTCTGGCAGCTGTCATTTGTGCTAATTTGAAAATGTAAAACTGTTATTATGAAATACTCCGATAGAAATGTAAATAGCCCGCAAAATTTTCAGGCCTAAAATGCAAGTCAAGTGAAAATTCAAACGAAATTTCCGCCACTACATCCATAGCTTTATGGAATTTATTACAGTAAAATGAAGATATGTAATTAGTTACAGTAGATTTAACAATACATTGAAATAAAATAGAACGGGTATGTAATACGTAATATCACATTTAGACAAACATTACCAAGTATCGAACACTTTCGTGATGGAACACAACCTATTGTAACTTATATATCTCAACTTAAACAGCCCTCGATTCCCTGACTTGCCTTGACTTAAAGCTTTAAAAGAATCGTTTCTTAAGTTTAGTTTACACTAGAGGCTTCCTTTAGAAGAGGTCTTCGCGATTAGATTTGTGGCTCATGCGGTTTTATCGGTGTTTATTAACACTTTTTACTTATTATATGTACCAATAACAATGTTTTTAGGATCTCGTTTTTATGCATTAAAATGTCTGACGACTGCGAAGATAGAAAATATGAGAGGCATTTCATTGACAATTCTGACCGAGTTATTGAAAAACTCAAGAAACAGGCGAGGCATTACAGAGTCGTTGAAAGTCGATATAATCCAAGAGAGGTAAGAACACAATAAATCTGAAAGAAACACAAGAAAAACTAACCTAGCATAAATATACATCAGCCAAGAATGTTATTCGTCGCCACCAACGTGCTAACTTGTGAATTCTTTCGATTTTCAATTTGCCGAGTCTACGATCCTAGGCAAATTACAAACAGACAGCGTATGCTTTTTTCTTGTTTAAGTGACTGTTTTCTAATCGTTCTAGAGCGTTCTGGGCAACCCGTGCTTGGACATCGAGTGGCACACGGCGCCGCTACCCAAGCAGTGCTACTGCCCCGTCGAACCTTGTATTTGCACATCGCATCTGCTCAAACAAGGAAATTTACCTGAGTGTAACACATATTTCTTTATTGAACATAAGATCGTAATTTTGGTGGCCTGGTGATCCATAACACAGGGCACCACCCTAGCTTGGACACCAGTCCCCTGCCCAAGGGGAAAGTTAATAAACTATCTTTATTTTTATTTTTATTTTATTTTTATTTTACTAATTTCACATCAACCTTAATGATCAGCACAACGATACCAATCGGGATATCGAATTTGATCATTCAATATTTATTTGACTGAAGACTAGTTTTTATTTTTAGCCATACCAGTGGATACGTACAGAAAAGCGACCAAAAACCCAGATGGTACGCTGATCCCGCGGCTGGCGGCGGCCGTCGAGGCAGAGGTTGAGATCTCCAAACAGCTGGCGGAATGCGGACAGCGTGAGTATACACTCATAAACTATTGTGTCAATCTGGAAATTAAGAAAGGTAGAGCCAAACGTTGGCCAAATTCGGCCCAACACTTAAGGATTGGCCATCAGGTAGAGCTATGGGTGGTGGTGAGACTATGTAACTTTTTTCTTTTGTCTTTATTTTTTTATGTGTTCAAATAAAAAGTTATTTAACAGTTTTATTTTTATTTAACAGTGAAAGGCAGGGGGCCGGAATTCTGCACGTCTCACTGCCCGGCCTTCCTCACGCCAGTCAAAGAGAGTGGGTACGTATCAAGTTTTTAATATTTAAATTTCAATTGACATTTTAAAAACAATGAATTGAGGTATTCTGTCGTGATTTTTGTAAATATATTATACTTTCAAACATAACCTAATTTATCTGACATTCAAACTTACAATGAGGTAATAACACGAATGAATTATCTTTTCACCACAAGGTCTTCACAAAACCGTCATAAAAATATCACGACCAATTATATTATTACTAGCTTTCGCCCGCGACTCCGTCCGGATGAAATTAAAAACAGAATTAAGTAGCCTATGTGTTCTTCCAGACTATCCTGTAAATCTATACCAAATTTCATCGAGATCAGTTCAGTTTAGGCTACAAACACTAACATCCATTCATGTAAACTTTCCCATTTATAATATTAGTATGATTATGATTTAACTAAAAACTAAGAAGAGTGGTTTATATGGATGTAGTTTTGTAAATATTGTAATGCAAATGACAATACTGGAGTTTATCACAAAACGGCGTCCCGAGGTCTTCTAACACTACATCTACAGATTCCAATCTGTGTATCAAAATCTAAACTATTTTTTCATCTATCCAGTTTCTATGCACAGAAGAGAAAACTGATAGAAAAATATATAAAGGATAACAAACTAGAGAAGAAAATGCAGCGTTTGCTTAATTTAAAAACAAATGATATAACGATTCCGAAATCCGCGTCTGTAAGTAAATGATTCAAATAATTAACATGATTTATGTATTTCGTTGAACACCATTAACTTTTTACTTTTAGAAAAAGAGTTTGAAGTTTGGAATTGGGATGGGAATGAAAACGAAAATACCAAAGGACAATCTTCCTGAATTCGATATACCGAAAACTATAGTTCTAGATCGGCCCGTTGTACGAAGAAAGAAGTTGACAGAAAAGGAGGAAATCGAAGAACTCGAAGAAATTCTTGGCATAGAAACTAGAAAAGAGGGGCAAGAAACGTTGCTACGATCAGGTAAAGTTCTACTTAATCGAAAGCGGACCGTTTAGTTGATTCCGTTTTATTAAGGTGTTTAAATATTTTCATCCTAGTTTCGCTGCAGATTCTACCGTAAAGTAAGATAGAGAGACAAACGTTATTTTTAATTAATCTTAACCATTTTATTTAACTCCAGATTCACTAACTTCCGAAAAGGGACAGCCAGGCAGCAGCTGGATTTCTTCAATATTACCCGGTAAACGGGAACCCGGTCGCAGACCATCTTGTGATTCTGAAGCCGTACAACCTACAGAATCAGAACTCAATCGGGCATACAATAAAATACGGTCATTTAAACTCAAACATTTGTGCGAGGAAGATCCAATGCCGTCGTATTCACCAACGAAACGAATGGTTGAACTCAAACCGAGAGCTAAATCGAAACGAATACAAGAATGTGAATCGACGCCTTCAGAGATTGCCTTAAGACGGAAAGAATGCGACGACGACCCGAACCGGCCTTTCAAACCGGAAGCGAAACAAGTAACATCTCTTTACGAATGTAAACCTGCACGAACATCCGAACCAGAACTCCTTTCCGAACCTAAGAAAATATTGCAAGATGAACCCAAACGGATATCTGAACCTGAGCTGCGACGGATATTCGAACCCAGACGAATGTCTTTGGATGATCCTAGATTGGCAACTGGAGCTCAATCCAAACGGATGCCCGAATCCAAGCGAAAGTCCGAAAATGAATCCGGTAAAGCTGATGATGCGCGAACTTCATCTGACATCGAAAGAAGTCGGTTGATTGAACTTAAATCTGAAGATGATCCTAAACCCTGCAAAACCGCACCAACATCTGAACATGCGCCTGGACAGACAACCGAACCCACAAGAACGGCAGATGTTGAACCCAGATCAGTCAGTCAAACACATGATCTCGAGTCCAAACAGATTAACGAAGCTGAAAATGCGCGAAAACTAGAAGAGCGCGAAACTAAACGGACTGCTGAACGAAAACCGGTACCTAAAAATGAATCCAAACGAACATTTGGATACAGAAGAACAGCTAAGAAGGAAACTAAATCTATCTGTGAACCCAAACTATCACTGGAGCTCAAGACTGGGGGTGTTTCTGAACCTCAACCTCGCAGCTCTGAATTCAAAAAATTGTTTGAAAGTAAACGACATAAATCCAAAACTAAACAAATATCTGAGGACGAACGTAAACGTGAAGTCAAAAAAGTACCTGGAGATGAATCCAAATTAGAGCCCGAATCCAAGAAAAAACCTGCCGAGGAACCGAGACGTGGGAAAGAACAACGACGGACCGCTAAGGACGCTTCCAAATACACATCTAGAGGTGAACCGAAACTAACCTCCGAAGCCCGACGGACGCCAGAACTCGGCTCCAGGCAGACGTCGGAACTCAGGCAACCGTGTGGAGGTGGAGCCAACGCGGTCGCCAACGCCTCAGCGCATCCGTCGCGGACGACTATGCCGAGCCGGACGTCTGCCGGATCCGATCACTCGAAACGTAGTGTAAAGAGTGATAAACATTCACGAGATGAGAGTGAAGATAAAGGTAAGATTTACTTATTTCTGAATATAATATTATACTGACGATAATCTGATAGGCGATTTTTCGTAAGGCGAAAGATCTTATGTCAGAGTGAGTCCTTACTGTGTTAAATACTTGAATTATTTGAATTTAGGACTGGACAAGCGATCAGACAGCGCTCGGACGGCCTCGGCAGCATCCTCTAGAGTCGCATCGTAAGTATTTACCGTACAAAGTTTTTGTATCATTTGAGTCTAAATTGCATTTAAAGACAAGCCTTTACTATTGTATCTTTCCAAGGGTTGTTCTGAAATATTTAATCTCACTTGCTATAATAATTTGACTTTTACAAAATCAACATTTTTTTGTGTTTCCAGCGCCAAGCAGACAGATAGAGCTTGCTCATGTTTTGATAATGGTAAGTGTATTATTACAAAAATGAGGAAATATTTATTGATACTATTAAGCGTTGTGTAGCTACATATTATAAGTGTGTATTTCTGTTTTTCAGAAACAGATAGTTCCAAGTATCGAGGGAGACGTCCCGGTCCAGAAGAGACCTGTGAGTGCACCGAAAAGGAATGTATTGCGAAATTCGGAGCAAACACCACCGACGGCAAAGGCCCCATCGGTCGTACATGTCACTCTGTTATATAGTCTGTAACCGTTATTTACCTCAAAATTAATGCATTGTTTACGATATTTCTAATTCAAATGACAGCAACAATAAATAAAACAAAATCGTACTAAAATTGTCTTTTATTTATCCTAAAATTACATCGAAGACTAGCTTACAACTAATTTGTAACTTAAAACGAATGATTATTTTATTGTACAGATAAATAACATTTAATCTTAATTATCAAGTATTCAACTCTGGTAAAAAAATCAGTGTTAAAATCATTTTTTATAAATAGCACCGGTAACGTTGAAAGGTCGCCGCCATATTTAAATCAAGCGACAGATTATAAATATGAAACGCGTTCAGTTAAACTGCAGCTAACATATTCAAGGTTATGTCTTAATTTGATATTGCTATTTTATTTAATCAGGCGCTAATATTTCTGGTTAGAGTCCGGTTTCACTTAATATTTGTTAGAAGTTTAGAAGTCAAATTCGTAAGGGCGCTGCGGGCGGCGCTGCACCAGCGGGATGTTCACCTCCTCGGGGGCGCGGAACACCTGCGGCTGCTGCGGGCGAGGCACCGCGCGCTGCGGCTGAGGCGCGGCTGTGCGACGATCATCCTATAACATAAGCAGTTATCATCAACTATACGTACTGAAGGAGCCTAACCTAGACTAGGCTATAAATCTACACTTACCCGCAGCTGACTTCACACATATCTTTGAATGTAGATGCAAAAGAGACTATTACAGCTAATGACTTGTCCATTAACAGCACCAAACTCTATCTATTATGACACTTGTATAGTTCACTGGCTTAATCACTTGCATTTATTATATTATACAAGCCCCTTTTTTCGTTTGTATTATTTGGGCAGTTGTCGATACTTCAAACGAAAAAAAAAATGATTAACTGTAAATTGATTGAAAAACAGTATTAGCTATTTTCTTTTATTTATACAAACCTCTTCCTCTTCTTCTTCCTGTTCATATCTGTCGTCCCTGTAGACCTCCGCGGGGTAGAACCTGTCGGAGTACTTGAGGGAGACGTTGGGTTTGCGCTGCACCTCCTCCTGGTTGATGGGTCGGTACAGGTAGTCGTTCACGAAGTGGTACTTCGATGACCTCTGGCAGATGTTCTCCTGCGTCGCCGGCATGCAGATCAGGTGCACCTGGAACAAAAATTATAGTAACATATCCATGCAAATATAAAATCTACCTTATCAGTTGGTTTTATGGAGATGTATGTATGTAAACCGCGTTCTCAATCGTTTCGTGTTTACTCCAGCGTGTCATGATTCGTTTTTGATTTTGAATTTGAATTATGAATATTGGTTATTTGGCTATTTATTTATTTACGAGATGCCTAATCTATTATGTAGAGTGCTATAATGAAATTTAAATAAAGAAATTATTATTTATAGCTGTCGCCCGCGACTCTGTGTGCGTTGAATTAAAAAAGTCAGGAGCCTATGTATTCTTCTAGACTGTCCTATACATGTATCCCTTACAGCGAGATCTACTCAGCAGTTTAGGCTACAAACTCTATCAACCATCCATCCATCTCAACTTTCAAGCAAGATTACTAACCTGGTGGAAGCTGAATCCCTCAGGACATATCCAAGAGTGCTTTACATTATCCTGACAGTAGTGGAAGACCTCGCAGTTGAGCTCCTCATCCGCGTAGTAGCCGGTCTGTTTGCTGACGCAGTTGAACTTGGACTGCTGCAGCAGCTGCGACAGACGGTCGGGTTCCTCCTTCTCTTCTTCTTCTTCCTCTTCTAATGTTTCCTGGATCTGCTGCTGCTGCAGTTTAACTGGACGTTGGTCTTGTGGCTGTAATTTAAATAAATGTTTGATAGTTTCTTGTGTTTCTTTAATTCGTATGTTAAGATTGTTTCTGTTCAACAGAAAGCAAGGAATATCTTGCTTTCTTTTAATTTTGTATTTAACAAACTACAAAATAACCAAAACAGTTTACTATGCTTTTTTTTTGTTCCCAAAAACTGTACACTTCACTTTCATACAATTTTATTTAATAATACCTCTTTTTTGATGATTTCACTTGAATTAATTCCATTCAAAGAATTTAAAGTTCTTTTGCAACAGATTGAACAATAGAAACAGAATGTTTTATTTGTAACAGCCAGTTATATTTGTAAACACAAACCGACAAGAAAAGTATCAAAGTCGCGTGTTAATGTGAGTTCATGTGAACGGATCGTGCCGCTATTGTTTACCACTCTTAATTAAATGCGAGCATAAAAACATCTATTAAAAATTACCACGGCTATTCACAATTTCTTCCGACTACCGCTAATTCAATTTCAGTGAAAGTTAATCGATTATTTGTCAATCTGTTATTGTAAACGAAATTGACTTTATTTATTCAACAACTTTTATAAGATTTGAAAATAAGTTAAGTTAAATTGAGTAGCAATTCTTCAAACTATTCGTTAACAATCATTGAATTGAGTGAGGATATCGAACTTTAAAATTTCAAAATTAAGACTGTTGCTTACTAATTAAATATTCAACTATAAGAAATGAAATAATTAATAAATAAAAGAAATTAATTGATTAATCAATGTAATAATTGAATAAATTAATCGATTAATTGATTCAATGTAATAATTGAATAAATTAATCGATTAATTGACCACTTACTTTTCTATGCGGCGCTCTTTGCTGTGGTCGTTGATCCTCGTATTGCCTGGTGGGTACCACGACGTACTCCTGTTGCTCTTGCGGCCGCTGTTGGTAGCCGGCCAGCTCAGCCAGCGACGGCGTCGGCCGGAACCCGCTCGGTAACGCATTGGAGAAAGCTGCCGGAGTATACGCTCGCGGACGGAGATTTCTTGTTTCCTATGAATTAAATTATATTAATATGAATTCTGCCGAGATTGTTATACCTATTTATTTTTACGATAATAACAATTATGTTTTTGAAATATTGAAAGGCAAAATAAAAAGGATTAAGGATATCATAGCTGGTAAATGTTTTGAATTGAAATAATGTCCGAGTTGATATTGAACTTTTTTAAACTACATTTAGATTATGTTTTCGCAATACTTTAATCCGTAGCCTTTTATTACAATATGGACCTTTGACCATATGATTTCGATTATGTATAAAATTGCAACAATGTATTGATATAGCCTAGGTATTGTATTAAGAGTCACGATAGTGTTCAATCTTATTGCCTAATTACATTTCACCTTGAGAATGACTGCGACGCTAGTGGGTGTCAGTGTCAGCCCACGTGCTGTCGCTCAAGTTTATTATTGAGTGCATGCATATGACACAAGACTAAGGGCCTGTCCCACCAAATTGTAAATTGTCTGATAACAATCCAACGTATAAAATATGTGACGGAAATATCGGATTTTGTTACCTTATCTGACAGTGACGTCATTTTTAAGCTATCTTAGCCTCTATTAACCAGTGGTGGGATAGGCCCTAATCAATTTTAATAATAATTTTCCTTCGATCGCGTTACGAATTGAAAAAAAATCTCCTACGATTTGAAAAAAATACTGTTTTAACGAAAGTTTGGCATTGCAAAATATATGGAGTACATGAAACAACAATCTCTTTGTATTCGACGATTACTTAATTCTGTTTAATCTTGGATTGTCATTTATTAACGTATTCTCTAATATCTAAAAAAACTAATTTCCGATGTCCGTAACCGCTTTCGCATTACGAATGCGTTTAACAAGTTTTAAAAAAAACTCAAAGTGCGTTCGGGCGTTACAATGTTATTCAACCTTTTTGTTAGAATCTCATTTCATTGTAATGTAAGACGACATAATATTACCTCATTTATATTGGCAACTGTTAAAAAATGTAGGCCTGTTGCGTAAAATTTTTGTTAATTAAAAAAAAATCAGAATAACTTTAATAATATAAGATGTATTAGTTACTAGTGTTAATTACTGGTTAAACTTTAAGTAAGTGATCGACTATTAAGAGAATAGTTAGTTTGATTTAGAAATTATGTGATAAAATTATATAGAATTATATAGATACCATAAAATTGACATTCATTAGTACAGCGTATCCTTGTAAGTAAAGATCAAGTTTAAATTGAAATGTTTTATTTTAAGTGATTTTCGTTAGTAATTAAAATATTGAGCTGGTTTAGATGTCTGGCGCCCACTAGCGGTCGTCGGCCGAGCTGGCGTCAGTGAAAGTCGAAAGTGCATTTCTTTTGTTGCACTTGTTTTTGCGATAATTTGACGCTCCGCGGAACTCCAATATGTTTACTATAGATTCAGTTTAGAAAGTGACATGATTGTAATTACTTTCGGTTTTATTTTGATATGGCTATTAAATTACTTTTCGACCGCGAGCACGGTTGATTGACGACGATTTAGTTTCAGTTTTTGATGTCAAAAATATATAACATATTCGCTAGTATCAGATGAACATTGCAATATTGAAACGCCAATAGTCTATTAGTTAGGGATACGTAATTCCAATCAGGTGGTCGAGGGTTTGAATCCCGTCATTGGACTACTGTCGTAAACCGTATCGTAGCACAAGCCTAGAATATCGGAATGGTACAAGAATTATTAGTAAATATTTCCAATATTAAAAAAAAACAGAGAATGATTTCATTAAAAACGACTACATATAATTTGCCATAGACGTAGAGCATAATATGGAATAGGCTATTTACTTTTGTTTTTTTTTTTAATTTCACGCTGACGGATTCGTTGGTAACGTAGTTACTATATATGTAAAACCGAAACTACGACTATTTCAGTAACTTTAAAGACTTCGAGTGTGGTGATAAGATTGACAATTTGTTCAAATTATAGGAGTTAACTCTGTGGATTTTCCCTCTTCTTGGTTTACTTACGCACTCTAAAGATAAACTTTTCCTTGGACAATATTTACATACGCGGTTTGCACAATACTAATGGACAACTCTAATGTTACTGTGTACATGTTAACTTACAAATGTATTTACTTAAACTGTTAACTCTATTGAAGGTATTATGTAACATTATTTACATTTAGAAAGAGAATTCGGAATCTAATCAGTTAATTTCTCCGTTAAGGATTTTTAATCAAATCCTTCTTTAAACCTTTGGAAAAATTCGTCGTCAATTCGATATATTGTCAATTTCACAGAAGTAAATATAATTTAAAAACCGTCGGATCATTGTTGAATTTCATATAAGTCGTATAAGCTGGAAGTAGATTCTTATAAGATACAAACAAACTGATTTATTTGCAATTAGTATCCGTAAATGTGTGTACTGTTTATTAACTAAATTACTAACAGAGAAATAACCACGCTAAGCTATAAATAGCTTAATTACTAGTAACGAAACATGCCATAAATTATTTAGTTATTTTATAGTGCATTTGTATGTTATAAAATTTTAATCCCAAAATTTAATAGGTACAAGAGAACATAGACTATTTATTTTACAATTTCATCTAATTAAAAACACTAAAAAACGTACTAAACGCCTTTTTTTTGTGACTGAATGGCCACTGTTTGCCTTGAAGAGCCATTTACAGATTCACCGGGCTTGATGTGGCCGAGCGCAGATGGCGCACAGCCTAAACCTCGTTTATGAGTAACTAAGCTTGAGGGCTTCCTCAGGAGCCTCGGCACGAGCCGTTACTTCGTTATTATTGGATTGGAAACTAAACGCGTCGATGTCTTTTACAAAGACATATTCAACTCACGTAGCACTATACTATCTAATTCTTTCGTATTTTTAGAAAATTGTTGAAATTAATTACACTAAGATGTAATATAGATAAGAATACAATGCATTCAAAAGAGATTGTAAAGAGATAAATTAGTATTCGATGTTAGAGTTAGACGGACGTGCGTTCAGTCACTTTCGATTGGCTTAATCTTACGCATACCGTTTAATAGATTTTAGATTAACAACTAAAAGGAGAAAGTGAATGGATATTTCCAATACATCTTTAGTATTAATATTTCTATCCAGGCTGTTGTAATAAGGCGATTGTTTGCATGTGAAAGATCTTTTTGGTTGAAATATTTCATTTCTAACATTATGTGCGTCGCAATATAAAAAAAAACGATTGTTGCACATTGAAAGTGACAAACAGATGTCTTTCACCTAAATTCTATCTAAAAGTATTAAAGTTTAAAAAAATGTTTACCTCTTCATTTAACGCCAATTCCTCGTCACCGTCGACTCCTGCGTCAGGCACACCATCCTCGCTCTCCTCGGAGGCAGCCGCGGAGAGTACCAGCACCGCGCCCAACAATACACACCATCTGCAACAACAATATAATATTACACCAATCTACAATACAGCTGCAAGCTGAAGACAACTGCAAACAGTTGAACATAAACCGAAACTAGGCTAATAAAGTTGAAACTTTCAAGTTACACTAGCTGTTGCTCGCGACTTTGCCCTCGTGAAATATAGCCTATGTTGCTCACTGAAAACGTAGCCTGGTAGCCACTGAAAATGGTGGAAGAATTTTTGAAATCGGCCCATTAGTTTGAGTTATTTCAATACATACAAAAATACAAATTTTTCCTCTTTATAATATTAACTATAGATTTTAGTAACGATGCGAACAGAACATATTACCTACATACGTCTGTAATGAAGACGGTCTCACTGAATGCACATAATCAATCTGTCAGAATACCTTCGTAAAATTACGTCTACTTCTAAATTATGACATGTTATTTAGATCTCTGGAATGTTCGCAATTACTCACAAATCCCACACAAAAGTTCGTGTTGTGCGAGTATTCTAGAAACAATAATTCCATAAATACTATTCGCTGGTCATCTATACTAATATTATAAAGAGGAAAACTTTGTATTTTTGTATGTATTGAAATATATTTATTAACTTTAAAAACACGTTACATTAAAAGCGATTGATCATTCAAAAACTTATTAATTGATGGGAGTTGTCATTATCTTACTTTTTCGCTGAATTACAACTGCAGTATAACTTATATTGACTTTATAAATTATAACACGGCTAAACTCACGTGATAAGATTCGGTGTAGGCACCATTAAAATACAAATCTTTTCTCTTTATAATATTAGTATAGAAGTATAGATTACAGTAGCCATGGACACACTCAATACCTTACATAATGTTGGCAATTTCTCAAAAATAAACGTTGTCTTGCACCTCACGTGTAGGGCGGTTACATAACGAATGCGGTTGCAACCGATTTAATTTGACGATTGAAGAACTTGCTCCACGCTGCATGCACTTATCCGTGCAGGGAGTGAACGGTTTGGACTGCCTCTTCACGTGTCACAGCAAAAAGTTGACTGGACAGACAATTGTAGAGTTTAAACGTTGGTGTTTTGTTTTTAAAGTAAAACGTATCCTCAACATTAAGAATGACATCTCCCTAAATTAGTGGCTGAATCGACTTTGATTCTCTCTTGACTTTACATAAGTAATCTAGAATTTGTTTTGCAACATTTTATATTGAAAAGAGAACCTGAGAAAGATATATTTTTTCGAGTAATCGAAGATGGAAATGTTATCGCGTAAGGAAGCCGATATTGGGTGTGTCGCGTCAGGTGTGCTCGGATGTGGGTCGCAAGACAGGTTACTGTATCATGAGTAAGGCGACGTCAACTCGCGGCCGGCAAGACTTAATTAAGTGAACAGTTACATCACGTATATGTAACATGTTGAACAAATGTGTTTTGAACAATGTGACGGGATGTTACGTGTTACATTTTTGGGAATGTTGATTACGTCTAATTAATGTTTCCTTCTCTACTATTCTAGTTCAAATTTACAGAGTGAAAATAGTGATTATTTTTGACTTGAAAATAACTACAAAGGTATCAGAAAGATAATAATATGGTGTAGTATTTTGGTATTTCTAAGCTAAGACATGTTAGTTTTATGTTAGTTATTTCATCATCATACCGTTCACTGTCCTTAACTCAAGCCTCACCCAAAATGAATGATTCAGTCTCTAGCAGACTTTAACCTTTTGTTAATTCATACAATTTATTAAACGATCTTTTTGTAGAGTTTAAAACGATGTAATAAACATTTAAAAAATGAATTATGATGATCAGGCTTAAGTACGATACCGTTTTTTAAAGGGAACGAACTAACAGACGGCTACATTTGAGATCGTGGTTACAAATCCCTCACTGATATGTTAGGAGAACGTAGTTTCAATTTCTTTCTTAGATAGCATAAACTTTAAGGTTTTGATTAAAGATAAAAGAGATTACTAAATCCATGCTTGTTTTACGAGCTTTTAATTATTATGCAAGTAGCTGCGGGACATTTAATATTTTTCGCGTTGCGTATGTGGACGTGAAGAGAAAATATCGTTGCATAATGTCGGTGCCATAAATAATGATGTAGCCATTTTTTTATATCTCCCAGTAAACATTTTACGTTTCGAATCCGGTTTTTAAATGTGACTTTATTACGTTGCAAGTTGATGAATGGTGTCGAGAAATAAACACCGCGGAATATTTGGGACGGGTAAATAATTGTTGAGTAAAAAACCTTTAATTTGGTTACTTACTACTACAAAATGTTATTATATAAACGGTCAAAGAAAACTCTCACTTATGAGTACTAGTTTCTCCAATTTAATTATTTTTTGAAGATTTTACCAGTACTGAGCCGTTCAGATAGTTTTAAACCATAAATAATATTAAGTTCTTATTCTTAGTTTCAAACATTGTCTATACATGATGTCTCCATCAGAACCATCGAGACGTGAATGGTATCTTGCGTGTCTATTACGCTTGTGCGCTAAAATGCACAGATAAAAAACAACGGCATATCTGGGCCGTGACAGCTACCGGTTAATGTTGGGCTAATATCAATTCGTGTTAAATACAATATTTTGTAATAATTCTGTAATTTGTACAATAATTTTACCGGTTTTCTGCGTCTGTGGAAACAACATAAATAATCTCCAGTCAGCTGTGAAAGAAATTCTCACCGTTTCTAATCGATGTTTTGCCGATCAAAGGTTACAAAATATAGCTGATTAATCACTTTTATCTAATTAGCTGTCAACCTAATTAATGTCCATGTTCAAAGCGACGAATCTTATATCCGTTATAAAATCAATTTCTTAAAACCCTACATCATTTCGTCTCAAATGCAATCACGAACAATTCTATCATAAATCGCTTAACACAAGATAATTATTTAAAATACTGTCGTATTATAAAGACCTAAAATAGTATATACATTTGTTGTACAATCGTGACCGTTATCGTAATTCGTATCACGAACGTTATTGTTTTGTTTCGGATTTGGCGCCAAGCGGGTTGCGTTCCGTTCCACGCGTTACGTTGTCACGCGATACTTCGGGGTCAAGTTCTTTCTGATTAATTGATTTTGTTGAAACGTCACGCCTTTTAACTCTAATTGCTTTCTTTACAAATATAGTAAGAAAGACTCGTATCAAGACTAAATAAGAATTGTAGAACTTTAGACAGGTGGATTGATTCTTTTTTATTCCTTATTTAGTTTCTTAAATATAAGCTCAATATCTTTAGAATCATTTGTATCTGAAAAAATAATCAATCTCGCTAACAATTCAACAGAAAAACAAATATTGTTATTGCAAGTTTGGTAAAAAGTTTTCTACGAGCCTTGCAAATACGAGTATCAGGTCAGTTTAAGCAATACCTGGTCTGTTAACACCTTTTGACGGTCAAAGTGTATTGTTTTGTTACTTTTAGGTCTCTGTATAATTCAATATTGAATAATGTTATTTATAAATGATAGAGTTTTTCAGGACAATTTTTAACCTCTAATGTTTTATTTTCTGAGAAATTTATTTTTAAACAAATAAGATCTAATCCGTATATGGTGTTCATATTGTTTTTACAAAAATAAATAAAGTGAAAAAAAAACTAGCTCATTCACTGCATATTTAAAGATTTTGCTGTGATCTAATCTCAAATATTGCAAGAGTAACTAGTTAATATAATATCGTTATTAAATTAGAATATATTAGAAACTATTTGCTACATAGTATTTATCAGTTAATTGTTCCGAATCGATTATGATTGATTATAAACAATGAGGTTTAATTTTTTCCAATACTAGCCTAGTCATCCGGTGTTACGTTCATCACAAATACAAATTATCGCGTGCTGATGTAAATTATCTATCGAGATTTCACTTTAGGATGTTGTGTAACGTCTCCGGTGAGAATCTGCATAGATTAGGAGTCGTTGTGATTGTTGGGTTGTATCTATTTCTGTCTGTCATTATTCATTATTGATACGATTTCTTTATTGAAGGTTATATATCATTCTAGCAATTTCTGCTACTAATTTTTGACTGCGTAAACATACATGAGAAAACAGACTTTTTATTCTGTCTAGTTTGTTTTAAATTATTATCTGCAAAATATTTACAAAAAGTTTCATTTAGATTATAACGTAATTTATCAATTAAACCATCTTTCAATCGATTGTACAATTTTCCAATTTTATTAAACTATTTAGGGGAGATACAGGTTTTTCTTGTAATTTATTTGGTACTTATACGTTTGTTGTTTTTTCACTTGTAGTGTTAGATCACAATGCTGTCGTATTGATTGTATTGTGTGTTTGTGTTATGCGTAAGGTATCGTATTTGCCTGTATTTTCCCATCCTATTGCAACAGTCGGCATCGATTATGATTTGCATCTACTTCTGCACGATGCGATGCTTACGTTCCATTACAATACTACTATTAATCTTGCAATATCATTGTTTATGGTTCGAATACTCGTAAAGTATCAAAATTGGCGGTTCCTTGTACGCATAACTCCGTTCTATTTTGCATTTAAATGGAGTTTAATTATCTGTATCTATTTTTTTATAACAGAGTATTGTAACATGCTTATATCTAATTTAATAAGCGATATGTTTTTTTTTGCGTTGTGTAAAGACGTCATAGAAAAACCATAATAAACCGTTTAATGTTTTTTACTCTGTATTACATACATAATTTTGTTTCACTCCCAATACACCATTTGCCATGTTTTTTATAATCCAGCTCGTTCAAACAATCGAAAGTCCGTGACTAAAGATCTTTAGAACCGAGCTTGGTAACAAAAAGTGTTCAATGTAGCTTGGCTGTATATTTTAATTTTAATTAAACGGTTCATTCACGAAGCAAGGTCAGGTTTTATCAAATAGTAACAAGTTGACTAACGCTTTGTTACTTAACTTACTCTATTTCGACTATTGTTCGCACTTCGTCGCTGCCCTTATTTGTAAAGATGGCCGCCTTGACAGCTGTCAAGATGCGCGCGAACGCATTGGGCAATGATCCCTGTGAATTGATCACATTATTGTGAATTTGATTCACACGCGCACACAAATTGTACTGTCATTGAATCTATTGTGGAGATCAGATTGCGCAATTGTCGCACAAGATTGGTTGCACTGTGTTTAAGATAGATAAAAGTTGTTGAGATGTCTTTTGTCTCAAAGAGTAAACAGATGAATTGATAACCTCCTTCTTTTGGGTAGTCGGTTGCCTGACTTAGGCCCAATTTAAGTAGTATCCATTTTAATTTTACTAAGTTTATGTATGCAATATAAAGTACCAGAACTAAATTTGACGCGATTTCCTGGCATCGGTGTGTCGTCCAACATTTAAAAATGGATTTTATTAGTTACACAAAATTTCCATAATTACTACTCGATGCAGTAATTATCTTCAAATCATACTAATCATACTAATATTATAAATGCGAAAGTTTAGATGGATGGATGGATGGATGTTTGTTAGAGTTTGTAGCCTAAACGGCTGAATGGATTTCGATGAAGTTTGGCATAGATGTAGAGGATAGTCTGGAAGAACACATAGGCTACTCGGTTTTGTTTTTTTTAATACCACGCGGACGGAGTCGCGGGCGAAAGCTAGTTTGTTAATAATTGCAACAATACGCGCATAATGTAAATGTTGATATGAGCGTGCAATCCTCGACTGTTATTGGCGCTACACTTTCTTTTGACGGGAAGTGAATCATTTGTGTTTTTAAAACAAGTTTTATAAAAGACTTTCTGAATTACTTATTTGAAAAAAAAATGTTCAGTAAAGCCTTGAACTGATCAGATCAACTGACACTTAAAATTATGCCTACACACGTACTTTTAAACTAAGCGTCTGTAGCGAGCTTTACTATGAACTATAAAGGTATCTAGCGTCAACACTAAAACATTTAGGACCTGTCCCACAATTGTTGTAAATAGTCAGTAAACAATCCAACATATAAAATATGTGATGGAAATATCGGATTTGGTGACGTCAATTTTAAGCTATCTGAGCCTCTATCAGCCAGTGGTGGGACAGGCCGTTAGAGGTATTTTAGTTTAAATCTACACATTTTAAGCAAAGAGTGTTCCAACTTACATGTTTTTTTGAACATGCTGTATATTGTAAATCCATAAGGAAGATATAATGAACAACAAGGTATGGTTCTACATACGTTCAATTGCAAATACGTAAAACGGGTTCTATCTTGTACAAGTTACGTAAGATAACCTCACTATGAGAAAACACTAACACTAGTGGAGACACTCGCGTAGAAATGCCTAGACATTTACTGTTTGAGTTGATATTGATAGAAAATATAACCTCAAACATGTTACCAACAATAATGACGAGATTTCTAATAGATTAACATAAATGCTATGGTTACATTTATTTTCTAATTCGAATGATGTTAATGATATCTATACTAATGTTATAAAGAGGAAAGATTTGTTTTTTGTATGTATTGAAACAACACAAAAACAACTGGACCGATTTCAAAAAATCTTACACCAATAAAAAGCTACGCTATCAGTGAGTAACGTAGGCTATACATTTTATTTTCACGCAAACGAAGTCGCGAGCTACAGCTAGTTTTATATAAAGTTATTACCAATGCGAAACGCCACTTAATAATACAAAAATATCTATTGCGTACATATATACTTGCCATGTTATATGGAACAATAAAATTCAATTATCTATCAAATGTACAAAAATAAAGAATAACCAGCAATTGGCAACAATTTAATAGGTTGATATCTAAAATTCTCAAAGCTCGGGCAATTAGTTGTCATTGGCACTATTAAATCAAATTCCGAGGATTTGTTACTGTCCGAAAATAATAAAACGATAAAATGCATTTTTTTCAACCAAAATAAAATCTCTACATTTTTCTGTGTAATAGAATAATAATAAAAATAGTCAGGCTTTAATAATGTCAAATATCTTACAAGACCTATGCAGGTGTGTTGAGATTACGGCCGTTACTTTTTATATAATTATTAGTTACAAGAAAATAATATGTAAGGATTTTCTTGTATAAATGCTTCAACTCCAAGTAAATCATTGACCCAAGTCAGATCCGAAGTCGCGACCTTCCTATACGGACGTCGCTCCGACGCTAGAAAGTTTTGTGTCTAATAGACAAGGTTTTTTATAAGCAACATTTTTTTTCCTTGTTTAAACTGCAGAACTAAGTATCCTTAAGTAAACTTTCTAGGATAAAAAACGCAATAACATTACAGTTTAATGAAAACTATATTATAAGCGAGACAAAGGTGAAATCTATAGCAAAATTGCTTGGCATCTCCGTGCTCTTTCGCTTGTACGATCGTGTAAATGTTACCGAATTTATTCTCATTACGAATTTTAAACACGTGCTCTGATTGCGTAACATTGGAAAGGTATCAAATAACACAACTATAAGGAAATTGTACTCGTAATGTATTACGTTTAAATATTTTTGTGTATATAGATCCGCCTTTCATAGTAACATTTATCTGCGGATGATTTTAAGAACAAACACAATTCTATACAAAAATGTGAACAATGTAATTTCTTTTACTAACAACATTGAAATACAGGAAAGAATCCTAACACAAACACAAATGTGCATTTTTACATTTTAATTATCCAAATGTAGATCAGAACATTAATTAATTAGTAAAATGTACGTATAACACACTGCAAACCAAAATTGTATCATAAATGCTAATCTAATGAGATTAACAACGATATTTTATAATTATCCCAACACGCTCACCTCTCACTGCGTTACAAAACAGATAATAAACATTGTTTTAAATTCAAAACGTCATTAAAAAAAGATAATCACGCGCTACAAAACTGTAGACAGACAATAGACGAGCTCGGCTAAACATGTCCTACCATAACGAGGCTTGATCTATGTAACACGTGAATTCATTAAGTTTTACGCAATACATTACTTAGCTTTGGTTATCGCCGATATACGAAGCTGGGGCAGTTTACTATTACCCGCCACGTCAACCGCGCTTTATTTAAAACGAGCTTTCGCCTGCGACTCCGTCCTCGTGGAATTAAAAAAAAAACAAAAATAAGTAGCCTAGGGTAGAAAGTGAGTGTTCTTCCAGACTATCCTCTATGTCTATGCTATTTCACCGAGATCCATTCAGCCGTTTAGGCTACAAACTAAGAATCATCCATCCATCCATCTAAACTTTCGCATTTATAATTTTAGTAAGAAGTAAGATTATTTATTTTAACCTATCCTATAAATTAGGGATAGATTACAACCTGGAATAGCAAAGACTGAAATTCATTCCTGTTTAAAGTTTCATCTAAATTGTCTCGTTTATGAAATACCAAGTCAAGTTCGAAAACTAATTAAAGTTATTAACTAAAACTGAATTATTCATCGTCTATACATATTAAGTTACTAATTTCTATTCGTTTTTGGATACCCAATCAGTTGCAAAATCTTCAAGCTTTAGTAATAAACATTTTAAATTGCGTTTGCAAGTTTTATCTGTCTCGAAATGGTACCTAACTTTTCACTGCTATTAATCTATATGAGAATTCATGTCTCATGTGTCTTGGCCAGTTGCAAAATACCATAAATAATTCAAAACACGAAAACTTTAAGACTCAGGTAACCACAAAAACATAACTAACTGCTCTAAATGTCAACTTTTATCTGATCGAAGTTTTTTTAATCCTTTGTTTACCCTTTTATGTACCTGAAGCTTATTTTTTGGCCAATGGTTATTTTTTACCCTTTATCTGTCAAAACATGTAATTCATTTAGGTTATTTTTAATTTATGGTTATTAAGTCTAAACAAGACATTATATTTTTCATTTCGGATAAAACCCAAAACGTAAGATGATCCATTCCTATAGAGTTTATTACAAATACGTATTGTTTTGTCAGAAATTAAGATAAAATAAAAAAACTTCGATAAGGATATGTGACTTTGACTTTTTAGAATTATTGTAAAACATTTATTTATTTAAACGCCCTTCTTTTCCTGTTCTTTCACTGATAAACTAGGTAATTATAATATAAATGAATTGTTAAGGAAGAAATTAAAAAACTGACTCACACTCTTATTTAAATCCGGAATAAAAATATCCTTGTATAATACAACGCATTTATTTATATGTCACAATATTTTATGCTAAAAACAAACAAAATGCTCGCCTTCTTATTTTGTTTAGCTGATATGAATAATGTCATGTCTATAATAATTAATCTTTGATGTAGATCCTCACTAAAGATTTAGATTTTAAATTACAAAAAATAAACTTCAATGATGTTCAAATTGTTTTTTTTGTTAAAGTATGCTCGGTTTTTCGGGTTTGTTAAATTGTTAAAAGTATGCTCGGTTAAAAGGCAGATTTTTAGACAATTGCTACTCAATTGACATCAATTTATCTTCACCATCGTCACCTTATATTAGAGCCCCTCAGTGGGGACGGTATAGTGAGCTGGTGATGATGACATCAATTTAAATAAGGCCTGAATAACAATTACTATTCCCTAGTTATGCGTTAACTTTAAATGCAGAAAGCATAATTTATGAATCGAAACGACAAAGATTAGAAAAATAACCATTCAGCAATTGCATTTGCTTAGAATAAACTTAAAACCGAGCTAATTATACTAATATTATAAATGCGAAAGTTTAGATGGATGGATGTTTGTTAGAGTTTGTAGCCTAAACGGCTGATCGGATTTCTATGAAATTTGGTGTAGATGTAGAGGATATTCTGGAAGAACACATAGGCTACTCACTTTTGTTTTTTTTAATTTCACGCAGACGGAGTCGCGGGCGAAAGCTAGTATTTCAATAATTAATTCACCTTTAGAGCTCATTACTGCAATATCCGTAACACAGTATGTTTCCGTTTTAGTATGATTTGTTATTGAATACATTACTGCAGACAGATATTGAATAACTCTGATACTTTTTGTTGCTCGCAATTATTGAACTTACGTTAGACATTGCATACCTGATCATAATCAACGATTACATCGTAATCAATCCGCGTTTTAAACAACACTTAGAAGTTGCTCCGTTTTACAAATATGTACTCTTTGGACATAGATTAATAGATACTTCGATATTAAAAACTAAATAGTACTAAATTACGCTTACTATTTGTACTGGCATACTATAATAAAAATACGAATGCATGGATGGATCTGTATTACTTTGTATCTCCAAATCGGTTTAATAAATCTCGAGTACATTTGTCACAGATGTAGAACATAGTTTAGAACACAGAGGCTACTGACAAATATGTCTTTTAATTCCGCGCGGACGACGTCGCGGTCAAAAGATAGTCGTCTATATAATAGATATGTTTATTTCTAATAGGATCTTCATTACCGCCAAGGCAATGTAACAAGTCATAGTGAAAGTCAAAATTGTAGCGAAAGTGTTTTAAATATTATAAACAATACGTTTGCATACTTTACTACAGCGTAATTAAATTAAAATAGTTTATTATAGCGTAATTAAAAAGATAACCGTATTTAATTCATTAAAGTATGTACATATGTATATCGTTTGTAGAAAGAGAAAGCACCAATTAAGAGCATTTGTTATTATTTTATACGATGCTCAATGAATAAAATAGATAATTATTTAAATTTAAAAAGAAAGTTTTTTAGAAAATCCTATGAATTTTGTCTAATTAATTTATACCCAAGAAACAGCAATGTATTCATTATCCTATTAACAGAATTAATTAGAACATAACGTAAAAAATAAAAAAAATTATAGACCGTAAAGACATAATTATATTTACCTTATTTTCATTTTTGATTAATTCACTAATTTAGTCGTGTAGCAACACAGGAACTGTCAGAAAAGCGCGCGAAACGGCCGGAGCGAGGCGGCCGAGCGGGAAGAGACTGCGCGGACGGCGCGCTTTCTCTGCGCTTTATAACTTGCCGAGGCGCTGGCTCCGCGACGCTAAGCCAATGTGGGGCTAAAGAAATGCAACTGTTTGCCAATAATACAACGAATCGGACGAATTCAATAAAAATCGCACAAATATTTGACAAACACTAAATTTGTTTTTTTTTTATAGTTTGGGGTTAACGAAATTGTTGACACCTACTATTTATTGTCTATTATTGAAGATGTTGTTTGTCCGATGGGTTTAGAGAATTTGGAAGAATAAAATAATGAAAATTACAGAAGCGAAGATATTTTCAAATTAATTTATATTGTTAATAGTAAGGAAGTATTAAAACGGTTGGCAGTTTAAAATTAATTTCGTCTGCCACTGAAGTGTGAAGTGACCGATCGATTCGCGGATGTCGGAAAAGTCGAAAGTGATCATAAAGCAATTTAATCGACGACAATGCGGTGACCGAAGTGCTCGCTGACGCAATTATCATGTTTTAAGAACTTATTCGAGATCAGTAGCAAATAAAGAAAATATTAACTGGTTTATTGGGACGGTTTAATTCAGTCATGTAATGTTGCACTTAAAAAATCTATCTAGGTATAATGAAGCGATAAATTTATTGCGAGGGCTCACTTTACGGTCGCCTTTTAAAATACCCACGTCTTAAAATTTACACGACTTATCTTAAAACAGGTTAACTGAATAAAAACCTTAATGTCAAGATGACCGAAATTTTCCGTTTTACTTTCGCGCCTAGATCTATGCCTATATTAAAGTAACTAAATTTGACTACAGTGGGTCTAGTTGTTAAATTACAATCCCATAATATTTATTGCCGCCCTTGACAAGTATTGTTTAAAATCATGAAGGTAATGTAAGCTATTATATCATAAATATTGAAATCGCATGTAAACTCAATTATAGTTGACATTCAATCGTTGACTAATTTCCTCTATTATTAAATGTCGCATGTCTATTAAGGACGTTTCAGTTTTTCAATAAAACAGGTTTAAACTATTTTTTATTTTAATTAAAGACATTAACCTTTTGTTGGTTTGAAATTATTAGAAAAAAGACACTCAAGAACTTTTGCCATCCATGAACGTTACTTTTTTTGTGAAATACGATGATGGTTCGTTTTGCATATTTTCCAAATTGTATAAACATGTACAACAAGGACAAAAGTATAAACGCAAAAATCTTGCCAATTTAGCCTTAATATTATTACCAAACATTAGATTATTGTCACTTAAACATAATTCATTTTGTGTATAGCGAAAATTATCAGGTATGTTCAAAACGTGTGGTAACTGAAAATTATCTCGAGGGAAATGTGTGTTTCTTTTCTTCTTTGCATACTCATTTGATTCTGGTTTCATAGTTTGTTCCCATGAATTAATAGGTAATAGATACTCTTCGATACTTAAATTCTGTTTCGACGGAGACTGAGAATTCATCATAAGTGTCGCTAAATTTATCATAGACGAGCTGTCCGGCTGATGGAGTCCGTCTCCTGGGATTATATTTCCCACATCTTTCTTTACAGCGCGGGTCAAATATAGTTTCATTCTCAGTACTGTAACGTCTGAATCACTAGGCCAAGATGCTCCATCTAGTGAAGGACTTAGATTTCTCTTGTGGCCTACCTTTTTGTTATTCTTAAGTATATTAGCTTTCAGTTTTGATAACCCAGAATCTAAGCTCTTTGCCAAATTGGCCGAAATATTACTATCTGTTTTAGGAATTAAATTAAAAGCCACTTGCCGAACATTAATATTTCCGTTAGCCTTTTGAATATCTATAATATCCTCAATTTGTCTTATTTTGGAGTTATCCGGAATAGCTTTTAAATCCATTTGAATAAAGGTGAGATACTCATAAGAAATTTATCCTTTTTTTAATCACTTTTGTATGATTTTAATTAATCCAGATGGTTATCAATGACATTGTCAATTTTTTTTTCCAAATATTAATGACAAAAAATTAAAACAAAATCGTTTAGTTTTTCGATTTCTCATATTGAGTTGTTGCGTAGAAAGGAACTTTTCTGTCATTTCAGGAAACAGGCTCGTTCAAAAATCGGAATTTTTGTTCTTATTAATTTTTTTAAGTTAAGTTTTTTGTACTTTTAAAATAATATAAAAGACAATTACTGCTGTAGGAGTATTTAAGTTTAACTATTCTTATGTTAACTATATTTTAGAAACCATTAAAGTGCATGTTAAAAGTATTTAATTGATGTATTTAGTCGTGACATTTGGTATGGTAACAAACGTAAAACGAAGTGTCATCACGTTCTAAGGAAGAGGATGGTGTAATGTTTTTTCTCGAATAAATCTCAATTTTCTACAATGGAAGATAAAAATCAAGAATCAAACATAGGCGACACATGTAATTTAAATGGAAACTGTTCACCGCCGACGAAGAATAACTCTATCGACTTGAATCATGCGAAAAATATTGATGACATATCTACGCCGTCCGAGCTTAAGTTCGACGAAGGTATTGTAAACAATCAGTATTTCTTAGGATTCAATGACCTATAACAATATTATCCTACCACTTCAGTTACCTGATTAGTTCACTTGAGTGTACTTTCTTGACAGTAATAAGTTAATTGAGTGTAGTAAATAAAACACTTGCTATGTTTCTTCTAAAGATTTCGAATTCGAGGATCCTGATGTGACTGCAAAACGGAAAGAAATGGAAAGATGTTTGGAAAACCCTGATATCGTGAATATAGAAGAGTGGCAACATTTTGCTAAAAGCAAAGGAGGCTTAATAGCAGGTATTTATGTCCAAACTTTAAAGTTTTGTGGTTTTTCACTTACCATAATGTCTGTCATCATTTATTAACGATATGTTTCTAAAATAATATATGTTATTTATTAAAATATAAATGTTGCTTTGGTCTGTTTAGGTGTTATATGAATTAATTTCCTGTGTGACAGATGAATATAGAAGAAGAATTTGGCCGCTGCTGGTTGGTGTAACTCGTGATGAGATGACGGAACCTCCTTCACTTGATGAATTATCCACACATGTTGAATATAACCAAGTTTGTATTTATTATATCTTAATGACTTCTAATTTAAAATCAGCTCACATCCTGGGGGAACCTGTATGAGATGATGATCATATCTATATGCTAAATAAATTTAACTTAAACCAATGTGATAATATCAAGTTCAGGTAGATTTAAGAAAAACCATTGTTGCCTATGGAGAGTTTTTATCAAACAATGAATCTTAGAGTCTCTAGATTTGCGTAGTTAACTATGATGAATTTAAAAATGATTTTCTTTGCAGGTGGTATTAGATGTGAATCGTTCACTGAAGCGGTTTCCTCCCGGCATTCCGTATGAGCAGAGAGTGGCGCTGCAGGACCAGCTCACCGTGCTCATACTGAGAGTCATCATCAAATACCCACATTTGAAATATTATCAGGTAACTGTGATATTTTATTGATGATAGATTTATAAGAAAATGTACTCTGATTTTGTTCAAATTCTATATAATCAAAATTGAAGTTTTAATAATTGTGTTAAAAACAGCAACATCTTTCACATGAATTTAAATTAGTAGTTATTGTTGTTTAATCTTATAAGGAAACTGAAAGGAGAGAGTGATTGGCAGATGATGGACACAAAAGAAGGTGAAATATCTTCTTACTGTGCATCCCTCCTTTGTCAACATTAGGCAATGTATCTGAAAATGCAGACATCTATGGCAAACTTTACTTTCATATTTCGGCAAAGTCAAGATTTGTTTTTAAGCCAATTGTTTGTTTCTCAGTTGTTACTGTAAATTATTTTTTACAATGTATTCCAGGGTTACCACGATGTGGCAATAACATTATTGCTAGTCTGTGGTGATAAAGCCTCCTTTCCGTTGCTGTGCCGGCTGTCGTACGGGCCGCGGGCACCGCTCGCTCCCTTCATGCAGACTACCATGCAGCCCACACAGCACCTGCTCAACTACATGCTGCCCGTCGTACGCAGAGCTGATGACAAGCTGGCTGAATGCTTGGACAAGTAGGACATTAATTTATTTATTAAATATATAGCAGATATGGATGAAATATCTTGTCCTTTGCATAAAACTATTGACCATCATTGATGGTTTTGTGGGATTGGTCTATTTATTGAAATATTATTGTTCAATTGACTTTTGCTTTTACATTAAGACCTTAACTTCACTTTTTGCGAAGTCATAGTGTAATTTGGCCTTACTCGTTAACAGCTTAAATGTTGAATTTAAATCAAAAGGTCGGGTGTGGGCACGATGTTCGCGTTGCCGTGGTACCTAACGTGGTTCGGGCACAGCCTGAACCGGTACTCGGACGTAGTGCGCCTCTACGACTACTTCCTGTGCGCGCCCCCGCTCTTCCCCGTGTACGTGACAGCCGCGCTGGTGCTGCACCGCGCGCCCGCCGTGCTCGCCTGCGACCTGGACATGGCCATGATGCACTGCCTGCTCTCCAGGGTACGTACCCCCCTGCCATGTCCCCTGGCCCGCCCCGCACTCACCAGGGGACGTACGTCCTACTTACTGACTCGCCCCGCCCACACAATTCTCTGGTCCCGCCCATAAATGACAATATTCCACCTGGTATAAAGGTAATTAAACAAAATTTGTACTTCTTTTTATATATTCGATTGTGTATTTGTATGCAAATGTAAACGTCCCAATATAGTTAGTACAGATTGATTTACTAATATTTTGTAGTGTAATTAGTGTAGTAAAAAAATCATTTCAGTTACCAGACGACTTGCCTTTCGAAGACATTCTGGTGACCGCTAAGAAGCTATACGAAGATAACGACCCCAAGGACCTGGAGGACGAGGTCGATGCATTGGAGAGGAGAGAGTGAGTTAAATTCTTATTATTTCACCTCATATTACACAAATTTATACTAATCATTAAATAAAGTTGGTAATGCAGATGAAGTCAGGGGAACTAATCTTACTCAAATTATTTATGCGAAAGTTTATATGGATCGATGGATATTTGTTAGATCTCGATTAAATTTGTTATGTCACATAATAGAGCTTAATGGAAGATAACATAGGCTACTTTTTTTTTAATTTCACCGACGAATTCGCGGGCTAAAGCTAGTAATATATAAACTGTTGTGATATTTGTGTACAGAGAGGAGCAGCGCCGGCTGGACGAGGAGCGTCTCCGGCAGCGGCGCGTGGAGCGCGCTGGCCGCAGCCGCGCTGGCGCTGGCATGCTGGCGCGCCTGCGCCGCGTGCTGCCGCGCTCCCCGCTGGCGCGCGGCGCGGCGCTGGCGGCGGCGGCGGCGCTGCTCGCCGTCTACGCATACTACAGACCTGATCTCTTCACCAGGTAGCGCCGGGGGTACTCACTAATTATATTCGCCATGTAACTGACAGCTGACCGCCATCTTGATGACGTCACTACAGCGCTAGTGTCTGTGGCCGGTGATGGACGGAACTAAAGCTTTTATAGAAGCTGTCATACATTGACAGCCGCTGTCAAATTGACAGTTCTGTTGAATTTATATAGTTTGTGGTACTGCCTTGAAGCCTGCAATTAATGGTTAAAATAGTTTATCTGTAATTCGGCGTAGATATTGCTGTAAGGAGATTGTATGATGTTTTAGTATTACTTATAGGAGACTGCCTTTGTAATGTATGATTGTGTATGCTTGTTTAATGATTGTAAATCTTAACTCTATATACACTGTAACTGATTTGTTACAAAGTGAACTAATTATTTATTTCGCTTATTACCTTATTTAAAAAGTAATCTTTTCTTTTTTGTTTCGATAATACTTTAAAAATCTAAATAAAACTCGCAGAAATTGATTTTTCTAAATGGGAAAAATATTCTGCGATACAAATGTCTTAAAAACCCAGTGTGAAATCAACATGCAGTATATGCTAATATGGCTAATTCTGTCACAAAATCGTCTAATAGCTACTTAATTAGTCCCTTAGTGACCGATAGTGGAATTTAGAGTTGTATGAATGAAATTATCTGCATATATGTTGTTTAATGTTTTCCTTTTTATTAAAATGTGATATTAGAACCTTTACTTAGCTTTATGTTTATTTATTTTATTCAATAACGTTAATTCAAAAACTTTAATTGTCTAATATCGTAATTAAATTAATAAATTAAGTTCGGTGCCTATTGTTTTCCTTAAAAAACAAGCTTCAGAATATAACAGATTTTCTTTATTGTCCCTGATTTATTTCTTTTAATATTCAATTTGGTTTATTAATATAAATGAACTTGTTTCTTTGAAATGTTATCTTAATAGTTGTAAGTGTAAGGCATTTAATAATAAAATAAGTTTGTTAGTGTTAATTAACTTTAAGTTGGGATTAAGTGATGCACAACTTGTTTACTAAAGTATTTTAGATATTCATGATTTGTAACCCCCCTGTATATACGCCGATAGTTCTAATTTATATAAGAAATTGTTTATTCCATAAAATAAAGTCTGCTCTCACAAAATTATTCATTTTCGTTATGTTGAAATGTGGGTAGTTTAATAATTGTATGCAAGTTGAATGAAGTTACACAAGACATTAGTATTTATATAAAATGTAAGTTGTATTGCATTTTTGTATTAACTTGGCCTAATTTGTATATAAGAGGCATGTATTCAGTTGCACATATACCGTTATATAGATTTAAATGGAACGGAGAGATCTTGAAAGTGTTATGTTAATAAAATAACGTTAAATCATTTATTTGTATGAAATCCAGTTATTATTGATAGCTAACCTTTAAAATGAAGATTTCTATACTAAAATGTGTAATATCTTGATATTTGTCAAGACAATGTATTAAAAATAGTTGAGTAAATAATGGCTTTTACATTTATGGTGAAATCACTTTTTTATTAAAAAAATTGTCTAATCTGTGGAATGTTCTAGATTGAACTGTTTTACCGACACAACTGTCGGTAAAACAGTCTGAAATTAAATTAGTTTTTGTAGGGAAAAAGTTGATTTCGCCACAAGAATTACTGCCGTAGATACGTTGAATAAATGTTATTACTGTTACAATAATGAAATAGTATATTAATGAAATAATAGTGGTTTTTAAATAGAAATTGATGTCTTGTAATGACGTTGTCGGTGTCCGGCAGACGGCGCTGCTTTCGAGTTTTGCACATTACATACTTTATTACTGACAACGGCTTTTATTCGATTTTTTTTTGTGACAAATGCAGTTTTTCTCTTCAAAAAATACCAAATATACTAATAAAATAAATACCCCAGTTTACTTTTTGTTTATTTTAAGTTTATTTTTAAATCAAAATCAAAACCTGTTTTTTTGTAATATTTTCAGAAGACGCGCTGACAGTCCGGACTTTGAGGGATTTTAGGAAGCAAATAAAACTATTTTTTTATACAAATGTTATATTTGTTTTTCATTACGTTAACACTCGCTTTTATAGACGGGGAAATAAAAATAACCAAAGCAAATAAAAAAATGTTAATTTACTTATAAATAGATAATTCATTCAGTTGATATTTAATTGATTTCATAGAGTATTGAAAAAAATACAATTTTTGCAGCTGAAATAAAGTACTGGCAAGATAAAAAACTAAAGACTACTTTCTACCTTTTTATGTTTAACTACTAGACAGTATTATTTTTTACTTACATATATTGTTTTTTTTTACTTTGAGAATTATTTCTAAATATACATTTACTTAAAATTGTAGTTGTTTATTATAATATTTGGTGTGTGAGCGTAAAGGAATCAATGTGACTTTAAACTTATTATAAAAACATTATGCGAGCATAATATTGTAATATAGAGCTAGCTGTTTTCGCAGCCGCGGATGTTGCATATAGACAGACCAATATATCTGGCCCAGTGGGCAAAAGATCAACTAAATTATAACATCTAGCGCCACTCAGTAAATATACAAAAAGTGCCTAACCGCCTTGTCGATCTATAACCACTGACCTTTAGAAATAGACGAGCTATTGGGTTTCGCCATTTCGGCGACTTGCAATAGGTCGCGATGGTGAGAATTCGAATTATAGACAATTAACTCTCAACACACGCTATCAAGTCAGAATTAAACTGTCTTTTCAAAGCTACCTATCCATTTAATAGAGATCAGTGTTTAACACATTACTTCGACATTACATGCCTTGTCCTTACAAATATAGTACAAAGTTACACTTATACTGAAATCGGTAACTATTTGAAAAATATAGAAGTCACTTGCCTGCATTGAAATAATTATTTTCTATATTCATGAAAGCGATCTAAGTTTCCATCAAAAGAAATAAAATTAAACTTTAAATTGTACAATTACTAAAATAATTGCAAATAATAAACATGTAAATATTGCACACAATTTTTCCTATAAATTAGTAACTTAAATAAAAATAACCGCCAAAATGTTTTAAACAATCTTGAGCAAATATTTTTTAATCAAAATCAAAACCTGTTTTTTTGTAATATTTTCAGAAGACGCGCTGACAGTCCGGACTTTGAGGGATTTTAGGAAGCAAATAAAACTATTTTTTTTATGCAAATGTTATATTTGTTTTTCATTACGTTAACACTCGCTTTTATAGACGGGGAAATAAAAATAACCAAAGCAAATACAAAAATGTTAATTTACTTATAAATAGATAATTCATTCAGTTGATATTTAATTGATTTCATAGAGTATTGAAACAAAATACAAAATACAATTTTTGCAGCTGAAATAAAGTACTGGCAAGATAAAAAACTAAAGACTACTTTCTACCTTTTTATATTTAACTACTAGACAGTATTATTTTTTACTTACATATATTGTTTTTTTTTACTTTGATAATTATTTCTAAATATACATTTACTTAAAACTGTAGTTGTTTATTATAATATTTGGTGTGTGAGCGTAAAGGAATCAATGTGACTTTAAACTTATTATAAAAACATTATGCGAGCATAATATTGTAATATAGAGCTAGCTGTTTTCACAGCCGCGGATGTTGCATATAGACAGACGAATATATCTGGCCCAGTGGGCAAAAGATCAACTAAATTATTACACCTAGTGCCACTCTGTAAATATCAAAAAAGTGCCTAACCGCCTTGTCGATCTATAACCACTGACCTTTAGAAATAGACAAGCTATTGGGTTTCGCCATTTCGGCGACTTGCGATAGGTCGCGATGGTGAGAATTCGAATTATAGATAATTAACTCTCAACACACGCTATCAAGTCAGAATTAAACTGTCTTTTCAAAGCTACCTATCCATTTAATAGAGATCAGTGTTTAACACATTACTTCGACATTACATGCCTTGTCCTTACAAATATAGTACAAAGTTACACTTATACTGAAATCGGTAACTATTTGAAAAATATAGAAGTCACTTGCCTGCATTGAAATAATTATTTTCTATATTCATGAAAGCGATCTAAGTTTCCATCAAAAGAAATAAAATTAAACTTTAAATTGTACAATTACTAAAATAATTGCAAATAATAAACATGTAAATATTGCACACAATTTTTCCTATAAATTAGTAACTTAAATAAACACTAACCGCAAAATGTTTTAAAACAATCTTGAGCAAATATTTTATAATCAAAAACCGATTTTAAAATTGCAAAAAATATTAAACATAGAACGAAAATATTTGAGTATTGTATGTTCAAAAAAAATAACAATTTCATTCATTATTTAAATAGAGATATTAAAAATTATTGCTTACAAACTCCCTTGTTAAATTAAAATTATGCATTACTTAAAAGCCCTTAACCGATAACAGTTAAGTGGGAGGTTTTGTTTTAACTAAATAATAAGCGTTAAAAAAGGACATTACAAGGATCAATCACATGGAAGACATACTAAGTAAAGTATAAACTGTAAATTAATTTAAAATTGAGTATTTCTAAATATCTCATGTTTCCAAGGTCACAGATTATTTAATCTATAATTTTTAAGCGACTTGAGTTTCTATACAATGCTTTAGAGAGCAAATTTACAGCAAGAGAGCATTTTTATGTTTCATTTCTCTTAATGACTTAAATATTGAAGGTACACTTAAAATAGAAAAGTGACGAGTTAAGTGTTTAGTTTGATTATCATCGTATGAAGTTAGCATCAAATGCGGCAGGCGGTGTAATTACGTCGGTGGTCAGATGTGGGTAGTCTGAAAAAGTATAAATTAATTCAGAATAAACTTGAAATTAAGTCAAATTAAACTTTTTTAATAACAGAAAATATATACTGCAGCTGAAGCACTAAGGCTATAGCTAGAGTCGAATCACAATTGATTTGCCTTTCAAGCCCACCAAAGGCATGCTAAAAAGGATATTCCCTGTCACGAGTTACAAAGTGGTATATTCGAAAATTTATATCTATGGCTACAATTTTTTCTCTCTCCATGTATGAATGAACAATCATAAATGCAAAATGTTAGATGGATGGATGTTTGTAAGAGTTTGTAGCCTAAACTCCTGAACGGATCTCGATGAAATTTGTCACAGAGGAAGAGTAAAGTCTGGAAGAAAATATAGGTCACTTACTTTTGTTTTATTTTTTAAACATTGTAGACGGAGTCACGGCTGCTAGTTAAATTATAATTTATTTTTATTTTTAGTAATCCTATGGTAGAATATTGTGATTTTATAGTTGACTTACAATGTCCTCCCTTAGTTCCGGCTCTTGAGTATACGCAAATAGGTCCACGTTACCTGCAGTCAGTGGCGCAGCACGGTGAGGATGTAGTGCAGCGCGCGCGGGTCGTGCAGGATGCGCAGGTGCTCCGCCCCGGGCAGCGCCAGCGTCTTGAGGCGGCGGGCGGAGCGCGCGGCCGCCCCGCGCCAGCGCGCGCAGGCCTCCAGCGAGCGCAGGTTGACGGTGCCGTCGCCGTCGCCGCCCGCCAGCTGCGGCGCGCCGTCCAGCCACGTGCCCGGCTTGTACACCAGCCTGACATTGCACACGACACTATCTCTATATCTATATCTATACTAATATTATAAACTTAGATTTGTATATTTGTATGTATGTCTCAAAAACTAATGGGCCGTCAAATATTCTTTCACCATTTAAAAGCAGTATCAGTGAGTAACATAGGCTAAATTTCACGAGGGCAAATTCACGAGCAACAGCTAGTCTTACTAATATTATAAATGCGAAAGTTTAGATGGATGTTTGTTAGAGTTTGTAGCCTAAACGGCTGAACATGAAATTTGGCATAGACGTAGATAATAGTCTAGAAGAACACATAGAATACTTTTGTTTTTTTTTATGCCACGCGGACGGAATCGCGGGCGAAAGCTAGTGTATAATAAAATTGCAGTATGTGTATATAATATAGAAAGAAAAAAAAATCAGATTTCGCGAAGATGATAAATTCATGTTGTGTTTTAAGGTCGACTTGCCTTGGATTTAATTATCCATCCCTGATTTTATATGAAAGCTTCAATCCTTACAATCCTGTAAGTATTTTAAAACTAAAAACTGCCGAAGTAAAAACGTTATACGTTAACTTCGCGCTACAAAAAATATTATTTAACTATCAATTTATACTCCAACAACGAAATTGGTAAAAGCGTTATATATGTAGAAGCCTTGACGGATACTTCAACGCGATCTAAACGAGTATGGAGACATCTATTGACGACAATCAGTAAACATTAAATCGTATTATAAATGCGAAAGTTTAGATGGATGGATGTTTGTTGAAGTTTGTAGCCTAAACAGCTGAACGGGATTCGATGAAATTTAGTAAACGTAGAGTATAGTTTGGAAGAACACATGGTTCACGTTTGTTTTTTAATTCCAAGCAAAGGGAGTCGCGGGCAAAAGGTAGACTGTAAAGTATAAAATACTAGCTTTCGCTCGCGACTCCGTCCGCGTGGAATTAAAAAAAACAAAAGTGAATAGCCTATGTGTTCTTCCAGACTATGCTCTACGTCTATGGCAAATTTCATTGAGATCCGTTCAGCCGTTTAGGCTACAAACTCTAACAACCATCCATCTAAAATTTCGCATTTATAATATTAGTTAGAAGTTAGATGGTAAGTTCGCTCACCGCTCCACAGTGGTGAGGTTGTACCCATAGAGGCAGTGCAGCTCTACTCCTGGCGCGGAAGCGTCGCGAGAGTACCGCTCCGTGTCCTTTCGCATCTCCCACGCCGTCGGCATCTCCATGTCGCTGCACAGACATTTAAGAAATATAGATTAGACAATGCATATTTTTCCCCCGGTAACTTCTTTGAAAGGTACTATGTTAGCCAAGTTTAGTAACTCATGTCCTTATGTTGAATGAAAACATTTTTACAAATTTCGATAAGCTCCATCTTTTGATATATGATAAAATAAACTAAACAGTGTCACCTATTAGCAACGCATTTAAATATAATTAATTATATTGAAATGTGGTTTTCAAGACCTATTATTAAATAGCGTTAGTGAGGATCATGTGAAAAATGTCTCAAGCGAAGAGTGAACTATGCTTCCTGTAAATATTTTTTTAATCTCTTTGCTGCATACACACTTGCTATCTCTTTTACTTTCAAACAATGACAAGGACGGCAATATTGTAGTTATTACCAATGTAACAGTAAGAATTTAAGGTAACATAACACAGAGTGAATTGAATTAAGATAATTGGTACAAAAGAAATCATTAAGGGGAAATAGAGTCTAAAACACTGGAAGCATAACACAACTATTACTACGTAGTACAAAAAAGTATCTTCCAGGTGTCTGTGTGTATGCTTAGATCTTTAAAAATACGCAACGGAAATTAATGCAGGTTTTTTTAAAAGATATAATAATTCTAGAGGAAGGTTTTAATGCACTAGAGCAATACTAATAATTTTATAGGTTTCCTATGTGATAAATTAACAGTTTTTCAAAGCCAGGGAGGATAACTTGTATTTGAATGATACTAACGTGAACAACTTCTCCAAATGTTGTATAGTGTAGTTGAACTTATCAGTCTGCACGAGCACGTCGTCAGGTCGCCACACCAGCGGCGAGGGCAGCAGCCAAGCCAGCGACGGGCAAGTCACTTGCTCCAGTCGCATCGTGCTCTGACTTAACATGGATGAACCTAAGTCGTCTCCTGAAAATCATTATAACTAGAATTGTTAGTAAAGCGCGTGTTAAGGGGAAAGAAGGATATTTGCTAATAAGCAAACTAGCCTACAGCTTCGCTTTCATAGTTACTTACTAATTTACTGTTTGTGTTAATTTTAGATTGTGTATTGTGTAAAAATAAATAAATGTAAATTAGGTTATGTTTGTTGAAATTTTTCTAAAATTTTTTTTTTTTCATTTTTCATTTCTTTTAGACCTGAGAGATTAGAAATATTGGTTAAAAACATTAATTAATTCGAAATAATCTGTTAATATATAAGTCACAAATGCTTGTCAGTTTTATCGTACAGTTTTCTACCTAATGAGCTAGTTAATTGGGACACGAATATTACAATTCTTGTATGTATTTAAATATTTACGAACAACGCTTACATGTGCATGACAACAATGTATCAACGAACTGAACAAATCATGTCATGTCATGACAAATGGCTATTGAAATTTAAACATACTGTTAAGTCTAGAACAATGTAATGTAGGTTAAAAAAGTGTAAATCGGTCAATACTTATTTGTAACCAGATTGTTTGTTATGTAAAGAAATATGCTTGGAAATCGGAAAAGTCGATAAAACAGATATTTTGTTATCAATATTAATTATGATATTTGACAGACCTAGAATGTTCGCATAAGTTTATCAGAAATTTGATACTAAATTAATTGTATATCCTATATGTAAACATCATACCCCCCTTGAACGAAAATATGTACATATTTTCATGGGAATCGCCAGGGAGATAGAAATGCCCCTTGTGAAAATCGAGAAATATTTAATGGGTAGAAAAGAAACATTACTTCGAATAAGGTCTATTAATCGTACCTTTAGACCTAGCCTAGGAAAACTGGGGACGCCCATACTTGTATAGCAACACTATCGTCATCTTTGTTGAAGGATAGCAATATCGTATTTATAATTACGACAATGGGCCGTTGTATTCGCACTGAGCAACAAATAGCTTTATCACAATCAATGCAATGGCTCAAGATTATTTTAATTACATAAGTTTTTTGTCACTTTTGCTATTGTAAAAAGAATTCCATATTTTAGAAATTTATTACTACGTATTTTTTAAATTATTTGTAACTATTAAATTGTGTCATGCACAATTTAAAGAACAATGCAATTCATAAAACAACAAACAAACCGCAACTCATCGTTTTATGGAAAAACATTGAAAGAACAAAATAAGGAAAAAAGGCATTGTTAGTTGTAACGCTTTTCCAATAACAATAGGAGTGACTTGCAAATTTTAAGGAAACTGATTTCTAATCATATTACGTAAAACTTATTAAAGCGGGCGCACACCCATGATTAAACTATCGCACAACTGTTTTATGATTGTCGATTATTTTGCAGTTCGCCAATTCAACTGTTTGTTTGCACAACTAAAAATCATAGGAATCAAAGCGAGATTAAACAGTTGTGCGACAGTTTGGCCAAAGGTGCGCGCGCTCACTTAGAATATTAGAAAAAAAGGCGATAAAACAACTAAGTGATATTTTTCTATTGGAATAAGCTATCATATATTTAAATTATATATATTTTAATATAATAATAAATATATCGAAACATCCTATACTTAATTCCTTAAGGAAAATTTGGAAAATCTGTTTACATATGACAAATGAACTTGATGAGACTTCATCCATCTCTACTGAGAAGTGGTATTTTCTTACAGCAAAAAAACGTCTGATGAGTGTGGTGCCGGAGGCCCAACTTTAGTCCCTTTTCCTACCCACCCTTTTTCTTATTAGTAAAGCATGGGAAGGGAACGTGGATTTGATGGTGCAGGAGACGCATAGGAAGGGGATATATCCTCTTTATGTGCGTCTCCTCCTCCGTCGATAAAGGGTAGGCAACGCATCCGCTATTGCGAATGCCTATGGGCAGCGGTCGCTTCGCCATTATGGCGGATTTGGGTGGCCGCTTGCTCGTTTGCCACCTTATGATATAAAAAAAACCATATTCAGGCTATTTTAAATAAACTTCCTAAATGAGTAGTAATACCCTTGAATCGTTTCACTACTTGCCTTGTTTCAAGTTCATTAAACTATACAATAAAGGATTTTGTATAATTTAAAAACTATACTATGTTTAGAATAAACATCATTCCTATGTAAAAGGTTAAACAATATAATAGTTAAATGGTATTTAAAAATATCGCGAGTTGTTTATCTAAAGAAAATTGACTGTTCCTATACATGTATTGAAATCAGAATTGCATTTGTTACTTTAATATAATTTAGCATTCAATAATTTCATTAATATCAGAATGACTTAAAAAGATATGTGATTTATCTATTTAAAGAATGATTGATAGATTTGGTTGTATCTAAATTTAAAAAAAAATCGATGGCTCCTACGTAAAGTATCGCATGTTTGAATTGCAAATTTTTCAAGATAAAACTCTAAACAATAGTGTTAATTAGAATGTCTCAAACATGAACATATGATACACAACTGAGATCTACAGTTGTTTTTCTTCTAATGCAACTTTTAGATTTATACAGTAATTTATCAAGTTAATTAAAAAAACAAAAAAATTGTGAAAACTGCAAAATTCTGGCTTTGATAGTCTACATAGGAGCCATCAATTTAATGATAATTTTTATATCAGTTAATTTGTATTTAAAAATTCTAGAGATTTTTATTGTCAAAGGTTACTTGTGGTCTTAAGTTTAAGAATTTACTAACCTTGTATAAAAATAAATCACGGCAAGTTTACACTATTGAAAAGAAAATTGTTTTCTCAGTATTTTAGTGTAACATGAGGATAGAAATATGCTTTGTGAGCGTGTTTTAGCAGTATTTTTTAATGGCTTTAATTAAATTTAATGACTCACCTATAGCAAAAACTTTAAGTGCTTTAACTGCACCACCCCAAGGGGTGGACAGTGAGATGAGTCTCCGGATGTACTGGTCCTTCCAGGACTGTGTCTGCTGTCGCAGGAAGTGCAGCGCCATCGAGCCGCCCATGCTGTGCGCAATCAGCGTCACTGCACTCTTGTTGTTCATTGTATATGTGTCCTCAACTAGAGTCTTTAGTTTCACGAAAAATTCACCATTCTCATCTGAAATCAAATTGGTATCACTCATTAACTGTTCCAATAATATTTTTAAAGCATAAATTAATAAGATAATTATTGAAACATCTTTTTAAGGCATTAAAGATAAATTGGGGATAAAAAAAATCAACATATTTAACTAGTTTTTGCCCATGACTCCATGCATAATTAAAACAAAATCATAGTAAGATATACGTTCTTCCAGACTATGTTTTGGAGATAAGTTCTCAAACATCCATCCATGCATCCATCCATCTAAACTTCTAAATTTATAACATTTATTTTGCTAGGAATATATTATGTCTTCAATGAAATTGTATTTTCCTTTAGTTTAAAATTAAAACTTACTTGGTGCTTTCCTAAAATCATAAGGAGCTCCTCTCAAAGACACATTCCTTACATATCCTTCTTTGACAAGAGCATCTCCGATTGTATTGAAGTACGCTCCAGTACTGTCGTGTGAGGGGTCCAGCCATTCCACCGGCTCTGGGTCTCCCCATCCCGGGACCCGAATATCCACACCCTCAGGGGTCCTGGTTGTCCTTGTAATATTATCATATTCCAGCCTGGTGTTGTCCACCCAGCAGTCGATCACAAATGGTACTAGCAGCTCCAAGTTCAACCAAATGTTAAAGTAGTCTGTAGACGTCTTGGCACAAATATAGTGCACTACATTAGTTTTATTTAATCTTGCCTCAAGTTGACTTCCACCATCACCAGGTACTGTGCAAAATGTATAACATTTTTATTAGTTGCAAGGTAATATTCTAAAGTTACTTTAAAAACCTCTATCTGAAATACTCTATAGAATGTAGACTACTATTTAAAGGTATAAAATCTGATATCTCTGTATCAAATCGAGGTTCAAGTTCTTTCATTAATATTTAAAAATAACAATCCACAGAATAAAAGTATTTTAAAATAAAACTAATTATTTTCTCCTATTGTAAGGTAAGTGATGTTTTTTTTCCGTAATAAGTAGACAATGTCACTACGTATGCTCCTCTAAGAAACTAATAAGATTAAGATTACATTCAATTACTTACTTAAAATAACCGGTGATAATCCCAAGGAGTCCTTCGCAAGAAAACTAAATAATAACCCGAGTGCAAAAAACAATTTCATTTTTGCCATGATTTCTTTACAGCTGACTAGCACCTTACTCAACTATTCATACACTAATTACTTTATTAGTTTCCTTATGAATTTATACGTAATGATACTGTCAAGTTACAGCACAAAATGCGCTGTGACGTTAAATATCGTCCGATGTGAACTGTCGCTGTATCGTAGTCAACAATGTTGATAACACACGGAATCAGGAAAAGCGTCAGCTGTGTAGTTGTTTACATAAACAAGCTGGCTCAGTAGATATTCAAATTATTATTATTTTAGGTTAGTAAAAGCAAGTAACCTTCAAAATCAAAGTTGCATTCCGTTTCAAGTTGAAGTTTTGACATTGACATTTAAAAGTTTTAGCAAAAGTTTATCGCAGTTATAAATATATGTAGTACATTTTAAGTATAGTTATTTTCTTACAATTTACTTAATTCGTAGCCTAAATAATCAAACGAGGTAAGGCATTTTTTTTTTCATCGTACTATAAGTCAACTACATATTTTACTTAAAATGTTAACGGAACGTTTATGCAGTCGTTCAGAAACTAGTTTCAGTTTCTACAAATTACAAGTAATTTACTTTTAATTGTATGGTATACTGAAATACTAAAAAATCTTATAAGTTTTTATTGCCAAACTAAATATATTATTTGAAATAAAATTATATGTACAATACTTAAATCCGACGTTTTGTAAAATTATATTGAATTATTTTATTTCTTAACGCAGTAAAGTGGCAAATGTCAAACATTTCCCTCCAAGAGCGCAGGCGCGCATAAGTTATTTTTTAAAAATGGAAAACCTGTGAATCAATGAATAAGATTCATTTTATACCTTAATGTTTTAGCGCTTTTTATAGATTTTTGATACTGTTAAACAATAAGATGTTAGGAATAATCAATAACAAGGGAACAAAAGCAAGCGGTATTCGCTTTATTGTTAAAAACTGAAATGTTTCTGCAGGTAAAAGTCCGAAGTAAAATCAATAAAATTGAAACAGCGATCAGTGACTTTTGTTTCTTTGTTTACTTCCAGGGTCGAGTCATAATTGTTTGGTTGTCTTGGCTTATTGGTGGCATTTGTGGTGTTGTTATTTTCTTAATTATTATATGTTACTGCCGCCTCATGCCGCGCCATCAGAAATCATTCGGTAAAATCATTATTATAAACAATGTTCAATGTTGTTTACGTGGTTTAAACGAATGTGTTTAATTTCAGACGAACAGTATCTAAAAAATACATACACTATAAAAGAAGATCATGGATATTCCCATCAGGATTACAGCAGAATAAAACAGGCCGAGGTAACGTAAATATTTATCATCTTATTCGTGTATTTTTACCTTTTAAAATATGCTTGAGATATTTTTATCAGAAATGTAGATAATTGTGAGAGAAATGGTTAATGATTTGTAGTTAATTTACATTCTTATAAATATCTAGTGTGGAAAAGGCTGCTGAAAAAAGATTAGCACCGTAACGGTATCTTTTGTGTCAATGCCTGTTCCAGTTAGTGTTCACATTATGCCAGTTGAAATCCAGTCCAGTTATCGAGAGCGACTGGCCCAGTGTGAACCAAGCATAAGATTATGTCATACTTCGATTGACGAAAAGACGACGTTGTTTTGCGACAATCGGGGTTTTATATTTGTGTGCAGGTGCAGGTGCAGAGACACAGCCGGCCGGCGAGCTACGCGGGCGACGCGGAGTGGCGGCGTGCTCGCGACACGCACCCCGCGCCTGCGACCGCGCATTGCTACGTCAACCGTGTGCCCGAGCGCGAGCACGTCGCCGCGCAGTACGCCTCCAGCAGCAGTCAGTAAACACCTTCATCCCAATAAGTGCTACCAGCAAGTACTATATGACAGTCATGTTTGGGCCGCAGTGTTGGACGAGATCGAGGGCGGCGTGAACGTGGACGCACTAAAGACGCGGTCTCTGCCGGCCTTCCTGCGGCCCAAGCCGCGCCCGCTCTCCACTGAGGACGATCTACAGCAACTCTACGCTAAGGTACTATCGGGGAATTTGACGGTGTTCCATTTCAAAAGTTATTCGTTTGAATGTGTTGTACGAATTAAAAACACTACGCGGAATAATAATCAATAGGTAGCTTTAAAATGTATGTAAATAGTTAATAGATTGCTTTTTATTATAATCCCTTCGTTTCCACAACTTAATGCTACCGTATTGGTTAATTTAAAAAGTGGCGGAACTTATCTCTCTGAGAGGAACATTGCATTTTTTGTAAGTGAAACACTGCGAAGGGACCCGGCTGCACACTGCTCCTGCATCGATATCTGCTTTATACGTTTATTACGTAAATAAAAAAACACAAGGAAGTCTCTCTGAGTACAACAATCGATTGGTAGCTTCAAGTTTTTGAGTTTGCCATATTTAAATGTGAATCGCTTCTGTCAGGTGAGTTTAAGCAAGAAGCACAAGAACCGCATGCGCAGCGAGCACGCCGCCATCATCGCGCTCAGCAAGTCGCACAGCCAGTTCTTCGACGCCGACGCCGTCATCGTCTACGACCAGAGGACCGCGCTCTAGTCGCACACAGACACACCGACAGGAAACATCTGGCTGACCTCATCAACTTGTGACTTCAATACTTAGGGTTGCCAGTTGCCACTATCTGGAGTGTCACTATCGCTTTGACAGCTGTCAATTTGACAAAGGTGTGCAGTCGCAAAACTCTCAATGAAAATCCCTAGTTATAGGGAAGTCCCAATTATCATTTTTAAGTATTCCTCTTCCGCTATTGAACTTCCTTCTACATATCAATAGTAGCAGTATTTGTAAAGCGACCTTTACAAGTAACTAATCTTAAAAATAAGTGCACATTTTATCTGTAAATATCAAGATAAGATTCTGTCAGCTCAGAATATGTATGTCTTATTAGCAATACTAACTTCATATGATCCTTGTAACTAAGGTTGTTTCCTGATGGGCCTCTCGATCGAACGAATGGGAAAAATTCCCAAAGGGTCGATCAATCGGAGGGGCCATTGGGCACCGGCAAACATTGCTATTTGCTTTAACATTTTACAGACGCGTCTTATTGGCTGGACGTCGAATCAATTTTACCTTTGCTTAAAATTAATGTGGCCAACAGATTTAATATTCTTTTTGCTAATAAAACATACATAGTTAGTCTTAAATAGCTAAATAAAAAACAGTTTAAATTGGCATATTGTGATTGATATTATGTGATATAATTTAAAACGAAATTGTGGCCTAATAATGTTTAAAAAAATTCAATTCGGTACAGTCGCGCGCAAACGATGTTGGTACATTAAATGTATTTCACTTCTGTCCTTTGCTATATTCTATGCTATCTTTAAAAGAATGCTCCTTAGATTAATTTTGATTAATTACCGTTTTATAGCAATGTACTAAAGTTCATATATTTCGGTGCTAAAACACGTTTAGATTTCTTCATTGATTTTATCCAAAAATGTTAAAGATTATATTTATCGTTTATTTATATACCTGTTGTTTTATAAATTATATATTTCTATTTATTATTTCAGCGTCTGTATCTAGGTCGTTAGAAAAAAGAGCTGAACACTGGGGACGTATTTTTAAAATAGATTTGTAATTTTTATAGCTATTCCCTAGTTAATGTTGTTGATATTGGTGTGTTTGCGGTTTGTTCGCCACGTGTTGTTTACTGGCTGAGCACAGATAGCGCGCGGCGAACTCACGAACATTGGCTCGCGAGGCTGCCGCGCGAATCAGTATACAGCTTTATAGTTAAAGCCATCTATTAGCTGTTAGTTTAGCTAATATTGTATAGTTATAAATGTTTCTTGTAGTAAATTAGTTGCAACCTTTGTTAAATGGTTGCCATTTAAATAATTTGTACGTAGTTTTTGTTTATTTAACACATTAACACAAACCCTCCGCATTTGACAATCGTGTTGACGAGACTGATAGCTTCTATTTAAATAATTAAGTAACTAACTAAATGCTTTTTTCTTACCAGTTTACTATATCCTTATGTGCTTGTCAACGTTTCATACATTGTACAGATTTACTGAATTAAAATCTTCGGAGAATAACCGTAATTTTAAAACATCGCTTCGTTATAGATTATAGCTTTGGTGTTATTTTATATATGTTTTTATTAATCTTTGAATTATATTATATTAGATGTGTTTAAAAGCCCCTAGTTTCCTGCTGGATTCGGACAGTAGTGTGAGCAGTGCGTGATTTCTATACGGCTGAGCTCGCACTACGCCCGCGTTCAATCTGTAGTTATATCGGAGAACTTAAGTTGTAGTTACTTAAGTGATTGTTGTAATGTATTGTAAGACGATTCGCGTCTTAGCGTTTAAAGTTGTTCGTCTATGGATGTGTACTGAGCTCAATATATTTTATCGACAATAGACTTGTTTATGGTAATAAAAATTTTGTATGCGCATTATATTTGTGTTTTATTGCACTCTGATGACTGTTGGATGTAAGTATGTACTATCGAGGAATCTGACGGTATATCACCTTGAAAGCTACAGTCGTTTTTGTACACATTGAGACATGTAACAAAATCCAATAGGACGCTACTTTTATTTTTTTCTGTATGGAAAAATCGTTCAGTGGTACACGGATAATTCCTTTTTACAATTATCCTTTCGTTTGAGAAACTCACTGCTACTTAATTGCTTACTTGTAAGAAGAGTTAAGAAATGCATCTTTGCAAGAAACAAGCAAATTCTGAAAGTAGAACACTGCGTATTTCCGCGACTGTACTCATTATTTATGATTTAAAAGTTGCGTAAAGGCAATGCAATTTTAGAAATTAAAATGCGATAAGAGTTTAAAATGCTTTATTTAAAAACTAAATTAAAAGTCATACATAATTAACTTTAAAACACAAGAAACAATTGCTTACCAGTACAAATAATAAGAACCAACATAAACGTTAACTAAAAACAACTATAGACTCTGCTAAGCCTAAAAAATAAATAGTTGTATCTTGTAATAGTGTGATCGAGATCAGGTAATAATGCGGAATGTGGCGAGCGTGGGGTAGGTGCGCAGGCGCAGCAGCTCCAGCTCCGTCTGCAGCAGCACCAGCTCCGTGTGGTGCGCCTGCACCTCGCGCACCAGCTGGCTGCGCGCCACCAGCGTCTCCATTCTGATACACACAAACCGCTTAGTTATTCTGTAAACGCATTTAAGATGCGATTTCGTCGGCTGTGAAATTGCGCTTTACAGGGGTTGTATTCTTCACTCACCTCATTTTGAAAATCTTCCTCACTCGTATCGGTTGCAGCGGGTCTTCGGAAAGTCGCTTTTCTGACACTCTCAGGTTGAGCTTCGATATTACTAGATTGAGCTTGTCAATGTCTGCTGTTAACGCCGTGCATTTTAGCTGGAAATTAAAATTTAGTTATTGCAAACATTAATTAATTAAAAATATCTGTGTCTCCCACTCCCTTTCCATCATTTTTTCTCTATTTCTTTTTATTTTCTCATACTTTCCTTCTCCGTCTGAGTTTCATGACTACTATATCAAGGTAATTGCGGCCATGGTGGCACCTCCATCTCCTCGTGCTTGCGGATGAGCTCTGTGAGGTTGCGGTCGAGTGCGCGGCGGCTGGCGTCCATGTCGCGCTCCATGCGCACGTACTGCTGCTCGTCCGTGCTGCCCAGCTCCTTGTTCTTCAGGTACAGCTGCAGCTCTTTGGGTATCTGCACAATTACGTAATACCAACTAGTCCATACATGAGGCTCTTTATTTTAAGGTACAAATCTGTTTTATGTGTACCTTAAGACGTTGATAGGAGTATAGTTCCTGCTCCATGTGGCGCAGTTTCATCTTCATCTGCGCATGTTCCCACTCCTTGGCGAGGATTCCCTTGCGGTACTCCATCTGCCTCCGCATCATGTTTAACTTCATTTCACCAACTTTCTACAACAAACAATACACCGTGTAACAGCATTGGAATGTTATTATTGTTATATCTAGATATATTTGATCCTTACGTAATTTTGCAACGACTTACCAGTATAACTTCATTGATGCGTTCAATGTCTTCGCGTAAAATCAGAGCAGCGTCATCAAAGTCTTCTATGTGACCAGTTGTGACCACCTCCACTTGCCCGGCAGGCAGCACCAACTGCAGATAAATTGCAATTGGTATCAGTGTAAAGATATCAAAGGATTGCTTAGGGATCGCCGAGTCCAGCACCTGCATGGTCTTGTTCCGGGAGAGCAGCTCCACGCGGCGGCGGTGCTGCAGCATGCGGTCGTGCAGCGCGCAGAGCGCCGCGCGCCGCGCCTGCGCCGCCTTGCCCCACGTCGCCGCCGCGCTCTCCACCAGCGCCAGCTCCTGCACCGCCGCCCGCATCTGCGCATTATTACACCGATTACATTTTAGATATCATATATTTTAGCAGAAAGGACAAAAGGATTTTCTCAGAATACCCTCATCTCGTTTTCGATCTTAGCGCGACGCAGCTTGCACATGTTTGTCCATAGGTTCTCGTCCATGACGGGCGGCATGTTGCTCACCAGGTCCAGCTGCTCCAACCTTGAGGAAACTCACGATTTGTTACAGAGATAAACCTTTCTAGTCAACAATCACAACTATTATTAGGAGAAGTAATTACGCGCGTAAGAAATCCAATGCGTCCGGCGGCAGCAGCGCGGGGCGCGTGGCGGCCAGCACCGCGCCCGCCAGCTCCAGCAGCACGCCCGCGCTCAGCCCCGCGCGGTGCTGCCACTTCGGCCGCTTCCTCAGATTATACAAAAAATAAATCATAGATGTAATTAAACCACATTTTAGTATATTAGTGATACTCACTTGTAGAACTTGTAGCACTGTTCTACAATGATAGGAGAAAGATCAGCGAAATGATTCTTAAAGGTCTTATCGAAGTAGCGGTCCTTCTGAACCAGAGCCTCGTGCGCCGCCGAGCACTCCTCGCTCTGCGCACTGATCTGCTGGCTCTCCCCCTGCAGCATCTCTATCTCCGACTCGTACCGCGCTATGTCGTCCCTTTGGTAATAATAGATTTGGACAGTGAATGTACTAAAGAAAGTTAAATTTTAGATAGTTAATAACAATCACTCTAAGTAGATGGTGGTATGCTATAAGTATAAATATGATATAAATAGTTACCTCATTTTTTCTATTTCTTCCGCCAGCTCAATACGATCCAAGTTGGTCCGCCGCAGCCGCATCAAGTTTAGATTCTCTTGTCCGATGGCTGAGTCTATTCTCAATCTGGTTAGCCACATTTCCTTTACCTGAAATCCCCAATGTTACCTTACGATTTCAATATATAACTAACTACTTTAGTATTTATGTAGAAGAAAACGTTGAGGATTAGATGTTAACAACAAACATGTTGTCAACAAACTTGTGATTTTATCGGAGTAGTGGTCACCTTATGATTGAACTTGACGATGCCCTCGTTGAGGAGCTGCGACAGCTTGGCGTACTCTGCGTGCAGCATCTTGCGGTACTTGTCGCGCTCCTCCTCGCGGAACGCCACCTTCGCCTCGTACTCGAACACCAGCCGCAGGTCATCCTCGTTGAAGTGCTCCGGGTCCTTGTCCAGCTGCACCCAGAACATAACAGTAGTCAAACGCACAGCGGCGGTACCCCGGGAAAATACACATTTGAAGGTCATAGATAATGACTCCTAAGGTACCATGCACTGGGGCTTGGGGATGGGTTTCTTGATCTCCTCGTGCCACAGCTTCTCGAGTACGCCATCCATCATTTCAATGAGCGCGCGCTCGCGGAAGTCGTCGGGCGGGCCGGGCGGCGGCGGCGGGATGAATATCTGGCTCGGGCTCACGTACGGCGGAATGCTGCACTGTATCATACAATACAAGGATCATGAAGGATAATGTAGGAACCTGTTTTTATAGATAAATAGACTTGGTGATTCTACCTCCTCCGTGTCCACTTTGATAAGCCTAAACGGCTGTTCTTCTTGGCGCCACTCCGGATCAGTTATCTGGATGGTCAAGTGATGAAAGCTGCCGCGAAGGTCTGACAGCGTGTTTAATTCTGAAAGTGAGTTCATAAAGACATTAAGAAAAACAAATGTTAATTAATTAGTTAATATCACCTTTGCATTTTAAAATGGGCCAAATATGTTACCTTGAATTATAAAACGCAGTCGCGTATTCCTGTCCTGGACTAGGCCGACTTCCCGCTTCTTAAGACCCATGAGGTCGTCAAATTGTTGGTTAAACCAAATCCTTAAATTCTGCGCGTTCAGCTGTAAATATATTCAAAGCTTATTTGTTGTTGAGGTAAATTTAAAACTGCACAGTTTTTTTTAGTGTCTGTGTGTGAGGTGCTACCAGGGCGAGGTGCTGCAGCATGTCCATGTGCAGGAAGCTGTAGGCGAGGGTCTGCGGCACCATGGCGGGCGGCACGGCGACGAAGAGGTGCGTGTTGGTGCCGGAGAGCGCGTAGGGCTGCCCCGCCGCGGAGCCCGAGCCGCTGCTCTCCGCCGGCAGCGCCTGGCTCTCCGCGCTGTGCGCCGCCGACCGCATGGACCCCAGCGACTCGCGGATCCTAGGGTTTTAAAGCTTTTCTTTCAACATTCACTTGTTTCTTAGGTTAAGTAATTACCCTCGACAATATTCTATGTCAAAGATACCTTCTTTGTTAATTTGTGATAGACGCCGTAGACAAGAATACCTCAGGTCCTTGTGTAATTTGATGTCAAAAGCAATTCATACTGTGTTGTCGTCATTTCGAGTGCGGGCGTGGACTGCTCCTCCCAGGGGCGGAACACGTCGTGGTCGCTCTCCATCTCCAGCGCCCGCAGCGCCTCCACCACCTGCAGCTCGGGCCACTGCTCGCGTTGGTTCGGCAACACCGCGTAGTTTTCCACCTAAAAATTTATTTAAGAATTAAAATTTTGTTTTAACTAGCATGCTATTTTTAGTAACTCAGAAAGATTTAACCTTTAAAAATATTGTAGTTGCACCAGTATTTTATTTAAGAAGTAAAAATATCCAGTATTTACTTACGTAGTAATGACTGAATACTGCAAAAATCTTGACCCGCGGCGTCGCCATGGAATCCCAGCATTGGGATTTAATCCATGCGGTCACTTTATCCTGAGCGCGGATGCGGGCTTCGGTGCGCAGTCGTATCTCCTCGCGCTCTTTTTCTGCCTGCAAGATACATACCAGGAAAGTACATTAAAATATACACATTAGCAAAGACTCTTACGTGTCTAACCTCACTCGATGTAGCAAAGGTTTGAAAAGCATAAGTAACAAAGAGTGTAATTATGAATTATGGTGACCTGTTTGAGGCGTTCCTTCTTGTTCTCTGCGTGCAGGTTGAACTCCGAGATGGGCAGGCGGTGCAGCGGCGGCGCCTCCAGGTTCTCCTCCAGCAGCGCCACGGCGCGCTCCTGCACCACCTGCAGCGCGCGCACCGCCTCCTCGCGCGCGCGCCGGTAGTCCATCGCCTCCGTGTGCACGCGCTTCTCCTCTTGGATGTCCAGGTAATTCTCTACATTGAAGGTACGGAGCACGTGTTTATAAATGGAATCCCAACAAAAATATTTTTATTTGGGTTATTTAAAGGGGCTCTAGTCTTGACATTATATATAAAAGACTTGATATTATAAAAATTATACGCTTACTCTCAAACTCGTCAAAAATATTAATCATTTCATCGTCCTTGAAAATTTCTGGAGCAGGCGGCTCCGTGAATAGCTCGATAGACTGGTAATCAATGAAGAGCGTGGGCGCGGAGAGGCGCGCCGGGGCGGCCAGCATGGCCACGGCCACGGTGCCGTTGCCGCCGAGGTGCGCCAGGTACTCCAGGCTCGTGTCCACCACCGCTTGCTGCACGCCGCTCTCGTAGCGGTGCGAAACAATCATCTTTGTTTCTAATAAAAGAGAAGACTAATATTTCCTAATCTTTATAACGTAATCCTAGACAAAATACGTAAAAACAATTTTACCATATTCTACAGGAGCTTCCGGTTTCCTCAGAATGACTGTACCATCATAGCTGAAGGTGACGAGGGCGGCGCTGTTGATGTAACCCCTGCAATGCTTCAGGTCATGTCCTGATTCGAATACCGGGCCCATTTTCACCGAGACTGTAATGCCTTTCTGTATCCAAGAGCACAAATTAACAACGACGTGAGAAACTATCACTAGATCAGCAGATGAGCAGCAGATGAGCAGCAGATGAGCAGCAGATGAGCAGCAGCGCGCAGCTCACCTCGCCGGAGAGGCGCAGCACGTGCAGCTGGGCGGCGAGGTGCGGCACGGCCAGCGCGCAGCCCGCCTGCGCCAGCGGCAGCAGCTGCGCGTACGGGCCCTGCATCTTGCCCGCGAACTTGTTGTCCTTGCCATTGTCGGCGTTGACGCACATGATGCGCTCTCCTACAAATTAAATAAACCGAGTAGTAAAATATTAAACTTGTTTTTGTACCTCAAATCTGGTTATGCATGTAAATATAAATAAAAACATACCAATAGCATACTTGTCTGAGAAGAGTACGAGGTTGAAAGAGCGCATGGAGTCGCCGACCTTCATGAGGAAGCTGTCCGCCAGCCCGCGGCCCAGCTCCGTGTACCGTACCAGTGTCAGCTTGTATTGCTCCGATAGCTACGATTTACGACAGAGAATACATTTTCAACTATTTACTTAGTATATTACAGCAATTGTAAACACTACCAGTTCTTACTTGAAACACAAATATGTGTCCGGCCGAAGCGGCGACCGCGGTGACCTGCCTGCCAGTGGGGGAGAACACGATCTGGGAGACGATCTGGTGTGTGAGGCACATTCTGCCCACCTGCTGCAGCCCCGACTCGGGGGCGAACCTGAACAGCCCGATGCCGTAGTTGACGCCCAGCTCGCCGAACATAATGAGCAACGGGTCCACGGGACTCGCTTGGAACGATACGTCATTTCCTTCCACCAATTTTCTTAGTATCTAGAAATTGAGATCGCAACTTTTGTCCTTCGAAAACTAGATATGCGAATACGATTTAATATTTAATAGTTAACTATGATGATAACTTCTAAAGAAATCCACCAAAACGCACTAATGTATTTTATGAGTTTTGTTTTTAAATTCAGTACTTACCAAATTACCGGTAAGCAATTCGTAAATGCAAATCTCTCCTGTTTTATTAATTGTGGCGAGATATTTATTATCTGGCGCGATCATCTGAATTTTAATTATGTTCCTAAAATTGAGATATCAATAAGTTACACGACAATCTTCATTTAGTTACACTTTCATATTTACGTTATTTCTCCTCAAGACCTTGTTACCTTTGCCTATAAACATGCAGTGCGACATCAAGTTTGTCATCAATCTCGGTGATGTGGTAGAGGCGGCCGCTCTGCGTCCACACGGCGGCGAGGTCGCTGCTCGTGTTGGACACCAGCCGCTCCACGCTCTCTGAGGTCACGTACGTCCACGATACTTTCCATTTATTTTCAGCTTTCTTTAGCAACTATTGGAATATAAAGCGTAAAAGCTTTAAGTCTAGTGGAAGAGTGTAGGGACATTCGGATATGCTAAAAAATGAGAGATAACTATTTGTTGACAAACTTTTTGTTTCATATTATAGTAACTACTTATGTTAGTTAGCTATATTATTCCACCTTGTAGCCTTGTAAATAAACTTAAAGTAACGTACGTAACGAATCAATGTGATTGTAGCATCTTACTCGCAGGAATTGATCGGGTCCGTAGATGAGGATGCCGTTCCCGAAGGAGCAGACGCTTGGCTTGTCGGAGCCCGTCAGGTTCTCCGACCATTCCAAGTGGGATACCATCCCAATGCCATCTGACAGCATCTTTAGATTTAAATGGCAGTTATCAGAATTCTAAAGATTACGATTAATAGTAAATACTAATTAATTCATACGCGCATTAAAGGACCTCGCTTTGGAGTTCAGTCACTTGAATGTACATATTTTATGAAAATTGTAAGTCTAATTTTAAGTTTAGTTGCCTAAAAATAGGTGCATCTAACGATCATAATTGCCTACTTATTAATCAGGGTTACTTCAATTAATACCGTACTGTAAGATGCGTATAGTTACATGATATAAATGTGATGTTTTAAAAAAGAGCATTGGTCTAGTATAGTTTGGCAGCCTATATTTGACTTCGGATTATTAAAGGTCCAATTAAAAATTTACTGAAAGAATAGGAACTTGTACTATCTTGTTTATTAAGTGTGCAGTGAATGATATGATTAAATTAGAACATTCCCCACAGGTATTTATTCTATACTCTCGATTTTCAGGACAATCTTGATATGTGCATATTCAGCATATTTTTACGTACACTATACAAATTAGCATCCTTATCTATCGCATAGAGCTGTCCATCGCTGGTCCAGCAGATGTCGATGAGCGGCGGCTCAGCGATCTCCCAGCCGGTGACCTCCTCCTTAGCGCGGCGCAGCACCAGGCAGCGCCGGTGGCACTGCGCCACCTCCCACACGATTAGGCCCTCGCCCCAGCATTCGCATACGAGCATATGTGTGCGACTTGCCCTGAACATTGCTGAAGATATTGCGACTATTCTGTCGTATCCTTGATACTCGTAGATCTCGAGAAAATTCTGCTGAACGTGTACTGTAACTCAAGTGAACTTGTGACAGTGGGGAAGTAGAAGTGTATACTAAATCTGTTACTTTTAATAATATCTGGTTCGCTACGAAGGTTTCTAGCCTTTTATAAAAAGCAGAAATGATATGATGCATTTCATGATATAAATACAAACATGTAAATCTGCTTTCTTCTAATAACGCCGGTAGGGAGAGCCACTAGCCGCTGCTGCGTCCGCCAGTTCCATACCGTCATCAGGTAGTTGGGGAAGCCAGAGAAGGTGGCTATTAGGTCACCTTCCATCATGCAAACCGACTTGTATCTGTTCACGTCTAAGTCTACAGGAGAAAGACGATCAGTAAATACCTAACTCAATAAAAGCTAATATTTATAGGCACTTTAGGCTAAGAATACATTTTCTTTCTTTCCAGCATGAGCGGATTTCCTCATACAACTATATTCAGGGATGTGTAATTTTCTCTTTTTGAAATTAACGCAAATTGATAACTTTTTAAAAAACCGTTATACTGTCCACATCATTACCTTTAAGTAGCGCCAGTTGGTTAAACCTGGGATATGAAAGGACAAAGATCCTCGGATTGTTAACTTTTTCAGCGAACACGAAAATATTCGATCTGTGGCCTGGAAAAGACTCACAATGATATTTCTAGTACATTTTATAATTGTGTAAAAATTAAATTACTACTGACCTCCAATAACATCGACTCCATCACCATTTATATGGTTGTTTGCAGTATATACAATTTCACTTTTGGTTTTCAAGTTGTAAAATATTATGTATATGTCGTGTGCGATTGCTAACACCTGTTTACCAATAAATGTAATGAAGTCTAACCTCTGTGGTATTACCCATCTGAAAACATAATTCTTATAACACAGTTACCTTATAACCAATACAATTACGAAAGAAAATTAAATCATCAGGCAGTGATACCGAAACCTCACGATCACAGGTGCCTTAGTGACCTTACGACACTTTTACTGTGAAACAATTTTTTTTAAGTGACTACTGATCTAAACAAGGGCCATCTCAACTATAATGGGCGGTTGTGAAAATCAGCCTAAAAGTAGTACAACCATGGGTTGGCGCCCTCCAAGATTCGGCTCCGGGCGCTCCATATTTCTTGCACCTTTGGCATAAGACGGCTCTAAATTTTAGTACCTAAACGTATTTTAAGTGTAGTTTACTATACCTCACTTTTGTATGATTTATTTTATTCGCTAGATAAGCTTCAGAATCAGTTGTATCCATTATTCTCAGTATTTTCTGCAGTTTTCTTGAATAAAATTGACATCGGTTTCATAGCAACGTATTAAATTACCTTTTTTATAGCCAATGAATTTTTTTATTTGCAAGTATATCACGAGTAATCTAGTTTGATATTGTATTTAATATTTATTTTAATAAAATAATTTTGTGAAGTATTTTATTATCTTATTTAAAATATTAATTCCTCCGCACAGCACGCACAGTGCATATATCGGAACGTAATTATCTCTTCGGAATCGGAATCGGAACTGTCAAAACTATGGGATCGCGAATACTATAAATTGATTATAAAGATAAAAATGGAAACGAATGTCGTGATTAATTATTTGCTGAGTACTATAAATTGTTTAATATGTGAAATATGTTAGTGTAATTTAAAGAATAGCATAATGTAAGTTTTGTGATCGCGTAGTACTACTACTCCCTTGTTGATAAAAGATGACACATAAAAGTTTATTATTGTTTTGCTTTTTGTTTTCCGTTATTAGGGATAACGCGACTGGAACAGTCGATCCAGTGGCGGCGAGATGGAACTCGTCGTCGATAGATTTCGCAGAGATCACGATGGATCGGAACTTCGCGTTGCTTCTGGTCTCTCTGATATCTGCCATTCTATGGGTGGTTTATATAACGTACTACAATAGCCGTGTCCTCGGCTACATACTTACTAGACTCATTAACAAATTCTACTTTCAAGATGAGAACTTCAAGATTGGTAAGTGATGCTTTCTTCAGATTCAATTTCTCTCTAATTCAAAATACTTCTTTGCTAGCTGCCGCCCGCGACTCCGTCGGCGTAGAATTTAAAAAAAGCTTAGTTAGTAGCTAGTGTGTTCTTCCAGACTATATTTAATAACTGTACTAAATTTCAGTGAGTTCCGTTAAGCCATTTTGGAGATACATAGTACAAACATCTATCCACCCGTCTATGTAAATTTTTAATAATAATAAGATTTTTTGTTTTCAACTTAGTTTTTAATAAGTTTTAATTTTATCAGTTGCTCTATGAAATGTGTACTACTATATTATTGTTGTAATCAAGTACATAAAGGACTATTTTGCTATTTTCAAGTTACATGGTTACAAACATCCAAACACGCATACTCATTAAATTGTTTACTGTAGGGATTTATTTGTGGTTTTAGGACTACAATTCAACAGTGGTAGAGCCCGCTTTAACATCTTCGCACGAATGGGCCGGCTCGCCCGGTGTAATACCACAACCACACAGAAAACAGGCGTGAAGTGGAAGCAATTCCGCGTTTCGGCTGATGAGTGTGGTGCCGGAGGCCTAATTTTAGTCCCTTTCCCTTTCCACCCATTTCTTAAGAGGAAAGAATGGGAATGAAAAGTGGATTTGAAGGTGGAGGAGACGCATAGGAAGGGGAAATGTCCTCTTTATGTGCGTCTCCTTCTCCATTAATTAAGGGTAGGCAACGCATCTGCAATTGCGGATGTTTATGGGCAGCGGTCGCTTTCCATTTCGGTGAATTCAGGTGGCCGCTTGCTCGTTTGCCACCTTATATTATAAAAAAAAAAAAAAAAACAATGTTAATACAATTAATATATTTTACAAAGTAAATATTATCTGTCTTATGTTTTTATTTGGCTTCTAATGATTTTTTATTATGTTATGTAAGGACTATGGCTTTTTATCATAGATAACACTTGAGAATTGATGTTTGTTAAACTTTTTATATTTGTGAATAATACAATAGTATTTGCCAAGAGAATTTACAGTTTTTGAGCCCAATGAGATGTTACTTCTTCTACAGTAATATAATAAAGACAAAAGATTTCAATATCCATTTGTTTAAATCTTAGTACTGACCTGCTTTAAATTTATTAACTTTTGAAAGATCTGTACCAAAGTGATTTAAAGTTAAATAAAGATATGTTGGCCTATGAGCGAGGCGCTGATATTGATGAAATCTATCATTATAAATTATTAGAGTTCTGTTTTTTCAGGTTCATTCACTCTCAATGCTCTTTCTGGTAAGATTATGTTCCGAGACATAGTGTATATTAACTATGACTACACACTGCGCATTCAAGATGGATATCTGATATTCAGATGGTGGCGATCTTACGTCCCTAAAGATGTTTCTGAAGGTAGATAATTATCGCTTTTTTCCTTATAAGTTCAACCTCCTTGAACATTTTTTTTAATACTATTTTTTTACAGATTTATCACATTCCGATACACGACTTTCAATAATGTTAAACGGTTTCGAATTACACTTCTATAATCGATGCGATCTATACAACGAACTAGAGAAAACATTCGGCCTCGAGCCGGTTATAAAGGAACGAAACGACGACGACTCCACCGACAGGGACAAAGCTATGAACGACGCCAATGAAAAGCGACGTCGAGCGCAGGATACGGTGCGCTCCGAAGCTGCCATGGCACGCACCTGGCGAGACCTCATCCCAGTCATTAAGATAGACGTGTGCACCAGCCGCGTCGTATTCGGCAATAAGCTCGTCCCCACCACTCTGTCAATCAGCGTTGAAGAAGCACATCTTGTATACAGCACCAAGCCACCGGCCTCAAGTCTGGACCATCTGATGCACTTCGTCAAAGCCAAGGCGGAAAACTGTAAAGTTATTCTCGCTCCCAGTCCCAACTACACCGCAATGGTCGACGAACCACCTAGATATATGGGAGAAGGCTTCGTGGTGATGAGCTCCAATTACATTGAAGTATATTTTTACATGGACGAACCCGGCCTGGTGCCGGAACAGCCGGTACTTTTGCAGCTAGCGAATGGAGATATTGTCGAATCGGCGCCACCCATCTGGGGAGTTGACATCAAATGTGGAAAAGGAACAGATTTCAGTTACGGGCCGTGGGCCGACAGACAAAGGGATCACCTTTTCAGATTTTTCTTTCCACCTAATTATAAATCGCTAGAGGTGACGCCGCAACCGAAACCTGGCGATAGAAGACAAATGCAATCGTTTGACATAAGACTGTCTACTCTAAACGAAGCGACGATAGACATTCTGTTTACTAAAAACAAAGAAACGAATGCTGTTCACATCAACATCGGTGCCGGATCATACATGGAAGTGACTTTACCGTGGATCGTGCTGCAAGACGGATACACGACTAAAATAACAGGCCAGCTACTCCACCTGGAAGCGACGACGAGCTTACAGTACAGGAGCCTAGCGGAGAGCGAGACTCTCGAGTACACAGTGAAATGTCACTATCCATTAGTGTGGAACCACCACCAGTGCTGGCAGCTGTCGCTGACGGGCTGTAAGGCTACGGCACATTTTGTGTATACACATATCGACTTCTTCCAAGACTTGACGAATGATTGGTCGAGCAAAGCCCGACCAGATATTTTGCATTTTGTTCCATATACCTGGAAAATATCGTTATTGTTAAAAGAATGCGAAGTTTTGACTGTGAGCAATCAACACAATTGGATCGATTGCAGTTCAACAAATCAAGAAAACAACCACGTCGCCTTTTGTGGCGATCTTCTAGACGTGTCATTTGATTTGCCATTCATTGATTTCCTTCCGGACGTAATACCTTTGAAGATTTGGGTGCAAGGTGAAGCAGTGGATATGAGTCTGTACCTACCCGAAGTGAATACATCCAGACTGCTTTTGCTGTCTATTGATAAAAATATGAAATTGGTACCTTGTCGGCTGAAAGCCTCCAAGTGGCGCAGAAAGTGCGTCAAAAATCAAGGCTGGGTGGATTGCTGGTCAGTTCCCATAGTAGCGCTAAGCGTACGGTACAATTACCACCCGATTCCACCGCTCGGGCCGGAACCGCAAGCCGATATCACTACACCGGAAAAGGAAGAGATTCTCCTGTCCCCAATGAGAATACCCCGTATGAGGAAACAGCCTCAAATGAATTGGGTCATCGATGGAAATACATTTGATCGCACTTCCCTGCCGCCGGATAAAGTGAGCGTAGAACTAGAAGTGGGCCCGTCCGTCCTTCTCGCTTATGGGACAATCATTACAAGTTTCATGAATTTATTGGAGAATATTTTTGGCGAGGACCAAAGGTTTACGGATATGCAGAAAACGCCAAGTGTGGACAACCCTTTCTTTAATGATAATCCAACGAAATACAACGACAGAAGTAGTATCAATCAACATGTTGATATATCTTTGGACGATTCGAGCGATTCCGGCAAGGAGCCATTTGACCCGCGCCGCTGCCGGCCGCTGGACGTAACCGTGTCCATCATAATACACGATATCCAAGCTCATTTAGTGAAGAATTGCAGTGAAAACGAGCCGTCGTGCCCTGTCGTACTCATAGAAAGATTCGGCTTTGAAATGGATAAAAGATTTAAGGAAACCAAACTTCAGCTGTTACTCAGCCCCTCAATACTTGTGTCATCCAACAACCTGGCGAGACCCAACGCCAACAACACGGGCGCTCTTCAGCAAGGACACTTGATGCTCTCGTCATTTCAACTGCGAGGCAACGGTTTCTTCAGCGACACGAATCGCTCCGTAGAGGACGATACCGTGGAGTACGCTTGGATGATGGAACTGCAACTTGGCCAACTGACGGGTCGCCTCACGTTGCCGCAGCTCTACCAAATTATTTCATCACTCGAAACATTCCTGTTGCTCATCTGCGACAGTGAAAACGAATTAGTACCACCGAATTCAGTAAAGCAGTGTCACCACGGCTTGAACACCGTGCTATGTCCCGAAACAGACATAGGGTTGAAATACCGTTGCCCGACTCCTAATGAAATTAAATACCGTATGATACGAGTTGCAATCGACCTAATCGATATTTATGTCGCCGATTCCAATACGACTTTACAGTCATGGATTTCTCCGATCAGGTTGACGTTTTGCAATCTCCATGGAACAGGCTTTGGGACTGGCATAACGGGTTTGTTACCAAACATTAAGCTCGCACTTTACACTCAGACGAACATGCAAACAAATACTCACCATCATTCCAACAGCAGCACAAATAGCCAAAACAAACAGACGTTGCCAGAAAGCGAAAATTGGGTCGGCGTCGGTTCCGTGGCTCTCGGGCCGGTGCTGATTGAAGCTGCCTCGTCCTTGCCTCAAGCGCCGAGAAACCTCCACTTGGTGCAGCAAAAGTTCCTCAAACTGCATGATGATAAAACTAAAAGACTTTGGTTCCTTTGGCCTAACGAGGGCAAGGGCACGCAATGCGGTTGCACGGGCGGATGTGCGTTCTTTGGCTCCAATAGAAATGGACCCAACTTCTTAAAGCCGACCCAATCGGATATACTTGAGGGCGTAAATATAGCAATGTTCAATGTCATCGAAACATCACCCGGAGAGTACGGCTATGGACAGAGCCTCTTACATCCGGGTCAACTGGTGTTCCACACTCCCCCATATAACAGTTTGAACGTTTGCTTGCAGCCGACCAATGTTTCCACTTTGATTCCTTCACCATTACCGCAAGCTTTCAACAAATCGCCTCTAAGCGCAGAAAGGCGTAGTTTGACGCGACGGTTCTCTTATACGAGTATGAGTAAAGGCAGCAACAATGTCCTCGTTTCTAGCACCAAAAGTGACGTCCCGTACGCCCGACTAGTGGATTCCACTGTGCCACTGGGTACATCAAAGATCGACAGTGACTCCAAACTCAACAAGAGTATTCTCAATGTTCCACAAATGGAGAGCAGCGTATCAGATTCCAAATTGGCTCTCAGTTGCGGAGTAAAGGACACGAACGGAGTGTCCAAAAAGCCAGCGCCAACAGAAAGCGAGGTTTTTGTTGCCCCTAAAGTGCCGGCGAGAAGCGTGGCAGTGTCCGAGTCACACTATTCGCTTAACTCTCAGCCGCCTCACGAAGAACTTTTACAACAAGAAGTTCAACGTACGATGTCCATCACCAGCGAAAACCATTCTGAAGCATTTTTCTCGGCGGACGAGGACATGTTTCCGAGTCGGTCGTCTAGTTTAAAGCATTCCTTCGGCAGCCGCCACAGCAACCCAAAGGAGAAGAGCTCGTTTGGTATTAACGAAGCTACCAATGAGAAGTGGACCAACTCCATGCCGAGATCAGAGGTAGTGGACTGCCCCGATACCATCAGCAACCTGAGCGCCGGCGTGCAACCCGACTCGGAAAGCGGATCCGTCTCTTCTACTTCCTTTATTTCCGCTATTTCATCACAAGAAGACATGACCCTTGTTAATCTGCATATGCAAACAAATAAACCTATCGTCGATTCTCCTCTACTTATGGCCAGCTACATGCACAATCTGCCGCAATACAAATGTTCCAATTGGTCCACGTGTTCCTTGCCCACAGGGCGAGATGCGTTCACTTTGCCGCTGTTTAAAAGGGCAGATGATGGATCTCTTGTTTATATCGGTCAAAAATATCTACCTAATTTTGAACAAACTGGAAAGGTGAATATGTTAAAACTCATTTCGAAGAAAGATAGTCACGGCGCTCAAAACCAACACGGCCCCTTTTCTAATCTAACGCCGCACTTCAATTCTCAAATAAAGGCCCATCCTTATCCACAAGGCTGGTGGGAGTTGCAGCAGAACGTTCAAGACAATCAGGAAAATGTCACAGATAAAAGTTCAGCGTCCATCGCCACGACGACAAGCGACAGCAAGAGCGGTTTGTTTGTCAAGCTGCGCGGAGAAATCGATGTTATGTTGACGCCTTTAGTATTAGAAAGCACTCAGAAGTTCGTCGAGTCTTTGACACCGGTGCTCGCTAATATTCATCCTATAACCGTCATAAATCACTTGAGACTCCTCTGCATTTCCTCCGTGGAAAGCGCCAACGTCTTAAAGCAGAAGCAGTACGTGCAGAACTGGATGCCACAGCTACAGTCGCACAACCACCCGAGCATCGTACCCGACAAGGACGACAAATACAAGCTGGCGATCATTCCACAGCCGAACGTCTACGAGGAGACGATATACGATCAGCTCCAAGCGACAGTCACGGTGCCCAAAGTCAACGTTATCTTCATACAGTCGTCCGTTGTGGAGGATATGATCTCATTCTCGGCTCTAGATAACATACAAGACCTGACTTGCGTTTCTCTTTTCGGATTATCGGTTGAGAACATTGTGGCGAAATATGTTAGCTCCAAGAAAACATTGGAGTCTATACAACTGTACTACAGGCCGACATTACGTGCACTGGGGAGTAAAAAGTCCTTCGGCATCATGAAGGGGCCTCGGGCTCTTATATCTGCGCAATCGTCAGGACGAAAGAGGGGGCCGGAGAGGGGGGAGCCGGTATTCATTGAAACATCACAGCAGCAGTGTGAGGACACTACTATCACTCTTAATGTTGGTATGTATTTTAGTACACGTTTTATTTGATTTATGTTTTAAATGCGTTAGATATTATATGCAATATATCTATGGCAGGCAAGGTGCACGGTCAGTTGCGGCGCATACGCAACGAATCCTCCCAGTTGAAAGACGCCACTGTGACCGGCATCCCTTGCCAACATTCCAAAGTCAGTTTCAAGTTTACCAAAGTTGATCCTTGCAGCAAAGCCTGTGATACTACGGTAATTATTCTAACTTATTGGTTCATTGATATTTATAATCTTTATTACACTAATTAATTGTGATTGAATGTTTCAGTGTTGCCAGAACGGTGCAACGGATACGCAAAAGGAAAGTACGATTGGCTTCATAATGTTTGAATGTGGACTTGAAGGTGTTTCTATCAAAGTATCGCAGCACTCGCAGTCGCACAAGGCCAATGAAGAGAAGAAGCCTGTACGCAATGACGCCGAGAGTTGCCGCGAGTCCGTCAAGTCCGCCGAGGAGTTGAAATCAGACAAAGAGAGGAGCTCCAAAGGTTACAGGACTTCGGGTATCGAAGATTTCTTTAGGAAGAAGGAATCGAACTCCAAGCCTAGTACTCCTAACCTAGGAGCGGCCCAACCTCCTCCCGTGCCTCCCGAGCCTATGACCCCTGGCCCGGACGAGCCCTCCGACAGCACGGCGACCATAGTGCCCGTCAAAGACAACGGCAACCGCTCATCTTGCGCCATCGACTTGAAGGTGGTTTGGTTCAACTTTGCCGCCCCTCCGCGCACTCCGATCACTAAGAAGATCGACTACACGAGGTAAATTTCTTTATCGAAAGTATTAAATTCTTTATTTTGAATATTAATTGATGTGCATGTTACAGATTGGACTGGAACCTGCTGAGCACGGCGTCGCCAGCGATCAACGCGTGGATGAACCCGTGCAACCGGCTGGGCATCCGCGTGGTGGCGCTGTACCGCGCGCGCGCTCGCCGCCTCGCCGCCACCGCCGCCAGCCTCATGGCCGCCGCGCTCGACCGCGCGCCCACGCACACGCTGCCCAAGGTACACAACGTCCAATTGCGTACACCACACTACACTTTACACTGGCGTATACTTAAACTTCCCTACGTCAAATTCAAAATGATCAAATCGGCAAAACAAATCAATGTCACTTTGTTTTTATGTAGAACTATCTTTTACTCGCGACTTCATCCGCGTGAAGTTTAAAAAAAAACTTAGTAAGTAGCCTATATGTGTTTCCACAACTCTATATCGGCCAAATTTCAGCTTAATTTGTTGTACCGTTCTGAAGATACATTCTAACAATCATCCATCCTTCTATCTAAACATTCGCATTTAAAGATTAAAAAAAAGTGAAACCCAGGAGCGGGTTCGAATTCGCTTCGCTTTCGTTTCGCGATCATTCTGTTTGGTATATAAACACCGGTTTTTGCCGTTTCCGCTTCCTTGATGAGGTATGTTGGCATTGCGTGCGCAGAGCCGGTACGGGCGGCACACGCCGATGGCGCGGCAGCTGCGCGAGGAGCCCTCGCTGCAGCTGTGCGGCGTGCTGCTGCGGTACGCGCTGCAGGCCGACGCGGCCGCCGTGCAGGCTGACCTCGCGGAGCGCCATCTGCCCTCGCTGTCCACCCTGCGACAGGTACACACACACATATCTTGTAACCACCTTTTTATCTCTCTCTGTTAAAATTACATTTAGATTGTTAAATTAAATCATGTGTTTTAATTTTTACGTGTCAGAAGCCCAACTTTAGTCCCTTTACCTTCCCACCATTTTTCTTATAAAAAAAGAATGGGAAGGGATCGTGGATTTGACGATGAAGGAATCGCATAGGAAGGGGAAATATTCTCTTTATGAGCATCGCCTCCGTCGATTAAGGGCAGGCAACGCATCCGTTATTGAGGATGTCTATGCGCAATGGCCGCTTGGGCATTGGTGAATGCTTGCTCATTTGCCACCTTATGAAAAAAATGCGATATTATTCAACTACATTGATTTTGCATTTGATTATATTTGTTTTTATATCTAGGGTGTGATAGTTCTAAGTCGTCAATGGAAGAACATACTATACACGCCGTTGCTGCTGGAACACAACTACAAGAGCAAGATGATGAAGCCTCTCAACGTTACCTTCGCATTGCCCGACTTGTTGGAGGTAACATGTCTTATCTGTTGCAATAATTATCGTTAAATTGTTACTAAAAGTATCCTTAGTGTGGAAATCACTAACTGTTTACTACTATTAAACTATTATAAAGCTAATAAATGATTTACTTTTGTTGAGATATTGATTTGTCTATACAGGATTCAGTGGAAGGCTGGCAAGAATATCAATTAGAAAATGAGGCGCTAGACGAAAATTGTCTGCTCTTAAATATGGAAGCGGATAAACTGAACATTCCTTGTAAGTATTTATTTCAAACCAATTACGTTTTAATTTGTACAAAATATAGAAATACTTTCGGAACTTACTTTAGAACTAGATGTAAATATTGTTCAATATTACAATCCGAAATTATATTTTGAATTTCTATAGAAATAAGATAAATAGAATGATTTTATTTACCATATTTCAGATTATATTATAATATGTAATTGGTCCACTCAGAGTCGTGGTATCCCTTAGTTTTTATTTATTAGGAGAAATGTACACTAAAGTGTCACTTAGTGATGTATTAATAAGCGATGAACTGTTGTGTGTGAAGCGTGCGCGGCGCCGGCCAGCCCGCGCCCGCACTCCTTCCCCTCCACGCCGCCCTCCGGTGCGTACTCGTGTGAACTTCGCGCAAATCTGTACTTGTTCCACTCTGTCGCTCTGAACTTAGCTGCGAATGTTTGCTTCGAATACAGATATATGCAAAAATAATAGGCCACATTTGACATCTAACTAAAAGTTAATTTAAGCTTTAGGTGAATTAAAAACATTGATTTAAGTGAATCGATTCGGACTTTAAATATAAGAGAATCGAATGCAGTTGTTACGAAAAATCATTGTTTTGCGATTTCTTTGTAACATCCTTTGTGTTTCAAAATGGTTCACTGACGCAATATATAATACAATAGACAAATTGGTTGTTAGAGTTTGTAGCCTTAACGGCTGATTTCGATGAAATTCGGTATAAATGTAGAGGATAGTCTAGAAGAACACAAAGGCTACTCAATTTTTTTTTGTCTCGGGCGAAACCTAGTTATTATAATAAATATGTAATCATAATTTGAAAAAAGCTGTTGCAATTTTGCAATTCTAACTTTAACAAAAGTTAATATATGCCTACCGTAAAAATGTAATGTTAAATTTTATAGTGTTAAATGTGGCCTATTAAATTGGCCATGGATGAGAATCTATACAAGAAATATAAGAAAACAGAGATTGTGGTGTAGCTAACTTCAGAGACACTTTCTTGACCCGAACTATACTCTAAATGTTGTGGATTGTTTTTAGTTAGTCGAAGTGGTTTCCTGTTAACAAATACATTAAAATGCTCCAATTTACACAACTGTTTAATAACTTGGAACCATTTCACAATTTAGTGCCTGGTTTGATGGACTGTTATTGATGTTCTTTTTGCTCTTATATGGTATTCCTTGGTTCATGTTTTAATGTTCTAGTTGTATGCCTGTTTCGATATTTGTTCGCATTGCTCAAATATTCATCTTAAAAATAAGTAATCTAAGTCTTTTTAGACTATTATTATATATTTAGTATTTTTTTATGTTTTCCTTATAGTCAACTGTACATGCTATCTTTGTTATTGCTATATTCCATTAAGATCATATTATTATCTGAATTTTATAGTTATTAATCTCAATACCGACTCCATTCATCTGTGTAATAATTTTTTTAAGCATGTAATTGTCAGTTTTATAGCTGTTGTAATCTTATCTTAATCTGTATCTCGTTATTTTGTGTCTTAGATCTTTTGTTTGATGTCTTGCCTTTGTAATTAAATATAGTTATTCATATATTAAATTTAAGCTTTAGGTAACTTAAACTGTACTTTATATTACTTACTATTTAAGCTCGAAAGGCTTATAAACCTAAATTTCCAATAGGTATGTATAAGATATAGATTTGTTTCACCTCTTGAGTTACTTCTTAGTTGGTAATTATGCGCGTGTTGTGCAGTACGGGGCGCGCAGAGCAGCCGGGCGAGCCTAGTATTCCCTTCTCTACCGTTCTCCACCAGAAAAACGCCTTTCCAAGACGATGCCATTGCTAGTAAGTTACAGCTATCGCAATAACAATAAAAATGTAAATTGTACCTTTTGATTTATTACTGACTAAAAAAATTGTGCCAAAATGTAGATTATGGAACACTAAAAGAAGATCTACCAACTGTGGGATCGAACCCATCACTTTACTCCCCCCACGGCAGCCATGACGACATGGCCAACGAGCAGGCTCGCGAGGACCTTTACCAATGGATGGCCAAACAGGAGCCAATAAAAGTCGTAAGTTTCTTTTAAATAGGTATTTCCTAATAAATTACAGTAGTTTTATTGTATTTTATGAATATTCAGGAGCCAAAGACAAAGAAACCTATAATACCCGCGTCCAAGATGAACCCGCGCGCGGTGGCGGCGGCGCTGCCGGCCTGCAGCCTCTACCCGCTGCAGGGCTCCCTGATGCTGCTGGACGCGCACCTCGTGTTCCAGCCGCTGCTGGCCGCGCTGGGCGTGTCGCCGCACCAGGTGCCGCAAGGTATACACGCACACTGGCCCCTCCCACTAACCCCGCCCACTGGCCCCGCCTATTATATTTGATGATATTTAATGTATTCATATTGTTCCTCCAGGAGAGTCGAAAGGCAAAGGCTACTTATCAGGGCAGGGCGCAGGCGAGGGCGGCGGCGAGAGTGCGCCAGCGCTGGAATCGCTAGGCTCCAAGCTGTCGCTGCTGGCCTGGCTTGACGTCTTCCGCATCGACATCGTAGTCAGTGACCTCGCCGCCCGTGACCGAAGACACGCTAATAACAAGGGAAAAGGTAATGTTACCTTTTATCACTTTCTATCCCAATATAGTTAAAGAGTCATGCGTCATAAGTAATGTGTCTTGAAGGTCACCCGAGCCACATCGATATACCGTCGGAGACGCCGGCGTTCCTGTGCGAGAAGGTGTCCATAGACGTGGACGTGAAGAAGGTGGCCGACATGGCGGTGGACGAGCTGGTGCAGCGCCGCAACGTGCTGTACATCTCGCGCGGGCAGCTCAAGCGGCACATCAGCACCATGCTCAACTTCAATGTCAGCGTGCGATTTATCTCGCAACAGGTATGATGAATACATTTGTGTTGCAAATTTGCTTATTTTTGGTAACTATGAACTCTTAATTAATGTGATGTGCAGGTGAACATGCCGCTGCTGCGACTGCTGCACCAGATCAGCAACATGTACCAGAACGTGAAAGATACACAGATTGAACTGCGCAGCCAGACTAAACTGAACCACCGACAGAACAAACACACTTCCTCCTCAGGTAGCTACTCATATTTGCATCTCTACTTAATGTATAAAATTCCAAATATCACTAGAAAACAAATACAATATTCCAGTTTCCGACTTCCGTGAGAACATAGTGAGTTTGTCGTCGCTGGACAAGGAGAGCACGTACGGCATGATGGGCGTGACTGTGAGTGCGGAGGCGGAGGTGGAGGTGCGCTCGCCGCCCAGCGCCACGCCCCCCGCACCCCGCGCACCGCGCCCGCAGTCGTTCGCACAGAAACTGCGTTCCACCGGGAAGAGCGTCAAGGGCAGATTAGGTAATCACTCAGTACAATAATCAACAGTACATTTGCATTTGATTCAATAAACTAAGCCGAGTAATCAACGTTTCAGGCTACAGTTCATTGAACGAGGGCGCGCACACGCCGATGTACAGCGCGGAGACGCCGCGCGCGCCTGCCGGCCCCGCCCCCGAGCCCGCGCCCCCGCCCTCGCCCGCCCCGCCCTCCGCGCACTCCCCCGCCGCGCCCGACTCGCAGCTGGCGCCGCGCTGCTGGCGCACCGTCTACCTGCTGCTCGACCTTTATGCCAACATGCCCGACGCCGACACCATCACGCACAGGTCACATTGCAACTAATGCCATTAATGGTTTACCATCCTTTAGGATGATGTGGCAATCTGTATTTGTACATGTGCAGGTTCTCAGTGTCTACGGAGCTACCAGAGCAATGTCGGCAGGCGCGCGCACGACCCGCCTCGCGCGACCACACCGCCAGCAATGCCTCCTCTAGCGCCGCCGGCATGGGCATCGTCGTCGTCGGTATTGCCAGGTACTGTCTACTCCAATGCTATATCTACTACCTAATATCAATCATTTATTTATTGCTTTGTATCGTGTCCAGGATCCACCGCACGCGGCTACTGGCCTCGCTATCGGGGCTGAAGTTAGAGGCAGAAATCACATCACTCCAGGGGTCGCTGTCAGCGCCGCGCGCCCGCCCCTGCGCCCTTAGCGGCACACTCGGCCGCACCGCCATTGTTCTACTCGAGGGCGTCGCACCCAACCAGCAGTCAGTACCACATCTTAACATACACAACACTATAAAAAATACAAAATTAATACTTATAATTGAATGTAACAACAGGACCGTAGTACGTGTGAGTGTGGGCAAGTCGCAAGCCCTGTACTCGTGGGAGGGAGGTCGCGCGGGCGCGGCGGCGTTGCTCAGTGTGGGCGGCGTGCGCGTGGACCTGCCGCAGCACCCTGTCGCGCTGCACGGCGTCATGACGCGCTCCAGCCGACAGCTCTCCTCCACGCTGCAGGTACACTACATCTCGAGGACAAATAAATACGCTATTGTTTTTTTTATTATCTCATCGCCATTGTTATTGCTGTATAGGAGTTGGGTGTGACGCGCACGTCGTCGCGTCTGTCGCGCAACGCCCCCAGCGCGCCGCCCGGCAACGGGCAGGCGGCGGGGGCGGCGGCCGGAGAACAGGAGGCAGGGCCGGGGGGCAGTCCGCCACGCCCTCCACGCCCCCCTCCCCCTGCACCACGACACGACCCACTGCTGCAGCCGCTGCAGCTGCAATTCACTATTATGTTACAAGTACGATAGTATTTACTGATAATTGCTTTTTACGTTGTTAAATTTATTTTCATCATTATAAATTTGGTATGTTTGTGTAGAGCCTGAGCATTACGGCGGCGCTACTACCGTCGCTTCAAGCGCAGTACAAAATGGAGCAGGTGCAGAGCAAGGGCGTGACTGGCCTTAAGGCGCACTTTACAGTCGACCTGCCCACGCACTCGCTCAGCTTCGCCACCAAACTGCAGGTCACAATCCTCAATTAATATACACAAGTTTGTTTTGTTAGATTGGCGAATTTGAAGTCAAAGAGCAAGTGATTGTATCAGGTGACGGAGGCCAACATCCCGTCGGCTGCGTCTGTGGCGCTGCCTGCGGTGTCGTGCATCGCGCGCGTGCTGGAGCGCGGCGCGGAGGAGGGCGGTGCTGGCGGCGAGGAGGGCGGCGGAGAGGGCGGGGAGGGCGTAGTTCTGCGCGCCGGCAGGTACCTCGCGGCCACCGCAGACATCGGCCTCTTCGAGCATACGCTCTCCACAGACCTTCTCAACCATTTGGTCTTCGTCCAGAAGGTCTTTATGAAGGTCAGTTTCTTATCAAGACGAATTAATGTTTGAGTTTCTGGTCGTGACAGCTTTCTAATTCAATGTACTGTTTCCAGGAAGTGAACGAAGTAGTACAGAAGGTGTACGGCGGAGAGAAGCCCGTGCCGCTGTGGAACGAGGAGGAAGCCTCGTCCTCCGCGCTTAGCAGGATACTATTCTCTCTTATTATAAGGATCAAGGTAATTTGATAGTATTCATTTATATTGCATAATACATATTTCTGATACGCAAGAGTTGTAATGATCTGTGTGTATTATCAGCGCATTCAACTGACGGCGACGACGCCGAGCAGCTCGGCGGTTCGTCTAGAAACGGGCGCTGTGGAGTTCGAGCTATCCAACCGCGTGCAGAACGTGCCCGCGCCCGCCGCCGCCGCGCCGCACGACCTCCGCCTGTTCGCACGTGCGCAGGTAATACCATGACCACGCCCCTCGCCCTCCCACATTATACGTCAGTGCTTCAGAAGTAAAGAAACATTTTTTTAGGTGGATGTTAACCTGAGCTTAGGACAGTTGATCCGCAATGCAATGTTCGAAGAAGCAGAGCCAGAGTTTCAGCAATACGCATTTTTCAATACCAGAATATGTAAGTATTATTATAATTAATAAGTACTCAATTAGATAAAAATAAACAGACCCTACTATTATAATCTTATTCGATAGCGATGCGCAACGCGTTCCAAGAGGAGCTAAGCAGGCAGGAGGAGCTCGGGGAGGAGAAGGAGGTGGTTCTGATCACGCTGAAGCGGCCGCTGGTGTACGTGCAGCCAGTCGCCGTCGACAAGGCCATCCTCGTCTGGCTCAACTACAAGAACGCCTACGAGTACTGGAACGAAAAGCGCCTCAACCTCAACAAGGAGGTGCTCACTGCTACACAACAGGTCTTCGAGAAGGTAACTCGCTTTTGGAAGTAGTAATTTAAATAGTTTAAAGCTTTTTACTGATTGTTTTCAATATCACAGGTGCAGTTAACATCGCAGATTACTACTCCACATCTCAGCACGTTGTTCCTACAACTCAATGTCGACGACATCGGCATCTGCCTGCCTCTCAACCAGCCGCCACTTGTCAGTATACCTTCCTGATATCCTTGATAGTTGCTGCAACATCTCTTGACTGGTTATTCTGTGCAGGCGACATGGGGGCGCGGCGCGTGCGAGCAGGACAGTCGCGGCGCTGTTGTCGTCACTCTAGAGAGCACCAGCATCTCCGCCTGCAGCTCGGGATCACTCGTCAGCAAGGTATAAAGTTAAATTATATAGTTTTTAGTTATTCCTTCGAAATATTAATCATATTGCATTGTAAATAGGGTCGGTTTGTGGGTCTATGTCTGCGGTTTGCGGAGGACTTTGAAGCATCGCTAGACGATTGGAAGCCGGAGCCGGCGGAGGCCACCACCAACGTGTGCTGCGTCTCCGAGGGGACATACGAGGTCTGCAGCCGCACCACCGCGGCCAAACACAATGGTAACATGCACTATATCTTCAATAAAAAGTAGCTTGTGTTACGTATACGTTAATGCGTATGTGCGTATACGTACGTACGTAAATAATATAAAATACATGTTTTGTTACAGAGAATGCAAAGTGGTTCCTGAACGTGTCATGGCAGATGGAGGGCGTGGACATCCACCTGGATGTGAGTGTGGGCAAGCAGCTCTCCGCCCTCGGACACACACTTACCATGCTTACAGGTACACAATCGCATCTACTCTTGTATTCATCATATCCAATTTGTTTAAATATCTCTTTATATATGTATTAAAGGATTCGAAGAGGAAGACCCGTTCCCGAAAATGGATCCTTACGAAAGTGACTTAGACGACGAGGCCGATAACAGCAAAGGCTCTCAGGTATACTAATAATAATTTCAACTCATGTATAACGTGAAGTATTGTATGTTAACGTATCTGTATTGTTCAAGGAGAGCATAGTGTACCGGCGCAAGTACGCGGACCACCTGCCGGCGTTCGTGTTCGACGCGAGCCTCGACAGCAAGAAGCGCTCCAAGCTGATAGAGCAGGAGATGAGCGAGCAGGCGCGCATCATACACGACCTGCGCGCGCTCGGCGCCAGCCGCGCCACCGTCGACCACGAGCTGCGCCGTCTGCACGACCTGGAGGCACTCGTCTTCAAGGACTTCCGGAGGTCGGCTCCCCAACTGCGTCTGCCAACATGCAGCACCAGAACTTGTGACTAAAACTTGCTTCTTCTCAGGGACATGATCCAGAAGCTGCGACGACAGAGCGTGCGCGCCAGCTCCATCACCAAGGGCAAGTTGGGGCTGGGCTCCAACCGCAGCCAGTCCTTCGTGTCTGCGGCCCCGCCCCCGCCCCCGCCGCCCTCTACGCTAAGCCCACCCTCAACATTGTCCCCGCCCTCGCCGCCTTCCCCTCCCTCGCCGCTATTACCACCATCGCCTTTGCGAGATACAGAAGGGTAAGCATAGATTTTTTATGAGTTTATTAACATATAATAATATATAAAAAAATATAATTATTGTTTGTGATATGATAAGATTATAAAGTGATGTTATGTTCAGAATCCTGGAGGCGCAGCTGGTGTCGGCGAGCGCGGCGGGCGGGTCCGGCGGCTCGGGGGGCTCCGGAGAGACGCTGCTGCTGGCTGACGAGGACAGCCGGCTGGCGGACATCATGGAGGCTGGTAGCTGGAGCTCCATGGACAGCGAGCCGCTCGCAGGTCACCATCACTACCAGCATATTACCATCCTTACTTTTAATAATACTGATATGTTACTAAGTATCGTGTTAAAGTTACAGGTCCGTCCCGCACGTGGTCGCTGCGCGCGCGCACGTCCGGCGGCGTTCCCCCCGTGCAGCGGCAGAGCTCCCTGCCCGCGCCCTGGCCCGAGCGCCGCGACACGCCGCACCCCAGGCGCAGGAACGACCCAGGGTATGAGACGAATTATACATTGTTTTCTAACAATTACATTGTTACCATTTTCATGTATTGTAGCTAAACTATTTTATACAAACAGGGTGTCGACTGAAAGCCAAAATCAGGAGGTTAGGGAGGGCAAGGAAGGCAAAGGCGGCGGAAAGGCGAAGACCGCGGAGCCCAACATCGACCTGGAGCTGGACGTCAAGGTGCACATCAACAGCGGCAAGTGCGTGCTGCACACCAAGGAGCACGCGCGCGACGACGACATCAAAATGTAATACTCTACAACATATATCTAGTATTCTAACTGTGACTGTGACTAACGTCTATGTAGATAAGTTTTGATTACCTATGGGCTTGTCGGGTAATAAATAGATGTTTTAGTGGTGGGTCTCGTGGGCGCGTGGGGCGGTCCGCGTCGGGCGGGCTGTGCGGCGCGGCGGGGGGCGCGGCAGGGGGCGCGGCGGGGGGCGCGGCAGGGGGCGCGGCGGGCGGCAGCGAGGCCAGCTCGCCGGGCGCACGCCGCAAGCCGCGCCTGCCGCCCGCACCTGACCTCACTGTCTTCCGTGTGCCCGGACTGCAGCTCAAGGTTAAAAATAACTATTAAATTCTACAATATACATTAAAACATTTAAACCATTATTTATATCTTTACTAAAAAAAAATCAATAAAAAGCCAACACCAACTACATACTTAAGGCTATATTTTTTCTTGATATTAAACTCAAATGGTGAGTAAATTGAAAAAAAATCGATCTGCGAGAAAACGGCAAAAACTACAAGATAATGGTAAAGAAACAAGGTTGCTATGGTTATTTGTTTTTACTTCTTTTTCTACTTTTAATGTTTTCATTTTAGCTTTTGAGTTTTGGTATTTGCAATTGAAAGTTTTACGGAATGTTAACAATAAAATAAAGTCTATGATGTCTTGTCTTAATTGTCCAGGTGCATTACGAGTCCAAAACCCTGCCGGAGGAGGCGTCGCTGCCGCTGGGGCTGGCGGCGCGCAAGCTGGCCACCAAGAAGGCGGCACTCTTCGCCTGGATCACGCTGCAGAGCATCCCCGAGGAGACCATCATCAGCCCGCACATACTGGAGTTCCTGGAGCAGACGCTCGAGCCCATACCCACTAAGGCTTCCTTCTCAGCGCCAACGCCAGGTTTGAAATTTAATTTTCATTTTGAATACTGTTCTGACGGAAAAGTGTACAATCAGGGGAACTGGCGGTGGTCCATCTTAAAAGTTACAGTCGTTTAAACGATTTTTACGCATTAAGACGACATGGAACAAGAACCAATAGGTTTTTTAATGCGTATTAGAAAAGTGGTATGCTAATTGCTTTATTTGTCCTTGCGCAACTCACTGTTATTTGGTTGTTTGTAAGAAACGGAGTCTGCAAATACAAGGCAATAGGGAATATGCATTTTTTAACGTTTCTACTAAGATAATCAGAAAAAATATTGACATGAAAAAATCGACCATAGAGCTAAAAAAAATAAAAGTTCTATATTGTCACCCTAACTTTGGGTAGGCTCCAGCCCCTCAGTGAGGACGTATAGTGAGCTGGTGATGGAGTGTACATTGTGGTGGTACTTGTGCAGAGGGCGAGAGCTCGCCGCGCGCGCGCTCCGGCGGCGCCTCGTACGGCCAGTACGTGTACGCGTCCTTCCCCGTGGACGTGATCGTGCACTTCCACACGCGGCCCTCCGCCTTCCGCTTCAGCTGCCTGCCCGCCTCGCGCGTCGAGTGCCTGCTGCAGCTGCCCAGCCTGCGCATCGTCTTCAGCTCCAAGCGCGCCGGCGACGAGTCAGTGCACCTCCCACACCACCACCCCTACCTACTGACACCCACTGACATCTCACAGCTACTGGCTACGTTGATTGAAATTTCTTTTTTTTATTCTCCAATTTGCATTTAATTCTGAATCCGCGAAAATGGCGTAGCGACCGCTACCCATAGACATCTTCAATTGCAGATGTGCAACTCTTAATAGACGGAGGAGACGCACATGAAGAGGATATTTCTATGCGTCTACATAGGAGGGGATCCTCCACCTTCAAATCCACTTTCCCTTCTCATCTTTTATAAAGAAGGGGTAGAAAGGGAAAGGGACTGAAATTAGACCTCCGACATGTCTCTTACATTCTGAAGAATATTTTACTGGCATATCTATACGAATTGTGCCAGTATGGTGTTTCTCAGTTACTGATGTGCTAATATTTAATTTAACTGACATGTGTATATTATACAAACGCGTGTTTATGATGACAGGGAAATGGCGGAGCCCGCGGTGGCGATGGGTGGGCTGAGCGTGACGGGGTGCCTGGCGGACTTCTCAGTGTACATCTTCCACCCCTACGGCGGCAAGAAGTCCAGCCTCAAGGAGGCGCAGTGGTCGCCCCTCGCCGACACCGAGCGCAAGGACTCGCTCAGCGTCAACGTGGAGTTCGTCAAGTTCCACCTCTCCCGCTCCCGCAAGCTGGACTTCCACACCGACCAGGACCACTCCAAGGCCACCGTTAGGTTCTCAAGTGAGTACTATTTCGTTTCAGACAAAGATGGGAAACTTATAAATAGAAGGTGCAAAAGAGATAGACATATACAGCACATGTAACCGATGTTTGTTGTCAGCGATCGTCGACGTGGGCTCCGCGTGGTTTAAATACGACATGCGGCGTCTGGGCGAGATCCTCGCGTTCCCCAAGGCGTGGTACCGGCGCAGCATCGTGCGCCGCATGTTCCTCGGCGACGTCAGCGTGCACCACGACAGACACGACAGGCACGACCGACACGACAGGCATGACAGACACGACCGTCACGACAGACATGCGCACGCGCAGACAGGGTTAGTATACCTTTAATAATGTTGGTCAAATTTCGGTTTTGGAAAATATGTCGCCTTTGTACTAAATTAACGTGTATTCCAGGTCGAGCAGCAACGCCCCCGTGTCGCCCGTGCTGCCGCAGAGAGAGAAAGCCAAGACTGTTGAAACACCTAAAGTTAAAGGTAACTCTTACAGCTGTTATTTCATAACAATAAACTTAAAAGTTACAAAATTTCTATATATTCATGTGTACTATTTCAGAGAGCACAGGAGACAGTGGTGGTGGAGGCGCGGCGTGGGAGACACTGGTGCTGTTCGCGGTCAACTTCACGCGACTCAACGTGCACATGAACATGGGTAACGTCATGGGCAACGTCAGGTCGGTGCACCCACACTTAGTGTGTACTTAGTTAGGGCAGAGTGTAGAGTGTATGTGTGTGCAGCTGGCAGAGCCGGTCGCTGGGCGCGTCGGGCCGGCTGAGCATCGGCAGCACGCACCGCCGCCACATGGTGGTGCGCGTCGAGCTCGGCGCCTCCGCGCTGGACGCGCGCGCCGGCATCGTCGGCGGCGCCATCTCCCTCGCCGCACTGCGCGCACACCGTAAATACTGATAAACACTCATTTATAACACTTTAAAAACTCATATGCTAGCGGTTGCACACGATTTTGTCAATACGATTTTTTTTATATCTATAAAAATATATTAGTAGATTTTTGTTACTTTACTAATATTTCTTTTAACCATTCCAGATAAGCTCGAAAAAGCATGTGTTAGGCTATAGTTGAATAGCGGGATTCGAACCCTAGACCTCGACATCGGTAGTCTGTATCCCAAAACTATTGGCGATAAAGATCCAATAATATTAAAAATGTGTCAAATATAGGTTTTTCTATATTATCTATTCAATATTTCATTAACTAGATCACATATTTATGTTATAATTTGCAGTGCACATAGAGGAGGAGCCGGGCTGCAACCCGGGGCACGTGCTGGGCGTGCAGCTGGCCGCGCTGGAGCTGCGCCTCGAGTACATGGGCACGGCGGCGCTGCTCGCGCGCGTCTCCCGCCTGCGCGCCGCGCTGCGCGACGAGTGGCTCGCGCGCACGCGCACGCGCACGCCGCGCACGCGCACGCTGCCCAGGTACACACGCACCACACGCTTATCACACAAACTTGAACTATAAGTCTTAAAACATAATATTATCTTCACAGGCCAGCTATAATCCTGATCCACGGCACGCTGAGCTGGCACCAGCTACAGATCCTGATGAGCCGCAGCACGACTCCCGACCTGCTCAAGATGCAGCTCAAGCTGGAGGAGTTCTTCACGCAGCAGTTCAAGTCTAGCAAGCGCGTCTTCAGCTCCCTGCATCCCAACTACGCGACTGCCAGGAGAGACAAGAGAGAACGTCAGTAAACATTTTTATAGTCAAGTCTGCTGTCCAAATAGTTAATTTAACGCTTGTTTCAATTTTTTTTAATATTCCTCTTGCAGAGAGTGTGATCCCAGTCCAAAGTGATCCGCAGCAGCAGCAGCAGCAGCAGGAGCTGCGTCACCACCGGCACTGGCAGAAGGTGCTGCGGCTGGTGTCCGGCATGCAGCTGTCCACGCTGCCGGCGCCCCTGCCCGCCAACGGTACGCCCCTCCTACGTCACGTGACGTCACATCGCCCTCTCCCCATCTCATATGTTGTATTGTCGCTCAGGCACGGTGCTGGGCGGCACGATGGAGCTGCACGGCACCAATATCTCGCTGGGCTGCTTCCACGGCACCAGCATGAAGGCCAAGTCGTGGGCCCTCTTCAGCCTCAAGGACCCCTGCATTAGTTTCGCCACAGAGGCCCAGCAGCTCGAGAACGAACAAGGTACACGAAAACATGAAAAATAACTTTTTTTACTTTCAGAGTTCTATTAAAGAATAACCTCGTGTTCTAATGCATTGCATAATCAATTTTTTTTAATACTTTTGTCAGGCGAGTTGGAGGTGCAGGCGGTGCAGAGCCTGACGGCGAGCCTGGGGGGTGCGGGGGGCGCGGCGGGCGGCGCGGCGGGCGGCGCGGCGGGCGGCGCGGCGGGCGGCGCGGCGGGCGGCGCGGCGGGCGGCGGGCACCAGTCGGTGGCGACAGTGGTGCGCATGACGCGCTCGCTGCTGTTCCCGCCGCAGTTCAAGACGCTGCGCGAGTGGTTCCTCTACGCCTTCGCAGAGAGCGAGATAGACGGTTAGTACACATGTCTATCTATACTAATATAATAAATCGTAAACACATACTACTAACTTATGTAGGAGGTCAGCAATCACAGCATATTTTTGAATAATTCTTTACTAACAAGCCCTAGATTTACGACACGCTTTAGGTTTATTTTCACGCCATTAAACTTAGGAAGTAAATATTTAGAAAAACATCATGCGGGAAAGGGACAAAAACTACAAGCTGACATTAAAGAAACAAGGTTGCCATGGTAACGGTAACTGTTATGCAATGTCAAAGGCCTTTGTTGTCATTTGTGCAATTGAGTTTTGACGTGCTTACGAATGTAAACAAAAAAATTAAATAGTCATAATTTGATGCGGATGAATCCGCACGGGAAGTGCTCGTACAGTTTACAGGTGAAGTATTTATCGTATTTGGTACATTAGTCAATGTATATTTATATTTGCAGGTATAGAGCAGTTTCCGTCGCTGGAGCGCGATGCGGCCGGCGGCGCGGGCGGCGCGGCGGGCGGCGCGGCGGGGCGCGCGCGGGCGAGCGGCACGTGCGCGAGGTGATCTTCGCGCTGCCCGCGCTGCAGCTGCACCTGCGCACGCGCCACCTGCAGCGCGCGACCACGCCCACTGACCAAGGTAACCAACACAACGGTAACACACTGTCTTATCTATATTAATATTATAAAGAGAAAAGATTTCTATTTTTTGTATGTATTGAAATAACTCAAAAACTGAGCCGATTTCAAAAAATCTTTTACCATTAAAAAGCTACGTTATCAGTAAGTAACAGGCTATTTTTTAATTTCACGCGGGCGAAGACGCAAGTCACTGCTAGCCTTCAATATATAATAAGGCTAAGCGATTACATTTCTGTCTTAATTTGACTCCGGCTCGAAGGACCAGTAAAGTAATTTGTTGCAACTTATTACTTTGTCAGACGAGAAGCCGGTGGTGGAGTGCAGCTTCATCACGGAGTTCGAGGACCACATCTTCGTGTCGGTGGACGCGGAGGCGTTCCTCTTCCTGCACGACCTCATCTCCTCATACATCAAGGAGAAGGACCGCGTGGTGAGTTACTTTTACACTTTTTTGTGTCACAGAGTGAAGTTAATCTTTGACATATTTACTCTGTGATAGAACTTTTGACAGTTCGATTATCATTAATTTAATACGTCTATAAGAATTAAAAACATTTATAAAGTACAATTAAGAAGTAATAATTTGTTTAATTCACCAATTTGCATACAAAATAGTACATATTGTGCAAACCTTTTAATGTGTTTGTTTGCAATTGTATATGTGATGTTATGAGCAGATGCCGGGCGGCGCGCGCGCAGGCAGCGGCGCGGGCGCGGAGGGCGCGGCGCCGCAGGACTACCGCGACTACCGCTGCCTCACATGGCATCTGGAGCCCACCGTCAGGTAGCAAACACGTAATAACAATACATCTTAGTAGATTAGGTAGATACCATTTTCCTACCTAATGACATAAAAATATATTTCAATTCACTGCGACGATCAACAAGGTCAAAGTCAAGGTCAAGATCATTGGTCAGTGGGTATTGTTGCAGCTAATTGAAATATGTTTTTATGTCATAAGGTAGGAGAAGAGCAAGCGGCCTACCTGGTCTATTTAAATAGCTAAGTAATCTTTACCCAAAGACATCCATAATTGTAAATACGCTTCCTATTCTTAATCCCTTAATGCGTGGGTTTTTCCAAACCTTCCGAAAAAAATGTTGAATGCAAGATCGGTATTATAATAAAAGAAATTATTTTTCTTAAAAAAATCTATAAAAGCATCCAAATTTATATTTTTCGTTGAATGTTTTAACAATAGTGCGTAATTAAAGGATAATCGGCGACAGAGCAGACGCATATAATGTTTCCTGTTCCTATGCGTATGCGTGTGTGCAGGTTGCTGTCGTGGGCGGGCAAGTCCATAGAGCCGTACGGCGTGGACTACATCCTGCAGAAGCTGGGCTTCAGCCACGCGCGCACCACCATTCCCAAGTGGCTGCAGCGCGGCGCCCTCGACCCGCTGGACGCGCTGCTGGCGGCCGTGCTGCTGCGGCTGGTGGCGCTGCTGCCCCACAAGACGTAGCCACACCCTCACTGGCAAAGGTCTCAGCCCAGATATCGCTTTATATAAGGTGGCAAAGGCCACCTGAATGCGAAATGGCGATGACTGTCCATAGACATCCGCAATAGCAGACGCGTTGTCCTTAATCGACGAAGATTCAATAAAGAGGATATTTCCCCTGTCAATGTCTCCTCCACCGCCAATTCCACTTTCTGGATGGGAAGCAAAAGGGACTATAGTAAGACTTAAGGTTTTAATACATTGAATTGTATACCCACTATAAATACCGTGTTAATGACAAACTTTTACTGATTGACGTTTAAGGTTCAAAGATATCATTCGTAATAAACGCGATGTGCTGATATTGAACAATATTAAGGTATTTGTGAAGAAAAACAAACGTCCTTGTATATCTAGAAAACTGTAATTTGAATAAATGTCACACAAAAGATCTCAAAATATTTATATAGCTAGCAAAAATTATTAACCAAACTTTAACATTTAATCACGTTTTTAACATTGATATGTAGAAAAAATAACACATCTAACTCGAACTTATATAGAAGTACATTAATTTTTGGTTAAGTTTACGATTTTAGTTTTCACCGAATTTTATATTAAAAGACTTTATTTACCATAGAAGTTATTTTGTGTGCAGTTAATTATAATTTTAGTTAATAGAAACAATTGCATTAAATTAAATATATTCACATATGTCTTTTATAAACATGAATATAATCTATACTTAATCCAGAAAACAATGTCTCCGGAGACCGTTCATGGGAATAAATTTCCTCGGATTTGTCATTCACAATGCAAAATGACATTTTTAAAACTTATTTCAAACACTCCAACTTTAGCTTCTTTGATTTATGGATACATAAATCAAAGTTTTCTGTCCCAGTGTGCGTAATTAAAACTAAATTACTCACTAACGCCATTTTCTATGTACATGTAATTTTTATATATTTTGTAACCCACACCGGGGTAGATATCATTTTGTAAGCTTTAGTAGACTATAAAACCAGCTTAGATGTCAGTTCTGCCTGTTAAAATGTCAAACTGTTCAGTTAATTGTGCGTATATAGGTAAAAATTTAATTGTCACTTGAACTGTACAGTTAAAATACACAGTTCAACTGTTAATTTAAAACTGAGCGGATAACGGATATTGCATCTTTCAAATTGTATTGACTTGTATAGTTCTTGTATATTTATGGTAGTTGTTATAAAATTAGGTGATTTGGTGATTTCCGGTAGCTATATGTAACAGTTTTATAGATTACCTTTTGTATGGCCTATAATATTCCAATGTATAAATATATTTTGTTTTTAAGTCGAGCGTTGTTAAATTTGATATTTGTCACTAAGTTAATATTTATCAAAAATATTTTATTATTGAATGCAAAATCGTTTAGTTCTCTGTTTAATGGGTTTTGATTATTTGGTTGTTTACAATATTTATGATAAAATAGTGTTACTTTGGAGGGAATCAATGGATAGGTAAGTTTAGGTGGTTTTATTTTAGCAAATTATTTTTATTTCACGTTTGTATTATTTTGTATAATACTTTTAGTGGTTATAGCCGATTGTATTTATATGATGCTTTATGTACTGATATATTTTATTATGAAAATGTGATTTGTACATAATGAATGTGATATCAATAAATGTTAGACAATTTATGTTTATTTTATTGGCCTTTGATAACCCAATTATTGCCAAATTATATATTTACTAGCTTTCGCCCGCGACACCGTTGCACGTAACTTTTACCATCAATGTAAAAGTTTTGGGTGCATTTTTTTCTAAAAACTAAAAACAAAACCTTCACGTTCCACTTTATTAACTTATGGAAATCTAGAAAACACAAATTCATTATTCTTTAACTAATATTATAAATGCGAAAGTTTAAATGGATGGATGGATGTTTGTTAGATTTTGTAGCGTAAATGGCTGAACAGATCTCGATGAAATCTGGCATAGACGTAGAGGATAATCTGGAAGAACACATAGGCTTCCCACTTTTTTTTTATTCCGCGCGGACGGAGTCGCGGGCAACAACTAGTGTAAATTATAATTAAAACGCGAAACGGCTCGGGGTGTCAAATTTGACATTGAGATATTACCATACAAAGAGCGGTGAAACAACTACCAGTCGTTTAATGATAACTAAAGGATTAGTGAATAAAAACTACGTGGTATTTGTATTCAAGGCGCATTTTGTAATTTCTGTCTAAGGCTTTATAAATGAAAATACTTCGTTTAGCAAAATAACTTTTTAATAATAAAAATAAACTTAAATAATAAACATGACACCAAATTAAAACATACACAAGACTTTAGCTTAGCTTATCGCATTAAATCAGAAAAGACACTCACATAATGTGCAATATATTTGTCTTTTTCTATTTAGTACTATTTGTTCTTAGGCTGAATGAGACATTAATAGCATTTCTTATATAGCACAATATAATAAATTTTATTAAAGCTTAACAGCTAGAAAAGCTTGAAAGCTTTATTTCATACATTTCTATACGTTATTCCTAGTTTTTACTGAGGAAACACATATAAAAATATGGGTTTCCTACAGTTTTTGTGGCAATTAAATTGACAATTTTATTCTATATATTGTACATTCAATACATATAACTAAGACTGGGGAGATCATTACGTTTGTAAGAGAAAGAGAATATATGAATAGTTGACTTCAATAGAAATGAAAATAACAAAGTTATCTAAACAATTTTACAAGACTAGTCACACTTTTATTTGTCTTTTTAATGTTATTTTTGAAAAGAGGAGAAATAAAAAAAATCACAGAATTAATAATAATTATGTTTGTATCATCAATTTAAAAACTGAAACAATACAAAGTAAATCGACAAGACATACAAAGAAAAGTGACGTGTTTAATTTCTCATTCCTATTGAATTCAACTATAGACTTAGTTAAATATGGACGCACACATCTTTTGTGTGCATTTATTTAAATTGAAGTCTAATAGCATTGCTCTATCAAAGACTTAACGAAAATACACTTGTATTGTGTTGAATTTGTTTTGTCAAAGTAAATGTTTATAATAACGAAAGTCACAAGTATATTATGTTTACATGTTCTTAAATAAATAACTTACAGATTTGCATTGTATGCATTACAATAATCCTATCAATATTGTGCGAACTAAATATTAAAACAATAAAAATATATTGGAATATTCGAATTAATATCAATGAATTTTAGCATATTTTAAAATAAATAATACGCGTACATATATAAATCAACACAAACAAAATTTATTTTGATTTCACAAGAAAAAATAACCTTTAGATTTAAACAACATCGAAAATGTTAACTATTGCATTCAGTAATATTTAAGAATTATTTTCAAAGTTGCTTAGTGTAGATTTCTTTCAATAAATCTTCACTAAGGGACTTTCAAGTATATAACGACTGAGTGCTGTAGTTAAATGACATAATAAGTTACAAAATGCGAGCTCCGTGGTTGGGGGCGTGGCGCGTGTGGGCGGGGCCAGCGGGAACGGGGGCGGGGCAAGCGGGCGGGGGGCGGGGCGCAGTCAGTTCATGGCGAAGTTCTGCGTGAAGTCGTACTCGATGGTGGGTATGACGGACTGCACGAACTTCAGGAACACTATGAGGTAGGCGTGCACCGCCATCGCGCCGCCGCTCTCCGTCACCGTTTCTATTATCTTCTTCATCACCTCCGCGTGTCTATATACATATTAACATTTACTGCACTTGAACATCTTAAATACTCACTAAGGGAGCCGCTTAACTGAAATCTATTATAAATAATTAAAAAAAAATTACCTTGGGACTCCCCAAGTGAAGTTAAAACACTAACATTAAATGCCTTTTATAAATTCACGTTTTCAGTTGTACTAAGTTTGAAGGTGACCACAAAGTCAATACTATAGGTACATACCTGCAGGGGTGCACAGAAGCCATGGTGGGTCCGGAGAGGTGCGGGTGAGCCTCCATAGTGACAGTCTTCTTGGCGTGGTCCTGCGACACGTCCTCGTACATCTGCTCCACACTCAGCAGCCGGCGCTCCTGCACACATCGCCCTGTTAATGGCTGATTAAACAGTCCCTTAGTGTAGATCGATGTCTCACCTCGTCGTACCCGATGAGCCAGAGGCGCGGCGTCTGGTAGTACTTGTCGTATGTAATGTGCAGGTCGTACGTGCGCGTGCGCACGATGTCGTCCCCCTCCCCCTCGCCCTCCGCGCGCCGCCCCGCCCCCTGCCCCGCCCCCGCCGCACCGCCCGCCTTGGTCTCGCGCCGCGCCCGCAGCTCTGTCGACTGAATACTACTCGTCAACTATGTATATAGTCGTATGAACACCTAAACAAATCAATTAAAAACCTATCTACTAGCTTATGCTCGCTACTTCGTCTGCTCAGAGCTCGTGCTTAAATATGTAGAGTGTTGTGTCTCACCGGATCGACTTCATCCAGCAATCCAGAGGCCTGGAACTGCTCCATGTCCTCTGCCTCGCCGTCCTCATCGTCGTCATCATCCCCGTCCCCCGCGCCGCCCTCGCCCTGCCCCTCGCCCCCGCTGTCCCCCGCCTCCGCAGCCTCCAGCGTCATCTCACACACCTGTATTAACCACTATATCAATTATATATTCTACTACTATTGTTCACTTTTACAAATACATCATCATCATCATCATGTTACTCACAGAAAAATTATCTTTCTAACGGTGAAAGAATTTTTAAAATCGTCTCAGTAGTTTTTGAGCCTATTCATTACAATCAAACAAACAAAGTTTTCCTCTTTATAATATTAGTATAAATAATACGGGAGTAGATACAATTGCAACTTTTGTTAAACATATTCAGGGAGTTTTGACTTATGTAGTAATGAGGGCTGTGTACCTTTTCTTCCAATGTGGGGGAGCCAGTAGAGTCATAATGATGTGTGTCCACCCAGCCTCCGTCCTCGTCATTCTCATCCTCTATCACCTTCTCTTTGTCCTCACAGTATTCAATCTGTAATATAACAATGTTTGCATGAGAATTTAATTTATACAATATTGAATTCCCCTGCCACTACAATTTATTGTACATTTTATAATCATTTTATGGTTTATTAAAGAAAAGCAAATTTGTTTTATATTTAACATTTTTGTAAACAATAACTTAACAACATTAATATTACTTTTTACTTATTAAAAATAGCAAATTAAAATATTATTTATACTGAGTACATAATACATTTTATTATATACTAGCTGTTCGCGCGCGGATTCATCCGTGTGGAATTTTAAAAACTTTATTTTATTGTTTACATTTGACAAATCCTCAATTGCAAATGTCAAAATGACATGACATGACAAACCTTAGCAATCTTTCTTTCTTGATGTTGGCAGCAACTTATGGTCTCTTTCCCACATTAGGGTTTTTATCCAAAATATTTACCCCTAAAGTGACATAAGTGTAGGGCTTTTTATTAAAAAAAGGGATAATTCAAAAATATGCTGTAATTGCTGACATCTTAGGCAACAAAGAAGTCTGTGTTTATGCTTTATTATAATAGTATAGAAGTACAGATATCACCTCACTTGAGGTCAATACCTTGCTCCGAGTTTATCAAAAGACCTTGTCACTTGTCACTGACAATATCAATACAAATGTTGACAATTATTTAATTTGTAAATAATAGTGATAATTTTATATCACCTTTTGCTAGACTACATCCATGTAGAATTTAAAAAAAAAACTCAGTAAGAAGCTTTTGCGTTCTTTGAGACATGTTCTACATCTGTGCTAAATTTGGTGGAGATCAGTTAAGCCATTTTGGTAATGTAAAGTAATATTCATCCATCAATCTAAACATTATCATTAACAAATATTGAGTATTGAATTGCAAATGTGCTTTCCTGTCATTTAAAAAAGTTTTTTATGGAGCTAGTTTAGTAAGGGAGAATTCTCAGTAAAACCAACCTGTTTACACCGTCTATAACATGGCACATTCCGTGTAATAAGAAACTGCTTGTCGGAGGGCAAATAGGGGCGTATCTTGCCCTCCTCTCCGCGCGCCCACTGCCACGTCGGGCAGTGGTGCACCAGGTGGTCACCCGCTGCTACGAACTCTTCCGGTGTAAGTACACCCGTCTCATGGAATTTAGATTCCTAAAAACAATTCCTATTTAGTATGAATAAACAATTTGATGAAAGTGTTTTAGTGTAACATTTCGTATTATTTTCTAATTTGTACCTTTAAAGAAATATTAGCAAAAAAAAGTTAAAAAGGAATAGCTTTATTTCAACAAAGCGATTCTTACAATTAGAACGTAATACCAACAGTAATTTGCTTGTGATTAAAGTCGACATTGTGTACACCGGTACCGATAACGATTAAAACATGTAACACACGTTTTATGACTACGATCACAGTATTGTAAACACCGATATTACTGGTATAAAACATATAAACACAACAATTTTATTATAATACCCACCTTCAGCACCGGGGTTAAATATCCCGCTACGCCCAAAGCGGTTCCTTTTACCGTATTAATTACGCTTTGCATTGTGTTCAATATTAATTAGCAATGCTTATAATAAGTGAGATACCTTACATAAATTATTTAAATGCGTTTTACACCAAACAAAGCAACTTTATAATATCACTACAGAACAGAAATCAAAATTGAATTGTCTTTTTGTCTTTGTAACATAACTCCTGTTATGATCATAGAGTAAGTGACGTCTGTCATTGTCTTAAAATGATTTAAATTTTAATATCTCATTTTTTAATCAACATTCAATTCACAGAATTTGTCAATAATCCCATATCCTATCTTATCATGCTTAATATCAGATAAAACTTGTAGCTACAAGGTTAGCAATGATATTTATCATTGGTATCATCAGGTTCCTGTTTGATTTGATAGTTTATTACTCTTTGATTTTCAATGTCAACTGTCAATGTCTCATTGATTATTTGACAATTATGTACGAATAAATCGTAATTCATTTTCGGATATTATCTCATAATTTACGTTTCTTTTAACCGGCAACGAGGAATAAAACAATATATTATTACATTTACATTAGGTGTGTGTTAAACACTAAGATTTCTTCATCATGGAGGACGTTTTAGATGAAGTTGTGTCGTCCGAGGATTTGCAAGTAAGAAAAATTTTGTGCAACATATGTGATTCATTACAACGCTTTGTTCTTGATATTCATCTTATTGTTTTATAGAAATTCGAGCAAGTATTTCATGAGCAATTGCATAAAGGTAACGTGACTCATAAAGCGCAATTCGAGTACGCCTGGTGTCTTGTACGAAGTAAATACCCTACAGATATTAGAAAGGTATGTGCAACAATGTTGTTTTATCTGATTGCGTGTTTATTATTTTTTGCTTTAAATAACAATACATATGCTCATAGATATTTATCACCTCTCTGATTACTAAATCATGTTTACATATTGAAAACTGTTTTCCCAGGGCATCCTACTCCTTAAGGAGCTTTTCAACTCTCATCCTGAGGGTAAGAGAGACTACCTGTTCTACCTTGCCATAGGCAATGCTAGGATCAAGGAGTACAACAAAGCTCTGCACTATGTGAAGGCTTTCCTTGAGATTGAGCCGGCCAATCAACAAGTTCTTACGCTAGAGGTAAATGGAAGTTTATTGTTCTCTAAAAATCGTTTTTGTTTTTAGTGAATGCAAGGTCTTTTAATGATATAACTTAAATTTTTATGTTTATATGTTATATTTATTCTTGTTTACATTAGTTTAAGAAAGTCTAAATTGCATCTTTAAAAACAAAAGCTGATAAGTCATTTGGATTTAATCCAAATTTGAAAGAATACAAATATTGCTTTTTGGATTAAATCCAGGAAAAACAAACCAGTTCTTTTTGGTCCTTATTATTGCTTTCTTTGTTGAAATCATTGTTTATGTTATAAACAAACCTTTGTAAGTTTTTAAATTAATTCTTTGTTACTTAAAACAAAAAAAAACAATTGTGAATAAATGAATGTGGAAGGAATTAGTAAGTTTTTATTCTATTTCAGAGACAAATCAACAAGAGAATGGAGAAGGAAGGCTTGATAGGCATGGCAGTGGCGGGAGGGGCAGTGTTAGCTCTCGGAGGCCTTGTTGGGCTCGGGATTGCTCTTGCTTCTAGCAAGAAATAGCATTTAGCTCTACTGTAAGTATATGTATTGTTTATGTAAATTTTCTAGACTTTCCTAACCCTTATATTAGATATGTGTTGATTGACATTATCAATTTTTTTCTGTTGTGACTTTCCAAGTAAGTGCAGCGATAAATTATTAAGGCAATAAAATATTAATGTTTATAAAACTTCGCTCTCTCGTGTCGGAGTCCAAGACCCACTTTGGGTCACTGCGCCAATGCAGTAAGTAATAAAACTTCTACTGAATTATAGCTGAGTGGCATTAGACCAAGGCTTTCCTCTGTCACTACATATGTACAGTCAGCTGCATAAATATGTACACATTTAATTTAGAATCTTATAAATGTCTTTGGTTTTAAAAATAAACATGCATGCATCAATGTGCTTCTGATCATGAATTCATGTTGATAAATATGTGCGTACAATTTATTTGTAACTTAAGGTTGGGCAACTTTCTACTGTTTTGTAAATGTCTACATATTTGTGCAGCTGACTGTACTAATGCTGTTATCTCCGTTTTTTTATAGCGAGTAAATGAGATAGTAAATTTTTGTTCGTATTTTTATGCAAAGGCAAATCAGAGTATAATTTAGCCATAGACAGAGGTCTGTTGTACTTTGTGTTTATTGTGACTTTTTTTTTTCAGAATGAACGCTATTGTAGTTGTTCATACCTTCTTTAAGAAGAAGAAGATAAAAAGAGAGTGAAGGAAGGTAGAAGCAAAATCAATTAAAAAAAAACATCAAATTATCACACACAACTAGATAAAACTTGTACAAACATAAGCTGTATGCTTTACGGTAAAACGTTTCTGTTATTAATTGCACACTTTTAGGGCAATTCGTATCTTGCTATTTTTCTAGATTTGTTAGAAAATGGTAGTTTTGGTAATATCAATCGGAAAATTTTTCTTACCTTCATTTTTAACCGACGTTAAAGTTCGTCATATTTAGATAATATTAAAAAGTTACTTTATTTCTTAAGAATGACAAATTTTTAGGCTCATAATGTCGTAAATTGCTTGCTATTGTAATAACACGGAAAATATAAATACAGTCTAGACTGATTAATTTATAGTGGGAAATTAAAAAAAAAAGATAGAGGCTGGGCTTTGAATAGTAATTCATAATATACAATATGTACCAATTTCTATACTGCAAAAATACTGCTTAAAATATTGATTCTTTAAATGGCAACATGTAAACAGAGATAAATAAGAACATTTAAAATGGTGACACTATACTTGAAATGATGTATGTCTTATGGGTATAGGCTGAAAATCTTAAATTTCTATTTACTTACGACATTAATTTCTTTGAATTATAAATGACATTTGGTTGTATTCTTATTTATTTTAGCGTAATGTGTATTTTAAATATAATTATCACATAATGTGTAAACTTTCCAAAAAATTCCAAATTGTAGTTATGTACACTTTGTTCTAAGAATATATAGATGTTATATTTATGTGATATATTTATTTCTATAGCTTTAGGCACTCTTAGATTAAGGGCATGTGATCATTCAGTTAAATAAAATATTTTTTCAATGCTATATCAATTAATAAATGTAGTTTTGATTTTAACATTCGGGTAAACAATTTTGGAATAAAGTAACCAAACTAACAATTGACAAAAAAACAACAATTAAAATCAAATTTTTGTTACATGACCAATTTATGCCTATATTTTTATGTTGGATTTATGTAATAACAAGCTTTCGTCCCCGACTCCATCCAAGTAAAAAAAAAAACAAAAACAAGTAACCTATGTGTTTTTCCAGACTATCCTCTACATCTATGCCAAATTTTATGGAGATCCATTCAGGCGTTTAGACGGTAAACTAACAAACATTCATCTATTCAAACTTTCGCATTTATAATATTAGTAAGAAGTAAGATTATAATTGAAACGACAATATCAAAACAATTTACCTTTATTATTTTTGTTTATTATAATGTATTGAAGCATACAGCTAGTACACTAACGTACGGCGAAGGCGTGGCTTGAACATTTTTAAATAATTATAGCTTAACAGAAGTGCGTTTGCGTTGCAAATTATTGCGTCCAAAAAAAACTTAAATAACTTTTTGTACAGTGGCAACATTCAAAACGTATACACTAGCGCCACTGTTGTAATTCAAGAAACTTAGAAATCTAAGTAAACTAAAGTTTACAATAAAACAAATTATTTACGTTCTTAATTTTATAATAATTTGAGATACGCAGTACTTAATGTACAGAAAACAAAACATTTTAGAGTAAATCAACAAATCAAAACTTTTTTTGAACTCAACTAACACTACACGCTTACAAGCTGGTTTCTTAAAATTTGTGCCCACTATTTTAGAATGTAATCTGTATAAATGACAAAAAATAATTACAAAAATGCTAAATAAAATTGATGAAAACATTACAATTGTCTTTAATATCCGTTTTATAAATTAATGTGATGTGAAAATACATGGTGCAAAGTAAACTAAATTTAATGACATATGTTTTTCAGTAATTGCTTGTAAATAGTCTTATATTAATCTCAAGAAATAAACATATACATTCGACCCTCGAAAGACGTAGTTTTGTATACATATTTATGATATAGTTCTCTTTCAGTTACCTAACTCTATTGTTCTCTTACAAAAAATAACTTTTGTGCTTCATCTCAATTATTAATTCTACCAAAAATATTTCAACCTACTCGTTAAACGGCTAGGTTGCATTACATTTAAAAGGTTAACGTGAAGTCTCTCGGGGAACGTTTAAACAAACACAATTATCAATAATGAGTACAAGAACAGCTAATGAGGTAAAGTAGTACAACTAAATATAAAAAGAAAACACTAATACGGAACTTCCAAAGTCCATAAGGTAACTAAATGTAGTTTATACATAAAGAGCATAATCATTTATATTCGACTTAAAGTCCTAACTATATCTTCACTGGTATTTACGAGTATGTTAAGTACTCTCAACAATATTACAATGGCCAGGAGCTACGTCCACGTTTTACGGACAAACAGTTCTGCAATAATTATATCAAAATATCGTGTCATATTTTACTCCTCCATTCTAAGTATGTTTCTTGAGAACATTTTATTTCGAAAGGTCTTTATGATTCATGTAATAGCCTCTTAACTATTCGTCGACGTAGCTCGTGTCCACACGCATTATATTCAACTTGCAGCATGCAAAAGTGTATTTGAAAAAATATATGGTTATTTGCTTAAACATATTATTCTGGTAACTGTCTATTGTAAAGTGTAGCGTGCACCGATACCTATTATGTAGTCGCGTTAAATCGCTCAATATTTTAATCTAAATAAAACAATCCACAACGAAATCGCTGATTAAGCACACCGTCCTCTAAACAATTAAAACTTATTTATATACAGTCAAAAATAATTACTCACTATGGCAACACTGTTAACTTTCAACAAGGTTAAGCATTCGCAAACCGATCCGACTCAACTTGTCAAATCTCACTAACACACTAAACGAAATTAAAATCAATCAACCCGTAGCACTTAAAATCGAGCTAAAATATTATCTCTCGCCTACTCACATCCCTTCACTCCGAGCGCCAGCCGGAAACTGTCACTTTGACAGTCGGGAAATGTCACATTTGACAGCCGGCGCAGCGCGGTGTGGCCACTCAATAAAAACCAAAACGTACCATTATTCTCATATAAAAGATTAAATGCTTCCTATTGCTCTAAGTTCTTAAATAACGTGATTTCTAATCGGGAAGTAAATATTTTTGTGACTCACTTACGATGTATTCTTACCACATACTAAATAACTATAACATTGTACTCTAAAAAATATGTATAAGTATCGAAGGCTAATATGAGATTGTGATCACAGTAATCGTTATACAAGTAACGAGCCCACATCATTACTACAAAATAAACTTTCTCGCTTTCTATTACAAGGTTCGTCTGACCGCGGCCGAGGTGTCGCAATCAGCTTAACAAACTACCCACAATATATTTACACAACTTCCAAGGCAACATCAAGGTATACTTTATTTATTGCTTTTGTTCATTATTATGTACTTTACATATCACCACAGTTTATATACAACGTAATATTATGCCATAGGTATTGCGATATAACAATCTATTTGAACTTTCACGAATTTCTTCCATTAAAAGTGTAACCGAGACGAAAAACTCGTTCAGTCTCAAGATGGTCGTAACAATATTAAAACGACTCGCACGGGTCGTTTGAATGATCTTGTAATATATTATTCAAACGGCACAAATCGACTTGTGTAAATAGTATTAGTACGTTTTAAGCTCTGTGTTTTGTTCGTATACAAGATATTTTGACTTACATTAGAGTGCTTCCGTTACAAGAGGTGATGTTCCCGCTACGGTCGTGACGCAGTCTAACGTTCCGCTATACAGTGCGTACTCTATACAAATTATATTAAACACGTATCTACGGGCAGCACTAACGTTCACCTAATGACTTGCATAATATTTACCTACGATATACTCTATATAGTATATATAAATGCAATCTGCAAAATGCATAAAACAACAGTTATTATATCTATAAATTGTATAAAATATTAAATAAAATCTATTGAAGTGAGGTAGATGGATGGAATTTCACAATTTGTGTGGATTTATTAATAACGTCGCCGCATCGGCCCGAATGCTGAGGTAGTTGGATGGAATTACTATGTAACAGGTCCTACTTTGTGACCGGGACCTTTACATAAACAATACAAAATCACTACTCGCTAACATTATCTACTAAGTGTGGCCGGCGCGGCCGCGGGGCGGGACACGTGGGCCATGGGGCGGGGCACGCGAGCCGCGGGGCGGGACACGTGGGCGGGGCACGCGAGCCGCGGGGCGGGACACGTGGGCCATGGGGCGGGGCACGCGAGCCGCGGGGCGGGACACGTGGGCGGGGCACGCGAGCCGCGGGGCGGGACACGTGGGCCATGGGGCGGGGCACGCGAGGCGGGGCGTGACTCGAGGTATCACAAGGGACAAACGCAATCTCCAATCTTGTTACGATGCAACACTGTCCGCCTGTCGCAGGCAAACCACACTTACATTTTTGCAGTCAAGGTTAGACCTACACTAAGTCTTCTGTACTAAGTTTAATACTTTACACCGTTTTAAAAAACATATTATTTGCACTTACAGGTACATATTTGCAATGTTTCAAACGTATTAAATGCATAACATTCTGCGGTGTCCGGAGACTCGAACGGCCGAATAGCGACCGGTACAGATTCGAAACGTTATAATCCTATATTTAATATACATAACATGGTTAATGGCACCAAGGACATTCCACGGGTCAACAACGAAACCGTTAAAAGGAATCAGCTAATGACATAACATAACACTCGAGCACCGCGCGTGGACCGACAACTAAATATTGTCCTACAACTGTATAGCGCTCTCTCTCTCTCTACTGGGCGGCGATCGCCTCGTTATTTCATGAGGAGGGGGCTTTATTCTCGTCCTCCGAGTAGTCCCCCTCCTCCTGGCCGCTGGCCTCGTGCTCCCTCTCCGAGCTGTTCACTCTGTTCCTCTCCTCGTCATTGTAACTCTTGTTGTAATAATCCTTGCTCATGTCCTTCTCCATGTCCTGCTTGTCGACGTCGACGTCGCTGATGCTGTCGCTGCGCTGGCGCTCCTTGCCGAGGTCGAGGGGCTCGTCTGCGTCGCGCATGATGTCGGGCTTGCCCATGTGCTCGGTGTACTGACGCTGCATCTGCTTGAGGAATCGCTGGTGCGCCAGCGTGGTGGGCGGCGGCGGCAGCGACCCCATCTGCGGCGAGGGCTCGTCGTACGTCTTCCTCTCCATGTGCATCGCATTCATTTGAGCCAGTTTTGCCGCGTTCATTCCTGAAACCGAGAAACAGATATTAGTTTAGGGAAGGGGCGACTATTATTATGGTTTTGATTCTCAATCACTCACCAAATACGTTCTCGCCGATGTACTGTAGATAGGTATCGAGTATGGCGGAGCCGCCGCCGAAGCCGGGCGGGTAGTCGTCGTGCTTGAGGCCGGCCATGCCGTGCGGCAAGCTCTCCACCGCCTTGGCCGTCACCGCGCGCACCGCCGGCACCTTCGTTATCGTCGTGTTCGTCAGGTTGTTGATGTCTGTCAATAATATGGAACTTTTATAATTGAGAAGCTTCAACTATCGCCGTCATCGTAACCTTCATTTAACTCGTAACGGTACTTAGTACAAAGAGTGTACTAACGCGGCGGGGAGCCGGCCATGTTGTCCTGGTAGCGCGGCTGGCTGAGCTCGTCGGGCTCGTCGCCGCCGCACAGCGAGCTGGTCTCCGAGGCGGCGGACTTGGCGTCCAGCTTGATGTCGGAGCGGCGCGGGCCGGTGGGCGACGCGCGCGCCCGCAGCTGCTCCGGCGACACCTTCACACCCGCTTTCGCTAACAACCTGCAGATATACACTGCAATTAGTATTATCGATCTGTATTAACTAAAAGTAATTTCTACATTATCTATTTATGTAGTGTTTATCCGGCACGAAGGACCTAATTGGAACTTATAGTTAAAACTCATATAAAATGCGATCCATATGGTAATTTTATTCAATGGTTTAAATGTTTGCTTACTGGCTGGCCAGTTCTGGATCGAAGCGCGTAGGCATCTGCAGCACTGGCAGGTCCTTAGTGGAGATGCCGCGGTGCTGCCGCGACATGTGCGAGTGCAGCGAGTTTCGCGACTTGGCCACTGTTCCGCACAGCACGCATCTGCCATTCATTACAATATTAGTATACACAAATACACACAAAACACCGTGTTACACAACCAGAAGATAATAAAAGACCTGATAGAGTTGTTTTGTATGTAATATTTAAGGAGTAAATTACCTGTAGCCAGGACAGACGGTATGTTTGTCCTCTAGATGTGTGCGCAGCGTGTGGGCGGAGCGATAGATCTTGCCACATTTGGGGCATGGGCGTGGGTCCGTCGCACGCACGCGCAGTAAGTCCTGAGTCCGTCTGCAGCCGCCTGTACGACAAAACATGGAATTATAACCTAGAATTAAGACCTACTTTATACTAATTTCGAGTAGTTCTTACCTCAAAATGTGGTTTTAGTATGCAGTTTTAGTTTGGTTAATAAATTAATAATGAATGAGGTGTAATAATTAAAACCGATACAAATTCTACTTCGTAGTTTTATTGTTTATATAAGCAGACATATTTTTTTCGGGTAAAAATTAAATAATTACGTATATACCGTTATCACTAATACAAATCGCAACTAGAATCGTTTACTCACATTGAACATTTGGTTATTGAGATGCCTAAATTTACAAATGTTTTACACTTAAAAATATCCATATTAGTTAAGATATATGACTTTGCCTCTCAGGCCTCAGGAACAATTTTAATCTACTCGCTAATTTTTTACCAATATTTTTTCGCCGTGGAGATCTATGGCAACACTTTCTATCGCATATATTTTTGAAAGGCATCTTCACGGTGACAGATTGAGACTTTCCCGCCACTTCAGTCTTTTGACATTTAGAACTTTCAACAACCCCTTTAAATTATTTCTAGAGGGCGCCATACAAATTATGGATTTCTTTATTGTGCTTAAATATGACTACGCGACACCTGTTTTTAATACAGCCTACAGTCAGGCATGACATTCTTTAATAGTGAATATCTTTGCAGTACGTACCTACATAACTAAAATAAGTAAAAAAAAGTTCTATATTACTTAAATACTAATATTTGGAAGCGCTATTATTAGTACATAATATTTATAACCTTAGTTAAAATTCCCTTCAATCGAATAAAAAAATATATGCGATGGAAACCTGTTTTTTATATACAAGTTTTAAATATTCCATCGGGTTTCTCCTACAATGACTAGATATGTGTTTACATTGTGCTCTTTTGTTTACAGGCTGTCACAAACCGACACTTACAAAAAATAATCACTCTATCAATGGAAGTAAATGTTCGCTTAACTATTTCATTAAAAGGCATTCCAGTTTTTTTTAATCTATTTCGTATTGTCTTATCTATGGTCGAAAAGGGCTAGTACAGACCAGGCGGCGGTATGATTGTCATTTTAGGAACTGTCTGTTTTCGAGTCTAAATCTACCTTGTATATTTCAAATTTTCTGTAGCGTACGAATATAGTTGTGTGTAGAGAAGTAATATAGCACATGAAAATTCAAACGAAGAAAGCAAATACGTATAAGATCAGGAAGCTCTACTCACTAAAGTATTAAATTATTTTTTCAGTAAATAAAAAAAAACTCTTTTATATGTTATTGCATACCGCCCCTGACTTGAAATATTAAAGAGATCAGTAAATGCCTCGTTTATGTATAAATAATAATAATTATCCGTTTATTGTGCATGTGTCGAGGGCATTTTTTGAGTTAAATAAAATTCTGAATAAGAACGTATACAAGTTGTTGAAGCAACAATGGAAGTTACAGACGCATTCAGGAAGTAGTGGAATGGTCACACCTTTAGTTGCCTACCGTAACCTACCAATGGCACCAGTCATCACAAGTCATAATGCGCTTAACAATCTAGAGCTAAAATACACTGAAACAACTGCCGACTCGCGTTTACAATATCACGCTATTTATATATGTTTAATGTATTCATCATTTCACGTAAGTTTTATAAAAATATATATTTTCTAAAATTACTAACACTTTTTATTTTGGTAGGAGCGTTACATGCAGGAATGTCCAGTCGCCGGCGCGCCGCGCGACCGCAAGTGTCTCCGTGGAGCGACGCGCCGCCGGCCGCACGCGACACTTTACAAACTTTTAAAAACTGGCCTATTGTCGATAAAGCCGCCAAACTGCCACAGTGTATTCATCGCCGTACTTAAACGATATCAGTCTATACTACTACAAAAATAATTTTCAGTCGATTTATCCTACCGCCCTATATATCAACCTGCAAACATTATTACAGAATGTGCGCGGGGAGATCATGATACATGTGACGTCAGCGGGAGGGAGCCGGCCGGGGGAGGGGGGCTCAATTGGCCCAGCCACAGCTCCACTTGAGGGTTTTCATCCGCTCCCACTGGCGGCGGTGCTTTATCCTCATGTGGTTGCGGACCGAGTTGGGGTGGGCGAAGTAGCGCGCGCAGTCGGCCACGGGGCAGACGGGGCTGTCGCGCGGGTAGTGCGCGGCGAGGTGGCGGCGCGCGTGCGCCGGGCTGGCCAGCGGCGCCGCGCACAGCGGGCACTGCAGGCCCCCCCGCACTCCCCCACCTACCGCCGGCTTTGCCAACGCGCCCCGCGCCCCGGCATCTGCAATGCCGACACCCTGGGTCAGTAATCACGGAGGAGCGTTGGCAAACCCGGCGCTGAGCTCACATCGACAATACTGCTCTAAAAATATCGCGCCCGCCGTCTAGTCGACACCCTAGCGGCGTACCCGACGACGTACAGCACGAGACGACGAACAAAGTATGCTCCGCTTTCGCACACGTTTATACGTATTATAATATACACTTCCGGAAAATACGCGCACGTATCATCGCTTACTGCATCCCGCCGTATCGGACGTTATATTGAGTATTAACGTAGGGACATAACAAATGTGAACCCCGCTTGGACGCGATTAGTGACGTGGGCACCGTCAGTGTGCCAGGGACTATCGTACATATCGCGAGCAGAATATATGATAGTGGTGAGCGCGGGGCGCTTGTGGCGGGTCACCACCAGTTGCCGAGCGGCGGCGCGGGGTGCGCGGGGGGCGCGGGGTGCGCGGGGGGCGCGGGCGGCGGGGCGGGCGCGATGCGCGCGAGGGGCCGCTCGGCATCGCGCCTCTAGGAGTTCTGGCGCTGTCTTATCCCGTGCGCCTGCAGCTGGTGGTTGATGAGGTAGTGCTTCGTTTTGCAGCGCTTGCCGCAGTGCTGGCACGGGAACCACTGGTCGCGGTCGGTCTGCGAGTGGACGTTGAGCATGTGCTGGCGAAGGTTCGACGTGGAGGAGTAGACGCGGCCGCAGAGCGGACACTGCGGCCGGTAGCCCATCGCCGCCCCGCCCGCCAGAGCCGCCCCTGTAACACAGAGGCGGCGGTTAGGAACAAAAGTTATGGGCTAACAGTACGGTACGGCGATAGGCTCACCCCTGGCGCATTACCCAGCTCTGAGCTTTCAGGGGTGGCGAAAACATCATCCGATATTTATGTCGGCCCATAAATGTCGGGTGTTGACGGATCCAGGCGAGAAGAGGTCTACGTCCTTACTAAACATTTTTGTCAGAAGTTGAGTGGTTTCTGCGAGTACAGTGACGTTGGGCTACAAGTGAACGCTTCGTGTCTCGGAATGTATCCTTATTACTTTAACGTCGATGAATTCAAAAATCATCATGATGATGAACCTGCGACCGCGTCTATTTAACGAACTCCGTAATTTTCACGATGGACAAGAATCATACCGACGATCAAATGTGAGTCCCAAGCGGAGAAGTATGAAAGTAGGTTTATGGGTAGTAGTTGTGGTGGAGCGGTGGGAAGGCGGTGGTGGTGGCGGTGGTGGTGGCGGTGGTGGTGGCGGTGGTGGTGGCGGTGGTGGTGGCGGTGGTGGTGGCGGTGGTGGTGGCGGTGGCGCAGGCGGTGCGCGGCGTTGGCGTGTATCTGCATGTACTGGCGCGTGCGGAAGCGGCGCGCGCAGCCGGGCGCGGGGCAGGCGTGCGCGCCGGGCGCCGCGTGCACGTTGCGCAGGTGCTGCTTCAGGTTGCTGAGGCTGCTGTAGCACTTGCCGCAGGCCGGGCACGCGGGCCGCCCGCCTGCGCACATCACACCCTCAGTGCGCCATAGCCCCCGTTTAATGCATTTACTAAGCATTAGGCACTTCTATTATTTTTCGAACTTTACTGTTCATAGCTGATTAAAATTTGGATAAAAGTACTCGGTGCACTCGTAATAATATTGCTAAATTCGTTTAGGCAACTAGTCGGCAGGGTCAGACGTTTTTAATTCCTTATGCTTATAATAAAGTTATTTATAAACTCTATATAGCTTATAATGGTATTTGTATGATTGATGCATATCACATTCCACATTAGATGTACTTAAATCTTCGATATGTAGTTCAGATTTTAATTGAGATCGAATGTTCTAGAGTCGTGACGTAACTTCCATGGTTGCTGGTGCCCTGGTACTGTAAGTCGCGAGTCGGCCGCGTGTCCAATTTAAAGATAAATTACGTTGTTATATCTGTTACTGGCTAGTGTTAGTTCGTATGACGAGTGAAGCGCAATCGATAAATGTACAATTAATGATGCTGGAGATTCAATTTGTAACATTAAGGTCGTTAACAATATTACCTACACATATATCGCACTATCTAATAGTTTTACAAATTGTTCTCAGTTTTTTAATTCTCAACACCTCAACGCAAACGTTAGTAAATTGTTAGTAAGATTAAAATTGTACTCACCGAAATTGTCCGGCATTCCTGATGGTCCTGGCAGGCCGGCAAAGCCTGCAAGTTGACAATTTGAGAATGTTAATTTGCTAGGTAACTTATTTTTAATTACTGTATAGTGAACATATGCGATTTATTATCCTATGTACAGTCGCAGAAATTTGCAGTGTTCACAGAAAGAGAGAATCTCTGCCTTTACTTTCCTTGCTACGGCTAATTGTTACAAAATGTTCAAAAGACTGTAGCTTTATAGTGGTACGCCGCCAGATTCCCGATGGTACAGACAGGATGCGGTACCTTGCAGGTTGAGCAGTCCGGGGAAGTTGTGCGGCAGCGCGCCGTTGGTGTGCGCGAGCGCGGCCGGGTCGTCGTAGTCGATGGGCTCCTGCTTGGCGCGCGGCTCGCCCTCCGCGTCGCTCGCGCCCGCGTCCGACGACGACTCCTCCCCCTCGCCGTCGCCCTCGCCGGAACCGGACTACAAATATTACAACAATCTATCAAAAATAGGTCCAATATAAAGTTTTCAAAGTAGAGGTTACCGAACCCTCTCCTACAAACGCTAATTTACTCGTACATCTTATTAAAATTATAAATGAAAGTTTTAATGTATGGATGGATTAATCGATGCTACGGTGTACCCCCGGAATGGCTCAAAGGATCTCGCTGAAATTTGACAAAGATGTAGAACATAGTCTGGAAAAACACTTAGTCCACTAAATTTTGTTTTTCAATTCCATGCCCACAAAATCGCTGGCGACAGCTAGTAACATATATTCTTGGGAAGAACACGATTTAATTAACACCTTAGTATTTAAAATGATACGATTAGTAAGGAGTCACTGACCAGGTTGTTGTTGAGCACGGCGAGGTGCGGCGCGGGCGGCGCGTGCGCGTCCAGCGCGTGCCCGAACAGCGCGAGCTCGTGCCCGTTGGCGAGCGCCTCGGGGCTCGCCTGCGCCAGCAGCTGCTCCGTCCTACACCCGTAAGCCGTACGTCTTGTTAGTAAACAACCGAACAAACCAACTACAGCTGTTTATTAGATCTTTAACCGTTCTTCATCATCCGCGCTAGTGTTGAGTATTCACAGTATATTTTAATTTAAATCGATTATACTCGTTGAAATGACGGAAAGTCCAAATACGTTATTAACCTAGAAACATTTATGTTATTTACGTAATAGAAAACATATTTGTAGTCAACAGTTTATGGTCAGTAATTTGCATTTTTAATTTTAAATTATCAACTTAACTGGCACTTAACACTATATGACAAAATAAAATGATCGTATAAGTTGTATAATTATGTTTGTTTTGCATTTTTTAATTGTGTGTTCTTGATTACTTCGTATACGGGGTAAACATAACAAAAATGTTTATTTAAATCAAAGTTATGAATATTTATGTTCCTAAGTTAAACAATTGATAATTTTAAAATACGTGATTATTGGTAAAATAATTGAAATAGATACAAATGTACATTATTGCACTGAGTATGAGAATTCACTGGAAGACATTGAGATGAGACGTGTTACATAAAACAAATCGATTATGTGCGCATGACGCGGTCGCGGACATGACGAAAATGCAATGAAATTTTACGACACGAGATCGCGCGAACGAGGATGAATTTTGCATATTTTAAGAGCTTAGTCGATCTTGAGACTTCCTAACAGCTCGTGGAATATCCGTAAACACGCGTAATCTACGTGAAATAAATATACGATATTGAAACATTTTTCTTTGTTAATTGTAAACTAACGTGTTTCTTAAAGACATATGCTTCATTTTTATCAAGAAATATTCGCAAGTAACCTCAACAAACAATACAAAATCTCAAATACAATAGATAACTAATAAAAAAGTTCGCTCGTAGTTATTTGTGATTTCGTGTTTGTAAGGCAGTGACCTGTCTATCAAGCGGTCACAAGTCAGGTCAGAGCCGCGGTCAAATTCACGGGTAGTTGTGGCAAATCAAATAGACAAAGAATCAAAGAATCGATTGCATTGCAAATGACGTTTGGTACGCACCTGGTTTTCATCTGCGCTTGGTAGAGGTCGGAAGAACGCGCTCTTTTCGGCGGAGGTGTGTTTGCTGCTCCTTCCTCCGCGCGCCGAGACCTCCGTCCCTCGCGGCCCTCACGCCCCTCACGGCCCTCCCGCCCTTCGCGGCTGTCGCGGACCTCCCGTCCCTCGCGTGACGCGCTGCCCTCCGTCCATGATGATGCAGACTGCTGGAGTATTCGGACGGTCACATAGGATGTATTGATTTGTTAGGTTGCTAGTATTCTTTTAGGAGTTGCGTAAAATATGACGTAGATAATACATACGCTTCTAAGAATCTCAAAGTTAAGGAATATATTTCTAAGTACCAATATACTCAAGTGATTGTACAGACTATTTTTCCCCGAATAACTCGCTCAGTTAATTTACCTTCAAGTAGTATTAGTCATAATTGTACAACAGAGAGAAAGTATGTATTTAACGCGGACACTCCTGACTCACTGATAGGTGAAATTCTTTTATATGTAGATCGTTTGCGCAAATAAGTAGCCGTAAGTGCTGGCCTGTGTGACGTCACACGTAATCCTAGTATGGGTATAATTGGATCTAATTTGTATCGACAGTATAGATGGCTGATTATTTGGAAACTAGTGAACTCTATTGCCATATTGATTGATTAATTAAAATATATCAAAGGTACTTTACAATGTTCAAATGGAAATATTTTTATAGATGTCTTTAATGCATTTTCGTTATTTCATAGCAATCTATTATCAATAATCTTTTAAATTAATGCTGTGTCATGCGGTTACAAATAGAAAAAACCTTCTTTGGACAGTATTTCAATTGTAATTTAGATTTGTAGGAGATAAAACATCGCCCTGTCACCGCGAGTGTAATCCCATTTGGGAATGCACCGCGTTCTCTTAAAATAGATCCTTTAATTATGGCATCCTCTTACGGCTAGCGATGAGATTTTTCTTAAAGAAATTGTGATTCACGAAAATATAAATGTCAATGACACCGATTTGGTCACTTGCGGAGGTGGCGCCATCTGCCTTACAAGTCCAAGTGAAGGTAAGCTTCGGCTCCGGGATTACTTATTTGACGTTTGGGAAAGGATTATTTTACATTTATTTCAAAATTATGGTGTACACCGAACTTGAGAAAATGTGACATCACTATAACTGTATATCTACGTGAAACTGAATAATCACGGAGATGAGACCGATGATAAAGGCAGCCGCGTTAATATAATACATTCGGTGCTATTACGATGGAGCTAAACGTATTAAGGGTATAGATGTTGTCCTATTAGCTATACAGACAGGCTGTAAAACTTCGAGTTGATGTTGCCGACAGAGTTTAACTTACCGGAGAGGGCTTTTGGTCGAGTGTGGCCAGCGGCGCAGGAGCCGGCACGTCAGTCAGCCCGCGCACCTGCAGCAGCTGCGCCGCGCGTAGGAACTCCTTCAGCTGTTCCTGTCCGATGTGCACCTCGCCTTGGTACATGAACCTGCACCAATTTTCACTAGTATGAGCTATAATTCCTAATAGACCAATATCCAGTGAGATACAAGCATAATAAAGAACGCAGGATACCTAAAAGAATACTAACATAGCTTAGAAGGCCAAGTACTTCTAAGTTTCAACTAAACCTTAAAGATATTCGAAGACCAGAGTTTTTCTTGTGAGAACATTAATTGTGTCTCGTATTAGCAATTTGTATGTCTACATTTAACATCAGATGAGCTTTTTCTATTAAAATACGTGTATTAAAGTAATGTGCGAATGTTACCTAAGCAAGCTCTCCATGTCCTTGTCGTGAACGTCCCGCAAGATGACGATGGGGTGCTGGCAAGGGTTAGCCTTTAGCAGTCGTCGGAAGTATGGACTGCACGCCGACAGCACCACCTAAGTAATAAATGTATGTGCAATAACTCGTTAAGGCGTTCGTGTAATGACATCATACAGTGTCCCAAATGACAAAATCAGTGATCGTGAAATATTAGAATATTCGACTACGCATATATTAGACATTAAACATACCTTAGCGCAACTTTCTTTCTAGGTGACTCATGTGTCATTAACATGAAAAAGTATAATTTTTTTGAGGGCGCATATTATTTCTCCGCGCATCTTATCTCTGAACGTCGGTATATTCATCGTTTAGATAAATCCTGTATTACCGGTAATCAAAACAACGAGCGATTCGATAATTATTCAAGTTTCTCGACGAATATTATCGGCAACACATTCCAAACTCGGGTACAGCGATTTCGGAACTAAATTACGCCAATTTGTAAACGTATGCCCATTACGGACGAAACGCCATCGCACACGTGTGTAGTTCACGGCGATTTACTGTTGCCGTTCATTACTCTTTCAAAACTTTCGCCCCTTAAATTGCTATTATTACGTTTTTATACCAATGTTAATTTACGTTAAACTATGCTTGTTCCATTCTTTTTCATATTACCTTTAATTTTTTAGTACTAAAAGGATGTGTTCGGTTATGAGTGAGCTTTTTGGTAAGATTATGGCTTCAGTTGGTCCGGTGGACTCACCTTATGCGCGGAGAATGTTGCGCCGGCGCAGGCGAGCGTGACGTCGACGAAGTCCTCCTCATCGCGCAGGCGACGGAAGGAGGAGACCATGGCGGAATGGAAGTCGTTCCAGCGCAGCGAGTACTGCTGCTCGGCCGCGGCGCCGCCTGCGCACACACGGTCACCGCCGCTGTAATATGCGACACTCGCTGCGCGCAACATGTACCAACATTTAGATATATTGCTAATAATACGGCACTATAGTATTATATCTAACCCATATAGTGCCTTTGTGGGTTCTCACTGCAGAAATAGTAGTACAAAACATTTACGGCCGAATTCTGAAACGAATCTCAAACACTTTCCTTTATGAGCGCCGCTTACAGTCAGATGTTATAATTTTATTGGATCAAATAATAATTTAAGACCCTGTTACATATTCAAATGTCGTTTCAATATTTGGCCGTTAGTTAGTTTTGTATGAACACTTCGGCAGTAAAAACCCACGGTTAGAATGACGTATTGAACATAGTTTAGAGCAAGTAAGTTAGTATTTAATCACAACTTCAGTTCGAGGTGCAGAATATCAAATACTTTTCGAATTCTGTGACATTATTTTAAAACGATGAAAATTAAATCAATATTCATAATGTAAATCACAAACAAATCAAATCGTAGGCTTTCAATTTGTTCCAAATTTGCATATGCACATTAACCTAAAATAAATAAGCATATTTTTGTCTAATAATCAAATAAGAAAGTTGCTATTTGCCGGTTTTGTAGGTTAGTTTGACGGTAACGATTTTTATATCATTTGATTTCCGCTTTTGTCCTGATTAACATTTTTTTAAAATTATATCAGAATATTTTTAAAACGTTAACTGATTGTTAAATATATTTTTTTAAATCATAGAATGTCATAAAGTGACAGGGAAATAAAATGGCAAGTGCTAATTACGGGCATTTCCGAACGCAGCCGGACTTCCGAACGAGCCTCAAACGAAATCGAAAGTGTTCCCGCCGCGCCGCTCTGACTCTGACACTCCACAAAATGGCGGGATCATTCAACAAACATGACAGCTCGTCATTCATCAAGTCAAGTGATAATGATGTATTTAATCCTTTTAAATCTGATTAATTATTTCAAAACAGATCGTTAATTCATAAATAACATTAAATTTTGTGTTTTCTGATAGTATTCATTTAGTTTTAAATAAATAAGAAAATGTATTGCATAGGTTATCAAAAATTACCCCTTTCACCGCGACATATAGTTTGTTAGCTAAATTGGATCTAAACTGTCAGGTTTAAATTTTGTTTCTACTAAATTATTAACAATCTCACCTATAAGAGTTTACTTAACAAATTTTCCAGACAGTGTGTATTTACTATGAAATGCAGACAAAGGGCATTAACGTGTACGGAGATTGTGCACGCGGTTTCGCGTCTGTCTCGAATCCTGCAGCTCCCCCTCCCCCGCGTCCCGCCCCGCTGCCCCCTGCCCCTGCCGCCTGAGGGGTGACGCCGCACACGCCACAGATTGACAAAAGATACATCAATTTTTGATTTAAATTGTCTTTACGCTTTGAAATGAAATGCGCGGATCTTTATGAATATTTTTTGTCGTTGCAAATGTTTGTTTTTTAAAATCATATATCTTCAGGTAATAAAATAGTTTTATTTCATCGTTTTAAAATTAATGCAAAATTAAAGACATAGGTTCATGAAGTTTAGTTAGTTTGTCCAAAATATAAAATCTTATAATTATATCAAGAGTTATAAACTATAAGACGTCTCAAATTATTGTTATCACCGCTCTGTTAATTAACTGTATACTATTTAGAAGTAATTACTGTACAAATGCGCAAAAGGAAAACTAAACAAAAATATAATTAAGAACGGAGGCCGTCGAGTTGTTTTTGTTTTTAGTTTGTGGCAACGAAAATGGGCGGATACATTGAGATTTTTACAAATATGCGCTTATTTTACAGAGTTTTATTGTCATTTATTTCTTTTTAACGAATAATCATCGAGTATTTTTGTCATAAACGTTTTTTTTATAAATGTTTGTGTTAACGTCTAACCGCATTGTGTATGTTAGTACAAAAAAAACATTGAACATTTTTGGACATACCTAGGATACTTATTTGGGGTAAAAAAGTTCTAAAACAGATAGAACATTCTATTTCTACTATAGAACTTCTATTAAACGGAATTCTGAAAAAAATGTATTTTCATAGACTATTTTCTTTCAAATACGTCTTTCCTTATCGAGGAATTGGAAAAATATATCCATTAGTAACGTCCAGCGAGAAAAATAAGATCGCACCCTCCGTTCTCGAGTAAACGAAAGCAACGTCATTAAACAAGTACTGCGCTCACCCCCGCGATCCTGCGGGATGATCCCGGGGGTGGGCCAGGACGAGGGGGTGGGGATGGGGGGTGAATATCAACGAACTCATGTACGTACGAGTGACGGGTGGACGCGTACGTTCGTCATATACATATTGTTGGTAAACAATTGCGTGTGTGATGCGTAAAAATATTTTAACAGAACACTTTATAAAGAGAATTTTAATGTTAATTCGGATTAATTAATTCATCTTGAGTCAGTTTAGTTAAATGAAAATCATCTAAGATCGTGATAAATCTAATAGGAAACAATTTGAATGACGATTTAAACAATTTTAATAGATAAGGAGATAAAGACAGTTTTGGTTTAAATTTAAATTGTGTACGGCTGATTTACCAGATTTGGATTTTGCGGCTTAACGAAAAAAAAAGCCGTTTTTTGTAAGACGAGATACTTCTACCAAAATCTAATAAGATGAAATCTTACATTAAATTTGTCTATCCCAATTAGATTAAGAGATTTTAGGTTCGGTTACCTTAGACATGAACTTAAATTGTTATTGTGCATTTGCAAAAGATATTTTATACCATGTAAAGCAACAATTTAATTGTTTGTGCTGGTGAACACTTGTTCATCCAATTTGTAACAGTTGATAAGTTGGGTAAAAGACGATTTCTTATAAATAAAAAAATCTTATCTAATATATTAGCTTATATTAAAAGAATAAGAAATAGTAGTTAAATATTTACTGACCGGTCTCGGTCGCCATGGCCGGTAGTTCTGAGGGCGGCACGGCGCTGCCTGGGCGTGCTCGGCTACCCGACACTCGCGCGCATTACACGCTGCGCCCTGCGCCCACTGCGCCCACTGCGCCTATTGCCCACTGCGCCCACGAGCCCAACTTGCCCACTGTGGCCAATTCGTCGATAGACTAGTCGACTTTTATTTATCGCCTACGATTAGGGCGATCACTTTTGTTTTATCTTTCGAATTTGTTTTTAAAAAGCATGTAGTTTGTTTTGATTTCCTGAAAAGATTTCCCCCAGTTAGTTCTCTACGGTCTGATAATTTAGATATATCCAATTGTATTATTGCGTTTTCTGTTTGTTCGTAGGGTGAAAAGCGACGTTTGTGCGATAGGTGTTTATTTCTTGTTTCGTTCAAAACGTTGCGATTTCTTTTATAAAGTTTTAATTTCTGTGTAAATCTGATACATTTAAAATGGATTTAAATCTAGGCTTTCGATTTCATCTTGCATATTTTAATTTAAAAAAAAAAAACATATCGATTATTTGGCACCAGTTTCGTAGTTTTAATGCGTATTTTTCAAGTTTATTTCAGACGCGAAGTTTAAAAAAGTGATTTATACAGAAAATAAACATAGTTAAAAATAGAGTTTGATTTAAGATTTAGACGTTAATTTATAGAAGTAAAAATGTTTAAAATAAAATAACCGATTTCCTAATTACTTACGTGTTACGTGCGATTTAAAAACACTGAATTGCAAAACACACGAAAATTACGAAATTACTAAAAAAATATACACACTATTATGCGTCGTATCAAAGTGTAATTAAGACGATCGTTCAATTCAGAAACAATTAATAAACAATTAAACCGAATTGGCCGTGTGTAAGGTTAATTGTAATTATCTAAATCCGAGTGCGGTACTTGCATCGCCGTGACGCAACCGACAACAACTGACCAGCGAGCAGTGTGCACGCACTAGGGCCGCACAGCGCAAATCATTCGCGAGCGCAAGCCGCGCGGGCAGTGGCGGCCACGGCGGCGGCGGGAGGGTTGATTCAGGGCCGGTGCAACGATCGATGGCGCGCCCTGCATCGCCACAACAAGGGAGGCGCGGGCAGATAGAAATCGATACGATGTCCATCACCGCCTGCACCCTCGCCCCCGCCCCGCGCACGCCGCGCCGCCGGCCCTGCGCCTTGCACCCGGAAAATGCATTTTCCGCGACGACGCTTTTCACCCCAAAACTTAACGCATTCGCACAATTTTAAACTAACCCTGAGTTTTATTTTCCGTTACGGCTCGTGTATGTGTAATATTTTTTTTCCGTTTCGATAATGAATGCACCGTATCGTAGTCCGCGAAGGTTTTGGATTGATGACGCGCGTACGTTCGAGTGCGCGTCACGCGGGCGACTGTCGCCCCGCCACTCGGCCGAGAATAAACAGCGGGGCGGGGGCGGGTGTGGGTGCGGGGCGGACGCGGGGGCAGGCGGCGGGCGGCGGGCGGCGGGGCGGTGCAGCCTGCACGCCCACCGGCCGCCCTGCCGCCGCCGCCGCCGCCGGACACTTGCAGGAAAGCGCGCGAGATGCCGACAGTTGTCGCGACTTCGCGCGGATTGCCATTTATCTCGCGCTACAGAACATAAAGTTCGCGTACGCAAAGCGGACACATCGCCGTTGTTTGACGCTGAGATAACAAGAAAACAAAGTCTAAATAAAAATTATTTTTTTTGGCGTTTTGTTTTTCTGAACTAATCGTACCTATTACACATAGCCTATGATCCCGTGCACCACATTCATCGTTTTCGTTAATACTTTAAAATGTTGAGTTCATTGCATTATTACAGTAACACCTTTGTGTTTGGGCATAATACTTACTAATTCCTATTTTATGTTAACTATACAAAATTATAACAATATAAACATTGATAAGAATAACAGACAGGGTAATAAATAAAGACAGGTTAAACCAAATTCCCCGGTGATTTGTCACTATAAAAGGCATTTTGTTTTCCTCTTAGGCTGAGATAAAATAGAAAAATGACACTTTTATACACAAAATTTACTATTATCTATTTAAAATAAACAGCGAAACATTTCTTTTGAGTGTAAAATAAAATGCGGTTAAAATTATTTATGTAGAAAGACTCGGGGTCGCTACAACTAAGCTTACACATTATTTTGCATTAAAACAACATTTCATTCCAATGTGGCCGCTTCACAATTTAGATAAGTTTTAAAATAAATAATTCAAAGTTGACACAACCTCCCTTATGCAGACAGACTAAAGTAACACATGGAAAACATTAAAATAACTTAGATTCCGGTTTAGTTTAGTAAAATATCACGAAAGTATATACTTATATCCGCTTTTTGTAATTTATTTTCGCGTATTGTAGGTACTTTAGATGAGGGTTAAATGTCTAACAAAGATATCAAATACAATACAAAAAATCATAACAATTAAATTCTAATTACCATACTTATATATGCAAAAGTTTAGATGAATGGATGGATCTTTGTTAGAGTTTGTAGCCCTAACGGCTAAACGGATTTCGATGAAATGTGGTATAGGTGTAGATCATAGTCTGGAAGAACACATAGGCTACTCACTTTTTTTTTAATTCAACGAGGACGGAGTCGCGGACCAAAGCTAGTCTTGAATAAAACTTGTCTAGCTAGTAAAATCTACTATGTTTGTGTGTAACATTATTTAGAGTTATATACAAAAATCCAAACTTTTGTGTCTTCCAGCTTCACTATTAAAGTAAAGTCTTAAATAGATATTTCATAAAAAAAATATCTCGTATATAAATAAAAGACGAGGTTATTTTTACTTTATTCTAAGTTCTTTGTTTTAATCTAAAAATAAATCGATCGCGACACGCCGAAGATGAATAATCGTTGAATATTTTATAAGAAAATCTGTGAATACGAATTTTTAGCGCGAGCTTTAATGTCGGAATCTGTGTCGTTCGGTAATAATAATAAACATAAATCGATAATCAATTTAATATTCCATAATAAATAAAATGATGTGACGTTTTGGTTACGCGCGAAACGTTTTTATCTGTGCGGTAAGTTTTGAGACGGCGCCATTTGCATTTTCCCGCCGAGAAAGTAACGCCCTTCACATCACTAGTCTCTGGTTTATCGATACACCATTAGCTTCGCTTTATTCTAATCAGCGTACATTATCGAGTTTACATTATAAAACTATGATCTATCGGTTTTGTGACTTTCGTATTTTTTTCATTACATCGGATATGAATTATTGTGATTTTTACGTGTTTATTTTCGCTAAGGCTTTTATGTATTTATTAATTTTGCTTTGTAAACTGTCAGATTGATATTTTATATAAATGTTTTAAAATCAACATTGCCGATATAGTTATTACCTTATCTGTGACAATGTTTTTTACTTTCATAGAAATCTTATAAATTAACTCGTACGCCTTTTCATTTCAATCTGGGTTTGTAAGGATAGCTTCGATTATCTGTTTATTATTTAGTTGATATTTTACAACGAAAGTTTAAAGTTAAAAATTAAAGTGAAGAACAACGACATCAAATTTAAAATTCAAACGTTTTCAGTAGAAATATTTGCGATGGATACAACGCGTCGGCTAAATGTCCGTAAAGTGTACGGAATTATTGACAGCGAAGGCTGAAATAAAGCGGCCTCCAGTAATCCCCGAAAGCCTTTCCGGCGCGGGCAAACGGCCGGCCAATCATTCGTCAAACGGCCCGCGCGGCTGTAAATCTTGTAGGGCGGGCGGCGCGGGTGCGGGGGTGCCATGTGGGGGCGCGGGGGGTGCGTTACGTAACATCCGGAAGTGCGGATTAGGAATCAATAGTGGGCCGTAATGATAGTTGTAGAGTAATAGATGTTACTGCGCTGTTTCTGTGCGCGCAGAATGTTCGCAGCGCCCCCTAACTTATTGCGTTTTGTTATACATTGTGTTAGGTGGCGATGGCGAGTGGTGGGTGGCTGGGGGGAGTGTTTCTCTTTGCCTTTACTTCCTCTGAATACTTTTACTTGTACAAATGATGTATTACATTGTAGTAACATTCTCTTTTTTTAACATATGGTTTTAATGACAACGAAAGGAAGAGTAATGCCAGTCCTAGATCCAATCGCAAATAAAACAAAAACATACGTTTTATTCGATTAAATAAACAAAAATATCATTTAAAAGTAAAATGATGGATAATACAAAGTATATGACTTCCTCAATGTTTTACACAATTGGGTGATTAGAGTTATGATTCAAAAGGTTTCGCGGAAACTGTGAGTCAGCGGCTCGAGAGCAAAGAGGAAAATCAAAGCCTTCACGTACACGTGTGTTAACACGTATAATAGTCACCAATGATTTCGCATATTGAGAAGTTAAGAGCTTCGGTGGCTCAGTGGTTAAAAACTAGACTTTCTATGTACATGTCCGGCTTCGATCGCCACTATGTTACCATTATTAATTATAGCTGTAATTTAACTATAATAGAATTTGTGAGAAATTAGATTTATATATACACAATTCTTCCAAGATGTAGCTTATTCACTAAAAATTAATTACTATTGAGGAAAAACTGCTACAAACAAAACAAGTCGATTAATGTTCGTAGCTAAAAATAAATTAATGTAGACTCAAGTAGTTTGGGCGCGCGCCAGTTGCTATAAAAAATGTTATCTATTAACAATTCTTGCTGAAGTCATTTATAAATTACCAGTTTCTCTAATTAAGGAGATAAACGGAGCTTTAATCAATAAGGAGTTAGGTAACAGCAGTTAAAAAGTCTTAGTAGAATGAAAACTTGGAATAAATAAAAGCTTTGTGTCCCACAGTATCTTGCAGTAAGATGTACTCGAACTATAGAATAAAGTTTAGTTAAATTGTTTGACTAAACTCGGCTTATTTCTCGTCATATATGATTCCTAAGATATCTTTTACTAAATAGGCATATAGTGAGAGAATTTGAAGATTCAAGTGAAATACAAAATTTTCCGAAATGCGTTAAAAGTCAACATTTACGCAGATTTTAACTTCAAGGAACCTTTCGCAGTAAAAACAAATAACATTTGTCAGTGTAGGGAATGTATTGTTGCGTCCCAAGTGTTATCAATGCGATATATATTTGTGAAGGCTTCACCGCTTCCTGCCCCCCCACACCCCGGGCTAAATATATCGCAGGGGGTGGCGTGGGGTTAGCCGATCTTTTGCTATTATACTTGACGAATTGTGTACGTTCGAGTGATATGTTTTGCTACTAAGGTAAAGATAGTTTTTGTCATTTTTTCTATGTTTGGGAAGTTTAAGTAGAATATAAACTGTGAGACAATTCTCTGTACGAATTATAACATAAAAAAGAGTAAAACAGGATACACTAATTTTATATCAATTGCCTACTTGTATTATTGTTAATTTATTCGTTCATGGTGGTCGAATCTTACTTCTTACTAATAATGTGTAAGTTTAGATGGATGGATGTTCGTTGCTATGTATCTAAACGGCGCAACGGATCTCGCTTAAATTTGGTAGAGTTGTAGAACAGTCTAGAAGAACAAATAGACTACTAGGTAAGATTTTTTTAATCCTGCGCGGATGAAGTCGTAAACAACAGCTAGTTTAAATAATTACGTTCCAAGGCTGCATTGGCGGGCAATTCTTGTGGCAATTATTCGATATGTTTTAGTTACTATAATGAGTAGGGTTTGTAATGTGAAGGCGGTGATTGCGAGCGGCCGCACGCACACCCCTATTACACTGGTCGCAATGCATAACCTGGCGTGTGCGATGTGCTACGCAGGATGTACTGTTGGAGTTGCTTACATGTAACTTAAAGTATAAATATTATTTATATATAGGAAAGTCTGTAAAATATTTTACAGCGCAAGAACCATATTGCACTTGTTGTTTTAAAACAGGTGGTACAAAACATTCAATTTTAAAAATAATTAATTATTATTATTTTAGAGTTCTAAATTTTTTTTTTTACTGAAACAGCAGTTTAAAATTGATATGAAAAGTTTTTATTTGTAAGCGACAAACGTGACAATACTGTGGCAACACAATACATTGAACAAATAATTTCTAATCAATACGGAACTATTAAATTTCTTCTCACTGCCAGCCCTGTATGCTCTGGCAGCGTTTGCACGGCGTTCGCGTGTGCTGCGATTGCCGCGCCGAGCTTCCGCGACTCAATTGCTCACGGAACTCACCCCCAACTGCTACCCCATTACAATTACATGTAGTTTTCAATTAACCCATGTTACGTAGCACCGGAGTCTACGGAATCGTAGCTACGTAGTAAAGTTATGCTACGGTATACAGGTAGTTCTGATGTCCGTATAGGGCTATGTATATAATGCAAATCAATTATATTTGAATATCAAGATATACTTTTCTTTGTCGATTTAATGTCGGCTAACTTAAGAATTAATACTCGTTAGATCCATAAGATATTTCAGAGAATGTTTATTTTCTTTAAGTTTTATATGACTTATTTATATTTTATATGAGTAATAACCGGTTTCCCAGCTACTTTTAACCAATCGTTAGTGTTTTTGGTTCTTGAGGTTTACTCCGTTGAAAGTAAGATTAACCTGATACTACTACTACCGAATGATAAAATAAATAGAAACTATAGCAACTCAGTATTAGTTAATTTACATTTAGGTCTTTAATAAATCGACACGGTGATATGTACATTCTCCTTTCTTCCGACAATCGATACATTAGATTCGCGAAATAGTGTTCGTAATCATTAAAGGTGTCGGCGGGATGAGCCACGATTAGTGCCGGTCAGGTGGACGCGGGGGAGGGCCGGGAGACAAGGGAGAGGTCGATACCTCCCCTCCCAACTACTCCCCCTTTATTGCAGGGGGGCGATCGCCTCAACTTAAGTATTGATTCGCGCGAAACGTGATTTGTACGCACTCATCTTGAAGGCTCGGTCTGTCGCATCGGAAGTTTATCGTTGCATTTCGTTCACCATCGATGTTCGAGTTGCCAAGTTAGTTCCACATTTTCCTTTCGAAGGGGAAATGGATGGTGTATGACACGATAGATGCGGGTGGGGTGGTGCGAGGGTAGAGGGTGGTGTTTACGCGTTAACCGCGGTCAATAGGCCCCGCACCGCACCTATCTTGTCTCTTTGCAGTGTAACTCGCGTCCGTCACGACATCTAGCGAGTTATTGCCGCGCTCGTCCGCCCCCGCCCCGCTTCCCCCATCTGAGAGGGGGGCAGGGGCGGGGGCGACTAATTGACACCGTGATATTCAAATGTCGTAATATTAATAGCCGTGTCTATAAATTCTTGGATTTTATACCGTTGTTTGCGACTGCACGGAATTGGATATTTTCTTTTGTTTTAATGTCTATGGAACTTTCGACCGTGGTTTGCCTATCAACTATAACGATGGCGAAATGTATTTGTTTGTTGATATATTTTTATTTAGTACTCATAATCGGATACTTGTTTCGTTGACTACTTAATACTAGAGTTAGGAAAGTCTGAAAGTTAGTTAATTTAGTAGCAATATGAAATACACTCAATAAAGTTGTTAATGGAAAAAAAAAATTTTTTTGTTCGTTTTGATTCGTTTATGTTTTTTCATGATGTAAAGCGACTCATGCATTGCTGCGCACTCTTTCTGTGTACTCATGACCACATAAGAAGCAACATAAACGTCGTCCCCCAATATAATATATGTATGTCTACGTTCGCATGACATTTACATTAAGAGCAAGCGCACACCTTTCACTAAACTATCACACAACTTCGCGCGCTTTGATTCCTATAAGCTTATAATGAAGTGTGCTCACTACTCGATTCGATTTTTAGAGGTGCAACTAAACAGTTGAATTGGCTGCGAAACAATCGTAAATCGACAATTACACAACAGTTGTGCGATAGTTTAGTCAAAGGCTCACTCGATCTAACAGGTTATATATAAAGTATGCTTATTTATCATAAATAGAAAATGAATTATGTAATCGATATCATAAGATTAGAAATCAAACAGTGGTAGAGTTGATAAAATCAGTTAATGCGATTTAGGTCGAGTCTATGTTTATACTTGCATGTTGTTTATGATCTTAAATTTTCTTCATAACTTGAAACTTCAAGGCAGATTAGATAGATATGGATTTGAGAGTTTATCAGTTAATTTAGGACTGCTGTCTTTTGTATAACAAGGATTTATACTAGACTCTCCTTAGACTATTAGACCTTAGGTATTCAAATAAAAACATCGTCAATAATCTGTACATATAAAAACCAAAGCCCGATGACCGGTCTAGTCAATTTGGCGTGTCTGGAATTATCTGTCAAATGGACTGCGGTCGGCTGTACCGGGCGGCCTCCCCTGCCGTGGGGGTGGACTCACCCCGATGAGAAATGGCGCAATTAGCCGCGCAGACAGTGAAAAACAAGTGCACTCGATCTGCCCTCGCCCAGTGACATCTACTGACAAGCTCCGGAACCACATTGACATTTGGTTTACCGGTAGTGACGTATGCATGACGGTTCGATTTCGAATTTAAATTTGGAACGTTCTACCAATTGTTTGCATTTGGAATAAAAAAAAGTTTTGTTTTGATGAATCGGTTTTTCATTTTTAAAAAAGAACCGTTTAAATACTTATTACTAAAATGTTACTTACTTAAGTATCGAAGCAACTTTGCAAATCAAAAGTTATACATTACTTTGTTTACTGTAATCTTCCAAAACAATGAGTATGGGACCTATAGTTGAAAGTCCTTGATCATTTAACAAATAAATATTGGTAGAGTCGTCTATTTTTAATTTCAACTTAGTTATTATTATTACTTTTTTTTTTGTTTAAGACTGATTAGGGTGACCATACACTTTAAGTTAAGGCGGACAAAATAAAAAATATTTACTATTGGCGTTTTAAAATGTATTAGAATTATATCGCCAATATTCTCCTTCTTAAAATTAAAAATCAACTTGAACATTAATAAAACGAATACTTAATATAAACGACTAACATATAGTAGGTTAATAATAAACAAAAAATTTTTTTACATTATTCGTGATAAGTGGACTTAAGCCGGACCGACCGTATCAATCATTAATTTCGCGTGCGATAAATCAATAAGGTGCTCTCCTCATTAATTTTGCGTACGGCAGTCTTCGGCGCTAAATAATGGACCGGCGAGTTTGATTAGCGCGCGGGGGCGCCACCGGCGGCCAGGCGCCGTCAGCGCGATCGATACCCGCCGAAGCTCCCCGAAAGCTTCCGAAAGTTACCGAAGCGAGCCGACCGCGCAGCTTTTTCGCGCCGCACATGACAAGTGTCAGAGCGAAGCGCCCTGCAGTTTTCAGGCGCCCCTGAAGTCTGTGAAAATTTTCGTGTAAAAGTGCATTGTTGTAAGTTTTGTTGTGCACAGTGTCGCTCGTTGTCGGTGTGCTGACGACGGCGGCTATCCAAGTTGTTGTTAGCTGTAAGTAACAGTCATAACCCACTTTGCTTAAGTTTATGTTTTCATTGACTTTTCACACCTGTTATATCTTAGTTATAAACAAATGTTAAGTCAGATTGTTATTACAGTTATTGCTAAACAAAAAGTCATATGCTTTAGTTATTATAGATTTTATGTTGTAATGTTTTTTATCTATACTGTTGCTTATAATCACGTTTTGTTGCAGTTATTTCTTGTTTATATTCTAGTTGAATCATAGAGAATACCTCTAGTAATACTTTACATATTGTTAAGGTTAATAGTTAAACGAATGTATAGTTTTAACGATTGCAATTTGGGAATTTAATAAAAGATGAGTTCGTCGCAGTGCGCATGTCCGGGCTTGCTTTGCGTCATGACACTGTTTCACATCTTGTTTCTTTTTATTTGTTAAATAAATGCAATACCATCTATACAAGATTTAATTTATCTTTACATGATATATTTGCCTTAAATGAAATATTCAACGCTAATATATGTTATTGTCTGAAAAATATAATTTATTTGTTTATCTTAAGGATTTTATAAGTAAAGTTTTAATAAAAGTTTGATATAAAAATAATAACTAGTTCTAGTATTACATTTTGTATATTCTGCGGATATTTTATGAGCGCGCCCTTGACCGATATGCACTGGGGCAGGGCTGGGCGCGGTGCAGTGCGCCAATGTCCCGAGACCCCTGCGAATTGTCCCGCGCCCCAGATGTAGAGAACAAAATAAATCGCGCGGGGGATGGGGTAAGCCTACAGAAACTGGTTACTTGTACTGTTAACTGCAAGATTGAAGAACATTGTTTATGGAAGAAGATGAAAGTGGAAATTTATAAGGAAATAAAAAGAAAAGAAGTGTAACATGTAACTAAATGTTTAGTTTTAAATGTTATTTAATCACTAAAACAATGATAAAAACACAATATAAATTAAGCGATACATTATTAGTAAGTAAATAAGTAGTTAATTCATTGATTTTTGCAAAAAAGTAGTGGTCACAGTTTTACCAATTAAAAAAAACGACGATGATAAAAAAGTAAACGTTATCCGGCTTCAAATAGCGTCAACGCCGACAAAACTTTCCCAAACATTAGGAGTGGAAACAAAACGCATAAAAACTGTTTATAAAGGCAATTCGATTATAAATGCGGTGGCGCAGGCGGGCAGGGGTCAGCACTTGTGTTTGAAAGTTGTTTGTCCGCATGTCTCTGTGTCCGTGTGTCACCACTGTGATCTCGGGTTAAGAGGTCACGTATTTCTGGTGATAAATATATGATTTGTGTGTGTTTACAATACCGCTGTAATAGATGGCGCTGGTGTCGTTTATTAGTAGTATACTTCGATGTCTGTTTGAACTTATTTTATAAACTTTCTTTTAAACTCTGGTAATTGATTAAATGATATCTGACACAGGTTTTAAACCGATTTTTGTTACTAATGTTTTATTTATTTTATTCTTTAATTTCAAGCAATGTCTTTTATTAAACATTTATTCATAAACACACAGACGTTTTCTTGTCACCGTATCTAATCTGTGATACTATTATAAAACAATCATTTTAATATTCGTAATGTTTTTTAGAAAAATAAAATTGGTACAATTTATTAGAGGTCAATGAACCGATGTTTTCAAGAAATGTCGACTGCGTATGTTTAATGCACTCGAAGATGAATTGAGTGATTTTGGAGTATTATTTAAATGTTATAAATATTATGCGGGATGTTAATATGTAATTCAAAATATGAAAGTATGTTCGCGTATTCAATTCCAATATTAATAAAGTAACATTAATTTAGAAATGAAACCATCTTAAGATTTTAAAAAATAATTACCCGTTAGTTGCAATAACTTAAAGTTTCTTTGTATTAAAATTCTTTTATGTGCGATATATGAAATGTTTTGATAGCGTTGTTTTTATTTCCTAGAGATGCAAGTATTACGTTGTTTGTGATATCTTATAACACAAATGGATGGAATAATGTACGAAATAATCTTTATAACTTCTATTAACGGCAATTATGTTCGGAGGCGAGATTAATTTATGCTAAGAGATCGGTCGCCGGTTGTCGACTTTTAGAATGTGGTTTTTCTTTAATTAGAAACAACATCAGTGGTATATTGAACATTACCGTCTTTATAGTCTCGTTTCTCTTTAATATACAGTTTTTGTTGGTATCTATCTCGTCACTGCTGTAGTATATGGACGTGTCTAACAGATAATTAGAATGTAGATAAATATTTTTATTTACTGTTTGCATTAACTTTAGCTAACTTAACGGGATGCGTTAAAGTAATTTATTGACTGTTTACTTGTAAATTATAACTTAGTACATATAGGTATAATTCTGAAGTATCTGTAATTAGCCATCGGTTTTAATTTCGACTGGGTAGTAAAGAATCAAAAACTTTTCTCTTTATAATATTAGTATAGATAAGAGGGGAATTAGGAAATTGATAATGTGCAGCAGATAAGCGAAAAAGGCTTCTTTGGGTTTTTTGAGTCGCCAATTTTTTTTTAATTGGAAAGACCTTAGTTTTCTGACGGTGGTGAGCTTTACCGTTGTACACAGAATCAAAATAATACCCAGGAAATTGCTTAAGGAAATGTATTCATGAATTGCTAGTTTTATTAGAACACTGCATCATTTAACATTTATATGTAACTACATATGTTGTAGAAATGATTTTAAATCGTTTATTCCGCGACATGAGGACATCGACATGCTAACTGGTTTTCAAGAGGTAAAAAATGCATTTAAAGTTTTTTATATAAATTTTATTAAAATTTAAATTCTTTTGCATATTCGTAATAGATGTTTAGAAATAATTTAGTATAAAGAAGTCATAGATTACTAATTTTGCATATACTTTGAATTACTGCGTGCTTGAAGACTGATTACTAATGCTTGGGGTTAAATTGCCTTTCTTTTAGGGTCGATAAACATTTAAAAGAGTTTAAACCAAGACGCTTAAGCGAAGATAATCTAGGAAAGGATGTATCAGGATTCTTCCCTTTTTAGTCAAAGCAGCAACACATTTATTACTGAATTTAAGTATATTTGCATTAAAATTGAAAACTGTGCTTACAGTGTGGTGAGACGGCTAAGGGCATGAGGGGTATGCGGTGCGGTGCGGGGCCGGCATGAGCGCGGCGCGCGCGCACGAGCCCCGCGACCCCGCGCGCCCGCACCGCGCGCACCCCGCGCACACAGCGCACCCCGCACACCCCGCGCATCCCGCGCACGCACACAAACAGGTAACTTAGCAAGGACTTTACAAACTCCGTACTAAGTTGACAAACTTTAACTAGGCTTATGAACTTCTGACATCATAGTAAATGACAGAATATCTTTTGTGACTTCCTCGATTCAATACTGAATGCGATGTATAGGGAATTGAGTTTATTTTTTAGTATAGTTCCATCATCTAAATAAACAAACCCTTACAAGATTAAGAACTAAATCGCCCTTATACGAAGATTTAAGAAACGCGAACTTCAACACGATTGGGATTTTGACCTTAATATTAGTTCAAAAGATTAAAAATCCTTATAATAGGGTTGTGCTACGAAAAATGCTACGACCATTATGTCTGTACACAAAATAATAAAGACAATAACAAAATTAATATCTATTAAACTAAAATAATCTAGCCTATTTAAATCAAAATGTATAAATAAATAATTTCGATAATCTCTTATTCATATTGAACCTTGTTTGTATCTCAAATCTTGCTTTAAACTTAGTTTATCTTACTAATATCTGATAGATCTTCAAAAACCGTTAGTCCTGAGGATGTGCGGTAATTACAACAAATAAAGTAATCAACGTGCTCGTGTGTAGTCAACACCGCGCCGGCCAAATTGCTGCGGTCATTTTGCACCGCCCACACATGTCCGATTAAATTGACTAAAGGTGCTGTTCTAAAGTCTATTGTCTAAGATTTAATATTATTTTACTAGCATTCGCCCGCGACTCTGTTTACGTAGAATTAAAAAAACAAAAGCATATGATATATGATATAGGATACAAAGAATCCTTCCATCCATCTAAACTTGCGCATTTGTAATTGTTTATTTGAAATTAAAGAAATTAAAAAATTAGAGAGTAAAAGCGATTTACTTACGTTTTTCCGGGGTGAAGGTTTAAGTTAAAGCTTATATTTTATGTAAATTATATCTTAATTGTTAAATAATTACTAATTGGTCGATATATTACAATATAATGATTATTACTAGATTATTACCACTTTTCATTAAATTATCCGTATAGTTGAATGAACATTTTTTTTATAAAAGCATCTCTATGTATTCGGCGCGTGCGCAATTAAAACGTTCTTTTGAATTCAGCGAATTTTACGCAATCACTTGTAATTATAAGTTGCGAATATGGTCTCGGTGACTGGCAATTTACTATCCAAATTGAGCGTTTTTAAAATGTTTGAATAAAGCTATACGTTTTATAAACGCCTTTAATGTCAACAGACGAATTGATTTTATGATCCATAATAAAAATAATACACAACTGCAACGAATGTTTTAGTGTCTTATGATTTTAAGTACCGTTTTTATATACAATTCCAAGTCTATCTTGTATTTTATTATTATAATGTCTCCTATGCTCATAAAATGTAATAAAAAGCGCGAATTATGATGGAAATGTAATTTCGGTTTAAATGCAAATTACGTCTTTACGAATTTACAAATTAATCTTAATTGTTGAAAATCCAAAAATAGATATTTCTAGGTCACTAAAAAGGGTATGCAGACAAATAATTATATCCTTTTTCTATCTTATTAAATCCCCCGTTGCCCTCTGCGCCGGAGTGGGGGCGTGTCTGCGCGCGCGCAGTGTTCCGTGAATCCTGCAAGGCCATCGCCGCTACACGCATTGTTTGTGTTCTTTTGCTCTGCTTGTGGTTAGAAGCTCTTTGTTTATACTGTCTATAGAGTATCGAGAAAGTTGACGATCAATATTTCAAGATTTTTCCTCAATAATATACAAATATAGTATGCATATTTGAAGATAATTTCGACAATTGTTTAGTGGTTAATAAAAAAAGTAAGATAAAGTCACTTAAATACATTTCTTCTTGTCAAAGTATTTAGTATCTGATTTATTACTTTGCATATCATCATTGATTACATTTATAATATGTTATTTATTAAAAAATAACTTAGGAAGTCTTTCCCAATCAAACAAACTTTAGCAATTGATTAAATTTAAAACAAAGACAAGATTATCGATAACATTATCTTTTTGTAGCGCACCACTAATTGCGACATGCTGAAAGCAAACAATAGCCAACACAACACAGCTGAACTCCGTCTTTGTTTTTTGTTTTTGTTCGGAGCAGTTACATAAGAATAGCGAACATAACTGTGCCCGGGAACCGAAGCCGCATACCGCGCGGTTAGCGGCCGCGGAGCACGGATTATTCAGTAGTTTCTGGGAAAGATCCGCGCCCGTATAATAAATCGCGAGAGCGGGCCCTCATTATGCGGTACGGCCTACATTCCAGCGGCTTACCATGAAGGATAAAAAGTTAGGATAACTATTGTCTGACTGGACACGATATGTTGGAGTCAGCGGTTTCAAGGATTCGTTTGACATTGTAATATGTATGAATAAATATTTATGATTATCTTTTACCATGCAATTAATTCCTAGACTTATATACTTTAAATAATTCTGTTAAGGTTGCAATGACTATCAAAACTTAGGTACATTCGAAAATAAAAAAAACTTCTGAAAATATTATATTTCTTTTTTGGTTTGCACATTAGCGAAACATTATTTCATTATGCCTTCTGTGGTAGAGGTCTGACTGCACTATATTCCTTTTATAAAAAGATTTAGCGCATTCTAGCGATGTCCTCTCCACGCATTTCCTGTCCGGTCCCTGTCGGCCCGTTGTTCCCAGCGACATTAGGCTCCGCTCCGCGAGACAAAACAAAACTTAGGCATTATTACAGCGGGCATATTTCTAAGTCAATTAAATTCCGTCAAGATGGCGCGGCCGACGGTTTTTTGGCGACTATTAGAATGTTTTACTGTTATTATTAGTTAGATCTTAGCGGGAAATTTTGTTTGTTTAATTCTTTTCGGTTTTATTTCTAATCGAATTAGAAATGTTTGTTTACCGATCTTTGCCTTAAAGAACGAAATATTCAAATTTCGTGCAAGAAATCACGTAGGAATTTCGTGTCATTTTTCCATGATAGTTGATAACAAGTTGTTTCATTTAGTCAAAGTTTTCTAAAAGTTAGGATTTATTTTAATGTCTTTCTTGAAAAGCAAAATACGTAAAAGCATATATGCAAGTCTTCTTCACATATTTATTTCTCTGCAAACCAATTACTTTCAAGTTTACTGCCTTAAGTAATTGAAAAGAATAAAGCTTTGCCATCTCTGAGTCAACTTTACTATTCCATTGAACTCTAGAGTGACAGAAATAGTTAAAAAAAATATTTTTAAAAGCCTTCTACGATCATAAAAGTGCCCACACGCGGCCTAATGAGTCTCTAAGATTTACTGTCAATAAATTATCTCACTTAAGTGTAATTACCGGGGAGATACGTGTGGGACCGGTGTACATGATTTGTCAATTTGCGCATAACGACGATATCTTGGTAAGAAATTAATGTCTGTTGACGTAAGTGATTGCTGTTTTCTTAGATAATGAATACGCTTTTAAATGGTCTTGGGGTATTCATTTAAACACGTAAACAGTCGATTAACTGTGTTTTTTTTTTAACTTTCAACTTTGGTTTTATCTTTTTAAGACTAAATAGTGATTTCTAATGGTAAGTGGTTTCATGAGCGCTAGCAGATCTAGGATAGGTCTTATACAATATATATAATACTCAAAAAGTGTTAATTTTCATATCTATTTAAAAAAAATCCATTCTTTAGGAAGACAGATGACCTCTTCTGCCCCTAGAAATCAATAGTTTTGTAAATTGTCTAAGATTTTGGGATATCTATTAATAATGATTAATAATTGAAAATTAGACTATGACATTGGATTACTTTAGTAAATGTAATCGTTTTGTAACTTTTCCCAGGTTTATCGTAAAGTTTATAACAAGCTATATCGAACATGAACAAATCCAAGTAATAGTAAAGTTAATTTAAGTGCTCCGATACGGAGTCGCACAATTTATGTCTCGTCGCAGTTTTTATTGTATTTGCAATTTAAAGGATAAGCGAAATTATAAATCACGTCATTTTTTTGCACTTTACGATCTCGTTCGATGTTGACTCCGGTTACATAGGTTTATTGGCTATTTTAAATTTATTTCGTTTCTACAAAACTAATGATAATCTGGACTAGCATACGCCCGTGACTCCGTCCACATGGAATAAAAAACTTAATTAGTAGAGTATGTGATTTTCCAGACAATCCTCTACATCTATGCCAATCATCGAGATCCGTTCAGCAGTTTAGGCTACAAATAGTAAAAAGCATCCATGCATCTTATCATCAGCATTTATAATATTAGTAAGATATGGTTTGCTAAAAGTGTAATGACAAATATTTTTTCTCGATCGGTAAGTGCTCGATGCAATGTTTTAAATTTCTTTGACAGGATCTGGACAATTTCATTAATAACATTACAATGTCTAGGCATTATTATAAATGATCAATTACTAATATTACCGCAGCGTAACTTAGTTTTTTTTATTTACCTTTTAACAATACGGGAACTTAAAAACTAGGAATACGCTTAAGACTGGAACATTATGTTTATATTGTCTGTAGTAACAGTATAAGTATGTTGTTGTAAATATTTTTAGTGATGATCCACGAATGCAGAGGTCATATTCATTCGTAAATGTCGTACGAAATATGTCGTACGCCAACAGGATAGGGTACCGTTATATCGCTTACTGATATGCACTCAGTGTAATCAATTTGTCCAATGTAAGACGCAGATATTTCAATGAGACTGTAATTGAATTTACTTCGAGCATTGAAAGTTGCAAGTGAAATTATACGTTCATTTGTCAATATCGTTTGCGATAAACTAACAATTTAGCTAATTGTTCCAAAGTGCGCTGACCCACGCGACGAAGTTGTTTATATATTAGCATATTTTGTTGCAATTATAGTTTACTAGTTTTCACCCACGACTTCGTCTACGTTAAATTAAGGAAAAATATATTATGCCTAATGTTTTCTTCTTTACTTTCTCTACATATATGCCAAATTTCATCGAGACCCGTTCAGTCGTTTAGACGGTAAACTCTAACAAACATGCATCTAAACTTTTGCATTTATAGGATTTTAAGTAGGAAGATGTTACCGTAGACCAAAGTTAAATTTAAACTTCAAACTAGAGAGTTTTTTAATTTAATCTTAGTCTGTAACTGGTTGAAGAATTTAATTGTTAATATTTTAATTGCACGTAGGTGTCTAAGTGTGGAGGAGGCTTTATTTGTTTATGTTCAACGGGTGACAGACACTCGTGCCGGGTCTACGAACTCACAGCGACCCGCCAAAACTAATGCTATCGACGTTATGACTCATATCATGTCTCCATTAAATGTTTCCTCCATCCTATTTAGATTTCGAATTTTTAATATTTTATTTCTTGAGTTTGTCGACTTTATAAAATTGTAAACGATTTAATAAAACATACACGAAATATTTGTTTTTGAATAAGATATCAGACAGCATGTTTAGTTGTTTTTTGTCCATATGGATTAAATAAATCAGTATTTTAATTGAAAAGTACATAGATATAACATGTTCTAGTAATTCTGGTCTTCCATGGTATATTAACTCGCAGTCCGTTTGCTCTGCGGCTGGTTTACGAGCTATTTCTAAACTGCACTCAGATGCATGCTTTTCATTTTGGTTCATATAGGGTCACCATATAACTAAATTAGTTGGGTATTTTCCGTATTTGTGTAGTGTTGTTTGGGATATTGATGTTCAAAATAATGGAATACGTTGATTGTGTTTTGTTTTATATCTGTTGGATATTTTTTATATCAAATCACTCACACTCACAGGTAGTTCATCTTTAACTCACGATTCTCGTACAATTCTTTAGAAAATTGACCTCATTAAATACTTTCTAGTTAAAATGTTTTACTGAAGTTGCGTTTTGTATTTTAACTATAACATTGTACACTTATTGCATATATTTCCATAAACCCATAATACCAGCCCAGTGACGGTTTCTCAGTCGGACTGGTCACCCTAAAAATGTGGCACGACGCATTTGACTTTGCTCCTTTGAAGTAAATTGAACTTGTTGCGAATGAAAATAAATTTTAATGAACACTACACTTCTTTTTTTGTTTTTTATAAGTAGTGTGTTTTAAACACCAGCTGGAGTAAACTTGGATTATGTTCCATATTAAATTACTGGGATTATGAAAAAAGGAATATACGTAAATAAAATTACAAAATAAACTCTAATAGTCTTTTATTGTTATACTAGTTTTCGCCCGCGACTCCGTCCGCGTGGAATTAAAAAAACAAAAGTGAGTAGCCTATGTGTTCTTCCAGACTATCCTCTACATCTATACCAAATTTCATTGAAATCCGTTCAGCTGTTTAGACAACAAACTCTAACAAACATCCATCCATCCATCTAAACTTTCGCATTTATACTCGTAATATTGGTATGAAGTATGATATTTTGCTATACTTATTGGTATTAATATAACTACTATGACTGTTATTACGACGGAAGAAATAAAACATAAATAAAATTATTTAAATTATAGAAAGCAAAGTAAATAACATTGAGGCCTAACCGCGTTATTCTCAGACCGTGTTCATTGGGTTTTTCTTTGTGAATAATTCATGAAGTAATCGCGGATTCTAGTGTAAGCCGATCATTATAATATTCCGATGGACAAAATCGATGTCACCAACAGCATAAGAACTTTGTCATTATGCAATACGACTAGGTATTAAATTAACTGTCAACAAATTATCTTTTTTTAAATTATTATTTAATACTAGCTGTTCCTGTGCGACTTCATCCGCATGAAATTATGAAAATTTTATTTTATTGTTTACATTTGTCAAATTATCAATTACAAATGTCAAAATGACATGACATGATGACAACCTTGATTCCTTGATGTTGGCAGCAACTTATGGTCTCTTTCCCACATTAAGGTTTTTATCCAAAATATTTACCCCTTAAGTTTAATGGCGTTAAAATATATAGCCTAAAGCGTGACGCAAGTGTAGGGCTTTTTAATAAAAAAATAATTATTTAAAAATATACTGTAATTGCTGACATCTTAGGCAACAAAGAAGTGTGTGTTTACGCTTTATTATAATAGTATAGATATAGATATAGATAGTAACGAAAGCACATTAGCATAATATAACAAAGATACGTAACTTTTTATATAATTATACGGTTCATAATGTGCTCAGTATTATCATAAAGTAACGAAAACCACAATTGATAGGTGACATTAAGATGTCAAATGTTAAAGCGGAACATACGTAAAGTTCCTTGGAACGAGTTTCAATAAGTAATTTGTGTTGGTGTTACGTGAGATGAAAGGTTAGGTAGAAAGTAATGAAATACTGATCGTTCTCACAAATTTATTGTTTTTAAAACATTGATATAGTATGTCACTGCACATACACAATTATGTTTTTATTGTAAAGGCCGACACACACGTTCAGTTTTCACAGAAAAGTAGAACTGCGCATTTAGAACCCAAGGTGTGAAGCTGACATTAGATACAGCTATCTTTATTATTTTTGCGTTGATTTGAAAGTCCTAAATACTGTAAGATTTATAAATACTTATATAACATGCACGAGACCCAAAGGGGAAGACAGAGATCTCACGGCTCTACCACATTTATTCACCTACTAGTGCTTTTCGATTTCACGTGCTCTCTTCCGCCTTTGTTCGGCACCCATGTAAAGGGAGCTATTTATCACCTGATATTGAGGTCTTTCTAAAATGACAGTTTGAATTTAAATATCTTTATAAGTATTATCAAAAGACAGACGTTCCCAATCGTTTCAAATCTAAGTAAATAATGTAACAAATCATGTAAATTCGAGAGCACAATAGAAAGTTGTTATTTTATTAGCGGACAGGAAATAATAAAACGATATTAGGTACATTATAATATAAATTGTGTGGAGATGCGCGTGCGCAGTTCTATTCGTTTATTAGCAATTGGCTTACGAAGTTCCATTCTGGACCTGAAACATATACAATAGAGTTTATTTTACATTGCATAGAGTATTAATTAAAATGTGATTGCTTACTATATTGATTGGGCCTTTTAACTTAATGATTTGAGAAAGAAAACTTTTTTTCTTAGAAATGATAGGGTTACTTAAAACTTGTAAATGTTCATCGCTTTGAACAGGATTGCATAAAATGTTACAAAACTCATATTTGCCATAGCTTTAATGTAATTAGCCACAATTTTTTCCTTTCCTTTCTACATGTTTCTAACATAGTTGTACATAGCGTAAATTTTATCATAAACTTGTATTATTATAGAGAAACGTTAACTGTAACAGAGACACGTAATTACGTGTGGGTAATAACCTCGTAGCCTATACAAAGAACAGACAAGAATTATGGTGCCAAGTTAAACCCTTTTGGTAACTAATTATGTAAAATTATAGGTTTTTGCATCAAAGTAAAAGGCAAAAAAGTAAAACATGTCCAATCTTTGAATTAATGTGACTTTCCACCTAAAAATAAACTAAGTTCAAGTCGACGCTAATTATGCTACAAAGCTGCGTTCGTTTGATCCTTTAAAAAAGGAATAAAAAGCGTTGATAGTGCATCTGTCGAGACACGTGCTGTCGCGGCGGAGGCCCGGCGGGAAGTGGGTCAGTCTGCAGTCTGACCTTGACTTTGGCCCTCTGCGCCCGCGCACTGCGGCCTTGGACACGCCGCGACATGGGATACCAACCCCATGAACAGTTAACAAATTATGGAAATCAAGGGTAACTTTTAAAGAACTTCCATGTGTTTCTTTATCAAATAAAGTATTAACATAATATCAATAGTTATTTCTTTTAGTAACAGAATATTTTAATGGGTTCTAATGTTTTTAGTAGTTTGAATTATTTTGTCATATTTACAAATGATTAAAAAACATGCATATATTAATTAAATGTAAGTACTTGTTGTTTTTAATGTCTTAAAAATTAAAAATATTAAATCGTATTATAAAGTTTTCCCTATTTGTAGGAAAATCTGTTACAGCTGGTAACACCTTGTCTCCTAGGGTCACCTTCCCTTGCGCCGACGCACGCGGTAATTGTTATTATTGCCCGCCAGGCGGCGCGGCGTAGCAGGTGCAGCACTGATTTATGCGCAGGATTCGTACGTCCTGCGACCTGCTCGTAATGTCGTTCATTTTCATTATTACACTTTATGACCGACAGATGGCGGTGATTTTCCTGTGGTGTTGCAAACATAACGATGTTTTATCATTTAATTTTTGCATTGTTTATTTTTACAGTTTTTTATTTCGATGATTTGAAAGTCATTTGTTGATGATTCGTTGCAGATGTTATATTTTTTTAATATTTCGTGGTTTTATAAACTTTGGTATATGCCATATTCGTTTTTTTGTACTTTTTGGTTACGACTATTACCGTTTGTTTTCAGTTAAGTGTAATGCTTAATTTGTTTATTTAATATCATATATGTAAAGTCTCAAAAATAACTTGATGGAGGAGACGTCAAATGTTACTTAATTTAATAATTACTGGTCAATTCTTATGAATTCAATTTGACATTTCTCTATACATTTAATATTAAAACTGGATATTGTTCACAAAAAGTTGAACCTTTGCGTCGCGTTGCACACAACCTCAATGCAAAAAACAAGTGAACAGACAGGCCTTAATAAGTTAATCTCTTAACTCTAATGAAATATCACGGGGCGACAAAGGTTATATCTGACAATTTTTTATGTCAGATTATGTACGTTCATGTTTTCTTTATTACAATTGCAGTAAGGTTCATTTTTCGTGTAACAGTCTTCCGTTATATTTCGGTTTTATGTTGGAAGGAAACAAATAATTTGAGTGGAAAGATGGTTGCGATAAGCGAACGTACCTGAGATTTGAGTACGTGTAGGGTTGTCAATTTGAAGTTAATTAAAAATAAACAATTGCATAGGGTATTTTAAGCCACCCACACACATAAAGAATTATAAAAACAGATTTCAATAAAAAAATAGTTTCCTTCCGTCGTACTTTCTGCATTTCTTTGTTCCGAAGTGTTCTTCTTTTGTTTATAACTATTAATTTCCAAGTGAAACAAATACCCTGTCTAATTAAATATCTATACAAATATATGGATATAGGTATACGAAGTGAAAAGTTTTTAGTATGAATGTTCACAACCCTAGATATTGATCGGTGCATAAAATCCTATAGCGGCTGTCACAGTGTTAACATTCCACGCCCACGTCACACAGCTTTTGTTTAATGTTTTAATAAATGGTAGGCAGACATTATAAATATATACAGGTATAAACAAGTACTCATAATTTTTTACTTAAGTTAACTAAATTAATTACATTAGGAGATAGCTCTTTTAAGCTGGGTCGCTGAAGTTATCATTTATTTTATTACTAGCTTTCGGCCGCGACTCCGTCCGCGTGTAAAAAAAAAACAAAAGTAAGTAGACTATGTGTTCTTCCAGACTATCCTCTATATCTATGCCAAATTTCATCGAAATCTGTTTAGCCGTTTAGGCTACAAACTCTAACAAACATCCATCCATCCATCCATCCATCCATCCATCTAAACTTTGGCATTTATAATATTAGTATGAAGTATGATTACCTAGTGATTCATTAGTGTTAGGTTAAACTATATTTCAAAAGAGTAAAACTCAAGTAGTTCGGAAACGCATTTCAAGAATTTATCGAACCAAAAACACTAACGAATGGTTTAACTTATCTGGGAATCTGGCCATTAGAGAAAGACCGAAGAAAGTATGGATGGATTGTGTGAAAGAAATGCTTAAGAAAGGAGTGAAGTTTGATATGACGACTAATAGAGATGCATGGAAAATTAACAAATACTGTGCCGACCCTCTTTAGGGACAAGGACAGGTGTATAATAGTTATTGGATGTTACTGTAGTAATTGACAACTGTTCCTATGCTTATTCCGTTTACGACAGATTGCATGAAATATGATTAAATTATTCATCTGTTTAAGAGTGTTAAGTTTACAAAAAATACCAATATCCTATATCCTAATACAAAAAGGCTTGATGGCAAAACAATAGACGAATAGAGAAGCTCATATTTCCCGCGCGATGCAACAGCCGCCATAATGCACAATAAAACGTGATCCTTCCTAAGCGTTTACTTTTTATATACGTGACTTCTAACCGTATTTTTTGTCGCGTATCATTCGTACCCGAATTTTTTTTTTCATATTTACGGACAGTACAATGCAACATTGACTGTAGATATATGGAATATGCGCTTAAAAAAACGGTCGTAGGTTGCGATGCGATGTCTAATTTGGAGTGGTGACTCGGGTTATATGGAGACGAAAGTGCATTATTACAATGAAGTAATGCGAGGAATTGATGTTGTTGGATGCGGCATTTTGGCAAATATTGATTTTTAACCTTTTTTTTTTAGTTTAAATGTGATAATTGTAAAACAATGGCTTTTTTAGCAGCAAAATAAATCAACTCGGGCAGGAAAGTAAGATCGATGGAATACATGATATTAAGTAGAGATGATTAGTTTTTGGGTTTTTTTTTGATGACAGAAAGCTGCACTTCTTTCTCTTACCTTTCCTCTTTAATCTCCATAATCACTGGAATTCACTAGAGAGCATTTTTGTAATGTAGGATTCCATTGTATAGTAAAAGCTTAAAGCAAGTGCTATAAGCTTAAATATGAATTTACCGCATCCATCTTTCACACATCAGTCGATTCAGCGGCAACAATATATAGATTCGGGTAACGAGATATGATATGATTTTTTGTGTGTCTGCGTGCGCGGGGTGGGCCCGGGCCAGGGGGAGACACGGGGCGGGGGCGAGGGACGTCAGGTGCATGCGACTTCGCAACGCATTGTCATAGTCCTTCTATAAACAAAGTCGGAGTTTGTACGGAGTTGGGTCGTTAATAATTTATGAAGGTGAGAGAATTGGTGCGGCCGCCACAGACTGTTATTATTTTGTTTTTTAAAACTTTGTTGTTAGTTCTGCGATTACATTTTACACACAAGGGTGCGGTTTACATATTTTAATTGCGTCAATAGTTAACTATATTACAATAAAAAAGAGTACGGAATGTTCAAACTAGACTGGACTAGGCAGAGTACGGAGAACTAAATTGATTGTATTGTCTTCAATTCACTACATCTGTCTGTCTATTCAAGTCTATACTGATTTAATTAGACATCCGCAAATGCAAACACGTATGAACTAAAAGCTTTTAAAGTAGGTGACAGTTAATACTAAATAGCACAATTTGTACCTCATATTCTCTCTCTCTTATTGTCTCTACGTTAGTTATCTACCTTCTCTGTCATGTAACATCGTGATGCATCCTTGAAGTTTCACCATTCGCAAATTTTTTTACAATTATTATTATTTTGAAGTCGGTGTCAGTCATTACTAAAAACGTTACTATACTTTCAATTGTCAATTGTTATGGTAAAAATGTAGAAAACCTTACGTAGAAATATCACTGCATATACCTCGGCTGACACCGACATCAAAGTAATAATAATTGTACAATATAGACATTACAGCTACAATAAGGGTTTACTATTTTCAAGTAATTATTTCGTTACTTTTTAGTGTACTGTTTTTTTGAGAAGATTTTGTTTTTAGTGTATTTTGTTTGAAAGTCGGTTTTAACTTAAAACTTTCGATTAAGAAATCAAATTTCACCATAACCGTAAAAACATTCCATACTTCAAGCTTTAATAACATAAATTATTATTTAAATTTTGTCCAACAAGTTTGAAAAATGTCACTACTCTATAAAAGCGCACGTAAATGACAATATGTAAATTAGGAAATGTTAAAATATTAAACGTCATAACAGCTGTTAATAAATAATAGTTGGTCTTTAAAACATGTTAATCAAATGCTAAATGAAATTAATAAATGTTGACACAGCAACTAACAATTTGGAGTTTTATTCTATATGTGAAAGTCTAATAGTTTTTTTGTTAATCTGTCCGGACCTACAAGGACCATTTTTGTGTCACCATAATTATGAAATCCAAAAGTTGCTAAAAACATATTCATATCCAACGATGGTGAACCTTGCAACATCCAATAAAGGGATCGAAGATGGCTGGCCAATCCGAACAGTAGTTGTAAAGTCAAGTTTGCGGGATTCCACTGGATTGCCACATATCTGATCTTTACGTATCCTTATAGAGTCTTCTTTCCAAACGTCTTTAGACAAGTGATGTTAGTAACCCAGAAGTAATTGACAAGAATATAGGCGATCTAAATTAAACTACCTTATTAATCGTAGCGTTCTCATTAACATAACTATGTTGGTCCATATTACACGTGCGGTCAGCCGTCGCACTATATTTTATTGACATCTTTATGTACTTTCTCTAACTGTAAGGGTCCCATACGCCGGTTACATACTTGTGAAGAATTCTTTAGGGCCCGCCGCGCCCGCCGAGAGAGGTTATACGAGGCAATAAAGCTACTGGACACGAAATATGTACCGTATTGGTATGTCGTATATACATATAAAAGTATTGGTGAACTAGTAATAAACAGCATTCTTTTTAGTATTGATTGGCCATCTAAATACCAAAGGTACAGGTACTATACCCTGTATTAAAGAGCCGCAAATGTTTTAGGAATGGGTCAGATTTAAGAATTTTTACTACATTGTGTGCAGGCGTGAACTTTGTATTTGTACTTCTGCGTAAAAACAGTTGAATAAATTGTCTACTTTTCCTTTCAATCTGCTTATTATTATTCCCTTAATCAATTCTCTTTGTTTAAGTGGTAACGCTAAATCTTTTTTTTAATCCTTCAGCTTATCTCTTCACGTTGATTTCAAAGTATGTGTATGATTTGTAATCAAATTAAAAAGTTATATAATTTTGAAAACTAGGAATTAAGTTTGCAATCAGCGCAGATGTGTTACATAAATATTAATATTTGTAGAATTGATTGTAGTCTTCGATGCGACCTCTGCACTCGATTGGAATTAAAAGATATATTAAACATCAGTATAATCAGAAAAGAAAATAATTTGAGTATATTTCATTCTTTCATACAGATTGATAATCTGTATAACGGTACTGACGATCACAGAGATAAAATATAATCTTGAAAAAAATCTTGAAATCTTACTTTTTTAATAAAAGTTATTTGATCTGGCGCCCATGAATATCCGCAACGCTAAGGGAACTGCAGATGCGTTGCCGGTCTTTTCTTGAAAGCCCCTGAGTCGTAACTGTTTGGAAATACCGCTGAGGACAGAGTACTCCACAACGATGCTGTATGAGGCAGGAAGTTAAGTGAAAACCTCGTCGTTGTGCAATGCCAACCTGCAGCCGTTGCAGCTAGGTCTTAATTCTTTAATTGTAATACAATAAGGGGAGAATCATCGGTGATTCCAATTGATACAAAGTCTTAGGCTCTATCCCACAACTGGCTGATAGAGGCTCAGGTAGCGTTAAGTGACGTCACTGACAGATAGAGCACCAAAATCCGATACTTCCATCACATATTTTATACGTTGGATTGTTATCTGACAAATTTACAAGAATTGTGGGACAGGCCCTTAGTTTTTTAACCTCTTATTACATTAATGTTACTCTCATCGACAAGTTCGTTTATGTTGAAGTTTATTGTTATACTATATGTATGTCTGCGACAATACTTGTGTAACTTATAGCTTACATAAGATAGTATATTCCGTCGTTTGCCCACACATACACGTGTCATACACTTTTAATTTGTATGTCGTAGTCGTGCTTGTATCGGACCAAGAATACGAGCCGACATAATGTATGCGAACATTAACACAAATACTCGGGCAAGTAGAGATGATACTCGGCTATGTCGTTGCCATAAATAACAGATATTCAAATGATTTCGATACCAATTCGGTACCGCAATTAACGCGCGAACTGGTTTGCGGCTAGTGATGTACTTATCACTTATCGATAAACCGAAAATTCTAATATTCTATTGACTCTAATATGATTGCATGTCTTTCTTTAGACGTACAATATTGTAAAAAGATTACCAACGTATTCCACTTACCCATTAATTCGTGAACTGTAAAATTTGCGTTCTTGTTTCTAAAAGCTCTGTAGCTTTAACTAGACAATGTACCTCCAATTAAACTTAGATTTAAGCTATGTATTCTTTGAATAGAGGTGATCTGTAATTTGTTCTAAGAGATAAACTTTAAATTTCATCTCATTTTTCAACTTTCTTAGAAGATGTTATTCCAGTATATCACAATATCGATAACTTTCCCATCCCTAGGGACATTTAAAAATGGTTTTATTCGCTCTCTAGCCAATGAGTGTAATGAATCTGATGAGTACCTATGGAATGAGATAATGTCTAATTCGCCTTTACCGTGGGCATGGCCCGTTTTAGTTAATAAATTTATGTTTTTATACCGGTTTTTATTCCGTGTCACCGCACTCCCATCGCGATCTATTCTTTATTTGTCTGCTATGCGACACTATCAGCTGCCACAAACTTAAAGCTAAAATAATCCCTAACACGATACAAATAGCGATTCAATTTGTGACTATCGGTTTCGTTTTTGGATATTTACCGGTAATTATGAATCTTTATTCTCGGTAATTACATCACTACAATTCTGTTTTTCGTTAAATGGAAAAATTCGTAATGTATTTGAAATGATAATTTGTCCAGTTTGTTACATGTAATAATGTATGCGAAGTATATTTAAACGTTTTACGACATTTAATATAGTTTGCTATTCTATTATTTATTCATATTGATCTGGGATACACAGTGCTGGTGTAATATTGTCGCTTATGTAACTGATTGCGTCTACATATGTCATGATAATTTTTTCACTGTTGGTAAAAATATTTGAATGATTTGTGTAAGGGTCAAATCCAACTGACTGTTTTAAACATACGATGATTCTAAAGAGTTCTTATAGGTATATAAGTTTATTAAAAATGCAATATTCATAGTCATAATAGTATTATAAGCTAAGGGCGTCGTAGGAGGGGTAGGAGGGGGTAGCTGCCCTTTCCAAAACGTAGCTTAAACTATGGGTTTGCGATGCTTATGGTAGATCTTATCCGCGAGTACCAAGTAATTTTTTCTATTAAAATAGGGAGTTTAGCCGAAACTCTCATCAACAATAAATATAATTGCTTGAAGCTTAAACTCTAATTGCCGAAGATTTCAGTGATTGGGTTCTTCAAATTAGGAATTATATTTTCTACAAACATTTTATGTAATTTTACCATGACAATTTTTAACTTTTTAATTCGGTTTTCATTAAGTTTTCCTAATGTTCACTATTACAACGATTTAAATATTATTTTGTTCGAATAAATTAAATACCAATTTAATATTATATTATACTATTTTCTTACATTACGAATGACGTAGATAAATAAATTATTCTACTTATTCTTATGCTGTAAATTAAATATTATTTTACATACCAAATCAGTAGTAGGTAGTATTTTAATAATCTACATTTTTATTAACACCGATACATATTTTTACAATTTAATTCCACGTATCTGTGAACTGATATTTATCTATATTTACAAGTTTTAAAGAAGGCTGGAGTTTTAAATGTTGCGTAAAAAATTGTGTTTTTTATCAAGCCGGTTTTAAGAAGAGATTTTGCAATTCATCTCTGAAAAATCCAAAAAGGGAGTTGAAGGTCCTGAAGAGGAATTTTTCCTTTAACTAATAGAATTATTTGAAAATTGACAAATACACTTTTAAATAATTATATCGTTATATCGAGTTTTTTTTGGATAAACATGCATTTTTTGTAATAAAACATGGTCCTGTAGAACCAACTATAAATACCTTTACAATTTACAAATAGATATGTTAACAAAATAGACATTATATACTATTAATTAAAAAGAAAATGAATTTGAGCACAGTCTAGTAATCCGATACCGTAAATTCATGTCAGCCAATCTGCGAGAACAGAATTAAGTCTTGATTACGCTAAATGGTTTCTATAATTGTTTATAATTATCGAATGGAAACTTTGACGATCTTAATAGCATTGAATATGGTATTCTATAACAGTATTTCACAAATCGAGCGGTGAAATGATCTCGGGCGCGGCTCGCTGCGTTTATGTCTAATATATTGTCGACCGGAAACATAAGACGCGACGGCTCCAATGCGTAAAGTTGTAACTCAAAAAAAAGCAAATACAAGACAATCACTTTAGTATTGATAAATATATAGAAGTATTCCATAGTAAAACCATTCAAAATCTTGATTTAGAGCGACCGCACAACTCTAAATAAACTATCTCACAGTTGTTGTGATCGTCGATTGTTTTGCACCCAATTCAACTGTTTAGTTACACAACTAAAAATCGAGTAGTATGCGCACCTCCATATAAGCTCATAGGAATCAAAGCGAGACTAAACAGTTGCGCGATAGTTTAGTCAAAGGTGGGCCGGTCTTAAGCTAAATATTCAACATTTGATTTAAAATATATAAAGCTCATTTAGGAATGTGTGTAAAGCTCGATGTCATTTCATATCAAAAGCCGAGTTACAACCTTTTGCATAAGATCCGTAGTGGACGATTTGTGTATCAAATCGGATGTATTTGGTCCGAAACAATCTTTTTTTCTATATAAATTCGGTCACATTGCCTGCAGCATCTCTCTGATTGGTGTGACAGAATGTGTGCGTAATTTAGCGTTGTAACTTTCACATTTTGTAACTTTGATGAGCTTTGTTTGATGTTAGATTTCATTTGTCGTAAATACGAATGATTGTTTAATAAACTATTGTTTAAATATTAAAAATCATAATATGCGTATTTTAATGGTCAATGATCCGATTTACCAGGTCTATAAAAATTTTAAAAATCTAAGGAGGATATTTCCCTTCGATTACTTTTAGTTAGTTATATGTATTTAATCAGTTAATTAATTTTGGATAGGTAATGTGTTCCTGTAACTGAAAAGGTTCTTAGGTAAGTTTTGCGTATTTAAAAATTACAGTATTTGTGGTCTTGTAAAAACTTACTGTACTCAAAGTAATTGTTAAAGTGCCTGCGATAGAGGGCGTTGTGGGTCGGCAGTCGGCAGTAAACGCGCCGAAAGAGATTTACGTTACCTCCACACGCGCTTACAATCGTTTACTGGAAATCGATAGGCGCGTTTGTCTTACCTCGCTTTGTTTATTGCTACAATGAACTAAATACATATATATCTTTAGTATCCCTGCGGCGAGTTTGCTTGCGTGAGGTCATTTTACATCTGTAGTTCCTCTGGTGTTGCGGATGTCCATGGGCGCCGTTGACCTCTGTGTTCCGCTGCTCGTTTGCCCCCTTCTATTATAAAACTATCATCAGAAATCAATTGGCATTTTTTTAAATTGAGAAGCAAGCGATTGAATTCGTGTTAAGGACTCAATCGCACAATCCGAAATTGTACTGGTCTTTATGCCCGGTTTTCACTTTTCCAGTCCAGCGATAGAATTCAGCGTTGGATTAACTGGAAAACTGTCACTTTGATTCAACGACAGAGATGACAATATTATTGTGTAAGTTCGGTATTAGAAAGCCACGATTTAAGTAGACACTAATAGTGTTGAGTTCTGTGTTTTTAGTGTTTGGTGTGTTTTAGTTTCGAGTTAATTTTAATAGCAGCAATTGGGCTACAAATTTCTCTTTAATGTTTAGAATGTTTGTTACAGAAATAAAAATTAATAGTTCTTTTAACGATCAATAATTAAACATTTAATAACAGAAATAGAAAGGTTTAGTTCCTTATGTACATTATATACATCGCACATTGTTAGCATAAATATATAAATAATTGCATAACATGAACAATACATAAAGTAAACAGTCCATTTAAGTATGACACTTCTAATTAAAAAATCACATAACTAGTTACTTTAAAATCATACTAAAATGGACGTTTAACATTATTATCATACTGCAAACAGCAATCGTGTGTCAGTCGATTGTATTGCAGTGGCACTAACATCACCGCTTGCACTAGCGTAGGGCCTAGGGCCTAGGGCCGTGCTTGCGGGGCGGGGGTGAGACAATTGTGTCCGCAGGGCGCGGGCGGGGGCGCGGGGGAGCGGCGCGGGCGCGGCAAGCGGGCCTCGGGCTCCTCTTCCGCTTCCGGCTCCCTCGGCCGCGGCGCCCTCTCCGACCCTGACCTCCAGAGCAGGCTGCAACCTAACCTCACCGCTTTCTGGGTATGTACCAACTTTATACACAAACTATTTGTTCATTTTGTCCACATTGTCACACCCACTGTGTTGTTTCCGAATGAATTTTATGATAATTCATTTGGCGACGTTTGCAGCTTAGTAGATGCACTGCACATTAGATTTTAGATTTAGCTGTTGTAGATTAGACGTTAAGTTATTCTAAAGTTGTGTTAAGTTGTGAATAATCCACTTCTGTTTGATTCTCAGAGCTACTTAGAGTCAATAACGGCTCGTATACATATGTTTCAAAGTTTAAATAAAGAAGTGAAAAAAATAATTAAATAAGTAACATTTAAAAAGTCTAATATAATTTAGTTATCGCATTTAAAATGCAAAGTTGTATAAATAAATCTACAATATGCATTTGTAAAGAAACATTGAGTTGCTTTAATTAAAAAAATAATAAGTTTCGTCGATCAATTAAATATGTTAAAACATCTCCAATAACATCGGTCGTATTTAAGTAATATGAATATTAAGTTCTATTTGCAACGCAATTAAAGTCAAACAACAGGCTCACATCGCATTTGTCCTTAAACTTTTCGACAAAGACGCGCAGAGCTTACCAAAAATTAAATTTTTTATTACCAACACTTACCAAATAAACATAAAACGATTGCGATGCAAAATCACCTTAACAGCTATACAAATAAGGTTCAGGTAGGTAATTACCGCGCGGCTGTCCGTCTGTTATTTATTGCACATTGCGTAGCTACAAGCTACAAGTTCCCAGACGTTATTCTAATATGATTCGTATATATCGAAATGCCGAATAGTTTTAATAGAAATCACTGACATTGTTTATGTTAGAGTACCGTCTTCGCTGAGCTTCTCAAACTGCTATTTAATATTTTATATTAACTTTCGCCCGCGACTCCGTCCGCGTGGAATTAAAGAAAAAAAAAGTATGTAGCCTATGTGTTTTTCCAGACTATGCTCTACATTTATACCACATTTAATCGAGATCCGTTAAGCTGTTTAGACGACAAACATTAACAAACATCCATCCATCCATCTAAACTTTCGCATTTATAAAATTAGTAGGATATTAATCTCGATAACAAGGCAAGATCTATGGTTATTTGTATGGTTGTTTGGATAGATGGGTTAAAGTTACCCGATTTACAAAATGGCAGTGGTCAGTATTTTCTATTTTTTTTAAATTCGTGGACATTAACACCTCATATTATAATATGCATGTTTTGAAATATAAAGTTAGACCTAAGTATCACATGTGCATATTTTGTGCTACATAAAAGAACGACTAGAAAGTTTGAGATGCGCTATCTTCGATCCGAGTCTCTCGTGTTTTATGGCGTATTATGCTATAATAATATTTTTTACTTAGCACATTTGTTTATACCTGTGTGGGCGCGTGTGTGCGTGCGCTGCACGTGTGTGCGTGTGCGCGGGCGCGGGCGAGCCGTTCACTTGAAATATATAAAAATGTCGTTCGTTGTTACGAACACCGCTAAATCTAATAGCCGCCAGATTTTTATGTTCTTTCGCGGTATAGTGTCCTGTTACGCGGCGGGCTTTCGGCTTTTTGGACTCTTTGTCCATGGAAATTGGGTTTCGGACTTTCAAGATGGCCGCCGTTTACTGCGACTACCCAATTAGCGATGGGCCCAGCGGCTTACCGTTCGGCTTTTGTTACGAATGATTTATGCTTGTTTCTCCGTTTGTATGTTGTAATAGCAATTTTATATTCGGCCTGTTTAATTACTAGGTTACGGTTTTGCGACGTTTAGATGCATTGATGATATTGAGGTCAACGTTGTACTCATGATAAATGTAATTATTAATAAGCAACAGAATTAGTTAGTTCTCAATCATCTTTTAAAATATATTCTTGTTAATCCGACATTATTATAGGTCTCAGATTAGGTCTAGTTTAACTACATAATGACCAAAAGTTAAGTAACTCGTTACATCATTCGATATCGGCATTGAACCAAAATCGATTCGATTGTGACATAATTAAATACTCTACCGAGCTCTTTTGACAGTTGTAGTTGTGAATATATGAGATCTGTCAGTTTCGCTTGACGCGTCAACGTGCGTTCCGATTTACGACCGCCTCGATGTATTTTAATTAATATAATCAAAGTTCATAGAAGACAATAAATTACAGATTATATTGCAACCTCTTTATTGTAAACATTAATAAGCGATTAAAATTCAAATTTAATCAATCACTTTCTCCAGCCTACATGCGCAATAAATTCCCTTGAATTTCTCTTATTTTTCCGTTTCATTGTACGTTTGTATTTGGTTTTTATTATCTGTCTAATGAATGCTAACTAATCTTCTCAATAAAAGTCGAAACAAGTCATTTCTGCTAACTAATCTGGGCTTAGCTTAAAATAGGCTTTGAAGTATGAATTAAAATTAAAGGAAAATATTCCTTGCGATGAACAATGTGGTCAGGATATGCAAAGTAACATGAAAAACAGTTTTAAAAAGCTTTGTTGTTATGAGCTGTATTTTTAATTGTTTTTCTTACGTTCGAAGTAAGAAATTCCTTTGTGATCGATAGTATTTAAAAGGAGTACATTATAAGGCAGGGAATGTTGACCGGGTACGGGATACATACGGGATAAATTAACGTGGGCCGAATTAATCGTCGGACCACACGCGACGCGGCCACTTAATGAGTACTTACATATCGGATCTATCGAAATGTTCTGCCGTGAGTTATGCGTAATTCACAGATTTTCTCTACGTACTCTAAATTAATTATTACTTTATTAATTAATAGATACAGCATGCAATGATAATTAAAATAATAAGTTTGGGATTTTATTATTTTATACTAATGCTGGGTTGCTGGTGTTTTTATTTTATTGTTACCTAGTGATTCATTAGTGTTAGAGTGAATTAAGCTTCAACGGAATAAAATCCAAAATACGTAGTTCGTAAACTGATTTCTTGAAGTTAACAAAAACACTAACGAGTGGTTAAATGTTGCTAGGAAACCGGCCTTTTTTTTTTTTTGAGAGGGGGAATGCGTTACGCATCCCAGGTGCCTTGGGGAAAGACACACAGGGTATGTGGGACTCTCTCCACATCCCTGCCCAAAAGGGAAGGAACGTGGAGCCTACCCACTAAACCCCCTCTGGTTCCCTCGACTTCACCGTTCACCGGGGCATGGGCACATGTTAATGCTAGGAAACCGGCCATAAGTTAACCTTTTAAGTTCAGAGTTTTGTGAAAATCAAATCATCGTTATCAAGACAAACGCAAATGCATCGAAATAACTTTTCTAATTTCAGGAAAATCGTGTGTTTTGTTTTAAACGCCTTTTCCAATAGATAACTAGTTTTCCACTGGCCGCACGATACAGCTACTTGAAGGCAGTAAGTCAACATTACGGGACTGTCCCATCAATCTATCGTTCTAGATTTATGACTCCATTGGCTAATAGGCAACAAACGCAACGGACTTTTTATCTCCCCATACGTAAACTACGTGGCTCTTTCGGCCCGCGTACCTTGGCACATTAACACGGGATTTATCGTCTTACAGTTTCTTACGGCAGTTTTTATTGTGTATTATAACGATTCACAATTTAACTATCAACGTTTTATACGTACTCTTAGTTAGGTTAATTAGTTGGGACGATTAAACGTTCTATGATCGGTGTTTTGATATGTGAGGCGTCGAGCGCCGGTGTCGTTTGTAAGGGTTCTGTACGGAATTTTATAATTTTGAAACGTAAACTATACATGTATAATATTATTGTGAATTTAGGTATTAAGCAAATGATGTGATAATCATACTAATATTATAAATGCGAAAGTTTAGATGGATGGACGAGTGTTAGAGTTTGTAGCCTAAAGGGCTGAACGGATCTCGATAAAATTTTGTACAGACGTAGAGGATAGTCTGGTAGAACACATAGGCAACTCACTTTTGATTTTTTTTATCCACACAAACGGAGTCATAGGCGAAAACTAGTGTGAAATAATTTTTAAATTGAGCAGTCTATGAAATTCTACTTTTGAGTATCGCTTATTTATCAAAGCTACATGTCTAAGCTACATGTGCAAGTCATGTGTAACAATTCTTCAAACGTTTTCTAGATAACTAGTTGTCCGATGTATGTGCTGAACGGTTGTTCGTTGTGTGAACGCATCCCCAAATTGCGTAGCACTTATCCGGTGGCCACTTGCTCCCTCTAGCGGGTAAACAATTTTTATACGAACGTAACAGTCTATTATCAGAGATTGTCTTGCGGCCTGCGTCGTAAACTCGGCCGTCGCCCGTCGATCTTTATTGGTGTATAATAACCGAAATAAAGTGCGTTTTTATTCGGTTTTGATGCGATCGCATGTTTATCTTCAGATCGGTAATACTTCGTTTTATATTTCAGGCGTTGGGCAACGGTCAGCTTAAAGCCTATTTTATTGTCTATGCCAGAGTAGAGTTATCTCTAAACGTTCGATATTTTATTGTTAATATCCCTTATCTTTATATCTGTTGTATTTGTTTAGGTAATTTGTTTGCTGTTAATTACTAGTTAAGTTGTATCGTGTAAACAAGTTTAACCTGCGTAATTAATATTTAATGATGCTACAAAATCTTGTTAAGTAAGTACTTACTTAAATGTAAGTTGGTATCGATTTGTATCAACGTATTTCATTATCAAAAATATCTTTAGATGACTAAAGGCCTGTCCCACTACTGGCTGATAGAAGCTCAGATAGCTTAAAGTGACGTCACTCTCAGATAGAGTACCAAAATCCCATATTTCCATCACACATTTTATACGTTGGATTGCTATTTGACAATTGACAAGAATTTGGTAGGACCGACTCTAATTCTTCTTCAGTATCAGTTGTGGAATGAATTACGGTTGTTCAATTTGGTGTAGGATTTTATGCGTTCAAATATTCCGGGCAATTCCCACTGTGGCCGCCCACACGATGAACTCTTTACGTAATTCACGTATAAATTCATTTGAAGTCAACAATCCGTACGGAACGAGTTAGGAGAATCTGGATTAAGGAGTCAAATATTTATAAATGAGTTTACTATCTTGATAGATTTTTTTTTATACATTTGCCATTAATAAATGGTACTATTTTTTTTAGTATTTGTTATATTAAAAAGTTTTTTGGACAAAATATATCTGTACCCTTCGTAGCACATATTCGTACATAGTTACTGCTCCCATCCGTCAATTGTTCTTTTAGTACATTGTCGGTGTACAATAAAGATTGGTCTTGGTAGTTACTATTTTGTAAACAAGATCATTGATTACAAGTCTCTTATACTCTTATACTTTACAAGTATATCAGTTACCTACCGCAATGACGTAGCTCGTAACTCACACGTTCAACTGATAGCAGATTCAGTAATTCACGAAAGCAGCATGTTTCAATAAACAAGTGGACAAATCTATTCATATCCGTTTACAGCGCGTTGCCCGCGGCCGCTTCGCCTTGCCTACGCGATAATGTTCAATTTATGTCGCCGTGGCTTTTCTGTGAAACGTGTTTCAACTACACATTCGTATGTGCCTTATACGTACGCCTATTTTTGGGGCACATCTCGTTATTTCTGTTTTATTGTATGAATACATAATGTTATGGCCGCGATGCCGACGCTTGCGACACCGCCAATTGCCGAACTTAACGCTTGCTACGGTAAATTCACAAAGAGTAGACATCGTTTTCCCAAAAGGAGCGACATCTGTGATACAGTTTTATAATTTGCTCCTTTCATAATTTACTTTACTTTATTATTTACCTTCTCCTTCTTTTCCCCTTATCTTACTCCCTTAAAGTTGGTGCGGCAGGTTTTCATTCTTCAGATAAATTTATTCAGATAGTATTACGGGTCATTAGTGTCTTTAACAAATCTATGAACTAGTACATGTTTTCAATTATATACATATACATTTTTTATTTAAATTAAAATTATATTGCTCAACTGAATCAGTTAAAACCAGAAATGAAATACTGACGGAACAGTACAATATGCAGGACAGAAATTTACATTAATGGAACTTCTCAGAGACAACACTTATTAGGCATTAACTAAATCACAAGCTTCATATCTGAGAGCACTAATCTTTCTCAGTATTAGAATTGAATTTGATAAGTAGGTATGTGGCGTATGCTTGTTTATGAGAATCCCATATCTTTATTATTCAAATTTCTTGACCGAACCGGTCGAAGATAATTGCGTTGGTGTACTTCGATTTATACAGCGCTGTTTTTTTTTAATTTATCGTACGTAAATGTATCTAATGCGTTCATTTCTCACATTAATTAGTTGTTAACATAACTACACGATCGTGCCTCGGTTACTTTGTAATTGCTATGGACTCGTTTTATTATTGTAGTTACTGAAGTTTGGAGTTATCAGAGATCGTATACCTGGTACTGTGGTTTCCACTTAGTGAACTATTAAAGATTTAAGTTTTATTACTTGCTTTTTAAAGTAGCTAACGTTGGACGTAATCAATCGATTGTCAACTCGACTGAAGGCTTTATTTTATTTATAACACCTCTTATGAAGACCATCGCTTATTACGACTACCATCTGACACCTTGTTCTAACCGGAGTTCTTTACTATCAATAGCGAACTTCCATACCAAAGCTTATTATGTCTAATTTGTTTATCGGCTGACTAATTCGAATTGAGCGCCACCTGGTGGGCAGGGAGCAGGGCGCCGTCAACTGGGGATAAAACAGCGGGAATAATAACCAATGCAACGCCTACATGAATTCTGAAGTTTATATGTCTGATGTCAATGAAAATAAGTAGTTTAAGAGCGTTCACATTCATCTGACTAAACTATCGCACAACTGTTTAGTCTCGCTTTGATTCCTATGAACTTATTATATATGAAGGAGCAACTAAACAACTGTTTAGTTGCACCTTTCGCAGCCAATTCAACCGAATTGGCTGCGAAACAACCGACAATCGCAGAACAGTTGTGCGATTGTTTAGTCAAAGATGTGCGCCCGCTCTTAATGTGGCTAGATTAGATGGTTTATATGCGTAAATTAAATCGTTTAATTGCTAAATTAACTATAAGTAAATTAGGAAACGTTTAGTACAATATAAGTGGCTATGTCTAGTTATCAACAAAACTTGACTGTTTCGAAGTTGTTAAAAGCGGCTTTTGAAATTATTCTTGTTATTTTAGATTTTTATCTTCATAGTTTAATGCATTCTTATTTTACAACGAACAATTTAAAGTGGATTATTGATTCAATTTCGACATAACATTATCAAAGCAGAAGACATAACTATCAGAATGTGGTCGTAATAGTTTACGAGGTGATGTAAATGTGCGTGTAACGAATTTCGGCCGTGGGAGGGGTATTTATTGGTCGGCAATCGGCATACGCAATGTCTGCTATGACGTACCAAAAATGTGAACTTGTAAACAAACACACAAGTCTAATTTCAAGATAAAATTACCCGGTAACCGACGTTTTCTCTTTTTACCGCTTAATTTTTGTACTTAGCTATTTATTTTTGTTATTTCATGCAAAGATATCGTACAATATTAACTAAATTCCGATAAATACGTGTAAAAATGGGATTTCCAGTTTAAGAGTAAATTACTTCTATTTGTTTTCTATGTTAACGTTTTCATTTCATTCAGTAAGTAGCTTTCGCCCGCGACTATGTCCGCGTGTAATTAAAAACAAAACAAAAGTAAGTCGCCTGTGTGTTTCCGACTACATCTATACCAAATTTCATTGAGATTGAGCAGGCTACAGACTCTTAACAAACATTTAAACTTTCGCATTTATATTAGTAAGATTAATGTATATTTTAGACTTATAGGCGTTAACGAGATGAGCAGAAATTTCCTGGTTACGTTTTGATAAAAAATCTATATCACGTACACCCACGCACGATCTAATTAAGCCAGTTTCGTTTGAATAATTTCTACGATTTATTATAATATGTATTTCGTGAAAAAAATAAATCACGCATTTGTTTTGCAACTGGTAATGAGATGTGGCAATTTAAAAGCTCTATTTCCTTAATAGATATCCTATAGCGAGATTTAATGGAGCGCAAGTTGTTAATTATAAGGTTTTTTTGTACAAACTTTACTTAACACAGTTTTAAATTAAAGTGTGATAAGATAGTAAAATGTAATGGAATGTTTATTAATCAAGTACTAAATTTTCTAAATGAAATAACAAAATTTAGTTAATCGTGTTAACAAAATAAAAAAGCTTTTTATTAAATTCGTCTGATTTTTAATACAATTTTGGCTTTATTGCAAAAAATATTTCCTTAATTTATTTTTACTCTTCTAAGAAACATTTGTTATTAAAAAGGAATTTACGAAACTGAAAATACTAATTCAAAAAAAATGTTTTCGAGAAGTTTCTGCGAATATTCTATAAATGATCGTATGGTATGAATGAACTACACGTCAACATTCAGACTTCGAGCTCAATGGAAGGATGTGAATGAAAACTCGTTTACGTCGGACGCAGACACGATTTTGATTCAATCAAAAATCTGATACCCGATCAATTTTCGTTTAGAGCGTGTGCACCTTTGACTACCTTTCAACTGTTTAGTCTCGCTTTGATTACTATAAGCTTATATTGAGGTGCACACACTACTCGATTTTTAGTTGTGCAACTAAACAGTTGAATGGGCTGCGAAACAATCGACAATCACACAACTGTTCTGTGATGGTTTAGTCAAAAGTGTGCGCCTGCTCTTATAGTCTACTAGTCTTTGGCACTAAAATGACAGACACGACAGTCTAAACTCTATGTAACATTACTCTATGTAACGTCGAAATTGTTACTTTTGAAATTGTCTACGACTGATATAAGGGATTTTAAATAAAAAGTGTATTGTCAAATTATCATAAGCTTAGTTGTATACGGATATTGCACTGAAACATAACGAGTTAACGAAATTCTTTGTTAATACGCTTAATAGAAAGGGAAGAAAATACTAATTATTTTACATTAGTAAATACAAGTCATTATAGAAAATAAAAGAATACATTTGTCGTCACTCGATATAACGTCGACTCTATATAGCGTCGCAAAAAGTTTGGGCTCTTGAACGACGTTATATAGAGTTTATATTGCATTTCTAATTTAGTTACTCCTACTATACACAAATACATAAATTCTTAGTTACTAGTGAAAAATAATTCTAGGGCAATAAAGCCATAGCCAAGTATCACAAACATTATGCAGGTCCAGCATAATACGACATGTATAACAATATATTGCTTTCCCTCTTTTTCCCTCTGTAAAAAGAGAGATGGTAATATTTTTGCTAGTGGGAACTAACGGTTACACAATGCATGGAATATTGATGCGTCTCTAAGAGTTGTTTATAGCCGCTATCTCCACCATTCTAACAGCTCTAAACGTAATTAATTTTGTACAAGCTAATGTTCCGTTAATCACATGTAACTTGTTTTCTCTTTCTTGTATTTATATTTATGATTTGTTGTATTCTTATCAAATATTCTAACATATTGTATGCCTTTTTTTTAGGTTTAATTCAGATACACAATAAATATTTTAAAAAATCGTGTAACTTTAATGAAATTTTGAAACTACACACCACCTTTAATTGTACACTTGGACTTTTCAGTTAGAACTGAAGATGTTGATCGGACTTTTACCTGATTAAAATAACAAAAGAATTTTTTTTAACACTATGTAAATAAATATAATACCGACTTATACTTATTGTACAGCGCCATCTGTTGATAAATGTTAATAAAACGTTTGTCACTTCTAAATAGATTCTACGTACAGATTGCGTCGCATCCAGTTGTTTAAAACATTAGAAAGTATTCGGAATTATTCAGAGCGATGTTACCATTTAAAACATCATATCATTAGTATATCAATATATCACGCGGCGGCTCTGTTTGTATACGAGAATTTCCTGTTTATCAGGTACGCATTTAATAGGCTTTATTAATTTAAAAATATCCCATTAAACGGACAAACTATGTATCTGGCAACCTTTCACTTTACTTTTCTATTTTATTGTCTTGTACGGGCGCATCGCTACACGCCCATAAAGCATAGAATAAAATATACAAACGACCAATGTATCTTGAACTCTGGCTATTGCTGCCAAGCGAGTCTGGTGCTGTACTTTATAAAGCAATCGAGAATGTCGTTTGTAATTTTATTATCAAGATTTTAAATAATAATACACGATTACCTTTAGCTCTGTTTTCCTGTGATTTTTTACGTATTCAGTTACTTTAAACTCTCATTTGACCGAGTGTTTAAATAGTTATTTTTATTCTGTATGTAACTTATGTCGAATTTTTTCCAATGATGATTTTATTATAATAGTAAAATTTTGTTTCTCTTAATGTTGATTACATCGCATTCCAATTTATACTGGCCGATTTACTCTGATCGAGACATTCCCGTGATTTATAGATATTTATTGTATATCACTCACATCAAATGTCGCCGCTGCGACCCTCCTGCCCCCTCTATGTCGTACATAATTACCAACAAACATACTAATGCCACTGATAAACATAAATTCATTACAAAACGCATTTATATCAATACGAATAAGGTCTATAATAGTACTGCTAACATTTTTATGTCGTTTTATTTATTTTTGCGGATGTTTTGGTAGTTTTTAACTGTTTCGTATGTTCTTGAATATTCATCGCTCGGACTGAAATGAATTTTGGCGTCACTCACGCGGTATTTATGAATTAACTAACACTCTAATGAGGATATAAAACATTAATTTGTTTGATAGCTCATTATATGCTGGATTATAAATTGTGACGTTCTGACGCGTGTTTAGTACCACAATTGACGTATGAACTTTTCCTTGAATTAGGCGTACTAGTGAATTATTTTAGAAATATTGATGAGGTATTTTCTAAAGGAATTTGGGTAAATGTGTGATAAAGATCCGTTCTATAAATGTGTGAATATTTTTAAATTACTGTATCGGATTGTTATCTGTTAATAAATTAAATTATAATAGGAGTCGATCAGTCGCGTATAAAATATAAGCTACAAGATTGTTCAACCTTTGGTATTCACGTTCTTCGTATAAGACTAATATGTAGTTAGTAAAAGCCATGACAATTAAATATTAATGAACCATGCAACATGAAATGAAGATCTAGTCTAAATTGTTGAAGTCCAGAAGAGAGCGGCGGTAATTGCTCGAATCCTCATCCTATCGAAATTTCCTATTCTTTCCCTTTGCCTTAAACTGTGGTTTAAGATATTTATTTTCTCTTAAGAATTATACAATTCACTAGACGAGAATTTTTTTTTAGCATTTACCTTTTACGCTAGTAGTCATCATATACATTGAAATTTTATTTTCTTTATAATTTTTTTAATTTAATTTTAAATAACGACAACTTACTTTTCTGGAGTACAATTAAAAATTGTCATATTTTTCGCTCATTTAGGACAACGATTGTTTACCGATAGTCTAGCAAGAACATTTCTCATTAGTAGTAACGGTAAGTAATAGTTAAAGATATTTATTAGTTAGAGAGTTTAAAACCCCCTAATAGTATCGAATATCAAATACTTAATTTTGCATACATATCCAATTACAATAACATCAATAACAAGTTTTGTATGGACTCATTTTGTAACAGAATTAAAAGTATCTCGTATGTGAGCAATAAAGCACATCTCATACCGGTCTCAAATCTCAATCCAGTACCTTTCAAATTAATTTCAACTAATAGACAAGAAGGCAACGCAGTAAACACTATAAGTAAACTTTTTTATCAAAGCTATATAGACTTTATTCCTAGGTAATAGAATTCATTTTAGCATGTCAATTGTTATTTAAATCGTGTACAGCTGTGTTGCCGGATCACGTTTAATTTTAAAATTCTGATTCCACGGAAATAATTTCTCTCAGCGGAAACACGCGGCACGGCCACTGCGACGTTTACCAGTGCTGAATGTCTGTGAACTTTGAGAACATACGGCGTTAGATTACGTTTGACAAATTAATTTTTGTATTCAAATATTCAAGTGTGTAACTATAGTGTGTCTAAATAAGATCATCGAATTCAATTTGTATGAAGGCAAATGCCGTACTTAATAGACAGGTATCGTAGGGACGAAATAAACACGCATAGCGAACAATTATGAACTATATATTTGGTTTAAATAAAATTTATCGAACTTAAATAAAATTATTATTTTCTTATTAACTAATTTAGAGGACAATTCTAGTATTAATTATGGTGTAGAGAATTTAGCGATGACAATAATAATAGCGAAATCCAATTCGATTACGTACGGCTGTAGTAGTAATAAATATTTACTTCACTCTCATTATTTGTAATGGTTCTGTAGGTCATTATTAATTTGAATAAACAGTGTTTTTTTTAATTCATAAGTTATAACTATGACTCTATCGATTCCAACTTCCATAAGAATAAAAATCGAAAAGATTCATGCTTGATTTTACACAACCCATCCCTACTAAATTGTCACATGAATTGTCAAACTAATCTAAATTATTTAGACACACTATAGTAGTTACTTATGAAAATAAATGAGGATAAAACCTTCTTTTACCTATATAAATTATCTAATAGAGAATATAAGAGACAAATATATAATAGAGAGTAGATTTTTATTTACATTTCGAAAAAAAAAACATGTATCCATCCATGGGAAACCTAAATAACCTAATTTGATACAACTTTCCTATTACAATTTAAAAAATCGTTTCGTGCCAATTTTCAGTCCGTATGTTCTCTGTCGTGTTTAGCTTATTGACTACTATTAAATATAATATATTCGAAATGCGGATTAAAATGTTTTTAATTAAACAAAACTATGGTCTACATGACCCAGCTCTCACCACATAGTTACTTATTAACTCTCGCAATTGTTAACGGTGTTTTTTTATTATACAGAACTAAAATCATAGGTAACATACAAATTATGTTCTTAACCGCTTAGACTTCGCCTGGATATCAAATATTCGTCTCATATCTCTTCCGTCATATTCATACCCTTCCCGTTGATGTAAAATATAGCCGATGTTACTCAGTGATAATTTGTCTTTCTAATCTACATATATCTATACTTCTATACTAATATAATAAAGCGTAAACACACTACTTCGTGGCGTAGGAGGTCAGCAATCACAGCATAGTTTTTAATAATTATTTCTTTAATAAAAAGGCCTACACTTACGACACGCTTATGGCCATATATTTTCACGCTATTAAACTTAGGGGGTAAATACATGAAAAAAAACCGTCATGTGGGAAAGGGGCAGTAAACTACAAGCTGCCAAAGTTAAGGAAGCAAAGATATTATGGTAATGGTAATTTTGACATTTGCAATTGAAAATTTGACAAATGTAAACAATAAAATAAAGTTTTTATAATTTCATGCGGATGACGCCGCACGGGAACAGTGGTAAAATAATGTTTGAAACCGTTTCAATAGTTTCAGAGTATACAATGAAAACAAAAAAAAATCCTCTTTATAACAATAGTATAGATTCGTGTATATACTTTTATGTGGTAATTAACTGTGAGATCTGTGCTTTGATTACTCGAATCTGCATACAAGTATCGTGTTAACAACCAATATCGTTATATGTGTGAACTATTAAAGCAAAAAAGCTGCAAATCGGTGTAAAGACTTGTCTAGCTTACGTCTCAATACATTTAGCAAATGCGATAATCCGCAACGGATTAACACAACCCGGAGGTAGCGAGTAGCGGTGGTGCACGCAGATCTTTTTATAAAAGCTCTGGTGTTCACATCCGGGGAATAAGTTAGCTTTTTTAATATGGGTTTTGGTACAAAAATTGGTTGGAATTATTTAGCTTAAATTGAAGCTTTTAGGGTTTTCTAGATAATAGAATATGTGCTAAATATAATATATGTCTAGATTGTTTTTAGAAATGAAAGGTAACTTAACTTACCTTACTTTATATAAGTATTAAAGATATTATAGTGTTTTATTTTTGTCACTTTAAAATAAAGTACATATATAGATTTTATAGATACTGCTTTTATAATTGTAAGAGCGCAGGTAAGGTTAACATTTTAGCAATTACGATCACCGGAACACATCTGCGTAGGGTGCGGAAGGGAGGGGGGGGGGGGTTTGGTTGTAAAAATTTACAATTTCTGTACATCGCTCGGCTGGCGATTGTAAAACTTTATGTCTTCAAAAGGCTTTAATGCACGCCGTAATTAACATGTGTTCGTTAAGCGTACTTCGATTTTTAATGCCGCCTTTTTTTCTTCTATTATTTATTGTCGTGTGATTTGGATATGCTTTTAGTGTTCCGACATACCAAGTTATATCCATATTCTAATATTGGCGATATAAACCCAAGTTCAAACTTAAAAACTAACTTAAGTAAATGATCCCGCCTTAGTATATAAAATAAGTGATCAAATAGATTTTCTATACCAATACGTGAACACTTATTTGTAATTTTGTACGACGTTTGTTTGGCATGTAATATAATATGAAACAGGTCAAAGTCGCTAGAGGTCGCGGCTGTAGGTGTAACCCGACACCGCACATGGCACGCTCCTTGCACTTCCGAAAAGTAACGCAAAAACTACGAAGTCTAATACGTTTCAAACATAATGATATCACTTATGGATAGGACTTGTACCACGAATGGTTCCGTATAATTGTTTACTTAAAATATTTTATAACGGTAATTTTGTATCTGAATATTTTTGTCTCGTTATCACAATTTTAAGGTTCAAATTTCATTAATGCTTTATTTCTTTCTTTTTTACACTTCTTGCAGATGATATTTTCAATACACATTGGCTTATACACCGTAACATGAGGAACCCTAATTCGGTGAGCGTTGCAAAGACGCAAGAACAAATGGTCCACTTGTCGGGCATGTGACGAACATTTGGCAGTAACACGCATATCCGCATTACAACGCATCTGCTCCTTACAAAAAATAACCTTTACTTCAACAAATATGCTCTCAATAACTGCACTGTCTACTGTACATTTGTTTTGAAGTCCATCAAGCTATAAGTATTCATCTCTCTACATATTTACTATTTCTGTAGTAATATAAGAGCACGAAGATATTTTTATTCAGCTTTGTATAGGGCAATGGGACATACGCTTCCTAAAAAAATACTCAATAAATCGTACTAATATTATAAATGCGAAAGTTTAGATGGATGTTTGTTAGAGTTTGTAGCCTAAACGGCTTTAGGGATTCCGATGAAATTTGGTATGGATGTAGAGGATAGTCCGGAAGAACACATAGGCCACTCACTTTTTTTTTATTCCACGCGGACGGAGTCGCGGGCGAAAGCTAGTCTTCCATAAGTTACAAATATGATATATTGAAAATTTCAATGTTATTTATAACACCATTAGTATGTGTACTTTGACATAACAAGAGTACCCACGCGTAGTTCCCACGAGCAAAAGTTAGATTAAAAGCAAGAAAGGTTAAAGCGTCTCTGATCGGACACAAAGCGAGGTACAGTCGCACGGACAATGGTTAAAAAATCACCAGTCGCCCTTACAGCTTACCTGCGCGGAAATTATTTAATTTCGACCTCCATTAATCATATTTTTTGCACAAAAGTCAGGTACACGGGTACACCGAGTAATGTCTAAGCTCTTTTTAAAATGCCCCTGATATCGTGCTGATGGCGCCCGATCCTTGTAGCTATACTCCGACAGAGGGGACAATGGTTCTGTAATTAAATTTTGTACTTTACCAACTTTTTTAATGGATTACAACCTTTGTTGGCGTAAGGAAATGTTTTTATAATTTACATTATTAAAATAAAATCAAAGCGCCTTAACTTTCTGGCACGAAATTCTAAAATAATCACAGTCAAGAATTACTTTCAGCTAGGCCTTGAAACCCATGGTTTGACTTAGTAACCGAAGATAAATTATGCTCTCTATAAAGGTTTAAGTAAGTTTACCTCAAGCTCCATAGATACTAGATCAATTTGCTAAAATATTGTAAAGTTTGTTCTATCCGATATATGTACTATCACATTTTTTTAATTATTAGAAATTATATTTTTAAGACTTAACACTCCTACTTCTTACTAATATTATAAATGTGAAAGTTTAGATGGATGGATGGATGGATGTTTGTTAGAGTTTGTAGCCTAAACGACTGAACGGATCTCCATGTTTGGCATATATGCAGGGCAGTCTGGAAGAACACATAGGCTACTTGCTTTTGTTTTTTTTTAATTCCACGCGAACGGAGTCGCGGGCGAAAGCTAGTTTGTAATAAAGTGAGAGTTAGAAAAATAATACTAATGGTATTTGATTGTAAAATGTACTATAAATAATTATCAAGATTAAGAAACGTTGCGTATTGTTACAAAAATCGATTCACATTTGACACTTGAATCGATTCCAACAATCGGTTTACGTAATGCATCCCTTAGGGCGACAGGTAGATTTTTTTATATAAATGTATATTAATACACTTAGTCAGGTAGAAATGGTGGCATTGTGCGAGGTGTTCCGTGTGCTTTGTTGATGCAACGGAATAAAACGTTTGTAGAATTACTACGTGTTTTTTTTTATTATCAACGTCGTAGAGTCGTTACTTATATGGTAGTGTATTGCAATGATTTTATTATTGTTTTGTCTAACATAAAAACCGATTTAAAACAACAACTATTATATTACATAAAACTGGACAAATTATATAATACTAGCTTTGGCCCGCGACTCCGTCCGCGTGGAATTAAAAAAAACAAAAGTAAGTACCCTATGTGTTCTTCCAGACTATCCTCCACATCTATACCAAATTTCATCAAAATCCGTTCAGCTGTTTAGGCTACAAACTCTAACAAACATCCATCCATCTATCCATCCATCCATCTAAACTTTCGCATTTATAATATTATATTAATGAGATGAGATAGTGAGATAGTAAGAAGTAAGATTTATTACTTAAGCAAAACTTTTTAAAATAGTCGTAGATCTTATTAAGTAAACTAAATGTGGTTTTATGTGATTTTTGTAAATTCTAGGCATGTTTCAGGTTTAACTTCAAAAAGCTAAGATTTTATCTTACTTTAAACAGTAAAAAAGAAATGTTTTTACTAGCATTGGAAGAAAAGTAAATTAGGAAATTGCGCTTTGACACTAAAATATCAATTATTGGTACTCTTACCTTAGTTGTAGATGAATTATTAACTATATTAAATTTCTTCTATTGTTCTACATTTACAATACGAGTAATCATTGAAGTATTATTATAGTTAAGTAGAGATACGTCTTTTCTTCTTAATAAAGTACATTTCTGTCTGAAATCGTCCGATTTACCGTCGAATTAAATTGATTTAAGTGAGCAGTGCCTGGCCGCAGAACTAGTGTTCAATAATTCAACGACCAGGGTTCAATAACCTCGGCGGTGGCTCGGTGTCGTGAATTATCCGCGGGTTCAAGAGTTCACTACCGCCGGACAATGTTACATACATTCGTTTCGTTTATTTTTCGTTCATTTCGTTTATGTCCCCAAATTGAGTACTAACAGTTGTAAGTTAAGAAATTATTGCTACGAAAGAGTTAGTGCTTTGTTTAGAGTCGGTAAATGGTAATTAAAGTAGCATAATAAAGATTTCTCATAGGTATAACAAAGGAGATCGCTTAAACACTGCACGAAAGGTAGATCATACTAATATTATATTATAAATGCGAAAGTTTAGATGGATGGATAGATGGATGTTTGTTAGAGTTTGCAGTCTAAACGGCTGAACAGATTTCGATGAAATTGGTACTGATGTAGACGATAGTCTGGAAGAACACATAGGCTACTCACTTTTGTTTTTTTTTAATTCCACGCGGACGGAGTCGCGAGCGAAAGCTAATAGTGATATAAATTTGAAAAAAAATATTTCTTTCTCTAAATCATTCTTAAGTTTAAGATATTTCTATACATATAAAGAGCCTAGCTATTACGTCAATTTAAATAAAAATTGTATGGCGTTGTATAGAGAAATTAGGTCATAACCTATTCAATTTTATTCCACTGTCGTAAACAGTAAAATTGTATGCAACGTAAAGGTGACCCGCGAAGTTCGGACAATCCCGAATGAGATTACACTGCTCGCTTTTATGAAAAGAATATGACATTTAGGGTGGAAACGAGCACTCTCATAAAGGGAGTCTTATTTGATACAGATAAAATATTACATCTGAAGTCTTTTTAAAGCTAATATTTTTCAAATAAACGATGCAATATTATTATATTTAACGATGTCTTACTTTTACTTATGTTTAAATGTAATGTGAACATTCTCTCTTATATAGTCAAAGTGTTGACGGTATGTTTAGCTGATTGCTCGTGCCAAGAAAGACTAGAGGCACATGATAATCTATTTTAGGCAATGGAGTTAATACTTATTGTGTGAGTTAAGTTCTGCTTTATGAAATCATTAACTGAATTATTTGAAAACATTTAAATCGTGTATTGAATACGAAAGCCGTAGTGGTAATACAGTTGCGAGGGTGTAAGGGACTATGCGAGGGGGCGAGGGCGATTCGCGTCGGCTCGCGGCGATAAATCACGTTGCAAGTTTTTGCACCACGACTCGGACGTGAGAAAACGACACGAACATTAGATCGTATTCGCAAACACGTGTGCCGAAACTACACACTGTGAGTTTAACACAATCCTAGGCAATATTAATACGTTATTCTTAAAGATCTTCGCATCTCTCATCAAATCCTCAAATGTTTACGGACTCTATATAAAAAATCCAATAGCAATCTGACTAATATTATAAACGTCGAAATGTAGATGGATGGATGGATGTTTGTTAGATTTAACAGTCTAAACGGCTTAACTGATCTCGATGAAATTTGGTATAGATATAAAACATAGTCTGTAAGAACAAATAGGCTACTAGTTTTTTTTTTTTAATTCCGCGCGCACGGAGTCACAGACGAAAGCAAGTTTAATTATAATACAATATCGCTAACATTTTCATTATGTTGAACTCATTAACAAAATGCCACAAATTCGTCCGCCGCCATCTTGAATTTATCACTTTTTTGCAACGCAACATTTTTGTATTTACTCTCCGGATCTAATAAAAACAGGTGAAACAATCTACCTGCTTGTAATCGCAGAATATATCGTTTGCACGTTATAGCGGTGCTTAAAAATGGCCAAGCGTGATCTTATACGGATGAATTAGTGCATTGTTTGAATAAAACTTATTTAATTTAAAAGAATAAAAATAGTAGAATTGTTCATTAAAAATCAAATAAGAAATAGAGATTGAGGAATTTTAAAGTAAAATGGGCCAAGAATAATCCTTCGCACGTTCTATTATATTCTTTATGTAGGTAGTTTACAAATCTTTTTATAATTGATTGAAATATAACGAAATATTATCCAAAACTTGTTCATATACAGAACATCATTCTGAGTATACTGAACCCTAAAATAATAGTTTTTGCCGTCACTATCGTATCATAACGTGGCACAAGGAACATAATTGGGGCAAATAGAAGTGAGATTTGCACCCACCGACAAACTGGTCCTAAATAAATACAATTCCCCTGCTTTGCTCAAAGCACCGCACTATAGCGACACCTACATAATTCGTACCTACTCTGTTTATGTCATACTGCTCATTTTATTTTAGCTTTGGAATATATCCAATAGGAAGTTAACATCAAGAGGTAAAATGATTAAGTTTCTCTTATCTTTTGTTGTGATGAAATTTAAAAAATTAAAATTAATTGAAATGTGTAACTACCATAGCATACAAAAATGTTTATCTTATGGCAAATTCACGTTATTTTCATGTCCTTTTTAAACTTTTTTCTCTTGCAAAAAATAACAATATTCTTAAACCATTTTCCCGATGAAGTTATGTTTACAAATCATTGAACCGTGGTACATTTACGTCGATCAGTCCATACACGTCACTGTAACGTTGTTACAATAAAACAACTCTATGAAAGGATGAAAAGAGGCTCTGTGCTGGACTGTATAACATCGTCACTCGAATAGAAAATCACTTTGAGAGCTAGACTTTACTGGACAGGTACAGTCGCTAACAAACCTTCACATAATACATCAAACAAATATTCTACATTCTTCTTTAAAAATGTTAAATCACTGAGTACTTATAATATTACTAGCTTTCGCCCGCGACTACGTCCGTGTGGAATTAAAAAAAAAAAAAAAGTTAGTAAGTAGCATATGTGTTTTTCAAGACTATCATCTACATCTATACCAAATTTCATCGAAATCCGTTCATCCGTTTAGGCTGCAAACTCTAACAAATATCCATCCATCGATCTATCTAAACTTTCATATTTATATTAGTACGTTTAATATGATTTTTTAAATTCCATCATGTAATTGCCTCGGCTATACAAGACCGGTAAGACAATGTGAGCGCGTCTACCGACTACAAGATGTAAGTCACTCAAAGCCTTTTCCCCTCGACTGTACTTGATACCGCGTTCTCGTATGAAGCACAGCTGTAGCAGCGACCCAGTTTCCTACAAAAGCCCGTATGAATATCGCACCCCTGCAGTCTCCATACATAGAGACAACTTTGCAAGAAAATTAACGGAAAAGTAGGTTACAGCACTTAACACCAGCCGACACGACGACGCGACGACGAGCCGACGACAGCAATCACAATAGTGTGAAGTTTAAATTTAGAATTCTCCAGCGGAAGTGCTTTCTCTGAGAATCGATTGTCGGATAGGCTGGATGGCTTGCCGGATGACTTGACACAATTCATATTGAAAACATTTTAAATTGTTCAAGTGCACAAGTTATCACGATTGGCACATTTATAGCGCTTAGAGGGGCTATAAATGTGGCAACAATTGAGGACTAAAGTGTAGTTAGAATAGCATTGGCACTGCTACCAAAGCGTGATTATTCGAGTATTTATAAGTAAATTGGCAAACATCTTAAATCTTGCGTCCATACTTTTAAAAAGTATATTCTTGTACTACAACTATAAATATTTACGTAAGTTCTTTCGTTTGTAATGAATTCAAAGTGTCGTAGCAACCGATTTCAACCAGAATATGTCTCCCAAATGTAATACATTGACCTGATACTCTCTCGGCGAGTTTTTTTGACTCGCAAATCAAGAGTACGGGAGGTAAACGTACTCAAAATTTAAAATTACAATTTACAAAGATTGTATTCGATTGAATTAGAAATGTCTTTCTTTACTTTGTCTTGAAGATTTATACGAATGATTGCAGAACGTCGATTAGAATAAATTTCAATTAAATAGCAGAGATAGTTTTGAGTTATAAAAGCTATTTGCGATACTAATAAAAAGTGTAACCAAAAATTTTACAAACTGCGTGGAAACAAATGAATCAAAATCCAGTAGCCTATATGTTCTTCCACATAATACTCTGCGTCTATGTCGAATTTCATCGAGATCCGTTCTGTCGTTTAGGCTACAAACTCTAACAAACATCCATCCATCTAAACTTTCGCATTTATAATATCAGTAAGATAGTGAAGCGCAAAAAATATGTGTTTAAAACCTATAGAACATTGGATGACTGCACAATATAACACATTATTGAAGCATATTTATACAATTGGTGAGCATGCTACGCTAAAAACGGTTACATCGAATTGTATGAGGCTTTACTAACCACATTCACACAATAATAGACTTTATTACTTGGGTGTAAAGTCTACTATAGCATAGCGTTAACGCTATTATTATTGGTGCAGTAAATAGTTCTGTAAGGATTTAAAAGGATTACTAAACAAACCACAGATTTTTAATCTTTTTAGGCATTTTTAAAATAAGTCTTTATATGAATAAAAATCCATGTTCATAATTTTTTGATAGAGTTCAGTATTGCAATTCAAATATCTTAGTGTTTATTAAATTTATAAGCTCTGCCTACTTCTCTTCTATTTACTATTCACTGACCAAAGGTTCTCTGTCTCAGAACTTTAAAGTCATCTTACAAATTTAGAATCAACAGTGCATGATATATTTAGTTTGCGAATTAGTTTCCACGGTGCAAGCAGATTTTTCCACACAACTTAACATACGAGATTGTCGGCGTAGTTTCTATGAAGTGCATAAGCATCTGGATCAAAGTGAATTAATCTGAGATCGCTTGATGCAATCCTTTCATATCGAAACTTCGATCGGATGAATCCTGGTTAGACACAACAGCACTTTGATCATTTAACAGAATAATACAAATATGTTGTATTAAAAAGTAAAACAACCTTCTTTAAACAAGAACTATAAGAGCGGGCACACATTTAACTAAAATATCGCACAATTATTGTGCGATTGTCAATTGTTTCGCAGCAAATTCAACTGTTTAATTGCACAACTAAAAATCAAGTAGTGTGCATACCTCCATATAAGCTCATAGGAATCAAAGCGAGAAACAGTTTTGCGATAGTTTGGTCAAAGGTGTGTGCGAACTCTAATACTGACTAATTATTGCATTTCGAAAATTATGCAATTTTAAATCACACGATAGCACAAACGTAGTGCAATGAAGTCATCGAGTGAAAGGAATTTATCTCCAATGTACGAGTAGTACTTTCATTTACTCATCGGAGTAAAATTCGACACCACCATGAAATACTTGGAAATACGCTAACCACCTGAAAACATATTAAGTACAAATGAAAGTAAAACGTAACTTAATAGCATCAAAACCTATATTCGATTGAATTTTGAAACGCATTTAATACGTTTCATCATATCTGATGAGGAGGAAAACTATACGGAATCGGTTCCAGTGAATGGATTCCCGACGTCAGTAACCAGTTTCAGTGTAAACTGGACCGCGACAGCGATCGCGACCTACTGCCCGAATGACTCACGTAATAACACCCGGAGTGCCGCAGGGTAGCGCCCTCGGTCCAAGCGTCGTGATTTGAACACACCGCACAAATAATGAATCTGTAGCAGATTTATTGCGAAATAAAAACCTATGTATAAACTGAACAAATAACATCTCACTTAACTCATCGAAGACGATCTTGATTGACAATTTGAATTTACCTAAAGTCAGACCACCCAAGTAATGGATAATTGCAATAATAATGTGAGCAAAACAACATTTAATACTTACAATAAATTCTAACTAAAATTATCATCTTCTTTGTCGTTAATAGCTTCGACTTTCCGGTTGCCAGTCTCTCCAGATAAATACAACAGACTGTATTAAAACAAACTGTAATGTACTGCACTGCACATTAAATTGTTAGCATAAAGTAACAACAAAAAGCAACAAACGATAATAAATCGAGCGTCCTGTACCCTCTTCAAAAACTATTGCCCTTAATGTGGTCGGAGTGCGAGTCTGGTCGAATTGCCGCTGCCATATGTAAATGCGCCGGATCCTTCCGAGAACGCGCATCTCGCCGCCTAATTATTTTTAATTGCGGCGCGAGGCCGAGGGCAGTTCGGCCTTCGGCTTCGGACCGTAAAGCTTCGCTTGAATTTTTTTGCGCGTCTAGTCTGCGGATCGATTGCAGTGCGAGTGAGTCATGACCCGACGGTGCTTGCTGCTCTGGCGCACGCAATAACGTTCCCGCAACATGTTCTGATTTAAAACCTATATAAGTTTTTACCTGACCCCTTCTTAGAACAAGGGCGCAATCGTCAGCGGTGGCGCCCTGTTATTTGCGCCGCTCAAATGAATATGGATCTGTTGAGTTACAGTTTCTGATGCACCATTTTAGAGTTGGGTATTACAGTAATGATAGAAATCGTAACAGCAAATTGTTTTCGTTATAATCTTGCCAGTTTAATTTAATCGCCAATATTTCAAGTGTATAATCTTTCGAAAGGTTCAGAGATTATAAGATTTTCGAATCCAATCCGCAATAGTATCTAAATATGGTAAGTATAGTTGTTTTTAAATTCCCAATTTTATAAATCATTCAGTTCTTTTTTAATGAATGCAATGACCTACTTCTGGAGTTATGTCGAAGTTACTCTTGATGTTAAATTTGACTTCAACTTTCGATAAAAAATGACACTTTCTACTGTCTGAACAATCATTATTACAATATTCTGGTTTATGAACAGTAGCGGCAACATTATGAGTTTTAAATTCGTCCTTTCCCACCTTTTAGCTGGCGGACATTTTTTGCGTTGCATTGTGCTCGGCGTGAGCTCCTTTCGGTCGATTTGGTAATTGGCTTCAAATAGACTTGTTCCTTTGTTGTAAATTCTTAAGAAATTTCACAAAACTTAAATCTTTTTAAAAATTGCTTCCTACTGCGTTTAAAAGTATCCCTTTCTTTAGGAAGAAAGTTTATAATAAACATACATTATACCTTGACCTTGAGTTATGCCGAATTAAATAAATTATAAGAATTAAAATTGTTGAATTCGCACCTAAATGTACCCGTTCGATTTTTAGCGTCAAGAGTGCAAGTTGCCCTAATGATCACCGCAATTCCAAAGAAGATGGCACAACAAGAAGAATTTAATATTTAAATAGGACAAAAACACAATCATTTTTTAGTTCGACAAATAGTTATTTAGATTTTCTAATCTCTACACATTTCTGTGCCCTGAAATACGTCATACGATCGCGTATAAGTGCCATCTTAAATCACATAAAGATAATGTCAAGATGTCCAATCCAGTCCATTATCCGTGACTCATCGGTATATCAAAAAGTTATTGGCCTTGACGCTACATCGCCTTGCATTGTCTTGTCTAGTCGTATTGTTAAAGTCTGTGTGAGTCTGAAACCATTAGCTAAATCATTCATAGCGATAAAACTCTAAACTTGATTCGCAATTTGTGTTTATACTTGAAATGCGACACTAATATGCAATCGGTAAATCGGCTATTAAAAACTGTTTCACAAAGCTAATACAAATGTAACAAAGAGCATCTTAAAAACAAACCAGTTCGAATAGCACAGACATATCGCTCAACGCAATAATGTACCAAAAACCTGGTGCCGCGAATTACAAGGATCGGCCGCCAGAGGTCGCCTTGTCGCGTAAAAAACGCATTAGATATCGGCCACAAACATAAATACCGAAACACCATTATACCAAAACGATTTATCTTCCCGATTCACGTACGTTAGCTCACGAGACGTCTTTACTTTTGCGCAAATGTCGACTACTACAAATACCATCGATGACATTTTTAACACATTCGAATTCCATTGCGGACTTACAATGCCTATAAGTCTTTCATAGCATTATAAGCAAGCAATGTATAGCGTACAATAGATTTTTGCCATTAAAGCTTTGATTTGATGCAGTTTTATAGTACAGGTAAAGGGCACACACGTCCCGCGGTATGCCGAGGGGCCCACATGCCCGCTCAGGTACGTAAAGTTAATTGCTTTTGTATGTCCAATCTTCTTATACCTGCCTCTCTACAAATTCAAAGGATATTTTTAATTCCCTTAATTTTTATTTTCATAATACACTGTAAATTTTAAAAACTTATCAGTAGAATTTCTAAAAAGATTTTAGAATTACGTCTTATTAGATAAAATTGAATTAAATCAATATAATACGAAATTCCCTACCAGTAAATGTTTTACAACTTGACCCGGATGTTCAACTTGTTACCTTCATATTTTATATTGGCGTAAAAATATGAAGTCATTATAAAGGTGTGTCCACACTTAGTTCTCACAGATCTACGTAATACAAGTATTATAATTACAATTTAAATGTCAACTATTGGTCATTATGTATGAGGAGCAGTTGATTGGGCCGCGGCCTTGCGTGGCCTTTCCTAAACGAACGATTTATAATTTAATGATCCATAACAATCAAAGTTTATACATAATTAAATACATCTAGCCTATACTCGCTAATTGCTTCGATTTATTACCTTATGATATAATATTTTCATAAATAAACTTACTTTATTTATTACACATTTAAATGTCAACTATTGGTCATTATGTATGAGGAGCAGTTGATTGGGCCGCGGCCTTGCGTGGCCTTTCCTAAACGAACGATTTATAATTTAATGATCCATAACAATCAAAGTTTATACATAATTAAATACATCTAGCCTATACTCGCTAATTGCTTCGATTTATTACCTTATGATATAATATTTTCATAAATAAACTTACTTTATTTATTACACATTTTTAATTAAGCGATCACATACAAGAACACAATATAACAACTGAAAATCCTGAAGACTTTAACTATAAAAAAAATGCTAAATAAATATTAATGCAAGGATGGACTACGCAACATTTGCAATTACAATATTAAAAATGTACAGAAAACATGGTAAAAGTTATACAAAATATCATAAGTATCACACCTGATCTCACTTATAAAAAAAACGACATATCGATAAAGGGCCCTTGAAAATATGACACGGAGACAATGGAGAATTACCCTTTGTTTCCTTCGGCTAATACAAGAGAAAACAATACAACATTTAAATTTTCAATTAATGTAACATTAAGTTACTGACTACTTATAGTAAAGTATAACTTTTAAGTCGAAAATACGAACCTGTACACTAAAAAACTTTTGTAGCCTAACTTTATCCAAGTTGAGCAACAAATGTTTTACGTGTTTATGGTCTATGCTGCTACCAAATATGACAGACTACACTCTTTGGCGTTGCTGATAATCTAGGCTAAGTATAGATGGGTCAGCTATGATTAATATAGCCTAATTCAATATTTTCCTATCTATTTTACATTTCAAGTCTCTAGGATTTGCAACTGCCCTTTCTCTTCTAGTGACGCCAATGTTTGCAGTATGTTACAATATTAAGTCGCTTATATCAGACAATGCACATGTAATGATAAAACACTTACGAAGGACGTATTCATCCTTCCCGAGTTAAATCCCCACAAACCAGGACTCGAGTACCTGCGCTTGTATCCCAATGTAATTCTTAATTGACAAAAAAACACGACCCGTCCGATTTTATACATTTTATTTCACTACACGTAGCTATCGTGTATGTGTGCGTTACTCCGGCATGATCCCTGCACCAAATAAATATACGTTCATAATAGATTTGCTTCATCATTTATTATGGTTACAAGGGTCCGAAGTAACTTACCCTTTGTGGTTGTTTTAGAAAAAAATATACTTTTGTGATTTTGGACCTTGTCTTTCCATTTAAAGAAATTGATATTTTGCATTGACTAGATTGATTTTATACTAATCTACTAATATGAAAGTAATGTCACAGTCACTTACACGAATTTAAAATACGAAAATGCATTAAAAAGAATTTAATAAAACTGTAACTTCAGGGCTTAAGGTACAAAAACACTCAAAAAAAACTTTACGCTATGCTTTAACAGTATAGCGTAAAGATTTTTTTATCTGTGATATATTGTAACCCTGGCCATAGATAACTGATCATCGGCGCCGCGCACTGCCTGACAGGTAGACGCGCTGAATGCGGTCGCGCGCAAAAACGCGGTAATGAGCACTGCTGGGATAATGGACGCCATTGTCTATGCCCGGGCTTCTGGACGCGCGGGAAAGAATCGCTTTGTTATATTTTTTTTATGTTGGCAACATTGTAGTGCTTTCGGTTTTGAAATCGAGTGTCATGATAATTATCGCTCTTGAAAGAATTATAGCTGCTTTTGTTTTCGAATGGGTACTTTCTAGTTTTCGATTAAAAATGTTTTAAATTAATAATATCATAGCGGTGTTGTAGCTTATACGTTATTAAAATTTTGCATTTGGAATTTAATTAACAAATTAAAAAAAAAAGCAATTTTTAATGACCGATCGATGCTAGTGGCAGACAAAATAAATTCCCTCTTATTATAAAATTTAACTTGTCTTTTACCAACAAAACATGCATTTAATATAAGTTCAATCCTCAAACCTAGTCTAACTTTTCTTATGACTTAAGGTGAGTGAACACAACAATAATATTTTTAAGAAAATAATTTTGTTTGAACCAAAGAACAATAAATTAATTTAATAGACCGTAATATAAATGATTTATATACGAGTATATTCATCAACATTTAAATTTAATGTAGAAACTATTAAAATTGAGATAACATTAAAATAAAACTTTAAAAATAACAAACACCTCTTTATAATTATTAAAATCTAATTTTAAAAATATAACAAACACCTCTGTATAATTATAATAGTAAACAAAATATTAAAATAGAGAATAAAATGTAGGTCACGCTCCACGAATTGATAAAGGCTCAACGAGTTTTCATCTAGGAACATTTATACTTTCACTTCAAACCATAGACAAGCGACAGACTTTTTTAGCGATATGTTTAGAAGACTTTCATAGATAATTATTTTATGCAACCCATAAGGTACAGAAAAGAGTGATACTTCATGCTTCATTATATTATTTACATTCCAATTTAAATAGCCTTATTCGAGCGTTATTTCCGCAATTGGATCAAGAAAAAAAAAATGTGTCTTTATACCATAAGGTAACAAACCAGCGGCCACTTGAATTCGCCAAAATAGCGAAGAGACCACTGCCCATAATCATCCGCATTTGAAGACACAGTTGCCTTATTGACAAAGAAGGGAACGCACATACAGAGGATATTTTCCCTTCATATGCATCCCCTCCACGGTCAAATCCACTTACCTTAACGACCACCTAATAAGAAAAAGCTAGGAAGGAAAAAGGGACTACAATTAGGCTTCTACGTAATTAACAAAATACATTCCGTTTATATACATCAATGAATGGAAAGATTTCAAATGATATTTATGATAGAAATGGACTAACTCATCAGGGGAGCGGGTAAGGAGGGGGAGGGGGGGAGGTATACAACAAGTTATTGACAACTAGTCCGGTTCTTACGTAAAGCGCAGCACTCGATATTGTACGGACCGGTATGCAAATTGAATGTCTTAAATGAAGATACTTTTTTAATTAAAATAGTGATGTGACTATACAAGTGAAAGATGTCGATGTTTATATCGATAAATTGGTTTGCAGTCCTTAACTTAGAATTATCTTGAGCTTTAAATTAAATAAGAGAATTTAACATAAGAAATGAAACTGCTTAAGTACTAATTATGCATTGTTACAATTTAATTACCTGTTATAATAAATGCTAAGAATCTTACTTTGAACTTGTAAAGGCCCTGAAAAAATCTATATCCAGTTATGTTTCTTGTTAAACATGTAATAATTAAGTTAATGTTTATGTCTATAAACATGCAGATAAGAGATTTAAAGTTTATTAAAAGTGTTAAAAAAACAATCTTTGTTTATAAAACTCCAAGACTAGCGTAGGCACATCACTATTTACATATGTCCAATTTAATAAGTCACCGGAAGCGAGATGGCGCGGATTTATGAAACAGCATAAACGTTTATTGAATAACCAATTATGTGTTTCATAGAAAATGTCTAATTATGTAAATAATTATTGCCGCAACAGTACCGTAAGCAGATCATATGGCACGCCGGCGACGCGTGATCTCGCGTTTTGTAACCTTTGATTCATATCGCCCTGGTACATTAAACATTGTAAAATATTCTAATCTTCTTGTATTAAATTAATTAAACGTTACCATAGATTTGTTTTTGTTTTTCTTTTTCGTTCATATCAAAGAGTTCAACGAACTAAGATTTTATGTCGCAAGAAAGCTCGCAGCTAAACTGCTATAAACTTTTAAAGATCGACAAGGATATTTTAAAAACGTAAGCATAAATAATTAATAAAAAATGGTGTATTAGTTACAAATTCATGTTTTTAATGCTTAGCATAATGTAGTAAAAGGAGCTTTTAATGAAATCTATTATTTGTTAAGGTTAGAAGAGCAATTAAAAATTCACGTTGTCAATTTCATAATCAGTCAATGTCCTCTTAGTCTGGTTATTAATTTAAAAAAAAACTAGTCATCAAACACTTAATAGAGCAAGTGAGTGTATGGCACTTGCACAGAACCGGGATACGGATCTGAGATCAACATCGCAACCAAACATACAAGAACTTATGAAAGTTTCACACGAGAGTAGAACAGTGAGATAGCTGTTTACAGCTATGGCTCACCATGCGGTATGTACAAATTGAAACGAAACAACACTGTTTAAAGTGTGCGTTAACAATAGCAGTACTGTAATATCCCGTGCTCTGTTGAACTTTTCTGCCCTCGTGTGTAACATTATGCTTCATACGTCAAACGCGTGTTCTTAATTTCCATACTTAGACATTTTGATCGCGGCGATGCTCCGCAATTGTGGGTTGATTATCGTCATTTTATGTTAATTCAGACGTCGACGGCCATTACAGCGTCGGACAGGACATAAATTATAAAATGCGCGGGCGCAAATTTAGTTTTATTTTTAAATTTTCAATTCTGTTAACGGTGCCGCGCTGGCTCCGACGAACTACACGTCGCGAGCTTATATCGATTACGATATCGTATCGATATTACTTAAATCGATTTTGCCGTTATCAAATGCTCGATTCGATTGCTCTTCTCACGAAATTATTTCTCATTAATATGTAAGAAATACAACCTTGTTTATTTAACGACTCAATGAATAGAAAAAGCATGTTTAAATTTAATGGACTATTGGAGATAGGCGTGCGAAATAAGAAGTAAAAGTTTCAAAAAATCACTCATCAAGCAAAATCATACGCGCTCTACATTTGTTTCGTTACCAATTTTATTCATATAATAAACGTTATAAAACCTTTATTATATATAAATTGTGACGCCAAAGTCTATTACATTATCAAAGCGGAAAAAATATATAAAAATCATTTAAGTAATAAATAATTACATAACTTTGATCAACTGATGTGCAGTTGTAGTCAAGTCATACATATTAATATGATATTAATTAAGAATATAAAACAGATGTACTCGATAAATGCAAAGAGGTCATTTAGATATAATTTTGTGTTTGATTATAAAAATTAAAATTACAATACCCGTACAAAATTCGCTGTAACTACCACTTAAATAGATAAAACAATATTTAACCTAATAATGTGCAAAAAAATTATAAAACCATACAAAAAATAACGCGTTCAAAAGCGTCTGAATTCATTGTGAACGGACATCAGGCAAAGACAACGCGCGTTCGGCCTCATCTGTCAAAAGTGCTCAATGTTTTTAAAAAGGTTTTAAGATCGGCCGCCTGACTCGTTATTGTTATTTATATTAAGATTGCTGGGACCCTTCGCACTTGGTCTTAGAAAAATAAAATGTTACATTGCGTGTACATTGATCCTTATAGCGATTATATTAAGGTATATAATTGATTGTTTTGAATGCTTTTTTTTTTCGTTTAATTTGTATTACCGAGGGTATGGAATGCAAGGGATTGCGCGACTCATGTGTAGGTACTGATTTTTTGTCGGTGTGCGAGAGAGACGGTTGTTACTGGGATAAGGGTCGTTTGCAAAGTGCACTAATGGGGATTATATGTGAGATTGCTGTGTTGTGTATAATGGAGCGTTCGCCTGTAGGATATTTGTTACATTTCGTATAACATAATGCTATTGGAATCTACATTGAATCGCGTTAGTACAAACTAGATTTTCAAATTCAAATTTATTTTTAATCTGTCAATAAGCAACTTGTACTTTCAATGCATTATCCAAAACTTTAAATGACTACTAGCTTTTTCCCGCGACTCCGTCAGTGAAAATATGTTCTTCCAGAATATGCTTTACATTTATACCAAATTTCATTGAGATCCATTCAGTCGTTTAGGAGATACCTTCTAACAAACATCCACCCATCTAAACTTTCGCATTTATAATATTAGTAAAAAGATGTCTTCTCTTCTTGACAGCACTACTCCTGTGCAACAAATGATCTAAATTCGTCACACCTTTGTGACTTATGGAGTACAAAAAGCTCCTACATTAAACCCCTAAACGGTAGTTGTCTAAGCATATTATGTCTTACTAAAGTGGAGACAAGAGCCTCAAACAATGCAGATAACTGTGGTCACTGAATATCCAGAGCAGCACAACAGTTGTAATTTGCAGTACTCGTGTGAGCTTGTAGCACGATGTGGCACAATGGGTCACATTGAGGAGCGGGCGTCCTTGGCGGCGCGGCGAGTAGCCTACATATCGATGGCGCAGCGGAAAGTGCATAACCCTATTTTTGTATTTTTTGCAATTGCAAATCAAAAAGTCACATACATTTTACTTACTTTGCGTATTTCGTTATTCAATTTCAATAAATAATAATAGCAAAGGATAATTTTTTTTAGATGAAATAAAATAATATAGAGCCTTTTATTAAAAAAACAACAGTTTTCAAAAAAAACTTTAAAATAGTAAAAATAGTAGTATATGATTTAATATTGATCTTACCTTATCTTCCAGTGTTATAAGTGGAAAAGGTTTTGAAACAAAATTATTTAAAAAAAGTATAAACTCTGGGTTACATGTTTTGTGTGTGATGTAAGACTGGGTGTTAGCCGTTATCCCTCGCAACCTCTGCCGCGAGCTGCACTGCCTTGTTATTGTTGTGTGAATGTGTGCACAGACCAATGCCTTTCAGAGGCGCTTCACGTTTACATATTTATGACTTCTCTTAATCTTACCGGAAGTTTTTCCTACTAATCATAACACTTATTTGTTTAAAAACTAGATATGTTTCTGCTCATTAACTTCATGTCTAAAAAATAACAATTTCATTGTCTATAACAGTTTTTCAGCTAATAAAAAAGTTTTTAATGTGTTCGCATTTATAATGTTTTCGAACGTATTTTATGTTCTCTCTGTGCCTTAGGTGTACTATGTCAAACTTTTGGAAGGCTGTAAACGTTTAATAGGGTAAGTTTTACGATTCACTTCGGGGAGGTGAGGGTCTGAAGGAGGAGGTATTCGGCATTCTTAAACTATAATATTAACGTACTTATTCCCTTCGAGAAATTACAGGTTTCATTTAACAAATGTCTTTTCTAATATTTTAAGATCTGTGTTTAAGACTTCAGAAACACTTTTAGCGCCATCTCCCGTCTAAAATTTCAATGAGATAATACAACACTATGGATACTTATTATTTTTTTGGAAAAAGCAAATGGTTGACAGCTTAAAGCTCGTTCAACAGGAAGTTGGCACTTAAAGAACTTAAATTAAGCCTTTGTGTAATCATGAAGTCGTCTAGTATTTGAAATATAAACAAACTATATCTCAAACGTTCTAGGTAGAGAGATAATTGGCTATTTGTTACATGTAAACCTGATTTAACGATATGGGTTTTAAAAGATAATTGCTATTGTAAACAGATGAGGCATGCGTTGTTTAACCTTCAAAGCTGGATATGATTTAAAAAACGAACGATAACAAACAAAAAAAGTAGCAATTACACACACCTACAATTTGATTGAATATAATTACACCTGCAGGTGATCAAATACGTGCGTTTAATCTACGTACATTTTTTTACAAATACCCGCGTTATTACGACTTCAAAATTGACTCGGGCTGTTATTAACTATTTTATTACGGATATGTAATTGGCTATGACCTTTGGGAGTTACATGAAGCGCAAAAAGTCAGCTCCAGTTTGTAGAACGTGACGTGTTGAGAGGTCCTTATGAAGTGTGACCATGACTCTTATTTATTTATTTTTATAGGAATCTATAATTCATAATATCTCTTCCTTGAACAGTATGTCTAATTCTGTTGCTCAACGAGTTGCTAGATTTGTTTATAAATGTGATTTGAGAGAGCAAATTTGCAGTGACAAATTGTGTGCAAACAACTAAAAACAATTTGATCAATTAATTAGCTATCGCGAGGTTTAATTAAAAAAAAACTTGATAATTATACTATGTATTCTTCCAGACATCTACATCTATGCTTTTCATCGATATCCGTTGATCCCTTCTGTAGATGCGAAGTAACAAACATCCATCCATCTAAACTTTCGCATTTAAAATAATAGTAAGAAAGTAATAATTAGTAAGAAATTGTTCGTATGCCTAGATATGTAAATTCTGTTAAATAACATGCCTTAAATCTAGGTCTAGTTGTGGAGAGATATTTGCCTGTAGGTCGAATCAGTCGGGATCGAGTACAGACTGAACGTGAGGCCATGGTAGAGCGTACAAATCGCACACTCGAGGCAGTCTCCTCTTGGGGTGAAGCCAACCTTGTGCAATTCAACGCCACCAAAACGCAAACGTGTGTATTCACCGCCAAAAGGAGCGAGTTCACCTTAGCTCCGACTTTCCGGAATGTTGCCCTGGAATTTACTGACTGTCTGCAGTTACTGGGCGTCGAAATTTCGGCGAACCTTAACTTCGGACAGTTCATCGAATCTAAGGCGAAGGTAGCTGCCAGGAAGCTTGGTGTACTTTCTAAGGTACGGCGGTACTTCACACCGGGACAGCTTTTGACTCTGTACAAAGCACAGATCCGGCCGTGTGTGGAGTACTGCTGTCATATCTGGGCTGGCGCAGCGAAACACCAACTCGCGGCACTGGATTCGATGGAGAGACGTGCCAAAAAGTTGATCGGTGATCAAGACCTAAACCTGGTCAGTCTTGAACACAGGCGTAAAGTGGCTAGTCTCTCTGTGTTTTACAGACTACATTTTGGAGAGTGTGCGCAGGAACTGCACGATATAATTCCACCGTCACCATTCTACCATCGGACGTTCAGGCATACGGCCGGGTTCCATCCTTTCGTAGTTAATGTACCGCGAGTTCGAACGAAAAAGTTTGAGTCATCGTTCCTTGTGCGTACTGCAAAGGATTGGAACATGTTGCCGGCGTCAGTTTTCCCGTCCAAATATGACGTGGGGGCCTTCAAAAGGAGAGTGAACAGCCATCTATTAGGCTAGCGCGTACCATCTTTCGGCTGCATCGTCACTTCCTTCAGGTGGGATCGTGGTCAAGCGCTTGCTTAACAAATATAAAAAAAAAAAAAAAATGTTAGGCTTCTATTATAATACCTAAGCCATGCAGAGCAGGTGCAAACATTAGGTATGCTAATGCAAGCTCGCCCTCCGTTACTTCTAACTCGATGTCTGGGAACAGATGTTTAATCGATTTTTTTCTGATCGCGAATCAACTTTTTGCTAACGAGTTTTATGTACAATGTTCCCGAAGTTGTAATCGTTCATTTTGTGTATAACTATGAATAACCGAGTTAATTGTTAGCTAATAGATATCTCATTATTGCACAACGTATATGAATAAAATAGTTACTTTAGATAAAAATAGTTAGTTACTGGAGTACAGCAATTAACAAGTATGGAATTTCCTAGATATATAATTAGCAAATAATTATGAAACATTCATATTCCCTATATTCATAATTGTCACCAACCCACGACCGCGTTATATTTACGTAACAAAACAAATAGAAACGCAGTGAAAAGGCAATAGGAACGCAAAGACGTCGAAACAAAAAGTGTTTTTTCCGCTCGGCGGGCGCACTTTTCATCGCTGATTGAAAGGCAACGCCGGAAGCGAGCCTCCGACTTAACTGGGTCACCGCCTCGCGCCTCCGTACACCCCCGCAACCCCCAGCACCCCCACTAGCCCCCTCACACCCCCTACAGCCACTTCCATTACTATCGCCACTTCAGCCACTGCACTTATTTTTAAGTTCCGCTCACCGTCGATATCGCCTTGACCGCCTTTTCTTAACCCTTACTCAGATAAGCCGACACGAACTTTTATTAATGCTTAATTAATATTTTTACTACTAAGATGAATGACCGATTAGATACACTTTTAAGTTCCTTCTTGTTCTGGTGTATCCTCTTTCTTCCTCTTATCTATGCTCAAAATTATAAATATATGGCGATTCTATCATTCAATCCTGTTTCTTGTTGAATTAGTCATGTAAAATATAGTCGGTTACATGGAAAATTGTTTCTTAATTCAATTTACTTCGTGTTAAATTCGTGGTAATGGGAATGTCCAAAATACAATTACGAGATTTCTTAAGTGGGTAAATGATTCACTGACATAAAACTTAATTCCGCACAAATAATTAAACGAATCTAAATATTTTCCTCTAGTTTAACAAATAAATAGTTTTTATCTGCACAATTCTTAGAAATCTACACGTGATATTGTATTTTTATTTTCACATAACGGTATCGAATAGTGACGTTTATAAAAATATCGATAATTGTGCAATGTATGAATCATTGTCGATTAACAAAAGTTGCATTTACATAACGATTACTCATATCCATACGGCCATTATTGCTTCAAAGGAGACTGTACACGATAATTGGGTTTTTACTCGATGCTAATTCTGAACGAGTGAGGCCCTCACCTGTCCCTGCGAGCTGTTCCTGACGGCTCACGGTCTTTTGTTTTTAGTCGGCTATTGTCTACACCAGTATCGATTTTACGGTCTGTCGATTATTAGATTTACTCAAGAAATTGTAAAAAAAAACTTTAAATATGAAACAAATATTTAAAGTTACCGCCAATTAGCCTCATGGAAAGTGTCAAGTCTAAACAAGAAAGGGTATTCTATTAATAACAACGTTTGCTGTATTACAAATGACTCCTATATAAATATGGGTTGCCTGTAAGAGATTGCTTATACCAATAAGGGCGCCCTTGCGCAAATTTTGTATTAGCTTAGTGTAAGTACAGGTATTGTAATTTTTGTGCAAAAACAATTAAATAAATAAATAAATTTTAAATTTGTGTCATCTTATACTGTCTAGGGTTTACAATGTTATCGATAGGTATGTTATGTGAGGCACTTCCCTATGCTCGGCCGCAGACTGTTCATAGTGGTCATTCCAGCAATGGCGTGTCGGGCAGAGTATGCGAAAGCAACATAACTTGTGCCCTCAGGTCGAAAGGGGACGGGGAAGGTGCGGGAGGGGCTGGGGTGCGCAAGGGCAGCCTCGTGCCCTTCACCGTAGGGTCACCTTGCGCAGGTACATGCGCGTGCGCCTATTGTCCGCGGAACCTGACACTAAATATATCCCTGTGACTGACTTTTGCGGAATTAAACTACTACATTGTATGGATTGTAAGGGTGAGATTCGCTTGAGGCGTCGCGGGGAGTGCGCGGCGCGCGGGACGCGGGACGGGTCGATACGTTAATCTAACGAGTTCCAATTTCGTGTTTGAATTTTTTCAAAAACCAATTGCATTTTATAGTTAAGCGTGACAGGATAATTTAGGGAAGGAAGACTTTTCGGTTTGAACTTTTTTTGTCTCGCACTTTGATGTTTCGCGCGTGCTTTTCGAGCGTCGAATTTTTTTATCGATAATTTTTTGTTTCGAGACGCTTTGTTTTTGTAATTACGTTACGTTTAATAGTGCAATAAACACAATTGTTTATAATACTAAATACAAGTTCTTGCTCGCTATAATTGCGATCGTGGCGCTGTTTTTTTTACAGATTCGTAATGGATATTTTGTTAGTTTTTAAATGCGCCATTTGTTGTACGTTTTGGCAATTTACGATTTTTATTTAGTTTCTACGGACAATTGACGTCATTAGGTTGTTGGAAACGAGTTTTTTTACTTTAATTAAGATGCTTATTTCCTTATTAATAAGTACATGTAACGATAAGAATCATTAGTAATAATTATTCTAGAGTTCGTTGCTCTATCGTTTGCGATAAATAAAAACTCATATAGACTCAAACATAGACAACAGAGAGGAAAACAAGGGAAATTTTTAAGGTGTTCACTAAGTGTAAAGATACAACACGAATCAAACTTATGTTTTGACTGATAACGTCCTAAGAGAGACTTCGCTAAAAAAGTTACTGATCTATTTTAAATAATAAATTGAATGAATTCATTGCATGTTGCATTATAATGTTATTTCCATCAGATTCGGTTACTAATTTTATAACTCTAATTATAAAAATCGCTTACGACATAATTAAACTCAAATATGAAAACATTGCAAAAGTAGTAAAAGCTGTTCTTAAATTTATTAGATAAATGTGAGACAGAAATCGTTGTTTTATTTGTTTTTATTAAGTATTTAATAGCTTAGACAACTGGATTTTCATGATTTTAGCTTATATTCGATTCTCTTACATCTTTAATTTAAGTTTTTAGTATCCCGTGTCCCTCTATATTTTATTTTGTAAATCAATTTGGTTTTTGTTAATATAAAGGCAATTAAAGCAGGATACTTGTGTTTGTTTCACAGGAATCCTCGCCCACATTGACGCTTATTTCGTCAAAGGTAAGTCCGAAAAGATTATTCGCGGACTGCCCATTTTATGACGTCACTTGCTACGTCACTACACGTCATGACAACGCTTGCATTCAACAAAACAAGCGAAAATCATCCTTAAAGTATTTCGCTAAGGTTGGTAATTGAATGAAATGCAAGCGTTGTTTGAAAGATCATTCTCATCGCTTAGTCCTGTGAAAAAGATATGTATCCTGCTAATATTTAGTGCCTGTTTGTACAGTCTTTATCGTTTTAGTTTTTATTTCATTTTTAATATTCAACTTTTGCTCTATCGGTGTTGCTATATAATTATTTTTATGGTTTCATTTGCAAGAATTATGGTAAAGGTGTAGTTTTTATTTTAAATTAGCTAATTGTTTATGCGTTGCTTTGACTGTTTCATAATAATATAAGTCCATTCTTTACGTTAATTAATAACTAGTTAGGGCTTTAAAAAAACATAAAAGTGGTCTCTTGGTATAATAACGTTTGTAACGTTTTCCGTTGATATTCTATAAATTTACTATTTCAATATTTTTCTTGTGAATCCTAAAATCGTACAGAAATTAAATATTGAATTTATAAAAAAAACTTGAATTCTCGTTTTACTACACGTAGCGCCATCTGTTATCAAATTTCAAAACTATTCGCTACAACACTGCAAAGTTTTGTCAAGACAATTATAATAAAAAATTTCGCCAAGATCTATTAAAGATTAGATAAAAAAATATTTATTAGTCAAGTAGGAACTAAATGGTGCGGTACTGTTAGGCGGTATACCGGTTGTTCTGACCGTGATTGCTTTCATTTATTTTAATTAAGACTGGTTGGACAGTAGGCCTCGTAGCGTCCGCGGCTAGCGCAGGGTAGCCATGATAGAAGGTAGATATCGCTACCTTAATATACCTACATTTTAAAAGGAAAGGGGTAACTAATAATATTTCAGTTTTTGATATTAATGGTTTAAGAGTTATAAACTTTTTGGGTTGTAATAAAAACTACTAATCCGTCATTTTAAATTAGCAATAGGGGTCCAACTAATAAGTGTAAATCTGAACCATTTCCAATAAACAAAACATACTCGTAGTATTAGCTGAAAATTACTATTAGCAAAGATGTCTATAATTTGTCAATTTTAGGATTTAAATAAAAAAAAACCTAATATTATCTATCCGTGGTAACAAAATATCCTTGGTCACTGCGTGGGCGGTGGCTTATGGCTTTCGCCGTAAACATATCGACCTGCTTAATTAGACGTGAAATAATTAAAGAAATTATTTAATGGCCGATACCAGCACAAACCTGATTCAGTTTAGACGCGGGACTTTAGAAGCAGCGCCCTCTAGCTACTGGCCAATTAAACATTTAAATATTTTATAACTGTCTATTTCGTGTGGATTATGGCCGTCATTTACATAGATTATTAACGCAAATTATATGTCGAATTCATATCAAATATTAGCCATTATAAGTTACAACCGGAAAATACATTTTTGTAGAAAGTAACGCATTGAAATAAATTATGAGTTCAGTGACACAAGAACTATGACTTTTTAACTAGAATTAATTAAAATTCCCATTTTTTTCGCGACAAAAATCTATTATTCGTTTAAAGTTCTGTCAGTAAAAAAAAAGAAAGTATCAACAACAAATTAAAACGTGTGAGGTCCGAAACAATTATGGACACGTGTGACGAACCGATTCATTCAATATTTTTATGAATAAATATCATTTCGTCATAACAGAATTTCATTCGAGTTACCAAGACTAAGTGACTAACCGAGTACTCGGTGTCCGAAAAAAAAACATTGTTTAATGTCCAATTGTATCCGGATGCCTTACTCATCGGGCGAGTTTAAATAATGAGTAAGATAAGTTACGCGGTTACGCGACGCACAGTAGTTAAGAGGAAGCGGTTTTCACACAAAAAAATATTTATTAGAAAGTAAGACAAAGTTAGGAAATAATTTTGAACGGTTATAGCGAAGTTACAACCTGATTTGCTACCAAAATATTAACTTAATAGTGTTTTTGCGGCAAATAATACTTTCGTGTTATGATAATTCTTTCATGTTTGGATAACTAATAATTTTCGGAATGTTTGTTCGATATCGCTGTCTTGAAAACTAAGATATCCTCTATTGTTGGTTAAAATAATTTGATATTTATAGCTTTGTAATTTTTTTTAAAAACGCCATCTTCCATGCACTGTCTGCACCTTAAATCAGGCGTAAATTACGGTATCTAAGTATCAAAGATGTGATCATTTGACCTTTTTCTATAAATCCGTAGTTTCTCTGTATGTTGTACATTACACATTCGTGCGTCGTCTCACGTACCGAGTGGAGGGGAGGCAGTGGTATGGCTCACATCGCGCAATGGTGTAAATTATTTCAATATTATGTTGCAACTGTTTTTGTAAATATCACTGACGTCATTATAAGTTTAACACAAAGTATAGTTACATTTATTTAAAACGATATCTACTAAACTATACAACCTAATAGTTACTCAATTTATTATTTATAATAACTCATAATACTAATTTATAGTCTCTTTGAAGGAGGGTTTGTCATATGACAAGGAGAAATTTAGGTATGTGTGTGAGGTACAGCATGGTAGTAGTCCTAGGAAGAGATGGATGGATGAAGGTGACGGAAGGGAGGTGAAGGAGATGACGGGAGATAGATTAACTTGGAGTACGAAAACACCGACTCTACGGCAGTAGGATAAGGTAGGGGAGATAATGGTTTACATTATACCAAGTAATCGTGGTCAAGAGTATGAAATTCCACTCCACTTAAAGACCCCCCCTTTAGTATTCATTAAAATATTTTCCCAGTAAATACAAGATCTCAGCATTGGTCTCGTGAATCAGCGCGAAAGTGTGAGATGCAAGGCGGGGCGCGGAGACGCGCCGGCGGCACGTCCGGCTGGCACGGTGCTGCGCGTGCGACGCACGCACCACGCGTAATCTCAGAGTTACAACGCAACAGACGTGTCAATTATTAAACAACAATTAATATAATTACCAACACAAATCTTTAGTAGAAGAGCATCTTTCAAATCTGATAATTCAGAACTTTTTTTAGTCTGAATCTGAATAAGCAATGTTTTAAAATAACTGATATCTTTTAAATAGCCGTCGACATTTATAGTTAGCACATTTCACTTGACAAGCTGCAAATGCACCAATGACCCAATTTGAATACAATCGACGCGACGGCTTTATTTATGTCAGTAGGGCAATTGAACGATTTTAGATTGACACCAATACTTATTATAGCAATGTTTAAAGTTGGTTTGTCTATCAGACTGTTTTAAATTTTATTGTATTAAAATAAATAACAAAGAAAAAGTAATATTACAATTAAATCAACCACAAAATCTCAATTTACAATCACGCTGGTAAGAAAACTAAAAAAAAATACTAAGGTATAAATTGTACGCCAAGTCTAAAACCTTCATACATCTACGAGTTGAAGATTCATATAAGAACATTGAAGTACAAACGAAGTGTCTCCGCCACTAGAAATAGCTTTACTAAGTTGGTGGTGCTCTGTGGGGAGGGAGGGGGGTGGACATTATGCGCTTCCGTCGCAAGGCACGTGACACTCGCGTTTTTTTTGTCTTACCCATGTAGAATGTAGTCTTAGTTAAGATATACTATTTCACTGAACGAAGACTTGCGTACAAAAATCACGTGTTTATTTCAGTAGCTATACTTTTCAATAGACTATTATTGTTATTTGATATAAACTAAAGTTCCTACTCTCCGTTGCATTTGTGGTCATGCTTGAAAAGCTATATTGAAAGCTTGTTCACACATTTAAGTAAACTTTCGCACAACTGTCTAATCTCGTTTTGATTCCTTAGGTTATATGGAGGTGCGCACACTACTCAATTTTTAATTGTGCAACTAAACAATTGAATTAGGTGCGAAACAATCGACAATCGCATTACAGTTACGCGGTAGTTTAGTCAAATGTATCCGCCCGCTCTAATAGAGACATACTTATTGATTTATAAGTTTAGTATGAACATATTAAGTACCCAATAAAAGCGAAATATAGTACCATACTAAACAGTGAAATACTCATCTCAACATAAACAACCTTCAATAGCATAGATAATGCAATTAAGAATGCAATTAAGATTATCACTTAGTAAGTACAGCCATTATGGACAAGAAGTGAACGACAGCGAAGTTGCATTGGAATGTTGAGCAACCGCTAGTACTAGCAGTTGTCTGTAATCTTTATAAATTGTAGAAAAGAGCCGGTAAGTAGACGGCGCACGTTGGGCTGTATCCAGTTGCTTCATAGACAACTTTATCTGATGTTTGAAATGTCTCTTTTTTTTTGCTTGAATGTGCTTTGTATCAGTAAATGCATACCTTATAACGTAATATTTATCTTGTATCGATGTTTTTGGCGCAATTAGAATGTTTTCTCTGAAAATTTGTATGGAGCCGGCCTCAAAATTGGCAATAACTCAGCTATCGCACAATTGCGCCTTATTTCCTCTGAGATTATGTTTGTACAACTTATAAAGATTTTTTTGGTATACTACTGAACACGGGCACGGGTGCGATTTTTGACTTATTCAAGGTCAAAGGTCATAAAAATTACTTTTTCGCGTATTTCATCGAAATGGTTTAGTTTTATCAAAAAATTAATTAAGACGAAGTTGTATGTCATGAAATTTCTTATTAAATAGGCATACATACTGTTTTCATAAGAGCCACCGTTTCGGAGATATAACGATTTGCCCATCCAAATTGTTTACATTAATATACCCGATACTTTAATAACTAATAATTCCTAACCACTGGAACCAGAGGCTTGAAATTTTGCGTAAAAGTTTCTATTACTGTATTAGATGAGCGTTAAGAAAGGATTTTACGAAAATCATCCCGTAAAGGTCCATCGTGGGGGTTGAAATTTGCATGGAAAGATTTTCTCCCTCAAGCAAAGTGATTTGTCAAGTCATAACGTATAAATTTTCACGTATATAAGAAATATAGTCTACTTCTACACTCCATGCACGCATAAATATGATGGAGTGCCTCTTGCATATCTCGTACAGACTGAACTTTAAAAAATGGGCTGCTAGAGATGTTGATCGAGTAATAATAAAACTAAGGCAGCAGATGATAAGAGACAGATTCCAAAATGAACTTAGTCTCTTCATAGACATGATCAAACAAGGTCACGGAACCACCAATGATGGGAACACAGCAAGAAGATTTTTTGAAAATCCGAAAAAACTGCTGACATAACGGGGCTGAACGAAGACCTTATCCGCAGATTCGCCGTAATTTTACAAGCTATAACGTCTGGTGAGCATATAAATGTAGTAAAATATTCATTAGAGACGGCTGAGAAGTTTGTGCAATTATGTGGTTGGTCCAAAATGCCTGTCAACACTCACAAAATAGTAATACATGGAGCTGAGATTATTGCTCATAACGGCTTCTTTCGGCAACAAGGCCCACAATGGAAATTAAAAAGTGAAAGACCTACTTTGCCGAAGGATGGGATCTGCTGGATCGTAAAGAATCGGATCATGAAATCGAGATCTGCAATGTTTCGCTTTGTGAACCAGAAACTAATTCTGAAAATGAATATACTGATAGTGAATAAGTTATTTTTTTAAGTTAGTAAGTTCAATGTCATATTGAATACAAAGGTATCATTCGTTTTTTACTTTTTCTGTCTTATCTTTAATTTATTATTATATATATATATATAATATATATATATAATATATATATATATAATATATATATATATATATATATATATAATATATATATATATATATATATTTTACGCAAAATTTCAAGCCTCTGGTTCCAGTGGTTAGGAATTATTAGTTATTAAAGTATCGGGTATATTAATGTAAACAATTTGGATGGGCAAATCGTTATATCTCGGAAACTATGACTCTTATGAAAAAAGTATGTATGGATATTTAATAAGAAATTTTATGATCTACAACTTCATCCTAGTCAACTTTTTGATAAAGCTAACCATTCCGCTGAAATACGCGAAAAAGTAATTTTTATGACCTTTGACCTTGAATAAGTCAAAAATCGCACCCGTGCCCGTGTTCAGTAGTATACCAAAAAAATCTTTATAAGTTGTACAAACATAATCTCAGAGGAAATATGGCGCAATTGTGCGATAGCTGAGTTATTGCCAATTTTGAGGCCGACTCCATACAAATTTCAGAGAAAACATTCTAATTGCGTCAAAAACATCGATACAAGATAAATATTACGTTATAAGGTATACATTTACTGATACAAAGCACATTCAAGCAAAAAAGAGACATTTCAAACATCAGATAAAGTTGTCTATGAAGCAACTGGATACAGCCCAATGTGCGGCGCGTATATTTCACCGCGATGTGGCAATGCGACGTCTCCAACCAAAATAATACTAAATGAGTGTGGGTGGGATGCACTCTCCAACTAGGATGTACTAAAACCTCTTTGCTCATGACAAGGTGAATTAATACATTAAACGACTTAAAGACACATAAGATAATAATTCTTTATTTACAACCAACGTCTTACTCGCTAGTCATGTAACATAATGACATTATATTCTTCGTCCATCCGTGACATCCGAAGACGAGTCGTTGCATGCCAGATACAACGCCACATCACCCCCCCACGGTGTAAAATAACCCATACAAATCCATTGAAAAAAGAAAAAAAAAATTAACAAAAAGTAAAAAAAAATAATGAAAAGGCATACTGAAAAAGGAAATGATGGTGTATGATGGATGCTAGACTTTGATGGGCAATTTGAAACGCACTTTGCGACCTGAACGGGTAGTGTAATCAGGTGGAATGCTATTTGATGACTGTTGCGATGTATGTGAGTTTTGTTGAGGAATGAATATAACCTTTGGGGGAGAACTGACAGTCGTAGGGTAAGAAGACGAAGGAGAAGAGAGGGTGGAGTCTGGCATCGATGACTCTTCTACATACGCCGGCTTTACTCGGTCTAGACTTACTTTGGTGTTTTTTTTCCCGATTGTTATAGTTACGTTTTTCCTGTCGTTGCTTACTACTGGGTGTGGACCGGTATATGGAGGCTTTAATGATGCCCGTACTGTATCATCTCTTAAAAAAACGTGAGTTGCCTTAACAAGGTCCTTAAAAACGAAGGGACGCCGTTCCGAATGATGTTTTGCCGGAACCGGGTTTATGTTAGCCATATGACTCCTCAGCTCCGACGCAAAATCAGCGACTGAAGGAGTGTGCTGTTTAGGCGAAGGATCAATGAACTCGCCAGGCAACCGAAGTGGTTCTCCATAAACGAGGTCGGCTGTGGAGACACCGAGGTCTTCTTTAAGTGCTGCTCTCATTCCCAGAAGAACTAAGGGCAGCGCGCTGTGCCACATGCCTCCATGACACATAAGGGCTCCTTTGAGCTGTCGGTGAAACCTTTCTACCATCCCGTTCGCACATGGGTGATAGCTCGTGGTACGGTTCGGCTGACTGAGCAATGTTTCAGCATAGCGTTGAACAGTGACGATTCAAACTGACGTCCCTGATCCGTAGTCACAGTCGCAGGAATCCCAAAACGGGCAACCCATCCTGCCATAAAAGTTTCAGCAACCTCTTCTGCGGTAATGCCTGTCATTGGCCACGCCTCTGGCCACCGAGTGAACCTGTCTACTGCGGTAAGACAATATCGATACCCTTTGTTAGATGGCATGGGGCCAATAATGTCCACATGGACGTGACGGAAACGGTTTGTTGGCGTTGCAAATTTTCCTGTTGGTGTAAAGGTATGCCGAGACACCTTGCTGCGCTGGCATTCTATGCATTCCCGAGCCCATTTCCTGCAGTCTTTTCTTAAGGCTGGCCAAACAAAACGGTCAGCAACTAAGCGTGCCGAAATATTCGCCCCTGGGTGGCTAAGGTTATGTAGCCTGTTAAAATATTCACGTCGGAAAGAGGATGTTACAAAGGGTCGTGGTTTTCCTGTGGACATGTCGCAGATAAGGGGAAAATCAGAATTTGGTATGGAAACTTTTTGTAATTGTAATGATGAATTTTCGATGGCATATTTTATTTCTTGGTCGGAATCTTGAGCTTCAGCAAGGGCACAATAACTACCATCGAAAGAAATTGACTCGATACGTGATAGGGTATCGGCCACTACATTATCTGTTCCTTTAACATGAACAACATCCGTCGTAAACTGGGATATGAAAGATAATTGATTGAGCTGAATGGGCGGAAGCTTTTCGCGTTTTTGACTGAAGGCGTAAACAAGCGGCTTATGATCAGTGTAAATGGTGACATGATGAGCTTCCAAAAAATGCCGGAAATGTTGGACACTCTCATAAACTGCAAGGAGTTCACGATAATATGCAGGCCATTGTACTTGTTTTTCGGTTAACTTTTTGCTAAAGAAAGCCAAAGGCTCCCAGTGATCGCCTACCAACTGTTGGAGACATGAACCGACTTGTAATATTGATGCGTCGGTGAACAGTCCAAGTGTGGGATTAGAGACTGGGTGAGCTAAAAGTGTAGCATTGCTGAGGCTATCCTTGCAATTTTGAAATGCCAGTTCCAGCTCTGGTGTCCAGGGTACTGGATTGGTTCCCTTAAGTTTCGAGCTTGTCAGGATATTAATGAGCGGCACTTGTAATGCTGCAGCGTTGGGAAGAAATTTTCTGTAAAAATTAATCATGCCTAAAAATCTTCGAAGACCCTGTACTGTCTTCGGTAAGGGAAAATCCTGTAGAGCTGCAATACGCTCCGGAGGAGGCCGTGTGCCGTCCTTGTTAATTCGGTAACCCAAGAAGGTCACTTCCTTGGCACCGAATGTACATTTTGCAGAGTTAATTACGACACCATATGTGGTCATGCGTTGAAATAAAGTACGTAAGTGTTCTAAGTGCTGTTGTGGAGACTTAGAGAAAACTAACACGTCATCTACATAAGGGTAGCAAAAATCGAGCCCTCTTACCACTTCGTCAATGAAGCGTTGAAATGTTTGCCCCGCATTTCGAAGGCCAAATGTCATGAAAGGAAACTCGAATAATCCAAACGGCGTAGTGATGGCTGTCTTACAAATATCAGCCTCATTCACCGGCACTTGCTGGTATGCTTTAACAAGATCAATAGTGCTAAATATATTGGAGCCAGATATGCTATGGGAGAAATCACCTATATGCCTAACGGGATACCGGTCTGGAATAGTCCTAGCATTAAGTGCTCTGAAATCTCCACAGGGTCTCCATCCGTTTTCACCTTTCCTGGCCATATGTAGAGGCGAAGCCCAAGGACTCTTCGAAGGCCTGGCAGTTCCACATTTAACAATATCCTCGAATTCCTTCTTAGCTGCGATCAATCTAAGAGGAGCTAAACGGCGAGGACGGCAAACCACTGGCGGACCATCCGTTGTTATGATATGATGTACAGTGGTATGTTTCACAAGACGTGGAAAACCAGGTGGCTTAGTGAGGTCCGGGAACTCTAGCAGAAGTTTTGAGAAAGGTGAGCTATCATTCATGGACACTGATCGGATACTAACTTGATCGATCTGAGCAATCACTGCGATGGTCGAAAGAGTAGTCTTTCCGTCGATGAGCCGCTTGTGACGAAGATCAGGAAGAAGGTTGTAATGACTCAAAAAATCCGAGCCAATTATAGGTGTTTCTACGTCGGCAACAACAAAGTTCCAAAGGAGATCGCGACGTAATCCAAGGTCGAGACGTAGAGAGATAATACCAAATGTTTTAATAATGCTGCCATTTGCAGCCGATAGTTGGTAGCTGGATGCCGTGCGACCCTTGGTTAACCTTGAAGGATAACAGCAAAGATCGCTACCTGTATCTATTAAAAAACGTCGACCTGATGTTTTATCCATGACAAATAAACGTCGGCTAATGCTCGAGTCTCCATCACCTGCTGCATCAACTGAATGCTCACCGGATCTTTTGGAACTGCATGGACTAGTGCACCGAATGGCTTTGCGCCCAAATCTACTGTGATACCAACACCTACCAGTTGAAATCCGAGATATTCGAGAATTGGAACTGCTACTATCTCTTTGCGTCGCATAGCCTGAATTCGCTTCAGTACTGAACGACTCTTCGAGTGCTTTAATACGTACAGTTAAAGCCGTTAGAAGTAGTTTATCTTGTGGCGTGGTCATTGTAAACTGAAAATGTAACTGTGAATCGAATGTAAATGAAATTCACAAAGTGTATGCGATTAAGATTGATGAGGCGCTATTTCAATATTTTCACAATACCTCAAACATACAAAAGTAATAAAATAGATATAAAAATATAACATGTCACCTGGACGTAATAAATGAATAAATGAAATCTGTCAATGCGGCGAATGATACAATTCTTTACAACATTATAATTAAACCTACTTCGTTAAATGTTTTGACAATTTTCGTATGATTGACACTGACATTAAATAAAATGTTTAAAAAAAAAAACTATATAAATCTCTTCCGGAAATAACTGCACAAGTTTTCGCTACTCGCCACTATCGCCTGTGGCGTTAGCATCAATGAAAATTGTAATAATTACATTTATGATGGCGGTTGCTGTCAAAAAAATAAGTCAGTTAAAATAATAATACGACCGCTGTACATGCAGCTTTCGCAAAGATGATGCACTCTGTATACACTTTCGCAGTATTAGGTTTTATCTGCTTTATGTTCTCAAAACACATTTCCCGGTGACATGAGTGGTCTTCACGTTGACTTGTTACCCGGGCTAGCGGGAAGATGCGGTTTGCGCACCCGATGCAGGCACAGGCGATGCAGGGAGGAATCCTTGCGAACTTGCCTGCCCTTGTGTAGCTCCGGTCAAGGCTCTGGGCGGAAGATTGTTGCCTCCGCTTTCGTCCACTTTTCGTATTTTTATATTTTTAACGAAAAAAAAACGGTTGAAACATTAATATCACGTCGGGGTCACCACTAAAGACACATAAGATAATAATTCTTTATTTACAACCCACGTCTTACTCGCTAGTCATGTAACATAATGACATTATATTCTTCGTCCATCCGTGACATCCGAAGACGAGTCGTTGCATGCCAGATACAACGCCACATCCTTGTAAATGCAATTAGTAAACTGTTTTTAAAATATGTTTTAATACCATAAATAAGAAGGGGAAAGGTCAATTGTAATTTATAGACATTTTAAAGCCTATTTTCTGGTTGTGTCCGTTTTAGTTCTGCTTCTATTCTTACTGAAAATGCTATTTATGCATTCGTTTTTAGTAATTTTAAACACATTATTTAATATCAAGTCGTGTTTTTTAAACTAAGAAATACAATTTTTATAACTATGAAAGAAATACATAGACACACTGTTTTAAACACTTGTTAAACACACTATATTTTAATATGCCTTCTCCAAAATAAATTTGTCGCCCTTTATCTTCGTACATCAATGTATCTCCATGTCCCCGTAGAAGTTTATCCGTGCTCCGAGATTATTCACGAGTTTGTTGAGCGATATATTTACACTTTTTACTTTTACTATTCCTCTTTTCCGCGGTGATACGTTCGTGTTAGGTTTCTTAAGATTTCACGTATTTATAGCAGCGTTGTTTGTGGCCGCGGATTAGACAAACACATTACTGCGATATAAGAAAATACATCATAGCCATAGTAGAGAAGTTTCTAGTTTACCCATCTCGTGGATAGCTGCTAGCCTCTTTTTGACTGAATTCATTCATTATATGTCAATTTTTTTTTTAATTTACTTTCTCTTACAAAGCGCAATTAATTCCATATACCCAGTCTTAAGCACTTTATGATAGACCTAGACTTTGTTGGATTTCGATAATCTTACTAATATTATAAATGCGAAAGTTTGGACAGATTTTTGTTAGAGTTTTCCGCTTTAACGTCTGAAATCTCAATGACATTTGGCCCAGATGTAGAGTAAAGAAAAGCGGAGAACCGCATTCTGTGTAAGGCATTGGGGAAGGCTTATATCCAGCAGTGGGCAGATATAGGACGATGATGTAGACTAAATAGAGTAAAATCTGGAAGAACACATTAGATACTTATGTTTTTTCATTTCGCCCGGAACTAGCTAGTCAAAAATTAATAATCATGTTTCGAATTTCAAAGTTTTATACACGCGATTACTGGAAAGAATTTATAATAAAAAATTATAACTACGCAAATGTCTACAATCGTCATGCAATGAGATCTATATTGATCGTAAAAATCCGCTCACGCGCGAATCTACACAGTAATAACATTCGTAGCTCACGTTAATCCCAAATCGAAGAGCGGGCGGACACCTTTGACTAAACTATCGCACAACTGTTGTGTCGATTGTCGATTGTTTCACAGCCAAAACGCCAATAGCCTAATGGTTTGGGGTATGGATTACCGATCTTGCGCTGGAGGTTTCGAATCCCACCATTCGACTTTTGTCGTGAACCATATCCTAGCACAAGCCTATTTAGTTGGAATGGTTAAAGGAAATATTAGTAAAAATCTACTAATATTTTTATTTAAAAAAAATCAACAGTTTATGTGTACAAATAAAAATCGAGTAGTGTGCGCACCATAAAAGCTCATAGGAATCAAGGCAAAACAGTTCTGTGATAGTTTAGTCAAAGGTGTGCGCGCAGTATTACATCGTTTAGATTACTCTTGTTTACTGGCTGGTCGCGGCGGATGGCGTCTGAGATTTATTTTTACAATTATACTTATGTACGGCGACACCGACTTGCGTTTTATTTCTGTGAGGGCGGTAATCTGCGCTTGTGACTCTGAATCACGTTGTGCACTATTTATAGTCTGATGGCGGACAAAACATGGCCGCTTAAATAATGATAGAAATCATAAATATAATGCTAAGTGGTCAATTATCAGACGTGATACCCCATATTTGGTCAATCGTTCAATTTTTATCTTAACTAATGAACTATTTTAATGACGCTGTGAGTGCTAATATAATAAATGTGAAAGTATAGATGGATGGATGTTTGTTAGAGTTGGGCTAAACGGTTGAACGGATCTTGATGAAATTTTTCGTTATATTTGTTTTATTTTTAAATTCTACGCTGACGGAGTAACGTGCGAAAGCTAGTAATCAATGAAAACCGTACTTATTTTTGTCTAATATGAAGTTGTTAAGTAGTGTGTTTTCATATTCACTTAAACAACTTAAAGCTTCAGCCTTCATCGCTAATATACACACGTTACAAATTAACTCATAAGTAAACAATCAGACGTGTTTACGTTTTAGTGAAACAGATCACAACTGTACAATTCAGCTATCGGAGTGTTATAAAAGTGTTACAATCATATCATGAGTACATCACTCTATTAATAAGTTGCCACATAATTCGACCCACCGGCACAGTGGCGCCAACGCGGCGGGAAATTAAATTAAGAACATAGATTCATACCTATGAAGTAACTTGTAATGTTCCGTGAATTTGATATTTGTCATTTCCTTCTAGTCTAATTGCAGCATCTATCTACAAGAGAGCAAGCTGTTTGCCGTTTTAGTCTACCCTACTGACTTTCTTTACCAATGGACAGTCACATTTTCAAGTTTTATACTTGAAATTAAATTACCACAACTTGTATGGATTAATCTATACTAATATTATAAAGAGGAAAGATTTGTTTTTTTTTTATTGTAATAACTCAAAAAATACAGAGCCGATTTCAAAAATTCTTTTACCGTTAAAACTACGTTATCAGTGAGTATCTGTGAGTTATCAGTATCATAGGCTACAATTTTTGCTGTTTGTTTTTTTAATTCACACGGGCGAAGTCTCGAGCAACAGCTAATATATTATCAAACCTATGTCTTAAAAATTTTCAACACAGAAAGCGATTGTTTTTATTCGATAATGACATAAAAAAGTGTATATATAACACTATACTACAAAACATCGACCATCATTTCAATAAAAAATGATCTATAAAATAACAATGTAATGACAATACAGAGATAAAGCTCTGCATTTGTAATAAATATAGCTTTAACACTCGATGTTAGCGCTAGGGCGGGCGGGTGTAAGCGGCGCGGGGTGCGCAGTGCGTGCGGGGGCGGCGACGTCGGCGCCTCGCGTGTCGCGTTAATTGCACAACTTGCCACCAGCGCGCTGTACGCACCGAGCGCTATTCGCACCTGTTTAGTTACGAGCGTATCGAATCAATATCAATACCTTACTCAGAGTTGTCTAATGGTTACTTAAACAGTATATTTCTTATAGGAATCTAAGCTTTTTCATATTATAAGGCGGCAAACGAGCAACCGGCCACTTGAATCCGCCGAAATGGCTAAGCGACCGCTGCCCATAAACATCCGCAATTGCAGATGCGTTGCCTCCCCTTAATAGGCGGAGGATCAGACGCACATGAAGAGGATGCCCCGTCCTATGCGTCCCCTTCACCATCAAATTAACTTTTTTTTCCCATCCTTTTAAGAAAAGAGTTGGATGAGAAAAGGACTATTAAAAGGATAATTAGCTCTGCTAATTATAACGTCTGTCCAATACACGAATAAAATATTTAACTACGGTTGAAAATAAATTTGAATACTAAGCCACAGTAAATTAAATTTCATAATTGAAAAAAACAACTTTTTTTAAATGACGTCAAGTACCTAATACTTAATTCGTTGACTTGTGTAGTTGCCAGGCAAGTCAATGCTGGCGCTGGAACGCGAATCAAAAAAGTGCGTGTCGCGCGCTTTTTACGAGCACGTGGCACCGCGCGATCTCATCAAATGTTGTTTTGATTAATTCTATCACTCTGTTTGAACACCTTCTTAGTGTAAGGCTTCCGCTTCGAGAAAACTAACAAATACTCAAACTATGGAAATAAGATAATCATGAGAATATAGCTATGTTTTTTTCTATGGATTGTATTACCTACTTGTATATTAACTAAGTAAGCACTAATGAGCTGTTAAATTTTCTCGTTACTTTATCAAAAGTGTCTACCCTTTCCTTTCGTTGTTGATCGTTGATGGTGTTGCTTCTGAGTTTAAAATACTATAATTGTAAAGATGAATCGAAACTATTAACATAATAGTGGCTAATATCAATTTAAACTTTCTTGACAAATGTAAAAGAATGAAAACACAAAGCTAAAATGATAAGAATCGAAAACTTAGGAACTAGCGAATAAGCGATCCAACACGACAACCCCGTCCGCGACACTTAGACGTCGTAGAACTAACATTTATGTTCGCAATAAAGTGCGGGGCTCCGGCTTTATTTAGATAACATCGCACCGCACGCGACTCTGCCCGCGTACATAAATTTCACACCTGTCTCTCAAAACTTACCCCGCGAATCGGCGGGTACGTACCCCGTCACGCGATACATACCACCCTTGATACACAGGCGTTTATAAACCGCCGATGACACCCGGTAATGGTGACGGAGCACTACTTTTAGTTTCGACTTGCGTGAACCGTTCGGCACACGCAATGTGTGCGCGGTAGCGAGGCGTAACTTGGAAGTCATTTCCTCGATGTAATTACAAGTTATCGAATGAAGTACATTGAAGGATGGGTAACAAGCGATATCGATATTAATTTAAGAACGTAAAGATCCTTTGACGCTTTTTATATAAAAAAAAATTATAAATCTCGGAGCACACTTAAACAAGTGAATGATGATGTTTTTTCCACTTGATTGCGACACGAGTCTAATGAACACGGAAACGAGTGTAGCGACATCTATTCCCGAAACGCACTGCGTTTTCAACTCGAACTTGAGGTGAACGCACTCTCATTAAAGCCGAGATTCACCCGATAGCCTGATACATTGAGCCTTTCCTACCCGAGATGCATCTACTGCTCCTTACTGATCCTTCAATGTAGTGGCGCTTGTTTATCTTTATTTTAGGGCTGTCTGAAACAGTGATGTTACAAGTATAGTTGTTTCTTGTCGATACTCGTCTTTTTAATGGTTACAAAGTTTTATTGTACCAATCAACAAGTAAATTGTAAAAAAAAGTGTTGCTGATAAAAAAAAAATCTAGTAGATTTCTTTTTTCAGGACTCTTTCTATTATGAGTATTGTTCGCTAGGTTTTTAAAAGTAAATCTTATTTAGTTATTAAATGTTTATTTCAATTGAAATTAAAACTTTACATTAAGTAGATAGAGCAGTATTTAATTTACATTTGCTTCTTCCTTGCTATCATTTTTCCACAAACGATATTATTAAAAAAAATTATCGATGTTTTTTCTGAGATGTTTCGCAGCACATCCCTAGCGCAGTGTCAAATTACGTCCGTCGCGCGGCCCTTCTTATTTTTATTTTGTCAAATTGTAACTGAAATAAAACGGAGGCGCGCAATAAAAATACCATCGGTACTGTTATTGCAGCGGCGGACGGAAATAGAGAGAGGGCCCCTGTGTGCCGTGTCGCCCGCGCCGCCCTCCGCACAGACAAGTGGCCGCGTAGACTGGCGCGTGTAGGTACTAAACGTAGAACGTAGCCATTGATGAATTTTACACACTTTAGAGCTACAATTATGTAACCACGAAAAAATAGTAACATGATAATGCTAAAACCAGCTATGGATACAACATTAAAACACATCATTTTAAAAATATCAATTTTACGGATGGGACTGAGTTAACGATAACCTATTTTGCATCTTTTACAAACAAAAAATTTTGTACACATTTGTGTACTAACTATATTGTACCTATTTGCGCGTCTCCACGTTAGCTCATCACATGCGTGCACTCCGGTAAGCGTGAGGTTCCACTTATTTGGTGAGCGCCGCCCGCCCCCGCCCCAGCACCAGCCCCCGCCCCCGCCCGCCCTCACCGACCACTGATCACTTTCACTGTGCCCACGACACGTTTTAGAAAACTTACACCTGTCGCTTGTACAGGATGAATCTTATCGTAACTATTTATGAAAAGAGTTATAGGAAGGGTTTTTTATTTTTACCTTTTAATAAGCTTTCGTATTCAGAGCTTCTGTTCTTCGTTGTTTAGGGAATACCATTAGTAACGTTGCTTTAATATATGTTCGTTCCCTGTAGACTTTTGTTTTTTTTTTAGTCAATAACTGCGCAACATATTAAACCATGACTTTTTTTAATTTAACGCAGACGTAGTATAACTGGTAGAAAAATATAGCTTTCTATATGATAGACTAGCTGTAGCTCGCGACGTCGCTTGCGTGAAATTAAAGAAGAATAAAAAAATAGCCTATGTTACTCAAATAATTTTTAATTAATAATTTTTAAAATCGGACCAATAGTTTTTACGTGAAGCGAATACATATAAAAATCCAAAAATCCAAATCTTTCCTCTTTATAATATTAGTATGGAAGTATAGATAAATACGGGAATCAAAATGCAAGTGGCACTCAGTCTAAAGCGGGCGCAGTTAACCAAATATGTCGTAGGGTGAACGACTCCTGGCGCTCGTGTCTCGTGTCTCTATTTCAGGGCAGTAATTGCGAAGCAAAAGGAACAACTCGTCCGCGTCCGCTCGCTCGTGTAGACGTCCTTAATGTCCCATACATGAATGTCTTATTATAGATATCTAATGCGAGATTGTAAAGATACATATACAAAAAGTATACCTATCTACCTAGAATTACGCTTTCAAAGAAAAACTGGACATCCAACTCGTTCTCTTCACTAAAACAGTGAAAAGTCGCAGGAAAAACCTCTAACAGACATTTTCTCTTAGAGTTTATTTTACTTTTTGTAAACTCTTTAAAGCCATTACGTTTGCAGAAAATCTGATTTAGTCTTATTTGTAAAGATTCATCAATCATGCTTTCAAAATACATCAATACCAAGGTAATAAAAACAGATTTTTTATTATGATTGATAAACTCTCGTAGCACCGATTAGCGCCATCTAGTAACAGTAGCTTGAACTACTATAAGCATTTACAAAATTGTTGGAATACGTCGGCGTAGCTTTGCGCGGAAACGAACATAGGAAACAAAAATAATTTAGTTCATTTGTTTTTACAAAGATGAATATTTGTGTCTACGACACGACATTCTGGACATCTGCCAGGTAATTACGTGCTAGAGCGACGATATCTCATTCATAATTGTTCCGCTAGAATACGGCGCTGTGTTTTTAACTCGATGACTTGTAGAACTACATACTACGCGATCGCTGTATAGGAAAGACCTCTCAACATTATTGCTATAAACAAAAGTTTAATTTTTTGTAAGATAAAGTTTATAGAGATCCTTAAAATTCATTATTCATGAGGAAATAAGCTGAAATTGTACAATACAGAACAAGACAGACTTAGATAAAGTTAAATTCGTGCAACCGCCTTTTTTTAATAGCGTCTTATTTTTTAAATAGTGTTAGATGGTAAATCTAAGCAGCGAGCCTTTGCATTCTCGCGTTGGTAGTTACATTTAGAACGCGCAAACATTTGACTAAATCGCACAACTGTTTAGTTGCGCTTTGATTCCTATAAGCTTATATGGAGGTGCGCACACTACTCGATTTTTAGTTGTGCAAATAAACATTTGAATGGGCTGCGAAACAATCGACAATCGTACAACAGTTGTGCGATAGTTTAGTCAAAGTTGTGGGTCTGCTCTTATAAGTATCAGTTATAAAACTTCGTCATAAACGTTACCAATGAATGTTAATAGCCAATACTTGACTGTTACATCATTGTTTTGTGGTTCTAACGTCATAATACATTTGGCAGTCTGCCGGATTGTATGATGCGTTGAAACCTGTGCAGACACACGCTAGTCCGTACCACGTTAACAAATAAACAACAGACGGAAACTGAAAGTGTAGCAAAATAACTGGAGCAGTAGGTGACAGGCGGAAATATGTGACACAGTTAAGCACGCGTAAACAACTGCGTGGATGAAATATGTCGAAAGAACTTTGTCATGAACTTTAAAAAAATGGTTTAAAGCTCGTGAAAATATTCTATATCTAATAATTAACATTGAAATGAACGCCAATAGATTATATCTACCTATAGACAATGTTAAAACAAAAAAATTAAATCGTTATTTTAAATTCAAACACTACAAAATCTTACTTCACCTAGAAATCTGTCTTGAAAAGTCAGTTAGTAAGAAAAAAACTTGTTCATTATTTTATTTCACTATAGCTGACTCATCATAAAAACTTCGGATTTCAGCAACTTCACATTTAACAGATGAGTAATATTTTTATAGTGCCCTCTACCGCAACGATTGGAAAATCCTTGGAAAACTTTACGCATTGCTAGTAGTCTACGTTGCTACTCATAGATGGCAGTAAACGATAGTTTATGAATACAGATAATAGATGGCGCTAATAAAAAGAGACATGACTAATATTTTACTAAATGCAATTTGAAGAGTTAGGTTTTAGATTAATTAAGATTAGATTAATATAAGAGCGTAAAACAATTCCCAAGATATTTTTTTTTAGTTCTTATAAATATTGTTGTTCGTCATCTTACTGTTTTTGTTGTCCGTTTTATTTTTCTAAAATATGAGTAAAAAATTATTAAACAAAACTCATTAAATGACTCGACATTATTTTTACATTTTAGTTAATTAAATTATTAACAATAGTTCTGCAGTTGGCAACCGGGGGTGACAGATCAATGTCGGCGGCCTAGCCGGAACCGCTGGCTTGCCATCATATTTGACATAACCTCGTTTGTGCAATTTGAACCTTATCCCAAGGAGTTAAGGATTATAATGGTAGTAATTATATTATTGGTGAACCGTACCTTGATAGAGAAAGTTTCTTATTTGAATTGTAATAATCGAATTGTTTGTAATACATTGATTGCTTTGTTTATTGAACATATGATAAAATTCATTATAATTTCATTGTGTTAGTGACAACGACCTTTTCTACTACTGTTTAACGTGCTATAAGTTTTTTTTTCTATATTTCTCAATTTCGTGTGTTTTGGTTCTCGTAAATGGATAACGAAAACATTTTTCATATCCTACGTCCGGATGAATCACAGGTAGCGATAATTGTTATAATTTTGATGTCGGCGTTTAGATGTATATATATTTTTTAAACAATAAAATGCATTAACGTAGGGTAGGCAGCAATGTATAACAAGCGACTGATTGAATTTTGAGCGTTGCCAAGCCGGAGTCGCGCCGTATTTTTAGCGCGCAGCGAGTGCCCGCGCGCACCGTACTCGCATCGGACGTTTTATAACCAAAAAACATACAATAATGAAGTGTTAGTGTCGTCGAATTGTTCTGGTGACTACACTGTGACATGCGGATATTATGACGAAGGCTCACCACCTCGCCATGGATCGCTTCAAGCGGCAGCGCTACCTCGGACGGAGACGGGTGCGTGTGATATGTGTTGCCCCGTCCCCCGCTTCCTGCACCCCCCGCCCGTATCGATGTTTGTAATGCTGGAACAGATGTTCGACGTAACATAACCTCTTTTAAACTAATCTAGTCCACAAAAGTTGGAATAAAATCATGTTTAAATGTTTTTTTATAGTAATATGACTAAAGTAACATGAAATATGGTCCTTAAATCTTCAATTTAATAGGTTTTAAGTTATCATTTATCAGTAGAATTCGTTTCAATAACCATCGTAACGTCCTAATAGAATAAAGTCAAAAATAATTCTATCTGTTTTAATGATATTAATACAATATCTAATTCTTACATATTCATGATTATCGCTAACGTTTATACAAGTTTTATGTAAATATTAGTATTAGTATAGATTACTAATTGTGCGTGTAAAGACAAAACTTTTACTGTACTCAACTAAATAATATTCTTATATTTCAAGTCATAAAATGCATTCACTAAAATGTTGCTGATGTTTTTTTCTTAATAAGATTATTTTTGTTATTATCGAAAATATTAAATAGATCTTACGTTAGCGTTTTTAAAATAGTAAACAATCTTATCACAAGACCAGTGTAAACGGAGCCGTGACCTAGCGACCTCGAACTGCAACTCATCCCGCTTGTGAGGTCACAGTACACTGGTCCCTGAGTCATGCTCCAATGCGCCGGAACTCATACCGGATTTTACGGGAATAGAATCGACACATCGTAAGCGTATGTCGATACATATAGAAATTTAAGGCATTCTTAGTCACACAATTATTATTACATTATTATTTGTAACAAAAGCGACCAAGTTTATAAACATTACTAATATTATAAATGCGAAAGTTTAGATAAAAAAATGTTAGAGTTTGTACCCTAAACTGCTTAACGGGTCTCGATGTAATTTGACATAGATGTAGAGGATAGTCTGGAAGAACATTTATACTAATTACTGTTGTTTTTATTTAATTCCACGCGGACGCAGTCGCGGGCGAAAGCGAATAATTATTAACAGAAACATTTCTTCGAGTTGATCTATTATTGAAAGAGGCCTACGTACTAGAGTAGTGGAAAACTATAGGTTAAGACATCTATCCATCCTTTTAAAAATATCGTAATCAAAACGCAAAAAACTAAATTATTAACTAAATATTCCCCATATAATATAGTCTGATTTCATCATTACCAGCTACCTCTCCATTGAATGGCTCGGAGCTTACGTTAAAGTTAGGGATGACAGTGGTATGGTAGTCTGCTTTAATTTACAAATAAAGCATTTTTAGCAGTGCATAAATGTTTCGTAATTCTCAGTCCAAAAGAATTGTCCCGTCAATTGAAATAAATTCGACTCAAAGTCAATTACACGAACACCAACCTCAATTGGAAAATTTGTTGATCGAACGCAGGAAATGTCAAATAGTGCGGTCAAATGTACAGATGTGATAAGGTTATGGCTAACAATGATTGTCTAACTTTGTGTTTTACAAAATCCATATTGACCTTAGACTGACTAGGCTATTAGTCTCTTAGTCCTTTAATTCATAGTCTAAGGTAGGATATATTTATTACGCTATATTAAATTAAATTTCAAGGTTGTTTTATATATATTACCGGAAATGTATGAAATCAAGGAATTGTATACAAATCTTAGAAAATGTGTACAATTCCGATACTATTTAGGAAATGTGTAATATGTAAGTATAATATAATTTATTTTACACATTTCCGTGCGATTTTAGGAACTACATAGATTTCCTAGGAATTGTATACAATGACGGATTACATACATTTCCGTTAACATATACAACAATAAACTACTTTACTGACGAACTTTCTTTTATGAAAGAATATACCTATTGGTGGCTGACGACAACGCGAAGCAAGTAAACTATGATCCTACTTATTAGTTTAGCGTTTTCTGGTCTCTGGTATTATCTGCGATTCGCTACCGCACCGCAAACGCACCGCAACCGCATCGTCGCCGCATCGACAAGTGGGTCAACGACGTCGCCGTAGCGGCGCCGGCCATCGATCCATCATCCGCGCATGCGCAGGATCACATTACAAAATTCAACCTTAAAACAATATCTTTTAAGTACATTTCTCTTTACTCACTTCAGATATTAGCTTACATTGCACATTCAATCGCAACGTCCCTAACAACTAACCGTCGCTTTTATTCCCTGAGCATTTAAGTTCCTTTTTCCTTTTTCTCTAAAGTTCATTAGTCAGTTTCAAGCGAAATACGAATTTAAATCTTATGCCAATGCAGTAAAGTCGATAATATGTTTGTTGTGACGTTTTAATGGCTCGGTTGAAATAAATGATTAAGTTGGTGTGGCGTGTTGAAGGCAATTATGAACTTTTGCAAAGCGAAGCGGTCATCGATTGAAGTTAACTTTGCCATAGTTTTTACATGACAACAATAAACTTAACAAAAATATCCAAATATTATAAAAGTCAAAACACTAAATAAATATGAATTTTTTTTTTTAGGAACTATGTTAGATATGCTAAAAAACTTTTGTAGCAGAATATTATTATTTTTTTAATTTCAGTTTTAACAGTTAATTAATTAGTTGCAGTTATTTTATTATCAAAGCCTCCAAAAGTTTCTACGATATTGCTACGATGCTACGATTGTTGCAACACGACGCTACAGCGTAGCAGATTGACAGAATGAAAGTGATATTTTGTATTAATTTTTTATACTCAAGTAACTGTGTTCTCTCTCAAATGCTTTTCCATGTTAAACTTTCAACAGAAGACCCGATATTAACCTTTTCTTTGTACCCATCTGAGCAACATGTTAACTTATTAATTACTTGACTTTGGTATATTTTACATACGTCATTTGTTCTGTGAATTATACACAAAATATTAAGATCAGGCTAACTATATTCCTCAAAATCACGTGATGTTTCGAAAATTATTGTCAGTTCCATATATTTTTTGACTTTTCCATCAGTGGTAGGGATAATGTTACTTTGCCTAGGAGGGCCAAAAATATATGCTTCAATTGCAGACAATTGCAACATTAAATACCTTCTAAAAGGCCATTTTCAGAATAGTTTTTAAATGATATTAAAGTTATATTATCAACATCAGCTTTTCACTGCTGGACATAGGCCAGTTAGAAGGATATTTATTAATGTCTAATAGGTATCTCTTCAAATAAGTTTAATGCAAGTTTGTGTCCGCACTTACAAATAGTAATATGTCTACTGTCCCTGTGTATGTGTACGGATGTAGAAACTAGAAACATGTAGACAAACATCAAGTTGCACACAATCGAATGTGTTTATAGTGGTGGCCGGTGAGGGGTGAAGGGTACGAGGCGCGGGGTGCGCGCGCAGCTCATTCACCGCCGAGCGGGGGGCGGGCGGCGGGACGTCAGGACTCGCGTACCTAGGGCTACCGCCTCGTAGATTCGTAGTACACTTAAATCTTAAAAAACTCTTAAATAAATAACTTTATAAAGAATATAGATGTACACCTATTACACAATAAATAATAATTTAGTTTCAATCATAATAGTATTAATTTTTAATTAGATTTATTAGTTGTTGATATAATGTTAGTGGCAACCCTACGTGTAACGATAGCAAGGCGAGGCGGGGAGTGCGGTCATGTCGGTCGGAATCGGCTTTGTGAGCGCGCGGCCGCCGGCCAGCCCGCACCACGCCGCGCGGCCACCTCGACACACCATCCCCTGGCCGTCCACCGTCCATCGCGACTTACAGTGATTATAGTGGCCACCGACCGGCCACGTAGTGATAGTGTGCGACCACGTAATCTCCCTGGCGGTGCGGAGTGGCCACCGCTGGCGAGCCAGGCTGCATCCCCCTAGTGTAGTAGCGTGGCCACCACGGCCGACCCCGACGCGATCCCCCTGGTGGTCCAGAGTGGCCACCAGCTGCCGCCATGCCGTAACATGATGGGCTACAACAACCAGGGCCACGGATACAACAAGTTGTTCACGCAGGTGCGACCACACTTGATTATTTCCATTTGATATGTCCATACAAATATTTTAAGGGTAACGTTGCGTTTTAAGGCGTTTTTGTTTATATAGTGGTGTTTGTAGTATTGTTTATGAAATAATCACAAAGTAAATAACTGGGTTTAATTATCTAAATTTACTGTTTAATGTGGAAAATTAAATGTATGACTTGCTTTAGATGGATTTTTATGTGTTTTAGGTACATTTGTAATTGAATTTATCGGCAATACGACTGAAGTCAGGGAGATTATTATTGTTTTATCAATTAAATCGTCAAAGGTATGTTTTAATCTATTAAAAAAACCATATACATAGTTCTAGTTGTTAAACAAAAATTAGTAAATGTCATTTGAGCAAAATAAAAAAACACAACGTAACTTTAAATTAAATTTGCAAGTGTCTGTAATAAGCAATTTAATAAATGTGAGAATAGAATAATTTTAAAGGTATACATTTAGAAATATCTTATGTTTACAGTTGTTCAATAGCGTGCGTTGCGCGGCCAGACAGTTGTCTATAATTTCCAAAAATTGGATCAACGGAGGTGTTTATTTAAATATTTACATTTGCTAGAAACATCGAATGCTAATCCTAAACAACTAGAACTCTTTTAAATTCTAAACTTCCAGTAATCTCTTTTATATGTTAGACTTGAAAAATAATAGTTCCAAGTTCAATTCAATTCGGCGGATTTAGTTGGCCGCTTGCTCGTTTGCCACCTTATATTATAAAAAAAAAACATATGAAATTGTCAATTTTGCAATCATACATTTTATGATCTTATTTTGCTCTATGCAGACATTCTAAACTAACACTATGTCTTAATACATAAAAAAGTACAATAAGTACCATGGTCATAAAAATAAATTAAATTTCTTCAAGATTTTTTTAACAATATAGTGTATTCGCTGCATTAGCAAACAGTATTTCTCTAGTAAGCTAAAACCATCAGAAACACATTAACGCTAACGAAAGCCAGACATAGCAAAGATCCGGCAAATATCTTCGTTCGCACAGACTAATAAAATCATACTAAATCCGTCACAGATTTTGTAAACTATGACTAAGTTTAGTTTGCATAACTGATAGAATCTAATTGTATAAATAAACCTTGAAATAATAAACCAAAATAAACTTAGTGCGTGTTCGGAACACATGTACTAGATAAGGCTTCTTTTGATTCTATCGATTTATTGAACAGATGTTAACTGATTAGAGTTGACTTTGATTTCTGGATTTTATCCACTATTAAAAATGCCTATGTTACTCACAGATAAATTAGTTTTCTAACGGTGAAAGAATTTTTAAAATCGGTCCAGTAGTTTTTGAGTTATTTCATTACATACAAAAATACAAATCTTTGCTCTTTGTAATATTAGTATAGGTTAGCTTTTGTACTCGACTTTGTCCTCGCGGAACTAATCTTAGTAACCTTTACATATATTCCTTAATTATGTTATTTTAAATCGAAGTTTCTAATCTTTGATTGAGTAGGAAATATTTCCTACCAAGTATGCTGTACAATTAATTATATTGGCATATGGTTTCGAGGATCTATCGATAAGTAGTGTTTTTAGTAACCTATACCTCCTCTATACATTTGAATCTTTTTGGCTCTAATCGATGCATAACAAGAGATTTCTTTGAACTTTAAAAGTTTACGTTTGTTGTGCCAGAAGGAACTATCGCCTTGTGCTAAAATAGCTAAACGAAAACACGACAGATCAATCAAAATATTAATGTTATATGAATTCCGATGTACGGAATGCATCAACACAGTTGTCGGTCTGAATTGAAATCGTTCAGAAATAGACGTTCGTTTGTATCGATACAAACAATTTGCTTGCACGATAAATCTTCCCAAGGTTATAGAGTAGAGAGCATAATAATTTACCATACGAGCACTATAAAATGAGAACTGAGCAGGTCTCAACGGTCTCAATGCAACATTTCTTGTACAGGGAGCAAATACTTTTTTGTATATCATATTTGTTAATGACTTACATTGCATGAAATGGCATTGCACGTGTAGAATGGAAAAGTATTTATTGTTAAAAAGAAATCAATCGAATTTTAAGAACTAAATTGCAACTTCATCTCTATTTAACTCAGGTGATGCCGGTTAAAATCTGCTGGCGGTTGCTCGTGATTCTGTCAGCGCGAAATTTAAAAAATAAAATTGAATCAGTATTGTATGTTCTTCCAGACTATGCTATAAATCTTTGCCACATTTCAGCGAGATTCCTTTATCAGTTTAGGTAATAAATAATAACAAACATTCATCCATCCGTCAATATAAACTTTAACTTTTGCATAACAGTACCGAGATTTATGAAAGTCGGTCGCTACATTGAGTAAACGAATAATGTTTAACAAATCGTTATATTTTCCTTCTAATAGGTCAGACGTAATAGTAAATATAATTCTACATATTGAATAACAAAAGCACCAATTAAGTTCGAAAAGCATGGAAAAACTTTTAACAGCATGATGGAATCGTTTCGGAACTCAAGACATTTGGGGCCAATAATAACCGAAATACCTCGGAATGGGGGCGTAAAATATGCAGAGGGTTTATGAGATGGGGGTTGGGGGTCGGGGTTGGTGACGTCACGGCTTCGATCGGCACTTGTCTGCCGAAACACGAGCCACCAGTCGCACTCAAACTTCACAATCAATCGCTCTCTAAGAACGAGAGTGAATGGAATGAGCCAGCACTGGCTTCCTTATATTAAATTCAATTCATATAAAGTCATTTACGTAAGCAGTTTTTTTTTGTATTAGGAATTTAAAGCACATGAACAAACCATGGTTTATGTGTAAATGTAATCTATCACAAAATTATTGACGGGTTCTTTAACGTTTAGTTAAAAAGGACATCTTGTTTAGTTTTTTTTAATACGAAATGGACACAAGCATTTTAACAGTCAGTTTTTTTTATTAACTAATTGCCGTGGCTAAGGTGAGCTTTTAAAGCATTTGTTTCATTTAGAGCTTCATTTAGTTGATTGATTTTATTTTTTATTAGTATTTGTTTGATTGCTAATAGTATATTTTATGTATTCTTTAATTGCTTCTATGTACTTTCTATGTTACATAACCATTAACTATATTTTTGAATGTTCATTTTAACTATTTATGCTCTTGTTTTTTAAATAGATTGTTACGACTGAAAATACAAATATTCTATTTCAATTTATATTTTACTGCTATTTTTTAAATAAATCTTATTTTGGAAGTCATAAACTCGTAATAGTCTACATAAATAATATTCGCATGTGTATTAATTCAATAATAATTATTATATAATATTTATACTTTCTTTATATTTACGTTAACACTCGCACTGCTGTCCCGTGCATCAGTGGTTATGCGCATTTGTGTTTACATGGAACAGCATGTTGTCTGACTTGTACGTCCGTGTTGCTTGCATGCAGTGGGCACGCCACGCAGACATCGACAAATGACACACTACAAACCTTTGGTAAGAATTTTGTTTTGTTATGCTACACACTGCTTGTTTCTTTGTAATACATACTGCACTTTGAAATGACTCTATTATAGACCTACAAGGATCTTATGGCACTATTTTGAGATTAATAGGGGGCGTCTACTAGTTTTTAGAAAGCAGAAAAAACCCACCTTCTTTCGAATTTCACCCATGTTGCAAACAAAACGAAACTATACTAATTTTTACGAAATTATAAAAAGTGCGACATTCATCCGTGCAATGGCCTCGTCTTCATTGGTCAAAATATGACGCTTTCAAGATAACATTGTTAGTTCACAAAATTGCCAACTGCCATATGATTCTTGTAGGTCTATAACACAAAATTGACAGCTCACTTGATTTGATATTTTTTACTTTTTACTTATTTTTTTTCTGAAATAAGCATGTTATTGGTATGATGCAAAAGAATACACGTTCAAATTTTCAAGCTAATCACAACGAAATGCTTTTACGAAGGCAACCAGCGCAGCCTAATGACGTCATTACGAACACGCGCCAATTTTTCTGAATGCGACCAGTGACGCATAACAACGGTTAACTATGTGCCAAATTCAATAAAATCATGCAGAATGTTGTGTTTATAACAAGAAATCTCAATGTAAATAATATCAAGGATTATTTATGTAATGGAATCTGACCTACAATTCGTAAGAAAACTATAATGTAACGTAAATTAATGTAAACGCAAATTCATTTAAAAGCAAAACGTAAGTTCGTATATCACTTCTCGTGTACTAATTTAGTCCAACAAAGGCGTAAGGGGGGTAAGGGGTGCATGCTCTCCTTAAAAAACCTAAAGACCATATATTAACGGAAGCGAGCACCCTCCTTAGTTTAGATTAGATTAGTCAATCCTAGATCATCGGCTAACGTCCGTGTAGACTCAATTACTTCTCACCAATTATTCCGTGTAAAATAAGCTAATCATCTCTACTCTTTACTACAACCCTGAATCGGCCATCGTTACAACATAAAGTACTTTTGTGGACATTATGTCTAATGAACAATTAAATACATCAACTGCATTGTATTGTCGCAGAGATGCGCGCGCAGTATCGACAGCTGCCAAATCCGCACTCCGTTGCTGACCCTACCATATCGATCATTAACCGTAAATAAACAACGACCACGTGGTTCATTTTACGTCCTAAAGTTAGGTTCAACAATATTTGGATCAGTAAACTTAGATACACAGTTTTATAGAAGGTAATGTTATTGCCCTGATTAATTTTATGAGAAATCTATAATTTGTGATGTTTTATATTTAATAACTCATTTGTCTTAATACTTTTGCAGCTAGGTTTTTTACAGTGTTGTCATCTATTTTGTGTTTATACAGCTCGTTTCAAATAAGAATGCAATAAATTAAAAAAATATAGAATCAATCTAACAATTACCTTAAATGTGAATTATTTGAAAATCTCAATTTTGTTATTTAAATCTACTTTGTAGTAATTTTTAACAATTCGATGTAATTATGGACGTCGCAAAGGGCATAGAGGGGGCAGCTGCCTTCATCTAAAGAATCGAAAACCAGATAAGAAAACTATTAAAGAAAGACTACAATTGTAGCTGCCCTTAGTCCTACCTAGGTGGCGACGGCTATATGTATTTGAGATACACATTCTTATCTGAAGCGTGCAGTAGTGCCGCCTTCCCCGTGCTAGTTTGAATTGTTGGCTGTATACGCTGCAGGGCTCGGCGGATTCCAACTACTCGCAGCCGTCGTCGGAGCTGTCGCTGGACGAGGACAAGGAGGCGCTGCGCCGAGAGAAGGAAGCGCAGGCCCTCTCACAGCTCGACAAGGCAAGGGTGAGCACGAGTATCATCATTAAGGTTGTAGCGTACAACCCTGTACCTAATCGCACCACATCAACTTGTGTACAATGAACACTATCGAGGCGGTGTTAAGTGGGCCCAAAGTGGTTGGTGTGCTATAACCTTTCCCATCAGCATGTTTATAAATCAGTTCATTAGTCTATCTTCACAATAGAACAGTTCTGGACAAAATATTTAATTTAGAAGCAATCATTATTAGTGCAGCCCAATGATGAACAAATCATATTTTTATAAGAACATAGCATTCTCTCTGTTGTAGTATTCAGGACTATACAATCTGTAACCAACCAAGTAGTACAAATATAGATAGCATAAGAGCGTGTGACGATGTGCGATTGTCGATTGTTTCGCAGCTCATTCGACTGTTTAGTTGCACAACTAAAAATCGAGTAGTGTCCTCACCTCCATATAAGCTCATAGGAATCAAAGCAAAACTAAACAGTTGTACGATAGTTTAGTTAAATACGACTGGACGTCATTACTCATGTAGTATGTGGCTTGGTATCGTAAACTGTTTAGGCATTTGGTTAATGGCTTTTAAACTAGTCTTGAACAAGATAATACGAAAATAGATTATTAGACTTACCTAAGCCGTAAAATTTGATTTTGATTTTTGATCGTCTTTATAGAATTTTCGTGTTATTTAAAATGCATTTGATTGTTTCCTAAAATAGTTACTATTAAAATATGCTTAACATTTAGAGTTCAGAATATATACTCCTATAGAGTTCAGTACTCAATCATCTGTCTGTGAAATAAGATTTCCGAAACCTATACCTGCATAATTTTATAGTAGTGTATAATTGTGTCTTTATATGATTGCAGTCCAAGCCAGTGGCGTTCGCGGTGCGCACGAACGTGGCGTACGATGGCTCGCTGGACGACGACTCGCCCGTGCACGGCAGCGCCATCTCCTTCGAAGTGCGCGATTTCCTGCACATCAAGGTAACATGCAGCATACATCAAATTCATATTAAATCCACAAGTATTCTCAAGGGATAAGCGTCTATAATGATCTTTTATAACTTAGTTGATAGAAGTAGCATTTTAAAGATAAAGATTAATATTAATGGGACTAACAAAACCGTTATCTATACTAAGAGTATAAAGAGGAATGATTTGTATTTTTGTACGTATTGAAATAACTCAAAAACTACTTGAATCATTTCAAAAATTCTTTCACCATTAAAAAGCTACGTTATCAGTGAGTAACATAAACTATATTTTTTATCATTTCATAATTTCACGCGGGCGAAGTCGCGAGCAACAGCTTGTAGTTAATAATCTAATGAAATATAATGAATCTTCCAGGAGAAGTACGACAACAACTGGTGGATCGGTCGGCTGGTGAAAGAGGACGCCGACATCGGCTTCATTCCGTCGCCGGTGAAGTTGGAGTCGGTGCGGTCGGGGCCCGGCCGCGCGCGCTACCGCCCGCCCTCCGCCGCGCCCGCGCTCCCCAGCCGAGGTAGCACTCCCCCCACGCCCGGTACGTCACGCGCCAGCATTCGGGAACCATGTGGAAAGTTCAAGGGGCATTCTCGAGACCATACGGCATGGAGCGCCGCGGATACGAGTATATTGATGTGAAAATTTTATGAATTTTACGTACTTATCTATCGGAACTTTGAACACTAAAATTATTAGATTCCTCGTCTTCCAAATCCAAGGATAATTCAATCCTACATTGAATTTCTCAATTATTAAGTCGTGAAACACGCTGTGTTTTTTAAATACCTACAGAAAATACACTACAAATCAGATCTATAATCCAAATGAAACCTTTGTTTAACAACCTTCAGAGATCGTAGGTCATCGCCTGTTACGCGCCGCACTCACCTGTGCTTCTACAAGATAATTGGCTTACATCACATAGAATAATGTTTGCATCATATAAGTACTTGAAATGTTTGAAATTGATAAAATGAATAGAATTCTAAATAGTTCGCGAAATTACATTGAAAAAAGACGGGAATTAAATCGCAGGTGATTTTTAAGACCAACGGAGGATAAATGGTGTCAATGCAATTTAACTTGGTCGCAGCTAGTAGCTGCAGTAGTAGTGCTGGGTCGATATGTACAAAACAATCGTATTTGAAAAATAGTCATAGAAACTCGTTTCGCGGCGCTCCTCGTTTCATTTTGACTGCATTACGTGAAAATTAAATCTATACTGAAAAATTTGCATAAAGTCTTCAATGACTTTGTTCATTGTGTATCGTAAGGTTTTTACGTCTTCAAGTTCAGTATTTCAGTTTTCAATTAAAGCAGTCAAGGTCTAATGTTGACCTTACATCAGATGAAATAAATAGTTACATTTATCTTGAAATAGAATAATTCAAAACAATTTTATCTGATGTAATTGTACAATGCAGTTTGTAAATATCACATGTGTCCGTGTTTGATTTTGTTCTCGAATAAAAAATTGCTTCTTTATGAAAATTAAAATCACGAAGTGCTACCTGGTTTTTAATTGGCTTTTAGAGTACGTAATAAGAATTTCTATCGTTTTCAAAATTAATCACTAACGTACTAGAAAAAACTTTAATGCAAGCACCACTCTATTATATATGTATTATAATAAATTTGGCTTCCCTTTGCTTTAACTGAACATATTTATAATTCAGGAAACTATTCGATTGTGAAAGGATCTCTGTCCGGGAAAAGACCTTGATCTTTAAAAATTGTACATTTTTTCCTTCTTCTAATCGCTCTGCAATGATATTGTCCATTCTAATATCTTTAATGACGTCATTCATATCTTTGATGTTACTTAAATTACCTTGTTAACTTAACTTGTTCCAAAATATATTTACTAAATCTTTACTTGTAAACGAACCAATAACTGCTTTGTACCCGCCCATACCTCACGTTCATCATTCGGTGGAAGTTGCCAGTTTCCTGGTTATGAGATGACTTGCACTCATTCTTGACATATTTTCAGATGTGCCAACCTTCGACCGAGGTAAGATCATCCGCATTCATTATTGACCAGGAAATATTACCAATTTTCACCTCCTACTTTATTTTAAAAGTATCGGTATCTTCTAATTCGTATTTTTACAAATTTTCCTCCTTTACTTCTAGAATTAAATTGTGTTTGAGATTTTGTAAAAGTGCGAATTTAAATTAATTTATATTTATTCCTACTAACTCTTTCGCTCCATTGTCCTTTGATCATTACCTCTTCTTAATTTCTAGAAGTTAATGTTTACTAAAGTAAGCATTAATTACTAGTATACCTTTTGATGTATTACTTTAAATATATTTATTTTCTTGTCTATAGTTTTGTTATTAAAAATAAATGATGGAATTTAAATATATTGTAGATAAACTACTATTTTTTAGATTATTAAGATTATTATATCTACATCTATATTTAAAGCCTGTCATTTCGTGAACAAGGCGATATTTGTAGTTATAATTTGGTATCTATTGCTTTAAGCTGTCGATGTTGTGAAGGGATTGCTATTAAATATTCTTATAAATATGTATGGTCCTAATCTAATTAAATTTCCAAATAACAAAATCTAAAATAATAATAAAATGCTCGGTATTTTAAACTATTGTATTTAAACTATCGATGTTTGGTGGAATAGAAGCATGCCTTGATGTCCCATAATGTAATGAAATGAAATATCAGCCTGCAGTCTATGATATGTCCGCTTGATGTTTGCTTGTTATAAAGTGAATGATACACAGTCTAATATGCAGCGAAATATCTCAGTGTCACCAGATTTGCTGTCTCAATTATACCGCTGCAATTTTTACGTATTTTCGTTTTATTGCTGTGATGCTTCCGTTTCTGGTGTGCGTTCCATGGTGAGCTTTGCACGTGCAGGTGAGGATTCGGACTCAGGGAAGGGACGAGGCGCGGGGGCGCTGCCCGCCGGCAAGGAGAAGAGGAAGCCGTTCTTCAAGAAGCAAGAGAACGCGAGTCCGTACGACGTGGTGCCGTCCATGCGTCCCGTGGTGCTGGTGGGGCCCTCCCTCAAGGGCTACGAGGTCACGGACATGATGCAGAAGGCCCTCTTTGATTTCCTCAAAAGGCGGTTCGAGGGCAGGTAATTTTAAATATGATCTTCATGATCCTTTCCGTCTTATTTACATTTTTGTCGTTTAAAATAAACTTACAATTCAAGTGACAATTTTTTAATAATAGGACAAGTGAACTTGGATAACTAAACTTACAAAAGGAGCAATAACAATGTTATTTTATAATCATCATCATTTCCAGCCCTTGTACTTCAGCTACACCACTCTAGCTTACATCGACGTTAACACAATATTATGACAAGAGCATCAAGGTATGAAAACTGCAATGAAATATTTTTGAAAGTGCTCATCGTGTTGAATAAAAATCAAATGCAAATACATTTGTATCGTGTACAGTCAAGATCATAACACCTTCATGAGACATTACAAAAGAGCCGTCAACACACAGCAATCAAAATGTACAAAAAAGAAATCGCCATCACAGCACACAATCATATCCATCGCAAGCAACGAACGGGGAATATAAATAACGAATTACAATTCCAGGATAATAATAACTCGTGTGATGGCGGACATATCGCTAGCGAAGCGCTCGCTGCTCAACAACCCGTCGAAGAAGGCGATAATGGAGCGCTCCAACTCGCGCTCCACTTGCCTGGCTGAGGTGCAGGTAATGCCCGAGGTAACGCGCCGTCTCGTTGCAGGATCATCATCACGCGGGTGACGGCGGACATATCGCTGGCCAAGCGCTCGCTGTTCACGCCATCGAAAAAGCCGATGGAGCGCGGCAATTCGCGAAATAACTGCCTCGCTGAGGTGCAGGTGCGGATCGGTCATTGGTTGTCGTGTGCCGCTAGCCGCTAGAGCTTTTAGCCCCGGTTGTGACCTGCCCGGTCTTGCCGGACCAAACCCTGTAGACAAACCGTGTATGCTAGACATTGATGATGATTTAGTTTATAAACTAACAAATAATCTTTAATAATGACGTAAAATTCGCTATAAAAATAATAAGTTAAGGTTTAAATGCAGATTTTATGTCGAATGTTGTCATGTGTTGCTAACTGTGTTAAAAATGTTGAGGCTAATGTAACCGAATGTATGTACGAGTAGATGAAACGGTCCATTAGCATATGTACAGATATTTTTAGTACTAAAACTACAAAACGGTAATTGAAAATGCTAGCATGATCCATTGAAATTGCACGATTAGAATTTTATCATTGAAATATTAAGAAACTAATTAACGATAATTGTAATAAAATTAACCAAGCAAACGTTTGCCAAATTCTTCCAACAAATAAAACTTTTATGAAACCGAGTGATATTTGCATGAATTTGTGAATGTATTACTAACTAACTTACCTATTAAATAACGAAGACTATTGTAAATGTATTCCTAATGTGTTGGCAGGCTGAGATCGAGAGGATATTCGAGCTGGCGCGCACGCTGCAGCTGGTGGTGCTGGACTGCGACACCATCAACCACCCCTCGCAGCTCGCCAAGACATCGCTCGCGCCCACCATCGTCTACCTCAAGATATCCAGTCCAAAGGTAAGAAAATTACGTCGCGAAAGGACAATGTATGGTTCAATAGATCCTCGTCATTTTTAATTTGAGCTATGTTTACTATCCTTATGATTTCAGGAGTAAATGTTAATTTGATCCTTAAATTTGCAGGTGTTGCAGCGGCTGATCAAGTCGCGCGGCAAGGGGCAGAGCAAGAACCTGTCGGTGCAGATGGTGGCTGCGGAGAAACTGGCGCAGTGCCCCACGGAGATGTTCGACGTCGTACTCGACGAGAACCAGCTCGAGGACGCCTGCGAGCACATCGCCGAATACCTTGAGGTCAGTCTTCAGTATAACTAAACAGAAATGTCCAATTCCATCAATGACTCTGTCTTCTACTACGCTCTAGTCTCGTTACGTCATTCTGGAACTTCTAATACTCTTCTGTTCGTCTTCTCATTAAATTCTATATGAATACTTTTAATTTACAATAGGAGTGATGTGTTTTCCAGGCGTACTGGAGAGCAACACACCCACCTCAAGTGGCGCCGCAGACGCGTGCACCCGCGCACCACGCGCCGCAACACGCGCCACATCACGCCCCGCACCACGCGCAGCCTGGTGAGTCTCACTACATGTAGCACTGTCTTCAATGGTTAAGGCTCAAAAATTATATGTTCTAATAGTTCCCATAGACAACTTCTAAGATCTATTACTTTTTTCTAGAGACAACTTTCTTAATAACATTATCTTCTTTTCAATTGAATTTGATTTTACATTGATTTTGTTCATTTTTTTATTGTTTTCTTCATCTGGAATTATTCTTTAGGTATTTAATTTCATCATCAGCCATCTTTATCGCCTGTATTTATCATTTTTATGTACTTGTACGATGTTCATACAATATTTTGGGGCGTGTCTCATTGTATACTGTCCATGTAACCGTGTTTCCCTCTTCTGATCCCCCCGCACATTCCGGAGGACACCGGGAGAGGTCTGACTCGTATAACTACGAGAGGGAAAGAGGTAAATTTAAGTGTAGTAACTGAAGTTATATTTCTAATAAATTAGCTTGATTTTTGTAGGAAGTATGTATTGGCAGCTATTGTTCTATTTGTAAGTTTTAGGTCTATTGTTTTTAATTTAAATAGGAATTTTAGTTCAGTTTACAACCGTATGCGATACTCGTAGTTTAAGGTTACTTGTAGTTTCTTGTATTTGCTTCATACTGTACTTCCAATGTTTCTCTTCTTATCACATTTCTTAAATAATGGACGTTTTAGCTTTAGTACTTTGTATCCATAGATGTAGCCAGCTTTTTCTGAATATCTTCTAGTTCATAGATCATCAGTCTATAAGCATTGTAGTGCGGGAACGCAGTTCATTATTATATTTATAATGGAAGAAATAATTAAGTTCAGACTTTAGTCATAGCAGGTTCATAAATATCCGTACTGCATTGCTAATTCCAATACACACCTTTGACCCTATAGTTCAGTGTCCATATCGATGTTAGAATAACAAGTAGCGCCCCTGCCGCTGACGCCTCCTGTTCATTTCAGTACAAGCCTCAGGACAAGCACACTAACCGCCGCGCGAAGACCATATATTCCAGTGTACCATTACATAGCAGTCACCGGCGCCGCCCGCTCAGGTTGCACATACTTTCTACAGGCTGCGCCCGCTAACTGCTTCTAAACCAAAGCGTGTGCTTGTACTAACTGCATCTCAATAAAATAACGGTACTAATACGGTATTCAGGGTTGCGATTGCAAACATAAACGAGGAATGAAATGCTAACGACCATAACGTTGGTAAAATCCCGAATCGAAAATTCTGCTTCTACTAACAATTCAGCACTAACATGCATCATCAGTATTCTTTCTTACTATTCTAAGACTAGCTTTTGGTGATACTAATCAGAAAACTCGTCTCTATCGCCTTCTCATCTAAATCTTCGTCTATCACTTGTCTTCTGAGGCAGTCGGCCCCCGCGCCGGCTGCTTCACCGTGCCTTCTCCGCAGCGGCGCCCGTCCCGCCGCCCGCCGCGCAGCTCGTGCTCCCGTGCCCCGGTAAAGTGCGCAGCGGCGACCTCACGCCGACTCTCGCCCCCGAATCGTAGCGCAGTAAGTCCGGGTGGCCGAGTGACGCGTGTGCCCCGCCGCACCCCGCCCCCGCCCCGCGCCCGCCCACGCCCCGTGTGATGTTTGCCGTGCATACCCTGCTCCGTTTTATACCTTACTTTAGATTTAGTTGTCTTCTGTTTTAATACACAGGTATAATAAGATGTCACTTCCTATTAATATTAACACTTTCAACTGTTTGAAGTAAAAAATACCTTCTATAAAACTGACGGCAACTCGATCGATTTCAATATGGTGAGAAAACAAAAATCGAATGCCTCGCGTTAACTTTCAGGAGGCAGGTCGCGTGCGGCGCGGCCCGAGCGGCTGGAGGAGGAGTACTACCCGCGGGAGCAGTACCAGCGCTACCCGCGTGACCACTACCCGCGCGACTACCACGAGGGCTATGCGCACGACTACCCGCCGGCGGAGGCGTACGAGCGCGAGGCGTACGGGCACGACTACACGCGCGAGGCGTACGCGCGTGAGGAGTACGGGCGCGAGTACGCGCGCGAGGGGTACGCGCGGGAGGAGCGCGCGCCGCGCAGCCGCGACCGCGAGCCCGAGGACTACGGGCCGTCGCGCCGCGCGCTCAACGCCGTCTAGCGTCGTCGAGCGCCGTCGAGCGTCGCCGCTTTGGTGTTTCCTTATGTATCCCCGCGGTCCCGCGAGCGCTTGTGTGAACGCAACTGCTACTGTGACAATGGCGCCCGAATGAACGGCTTCCATCTAATGGATATGAATGTTTTTTCTATCAAGCGACACATCGACATCTATTTTCTCAAAATATGAAATAATTTAAGGCTTATGATACATTGTTAAATTAGATTTTGCTCGTATCAGGAAGTGCGAAAAAGTTATGGTCCGATACGAGCGTGATCTAATTTTATTAAAATCGTTTTACCACAGCTTTAATAGCACTAAACGTTGTTTTAGTCGTTTGTAACTCGTTAATTCTTACAGTTATTGCCCACTACGAGTAGACTAGCAAGAAATAATTATCTGGAGGTTATTTTGTACGTTCGATTCGATTAAATAGGACAGTTGTACTTTTGCCCTCTCTTTGAACACTACGAGCTTTTCTCTTTTGTGTATAGCCAAAGTAAAGTATATATTTGAATATAAATGTTTGTATTTTGATAATGTCAGGCGCAGCTGCATTTACACAATCGAGACCTGATCATACCGAGTGCGAGTGGCTATTAGTTTTGTCTGTCGACATCAACATCGATAAAAAAAACACCTTCTATGCTTTTCTCACAAACGCTGTACGTACTTTCTATTCCTCAGCACTCGTTAGATACGTATCTGGGTAAAAATGTATTTTGTCGCCGTTAATGTTAACGATTGCAATTGGTAGTTACAAAATTTGTTTCAAGAATAATGTTAAATTCTTTAGTGTGTTGGACTGTTTTAAAGTGTTTATTGTTTCCCTAATTTCCAAATTAAATGGATCTTCCTTAATTTTAGGTGTTAGTATTCTAAATCTGTTTCAATTTTGTGTTCTTTATTAGTCGTAGATTATTTGTTATTTAGAGATTGATTGCAAGACTTTATTTGGGATTGTGATGCGCTGGGTGTGATCAGGAGTGGGCGGTGGGCAGTGGGCAGTGGGCAGTGGGCCGTCTCGTATCGCTGAGCTTTGCCACGCTTTCGTTCGCGGCCTCGCCGACGACCGCTTGTACGGTATTTGAGACTTGTACCTGGCCTCTTTTCACGACAAGGAAAATTTTACTATATGTCATTTGTTTGTTTGAGGACTTTGTTAATTTTATAATCAAATTGATTTGCTTAGTTTTAATACTGTAAAATTATGAAAAATGTTATCATTTAAAGTGTTTCATTTTTATATAGTTAATAGACATTTTAATTGAATATAGTTAGCCTTGTCGTGAAAACTGTGTATGAATTAATACGACTTTATACCAGAGTGCAGGTAACCAATGAAAACCTACGCTCTGTTAAAGTTAGGTATTTGATCTCTAGGCTAAGTGTGTGCGATAATTTGTATAGCCTCTCTTTGAAAACAAAATTAAAAGCGACACCACAATTGTTTCTTAGTTTTACGTTACTTATGCTAGTTTTTTCTGTTCTTGTCTTTTTATTCTGTTTTGATATAGAGGAATATACTGTGCAGATACGTGGGGCTTATTGCATTCGTGTATGTGGAATTGAGTGGGTAACGGATGCGTGTTGATATTCGATATCGGATTTCTAGTTAAGATAATGTACGTACTAAAAGCTGAAAGCATCGGTGGAGGCAATTTGGGGTTTAAACTATCCTCATTCGCTTCATTTAATTTTGGAATATCGCTAGAGAATTTTTAAGGCCAAAAGGCAAGTAGTAGAAATTTGATTAAATATTTATTGTCAATTTAAGACCTGCGACCAAAATCATATATATTTAGATTTCACTTATCTTATCTACAATGTTTTATCCACTTTGATACACTTTAATATCTTAAAGTGAATGGTTGCCTCCGCCGCGTGCGCGAGCCCCGCGTCGCAGCCGGTGGCCGGAGCTGGGGTCGAATGTATAAATTTTACATAAATGATAATTTTAGAGCCGTTAGATATTATCCGTTTCCCATTTTTTGGACATACATACTCTTGTAATTATATTGCATCGTCTGTACTTCATTGTTGCAATCATTTGTAAATAAAATACTTTATATCGGTATTTGTTATGTTTTATTTGCTTATTTCCAAAGAATACTAATCCTTTTTGACTTATTAGTAAATTAAAAGGATTTTTTGTGAATATTCATGGCTTTATATTTAAACGCATGTCTAGATAGGAAGGGTAGTAAAACAAGTATTTGATACAAGAGAAGGTACCCAGTTTATTAGTTTTCATTAAAAGTAAATTCGATGATCTTTAACATATCAAGCGAATAAAGTTTCTGCAAATGCCAGGTGTGCATTTAGCGAAGTATAATACAATCCAATGGATCGCAGTACGTCGTCAACACAAACCAAGTGGACATTGCCGGCTGCCATTTTTAAATAAATTAAACATCACAAATACATAACAGATAAATAAATTCAATTTTAAACATTCGCTTGCCTCTTTGGTGTCTACTAGCTAACAATATGTACTTATGTACTAATATTTACATATTTTCGTCATACGATCATTTATCTAAGAATGAACTATGTCATATTTATGCTAAAGCAATACTGCATACAATATGAACTAGTTACATTAGTAATTAATCTAAACCAACGCTCATTTTAGCGGCTTACTAACTTACAATTAACAGAAGTTGTAAGTTTGAAAAAAAAATCAATTGAAAACTCAATATAAAGAGGTCTAGCAACTCTTATTTTCAGATCATTTTTGTATATTCTATTAGATTTTTGTTTCGGGTTAGATCTTAAATTTATATTATTTACAATATGTAAAAAAAATATTACAAAATTCCTGTATATTTAGTATATTCTGGTTGGAAAAATTACTGTCTTCTTGTGTTTGGTGCAAACTATTAGTGTACATTTTATATGATATTCTATGCTCTACGTATATTAACATTCTTTTATCACCCGGTAAGGTCTTGTCTGATGTTTTCTACTTTGTTAACATTATCCATCTTACATTCAGATTAGGCCGTTTACAATATCTCTTTGGTTTCGCATCTCTGTGAACAATCCTGCGAGGTACCAACGAGTACCACTATGTACACTTTTTACAAAAACGAACCTTATTTACACTTCACATGAGTCTTTTCTTCCGAACCCGTGCTCGCGACTTACGTCCTTCCATCGCAGACTTGATCCTCACCAGGCGCATCGCTAGTCATATGTACAAGTAATCGTTTTTCGTTTCTCTACAGTAACTAATGCTGGGGAACTTGTATACTGGGCTGTATCTCTTGTTGTCGTCATCAGATTCGAGAGATAGTGCTGACAGTGCTCTGGAGGGTTCCTCTTCCTCTTGAGGCGTTTCTACGGGGGGAGGGATGGTCCGTGGAGGTAGAGGAGGAGCTCGCGGGTTCCGTCGCACCCGGAAGTGACAATCGCTGTCCGTGGGCCACGCACGCTGCACCAGCAATGGTAGATCGTCGGGATGCAGTTTTCTCTCATACTCTTGAGACGGGCATACCTGAAATGAAATAATTTGTCTATGTTTTATAAGATTAATAATAGGCTGAATCTATTGCTATAAAGTTGTACTGTTAGTTCTACGTTTTATTTGATCTTTTATATCACTAGCAATTACTAACCTCGTAGAGTGAGAACCTCTCGACGCCCTCCGTGGAGTCGTAGCAGTGCAGCAGTATGGCCAGTAGCTCGTCTGCGGTGGTGCGCTCGCTGGTTAGCAGGCATTTATACTGCGAGGACGACATCAGCGCTGAATCGTAGATCTTCACCAGACCGCCAGGACGCATCTGTAGCGAGAACCTGAAGACAAACAAAGGGGAGGTTCCAATTAGAGCTAGGTGCCAAAAATGCTGTTGTTTCTTTCATCACGTACGTTGACGACAGATAAGTAGTCACACCAAACTACTTATAATCAATCACCAGCGTATATTACGCAAAGATATTCAGTATCATTATGCAAACCGAAGTCTATACAACATCGATTGATTAAGGAAGTATAAGGTGTCATCCGCTTTAATGTTACTAGTTGCAGTGCAGAATGCGCGTGCGTTGAGCAATCTTGACGTAAACAGGTGATATTTGATCACACGCCAATGCACTACCGCATTTGTATTACGTAAACAGGTATTCCCCGAATACTGGATACGTAGTTAATGTTACCGTAACACAGGTTAAGATTTTGGTGTTCAAAAAGAAAAATAAGTATACCACATGAATTATTTTTTTAAAATATCTATGAGAATAATAAATAATAATTATCCTCAAGTAACTCAATCACCGGGATATCATAATTTAAACAAATGTGAACCACTCAGAGCTGTTAGAGAACGAGGTAGCTCATTGTGAAGTCAATTTATTAACTTGTTAAGTGCTGAGACTAAACATAGATCTGTTTTCAAAACGTTTATCAAGACAATATGAATAAATAACAAAACGCTCGAACAAATATAATATTATACGTTTATAAAAAGTTCGACAAAAGACTTTAACTAGTGGAACGAGCGTCGGCATCCAATGATTTAGCCTAGTTCTAGAGAGGTCTTATTTGAAGTAGTACACATCTATTTTACGTTTTTACAGACTCTAGGCGTGGAGGGTGGAGGGTTTACATTAGTTGTTACACAATCTTAGAAAATGGTTAAACCTTTAGCTGTCTCTTGGTAACATTTTCACACGCTAGGAAACGTTATCCACGTGCCAGTTCATCTGCTACTACTAACTGCAGCTCTCAAAACAATGTGACGTCTGTCAACGGGCTGGTAATACGAAACGTACGCTCAATAAAAACCCTTCGAAATGCTTTAGTATTTTTTATTGGTGGTCGCGGCGCGTGTTTACACGACGGGAATAGACCGGCCGGCCGGAAGGGGACGGAAAAGGGACAAGTGATTCTTTTTCGAGACTGACTAGCCGGTGGTCCCGGACTAACTGGTAACGAGTGTAGTATTGTGAATTCTTCAATTATTATCCTATTTTAGTATGTCAGACATAACAAAGGTTACTCTTAGTTAATCTATAGTCATAACAAAGTGGAAAGGTTGGTTAGTGGCTACTTATTGCGTACTAGATATGGGGAATTATTAGAAGACCTCTAATGTTTTAAGGCCGTATTTATAGTCCAACTAAAAGAATCTTTAAGACATCGTTTAAGATGTTTTTATAATAACAAAAGAATATCTTTTGCAATAATTAGTTAAACAAGACAATGCAAATGTACACAAGACGCCCCGAGATGTTATATCACGACTGCAAACTTTAAACATTACAGCATAACGAGGTCGTGACCTTCGTTTTGTTGCTTGTAAACTATTGTTATAATGTTCAGGGGTGCTCAACTCAGCGTAACAACAATAACAAACTTTTGTTTATCATCATAGTACTCTTTTTTAATCGATTAAAGTCAATGAATATTTAATTCTCTTGAGATTGGGAAGTAAAAATTTTGATTTGATTAATTAAGCATGTCAATACTTCGTCTGTGTACGTAACGTAACGTAACTTATTTTTGAAGTTTATTAGTTTACACATTTTTATATGGGCCAAACGTTTGCGACCTCTGTTCCAGCCATATGCAGATTTAGTGTTAGAAAAATATACACAATTGCAGTAATCGCTCCACAAGCTGGCTTCACAAACAAAGGATTGTTATGGCTTCATTGTATTAGGATATCATTAATAAACTATTGTGTGAAAATTGGGACAAAGGAACCACGTGAACAAAGCCGTCATATTGATCAAACTTGTTAGAATTAAATAATTTATTGTGCAAATATTTCAAAATATGCCAACCGTAAACTCTTGATGCATACAATGAGGTTTATAAGATATCCAATCTTCTAACTTGAATCTTGACGACTACTTACGTATACGCCTAGATCGTAAAACATAATTGTTTTAAAAATATCTAGAGCAGGCGCACACCTTTGACTAAACTATCGCACAACTGTTGTGCGATTGTCGATTGTTTCGCAGCAAATCCAACTGTTTAGTTGCACAACTAAAAATCGAGAAGTGTGCGCATATACATATAAGCTCATAGGAATCAAAACGAGACGAAACAGTTGTGCGATAGTTTAGTTTCAGGTTTACGCTCTTAGTCCACATCTGTGTATGTAACAGAGTTGTCGTTGATCTTTATAATCGATCTATCTAATACATAAAACATCATTTAGCATTACAGTCAATATTGTAGATACCATTACAAGCAAGAGTCATTCACCGGTCCCGAAGGATGACCTTCATAAGCGCGACATTTGGAGTAGATAAGCGATCACGGTTGGACTGTATTTTAATTTCATTAGTTGAGTAGATACTTACTTGGAGTATCCCTTGGGGTGACAGGCCTGTAACGCAGCGGGGCGCGCGTCGTCGTCAAGTGCGAGCGCGGTGCGCAGGCCGGCGGCTCGCACGCGCACCTCCATGCTAAGATAGAAGAGGCGCGGGTCCCGGTGGCGCATGCGGAACTTGCCCAGCAGTGCACCTACCACCTCACGCGCTCGTGTGCCCCATGTCACCGACAGAGTCTTGTACTCGATGTCCGGCCGCAGACAGCGAGCGTACACCTTTATCGTCGTCTGTAAACAATAATTAAATTTTACAATTATGGTATCACTAGCTTTCGTCCGCGACACCGTCCGCGTGGAATTAAAAAAAAATGAGTAGGCTATGTGTTCTTCCAGACTATCCTCGACGTCTATGCCAAATTTCACGGAGATTCTTCTAGCCGTTTAGGGTACAAACTCGTAACAAACGTCCATCCATCCATTTAAACTTTCGCATTTATAATATTAGTAAGAAGTAAGATTACACATTGCATCTATCAATATATATTTGAGCTTAACCACATATCTAAATAAGTCTATAGAGTAACTATGTTTTAAAGAAGATAATGCTCTTTATCTAAACAAAAGAACATATTTTGTCATCTAAAACCTTGTACAGGCGTCACATCGCATATTTTAGATGTAACTTTTTCCTAATTTGAAAGCGACTTTACAAAGTGTGGATGTATTTTTATATGAAATCGATTATGAGGCATTAGCAGTGAATTTCGTGTGATATAGTGCTTCCTGGTGCGACTTCCTCGCCGCTGCCCGCTGTACGGCAGGATGCGGCCGGCACAAAGCACCGGATAGTCGACATCAATCCAACGACATCGATCCAACAATTTTTTTTAATTTCATACAAATTAAAAGTAAACTTTGATATTATGTTATACTTTGTGTGTTGTACAGCGTCAGAGCTATGGACATTTGTTTTTTTTGTATGTATTGAAATATCTCGAAAACTACTGGACCGATTAGAAAAATTCTTACACCATTAAAAAGCTACGTTATCAGTGAATATCATAGGTTATATTTTTATTATTTTTCAATTTCACGCTGAAGTTATCGCGAGCAACAGCTAGTAGTATTCATAAAGTTGGTAAATGTGTTTCTTTTGTACTTATTGATTAAAGTGTGACTACTAAAGTGTTAGAGTAAATTTACTAGTGGTGTCAAATTGAGGACAGATCAAATTCAATTAACCCGAAAGTAATCGCTTCGTCCGTAAATGTGTTCGCTTATCAATGTCCTATTTAGAGGGATATCGTATTATTCGTTGATTTGATAGACCTTAGTCCTTTCATATTAAATGGCAAAAATAATTCTTATTACAATATAATTGAGTGATGAATAAATTAACAAAACCAACGTACAATGTGTTAAATCCAAGAAATAAGTAACTTAGCGACAAACAGTATTGTTACCAGCCTGGGAATGTTTCGCAACACGAATGAACTCCGACAACAATAACAATGACAACACATTAGTGTGTCCAGCTTCTAGAAGATTTATTTACAGCTATCATAAAAGTTTCAATGAATATAACGACAGATAGATGCCCTATTTTCGTTTTTAAATTTGGATTAGGATTATTAAAATACTTTAAAATGTACACTACAAGCTAAGCGATAAACTTTCAAAGCGGGAATTTTTTTTATAACAATTGTTATATAGTGTGTCATCATCATCACCCAAGAAAATCACCTCCAGTACGTAACATTATGAGCGGGCACATCTAGCGATTGTCGATTGTTTCGCAGCTAATTCAACTGTTTAGTTGCACAACTAAAAATCGTGTGTGCGCACATTCATATAAGCTCATAGGAATTAAAGCGAGACAAAACAGTTGTGCGATAGTTTAGTCCAATGTGTACACACGCTATACCAGTAACGTCATATATCTACGGTACTAAAGGCTAGCAAAGTTTATTCAATTTAAACCACTTGTATGAGGATTTACGCTTCACCGAGTATAAAAGGGGTTGTATGGAGTAAATGACGTAGTTGTTACCACAGACCGGAAACTATTCTGGCAACAGGTTGTAGCAATGTAATTTACACCAAATTAGGATTTTATTGCAATTACTAAAATGATAGAAAAGGGTATATTGGTCTAACCATTCTCTTGGATCTGTCACCGGTAAATCGTATCAAGTTATCTTTAAATTTTCCTAGACAATTCGTACAATCAAAATCCAAGAGCAAATAAATTATTGTAAGAATAAATGTTGAAGCCAGAATTTATCAACTTTTATCAAAGTTTGTAACATCCTTAACGGTGACCATAAAAATACAACGAATTGATTTCGCGAGACCTCGGGTAAATTTTATTGCACAACGGTAAATGTAAGGGAAACGACCACATTTTCAAATAAACGCGACCTCAAAAACCAACAAGAATACTTTTTTAAAATATTTGGTAGTTAATATTTATTCTATTCTATTCGAAAATCTTGTTTTAATTTCACTTTAATTTTTTTTTCTCTAGTACAGTTTGGAAAAACAGTTGTTTTCAAAACATCCATTTGATTTATCTCAAATCGATGATTAAAAATCGATATTTATAATATAAACTCACGTGTATATTATGCGGATGGAACTCTAGCCGTAGCCGGGGCGCGGGCACAGGGGCTTGCATGACGACACGTACGCTCTCTATCAGCGCAGAGTGACAACTGACCAGGACCACCAGTAATAGTCCCGGAATATCCGAAGCGACAGCCCTACCGGTATAGGGTTGCACCTGTCGTGTTACATCATACGGGGGACTTTGTATCGATTTGTTAAGTGATTATCGATTGTATTTCTAGATTATATCTAGACCTAATTAGTCTAACTAAAATGAAAAACCGCTTTATGCAATCAGTTAGAGAAAAATTAAGGAATTTAATAAGAACAAAAAGCGTTTTTGCTTATATATCGCAAGTCTAACTTATGAATAAAAAACATTCAAACTTGCATGACTTCTCTATTGTACTTACGTGCAACTTATACGTCGTAACTTTACTATGCCTTATCAATTTAATTGAACAATGATAAGTTTAGTAAACAGACAAAACTAGTGATAACGAATAGTGGGACGTCAATATTTATTGACATATTTTTGAACCCTGGTCGTGGTATTACTACTAGTTCAAATAATTTAGTAAAATCACTAAATTCTAGACATAAGTTGCTAATAATAGTAGTTTAAAAAGATCTATGTATAAATATTATGTGGCCCTACTTGATATTCATCTAATTTTATTTAAAGCCTTTTACGAAAAACTCATTGTTCCATGTAAGATTTTCTAAAACGCTTTATTAATAATTCCCGATATTAATAGAGCCCTAAGGGTTTCATAAATTTTCGCCTTTACGCACATCTTATATCCTATAAACTACTTTCTGCGGGATTCAACAGATAAAAAAAAAATAATGAGCATCGTCGGTAAAAGTGGTCATCCGTGACTTCACGCTGCATCTCCAAGGAAATGCAAAAAGTGTAACCGGACGAAGAGAATGCATACCAAGATAGCCGGAGTCTGGATACCAAAGTTGTTCTGCAGTCGAACAACATATAGCAACTTTTACTCTTGTATGCTCAGGCTTTTTATCGAGCGCAAAAATAACTTTGTGAAAGTAGAAAAAGTAATGTAACCATCCAAGGTCTATGTTAGAAAGAAATGTTAATTTCCGATGTTTGTGTTGAGAAGCATTTCACATCATTAACTGCACTTAGTATAACGGTTGTATATGTTTATAAGAAACAACAAACAATCCATGTATTTTTACTATGTACAACATAAAGTGAGCAATGCTAGAATAACGAGAAATTAATTTTGTCTAACATATATATTTAACGAGCGCAGCCCTAGCTGCAATATTGAAACATTTTCTTAATTTTTTATCTGTGTGTTTTTGAATATAGCGAAATAGGTCGTCCAAATTCTTATAAATTCATTTAAAACACAAACTTTCCTTTTTAATGTCTATAATTAAAAAGATTTTAAATCGTACTATCAATTTGTTTAAATCACATTTTTGTTTATTTTACATTTGATTTCATAATCGTAAAGTTATCTTTGCCGGGAGCTTCTATTAACATTAACCTATATTTTGATGACATCTGAACTTAATAACGATATTAATTATGTAATTTACAAGAGAAGATAGGAGAAAAACTATTAATTTTTGTATGTTTATATCAGTGTCAATAAACTTTAATTTTGTACCAAATTATCTAAATTGATTTTACGATGACCAGCGACACATATGCGCCGAAGTTGTGTTAGTGTCACATGTCGCAAAGAGATGGCGCTTTCTTAAAAAACTTAGATTTATGTCAAAGGGGTGTAATTTTTGGTATCGATAATTTTTATTATAACTTTATAATTTTAATTATCATTAATTTTTAAAAAAATAGTTGTAAGTTTTATAACCTTGGGTAGATTTTGTTTAGCCTTTTCTTTTGTCCATACATCTCTGTTTACGTTGTCCATCATTTTATATGCCAGGTAAAACTATGTGAAATGTATGGCGTTTAGTGCTTACCAAATTGATTTAAATTATGACGAAATATTCCGTTATATTAGCTACCGATTCGAGGAAATACGCAGATAGCCAAGTTTAGATATAGAGCAATTTGCAAGGGTCAACTCGTGCACCATATCGTATCTATTAGCAACGTAATCACGCTTTAAGACGACTAGTGATGTTCTGCATGGGAGGTTACAAGTTTACAGTATCGATAATATTATTTCTGTAACATTCTAAATTTTATTTAACTATACATTATCGATATAGTTTGTCGCGAGCATTTTTTTCTATGTTGTGAATTAGGTGTCCAGGTAAGAAGTTTTCTATAAAAAGCATTGATTTTAAAAATCGTTTCAAATTGAGTAAAATTGTAATGATTATTGTATATGTCGATAAAGAGCAAAGGTTACATCTATTATTTTCCGTTAATAATGTTTAACATCACTAGATATCCCGTCGCGTCTGACGCCGGCGCCGTCATGCTGTGCATCAATGATCATTGCACTTTATAATTTATGTCAACGTAATAAGGATATAATTTGTTTAACAAGCGTAACATTACTTAGGTACTTTGTAACTCTTATTTCAAGGGAATAAGGTTCATAAAATTTCACAGTAATGTTTACAATTTGTTTAACCTTAAGTTATGGGAGTTAAATATCGGATGATGTCTATGAGCGTGTTATGTTGAAGTTCAATATGGTTTATTGAAGTAATTGAATGAGTTTATATGTTTCTTTAGCCTTCTCTTTTGGTATACTTATTTTTTCATCTTACTAATATTATAAATGCGAAAGTTTAGATGGTCGGATGGATGTTTGTTAGAGTTTGTAGTCTAAATGAACGGATCTCGATGAAATTTGGTATAGATATAGAGCATAGTCTGGTAGAACATATAGGCTACTCACTTTTGTTTTTTTTTTCCACGCGGACGGAGTCGCGGGCGAAAGCTAGTGAATGAATAATTTTTAATGTTGAGAGAAACTGACAACTTACTCGTCTAAATTGTCGTAGCTGCGAAAAATATAGAATTTAACATTTCAGTTCTTATCTTGAAAATAACAGGTAAATACTAAATATGCTATTTTTAATTAAAACTGTTCATACCATCATGTAGAACTTATTTTTAGGTAGCTATGTAATTTGCATGTAACAAGCACGCGACAGTAATTGGCCGTAATCAACGTTTCCGCACATACTCTACAATTTTCCGACAATTTGCACAATAATGCCTTCCTAATTTACATAACAAACATGTTACTACCGGTATTTTCAATATTGTACCTTCAAAAATACTCTAAAAGACCTTTTGTTGACCCTATATCTATTGAGTGTCTTAATTAAAAAGTTAATTAAAGCTATATCGAATTCCTCTGACTTTTGTTACTCAATTTAATGATGTATCATCAATTGTGTTTATGTGCAACATGTATCTAATCAAAGGCAATTAGTTGTTTAAAATCACGGCGGATGAACAAATTAAGGCAAGCGATATGTCTATCTGTGTGTGCTCTATGCTATAATAAGCTGGTACAAACGACACAGCTTCCCATTTCCTAATTTCCTGTCGCGTCACACCCCATTCACCCAATTTACGAGAACAACCCGCCCGCGTCCGGCGGCCATCTTGTATTTGAGTTTGACAATTAATTGTCAATTTTTTTGCGCCTTTTAATCGATGAATTTTGAACTTGATAATTGAAATTGCACTTGTTAATTCCAATAAGCCATTTTTACCCACTTACCTTTCTAATATTGTTGTATATTTATAAGCAACTACAATTAACCTAAACAGATAAATAGTACGGTGTTTAGTTTAAAGGGTCGCGAGTTAAGTTTAACTTAACAGAACAGCCTTAAAGGATTCCCTTGATATTAGCATTGAAGCATATTGAAACGGTAAACAAAAAGTCAAAGGAGAATTCTAGAAATGCCACCATGCTAGTTGGTCGTGTGTACTCCGTCGGCCATGTCAAAGTCGCCATGACGCGTGCTCCATAAAATTCTATAAATAGACAACGACAAATGTTTTAGATTAGGTCAGGATTTTAATGTAAGCCATTTAAACACCTGGTAGCAACAATAAAAACTGAGAAAAGGGTTCTTAATGATTTGTTTTGAATAGTCACATGTGACACTGCGTAAATGATTTAACGGGGAATTAACTATATTTTTAAACTACAGTTAACCCTTAGAAGTAACATAAGGGTCGAAAATGATAGACCGTAAACATCCATACATATTCATATAAATAAAGAATGCATTATCTTTCTTTCTTAATGACCTTTGTCAGGTAATAGCTACTCAAATATTACCAATATCCATAGAGTATTTTTTTTCTTTCTTAAACAAAGTTATCACTAATACACAAGTCTAACGCCATCTGGTGATGGGAGCACTGACTTAAAGGATAACCAAAAAGGTTAAAACAAGGAGTGGAACAAAAACGATAGAGCACGGGTTGTAGAGGCACGCGCGGAGGCCAGGTGCGCTCGCAGGATGCTGCTTTGATCGTGCGCGTCATGTAAGCGCGGGAAATGTTTTTTGTCACATTTTGAGGTTATATCTTTGTGTGCGCTTTATTTTTAGACAATTGTATAATTTTATTGAACTAACAGCTGCCATCGTCGTAGATAAAGTATATTTGTACGTAGAAAATGTTATACACGAAATTATTTTTATATAACTACCAGTTTTCGACAGGATTTTTTTTAGCAGCAAGTAGTTAACTAATACTAGATAAAATATCATAATATTTTTAAAAGTATACAGCAGTAATTTATCCTAACAGCATACTGTAAATTAACACAAACAGTTAATTCAGTGCAGCTGTGTTTGAGGTTATAATTTGACAACGCGCGTTAATTGCGCGCCAACATTGACCTCTACAAATACGGGTGGCGGCGGCGGCTGGCGGGTAAATTACTGACCATCACGGCGGTAGCAGACTCGGTTATTTGTGACTTTACGTTTTATGTTTAAAACGTAGTTTGTAGTGTAATGGCGGGATATTTCACGTTTTACTAAAACATAGACAAGTCACAAATTATATTGTAATTAATATTGCCAGTCAAGATGATGTATTGATTTACTTATTGATAAACAAAGGGGAAAACACCTATATCGGTTTAAAATATTTATAGATATAAGATTTCATACGATAATGGTTTCGCATTTGACTTTCCTCACAAATGCTTAAATAACATGATTCGCTAATACACATTATAAAACATTTCAGTCTTTTAAACATTACAGATATTTAAAAAGATAACAAAACAACACAAGCATTTACCTCATTTACATTTAAAAACCAAACACTCAAAGAGAACAGGTGATACACTCGAGAGCAAAGTTAACGAGCACAGAAGCGGGTAACAAAGACTGCTTGTTCTGTCGGATGGTATACGAGCCACCCACTTAGAATGCTAATACCTAGTTTTGTTTTAAATTCATGCCAAAATTATAGAGAACCAGTACATAATAACCTTTTTTTGACAGAATTTATACTAATTGCACTACTAAATGTGTTGGTTGTTGTTATTTAATGAAAACAAAACACAACTTAGTAATTTCTAGGTTATAAAATACTTTAAAACATTATAACAGACATTGGATTAATATAATATCGGTCGTTAACCTAATAATTATGTAGAATTAAGGAACAGTACTGTTGGATAAGGTCCTAATTATAATTAACCTCCGGCTATTTGATAACAGTCCAGCATAAAGTACGTTTGTTCGTTTACTAAGAAGGGATCTTTATCAGGGTTTAACAAAAAACTTTGTTTCAATAATATTACTTTGTATGTAAGAGATATGATGAACAAAATATTTTAACGTTGTACAATTAAAGTAAAATAAAATATAACCAGATCAAATAATAATTACTTTATTAAATCTTTATAAGGAAATACGCGAACAGATGAACGTGGAAGACACAAAAAGTGAACAAAGATGTTTAATAGAAAAAATATCTATGACTAGCTGTTGCTTGCGACTTGGTCTGCGTAAAATTAAAAAAATAAATAAAACGTTGCCTATACTACTCAGTGATACCGTAGCTTTGTCGGGATGTAAGAATTTTTGTAATCGGTACAGTCGTTTTTGAGTTATTTCAATACATACAAAAATACAATAATTTCCTATTTATAATATTAGTATGCATAGATATGATCGAATTTCGATCCATTGGTCCATGGACTTCATTCTAAATGTTAGAATTTCATAAATCAATTAATTTTATGTCCACGCTTCAAAAACCTGTTGATTCACTCTAATTATTTTAAAATATATTCATATTTATTATCGATGTGATACTTTGTAGCACTCCTAGACTCATATCTTACAAAGCATTCCGATATGTCAAGCGCAAATAAGATGAAAATGGCGCGACCGACGCCATATTTGTATCAGAAAAAGTTAACTAAGTCAAGGCGGTGCTACGCAATCCGATATTAAAATTAATATTTTCATAAAGGCACAAAGGTTACTATGCTGGAGTAATTTGAGAGTTGTAATTGAATCGTTAAAGACGCGGCGCCTGTCAGAGCAACAGTATCGCATTGCAAAAAGAAAGTCTAAAATTGTCTAAGGCGTTCAGCTTTAATAAACATAAGAACTTGACGACATGCACATATTAATGTGAACAACATTAAAAAAAATACCAGAAAACTTAGGACCAGAAATACAGCCAATAGTTATTTGCCACTTATCTACGCTACCTAAAATGTGTATGTTAAAACAGTTTTAAGGGTTTTAAGGTGAAAGGCATTAAAATTAACACTTTCCTCGCAACAGTGTAACTAGTAGTTTTATGGCAAAGTTGTTAATTTCAAATAAAATTGTGCGTGAAACAGCATAAACGAAAGGGCATAATATTGAAATATTGCCCATTAAATCGTTCGCTTTACTATAATATTGAAACTACCGGAGGTTTTGAGTAGCGATGAATCGAAATAAAAATTAAACGCAATAAAGATTGACATTAAACAATATATATTTTAACTCTTCTCGCCACGAGATGGCGCGTATTTGAACGATATCGAATGTTTTATAAACTTACTAGCTGTCGCCCGCGACTCCGTCCGCGTGGAATTAAAAAAAACAAAAGTGAATAGCCTATGTGTTCTTCCTGACTATTCTCTGCATCTATACCAAATTTCATCGAAATCCGTTCTGCCGTTTAGGCTACAAACTCTAACAAACATCCATCCATCCAAACTTTCGCATTTATAATATTAGTATGATTAAGAAATTCGAGCCATATGTTATGACAGAATAGCAATAATAATAACTTAAAATTTATATCTTCAACTAGAAAGCTTTCATAAAGCTATATCAGATTGAAAATCAATTAAATCGTTGTCTAACAGTAGTTTTATCTACAAACTATTATAAAATAGAAAGCACATTCATTCACAAATGATCTTGAACGAATGAAAATGTTAGATTTTATTTAGTTACGGAGTCTATAGTTTCATACATCAGCTTCTAACAGCTGTCGACATTTCAAGGGTCCTATAAATATATTAAGAGTGGGTCCGCACGTGCTCAGTAATGGAAAGTTAACATCAAGAAGTTGTAGTCGGAGTACATTACTTTAGGAAATTACTTATTACATTTAATGTGTACCATATGCTCGTATTATTATTATAGATGGTAAGACATTTAAGTTGAAACATTAAATTTTATTAGGTTAAAAAAAAACATTTCGACATTCATGCTTAGGTACAACATGTTTTCCAAAACGTTTCCATGTCAAAGAAATTGTACTATAAGTGTGTTGTTTTTAAGTAAATTTGTACATGGATAATAGTAATATAGAAAGAACTAATTATTATCACTGCGTCGTTCAACAACTTGTAAAATTTTAATTGCAGTCATATCACATTTGCGTCAGAAAAGCTTCATTACTCTCAACGTTTAAGCTCTCACACTGTCGTGTTAAGTTACGACTAAGTGAGTATTTAGTGAACGATATTAAGTTACCAACATTAAGTTTAGAGCCCGTGGGTGAGACGTGGGCGACTGTTATGTGCCTTCGTAAAATTTAATCCTTACCTAAATTCCTCTACAAATTTAGTGTTGCTGTAAAATTTATTAACATTGTATTGTAGATACGAATACGACATTTAGTTAGGAATTGTGAATTTAAATAAATAACAGATTATAAAATATTAAGTACTAGCTGTTCGCGTGCGAATTCATCCGTGTGAAATTATAAAAACTTTATTTTATTGTTTACATTTGCCAAATTTTACAAATGTCAAAATGACATGACATGACATGACAAACCTTAGCAATATTTCTTTCTTGATGTTGGCAGCAACTTATGGTCTCTTTCCCACATTAGGGTTTTCATCCAAAATATTTACCCCCTAAGTTTAATGGCGTGAAAATATATAGTCTAAAGCATGACGTAAGTGTAGGACTTTTTATTAAAAAAAATTAATCAAAAATATGCTGTAATTGCTGACATCTTAGGCAACAAAGAAGTGTGTGTTTACGCTTTATTATAATAGTATAGATAGATAAGAGGTTCATGTTAAAAGTTGCCACTTATAAAGTTAGTCTATAAAATAAATGTATTTTTAGGTACAATACACTCTGAGTTGGAGATTAGTGTTGGAGGTTTTTTATCAATTTGTTGTTACATGTTTTACTTGCACTTGAACAACCGGAGTCCGGTTTTGGTCGGAGACTCGACATTCCGGGCGCGCAGTCGCCGAGACGTACTCGCCCTTTTTGTATACAAAACTCATTGCTTTATTTAAATATAGTATTTACAAACTGGTTACTTTAATCTAAATTCATTTTATAAAAGAACCTTCTATAAATAAAGCCGAAAAAGATTATTTGAATTTAAAAAACTTGCTACAAAACAAAACACGACGATAAATTCTAATATCTTGAAAAATCAAATATTATATTAATTTAAAAAAAAAGGCATTACAAAGTGATTAAGTACAGGTCGTATAAAATTCTACCGAAAAGAAAATTAGTTCATTGTCAGTGAATGCAAAAATAACCTTGTCACTAAATATGTCCTGAAATCGTTAAACCTGCTTTATAAATTACTAGCTGTCACCCTCCACTCCGTCCGCGCGATAATAATCTGGAGATAAGTAGTAACAAACATACATCTAAACTTTCGCATATAACAATGAGGAAATTATTAAAAACACTTCTCAAGAGAATTTATTACCAGGAATTTAATTTTCTTGTCTGTACAATTGAAGGACGGCGCAAAAATTTATTTTTAGAAACAATTAGTGTGCTATTTGACCAGTAGGGGGCAGTAATCGCGGTTTCCACGCGATCTCACAATTTGTGGCTCAATGCAAGAAGGGCATGCGCACAGTTAATGCTAAGCAATTACAGAGATAAAATCATATTAAACTTAAAATGAAATTCGAGGGACATTTAGACAAAATACGATCATGATAATAGACTATGAATAAAGATTTACATAAAAATGTTAATTGATTTAAATCATTCGTGAATTAAAATGTGCGTCTTGTTTAGCCATATGAAAAACTAAAGTATTTTCTAATACAATACAGTAAATAAAAAAATCACCTCATATTTTAACCCTTAACAAACCATAAAATAGGAATTTAAATTTATTTGAGGTCTATAGCATAGCATCCGCTTAGCTTGCAGTGGTGTGTGCACTCTCTCATCGCTGGTCAGCAGTGCGGCAGCCGAAAAGGAAATGGTAATTGCGAGGTCTAATGTGTTATGTGTACCGAGAATTACAAACCGTTGAAGTTTTCTCACGGCTCTTTCAAAATCTTATAAATTAAAAGAAATTAGACTAAAAGGTGTTACCATGTTGATTGAAATTTTCCACTCTTATATTCTAATATCGTCTTTAATCAAAACCTGTATAAAATATTTAACCTGATAGCAAAGTTCTAATTCAACTGGCTTATTTTATATAATCAAAGTGAACTTAACAGATCAAACTGGCAAAAAGGACAAATAAACCTACGCTTTACGTGTAAAAAGTTGCGGTATTAATGAGAAATCTGCGGTTTACACTCGATGCGGAAATTCGCCTTACAGCTTAAACTTAATGTACTTGTCTAACTTCTACTTGATAAGTTAACCGCAATTTCATTTATATTAAAAGCGATTCTAAAACAAAGTCAATATTTGAAATGAATAGGAAATAATCGGATCTTGGTTACCTAGTAATAAAGCAATTTGAGATGATCGTAAAATCGGTTTCCAAGAATGAGAGTTTCTAAGAATGCCATTGCAATTTGTCAATCATTTCGAAAGGCAATATTTAAACGTAAGAGACCTTTGACCTTTGCAGTCGCAGGAAGCATTTTGCTACACGACGGAAAGTCGATGACCAGAGAGGGAGATATTTCAAGTAGTTAATTTTTAAACTGATTTAAGTTATTTCTAGACTTTTACTACTAATATTGATTGCTAACACCCTTAAAAAATAATCGAGTCATTGATAACTAAAGTACTATTTGAGGATAAGTTTTAAAACACAATCTGATTGGGAAATTCGCCGGCGTGACACTTAGCTTGTTTTGCCGTGAGTCACTTAATTTCCTTGTAAGTTACGTTGATGTCACCAACTTATGTTACTTTTTGCAACGGTAAAGACTCATTAGGTACACTATCTACAGATCTACTTATAGCGGACCATTTAATATTTGCACTAAAACTAAGAAATACATGTCAATTAAACTTATTACGATGATTTTTGCCTATTTTATAATAAATTTCGATCCTTTATAAATAAACAAGAGCCTGGAATCTCTTGATTTATCTTCAGTAAGTAACAATCTCGACTTTCCTGTAGTTTATCTTTCTTATTTATTAGCCAATGTGCTACTGTGAAAGTATTGCTACAAGCCGGACTAACTTTGTCACTTAAGGTCATTTTGTCGCGTAACTTAGTGACGTCATAGCGACAAATGTGCTAACATAAGCGTAGAGATATATTTATATTCCTCGTCTAATGTATTACTATGCTCGATATATTGGAAATATATTTAGAAGATGTTTAGCATTTTCTCTTGTTGCAATTCCAAATGTTTGCATTCTCAACGTTAATCTCCTATGTACGTAGTCTTTTTTACAATATTGCCGTCCTTCTCATTTAGTTCCAAACAAGACAGAGATAGCAATAATATTCCTGCATAGAACAATTAAAATTCACGTTTAGATTGTAAAAAAATGGTCTGTTTTATCACTTGACAATACAAGTAGAGTATATAATTAATGCGTAAATACAATATTGAAATAGTATGATTAATCGTAAATAATATAACTGTAAGACATAACAAGGCTTGTCCTACCTTAACAGGCAGTTGTAATACCAAGCGTTGTGAAGGGCGAGTTATTCCATCTACATGTACGCAATCTGGACGGCTTTGAACCTTTAGTTATAAAAAATCCCCAGCGACCGGACCTGAGGTAACGCCACGTCGCCGATCGTGTCGGCATCTTGTAAGGGTAACTCACATGTGCGATTTATTAACGCTACATATTAAAATGTAGGCGGACAGCTTAAAATGACAGATGAGTGTTCTTATTAATAACAATAACTTCAGCGTCAAAGATAGAGTCCTTAATAAGTAGTTTAAAGATGCAATGTGGTGTCTAACTTTCTAAATAAATAAAAAGAAAATTCTGTAATCACATATAGTAAACCTTATCTATACAGTGTTAAAATCAGTAAGTAGAGGGCGTGCTCGGCGTGGCCTTGTTGCCTCATATTACGTCCGCTTGTATAAAATGTATAGAACACACTAAAATATAGACTTTCCTAATCCATCATTAAATGATTTTATGCATTTAATTAAGTGTTAATTATCGATGTTATGTTTGATATCAGTGTATCTTGCAAGAGATATGGTTGCTCTGTTGTGGGGAGTGCAACAATTGTTGCTAATTGTGCAAATAAGTTCAACTGGCGGACCTTTGGCCAGCAGCTGCGGCCGCTAGATGTCGCCTCATTCAATTAATTGCGCGTGATTTGCACTGCCTTGATTGAGGAAGTGTGTATGACAATGTCTTTAATAAAATGAAGTTGGTACTACCTTGAGAAACTTTGGTTCGCTTCGGGTTTGTCTTTTATTGTATGAATACGAAAAAAAAACTAAAATTTTAAGGGTATGATTTGCCTACTTTGATTTCTTTCTTATCTATGATTTACTACTTACAAATCTAGGTGAGGAAGTTATTAGATTTTTTATGCTTCTTCAATAAAACATTTAGCTATACGAAAACAATTTAATAGTAACATCTGGCTTGGCTAGCTTCCGAAAAATGTGCAACCAAGTTCCGCGCCGCATATAAAGTTTTTATTCGCGTGCTCCAAACATTACTCATAACCACTTAAATATCGGAAATAAAACATTTTTATTGAACTGAAAACCAGGTCAATAATAACTCTATCATTTTTAATTATCGATAAATCGGACCGTATTCGTTTAAGGAATTCCAAAACCTAAGTTATGTGGCAGTCAAACTACGATATTGTGCAATGTGCATAGCGTCCGGCTAGCCGTTTCCTGGAATGGCGAGGTGACCCACTTACCTATGTGTTATCCATATCTTTGATTATATTACCTTGGTTTTGTTCGCAATGTTATATTAGTATAAATTTACGATCAATTTTTAGAGTATCTGGGACTTTATTTTCTGATTTAATTGTGTGTGGTATAAGTTTATTTTAATAATTTAAAAATATAATTTAAAACCAATTCCCACGCCAGGGAATGTAATTCCCTAGACTATAAAGATAAAACGAGACTATGAATAATGCAAGCCTATTGTTCAATGCATAATATATGATACGGTTGTCGATTCATTTCACAAAGAAAATATCTAGTAATAAAACTGAGAAAACAAATTTTATCAGCGAACACTGTAAAAAAATAATTTTAATAGTTACATAAAATTTACAGGATGTCTATAATTTAGTAATTAATTCCCTAGACTATAAAGATAAAACGAGACTATGAATAATGCAAGCCTATTGTTCAATGCATAATATATGATACGGTTGTCGATTCATTTCACAAAGAAAATATCTAGTAATAAAACTGAGAAAACAAATTTTATCAGCTAACACTGTAAAAAAATAATTTTAATAGTTACATAAAATTTACAGGATGTCTATAATTTAGTAATTTAATGTCCCTAAAATTGTTTACCGTAAAACGACAACCTGACCGTATAAACATTTGTGTAAGCCCAAAACAAAACAAAACATATTTAAAAGTAGAACAATCATAAAATTGTTATAACAAAAAGTAAACAGGGCGTTTGGTCCCTAACGGGAGAGTGGATATCCGGGCGCCACAATGCAACTTCCGCTATCAATGCGGCAATTGACGGCCCTTCGGCACTACAAGGCCCCTCGGCAAAGCACAACACTAGAACCATCCGGGCTAGAGATGTACTTTAACGCTTATAAGATTATCGATTAATGCTAAATAAGTAGTTTTAAAATCCACCCTTTGTATACGAAAAATAACAAGAAGCTTAAAGTCACTTGTCAAATTATATATGCCTCTTTTACAGCTTTTATTGTATCTATTGTTAAAAAGTATCGATAATACAAGAACTACACTAGTTTGGCGCGCTAATGTGTTGAACAATGGACCACCGATATTGATAAAGCCCTGCTCTTCGAACTGTCCTCGACGTTTTCAATTGATTTCCGTTTCTAGTATGAAGTTTTAAAGGGTTTAAATATTTAGAAAAAGTACAAATGATTTACTTACTATACGATGTAGGTAAAGATAAAAAATGAAATATATTTAAAAATGGTTTTACTATTTGAAGTATTTCTTACTACTCATACCCATTGCTGCTAAATAACAACTAATGACTAATGAAGATTTATTACGTAATACATTATCTGTGCATTACTGGAAGCGTCTGTCTGCCGCCGTATTGCTCCACGCTCAGCGTACTACGCAAGGTCGCTTCTAGTAATGTACGGTTTTGTACAAATCAAACAAGATTAGAGCAAAATTATTGCAATTTCATTGGTGTTTAACATAAACATTTCTATAAGAATACCTAGACAGAAAGAAAGTAAAAACATTCATTAATTAAAAAAACGTACTTTAAATTGACTAAAACGCTATAAAATTGTATTAAATGCATTATTTTCGATCTATCTGGAATAAGCAATCCGGCGACGGGAGCGCAGCATGCGTTGATAACGATTGCGTACAGATGGACCCCAAAGGTGACAACATTGTCCCGTTGAGACGTCACGTGACGCACGGCGTGTTTAAATTTAACCGCGATCGTCGTCTTGCGACAGGCTATCACGTTGTGACGTCACAAATGTAATATTAACTATTAATATAAAGACTGTACTATCTATTGATGTCACTATTATATTAGACAATGACTAATGCAAATGTAACAAAAGAATTACTTAGTACGAATTTAAAATTAGAAAGGTACAACAACAAAACGAAATGCATTATAAAATCCATACTTAAGTTTGATTGGTATTTTATAAGCAATACTTTAAATATTAATAATCTTACTTCTTACTAATACTATAATATAAATGCGAAAGTTTGTATGGTAATTCGTTAGAGTTTGTAGCCTAAACGGCTGAACGGATCGTGATGAAATTTGGCAAAGACGTAGAGGATAGTCTGGAAGAACACATAGGTTACTTAAATTTTTTAAATTCCACACGGATGGAGTCACGGGCGAAAGCTATTCTACAATGTAAATATAGAACTTTAATCTTATATTCAATAGCTAAGTGTTATTTATCGTAGTTTAATTTCACAATCAGATGTCGTAGGTCGTAAACAAAGCGAGACGATCCTGTGAGCGCGGCGTGTTCCCAGACATGCCTGGCATTAATTGTGTCTACCCGGATGTCACTCTGCAGGTGTAGGGATAAAAGTTGCAGAGATTTAATACATCTGTATTTTTAACATACTTAAAATCTAAATTGGTTTATACTAATCAAGTTAGTATAAAATCTGATATCGTAGGTTATACTAATTATTTTGGAACCTAATGTCTTTTATAATACCGAACTTAACATCTTGGTATTGTAATTAATCAAGAGCCGCGTATCACTATTATAAATATTTACATTATTACATTGTTATTATAAAGATAATATCGTATTCTGCTATATCTCAAGGAAACGAACCTACGTTACGTCGCTATTAAAGAGGCATTATTCGTCCTACTTGCAAACCATACAATTTTAGACTTTATTGTTAAACCATAAAGTTTCAATTCAAACTATAAACATAAGACAGATGAGCAAATTTCTTTTGTAATTAATGTACTTTATGACTTAGTGCATACGGTTTAATTTGCAATGCAGTTGCGGTTACAATGTGTAATACGGGGCAGAGTACAGGGTGTTCCCACGGCGACGACACACATGGTGTTCGCTGCATTGTTGACTACTGAGAAACTGTCTCGCAAGCTGATTGTACACTATTGTTTTTTTACAGCGCAGTAAAAGCTGCTGAGAATGTCTTGCAGATGAAAGGTTATTTACCGTTTTAAATGAAAAATAAAAATGTTTAAAGCCTTATCACATGACGAATAAATGTAAGTGAATGAAGACTATAAAAGTGCTTTCTTTTCAGCAGCTTTCAGATCTATTTCATTGTATATTTAATTCAGGCAGTCTTAAATAAAGACAAGGTGACTTGCCTTACAGGCTCGAGGTTTTTGACTAATGTTAAAATACAATTTAATTAAAAATGCTTAATCTCTCATAAACATGTCCGACTTTCACGGGAGTAAAAAATATAATATATTCCTGGTTAAATATGAATATAATCAGTAGGTGGATGTACACAACGACTGTGGGTGGATGGAGTGTGAGTTTCACTACAAGTAGAAAGGCTTTCAGAGCAATAATGGCAGGAAGTGACGTCACATTTCCGGCTGCGTGTGCGGTCTGTAGTGTACTATACTGTTTGTTTTCATCGTCGTACCATATTTAGATACAAACATGCGAATACTAAAAAAGCATAAATTGGAAAAACTTGGATATTTGCCACTTTGCCATAAGCCAAGTTTTGCCTAAAATACGACAAACAGATCGCATACGATCTGTAGTCATCAACCTGCTTTTGTCCCTAGGGAACCCTTCCTATGTGGCACAGTATATCCACCTCTTTCATACAACACTATCAGTCGTCATATCTGAATTGACTCCCTTACCTTACCATCTGTAGTAGTCAAAAAAAATATAACTATTACCTTTTTAAATGTTATATTATGAAAATAAATCGCAGTGCTTGTTTAGTTCACATATTCCTTGGGTTATTGCCTTTTACTATTAACCGCAAATAACAATGAAACGAAGTGTCTTTCTCTCGTTAACTTTCATCTAATTAAAAAGTGATTATATTTCATTAACAGTGAGGAAGAGTTAATAAGAAAGTGCACGGCACTTTGTGGGCGGGGCTGGTATTGTTTCAGCAAACACTATCTGGCGGTAGTGATTTGTCGTAAGATTGATCGACAATTAACTAGATTAAATAATAATTTTATATAATTGTTGCAAGAGTGTTAACTCTCGTAGCAATTTTCTTCTTAAATTAGACTAATCGTATTAGGAAAACAGTTTTTTAACAATTTGGGGACTGTAAATAATAATACTTAACAATTCAATTATAATCACATTTAAATTCAAAAAGTAAATAAATTAATTAGACAATAGAGATAATGACTCTGGCGTAGACAACAGACATTGACCTATAGAAAAAACAACTAAAACAATGGACCTAGAGAAATCACAGACACAATGAATAGAAAGAGGCGGTGATTTGGTGGCAATTTTGACAAATTTAAATAGAGGCTTTCATTGGACATGAGCAAACAATATCAAATAACCTCCCAAATAGCACGGTTCCCATCTTTGTGGTCGCTCGCGAACAATCGAGACGGCACCGATTATCTCAGTCGGCCATCTTGGATCAGTGTCAGCACTAATTAATAAACTTTAAAAGTTAATAAGGCCCCTGAGAGAAGCGCAAACAATGCTAGAAGCAATTCATTGTCATTTATACAATTAAGTTCCCATAAAGTCAAGGAATCTGTTTCTTTTTAATTTTATTAAGCTTTTAGCTTAGAGTTAAGCTAATTTTGAAATTTGAACTCAAAGTTCTATTAGAGTAAAGATCGGATCGTTTAATTCGTTTCTGCAATCTTTCCAAAATAAGTTTTACTCCACCTTAACGGTGCAAATCTTTTAGTTTACTTTGCAAATATTCACACGTTTTAAAGTTGGTTTCCGTATGTTTGTGTATGCTACCGGGTGACAGGAAGCAAGTGATGTAGGGGAGCGTTATCTGTCTCTATTGACACATCGGCGTTATCAATGCGCGGGAAATTCGGTGATTTGAGTGCTGAAAGGTTGGATTATCTGCCGTGACCTCGGGACTATGTTGCGGGCTTGTGATTGAGCCGAATGTAAGTGGATTTAAAACTTAAAAACGTACTGTTAAGTTGAAGAAAGTTCTATCCTTAATGGTTTCTTTACTGATTCGAGATCCACAAGCATTTGTGTATCTTTTTTACATTTTAACGATTTCTTATTTACGATAAGGTTTACATGTGGTCTACAAAATTATCATGTTGACTAACCGACACACATCTAGCCCGCATTAAATCGTAATGAAGCATAAATGTCCCGTTGTGTGGAAAGCAATTATGTGTCATATGCGTTTTCACTTTTCCCCTCCATCAGCAATAATGAGTCATTTCCATTTTTCTCTAAGCCTCGTCGTGAGAACTCTTTGATAGATAATTAACATGGATGAGAAAGATACAACAAAGATAATTCAAAATTTACGATGGAAATATCAAAGGTTTTTGTAAAATCTGTAAAATAGAAAGAATTGACTTTGAACTGTTTACTGAGACTTAAATTATTGCTAAGTTTTCTAGCTACTAGCTCATACCTACTAATATGTATTTTATAATTGTCATAACAGATTAGGATTTATGTTCACTTTCACCCCATATCAACGACCGAAGTGAAAACTTTGAACATTGTAACGCGGTGTTTAGTCCTATCGGCACATCTGCGGGACAATTTGCGGACCACACGACAACCATCGCGGATAATTATAGAATACAATTGTGCTATTACACTCAAAGATGACGATAGCGGCTGATTATAATGTCGGAGACAAATTAGTTTTATTTTCTACTAGCTTTCGCCCGCGATTCCCTGTGTGTGAAATAAATAAATAAAAAACAAAGTAAGCGCATGTGTTCTTCCAGATATTCTACATCTATGCTAAATTTCATCGGGATCAGTTCATCAATTTATGTTACGTACTCTAACAATCAATTATCCATCCATCTATCTCAATTCTCGCATTTATAATATTTGAAATATAGAAGGAAGATTACTATAAAATGAAATTTTTTGTACGATTTATAATTTCGGGTTAACTGCATCCCACTTCATAAGATCTGTCAGAGTTGTAATCCTAAAAGATACATTACGACATTAAATGTCGCAAAACATTCAGATTTCATGATGAATATTTCAACAATATTTCGTTGCTCTTTAACAATACATAATAAAATGATACAATAAAGCATTGGTACAATTGACCCGCACACCTATTGTATTGCATCACAATAATACTTTGGTCGACAATCTTGGTTTCTAATTTCTACGACTGCGTAAGTGTTTTTTCAAATAGTAATTTTACACCACACTTTAAATTCACCAACCTTATATATAGATCACAAAAAATAATTACCTTAGGGTAAATTAACTCTGCATCATTGGAAACCAGGGATTAACAAAAGTTATGAGTAGAAACATCACGGGTTATATTGTGTACTGACCGTGCGATGTGTGAGATCGCCAACGGAGTCGTGGCGCTGCTCCAGGCTGCCAAGACTGCAGCAGGAAGCGGTGGAGGCCAGACTGACGGAGTCAGCGCGAGCGCGGTGAGGAGACACCGCTACGTGCTTCAGCATCACTACCTGCACAATACACACATTGTTAAGACATAACAAAAAACAAAAGACAATCAATATAGATTATGATAATAAAGGGTTTCTTAGGTTTTTATTTCGTACTAATTGAAGTGCATTTGTATATCCGTTGTCTACTTTTAATCAACAGAAGAGGAGACGCACAGAATAAGGATATTTGCACTATCCCAGCTGAATCCATTCCCACCGCCTATCTTTTTCTTGCACGAAAAGATTGGAATAGGGAGGAGCACTAAACTAGGCCTCGTTTTACAGATTTAAGCTAATAAAAGCGTTTAACTTTATGTGATTAATATCGACAATTTGCGAGCGCAATTATAAATGACTTTACTCACAAGTTCTACATAACTTACTACTTAAGTCAATAAATGAAAGTTGGTGAGCTTCAAGGAACGCCCAAAGTGGTAAGGACATGTCAGCGAACAAGTTCCGACACTAATTGCATCGTTACATAAACCTACAGACGAAAGCAACATCTACATACAAAAAATGTAGCTAAACGACAAGACCACAATAAATGCTGTCAAAAAAAATTGTCTAATTTTACGAAGAAAATCGGACCACATGCTCCTACTTAGATATAATTACATATGTTAACATAAAAGATAATCCTACGTTAATTGCCAACCCTACAACTAAGGCAAAACCACATAAAAAGTATTCTGTTAGAGCGGCGAGCGCACGTGCTCTTCCATTAAAATTCTGTTTGTTTAGGCCCTGCGCTTCTCAGAACACGGTACCTGCTGTACTTTACTATTGTCGTTAGACCGGCCCCTGGTCACGGACTTAATGGACCTCAATAGTGTCTCTGAGGCTGTTCATCCTGTTTCAAAACAACAGTGTATGAAGTAGCTTTAATAGTTCCGAATTTATATTATGTAAATCATAACAGGATGCGAGGCCTCTTCACGGTCATGGTCAAGTAAAAGTTATTATTTAACTATAATACTAAACGAAAACTACAAAGTATTCAAATACATAAAAGTATCAAGAATATAAAACAAGCTACACCATGTGTTTACTTTAACAGTAATCAAAATAAACAAATGACATCGCACGTAATCATGAGTTAACAATATCATTGTTACAACAAATTACATTTGTAATGTATCATCAATCAATGCCTCGTGTCGTGACCACAACTAATTGTATACAATCGACCTCCTTTTGTATACTGTTACGATACGAACTCTGTGATATCTGGATTGAGGTTCCATAATTCTTTACTCAAAAAGATCATAGACATTGACAATAAATACCGCTAAGTCAAATTCGCTTAAAGACAAGAACATCTTGTTTTGTTTATAGACACAGTACCTAGGTGCATAGCTTCACTCGGACCGGATCAATAAAGTCCTTCCGCTGTTACACCGTACGAGGTCGACTGCTCAATATTCATCCGATCATGGTGTTAATTAATGCAAATGAAAATCAAATATTACAGATACTATACTGTGTAATATGCAGCCGACGTTAATGCGAAAATTATCCATTAAGTGGGAATGTTGGGCTGTTAGCATAGGGACCAGGCTTTTGCCATTAACTTTCACAGTGAGTGACCAAACTTGATCCTTCGTTTCAATGGAGATACATTCTTTTAAAGGGTATGCCTAGTGTGGGCATCACCAGATTAATCATACATTAACCACAATTGTATTTATCTTTTAATTGGTATAACTGTTATAATTGTTAATCTCTTATTTTTCAATAAATTATTTCTGTTTCTATTTCTATGTATTTAATAAGCGACTTATTGACCGGTACCTACTAATCCGCCAATGACCAAAACAACAGCTTTCTTTTCTTTGCATTATTTTCTTTCACCTAAAACCAGTTTAGTATTGTTTACAACACTCAGGCTACTTACTAAGTTTGTTTTTAATTCTAAGCAGATAAAGTCATAAGCGAAAGCTAGTGTTTACTAGATCGTGTTTCTATGATATTTACGTCACATTCTCAGATCACATAACCTAGTTTCGCAAAATATATCGCTATTTGCATCAACTGCGGATGTCGTCGCCGCTGACCTTCCTCTGCGGTGGAAAATATCCTTCATCATGTCATTTCATCATGAAGATTTCCTCCATAACTTGCTTACTGTTGCGAATATCATTTAACATCAGATGAAAATATTCTCACGCTAAACATTCGAATAACTCTACTGAAGTGCAACACATCAACAAAGTCCAAATAATCTTTTTTATCTACTTCTATTGTATACTTAAACTGACTTAAAGTTAACCAAAAAGATTACAATTGATTGAAACTTCAGCAACAACGGAAGCGATGTCAGCATTCCCTTCAACCACATGTTCCTAAAACAAACAAAACCTTAATCTAACGGAGTTAATCGACAAACATTGGAGCGAGCGTAAACAATGAAAATATGTAAACTGGCGAACATTTGATCAAATAAGCCAACACAAATGGTGTCATAGTGCCACAGCTGGACAACTTATGCAATAACCCGGAAGCCAGTAAAGGTTTATATTGTTAAAATAAATTGACTTTTAAAATTCCCTGGCGACAGCAACCAAGTAACGTGGGCAGAAATGGTCCTATAAACAATTCAAAGAAAATTGTTGGGTTTATATTCGATTTTTATAGATTTGATTTATTATGACTACATAATATTGCTTAATAAATTATTCTCTAATATGAATAACGCCGTATTCCATAAAAAGTTCCTGCAAAATAATTGCAATGATGTTTAGTGATGTGAAGAAAAACATATCAAGTTCATCTAGAGTTTAATGTTTGCTGATAGCAAATTAATTATTATCGACTTATTAATGTGACTTTGATGCAATACTCACGAGGTCACTATTGCGATAAACATATCTGAAACAAACATACTCACAAAATGATTTACTCAGGTGTGAACGAATTATTCCGTATAACTATTATAACATGGTCACCCTACTAACATAAAGAGTGACCACACATACTTGTGTTCGTGTAAGATATCTCGTTAATATGATTGCAATTTTCCGCCACAGAGTAATTTATGTGAGCGTCGAGTTAACTACCGGTCATAGAGTCGTGTCGGCCAGTACCGACACAACAATTTGCTCTAATACTCTGCCCTATTTGTGATGTTTGATTGTTCTTATCCTCTAAACTACATTCCTTAGGATCAGTACTCTCATTCTTTGTCCTGCAATGTTAGCCATCAATGTGTAACAAGACATTGTTAAAAAAAACTTGTCTCAATAAAATGCACTCAAAGCCGCTAAGTTGTTGTGTTGTTAAATATCAGTGCGGTAGAAATAGTCTTAAAATATTTGTAACTAGCTTCCGCCCGCGACTCCGTCCGCGTGGAATTAAAAAAAAAACAAAAGTGAGTAGCTTATGTGTTCTTCTAGACTATCCTCTACATCTATACCAAATTTCATCGAAATCCGTTCAGCCATTTAGGCTACAAACTCTAACAAACATCCATCCATCCACCCATCCATATAAACTTTCGCATTTATAATATTAGTAAGAAGTAAGATTACTTTTTTATGTCGCCTAACATTCAATCAACGTTTTTATAACTCGTATGCCCATGAATGTAAATGCAGCCCTATGCAATTGGACGTATTTACAAATAGAGAACAAAGGGATGCACCGCACATTAGCGGAATCGATATCGAGCCAGACGAGCGGGCAAACAAACAAACGCGCAGCCGATCGGAAGTGAGCGTCAGTGTGGACGATCCTGACCGCGCTGTTGCTCTGACACATTCCGATGCTAACGGCTTCTAATGCGGCTGTTATGCATCAATAGCTATCATTAAAATACTAACTGATTATGACTAAGTCTAAAGGTAAAGCCTCTTGTCAGGGATGACAATGATGTTTAGAAGAATCTATTTTCTAAGCATTAAATAGGATTACTTGCAGTGAATACTTAGTCGTGAACGAATTTTCGGGACGTTCTCTGACTTTAGTCTACTTTTTCGCTATATATTAGTGTTTATGTATTGTTTAAAGTCTAGACTTTCAGAATTGTAATGACTAATGAATGTGCAATAAATGAAATTGAATTATTATCGTTTCTTAATTAGTTGTAAGAAAAAGTTGCTTTTTTACCTATATTTATATTTGTGTAAAGAAAGGATGTGAGAACTTTCATTGAAAACCTTTACGATTATAATTTCAAGAACGGATCGTGTGTGTTTAAATTAAAAACCAAAGTGGTGTCGGAAGCTGTTAGTGGACCGGAATGCGGGTAGCTCGGTGTAAGATAAACATTTGATTGATGTTATCAACATTTCATTGAAGGCGCCATCTTAGTCTCACTGATAGATGGTAAAGTTTCATTAACTAATATCCTCAGAATATACCGAATCTATAAAATCAGTCGGAAATATGTTTTTAAATATTAATGTTAAAGAAAACAACGATAAAGATAACTTAAGGTGGATTGCATAGGCGACATGATCAAGAAGGGAGTGTCAAATGCGATGACGATTTGCTGCCCGAAAAACTAACGTAACTCCACATAACTGGTATAAATTATGACTTTCAAGTCTTATACTTTAACTGCATGTAATACTAAAATATACTCTATTTCTCTTCCCGATCCATTTCTATTAAGCAACTAGCAGTATTTGAATAAATTAAAAGTTACGCTTTAACTTCCTTGGCTTGCATAATTAGCGTACTGTTAGCTATTACTTCCGCGGCTTGTTAACTTATTAAGTTATTGAAGAGTTCCTTTATGTTTTACAATCATTACGATGATGCGTAAACGCATGATTAGATATTGAGTTTCCCTTTACTAGAAGATAGTACAACAAAAGCGATATAATAGTTACTTACGTATAGACGGAAAATCGTTATGTTGTTAGAAAGGAACACTGTTCTGTTATGAAAATCTAATTAATTTATCAAGGCTTAATCGTCTAGGCTTCATAATAACAGTAGTAACCAGTTGAGCAAATTGTTGCGTGTAACCACAGAATGTTTAATGTCGCAGGTGGCAGCCCTACACGACAAGGTTATAAATAAACCCCAAAGACCACGAAGGCTGCGCCGCCATTGTGCCCCCCTCCTTGCTCATGGTGAGACGTGCGAATACAAACCCACTTTGAACAATTTCAGGGCTGACAAATCTGATCACTACATCTGTTAACCAATCGGACTTGAAACCATTATTACACGAACGATAAAATACTTTTGAATTTGGGATATTTAAAGCACACATTTGACTAAACTATCGCACAACTGTTGTGCGATTGTCGATGTTGTTTAGTTGCAAAACTAAAAATCGAGTAGTGTGCGCACCTCCATATAAGCTCATAGGAAGCAAAGCAAGATTAATCAGTTCTGCGACAGTTTAGTTTCAGGTGTACGCACGCACTTAATAAAAGTTAGCTAGCCAGATTATATAATAAAAGTTAGCTAGAGTGATTTTTGAACTATTTTATTTAACTGTGTGTCGCTATGATACAAGTAAATTTCTTCACAACTTCGCAGTATTTATTTCATGTATGTTCATACATAGATAATGTCGATACCAAGTTGTGGCAACCCTAACTAAACGTGCGGTTTAATAATAAACGCATTGGAATGAGAGCTATTGAGTTACGTCGAGGCTTTTTGAACTTTTGTTTTATCGCGTCTTTGAGAGTTTTGAACCATTGCTTTGGCTTTGAATAGAAATTCACGAATTATTCCTGCGAAAAATATATCAATGAGAATTGGAATTGCTTAACATGATCGAACAAGTTTACAATTCACCGCTAAATAATTTCATTAAAAATTTCTTACATTAAAGCAAGAAAACAGTAATTTAAGTTTTGTAATATATAAATAAATACCTGTCGAATGGTGAGAGAATTTTTAAAATCGGCCCAGTAGTTTTAACGTGAATCGAATACATACAAAAATACAAATCTTTTCTCTTTTAATTATTAGTATAGATTGACAAGTTATAGGTTATGTTTAAGAAAATAATAAAAAATCAAAATAAAAGTATACCAAATAGCAATAACTACAGGTTATACGTAACTATTACTATATGCATTATATTTACTAAAAATGAGACATTTATAATAATATAAAAACATCTGTCTACATTTTATAATTCAGAGGAGGACAAACGGAAGTCGCGAGTGTGGTCGCAAAAAATCTTCCAAAACTATCGACTGTATACCAAATGATCGGCGACGACCCACGCATACTAAACCCTTGGAAAATGGTAACCTGGCAGAGCTTTAAAGGATATTTAAATACAATGGTACAGATTATATTTTACACACTGACATCATCAAGCGAAAAGGATTTATTTGTTTTAGGAATAATCGTCGTCAAACTGTCTGGTATATCTAAAAATCTAAGCAAATAAAACCTTAATTATGTTAGCAATTATAGTTATTTTAAATTAACTTTAAAAGTAAATCAAAATATAGTTCAATTTTTACTAGCAATTTTGTTTAAAATTGAGAAAGACTATGATCCGACCAATTTACACGAAGTTTGCTAAAGTGATAAAACTATAGAGCCGCGCACCGCTTTGGCTAAACTGTCGCACAACTGTTTACGCGCTTTAATTCCTATAAGCTTATATGGAGGTGCGCACACTACTCCATTTTTGAATGGGCGGAAAAACAATCAACAATCGAACAACAGTTTTGAGATAGTTTAGTCAAAGGTGTGCGCCCGCCTTTAATTGGTATTTGAACTAAAAGGAATTTTAGATATCTATCAGATTTCTATCAATAAACTATCAAACAATATCAATATGCCTCTATATGTTATTCAGTATACGAGACATCGTCGACCAACAATTATACCAAGACGCTCATTACAACACGCATCGCATACTAACATTTAATCTCGATGGTTACATATTTTTAACGTACACTGCTTCTTCTATTAATATCGCTCCGACTTGCATTCGAATTGAACCAGTATTGTATTCGATAAAGAACAAAACAATCGATGCTTATTATATTATTGATTCAACATGCGTGCGAATAAATATAAACTCTCTTATTGGAATTTCTAACAATTTTAAAGGAATATCGATTGTTCAACTATGCCAATAAGTACTATATTCGTTTAAGAATTATTTTGTATTTGCGTTAAATGGGATACAATCCTCAACGAATGTGACACCAAATCGCTTTTGCAGTTTGAACGATTTCCGAGAAAGAAATAACGACTTAAGTTTACTTTCATAAGATTAAAGAATAGCTGTGGTTGAAAGAACAATGAAAATTGATAAAAACCTACATAATACTAAAGTAACCATGTCTATTACTCTGAATAAAAGAGTAGTTTTAATGAAAAATTAACTACAAACAATGATAGGTTAAGAGTTATCTTAGAATCTAAAGAGATCCACAATGCAAGTCGACAATGCAACAAGTTGCACATGTGAACCCAACCCAATTGAACTGGATTTCTCCGCGACGAACAACAAAAAAGTATACAAACACTCGGTTTATTTCTCACGCTACTAGCTATATAAAAACAGTGTATCTGTCTGTTATTAACAATCCTTATAAGGATTCCTGATTAGAAATGCAATTAACAATTAGATATTACTAAAGATTGTGTACCTATTTATTTTTAAATCTCAGCAAAAAGTAATAAGAAAAGGAACTATCTTTCTTAAAGCGGGTGAAGAAGCAATCGTTATTAGTTCTTTAATATAATTGTTAGAACCTGTCAGATAAAAATGAAACGATGACAAACTTATGAACACTATTTAGTACATTTCATGCACACATTACTCAAAGTACGTATATTAATTTCTTGGTAATCAAACAAAGAAGGGAAAAATGATGAAGGAAATGTGAAACTATGTAGATTAAAAATCGTTATTCTTTCAAAACCGTCGTTTTCGCAAAACACCCATTGCGTTGTACAATGAACGTAATTACACTTGGGAAATGTGATTTTTGTCTGAACGTCGCAATTCCAGTAATTAACTTTCTATACTTATACAGAACTTGCATTTTTTTAATGAACTACGACATGTCATCTTCGAAAGCCATAATATGACGTAATTCTGCATATTTAATGCATAATTCTAACAGTAGTTAGCGCGTTGGTAAATGGCAAATTGGAGCAATGATCGTGTAGGGCCAGAATAAGGAAGCCGGTAACTTCTCGATCTTAAGTGACGCTGAGCGAAGTTGATTCTTCTCAATTAGCGGGTAATTGGTGCTCGGTAGCTAGGCGATACGCCGCGGCCTTGCCTGCGCTCTGTGACGCATACGAACGATTACTATAAAGTTAATTGTAATTGGGATAGAATTGGATGTTAACAGCTTTGGAAGTTTCTATTGTTTTTAAACGCTTCGGTTGTAATTATTTCGCATTATTTTCGCTCCTTCAAAACTATAGCCAACATCATGAAAATAAACGCCTGTTGCGTCTTACTGCAACACCGGCGGGGATGAGGGCGGAGGGCCCTTTCAGCGTCGTCCGTCCCCCGCGCGCCCTCACACCGCGTCGGCCAGTTGCGCTCCGATCCACAACCCAGCAACACATATTTGATTATTCCTAATTTGACCTTGTTACTATTTAACAATATATCATCCAATCTGCAAGGCATCTTTATTTGAACCAAACCAGCCAATATACAGTCCACTCACAAACAACGCCCAAATCGTTTATCTATAGTCTGATGTGTCCTCTCTAACTATTCAAACAATGGAGAAGCGATAAAGCACGGATTGTTTACATGTAATACGATACCAATGGACAATATTCTGCAGTGCAAAATTTCACAATACAATCGCCTGTGAAGCTTGGAGTGCAAAATTGTTCTTTAACGTAGTATGCTTTAAAAAACTCGTGTTTTTATTTTCTTCAGGATTTATCAAGATTTTGCTTAAAACATTCAGTTTGTATTGAAAATTCTTCGAGTTTAAATTGAAACGTGGAATTATGATCTGACAAGTAAGTCATCTAACCTATAAATATTATGACGATATGACAATAAAAATAGTTTGAGATCGGCGAGATAGGTTTGTTGGTATGACACTCGGGACACCATTGTGCGGGATGGCACGTATGCTATTGTATGGGGTTCAACGGCCGATGCCACATAGATTATACGACGGTCGACACGTGCTTAACAATAAGGTTATTATTTCACAACCGTGTCCTATTTTATTGTCAACCATTTTTTTTTCAAGTGTCAATATCAGGTGCAAATCACAGCGTACTAGCGTAATATATCCAGGGTTGTCATTTTTTTTCTAGAAAATTAACAACTATGGATTTATTATTACTTATTTTCATTTCCTACAGAAATTTTACTACACTCTGTCAGGTTTATAGGTTAGTAGCCTTCTTAAGTTTGATTAAGAGACTTGAAGATGTATTTTTACTTGTATACGTTAGAAATGACAAACTTCCATTTTAATGACTACAACTTTTATCACCGATAGATAAATTAACTCCAGGCCACGCGGTGCAATGTTTTGAAATCGCTTTACTGCGTTTTAATATATCCCATAAAACATGTTGGAGTTATGGTGGAAAAATAACTATTATTATCGTCGTACTATCTTCGTTTTATCGGACGACAAACGGACAAACAGACTATTAACAACTCTACGCACCCACACATAATAATTTATGTACAAACTAAACCCACACACTATTACGTTTATTTTTTTATTTGACTTGACCCAAGGTAACAAAATTTTAAGTGGCCCTAACTTTTTATGATTTTTAACATTACTATAAGATACAAAATGTTGCCATATTAAAATTGTCGCTAATTTAAGTTACAAATTACAGCTACTTATAACATTTAAATTGTAATAAATAATTCTGACGCGAGAATTTATCTAATCTATGGATCTGACAGCAGATAGTTGACCGCCATTATTCAAATGCGCGCCATTTCCCGTTCCCGCCAAAACTTAAATTACACATCGATAATGGTAGAATAGTTCAAATAATCGATTCTTAGTTAATAAGCCGCCATCATAGTGTTTATTTTTAAATCATTTACAAGCCTTTTCGATAACTGTAATTATCTTATTGAAAAAATATAAAAATAGCAACACTGCGTTAACAAATCGCTTGACGTGACATTCATCAATGAAAATAGAACCTTAGTCTAACTACATAAAGTGCATTTTAAAATTTACTTGACAGAATTGTTAGTACGATCATTGATCACAAAAAGTAAGCTAATATCGGCCTTTTCTACATTGTTTTACGTTTGATAATCGGTTTTTAGATTCAACAGCCCTATTCACATCCCGTAGTACGCGGCCGATGGTATCGCACGCGGCGGCGGAGCGTGGCGCCGTTTTCATTTACTACAATTGCCGAGCCCAGCTGCCCTAAACTATATTACCAGATTATTCATCAGATTGCACTAAAAATATACATAATATTTAAGTTGCAACTACTTTTATAAGTAGTTGCGATTACTCGCAAAATAACTAAAGTATTAGATCAAAGGCTTCTGCTAAAAGTGAAACTGTAAAGCTCAGAAGAGTTTATAGGTGAAACATATTTTAATTTAAAAGCTTAAAGTAAAGAAAACAATATTTAGATAAGTCATTTTTGACCGACTTCCCAAAGAAGGAGGTACTCAATTCGTCCATATGTTTTTTTTTTTTTATTTTTTTTTTTTTTTTATTTTTTTTATTTTTTTTTTATGTGTGTTACGGCATAACTCCGCCCCTGGTAGACCGATTTTGAAAATTATTTTTTTATCCGAGAGGTAGTGCTTGCAGGTGGGTCCCATTTTTTTGTTTGATTTTTGGAGTCAAAGACTACGGCGTAGTTAAATAGTTTAGCTCAAAATTGCGTGACGAAATTTGGTGTCTTTTTTGCTTTCTATGCTTACGTAGCCTAAACTATAAGACTTACACAAAAATTATGTATGGAAGAATTGTAGCCCTTTAAATTTGCTAAATAAAAGTCAGCGATAGCATATATCTATCTATTAAGGTTGTCGCACAATAACCACTTTTTTCATTAAAATTTCGATCAAAATCTATACCCCACTTTCAACGCTATTACTCGTGTTCCGTATGAATCCTTATCAAAATAAATGTGTCCATCATCAAGAGAATTTAATGTAGATTATAAATACCCTTGGAACTGTGTAATTCCGATAAATAGTTTAGGAGATATCATAAATAGCAAATTACGAGTCGCAGAAAAAAATACCAACTTGTAACAAAGTTTGCTTTCTTGGCTTACGTAGCCTAAACTATAAGACCTACATAAAAATGATGTATGAAAGAATTGTAGGTCATTCAATTAGCTGAATTAAAGTCTGCGATAGCATATATCTATCTCTTAAGGTTGTCGCACAATAACCGTTTGTTTCGAGAAAACCGTCAAATAAGTGCAATCGACTTTATTTAAAACGCTTTTATTCTTATTTGGTATGAATCCTTATCCAAATAAATATGTTTTCACGATAGAGTATTATATGTAGATCGTAATTGCCTTTTACAGTATGTAATTCTGTGCAAGATTCTAGAAGTTATCAAAATATTAAAACTCACGGGCAACAACGGCGCGCGGCCGCACCGAATTATGAGTGAATGATCGCAACGATGTATTAGTTGTTTACTTAATTTCTTAGATAATCGATTTAGATAACTTATTATTTGTTTGAAAGCTAGTGATTATCATACTGCGATGTCTAGATTCACTAAAAATCGAGAAATAAATAAACTTTTTAATAAAAAACAAAACCGACTTCCAAACAAAATACACTAAAAACAAAATACACTAAAAACAAAATCTTCTCAAAAAAACAGTACACTAAAAAGTAACGAAATAATTTCTTGAAAATAGTAAACCTCCCTTATTGTAGCTGTTATGTCTATATTGTACAATTATTATTACTTTGAAGTCGGTGTCAGTCATTACTAAAAACGTTACTATACTTTCAATTGTCAATTGTTATGGTAAAAATGTAGAAAACCTTACGTAGAAATATCACTGCATATACCTCGGCTGACACCGACATCAAAGTAATAATAATTGTACAATATAGACATAACAGCTACAATAAGGGAGGTTTACTATTTTCAAGAAATTATTTCGTTACTTTTTAGTGTACTGTTTTTTTGAGAAGATTTTGTTTTTAGTGTATTTTGTTTTTAGTGTATTTTGTTTGGAAGTCGGTTTTGTTTTTTATTAAAAAGTTTATTTTTTATTTTACTACATAATTTTTAAGATTTATGTTTCACGTATAAACCCTTATTTAAATTAATGCTAATATCATTTTCCTTCATTATTTACAGGCAAGCGTTATTTATTTAGGATTCTTTATATTAACTAACTAAACAAACTGCATGCAGCTTATCTTCAGTTAACTCGTATCAAATGTTTTCTCAGTGGGGTTTAACCCATTTTATTGTTTGCAAGAGATTGTACAGTCACACACAAAAGTGATGTCGAAGCAAATAAAACCATAATATGCACTTTTATCTACAACTGTAATAGTATACTCAGTTTATCCAATCTATCGAGACAAAAAGAAAATTTGTTTAATAAACAATAATATGTTTCTTGTATTTTGCATTTCTTTGTTTATAGTGCACATGGTAACTTCATACTATTTCGTGCGCGACTGTACCCGGCAGCCGCTAACATAGCGATGTTATCTATCCGTGCGGCCTTGACGCCGGCCGGATGCTGACGATAGCTACTAGCTTCTAGGTACTGGGTACTGTGGCTAGTGGCTACCCGAATGGATATCAAAAACTTATCGACAGCCAAACCGCTTAAGTTCTTTAGCGCCATCAAACATATTTTTAATTCTAGAAAGGTCAATCAAAAATGCTACTGATCGACTTGAAAAGACATCAGTTTGATATCTTTTGAAATATCTCAGATACTGATACGCACAAGGTATAGCCCAAAATATAAAATATATAACTGAATAAATATTCGACATTATTATTCCTTGGATATAAAACTTTTTTTAATATACCAAAGCCATAAAGTATTTAAGAAAACTTACCCAAGTGTTATGCCATGAGAACTCACCACCGTGGAAGTCATATAAAATTATCGAATTTAATTCGCTCGTTAAATTGAAATTAACATAAGTTTGCTTTTAAAAAGTGATCGCGACTTTCACTTGAGTGATTGAGTTTTGGTCAAGGGCAACGTCCGGCGTCGGAATACTCCGGACCGCGGATGTGAACCCCGGACTATTTGAATGCAGCAAAAAATATACGAAGTCACCGTATTTATTACCGAGTGTAATTACGATAAGCCACTTTTTGGTTTATCGATCAACGGAAAAAACAGTTTTTGGTGTTTTTTAACGATGGGATTAATTCAATTTTTTAATTAATTTATTTATTTATTTAAGTACGAAAAGTAATACTTAATCAACGTATTAGTTATGTTTATAACATCAAGTGGAATTATTAAAGTGTGTTTTTCTATTTAAATGAATTATGTATAAGGAGAATGAAATACAAAAAAAAATATGTAACACAATAAAAACATAAAAAGCAGTGCTAGAAAACTGAAAAAATTACAATTTATAAACAATTCTCTTCCAATTAATTCCTTCAAACTACGTAAATCAAGCAAACTACCGTGACAAACGCGCAATTATGGATGCCTCGAGTTTTTTGCGACTCTGCTCACGCCACGTCGCGTGCGCCGTGAAGAATTCCAATATTTACATTTATTAACTTTCCCCTGGATAGTATTTGTGTTAAATAGTTTTAATTGCAAATATTTCTTTCTGACAAACTTGTATGTACATGAAGATTTCGATAAATGAGGATATATCTCTTGGTAACCGTCGGGTGAAGGCATCAAAGATTTTTAAATCATGAATCATGTCGCAGATCTTCCATTTCATTAATGTGTCGGAATTTTCTAGAATCGATATCTCAAATTCGAAAACATTTTGTCTAAATGCAACAGTCGAGGAAGCTTTTAAATGACATTTTTTTTAAAGTTCAACATCGCCAAATTCCTTGACTGTACTTATTATATTTATATCTGATATCGGCCACAAATAAAAAAGTAACGAGAATTCGAGTTATCGAACCTATAAAACTGAATCGTGATCAAGTTCTAATTGGATCTGAAAGCACTAACTACGACAATGTAATGTCGCAAGCACCACCCACGGCCGGTGTGGGAGCCTCGCTAGTCAGGGTATTGTGCTCCGACCTGTTCTCACACAAAAACTCCAAGACATCATCTAGATCCCTTTCGACTAAGAGATTAGTCGCGAAGCCTGAACGAGATTCATTTGAACAAGACTAAGTCGCACATGTGGAATAACTGGAGTCTGATCGGCTAAACGCGTTAGTGAAAGATGAGGCTAGACCTCAGCGGTGCACAAACTTCATGGAATTGTCGATTTTCGCAACTAGACTTATAACAATGTAAAATTATAACCTAAGATTGAACATATTCAAACAATTTGTTGGTCAGAATGAAATTTCTCATGGTGCTTGCATTTATAATTAGCAAACTAAGTTGCAAAGCAAGTTCATACCTTTAAATTGCTAAATGAGTCCAGTGCTATTTACCGGTCATATTTTAATAGCTAAAAACGGTAAACGACTAAACTCAAAAACGACTGTAGCATCCCATAATGCAGTAAACCCCAAAAAAACAGTTTTAGGAAAAGATCAAAAGTCAACAAACTGCATTCCTGTTAAGAAGCGTCAAAGTTAAGATTCCTGGAAGCAATCCTAAGCAAACACGCGCGACAACACTCACTGTAAACGTGTTAAAAGGGAGCTAGGCAGAGTTTATCAATTTACAGACGTTTGATAACTTTTACATGTGTATACAAGATTTTTTCCTGTTTTATTTCTTTTTCTTAAAGCAGTATAAAGTTTTCTATATTCAGATATTGCTGTACTATTAAATAGATACATGCAACCAACCCGCACTGGGCCCAGTCACTCCTAATTTATAGGATAAGCTCAGCCTCAGTGCAGAAATAAACTCGGACAGTTCACAAAAATACATAGTACCAGCAAAAGATAATTTGCACAAATAAACGCATCAATTGCGTTATGACGATAATCACTCAATCATCTGGGAATTACCGCAAAATATCTGTTTGTGTTGGCGTAGCGAGGAATTAATGTACCAGAACATATCCGCACATTACTCTACACTATGTGTTTACATTATCGCCTAATAAATTAAAACTTCAATAGGAAATACCATATCTTTTACGTGTAAAGTAGGTACAAAGTTAGGTATTAAAGCATGATGAATCAAAAGCCATAGGTAAATATGTACTTAAGAAAGTAGTTCAGAGAATGAATCACTTTAGTTACCTATTCGTCTCTAGTTCTTTACCGCACGTTACAAGCACTACAGATAGTCGATTCACTGATATTTTTGTTTTGTCTTCGCCACAATTTTATAATAATGTTAATATGCAAAACAAGCACACTTACAGCCCAATAGTGAAACGAATCTTAAATACTTCGCTTCTTAAGCGCCGCTCACAATCTGATAGACATAAATTTTAACAGAATTTGGAGTTTAAGCCTGCCTTATTATATAAGACTTTGTCAGAAAATTAAATGACGTTTCAGTATTCGGCCGTAACATTTGTAGCTAAATAGACCTGTACAAGGATAAGATTTATATTATTTTCAATTATTTAATAAGAGTTTTTGTTGCGTTAAACTGTTTTTGCTTGCCAAGTTTACGTTGAAATCAACAAAGAAGTTGAGGAAGAAACGAAGGCTATTGAACAAGAAATAATACGAATAATAAATAACATTGTAAAATATTTACCGATTTTTTTATAACACTATTATAATGAAAACAGTAGCCGAGTAAATTTGCGTGTGGGCCCCCAATTATATTATCCCAAGCACCATGAAATCGCTCACAATGGACTATAAACTAGAGGAGATTATAATCTAATTCTGTAAGCGATACAAACAGTTCAGCCGACTTACCTTTTGCTACACTTCAATTGCAATAAAACAAGCACAATTTAAGCCCTTTTTAGGGGGCGGTCACTGAAAATAAACTCCATAGCACATCGCACACAAATCCAAGTTATACGTAAAGCACAGAACACGAGGTGAAGATCGATCGAAGCGCGGATCTGCAGCGACGCGACACAACCGTCGCGCGTGGAGTCTCTTCGCGGAATGACGCATACCCGCTCCCGCGCTGCGCTGTAGCCTGCGCTTGCGCAGCCGAAGCGTCAAAATCGCTTTTTTATTAATTAATCTCAATTAAAAACAAATACATACCGACTAGTATAATTTAGTTGATGTTAAATAATCGCTTCAGGTCAAATATTTATAAATGGTTCAGTGTCATTTCTTAGTTCGTACCAATATTGCATTGTTCTGTTTAAAGCTCGCAAGACTTAATAACTTAGCATAAGTAATAAAAATAAGATAACTTTAGATAACTTTAATTATGTTATTAAAAAAAGTAAAGAAAAAGAATTTTAATGATCCAGTACGTAACGTTCGAGAATATTTTTTACATTGTTTTTCGACCTTCGCACATTACTGCAAAAAATTAATGTCCAGGCCGATAATTTTAATGTAATATTTTTAAGGCAGTAATTTGCATACACTTATCTTTAATACTAAATCTTTTATTCGCTCTTGTACAGTGTATAAAATAAGCTGGTATTACACTGCGCTTAGGAAATTAGACTTGTTTACTTTGGGAGCTCCGTTGGTTTTTGGAGCATTGTCTGTTGCGGTTTGCGGTACAATTGACATAACAATTACTAAGGCAAAAGTTTTGCTTGTAACGTGTAAACCCAAAAATTGGTTTAAACGACGCGATTTTACTGCAATAGAGGTTGTAATTTCTTATGAATTTTCTATAAAGCACCAAAGACTTGGTCACTTTCTCTGCTAACACAACGATACAAAATGGATCTTAGATTTCGATACGAGAGGGCGGCAACGCCCGCGCCCCTGTTCTGCACTATCCTATCTTGTCCTCTGCTCGGAGCGCAAAGATAGGATAAGATGAGTGAAAACAACTATTTCATAACAGTCTACATGTCAAATGTCACGTACATTGTTGACTGTTTTTCAATGACTTATAGAATAGATTCTGAACAAATATATATGTATACTGAGCAATACTTTATTATATTACCACAAACGGAGTGGAACTGAATTCGAAAGGCCTTAAATTTTTAAGCACAACTCTAAATAGTTTATTAGCCACTAGCTTTCACCCGCGACTTCGTCCGCGTGGAGTTAAAAAAACAAAAGTGAATAGCCTATGTGTTCTTCCAGACTATCCTCTACATCTACACCAAATTTCATGGAAATCCGTTCAGCTGTTTAGGCTACAAACTCTAACAAACATCCATCTAGAGTTTCGCATTTATAATATTAGTGAGATGGTAAGATTGGTGTACTGTTATAGTATGATGATGCAGTTTAAAAGTGACTCTTGAACTGTCCGCAATCATACAATTCAATACATAACATGTGTACACACATTTGTACAAAACGTGTAGCATGTTATCGTAATTACGCAAATGCAAACACGTGCTGCACTGAAACAAGCCCCTTCTCTGAGCACAATTTATATGATCGTTCCACATATAATACTTTTGCAGCGATATCATACCACCTTATTTAATTTAAGATTTGAGTAAAAATTACAATAGCTAGCAGAGCAAATTTATCAGCGGGTGACAGGTGATCACCTTCCAACCCAATCCGGTATTAAAAACGAAGTAACGGCCCGAGCCGAGGCTCTGAGGGAGCCTTCGAGCTTAGTTACTCACAAATCACAAACTTTTAGGCTAAGAGCTATTTGCGCTCGGCCACCTTAAGTCCGGTGAAGTTGTAAATTCCTCCTCAAGGCAAACAGTGACAAATCAGTCACAAAAAATAGTGATCACCTTTTGTATGGAGTCACCGGTTATTTATCACTAAATCTGCAACTGCTAGACATTTAGTGGAAATAGACACAAATCCCACCTTTTAAAACTTGGTTAAAACTAATATCAACAAAATTATATTCTTGTTACTCGCGAGTTTGTTAACTACTATGTACATTAGTGAAATAAATAAAAAAATCAATTGATCAATTGTATCTTTTGTGACATGCAATGTGCTATGTGGACAGACCTTTTCCCTTCGGTCTCGTGAATGTGCGCACGTGGCGCCCTCACGTTACATTGATTACGGATTGCAATTAAAACTTTTGTAGTTATACCATTATTGACCAATCAAATAAATGAAATTAGCGTAACTAAGCTATTATTTTACTTGTGTAGATTTTATAACCTTTAAATTATAGTGCTATTTTTATTCATATTTATTTGCAGATATGCAATTTATTTTTAATTCGGACCTAACGAGTAGTTTAAAAATTCGATTTATCAATTTTAAATATACTTCATATGTGGATGTGATATTTATGGATGTAAGCTAAAAATTCCGAGTTTAAATCGTACCTATTGTTTTCTCGTTAATAAAATCGATATGATCTAGTTCCGGGATACGGTACCCGAGCGCAAACAAAGCAATCTACATTGCCGCGCCTGTGACGTCACCGACCTTCACATCCCGTAGGACCCGCTTCGATGATCACACTGTATGAATTAACATATTATGGACTTACTAATATATATACAAATTCAGTCTTTCATTTTAGTAAATTATTATATTTGGCCATCACAAATGTTGAGCGATTGTCGATAGTTTCGCAGCCAATTCAACTGTTTAGTTGCACAACTAAAAATCGAGTAGTGTGCGCACCTCCATATAAGCTCATAGGAATCAAAGCGAGACTAAACAGTTGTGCAATAATTTAATCGAAGGTGTGCGCGCTCTTATCTTTAGCAGAAATGCAATTAGGGAAAGGTTCTCGAAGGATTTATCGATGAAAGTGGAATGAATTAGAAAGTGGACATATCGAGAGCAGGAGAGTACTGTAACATTGTCATTTGCATAAACAATGTTACTGGCTGTAGTTAAATCTTGATTTTGTAATTGCCTCTTATTACCGTTGGTTGAAGCTACTTTATTTCCTACTAGCTGTTTCCCGCGACTTCGTCCACGCAATATTAAGATAAAAAAGTAGCATATAATATGCCCGTCTATGTCAGCTACCCTTCAATGAAAGTCCGGTCGAAAGCGGCCCAGCCGTTTCGGACCTTACCCGGAACAAACGCGGTTTGCGGACAGACAGACAGACAAAAATTTTTTTATTGCGATTTTCGTTATCAGCAAGGCAAATATATAATCTTCCCGAAATCTGGATTTTTTTTTATATTACAAACAGACACTCCAATTTTATTATATGTATAGACACCATTAAGCGAAGTATATTCTACTTTAACATACCGATTAGTGGTATTAAAACAGATGATCTAATTAGGTTTATTCCGTGTATCTAAGAACCATAAATTTATATAGAACGTTAAGTTGTTGCTTAAAATGTTATAGTAAGTATAAATAGTAACGTAGTGTACTAGGACGAGGCAATGCCGCACGCTGGCCTTTCAACAAAAAACAATGGCGTGCGCATCGGGCGTGACATCTTAATCACCCCAGCGCCATCTTGTTGTCTGCGCACGCGTCTTTCTCGGCTGCAGGCGCTTTGTTTGATTGTTGCCTGAAAAAGTTTAACTAGTGCCGCAAAAACTTTTAGTTTTTAATGAACATGTATCTTAAAAATAGAATCCGTGATTGTACAACATTTGCCCGGTTTCAACATAGATAAAAAATAAACCTTAACTACAGAAGCGACAATAACAAAACTGCTGATGCGTTTAACCTTTTGTGTAAAACTGTGTACACCTTAGAACCAATCCGGAACCCTGAAACGATTGCATTAAAGCGCACCGCCAACCGGAAGTTACACCGGAAACGACTCCATATTGCCATCCGCCTTGTAACTTGAACTTGCACCAAACGAAAATTAAGTGACGCAACGTTTCGATACACGACACGTAAATGTAAAAATGGCTGCCAAAGCTCTGGAACGTTTGAAATTCGAGAAGCAATTTTGATTTACCGCCAATTAAGATAATTAAATTACCTAACATTTTATAATTTTCCTGGACGTAGCTAAATATAACAGTAAAACCACCATTAAATTAAAAACCGGGAAGTAATATGTAAATGTAAATCTAATAATACATCATTTTTTCAGCCAAAGTAAGCGTAATTCCTAAAGACATGTTTAATTTTATAATCTTTGAAATCTATTCTCGTCACCCGGTGATCACAATAGTAATAAGCACGTACTATACATATATATTCTTTTGGAATGCCACATCGTGTTTGGCGAACTTTCCACTTCACGTCTGATTTGATGCACGACGCACATATTGCAAGTTTTAGTCGTTTCAAGGAGAATAGTCCTTTGTTCTGGTTCCACAGTACGTATTGTACTAGATCGGTGAGTCAAACACGCCACATGTGCCGGCCCAGGGCTGGCCACAAATTAAAGAATAAAAAACATTAACCAAATATTTGTAATTTGTAACCAATGTGATCTTATCTTTCCGAAACCTTATTTTAAATTTTCTAAAAGAATCCTTTTGAAACTAAAAGTCTTTAGTGTGCTCATATTATCTTTCCATTCATATTGTCATAAAAAGGCAGAACAGAATTATAGATCCTAAAAAATACTAAAGCCTATTATTAAAAGTATTCTCTATTATGTGTAACTTGCCAACCCTAAGTATAAAATGTCCGCGAGATGATATCAACAAGATCGCAAACAACGAGCCGCCGGCGCCGCACCAGCTGCCTCGCATTTGATATCAATTAGGTGTGAACTGTTGATAAAATCGATACATACATGACTTCATCACTAAACAATACAGCCTAGTAACTAGGAAGAAGGCTATAAACTAATTATATTAAGATAAACTCGTGATAAAAAGTTGTGAACAAATATTTCTACCAGATAATCATATTATGTCTACAATTTATTAAATGATTATGAGTTTACTGTCGTAAGCTTTTTCTACACTAATATTATAAAAAGGAAAGATTTTTTGGATTTTTGTATGTATTTGACTCGCGCAAAACTACTGGGCCGATTTTTCTTTCATATTTTGTCACGTCTTCTCCTTTGAAGTCTCCCTAATGGTTTTACCTTCTTAAATACAGAATCCTATCAACTCCTATAGTTGTATAAAATACTATTATAATAATTTGACAACAGCTGTCAGTTTGCGTATTTAGCATAATTACGGGAAGTATTTTGCCAGTACGTGTCACCAGCATCAATTAGCTGCGGCTCCGTTGTTTTTCCGACGCCATGAGTCAGTTCAACTTACGTGATGGAACAAAACGTATCAATACGTACGTAAATGACTCAGATATTGAAGTCATATTTATTGTTTTTATGATGTAAGAAATCTTGTTGAGAACATTTACAGGTCTTCAACCGCAGTTCATTCCAGATTGGACGACGACTTGTGAATGGCATATCTCAGATCCGATAAATATCTTTAAAGAGTGTATTGACCAGGGCATTGACTGTAATTAACACTTAAAAGTATTAAATTAATTACCTATTAATTACCAAATAAATCCGTCATTAATAATAAGATTACGAGATAGATTACGATTCAACGCTGGTATACGAAGTCTTCATAGCTGATCCGGCGCTGTTCCCACGGCCACGGACCTGCTAGTAGCGTGGCCGCGCGTAAACACGCAAAAACTAGACACCACTCACGCCGCGACGTACTAACGACATACGAGTACAACTTGTTTGAGCACATGAATCAATAAATTTGGCACAAATACATGGGATACTTAGATGCACAAAAATATTAATTACGAACATGTTTTCGTAGGAAAGAGGCACTACACAGGACTTTAGGTCGTACTTATGCCGACTTCATCTGGAAATCTCAGTCGCCTGACATCAAGAGAACCGCTGCTTCTTGTTAGTTGTATAATATAATATATAGAACGCACATTAGTACACGAGGGCAGTGTTGTGGTAGCGGCCTTGCAACGGACAGCACATCCCGAGTCTTTGGCCGCGCGGGCCGGGGCGGTGCGACGGCCGCCGAGAGGAAATGCCCATTGCCGCGCTGCCGTGACCCGTTAGCTAATAGATTTTAATTTTGAACGATTATTGCTTCGGTATCCAAGGGTGCTGTACATTAAAAGTGTAAGTATTCTACTTTGATACAAAGCGGAAACGATACTTGCTTGTTTTATATTTTGTTATAGAGTTACAAAGTTGCCAGCCTTAAAAATGTAAGTACTAATATAATGTAGCAATTTCCTTTCCCAGTGCAAGATGTACATACACATGTTCACGTGTTGACTATTTTTTTATTTATCGTTGCAGTTTCTCTTATTTAAAAAATGTTAGAAATTGTAAGGAACCCAAAAACTGAATCAATAAATACGTCACATAATAAAGAAAAGGGCGACGAAAGGAAATTAAAACTAAATGATTCCCGGAACGGTTGATATTAGAGACGGTTTAGTACGCGCAGGGAATGAAGAATGATTTTATTTATTTCTTAACACTTCCGTAGCTTTGTACGTATATATTAAAGTAGATATAATGTAATCATACTAATATTATAAATGCGACAGTTTAGATGGATGGACGGATGGATGTTTGTTAGAGTTTGTAGTCTAAACGGCTGAACGGATCTCGATGAAATTTGCCATAGTTGTAGAGGATAATCTGGAAGAACACATAGGAGGCTACTTGCTTTTGTTTTTTTTTATTCCACGCGGACGGAGTCGCGGGCGAAAGCTAGTATGATAATAAAAAGAAGTAAGTAACGATAGTATGCAAACAAACAAATTACTAGTTGTGACAATCATGATAAAAAACAAATCCAGATTCGTGTGTTATAATTCCAGGAATACGGGCGTGCCATCGTCAACGCCAGGATCACACAGCGTGACATAGGAGCGGTCTGGACCCGGATAGGGGCGCCATACTTGTCACAGTAATTGGGACATTCCCAACATAACTTACTGTAAACTTTACATCCTAACACTTGATATATTGCCACCTACTTAGGTGGTAGGTATTTTTTACTTAAACAATATCTAAGTTATCAGGTATCTAATTAAAAAGCATATGGTTTTTGTGATAATTTAACTTTTTAGCACGATTTGGGAACAATCCACATCAGTAACTACCATGGCCATCTTAGTCACATACCCAGTGTACTGTGACAGCGGATAATTGAGCAGAACGGCTTTGTTTCGGCGTTAACGGTGCCCTCCCCCCCTCTCCTTCCCCACTTACAGTATACCACGAGACAAGTCCGACATTCCGTATTTTGGTAGCCAATAATACAGATAGCGGTGTACCAAGAAAATCAAAAAACTTGACATTACATTTGATTAGTTTAATAACATTGTTGTTGCGTCTAATGATTCCAAAGAAATGTCTCGAAAACAATGAGGTTAGAGAGAGCACATTGACGTATGAAATCAAGATAGTACCCGACATTTGATTTGGCACGTAAAGAACAATAATATTCTTCTGCTTGGTGTGCCAACTTAAGGCCCACTTTAATAGAATTTAATTCAAAACAACTTTAGAAAATTGAAGCCTTATCTCTGCTGCAATATCGAGCCTTAGTCTATAACACCTGCATACAAAAATAGCTAAATACGCAAATTATACAAAAGCACAGGCGCAGTTGCGGCTCGAACCGAAACTAAACATTCAGGAGAAGTGTTATTAAAACAATGGCTATAGCAACAAACGGAAACGTGACTCTGTTCAGGGCTGCTGCATAATATATTGCTAAATTAATCCTTGCCTGGTTATTATATCCTGGTACATGAATATTGTACACAGATTTGTTGTACTTATGAAAATATTTTAGTAATCAGCGTTGAAACCATACAAGGAAAGAAAGCGAAAATTCTCTACTAAGTGTATGTATTCAAATATGTTCCTTTTAGTTATACGTTGGTAGAACCTTTGCCGATATCCGTATGACGTGGGGTGTTAACTAAAGGTACTGCGTAAACGAGGATAAGCGTGTTAGTGGCAGATAGAAACATCGGCGTTGATTTGTAAAAATCTTTAACGTGTAATCGGAAACTTGTTTAGTTAAAATTGCTTTTTTAAAACACAAAGTTTTGGTTATTTTTTTCTAAAATTCGTAACCCTACTGTTAGTCGATACAGGAACACTCTGAGTGGAACAAAACTTCCTCCGCAGCCACAAATACGAGCTATTTCGATCTCGCTTCGAGTTACATATTTTGTTTACAGGTGTGAAATATTATTGCCTGTTAATGGACTACATCAAAGGAACGATTTTCGGAAGCGCGTACTTTTTAATAGAATATGTGTTTAATATTTTGGACAAACCGCAAGGTTACATTTTAATGATTAAACATTTAAAATGGTTTAAACTCACCAAATAAACAAGATTATTGAAAGAATTAATTCAAACACTTATAATAACCAACGCTCTAGTTTTATATAAAGAATGATATAAAAGTAGAGCGGACGTATTGTAAATATATTAGCAGTGTTATTAAAACAATGGCTATAGCAACAAACGGAAACGTGGCTCTGTTCAGGGCTGCTGCATAATATATTGCTAAATTAATACTTGCCTGGTTATTATATCCTGGTACATGAATATTGTACACAGATTTGTTGTACTTATAAAAATATTTTAGTAATCAGCGTTGAAACCATACAAGGAAAGAAAGCGAAAATTCTCTACTAAGTGTATGTATTCAAATATGTTCCTTTTAGTTATACGTTGGTAGAACCTTTGCCGATATCCGTATGTCGTGGGTGTTAACTAAAGGTACTGCGTAAACGAGCATAAGCGTGTTAGTGGGAGATAGAAACATCGGCGTTGATTTGTAAAAATCTTTAACGTGTAATCGGAAACTTGTTTAGTTAAAATTGCTTTTTTAAAACACAAAGTTTTGGTTATTTTTTTCTAAAATTCGTAACCCTACTGTTAGTCGATACAGGAACACTCTGAGTGGAACAAAACTTCCTCCGCAGCCACAAATACGAGCTATTTCGATCTCGCTTCGAGTTACATATTTTGTTTACAGGTGTGAAATATTATTGCCTGTTAATGGACTACATCAAAGGAACGATTTTCGGAAGCGCGTACTTTTTAATAGAATATGTGTTTAATATTTTGGACAAACCGCAAGGTTACATTTTAATGATTAAACATTTAAAATGGTTTAAACTCACCAAATAAACAAGATTATTGAAAGAATTAATTCAAACATTTATAATAACCAACGCTCTAGTTTTATATAAAGAATGATATAAAAGTAGAGCGGACGTATTGTAAATATATTAGCAGTGTTATTAAAACAATGGCTATAGCAACAAACGGAAACGTGGCTCTGTTCAGGGCTGCTGCATAATATATTGCTAAATTAATACTTGCCTGGTTATTATATCCTGGTACATAGATATTGTACACAGATTTGTTGTACTTATAAAAATATTTTAGTAATCAGCGTTGAAACCATACAAGGAAAGAAAGCGAAAATTCTCTACTAAGTGTATGTATTCAAATATGTTCCTTTTAGTTATACGTTGGTAGAACCTTTGCCGATATCCGTATGTCGTGGGTGTTAACTAAAGGTACTGCGTAAACGAGCATAAGCGTGTTAGTGGGAGATAGAAACATCGGCGTTGATTTGTAAAAATCTTTAACGTGTAATCGGAAACTTGTTTAGTTAAAATTGCTTTTTTAAAACACAAAGTTTTGGTTATTTTTTTCTAAAATTCGTAACCCTACTGTTAGTCGATACAGGAACACTCTGAGTGGAACAAAACTTCCTCCGCAGCCACAAATACGAGCTATTTCGATCTCGCTTCGAGTTACATATTTTGTTTACAGGTGTGAAATATTATTGCCTGTTAATGGACTACATCAAAGGAACGATTTTCGGAAGCGCGTACTTTTTAATAGAATATGTGTTTAATATTTTGGACAAACCGCAAGGTTACATTTTAATGATTAAACATTTAAAATGGTTTAAACTCACCAAATAAACAAGATTATTGAAAGAATTAATTCAAACACTTATAATAACCAACGCTCTAGTTTTATATAAAGAATGATATAAAAGTAGAGCGGACGTATCGTAAATATATTAGCAGTGTTATTAACACAATTGAGATCTATTAAAAAGGGGTCAAGGCTGTGAGCCATCTGGCTTTATAGCAAAAATTTGTAAACAGTAGACAATAGCGATAGCGTTAAAAACCGTTTCAGAACAAAACAGGAATAATCGCAATTAACTATTAAAAGTTGTGGTCAACGTCAAAGTAAATACTATTAATTCTCTTATGTGATTCGTCACGTAAATTTACGTGACGTATTTATTTTTGTTTACCAATTCCTATAAACAATGTCACCCCAACCACCCCTGCGAAAATAATAAACCCTCAATACTTCCTGTAGCACATCCCCTATAGACTCGCGTCACGTTCCGGCGATAAATAGTTCAGCCGTTTAACTTACCGCTTACTCATATTTACTGCTTATCTATTTTCGTAAACAAGCTCGAGGGGGTGATTTAATTGATGTCAGACTTAACGAACTTCTAAGAAAATCTTTTCAACTTCTAGACAAACGAATGAACTGAAAAATAACTCAAGCTGTGACACATGAAAGGATAAAAAATGAACTGGCAATTTACCAAAATATTAACAAAAAAAGTTTGGTCATCACGGTTTTGAGAAGCCATACTTTTGTGGTGAACCCACACCCGATTAAAATGTGAGTTAAATTGGCTAAAACAAAACACGCTGGTGCCGGGGGCGGGGGTGAGAGTGTGCGCCCGTGGGACCGGGGAGTATCCCCACGGACGCGACCACAACAACCTGCTCACTGGGAAAATAGTTTGCTCCACTTGTCACTTGTATATTCATACTAAAATACGTCTCGTAAAAATGTAAAGAAATACCATTCTTTACTGATAACTTAGGAAAACTCATTTTAAATAAATGTCAAGTTTAGTAAAGATACTTCAAATCTTTATGCAACATAGTTCCAAAAATGTAGAAGATTTTAATAACACAGGTGCTACTGTCCAGTCTCATGCGGAGTGTACGGTCACAGTCCAGCGGTCAGGAATGCTCACCGATGGGAACACCGGCCTCTACGCGACACTGCTGGGAGCACCGACACCACACGCTCACGTGGGCCCGTGAGAATCGCTCGGATTACCCATACTAGAAAGTTATCGATACCAACAATAAGTAGACCATGGCTGACTTCTGATACGAAGGTCATTAGTATCTCGAATTACATTCGGTGAAAAGAAGAATTTTCCTTGAGACATTTTCCGTTAGCCGTGTTCAGATAACTATTGCATTAGACAGGGTGCGTGTTTGGCCCCGCATTACGGTAGTGACTCGTCAGTGGTCAGCTCTTGGTGAAAATATTTTGAGGCTTCTCATGTCTAACAGCGCCTACTGACAATCTTTTTTTTTCTCGATCAAGTTTAAAACAGTATTAAAATACAAGTTAATTCTGACATTTGTGTAAAAACATTAAGGTAAAAAGAACATCCCGTTCGACCTTAACCGACCAATAAGTAATGTGACTGGTCGAATCTCTACGAAGTTAATGTAATGTAGGTATATTAATAATTATTAATATTAAAATGTTGTCTCTTTCACACCTTGTATAATTCAGTCGGATTAAACATCTTGGGCTACACGCACGACTTTTATTTCGGACACCACATTGGCGACGAGGATAAAAATCGGTGCGGTTTTTGTATTTTGCGGAGGGCATAATACGGACTCGAGTGTTTCGACGCAGAATAAAAGTTGTTGTAAACAATGTTTATGGCAAGTACGCTTGCGGTTAACGCGCGGAGCGGCGCGGTCGGTCATTGTTGCGGAGCGGCAACAGCGCACGGCGGAGCGGCGCGGTCGGTCATTGTTGCGGAGCGGCAACAGCGCCGGCGGAGCAGCCGTTGCGAGGTGTGGGCGCAGCGGTGCCGCCGCGCAACAACTGGCCGGCGGAGCAGCCGTCGAGAGGACCTGGGGCAGCGGTGCTGCTGGCGTGGCAAGGTGGCGCGGCGCAGCAGTCGGCGCGGGGAGCTGGCGTAGGCCATCGACCGATGCGGTCAGAGCGCACGGTGAACAATGCGGCGGAGCAACTGGTGCGGCGAGCTGGCGCGGCACAGCGGCCGGTGACAACGGGCGGCGGTACTCGGTATCGGGTATGGACGGCGTAACGACGAGTCCTCGAGTGACGGTATGTCGGTTACGTAATTATGCGTGCAGCCTGTGCAAGCAGACAGGGCATCTGCGACGCGCGTGTCCTCAGCGCACCGACCAGGGCGCGGACAACGTCGAGCGGAGCTTCGACGGAGCGAGAGTGGGCATCAAGGCGGCGGGGACGGCGCGCGAGGTGGACTTCCATCACCTCCGGTTAAACCAGTACAAGCCGGTTAGTGTCCCTATTATGATCGATTCCATAACAATCAATATGGAGGTGGATACAGGCTCAGCGGTGTCTTGTATTAGTAAGGAAACCTATAATAGGTATTTTAAACACCACCGTATTGAAGATTGTCACTTAATTTTCAATTTTTATGACGGCAGCAAAATTAGGCCGTTGGGTTTTATTAAACCAATAATACGTTACGGTGACAACAAAAAACGTTTGGAATTGTTTGTTATTAGGGGGGGTAATACTTCATTGATTGGTAGGCAGTGGCTTACCGAATTAAGTATAATAGTTCCAATGTTTACTAATTGTTATAGTGTAAAAGAAAAAAAAACGGAATGTTCTTCTCAGATAGATCATTTGTTGTCTAGATATAAGGAGTTGTTCAGCGGCGGCCTTGGTCGCTTTACGGGCGGCAAGGCGACGCTGCGCGTGCGGGAGGGGGCGACGCCGGTGTTCCACCGTGCGCGGCCACTGCCGTACGCGCTGCGCGAGCGAGTCGACGCCGAGCTGGACCGCATGCTGCGCGACGGCGTCATCGAGCCCGTCGACTGCTCCGATTGGGCTTCACCGCTAGTACCGGTAAATAAAGCGGACGGATCCTTGAGGGTTTGCGCTGACTATAAAGCAACGTTAAATCCGGTTTTGCAAATCGATCGATATCCCTTACCACGTATTGAGGATTTAATGGTTAAATTAAGCGGTGCATGTTTTTCTCAAAGATAGATCTTTCACAGGCGTATAACCAGATTGAATTGGACGACACAAAGAGCTTTACAGTAGTTAACACCCATAGGGGACTATATAGGTATAACAGGTTGGTTTACGGCTTGGCGTCAAGTCCGGGAATTTTCCAGCGCATTATGTGCAACCTGTTACGCGGAATTTCAAATGTCGAGATATTTTTAGACGACGTAATTATTGGGGGTCGGTCATTTAACGAGCACTTGGAAGCCTTACAGGAGGTATTTAGTAGATTACACGGTTCCGGTCTCAAATTAAAATCGAGCAAGTGTGTATTCCTAGTGAGCGAAGTGCGGTACTTAGGCTACATCATTAGTAGGGAGGGTATTAAAACAGACCCATCTAAAGTCGAGGCAATTGTAAAAATACCTAGACCATCAAATATAACAGAGCTAAGGTCATTTTTGGGGATTTTAAATTTTTATGGTAAATTTATAAAGAACATGAGTGGAAGATTGGTCCCATTATATGAATTGTTAAAAAAAGATAAAGAGTGGGTGTGGTCGTCGGAATGTGAAAATGCGTTTATAAGAATTAAAAAAATATTGAGTAGTGTGGACACTCTAGCCCATTACGATCCTAAGAAACCGTTGATAGTAACGTGCGACGCGAGCGGGCGGGGCATCGGCGGCGTATTGACGCAGATCGACGCCGGCGGCGGTGGTGAGCGCCCGGTTGCGTATGCGTCTCGCACGCTCACCGACGCGGAGAAAAATTATTCCCAAATACACCGGGAGGCGTTAGCAATAATTTTTAGTATTAACAAATTCCACCAATACTTGTATGGGCGGCATTTTACGTTGCGAACAGACCACAAGCCCCTAGTATCGATTTTTGGGCCTAACACAGGTATACCTACGATGGTAGCTAGCCGGATGCAACGCTGGGCGATAATACTCTCAGCTTACTCGTTCGACATTGAATACGTTCGTACGGGCGAGAACGGCGCGGATGGTCTGTCGCGGTTGCCGGTTAGCGGCGGTAAACAAAGTGAGTCCTCGACTCCCGAGCAAACATATTTGCATTGTGTACAGGAATCTCTGGGTTTGGATTATAATGATATTAAACGTGAGACGTCACGAGACCCAATACTGGGTAAAGTATTAAGACACATTCGTGAAGGCTGGGATGTTAATTGTGAAATAACGAATTTACAACCATATTGGAATAGACGTAACGAACTATATGAGGAGTTGGGGTGTGTAATGTGGGGACATCGATTAGTAGTCCCGGAACGATGTAAACAAAAGATTTTAACCATAATTCATGAACCTCACATGGGTATAGTTTAAATCAAAGGCGCTCGCCCGGAGCTACGTGTGGTGGCCCGGGATCGACGAGGCGGTGGAGCGGGCGTGTCGGGAATGCGAGGCGTGCGCGGCGCAAGCAGAGGCGCCGCCGCGGCAGACGCCGCGCATGTGGCCCTGGCCCGCACGCCCATGGTCTAGGCTTCATTTGGATTTTTTGGGTCCCATTGCCGGTAAAACTTACCTAGTAGTTGTAGATTCTACATCGAAATGGATCGAAGTATTTAATATGGCGGGTATCTCGGCGACTTACTTGATAGACCGCTTAAATGAACTATTTAGTAGATTTGGCATACCGCGGCAGATCGTCACAGATAACGGCACGCAATTCACCTCGAGGGAATTCGAGTTCTTTAATAAGCACTACGGCATCGAACACATATTTACACCCCCTTATCATCCATCGTCGAACGGGTTAGCTGAGAACGCCGTGAAAACGCTTAAGCGTGTTATTAAAAAGGCATTACAAGAAAAGGAAAATGTGAACAGGGCGCTGTGGTCTTTCTTATTATACTACCGAAACGTCGAACATTCGACAACCGGCGAAAGTCCTGCAATGCTCCTGCTCGGCAGGCGGGTACGAACGCGCTTAGACGCTATAAAACCGGACCGGGGTGAGCACGTGCGTCGGGCGCAAATGCGACAGCAGGAAGCGGCTGCCGGGGCTAATCGGTATTTGGACCGAACGGAACAGGTCTGGTATAGACAATACTTGAAGGGGGAAAAATGGCTACCGGGCCAAGTATTAGAAATTATGGGAAATAGTAATTATAAGGTTATGGGTACAGACGGTGATGTTGTCCATAGACACATCGATCAATTGCGAAAACGTCCTAGCGAGGGCCGGCCCTCGCTCGCATCTACTACGCCGGGACTGAGCGAGTCAGTCAGGCAGTCGATCGATGCCGACCCTCGAGGATTACACCCTGGGGTCTCAGGTTTCGAAGAGGTCAGGTCGGAGGGCTCGGCGGGAGCGGGAGCCGAACAGCCGGCGTCGTCGCCGCAGCCCGCTCCGGCTTCACCGGGTGCGGGCGGGGAGTGCACTCCCTTCCCAGCCACAGCGCATAGGGTTCAGCCTATGAGGCAGTGTAGGTTGCAGAGGCCTAGATAAATGGTTATCTTGTTTAAGCATTAATTGGTATATTTGTATTTTATTGTTTTCATTTGAAATTTATTTAGTATTAAGTTTGTATTCTATTAGTGATGATAATTGTTAGATAAGTGTAGAGGAATGTAATGTAGGTATATTAATAATTATTAATATTAAAATGTTGTCTCTTTCACACCTTGTATAATTCAGTCGGATTAAACATCTTGGGCTACACGCACGACTTTTATTTCGGACACCACAGTTAACAAGGTCCAAGAAGAAAGAATAATGAGATTCGCTTCTCCGTTAATGTGTGTAACTCGCGGTTACTTTGTAAACTGTCAGATTACATCACTCTGCCCTTTGCGTTTAATTAAATGTTACTGAAGAGGCGTCGCATTTAACCTATAATTGTATTGTTTTTATTTTGGCAAAACGAACGAGCAAGTAGGTCAACACATAATAAATGTTGCCCTGCGGCTATCAACGTAAGATGTAGTAACTCTTATGCCGAAATTATAGATAAGATACGTGACAAATTCGAAGGGAAAAAGGACAGAGAATTAGTGTTCCGAATTTACCTTCGGTGCTTACCAATTTGCTTCCATTCTGAGTGACAATTCTAATTAAGATCTTATGCAATAAGCATAAGAGTTATGTAATAGTTTGATTCTTCAGTTAAAAATGTACGAAGAGACAATCAAGGAGCCATTACTAAGCTAAAAAGCAAGGAGTAAAGGTCATAGCGGTGCAAAGAACAGCGCAAGTCAACCGAATGCTATGAGGTCACTGCATTGTTGTTAGATAGACTGTGGTAAAAATGGTTGCAATGTCAAATGTCAATTAATTATTAACAAAATAAACTAACAATTTCTATTGTTTTATGTTGAATGTTATCTTTCCATTTTAAAAACGTAAAAATCATGACTAACTTTATGAATATAAAGGAAAAACCAGAAGACTCCAGATTTACAATACCCACAGCTTATAGGGATATTTAAAAGCTAGGGTTTTCTTTAAAAAAGGCTACCGCTAGCCGCAGGGAATGTAGGTACAGAAAAATGCGCGGATAATGAAGGGCCGTGCTTGCAACGACACGGCGACGCAGCGGATGCTCGGCCTTGTGAGGTCGTCCGCAGCCGTATTCACACCGACGGCGAGCGTTACAAACAACTTTACATTACTATTATAAAATGTTGCATAAAAGATTGATGCAAGAATTGAGAATACTTGTCATGGAAAAATTATCTACTCCACTCGTAACTGAGGCTTTTAGTTCTTTATGTACATTATTTTGAATATGTAACAAATCCTTAAGACGACAACGACTATTGAAAACTATGACGACGGTTTTGTTTTGAAAGTTACGCTACGGTGTAAACGCGGTGGCATATAGAACTGGTTTTAATTTCGCATTCGATATTCAAAATTGTTTGTGCCACTAATGGTCGCCATACACAACGTCACGAACATACTACGCATCGTTCGCATCACACCGTTAACATCCGACGTTTGCTGTCCGAATCCGCGCAGAACGGTACAACCGGTCGGAACTCGTTGCGCAACGGAAATCTATGTCTATGTCACGTGGAAATATGCCGGGATTACAAAGTAGTTAATGACATAATTATATTAACATTCAATGTTATTTATACGCAACAGAATGAGACCTCTCTCGTTACCTACAATTAAACAACTGCGGTATGCTATGTAACCTCATAATGTTGAACTGTGTAACCGACTATCCAATGTAAAGGAAGGGAGTGAGCCACACCTATCTCAGTTATTTGATTAGGATTATACGAGTATAGTAACAGTTGCAACAAAATTAGCTAAAGCTGTTTAGACTGAGCGCGTAACGTCCGCTCCACTTAGCAACATTGGTAAACGCCTGATCAAATTAACTCCGCAATCGACCCGGACTAGCCCGGGACTATATCACTTACATAAACTTATTGCCAGTTATGTGTGTCTGTTACACACTAACTAGTTCCACTAATAACTAATAAGATATAACATTTGGGTAACTTTTTCTAATTATTTTTTGACGTATTTAGGAACACGTATTAATAATTTCAATATTAAACTACTAAGTAGACCTGCTAAATAATCTCTATGCTTAGGTAGTCCCATTCAATTCTAAAAAAACCTTAATTAAACAGTTGTATCGCAATATAAAAGACACAAAGTTTATTCTCACGAGACACAGTACTGCGAAGGTTAATTGGTAACGCTATTGAGCAATAACAGGTAACCTTAACACCGCCGCAGCTGGAGTACCTGACACCTCTCCCACACTCGCGATTGCTCTTCCAGAAATGTAACGCGACTCTACAAACACATAAGCCGTTATAATATTAGGGCTGTCACATTTAAAGTTTGACCCATATTTTTCGGGTTTGTTTAGCATACCAGGCTCAGCCTCCTGTCAAGGTAGATGGTGGAAGTCACTAGTCGATATCGTTTTTATGACTGGACGCGTAGTGTGTGATTGTGATTGAGAAGTCTCTGTGCGTTATTTTTCTGTTCTAATTCAGGTCAACTTATAGTAAAAGTTGTCAGCCCTAACTATCGCGTTTCTTAGAGACTATTCTGCAGATTTATAATAACTCCTCTTAGTTATCAAGTTAGACATCGGTCTCATCTTGTACTGATAAGATTTTACTGCGTTGTTTTTATAAAGGAAAATTTTCTCCTATATTTTGTGATGAAGACTTACATTATTTAGACCTATATAACCAGCCATAATAAAATTGCAGTTAGTTTGCTCATACTAGCGATCATTTTGACGTTTTTCAGTTAAATTTTTTTCGCACGCGAAACAAAAAACTCTGGGTAAAAAATGAGCTAAAGTGTCAAAAAACCAGTAGCGGTCAATTAGTGTTGTATCATTTTTGCAATCGATATTAGGTGATATAACGGTGAAATGTATTTATGTTTTGTAGTTTAAAAACAATTAACTATTTGAACCACTTACAACTACAAGATTGAACTATGGCTTCCAATAATTCTCTCTATAAAATTTTCTGTTTCCAAAAAGATAACGTTCTATAAAAAAACACCTATCAGCCAGTACCCATGGCACACTTTTGACATACCTTTGTCGTTTTATAAGAAAAAAAATAATTGAAGTAATAACTGATCGTGCTACTTCGTCGCGCTAAAATGAGGCAATTTTTTTGTAATTTGCTGTTTCCCACGTCACGACCTCCGCCGACAATAGACGCTGGGTGCCCGGCAACATGCCTCTTACTAAATCATTCGAATACAAAATATCTCATTTATGATATATTCGGCGTAAACGAATTATTTAAAGAATCTAAATCATCTGACATACTTAAGTCTTCAAATTGGAAGATCTAACAATAAATATGACCTCAAACAGCTGCCTACATCGCGCCCTCCATTCGCCCCCACAATTAAACCTTCACTTCTATCATTTAGGCAATGTTTAACAAATTACCATACAAATATTAATAACTATATTCCGTCTGTGAAATATTTACGAACGATTGGTCCACTCCTTGTACGTATAAGTTTAGTGACATACTAAATAAGGGCACAATTAAATGGATTTATTTAACTTACGTTAACGCAATACCTCATTTTAATTCATATTAGTCAAAATAATATAAAACGTTAAAGACGTCTAAATCTGAGGTACAACAAACATACAGAGTATACTCTTATACGATACGCAATCTAACATTTGAAATGAAATGCCAATTAACATAACTATAAAAATATTTACAATCACTATTTCTGAGTTGAATGTTTCATTTTGACATAGTCAAAGTCTTGATGAGGCTTTTTACCAATTCGGGATACCCGTGGGCGCCGCCCCCGCCACGCGCACAAGAGAAGCCAAGCACGGGGCCTTATAACTTACGTAACTTCATGTCGATAAACCACCGCGCCTACATCATGCTTTATTACCATACACATTAACTGTAAATGTACTTATAAAAACATCGTCAAACCATTAACTGAGTTTTTATCAAAAGTAAGATGCGTATGGCATTATTAAAATATTATACAAACACTAGTTTTCGCCCGCGACTCCGGTGACATTAAAAGAAAAACAAAGGAAGTAGCATAAGTGTTCTTCCAGACTACACTCTACCACATCTATGCCAGTTAAGCTACAAACCATGCGGCACAATCTCAGTACATTTAACTTGGAAACCCGAAGATAAAATATTGCAATATAACGGAGGACCTTAGATCTATTTTGATAAAAGGAAAGAGACTAATTTTGTTTTTAGTAGTATTATATTTGCTATATATGCCAACTACCAGTAACAGATGGCAGTTTTACGAATAAAATTACTAGTTCAATTAATGTACGATAGATGCCGCTATTTAGTAGCTCTTTTTGTAGTGTTTTTTTTAGTGTATTTGTTGAATCAAACCTTTTTAGTTTTATACAATATACTCAACTCTGATTTACTCCTTTTTAATTGTCACTTGTAATTCGATGTCAGTCTCTCAATAAATAAAATATCTATTACTGTCTATTACATTGAATTATCGTTAAAGTACGCTGTATTATCGTTTAATTTGAAAATCCTCAACAGTATTTAGGTAAATATGTCATCTGACAAGCATTGTTGCGTTCCTGGTTGTAAAGAAAGCGGAGGTATGTCTGATTCTATGTCTACTTACTTTAGACCATTACAGACTTTATAACACTGTCTCTATCCAGCAGTAAGACGTCGTATAATGAGAATTTATAGCCATAGTCCACTTCTTTGGCCTAGTGCCCCTGTACATTGCCGGACTACTTAAATATTTGTTTGTAGTGTTTTGTCTTTAACATGTATTTGGTTCTTTCACAACCATATTTATAGCAGTAAAGTAAAAGTAGTAAATTGTTGCACTAATCTCTCTGATACTTCTTTGTACATTAAAGCATGCCTTTAATGCGTAAAATAATATTATATAAGATGTGCTATTTAAGGTATGCATCAAGTACTACACGGGTTTCCAAATTGATGATGGAGAGGATGTTTTGCAAAAAATCAAAAAATGCACTAAACGAAGATAAAATCATTTTGCCTTTTCTCAACTATTATTTGATTTTTTTATGATATATGAAATATGAGATTGTATAAAATGTGATTATTGATGCTTATAATATACTTGTTAACTATGTGAAGACAGTGTTTCAATAGCCCTACACCTCCAGAGCCCGGGACGGCAGAAAGTAACCGTCCAATAGTATCCTCTGTGGATGGATATATAAATCTTTTCATAATGGTATATGGATATTTAGATATTTTTATATACCTACATTTAAAATTTCAAATACCGCTCGTTTGCCCCATTTCATTACCAAAAAAAAAAATAAAAAAAGACAGAAACAGAAGACGAAAGACAGAAAGTTGTCAACTATGAAATAGAGATGGCGCTTTTCTTCGTGTTACCCAATTTTAGGCCGAAGATTGGTCTCTATTTCAGTATGTTACAAAGTACTCTGTGCTACAAACTCTAACAAACCTCCATCCATATAAACTCTCGCATTTATAACATTGGTAAGATTAGGATGGACTGCGATCTACAACAACATTGTTCTAATTATGTTCCCACATATTTTCCTCGACTTTTTAATGTACGTATTTTATCAATGTAGAAAGGCAAATGCATAATCTATAAAACATACTGAATAATGTAATGAAGCAGCTAATGATAGTAATAACATTTCAATAATAATAAGGCGTGATTAGAAAATGAATTTTCTAAGCAGTCAGTTAATTAAATAACCCACGTCCATGAATCCCTTGTGGGCGGAAAACAGTAAAGGGCCAGTAAAAAAAAACATTTCTAACGTAGGGTCAACAGCAGGTCTGCCTACATACCAGTGTGGGTAGCTAATGGACGGCCTTTGTAAACATATTGACCTAATTAGGAAACTAATAATGATTGAAACATGATGAACTGCTTTACCAAATACGTTCTTTAAAATTACTCGCCATAAATGGCACAGACATATGTAAAAGGTTTTTATTTAGTAGTCATATTTTTAACATAATTTTTTGGACCTACGAGTAATGCTTGATGTGTCCTCTCTTCCATGAAAATAGTATTTATTTTAATTTGAGCGGTAAGTTTACGCGCGCACGTGTACGCGCGAACTTGACATTGTCTATTCCTGCGGCGGAAACACTGCCGCGCCGCGCCGGAAGCAAGGGGTAACAATGTTTCGAGGAAGCGACCAGCGACCTGGCGACTGACGCGCGAAAGCTATATCTGTGGCTATTACGTTTGCGACTGCCACAACACATGCATTTACAATATTTGTTTACGTTACTTGATTACTTAAATAACCTATAAAACAGCTTAACTACAAGTCGTCGCCGAGATTATTAGGAGACTATGGCCAAGGTTGTTTTTGTATGTATTGAAAGACGCCATCAGTCCCTTTTATAATCGATATCCGGAAACGACATCTCCGAAAATTAGAAATACAAGTCTCGCGATCCTTCAATCTCATATTAAACTGTATTAACAATGGTACCTACCTACTGCCAACGAAAAAACAGTAGTTCATAGACAAAAACATGTACTTCCGAAGTGTTGTCATATGGAAAAAGTTTATGCTAAATGAAAAAAATATTGTGCGAGGGTGTGGGAACCCGGGCAGATGCGCCACCGAGCCACCGACCGGATCTCCGGATCTGCAGCATCTGGCACACAATATCACAATCATTACATTTATCATCATTATTAAACTGATAAACTGTAATTATTTTAATCAGATGGTTAAGAATTTATGAATAACTCATCTTTCAAAAGACGCATTTTTGGTATGAATAACGTGGTAAAGCGATAGGATTACACTTTTAGTGGCTCGAGGTAGTAGCCAAATTTTATTGATGAAATGAATAGATATGATGTTGCGCCAAATAATGTTATTTGGCACAACATCGTACCTACTGTACTTGCAGTTACTAGCACTATAAGATTAAAATTGACACATTAGAAAACGCTAAGCATGGCGTGGAGATAGCGGTGCAGAACAGGTGGCAAGTCTCGTTCCCACAACACACAATAGCTTTTTTTTCAACACTCAAGTCGCAGGGCGGCTGAGCTCTCACAGACATTTCGAAAAAAGTTACGAGGTTAATGATGATCCGTTACCACACGTGATATATTTTATCGATATTTTTAATATCTATAAGTCTTAATTCATAGGGAATATACAGTGGATGGTAAATATTTATTTAATTTTAAGGAATTCGTTTGATTGCAAAGCTGTTTCAAAACACGGAATAACAATTGATTCCAACGTTTATCGACTTTTTTCTCTATTGCGTATTATATTTTAGTAGTCATGTTTTGATGCATTTCATAAAAATAAATATCTTACTAATATTATAAATGCAAAAGTTTAAATGGATGGATGGATGGATGTCAGAGTTTATAGCCTAAAAGGTTTGACGGATTTAGATAAAATTCGGCACAAAGTAGAGGATAGCCTGGAATAACACATACGAGTAGGCTGTTTATTTCCATACGGACGGAGTCGCGGGCGAAAGCTAGTATTTAAATAAATGTTAAGCACAGTTGGAAAATCGGACTCTTGAATCCTATTATAAGTCTTAATTCATAGGGAATATAAAGTGGATGGTAAATAATTATTTTAATCAGATGGTATGAATGATGAATAACAACTCATCTTTCAAAAGACGCATTTTTGGTATGAATAACGTGGTAAAGCGATAGGATTACACTTTTAGTGGCTCGAGGTCGTAGCCAAATTTTATTGATAAAATGAATAGATATGATGTTGCGCCAAATAATGTTATTTGGCACAACATCGTACCTACTGTACTTGCAGTTACTAGCACTATAAGATTAAAATTGGCACATTAGAAAACGCTAAGCATGGCGTGGAGATAGCGGTGCAGAACAGGTGGCAAGTCTCGTTCCCACAACACACAATAGCTTTTTTTTCAACACTCAAGTCGCAGGGCGGCTGAGCTCTCACAGACATTTCGAAAAAAGTTACGAGGTTAATGATGATCCGTTACCACACGTGATATATTTTATCGATATTTTTAATATCTATAAGTCTTAATTCATAGGGAATATAAAGTGGATGGTAAATAATTATTTTAATCAGATGGTATGAATGATGAATAACAACTCATCTTTCAAAAGACGCATTTTTGGTATGAATAACATGGTAAAGCGATAGGATTACACTTTTAGTGGCTCGAGGTCGTAGCCAAATTTTATTGATAAAATGAATAGATATGATGTTGCGCCAAATAATGTTATTTGGCACAACATCGTACCTACTGTACTTGCAGTTACTAGCACTATAAGATTAAAATTGACACATTAGAAAACGCTAAGCATGGCGTGGAGATAGCGGTGCAGAACAGGTGGCAAGTCTCGTTCCCACAACACACAATAGCTTTTTTTTTTTTTTTTTTCTTCTTTCTCTTCTCTTCTTCAATGCACACTACACTCTGCAAAGGGGACTGTCTGTACCTGTTGTATAGGTTTGTTGAAGTTACTGTGGGATACATGTCATGTGGGATGTGGGGTATACATGTGTTAGAATCACCACAAATAACTTTTTACTATTTTACATGGTTTTATACTTGATCATGAAAACAATGTCTTCTAATTCTAACACCAGATTTCAGTAACAGGGAATATTTAAACATTTATGATTGACTAGTTTGATATTTTATGCCAATGGTTTAATTATTTTTTTGGTGTTTAAACATATTATACAAGACTGAACATAGTCTATACAGCGGCAGTCCTACAACTGTGAAATAATCTCCTTCCACTCTCTCAACAAATGTCCCACCAACTCCTTGTATTCCGTAACTTCCTGCTTTGTCCCTGAAAATAATACATTTTACGAAATGAAAAATTATTAGCAGACTTCAAGAAGTTTTTTGTGTCATATTCATTACTGTATTAGTCTAAGCAGCCACCAGAATTAGATAGCAGCAAAAATAACAAAGCAACCGCTGGCTATAGACATCCATATTTGCAGATATATTGCTTATTTAGCCTGTAGTCTATTCAGCATAACAAGTGTTTGAAACTTAACAGAATATATTTATTATTATTAACAGATTATATATATGTAAGCTACATACATTGGTTCTCCTGTAGCTATGTAGCCTTGAATCTGCTCATCATCAATTTCTCCAAACACAACATTGGTCTTTTCAGTAAATTTAACTATTTCATCAAAAGATTTAACAACAACTCCAGTGTAAACAGTGTGTGTTCTACCAGATAGTCTGAAAAAGTAATCATAATTTATAATGTTATGTACAAATTTTAATTCTAATATGAGAGTAAGGATGAAGCTTGCCGTTTTAACATCTGAAATGCTTCCCGCTCTGATGTTGGTTTACCAAACAATTCACCGTCTAAGGTGACCATCGTATCGGCGCCAATAACGACATCAGGTTTGTGAGACTGATTATTCAGTCTATCGTCAACTTCAAGCACTTTCTGCAAGGCCGTTTCCTCAACAAACTCTGAAAAAGTGGCAAAGCTTTTCGGGTCCAAATTTTCCTCAAAAAGTGATGGACACAAACTGACTTTAAGGCCCTAAAATTTGATGGAAATATTTATACTAGTTCATCCTAAAGATCTCTTCAAAGCATAAAATATACTAGGAAAAGTAATATTTTTACAGGTTATCTTACAATGTTTTCAATTAGTTCTTTTCTTCTTGGAGACCCACTGGCCAGTATAATATTTTTTTGTTTGAGAATATGCATCACAGGTTCTAACATCGTACAGTCAGGGTCAAATAAGCTACAATAGAAATAATATGAGTATGACCTGCAAAATTACACGAAAAATTAATTAATAGCGGAAACGGAAGTGCGGAACAAGTGCGGAAGGAAATTCCTTTGGCAGTCTGACAATGACAGATAACTTGAATTTTTCCTTATTTACTCTTTGATCGTTTGTTTCTTAATATTTATGGCAAGGTCTTTTTAACAATCAAAGGACTTATTATGATCAGCTGGTACATTTTTATTTTGGTTTTAAAAAGGAAAATATGTTTAAATCGTACCTTAATGAAAAACTAGTGCAGATTTAAATCCATTTTAAACTGTTAATAATCTGTCAATAAAAACGTTGTAGTTTTCTTTGAAATTACCAGTTTTTACTAATTTACATTCTGTCTTTCAATATTCGAAAAAGAACTTTTATGATTTTATCTGTTTAAATTGTATTTATAATCTATAAACAGAGATTGCTTGTACATTTCTATTATCTGTGGCCACAGTTACTCTTTGCCACGCTGTTGTCTGTCTCCTCGATTCGGCTTCTTTCCGTTTTTAGTTTGTATTTATTCGTAATACTTATCACGAATAACTTTTAATAGCTAAATGTTAAGGATATTTTGGTAATGGATAAATAATATATTAAAAATGAAGTCCGTTGTGGCTTACGTGCGCAGTCTCCTTGGTTGGTGCGACACTGAACAATCGTTGAGAACAAACTTGAAACGAGACAGGTATGGATATGACATTTCTTGTTTACAACGTTAACAATTGTTAAAAAATGGCGGTAAAGCTTTTGAGTTTCAGATAAACGTGGATAAAAATATAACCACAACATGTACAAAGTACCGTTACGGCTTGCTTCGAAGTTTTGGATGTCGGTACAATTTTATTGTTGTTATGAATGCATATATGTTTCACACGAGTAACGTTACTTTGATTGCAGGACGGATGGGGATTCCTCGTCTGATGATGATTTGCCGTCATTAAAAAGGTTCAGACAACTGAGGAAGACAAATTTTCCCGATGTCACGTCAAAATACGGTAAAACAATTTGCAATTACTTATTTATCCATTATTAGAATCAATCTTTTAACAATCTGTATGTGTTACAGACGTTTCAGATATAATGAGTGTTAAACCAACCAAGAATGTTAGATATGTACCAATTCAGTTAGAAACTGGTCACCCCAGTACTTCGACACCTAATGTGTTGCCTGTTAAACCACCAAACCGGTATAAAATAGTATCGGATATATCTGGAGATGCAAATAAAAATGGTTCAACATATTTATTGAAACCTAAGGTTACCAGCCCTGTGCGACAGGTGGTGCAAGCTGTGATAGATGATGATGATGATGATGAAGATCCAAAGGTAAGCTATAAAAGAAACTCAACTTGCTAGGTTTTATTAGCGTTAATAAAACTACACATTGTATTCAATAATGCCATTTATTTTTTATCTATAAGGCTGATGATGATGATATTATCATTATTATATAAGATATATTTTAACATGCTATTTATCCTTACAGTGATGTAGAAATTCCAAGATATATAAAGTCAATTTACAGTGGGCCAGTGTTGCCTAAGGTCTAGTTAAAATGAACTTAGGGTAGTCTCAAAGCCCCTCAGTGGGGATGTGTAGCTGATGATGGCATATTAATATTATTTATGCTTCTTATCAGTTACACAATCTATTTATTGAATTTTATACATATTATGTTTGTTTTAGGTATCTTGGGTTGAAAATAAACCAGATAAGAAAAAAACAGTATACATTAATTTAGAGGAAGACGAAATAGACAAAGAAGATGATGTTATTCTGGTCAGAGAAGTATCTCCACAACCAGCAAAGCAATACAAATATGTCCTGTCTAATAGTGAGGAACCTGAGCCCAGAAGTAATAAACAGTACTACAGGCTTACGAAACTCAAAGAAACAGACGGAAAAACATCGCCGAAAAGCCATAACTTGAAATCATATGGAGGCATCAACAAATCTTACAAGAAAGTTACTCCTCTACCCAATTGGATGCAGAAACAAAATCTTAATCTCTCCCCGAAAAGAAGTAGATTCACAAACTTGAATGGAAACGGTAGAACAATGCTGTCTGAAGTGTTTAACTTGCATGAGAAACGTAATTATCAAGAATTAATAAAGCGCGTTGCGAGCGGCACTACACCTTTCACTTGTAACAAACCGGTGGACATAATAAATTTAGCAGAAGAAACTGCATCATTCCGCAACACTTTGAAATCACAGAAACGGTCATTGAATGAATTAATCTCATTGGAAAAGGATCTAAATGTAAACAAGGAGAGTGAGGATTCACAAGAATATGACCCTATTACGGTGGCATCACTTAATTTGACAGATTCTGACGTTGAAGTTGTACCCTCCGAGTGCTCCACAACCTCTTCAACGAGAATAGCTCCTGTCAATTCATTGCGTGACTCTTTACACGGCAAAGACATCGCAGCCAAAGACTGGCTACCTAAATTAAATGATAAATATAAAAAGAGAAAAGAATACACTAATCAAAAATTGGAAAATGCCCGTCGGGAGTCCGATATCATATCAAAAGTAAACCATGAACAAAGTATAGCACTAATAGCTAATAAGTTTAAATACGAATTGAGTTTACCGGACAGTTTGATAGAGGAAGTTCCCGCAACTCCAGAGTTCCCTAAATTGAGTCCGGAAGAGGAACAACTGGTCAAAAAGGCTCTAGGTCCAGGGCCGTTGGACCAGGTGCTTGTGCAGAAATTCCGTATGAGTATCCGCAGGTGAGTTAAAACAACATTTTTTTTCCACTTTTGATTAGAATTGTTTATTAGGTGTATAAATAAATAAAATTGTTTGAAGGCGAGATCTACAAACATTATCCGGACTGAATTGGCTGAACGATGAGGTGATCAACTTCTACATGGAGCTGATAACTGAGCGCAGCGAGCAGCGCCCCGACCTGCCCAAAATACATCACTTCAACACCTTCTTCTACCCCAAGCTGATGCGCCAGGGACATGCCGCCTTGCAGAGATGGACTAAGAAGGTAACTTACCCTAGTGGAATTTAATACAAATGAAAAATTATAACAAACCAATTCAAACAATTTTACCTTCATAAGGCGGCTATAAACACAGACTTATTAAAAAGGCATGTCTGTTTCATTTTATTAAGCACTAAAACTTTTGATAACAGATCTATAGACAGACAATGGCATTGCCAACATGAGAAATATGTCAATATTATATAATATTAAGCAGGCTTTTGCCCGTGACTCTGTCTGGGAGTTAAAAAATAATTAATAGCCTAATTTTTTCTTCCAGATGTTCTATACTTATGTTAAATTTCATAGAAATCTGTTAAGCCATTTACACATTCGTTTGTTTGACTCTTAGTTTGGTTTGAATCTCAATAGAGACAGAGTAAGGTCTGAACGTGCGAGTATTTGCAGGTGGACATATTCTCGAAAGACATAATCCTGGTGCCGGTGCACCTGGGCGTGCACTGGTGCCTGAGCGTGGTGGACCTGCGCGCGCGCCGCGTGGCCTACCTGGACAGCATGGGCGGCTCCAACCAGCCCTGCCTGGACGCGCTGCTGCAGTACCTGCGCGACGAGCACCAACACAAGAAGGGACAGCCCTTCGACGATAAAGGCTGGAAGACTGAGAACTTAAAGGTATGTATTTTCAGTGATACAATATTCGAGCATTGTATATCGAATTAAAATGAAAATCAATTTAGTTTTCGAACTTTTGGACTATTTTCATCATCTAGATCTGTTCTTTCTTTATTTATATTTATACTAGATTTCGTCCGCGACTCCGTCCGCGTGGTATTAATAAAAATAAAAGTGAGTAGCCTATGTGTTCTTTCAGGCTATGCTTTACATCTATACAAAATTTCGTCGAGATTAGTATGTTTTGAATAGATGTTTAGATGGCAGGAAAGTTTAAATAACAATTTGAATGGTCATTTGTGTTTGTTGTAAAAGCACAATTGTTTGTTTGTTTGCAGAACATCCCGCAGCAGATGAACGGCAGCGACTGCGGCATGTTCGCGTGCACGTTCGCGGAGTTCGCGAGCCGCGACGCGCGCTTCAGCTTCGCGCAGGCGCACATGCCCTACCTGCGCCGCAAGGCCGCGCTCGAGATCCTGCGCTCGCGCCTGCTGCTCTGACTCTGTGCCGTGCTGTGCCGTGCTGTGCCGTGCTGTGCCGTGCCGGGCCGTGTCGCGTGTGCCGTGTGTGCAAGTGATTGTGAACAAGGAATATGTCAACTCAAATCAATATTGCTGTAAAATAAAATCTCCAACATTCATAGTTACAATCCCCATAGAAATGCTTCTTTATTACACATAAATTACATTAAACAAAGCTCTATGGTTTACAGTCAATCAAATTAAATCAAAACTGGTATGCTCATAAGAATTACGAAAACAATATCAGTGTTAGTCTCTTATAGACAAGAATAAAATTAAACAATCAAAATTGGTTCTATCAAAGGGAGATAACATCACATTTAAACTTTCTACACCATATGTATTATAAAAAAATATTCTGTAGTAGACATATCAATTAAGTTTCTGTTTGACAAACTGACAGGAAAATTAAAAATAACTTAAACCAATTTCTGTTATTAATAATAGTGTTATGTACTGTGTTAATTTATTATAGTTTACCGATTACATAAATTTAATGCTAATACTGTTTATCATAAAAACATGCATTCAAATTAAATATAATCATAATTTCAACAGTTAAAATTCCTATAAACATTGTAAGTTATGCAAATTTGTTCAAAATTCTTTCCAAAACTAAATTTCTCTTTGGTTCTTGCAACAACACAAACCCCACCCCTTACAAATTAGCAATGACTTGTGTATATTGTGGGTTAATAAAAAGCCATTAGCTGTGTATCACTAACTAAACTTTTTTCGTACACACTTAAAAGCTGTTTTGTTGGTTTTTGTTCCATGTCTCAGTGCATACAAAACATTCAAACTACAAGCTTTTTAAGTGGACCACCGCCAGATTCCCTGATTGTATAATAAAATTAAACGGAAAATGATTTTTTGACCATGAAAACCCACAACTAAATTCTATTAATATTTTTCCTGGCTGTGTTTGATAAATGTCCTGTTCATGAACAAATTTTTAAATAAAACAATTTGTAAATAGTAGTTAGATTTATAGGAATATTGTCATTCAGGTGGCTTTTTAGATCAAAAGCCCTTTAAATTTAGCTAATATACAATGATAAGAATTTCTCTTAAACCCATAAATCTTTAATTTATGTTAATATTATCAAAGAATACGTTTTTTTTTCTTATTTTGTATTTCTATTCAAGATTAACAATGTTGAATATATACATTTTTGTCCATGAATACATAATGTTACATAATTTAGTTTATCTTGCAAATAAAAAGAACTCAATTTTCGTATTAAAACTATTGTGTTTAGTAGCTTTGATGTATTTCAAAGAAATATTTCAATTTAGATTATTTTCAATTAACTGGATGAACTATAAATTGCAATCAAGAATGTTAAATAAATAATTATACCTTTTGACTACATAATTATGGACCCATTTGTCTTTGATTGCTAAAGTTTTGACAATTTGACAGAACTAAAGTTGACAACTGTGATACCTAAATATTGTTATCACAGTTTTCAAAGAAAACAGTTCCTTTAAATTGTTACGGCATGCATGCATTAGTAATTTTTAACAGACTTCCGAAAAGAAGGAGGTTATCTCTTTGTGTTTGTTTCGTTTTCTGAATCATAATAAAAATAACTCGAATTAAGATATTTTTTCGTAATTAATTTTTTCCAAAAGTTGTGCATATAAACAGCATTTTTATATAAAAAGTATTTTTATTTTGCTTTTCACAGTATAAGTTCTAACATTTTATGGTTTGGATTTCAATGAATTTCTTTAATTTGAATAGGAAATTAATAACTGTTGTACAGAAGCTGCTGGTAGCCAACTTTGCATTTCAAGTTATTAAGTTAAATGATTGTGGTCAAACTGTATGAAACTTAAATATTAAGTGGTATGTAATGTAATTTCTGTAGCAAATAATTAAAATAAATTATAAATATTTTCACTAAATCTCTTTCCACGTGTCGTTTGTATTTATTTCCTTGTGTTTTGTAAGTTTATGACAAAATCCACTGTCGCCGTAATTCCATACAATGACCGTTGATTTTAGTAATTAATAATAAATAATTGTCATGTTCTGTAAATAATTTTTTGTTACAATAAACTTTAATACTTACATAATATATTTTTGTATTATTTTAACTGAAACAATTTAACAATATCACTAACAACGCACAATTCAATACTGCTATAGACCAAAATTACATAAAAAATACGCTCACATTACAACATTAGCAATCCATTTTAAAACTACACTCATATATTAAAATTTCCACTGCCTACAGTCCTTCAATAGTCGTCTAAGCTTCTTTATTGTAGATTTTCTCGTACTTAACATCCAATGAAAGTCTACCTTAATTTCTAATCCGCGCTTAAATGTAAGTGATGCGTAAAGAATGAGAGAAGAGGTTAGTCGCTGAGTCTGATGAGGCGCAGCTTGCCGGCTTGCAGCAGCACCACGCCCGAGTCGTTGTCGCCGCCGCAGTACCGCGAAGACGAGAACACAGAGATCAGCTTACCGCGCAAGTTGCACTGCACACGATAATAACAAGCTGTTGAACAGCTCGCATGTTAGTAGCCGCAGTATCAGTGGACGGTCACCATGAAGCCGTTCTGGTGCAGCTCGTGCGCGCGCACCACGTGCGTCAGCGAGTTGGCGGCGAGGAAGCGGTCGAGCGCGCGCTGGTCGAACACGTGCCCCGTGCCGCGCCGCGCGTTCACTGCGAACCCCTCGTTGGCCGACAGCTCCATAGCCAGCGATGCCGTTATCTTATTCGCTCTGAACACACATCACAATCTCTGCTTAAGTACTCAATCTCAGATTTGGAATGCCAACTTGCAGTGAAGAAACTATTCGATTGAAATAAAAGATGAACAGTGAAGTTGTGAGATGTGGTAGTCACTTGACGGGGTCATTCCAGAGCAGCTCCCAGGCCATGTGGCTCTGCGCGGCGGGGCGCGGCAGCGGCACGGGCACGCGCAGGATGGCCGACACGCGCGGACACACCCACGGCGGCGGGATGCCCCCGTGGCAGCAGAACACCTGCACAACAACGCAACAGTACTTAGAATACATTAAAAACCAACGGCAGTTCTTGTTGTTGGTTAAATGAAGAACGAAATAACCTTCTCGTCGACGACGGCGGCGAGCGGTAGCACGTCGAACACGTTGTTGATGGCGTTCCAGATCTTGACGCCGTCTACCTCGCCGAACTTTGTCGTGCATTCGCTGAAAAACAACACGAAGTACAACTCAAAGAAAAAGATAGTTTTGTTTCAAAAACAAAGTAGTTCTTACTCCAGCAATTTTTTCTATCTATGAGGATTTCAAAACAATTTCATCAAATTTATAAATATTTAAGTAGGACGTTAGTGTGATTCCTACGTATAAAAAGTGAACATGGTCTGTATGTCTCGCGTCTCGTGGTTGCCGCGCACGAGGTGCAGCCCGCGCGGGCGCTGCAGCTTGGCGGCCAGCAGGTAGGCCAGCAGCTCCACGCCCCACGCGCCGCGGTCCACGAAGTCGCCCAGGAACAGCAGCCCCGCCGGCAGCAGCGCCGCGCCCGCCGGCCACAGCCGCGCCTCCATCGCCAGCAGCGCCGGCAGGTTGCCGTGCAGGTCGCCTGCGCAGACAATGCTCACAAATTATAACAAGAATTTGCAAAATAGGTTGAGACTGGGAGTGGTTTTATCGACTCGTAATTCAAGGAAGCACAAAATACCCCCGCTTCATTCCCATTCTCAGGGAGATCGTGCTGCTTTACTTCGAAATAGTCCGTGCAATGACTAATCACAAAAAAAAATGGTTCTTCAATTAAAGCTTAACCAATTGCATAAATAGGAGAGTCGAGCCGCAGCAGACGCGGTTCCGCGGCGCAGATAGCCTGCACCGACTCCGACAGCTTGAGCACGGCCGCGCCCAGCGCCGCCAGCTCCGACTGCTGCGCCCACGTGTACGCCGGCTTCACCTGCAATGCAACCACAACACTTTCTATTCATCCGATGGCAGGAGATTCGAAGAAAACAAAAGTGCTAACAATGTACCAATTTTGGCGTATTGATGTCGGAAGCAAAGTAGTGCACCGCTGCGAGCGTCTCCGCCGGGCTGGAGTCCGCCGCCAGCACCTCCAGCGACGTCGACGACAGCGACAGTAGCTTGATGGTCGACGCGCTCACCGCCTCCTCTGCAACCGCCACGCTTTGTGTTGACACAGATATTCTGCGATACGACCGCAGCTATAGTCGAGGTGACTGACCCTCGAAGCAGTCGAGGCGCAGCACGGCGGGCGGCGTGTCGCGCTCGAGGCGCACCACGCACGAGGCCAGCGCGTACTGCTCGCGGCCGCGCCGCCAGCTCGAGCTGTCCCTCGCCTCCAGCTTCTCCACCTTGGCTTTCGACGGCCGCACCTCACTCGCCGGCTCTATAGCTAACGTATCATTTTTTGATACTTAGTATACCTACCAAAATAATACAGAAATATTAAGTTACAATGTAACGTTGAGCATCTTGACTCACCAAAATGTGTCGCACTTTTGACGGATGCTGTTTTCGCCATGCAGTCTCGTTCCCTGAAAATGAAAATTAGGTATATACTCTTTAACAATCCCTCAGTGAAAAGACAAAAGTTTTAGCAAGGCAACGGGTGCTCACTGCAGGTCGATGATGTACCCGAGCAGGCTGCGGGGCGCGCGCAGCAGCGAGCTGGTGCCGCGCAGGCGCAGCTCGCGCACCGCGCGCAGGAACTCCGCCAGCGGCAGCGGGCTGCTGGCCTGCAGACCCAGCTGTCTGCACGCCGACACACACCACGATCAAGTCGACGAAAGACTATTATTATGACTGACTGTATGTATGTATGTATCTCGGTACTTGTAGCAGAGGTCGACGTCGCGCACGACGCTGAGCGCGTCGGTGGAGAGCTGCCTCGTGGCGCGCGCCGCCGCCACCAGTTCCTTCACCTCCACCTGCTGCAGCTTCTGGTCGCGGTCGCCATCATAATACCTGGACAACGCTAACTGTAAAAGACGTCAACTGTCGAGCGGCTGGATGCTAGGACTGCGCATGCTGATTATACCTAAAGATGTACCGGCAGCGTATCTCGGCTGGCAGGCCGCTGTGCTGGGTGACGGGCTCGGTGGCGGCGCTCCACAGCGCCAGCTCCGGGAACGATAGCCCGCCGCGGTTGCTCACGTCTGCTGCCCTTTAGATATTATGGAGTGATTAGAATCATAAAGTGATAGAAACTTGAAATACAGGCGCATAGTGTGCAGTCATTAAATTGTATTAGAGCATCTATCGTCGGTGCTAAAGGCACTACCTGAAGAGGTTGTTGCAGACGGTGCGATGCCAGCCGATATCCAGCATGAGCTGCGAAAAGGTGTGCTGGCTCATGTACAGCGCGGGGAAGTTCAGCGTTACGAACTCGCGGAACAGACGCATCTGGTCTGTGGATAGGAAAACTGATAACGACTCATTTATTTCACAAGAAAACTTTGTTTTTTTTTTAAATATTTTCTAATAAACCTTCTTTGGTGTAGTTGGCGGCGGCGAGCAGCTGTGCGCCACCCACACCACCCGCACCTGCTGCGCCTGCCGCCTCCTCCGCGCACACCAAAACGCTCTCCTCGCCCACCTCTATTAGCTGTCCCTTGTCCAGGTCCTGGAATAAGGGAATCGAAACATACAACTGACAAAAAAAAATACAAGGGACAGTTTATTAGTGGACGCACGGATACAAAGTGCACTGACCGCTAGATCTGCCTCCTTGAGTGGCTCGCCGGTGAGCATGGTGGCTAGCAGCAGCAGCTCGGGCGACCGCAGTGCGCAGTGCGCCTGTAGCCGCCCCAGCTCCGACTCGCCTACCCACTGCAGGCGGAATCGCGCGCTCTGCAATAAGCGGATTTTAACATCGCCGTCTTCCTCTATTCTAAAATGCAAATACCCAGGAGACTTTAAATGCAAATATATTTAAGGCCGATAAAGCCCAAACTTACCGGTTTCACTTTCAGTCGTTTCTTGGCATCAGCTCTGATGGTGAGCTTGTATACCGCGTGGTAGACGCAGGGCGCGGGGTGCGCCGGCAGCCACACCTTGCTCACGCGCAGCGGGGAGAGCTGCGCCCCGCTCTCCATGCCGAACAACTGCACAATACCTCCACTTACTGTCTTACTCAGAATCTTTGATCATTCAGGGAGACCCTCAGTGTACAATTCTAATATCTATTATCACCAACCTAAGGAGACCAAGAGCAGAAGTTATGGTATTATGATTATACTAATTTCGAAAGACAGTATATGGTACGAATCCCATTTGAATAGGACTAAATAAAAAGATAATCTTAAAGTACCCATAAAGTACCTCAAACAGTAACTTATATGCTGACATTTTCCATGAATTTTTCTCTGATTTAATTGATGGTATCCAATATTCGCCACTGGTCTCTTTTAATAACAGAAAAGATTTGTCGGATGTACAGTAAACCAGTAGAGAAACCACATCCTGCAACTCCCTGTAATGTTTAAACATATTAACTATGAATTTGTTGAAATTTAAATGAATTTTGATGAATCTGTAAGACGTTTTAAACGTAACTTTTGATAAATATACGTCATGGTCATGTAACAGTTACAGCAAAGGTACAAGAATCTTACTGCCGTTTCAAAAGAATGTTTAAAAATGCATTTCTACTACTTAAGATTTAACTTATTTTAGTTGTTTTATTTTGTAAATTTCGTTCTACTTCAAGTGGTAAACTTATCTATTACTTGTTTTTAGCGCCATCTAACATCAAATTCCAAAAACATTTATTAAACTTAACATTGTGCCATCTATTAATGAAAAACAATAACAATTTTTTGAAGTTTATCACAGTTTATCAAACCTTTACATGCTTTTATTTAGCTTTTTATGTTTTTTAACGTTATGAATATAACGCGGATATGCATATTTTCTACAATGAAAACTCAAGTGGAACATTTAAAATTATTGTCATGTTTTACATATCTACAAGGGCCAAGCCCTTTAATTAAATCATACGAGATAAACTTTATGTTCGCTTTTCAAGAGATAAGGGAGGACCATTAATTATGAAGCATTTGTAAAGTATTGATCTTTATGTTCGTATATAGTTTGGCGCCTAGATATATTTACTATGTGACGTAGTGATCACGCCACCTTTTCAGAGCACTTAGCCTTTTCTGATTGGTGGATGTCCCCACCCCTAAGCGAAAGTAGGATACATTCAACATGTCTAGGGTTGCAATAAGGGCACTACGCTTAAATCGATTTTGAATCGAGTCCATTATTTAAAAAATTACAAATAAACGTCTCCTGGTTTTTAAATGCTGGTTTTAATAACATTTTGTGATGAAATAACGTCAACTTTATAAGTTTTAAACATAGAAGATCTATAAATCTTTAAATTTAGCTTCAGATTGAATCGATTTTTCATTGATTTGACAGAAGCATATATTGGTACAACACTAACTAAATAGACAGTTCGAATTTGCAGTTTGCAGACGTTTACCCTCTGATAGTGTTTACTTTCAGTTTATTTCGAAAATCAGTGATAATTTATAAGTGGAATATATCTAATCAACACAAGAAGAAATCAGGATAAAGGTATGCCCTCTTTATTTGTTTTATTTTATGGCCTAGGATCAAATTTACTATAAAAAAGAATCTCTGATAACCTATTGCGGTTAAATTATTATGCGTAATATTTTTCTTTTAATATTCAAGAGAAAGTTAATTATCGTTTTTATAAAACAATTAAATGTCCAATTAGCTTTTTAAATTGTACTATGATACTAAAAATCAATTCGTTGATGTCGCTGGAATTCAATTAAAAATAACTGCGGTAATCATATGCTCTTTCGTGATTTATTTAATACATTAATTAAACGTTATTAGTGTAAAAACTGAAACAAAGATTTAAAATCTTATCACATATTTGCCAAAAGGTGGGCTCTTAGTACAGTATAAATATACAGCTTCCCATTTTATTTTCACATAGTTACAAAAAATAATTGACTTTTTTATCTATAACACAATATGATGAGTTCTGAATGGGGATGGCTGATGGGGAATAAAATAGATATGTTTCTTTGTTTTTATGTTTTACAAAATTAAAAGTACCCAACCCACTTTTAGTATAAATTAATTATTACATTATGTAATTATCATTTAGATTATGTGACAAATGTATGTTGTTTTTTTTTAATTTATTGGTCCTAAATTTTTTTAAATGTTTGTTAAACAGTGAATACAGTAGTTTGTATACAAACATTTCTGTTGTTTTATCTAATACTTAGAATCTACTTCACTATTAACTAAAACAGTATTTAGTTGTTTTTATAACTAAATAGTGGTATCTTGTTATCAAAACCTTAGTTTTGGACTATGGTTTAAATATCAACATGAGAAAATGAATATTTAGGGCCCTTGATATTTAGTTTCCGCGACCAAACATTCATATAAAAATATCATTGATCTCTTAAAATAAAATAACATGTTTTTCTTAAGGTTGTGATTAAAACCCATTGTCAAGTAATTGATGTCATAACCTACCTGATTATTTAAACAGTACAGTTACTAATTACACAAAAATGTCTTTTAATAGGGAAAAAATAACAAATAATTGCTATAAGAACTGGTCTAGGGTGCAGAACATGTTTACTCCGAAACCTATTGCAACATACCATGCATTAAGTATTATTTGGAGTGTGTTTTAGTGACAGTATTGACAGTGGTGTAACTTGCCATATGCTGGGTGGTTTTGCAATTAGGTCAACTATTGGTGAAGTTTCGTAAAGCACCATATGTAATATTAGTATGGCATATTGATACCTTTTGCAGAAAGGTAGGTAGGTAGAGTTTATAGATTTTATTGTGGACTTCTCTGCTTTTGTCCACTGTCTGTTGTTGTTATGGTTTTTTTTTCGTTGTATGTCTGTTAATTTTGTTGTATGGCTGTTTCTCTTTATGTGCTACAATTTAAAAACTAAGTAATTACAATGAGAGCAACAGATAAAGTAAATTAATTTTATTGTGAGACCTTGAATAAAAATACCTTTAGATTATTTAAAAAAAAACAGGTTCAACACATTAAGTTATCAACCTATAATGAATATTTATTGGAGCAAATAATTATATGTATGAATTCGATATTGAAACGTAAAAAGTAATTTTTTTTAAAAGCCAAAAAAAAAATATTGAACCAATGTGAGCTTGTTCTAGTTTAGATCAAAATGAATTTCGTAACATAGTATTGCAAGCCGCGAGAAGTATACTGTTTTAATAATTTCAAGCACTTTAACTTATTGGTATTACCAGGTATGCTGGAAAGACATTGGTTCCAATTTAATATGACTAAACTATGTTACATTGTAGAATTATAGTAACATTCGGATTTAATCTAAAACATTTAAAACAATTGCAAAACACTTGGAACTTGAATTTCGCCGCAAGTCCGTAAAATCGACATGTAAATGAAAATTAGTGCTGTGGCCTTTGGGTACCTTTTCCTTTGTTACCTACATTTCTAGATTACAGACGTGAGCGCCTATTATCTAGTGCTAGGTAGATCTACTACTCTGACAAGGCCGCGCACTTTGCTCTCCCGCGCCGGCGCACAATTACACTCCCCACGGACCCCCCCAAGTCCCCAAGCCCCCACGCCTCCCACCTCGTCAGACCGCGACTTATATTTTGTTAGATAAATTACATTAGAATTTTCAAGATGTTTGCTATTGATTCGTATATTATAATGTCCAAACATTTTATATGCTTAATTTTTTGCTCACTCTGCGCTCTCAAAAGGATTCAGGAAGGAATACTAGGCCAGCTTCTTTCAGTTTGAACTCTCGTAGTAACCAATTCCGTACGTTCGATTATAAAAACAAAAAAATTGTTTTGACCTCGGTTGTTACCTGTGCAAAGGTAAGTCGAATATGTTTTCATAATATTTTGAACGAGAACATGCAGGTGATAACTCTTCATTTTTATCCGACTAAATTTATAAACACGGAAATATTTACATAATAATAGTATACTTCGGTCTCTATTGGTACTTTGTTGTGATCACTTATGGATAACATAAGTATGTTTATAACAATTCTTTTTAGAGTTTATTTTATACCAACCCTATACGCGAACCGATCATGGTGGTTCTCTATGTTCCAGATTTATCTCTTAAATTTAATAAAATATGAATTTTACTAAAAAAATGGATGACACAAGTATTTTCTGGCTACCTGCGGAGAGGCCCAAGGGCTTAGTTCTATGATCAACATATTAAAAACATTCGTTAATTCAAGTTTCATTAGAGTTTGAGCTCAGATTGTAATGCTGCACTAATTACTCCATAGCCCGCAGCTCGTGTACGTCAGATGTCAAATCACATCGGCGTGGTAACGAGGTGCAAAGTCCATACCGCGCCGCCGTGTGCCACCAGGATCATTGTGTCTCGCCGCGCTGACACACATGTCTAGGGCTGTCAGTTATCTGTTGGCTGGAAAAAGGATTAAACACATTGTACAACCGCAAGTTTTCATTGCTTTAATTGTATAAAATATATTTTTATCTCGCAATGTTTTGAATTTGAAAAATAAAAATCTGGATGACAAAAAAATAAATCAATTGGATGGATTAGCTATTTTTTTTTCTCCAAGCAAAGTTATATGTGTTTCAACATAAATGTATTAGGTAAATATGTAATTTTCCGAGTAAAGTTAATAGCCTTCAAGTTTTGAAGTTAGTAATTGAATCATAGAAAAATGTTTTGTACAACCCTAGTAGTGATGTTATGTTTGTAAGCGTTAAATTGGGTTATTTATCGATAAGGATTTATATGAGCAATTTGTTTAGCCTCTGAATGGAGTGATTTGTCAATGCTTTTCCACTATTAAATGATTCAATCTCTTCTCGTATACTTTTACCACGTCATTGCGTTTGTCTAGGATTGTGATAAATCACTATTTGTATATTAACGTTCATTTTGTTTTATTTATTATCTGTTGTTTGTAGACGGCAACATTTAGTATTCGTCTCAAACCTTGTTGTTTTAAACGAGGTTATTTCTTTTAAATCTTATGTCTAGGTCTTGTAAATCGCTGGAAAGGTTTCTAGAAGTCTAAAAATGACATAGTAGAAAACCATTGTACTCGTAGTGTAGTTGTTAGACGAAACATTGACTATCATCGTAAATGTTTCTTTTGGACTTCTTGTTAATTATCTTATTCATGCTTATTTCCTTGTAGTGTTTAAAATGGCTTTTGTGTCTAATTAATGATTTATCAAGACTTTAAATTGCGTGTCGCAGTACATCGTAAATGTTATATTAAGAGAGTTTACCATAATGAGGTTAAAACTCATTAAAACCTCCTTGGTTTGAAGTATTTATGTTTGTGTGTATCGTGTTTAGTATACTAAGGTTATTTAATGACTCTCAGCTTGTAGCCCATTGTTTTATCTACATTTAAGCTTGTTTTCAGCTTCTTATTTAGGTTTTTGATTTAGCAGTCATTGTAATTGCCCAAACCCGGATGTTTACTTGCATAGTAAGTTTCCATGGCGGGTGTGATAACATTTCGGCCCCGTCTACCTCGCCGTATCAGGTCGGGTTAGAGGCCGCGCCGGCTCCGGACCCTTGATAAGCTATCTGACCCTCAGATAGACAAGTCTGAAGTTCAATGGCAACCGCTGCAATCGAACATGCAAGTTCTAAAGTCCCCTGATAGGCGCTATGTGTATTTTTAAACCGACTGCTTCAATGGAAACTGATAATGCGATATGACAGTGAACATACGCTAATAATTTCAATTTATTCTATCGATGTAGAACTGCAAAGTTGCGTCAACTTCTTAAATGATTCCAACTGCTAATAAAGTTGTGAATGCGGAGGTACAGCGGTAGTAGTAGACCTAGAGATAGATGGATTGTTTGAAAGGTGACATTGTCAAGAAGGGAGTATTGACTGAGATGATGGATAGAGTTATGTGGTGGACAAAAACCTGTTGCGCTGACCTTATGATAAGGGGGGGAAGATGATGATATCAAGAATGACACATCAACATTTGCTGTCTTATTCAGTCTTTAATTAGGTAGACCCTTAATGCATACTTAAATTGGTTTCCTGAATTAATCAGGTACGTTATGCAACTAATGTAACGGTAGTTCCTAGTAATGTTGCCATTTAATGCATTCCTATTACGGTGTATATAGTCCACTGTAACGGTCGGTGTATTCCCGTGCGGGACTTTGGACCTGGAGAGACGGCGGCGGACGTCCATTATCCCACGGCAGCCGTCTTCCGCCACGCGCTCCTTGCCCCGGCGATACAACGGAGATGATGTCACAGATCAAACGGTCGTTAATAAGTTCCGCTTCTGTAAACTTACTTTTGCATATGGAATCGTTTGCAATTTAGCATAGTTTTATTGTGTATTCTGCTGGTGCTTTCCGGCATATACATTTTACGCTTAATTGGCCTGATTTTCAGTATTTAAAGAAGGCAGTTTCGGTCATAAAATAGCTGTTTTAACTATTTATCACGGAGCATGTCGGATGGACAATATGGTACAAAAGTTTATTGACATTAAATAGATGTAGATATATATTTTCCCGCGTATATTTAATTTAATTTAAAAGTTTTACAGAATGTTATTGGATCTCTATGCGATATACTTTAAAATGTTTACTAAGTGAATGTCAATAAAATTCCATTAGTTTGAAAGGTTTGTTTTTATTTTAAAAGTACATAATTTGGCTGGTTGCCAGCACAATCAACGTATATAAGAGTACATACTCTCAGCTATATAAACCTTTGCGAATTTGCAATCCCGCATCGAGTTTGCTACAATTGTGCCCGCAGTTGTTTTAATTATTATTGCTGTTTGTATAATTTGCGAGGGAATTACACGGAATGTGTTGCTCGATATTAATTAAATTGTATTCGATGTTCACATTTGTATACTCCGTATATCTTGTCTACACTAGAGGTTCATCTCGTATTGTAAATTACACCAGACACCTAAACTTGACCTCTTTTAAATTCTGCTTTCCGTGAACCCCTTGTCTATATCTTTTTAATACACAATTGGAATTACATAGTTGCAACTCATATTCTAAACAAACAAGTGTGGACACTCTTCAGTTTTGTTCAAAGAGTAAACATGTGTAAAGATTATATCTATCACTTTAACAAGGAGCGATTAGAAATCACAAATAGACACTGCTCTAGAATTAATATTATCAAGCCTTCTGATAAGTGTCAGTGACATATCGTGCCCGATAATGGTTTAGATGTTTTTACTCTCTGTACAAATATGTTTAACGCAGTCTTGTGTTGCGGTTTTATTTTACGATCGAAGAGATAAATGTCTACTGTCTTATTCGTTCGGAAAACTATTAAGCGCGACCGGAAGGACATAAATAAAGACATTAATGAGGCCGATGCTTTCATCCCTCTCAAGTTACTTTGTATATTCGGTGTGCCTTGAAATTATACACAATACAGGGTTGTCAAAAATAACGATGTCGAATAGTAAATATCGAAGTTTTTTTAAAGAGTAGGTTTCAAACGAGCAGCGGGAAAACCGAGGTCATATAAACCTCCTTACCTTCTTACCTCCTACTGAGAGGTTTTCACATGTTAGTATTATACATAAAATGTACGACCTTGATAGTCAGCTGTTTATTTTTATAAAGTGTCACTGACCTACTCAATGATTCGCATTTTATAATCTTATCAACGTGTCGCCATACGCTGAATTTGAGTCATGCCAATTTGTGCCATTTCTGATAGCGATTTATTAGCAATCAATCTAATAATACATCTTTACCTAAACTTTTCCATTTAATAATCAGTGTCATTATTACAAGAAATATTGTAATCTATAGCTTATGTATTGTTATTTCCGATTGAGTCGGAGCTATAAATTGTTAAGTCGATTTTAATATTGATAATTTAAAATAATCTATTAAACATTAAAATTTGTTTTATTATATGGAACGGTAAATAAAATTGATGTATTATATTACACTCTACTTCATATTTATTGTCTGTGGGTGTTTTTACAAGACAACTAATGGCACGTCACTGCATCCGTAACCATCATGGTCTTATTACAATACGATAAGGTTGATTTTCCTCTGCAATTGTATGTGGATGAAATTATCTTATTTAAGACTGCCTTGTACTGTACGTTGATTAGTGACGATCACGTATAACTTAAGTCCTAGATTACTTAAGTAACAGTACGTGTCCTATCTTTGTTACTTGAAGTAATCGCGTGGAAATGTTTAAGTTCACCAAACATAATTCATTCTGGCATTGTTAATTGCGTTAAACTTAACAAGACAACATATGCAACTAAGTTTATTTTTATATGTAAAAGGAAGTTTTCAATTAAATCATTTAGTGTAAAGCGGTAAATGCAGCAGTTCACTTCTTGTTGTTAATGAATAATATTTAGCACATGACAATGACCTCGCTTTTAGCATATTGATGTAGTAATTCTCGATATTTTAGATCAATAAATTATGCCATTGTACTGCTCAACGTGGTGTCTTAAGTCTTACTAACTGTAACTTAAAATTTTGGGCATTATGATATGGTAAAAATATTTAATGATGCTTACGAGTGAATCCGCGGGGCATCGCCTAATCATAGACACAAGTCGATAAAATACGCTAGATTTGTTATCAACAAGTGCGTTATCAGTGTTGACAGTAACACCCTATTGCACAAGTGCTTCACATGAAAATCACGATAAAAACATATATTTAGTCATAATTAATTAAAACGATATATCAATCTGAGTATTATTGTGAAAGAGGATAATATTAAGGTTTAAATTTATCTTCATGCAATGGCATGTTGTAGTCTCAAGGCTCGACGTGATTCGGTCTCCAACAGCATGAAATATTTATAATTCATGCTTACATTGCACTATGCACACTCCACAATACAGTTGCATAGAGATCTTACAAGACGTGACTAGGAATTTAAGAGAAATAGTATTCGTTCAATTTTTTTTAATCATAAACAAGAGCGGCCAGTTATGCAACGCTTGAAATCGATTGCAAATTATTGTGCCGAATAACCTGGTTACAATCGAATGTCTGCCGCGAGCAATTCGAGCGAGACATTGCAATCGGTATCGAAATTAAATGAATCGAGTTTTCTTTTTACGTTGCGACCGACACAGCGCGTTATTGTGCGCCGTATGTTTGTTTGTTTGTCCGCACTCTTTGTTTGGATTCCGAGATATGGTCGCCGATTGTTGGTTTTGAAGAAAGGAGATCCACATCTCGTCCCGTGGGAGCCTTGCGGTAATACTAAAACAAAACAAAAGGTTTTCAATTTGGTTTGATAGCCAAGTTGAGGCTTGTTTTGAATTTTATTGGTATTCATTTGTTGTTTGATCGACTGGTCTTATCTTGTTGTCAACAATTTGGATCAATCGATATCTTTTATTCTGATTTCTACTGTTGCAATAGTTTTGAATATTATTTTTGTCATTTACTCAATTATTTGAAATTCTCACCAGACAATTACGCTCTATGAATCACATCCTGTGAACACTCTTTGTGATGCGGGTATTGGTTATCATAAATAATTTTATACTTCGTTAATTTTCAGCACAAAGTTTTTGCGTTTTTGTATATTCGTTTAATCATATTATTTTGCACAAACCACTACTTGAATTATTATCCAGAGTTAATATTTTGCAATAAACAACTATATCAGCTTCAAATTAACACAACAAAGCCTTTGTTCTGTAGCAGAATATCGACTGTAAAATCTAATTACTCTGACAAAGGATAACAAAATATATAGATTATCTCATACACCATTAAATGCTCATTTGCCTGTCTATCAATGTGTTATTGCACATTTTTCTTACTCAGTGAAAATATACCTGACCTGCCATAATGTATTGTCGTCGATGTTATCTTTTTTTTGACCGACTTCCCAAAAGAAGGAGGTACTCAATTCGTCCATATGTTTTTTTTTTTTTTTTTTTTTATTTTTTTTTTTTTATGTGTGTTACGGCATAACTCCGCCCCTGGTAGACCGATTTTGAAAATTCTTTTTTTATCCGAGAGGTAGTGCTTGCAGGTGGGTCCCATTTTTTTGTTTTTTTTTTTTTATTTTTTTTTTTTTATTTTTTTTTTTTTTATTTTTTTTTTTTTATTTTTTTTTTTTTATTTTTTTTTTTTTTTTTTTTTTTATTTTTTTTTTTTTTTATTTTTTTTTTTTTTATTTTTTTTTTTTTTTTTTTATTTTTTTTTTTTTATTTTTTTTTTTTTATTTTTTTTTTTTTATTTTTTTTTTTTTATTTTTTTTTTTTTATTTTTTTTTTTTTTTTTTTTATTTTTTTTTTTTTTATTTTTTTTTTTTTATTTTTTTTTTTTTTTATTTTTTTTTTTTTATTTTTTTTTTTTTATTTTTTTTTTTTTTTTATTTTTTTTTTTTTATTTTTTTTTTTTTATTTTTTTTTTTTTTTATTTTTTTTTTTTTTTTTTATTTTTTTTTTTTTTTTTTATTTTTTTTTTTTTTATTTTTTTTTTTTTTATTTTTTTTTTTTTTTTTTTTATTTTTTTTTTTTTATTTTTTTTTTTTTATTTTTTTTTTTTTATTTTTTTTTTTTTATTTTTTTTTTTTTATTTTTTTTTTTTTTTTATTTTTTTTTTTTTTTATTTTTTTTTTTTTTATTTTTTTTTTTTTATTTTTTTTTTTTTTATTTTTTTTTTTTTTTATTTTTTTTTTTTTTATTTTTTTTTTTTTTTTATTTTTTTTTTTTTTTATTTTTTTTTTTTTTTATTTTTTTTTTTTTTATTTTTTTTTTTTTTTTTTTTATTTTTTTTTTTTTATTTTTTTTTTTTATTTTTTTTTTTTTATTTTTTTTTTTTTATTTTTTTTTTTTTTATTTTTTTTTTTTTTTATTTTTTTTTTTTTTTATTTTTTTTTTTTTTTTATTTTTTTTTTTTTTTATTTTTTTTTTTTTTTATTTTTTTTTTTTTTTTTTATTTTTTTTTTTTTATTTTTTTTTTTTTTATTTTTTTTTTTTTATTTTTTTTTTTTTATTTTTTTTTTTTTTTATTTTTTTTTTTTTATTTTTTTTTTTTTATTTTTTTTTTTTTATTTTTTTTTTTTTATTTTTTTTTTTTTATTTTTTTTTTTTTATTTTTTTTTTTTTTTTATTTTTTTTTTTTTTATTTTTTTTTTTTTTATTTTTTTTTTTTATTTTTTTTTTTTTTATTTTTTTTTTTTTTATTTTTTTTTTTTTTTTATTTTTTTTTTTTTTTATTTTTTTTTTTTTTATTTTTTTTTTTTTATTTTTTTTTTTTTTTTATTTTTTTTTTTTTATTTTTTTTTTTTTTATTTTTTTTTTTTTATTTTTTTTTTTTATTTTTTTTTTTTTATTTTTTTTTTTTTTATTTTTTTTTTTTTTATTTTTTTTTTTTTATTTTTTTTTTTTTATTTTTTTTTTTTTTTTTATTTTTTTTTTTTTTTTTTTTGTTTGGAAGTCGGTTTTGTTTTTATTAAAAAGTTTTTACAAATAAGCGAAGGCAAACGACACTCTGGCCGGGTGCTGTTGCACTCGATAGTCATCGATATTTCTGCTCCGGGATAGGGTTCCCAACTACACATAAAATTCCAAAATGCTGACGAGTTTTTATCTCATAAGTATTAGTATTACCCACCGTGCAGGAGTTATTTGACAAAGTACCTAAGGCTTTTTTATTACTTTTTACGTATTGTACTGAAGCACTGATATGATCAGTTTGATCTAAAGGTTCAGAAGGTACGTAATGAAAGAAATATGTTATTGTTACTAATGTTTATAGATGAGACAGTATGTTACGGCTCGCACTGGATGCTGAGCTGCGGTAGCCCTAGACGTGAGCCAGACGCAGAAGCCCGCCTCGTATCACGGCCACGCTGGCCCGGCCCGGCCGAATGGCGGGAACGTCCGAGGTCCCCCCTGCACCCCCCGGTACCCCGCGCCCTGCCACACCACGCACGCTCTCTTTTGCTCTTTCCTCTCTCAGTTACCGATCCGGCGCCGTGCCAGACGCACGCGTCACACAAAACTACACACACGAAGAATAAAACTTTTCTTACCAAGTGCCTGTGATAATCTTTATTTGTGCTATATTGTATAGTTTTCATTTAGAAGTCGAACCGGTAAGTTGTCTTTGTTGTTAATTGCATTCTATTGCACACGTGATTAACTAAGTTTAACCGGACAGTTACGTGGAGAGCGGTTAATAGTTCTAGCTACGGTTTTACGTAATTTACTTTTATGAAATGTGCCTCTTTTTTTAAAATTGAACTTGTTATATAATAGGATATATTATATTGTGCTTATTTTATTGTTAATATCGATTTTCGGATCGAACGTGTCAGCTAAACTATGACGCCCTTGACATTTAAATGCATCGTGTTCCGCAGTGATAAAGGGAGTGCAACTAAGAAGAAACTATTATTTGCTTTGTTTTTATAAAAATTCTGCTATAATAACATTTTTCACTAGTTATTGACACTATTTTATGTGTCAATAATTTTACTTATAAGGTATAAAAAATAGTACCTACGTGTTATAAAAATAATGAATACTGACATAATTTTAATTACTCATGATGAGTTGAATTTAGATATTAACAAATATCAATATTAATCCATCAGTGTAATCAGTGCACGTGTTCCTCGCGTCAATCCCGCAAGTTTGTTTCCATTGCGAGTCACCGGTCAGTCACGTCGTATATCGGTCAATAGTTTACATAAATTTACAAATTTATACGATTACATAACTTAATTACTAATTATTTCCCGTTTTAGAATTGAATAGATTAATGATTTTGAACTTTTTAAATATACCGTCAAGTGATCTAAAATTAAAACTACTCCATCATTTGACGAAAATCAGGAAATTGTTGTTATGACTTATTTTTCATTACTCAACCATTTGTTAACATTGTCTTATCAATAGGAAGACTCAGTTTTCCGGCGATAATTCGAAAAATATATCTACCTACCTATTAATTCGTCGAATCTGTTAACGATAATTTACTTAAGCATCCATGCGTACAATGATTATACATTTCTGTGAAACGTATAATCTTTATAGATTTTTGTGTCAATATACACATAAACCTGCTTATTCAACAATGATATGACAATTTTAGAAAATTACAGGTAAAGTCAGTTTTGAAAACATACTGTATAGTTTCTTTGTGTCACAATTGTTGCGCGACTACAACAACTTAATACTTTGGATTTCGACTTGTGAATTCGTTTTGTTGTCTCTGTTTTGTCAAAAAGTGTAAAAAAAACTATTAAATGTCACACCAATTGACTTCTAAGGTTATTAAAAGTATCTTAATCTTTATATCCTTTATTCTTTGTTGTTTTTTATTTACCATGATAGGACAGGATCTAAATATTTGCCGGCGCAAAAACATGCCTGTAAATCGAGCGTGTGGGCAGCGCAGAGGTGAATGACTTACTAATACTTAGTATAGTACATTCAGTATAAATACTAAAAGCAGATAAAGGTCAGGTCATCTCTGTATGCATTAAGATAAGTATTGTTTTTGTTTTAAGTGCGGGAATGAATTCAAAATAGCAATTGTTATTACCATGTCTAATCAGTTTTTATTGGGTGCATTTTGACAATAAGTCTGTATTTTAAATGCTCAAAATTGAATATTAAGATAAGAACTTTTGTTATTGTTAGATGACAATGTCAAATGGACGAGCGGAGGTTAACAACTTTTAAATTACAGTATTCAATAATAATTATAATGGCACTAGTAATTTTACGTCGTTTTACATTGACATGATAATGCAATAACACAAATAATACTTCTGACATGTAATAAAAATGTATTGGAGTGCTTCTATATCTATAAAAGTTGAAGAACGTGGCGTTGAATTTTAGACAAAGTCATAAATTAGGTTTTTCAGTCACAAAATTATATTCTGGAGCTTTGTAAGTAAAAATAAATTTTATTTCTTACCGCATAAAGCTTATTTTAGTACGGTTACTTTTATCAATGTGTTCAAAAATTTCGGCTACGTGGCCTTCGTTGACCTTAACGGGTTAGTCACTGACTCGGTCAGATGTGATCAGGTGATGTTTGACGGAAATTGTAATGAGCCGTGCAGCTGCACCCTGTGACTCAGCGATTGTAACAGTGCACTTTGATACATATCGACTTTGGGTTCAGTTCCACAGAAATTAAGAAATAACAAAATACTTACTTAAAAAATCGATAAATCGAACATTTAGCAAGAACATCACTATTTAAATCGATGTTATTGATTTAATTGTATGTAAACTGTACAGATATAATCGATCATTGAGTAACACTCAATAAATACGAGCAGCCGATGATGCGGGCTGCAGATACGAGCGAGCTCATTGCGGACGGGGCAGGGGCTATCGTGTGGACAAAGTGCGACAAATATATCGATAATTATTCATACATGACGATAATAATTCGATAGTTGTACATCACGCGCATGTTGTATGCAATAGATAACTAAAAAGAGCTTTCCAAAATAGATCTATCAGATATCAAATACACAATAAAATTAAAAACAATAAATTTCATGCTGACTTTGCTACACTGTGGCGCAATCAATTACTCATATGGGATTTCAATCCTTTGTCAGCGTTAGCAATACAATTTCAGTAATGCTTTGATGCAAACATAACAAGCTTTTATTAGTCCATAATAACATAAATATGACTTTAGCAAATGTTATTATGATTACAATGTATTGTAATTTATTTGCATATTCAACGGAAATAAACAACTTATCATAATCCTTTTATAATAAAATTCTTAAAGTGAGTAGAAAAAAATATGTGGCTATTTCATAATTTTATATTCTAGCTCTTAATTTGCTTTGCCAAGAAATGTTTTCTTTCTTGCACTTCCCACGTTCGTTTTTTTATTTTGTGTTCTTTGTGTTCACTGTGTTTGAAGGAATATTTTTGTTTTTAAATTCAATGTAGAATCTAATTTAATCTAGCAATTAACGATCTATTTGCTAGATTCCATTAATTGGATTAATTACATCAGTCTAGCTCTTATCTTAATGAGATTTTTAACTAGAAAACCTTATCTGGTGACCTTATAACAAAATATTAAGGACTTAAGACCGAAGATAATTCCGATTAAAAGATAATTATGAAATCATTTTTATTTATTAACAATTTGTAACAAGATAAATGAAGACTACTCGCGCCATCGTATGCCGAGTAGTAAAACCGTGCATGCGGCGCTTTAATGCATTGATGTAACTGAACAATTACGCCGCTTGTCACTAGATGGCGCCGTGGTTCACTTACATGCCACTATCGATGTACATAGATGGTTTCGTGACCTCGGCCGCCGTGATCAGCTTTGAGTGAGCTTGAGGTGTGCTTGTTTATTCGTGGTGTGCTTACGCTAGGCACTCTGGGTGCTTCAACCAGTGCTTGAACACTCTAGGGTCCTCAGTAAAGCAATAGACCGCCATACATAAATGCGCCTCACCTAAGTTGGGTCATTTGTGTAATCGGTGATCGTCCACGTAACGCTCGCCCCGCACCCCCGCTACAATTGGCGCCCAACGTGGGGCCAGTCTGTGTGACGTCATCGTGGTGCTACGACGACTACTACGGGTCTCGTGACGTCATCTTATGGTTGCTAAATGTGCTACGAATTTTAAAGTTTTCGTGGTACAACGGGACTTGTGTCGTCATCGAGGTGCTACGAAGCCCGTGACGTCATAAGCGTGCTAAGATTTTCGTCGCGTCATCGTCGTACTGCTACAATCTACGCCACGCTAGACGACCTACATTTATGAGCGGAAAAAGCGGATTAGCGAAGTTACAAAGTTCGTCTTTTGTTATTACACGCACAAAGACGTTTTACAACCATTAAGAAGCAAAATACAAACGACGAGATGGACCCTATGTTATAGCACGTCGATATGGTGCCAGTTCACAGACTCATCCAACCCTGTAGGAGTATACCATGCGTCCGCCCTCACTCCGTATCGAACCAGGGACGAAACTGTTCCTGAACCAACTCTGCCAATTAGAAAGAGAGGCAGGCCGAAGAAGCAGTCTGTCTACGACGCCAGCTCCCCGCAAGTAACTAGAGCTCGTGGTCGACCACCCAAGCAAAACTAAAGAGAAGAATTATGTCTCACTTGTCGGGACGCCTGCGTGGACATAGGGGGAGAGTTGTAACAAGATAAATGAAGACTACTCGCGCCATCGTATGCCGAGTAGTAAAACCGTGCATGCGGCGCTTTAATGCATTGATGTAACTGAACAGTTACGCCGCTTGTCACTAGATGGCGCCGTGGTTCACTTACATGCCACTATCGATGTACATAGATGGTTTCGTGACCTCGGCCGCCGTGATCAGCTTTGAGTGAGCTTGAGGTGTGCTTGGTTAGTCGTGGTGTGCTTACGCTAGGCACTCTGGGTGCTTCAACCAGTGCTTGAACTCTCTAGGGTCCTCAGTAAGGCAATAGACCGCCATACATAAATGCGCCTCACCTAAGTTGGGTCATTTATGTAATCGGTGATCGTCCACGTAACGCTCGCCCCGCACCCCCGCTACAAATTTAGATAATTATAAAATGGCAGTCTTAGTGTAACACAGGAGACGCAGGTGGTTTCCAAGCTACATAAGAGGTTTATGCCACCTGCCCCCTCCATACCCATTTTAGGAATATTAAAAACAGTTGTTCTTTATTTAGATTGCTTATAGATAGAGTTTTAGTAGTATAGTGTAATAGGTAGAAAACCGATAGTTTCTTTTCTATACACCATTTTCTTTGAGTAATCTCTTCTTAAATTGGTAATTTTATGAAAACGTCTTTAATGATAATTTAATCGACAATGAAGTTGCATTTTTTTTTAATGTGTCATTGCTGCATCAAATTTGTCCTTGCAGCCAGCCACTGTCGATCCGAATTTACTAAACATGCTATGTAAATGACTGATAGCTGAATTTACCTAAAGCTTTTAACAAACAACTTTATCTGCGACGTATTGATGACCTTATGATGGCGCGCACACTTTTGACTAAACCATCGCACAACTGTTTAGTCGCGCTTTGATTCCTATGAGCTATTAGTGCGCACACTACTCGATTTTTTGTTGTGCAACTAAACAGTTGAATGGGCCGCGAAACAATCGACAATCACACAACAGTTGTGAAATAGTTTAGTCAAGGTGTGCGCCCGCTCTAAATGTTAATAATTCCTATTAGGGCATTGGACTATTTGTTCTTAAAAATCATCACTACTTTTACTAAACTTCACAAAGTATACGAAGATTAACGTATATTAATTAACTCTAAATGGAGCTAAACCCAAGTAATGAATCTCTGGATGGAGGATATTATGTCGGCATACTTAGGTGGTTTCTCTTTAGTGATTAAAGCTGTAAAATCTGACATAAAATTGCATCTTAGGTAATTTTTATGGTGTAAATGTTGTGTTAAAATTGTATACGGGTTTTTCTTATTGCAACTACTCGTATATGTCGTGTTGATGTCACAGTTTTCCTCTTTATATACTTGTACATAAGTAACGTTTGTCATGAATTATGTAACTTTACAATACATTAAAGTAAACCTACTTGTTATAATACTAATATATTCTTGGAGACTGGTACTAGTAAAATATTGCCATTTTAATAGTTACCTTTATATGGCTGTTGCTCGCGACTTCGTCCACGTGAAATTATATCCTATGTAACTCAGCGATAAGATAGCTTTCTAATGGTGAATGAATGTTTGATATCGGCCAAAAATTCAAATCTTTCCCCTTTATAATATTAGTATAGATTTATGCTTAAAGGGTATCTTATCTCTTTATATTATCTTATGTTTTGTATATACATATGTACTAGAGTACAAGTAAAAAAGGATAAGGTACACCCATAGATCATTTGCAAAGCAAAACGAAAAAAAAAACGCATGGATTTGTGTTAAAAAAAATTGTTTACATCGTCGGACGTCGCGACGCCCTCGAGAATACGGCCCGGCTGGAGTGATTTGGGTCGAGCCCTCTTTCAGCTTTATATTTAGCACACCGCCTTACACAGTTCACTGGCAGATTGCTTGCGCCTACACTTGAATTTATCTTTGCTTATTTTACATCAGTACACGAAAACATCTCGATATTATAATTATGATGTATGGGTTTTAGATTGCTTGTCAAGTTTGACCTCTCACGTGAACCATTCAATTTTCATTAGCTATTGTCATTATTTTCCTTGATGCGAATCAAGGCGTTCAATTTTTTTTACAGTTGACGTAAACATTCGTATTTTCGTTAACGTCATTTTTACGTCATTAGTTTCTTTTTTGTAAACGTTTTGAAAAAGCACATTGATAGTTATTATATTGAACTTTGTGATCTGTTTTCCTTCTATTTAACTTCCTTCCTAATTACGTCAAACTTAAATTTCGTTAAAAAATAACAATAGGTCAATTGCCTTTAGGTGAACTGCTTCTTGGTCTCAGGTAATTAAATAATAAACTATTGTTAAACTTATAACAGAAGCTGTTTTACCTTGGATTTTGAATTAAGATGCCTAAAGATCTAAAGTTATAGAGCTTCATTGCCTTACGATAACCGTATTATTCTTTCTCTCCAGATAATTTACTTCTGAAAATGTTTAAATTGTAGTTTACCATTTTGTATTGTTATTGAACAACAAAATTCAACGACTGAGAGAGGCGTATAAGCGTATTTTCTTCTCATCCCGCGCGTACGTAATAATGTCAAGGTCAACAGAAAAGAACAATCGTGATCTTTGTCTACTGCAGTAAACAATATTGTTTAAAGTAGGGGACCGGTCGATCTACTGGTCCAGTCCATCTAGGAAAGACAAAAAACATAAATGCTTAGACTACAGAAATACGTTATTGTATACTGTTTCATTTAAAATTTCTAAAAGCATATAATTGGTAGAACACATAGTATCGTCAGTGAACAGTGCGTCTGGGTCTAAGTTGGCCACCTCTGGTCTATAATTACAGTAAAGTCTGTAATACAGAGTAGAAAAGTCCAAGAGCTAAACTCGGGTGGAGATAAACCTGCAACGAGGTTATCAGTACCCTTCCAGCAGCTTCTCGTTAACACAGCGATAACCTGTGTGATAGGTGTGTGAATACAGTCACCTCCTCCCACTGCACTATCGACAATTTACTTTATTAATTCATAGCAAGTTGGTTCAAATTGAGTCTATTTAGTATTACAATAAAATCTGTTTGCATATAAAGCTGATTCAATGCATTTTTAAAAATATTCACTATTAATGAACTAAAATTTAATTTGCATTAATTGAAGTGAAGTTATATAATACCATTTTGAAAATAATGCTCGATGTGCTTGTCAGTTTCATAAATAGTAACTTGAATCAGAATCTCATATGCTGGTGAAATAAATCAACTTAAATACATTATGGCGGCGGCGGCGGGGAGCTGGGGGTGCTATTTCAGGGTGGGCTCAGACGAGCTCTCCCTCGCCGCCCCTGCCCCGACCCGCCTCCACAGCCCCCGCAGCGCCCTCTGCCGTCGGCATTGGCATTGAAACCGCTTGAATGAACACTTGAATGAGGTCTGGTGGAATTGCTTTTTTAACACAAATCTACCGGCACTCAGCGACTGACCTCAATCTTGGCTAAGATAAACTGAACTATTGTATTAAAAAAAATATTGTATTGAAATATAGTTTTGGATAAATTCTCTTTTCATTATCGAAGTGAAATCTACCATGTTTATGTTTTGTCACAAAATTGAAATAGGAAACGAATTCTCGAGTTCCCACCATTATTCTTATTAGTATCTTTTTGTAGCTTAACCATTACCTTTGTTTTGTTATCAACGTTCATGACCTTGTTTTTCAATATAAGTTGTTGTTGCACTTGTTAAATTAGTTTTCAATTCACATCGCGTAATACTTTTGTTCTTTTTAAACGGAAGTCATTTTAGTCACGTCTTTGCTTCCGTCATTTTTAGTGATGGTTTTTGTTTTGTTTATACGAAAGGATTTGTAGTAATGAGTTTTAATTGATTTCTCAGTATTGGATAAAATATTTAACATGAATTCGATGAGCCATGGCTACACCGGTACTGTAGCTATTTTATAAAAAAGTTGCATAATCAGAGACGTTTTTACAAATGTTTGTGGAAGAGAGTGCAAACAAAAACTGTAGGAATGTTTGGTTCCGGCCGGTACGTTGGCAATACAAGCTATCGGGTTGTGTTCTCAGGTGTTTCTGTCGCCCGGTGCAAAGTCCAAAAGTGTACGATGTACTATTTACATGACAATGTCAACAAATACTAGGAATTTAGAGCATTGGATAAAGGTAGGGTAAGGAAGAATTCAATTTGTCGACAAATGTATGGTACTTAATGTTAAGAACAAAATTAGTACCGTGCTGTAGAATTGGCGCAACACTAGATTATCGGCATAAACGTCACGTCCCTAGCTGACAGCTGTCAATGTCACTAGAAGGAGGGATATTCGCGCACCTCCTGAGTCCTGACGAGAAGTGTTGCTCTGAGTTTAAAGCTACAGTATCAATTAAATAAGTTGTCTAAAATTACTAAAATTGACAATTCTGATGCAGGGAGTTGTGTTTTCTATCATTATTTTGTCATTGAATTTGTATTGAAAACAATATCGTAAACAATGGTAACAATATTATAGTAAAACGTTTTCACCAATTTATTCATTGACCGGCTTTCATTCATTTCAATCTAATTATCATAACTACGTGTGTTTACGTAAATTGTTATACTTCTCAGCAATAAATTGTCAAGTTTTGTTTCTCAGTTACCGATTAGCAGGAGCTTGTTGTGGGTATAGTTCGTCACGCGAGTTTTAGCTCTCAACTCTCGACAAAGGCATTGTGTGGTCTCACGTTATCGTACCGCGTCCAAAGTCCACGTAGTGCTAACGGGGCCGCGTGGTGCTGTGACGTCACCGCGACGACCACGCCACGCGGTCGCCCCTCCACCGCCCCGCCAACGCCCCGCCATCGCCAATAACCACAACACGCTCATCTGGCATTGATCAAAATAAACATTAGCTGTTAATGTCCTCAGTCCAATAGATTTCAACTTTTTTTAAATAATGTTTGCTACAAAGTACAAAGTAAAGTCAGAAATTAAAAAATATGTTTTTGTAATTACTGAAATATATCTCAATTTAGTAAACAATTTATGTGGTATTCACGCTCCTTGAGTCGTGACTAATGAATTGAAATATGCAGATGTGTTAATGCTAAATATAATACAAGTGGAAGTTCAATACTCCTGTTTTTACCTATTTAAAGGTCAGCATTGTAATTAGCAAATGTTAATTACTGCCGCTATTTCTAAAGTACAATGTTCGTTGCTATTGTACCATTTATATGAAAACTTTAAGCAATATTAGATCTTGAATTGGGAACCCTAGCTGAGCCAATTGTCATTCCGGACTTTGGACCACTTTGTCCTGACACTCCGCGCCCCCTCACGACACAACCGGTCACTTCTGCAAACGTTGTAGAACGAGTTATATGTAAGTTTTAATAGTAATTATCGTACGATCGTGCGATACGCGTAATTAGAGAACTGGTTCTAAATATTTTTGTATTCACGTTTACTTAACGCTTTGTTACTTTTACATTTCGTAGCGGAGTTTTAAAGCTACACTATCAATTAAATAAGTTGTCTAAAATTACTAAAATTGACAATTCTGATGCAGGGAGTTGTGTTTTCTATCATTATTTTGTCATTGAATTTGTATTGAAAACAATATCGTAAACAATGGTAACAATATTATAGTAAAACGTTTTCACCAATTTATTCATTGACCGGCTTTCATTCATTTCAATCTAATTATCATAACTGCGTGTGTTTACGTAAATTGTTATACTTCTCAGCAATAAATTGTCAAGTTTTGTTTCTCAGTTACCGATTAGCAGGAGCTTGTTGTGGGTATAGTTCGTCACGCGAGTCTTAGCTCTCAACTCTCGACAAAGGCATTGTGTGGTCTCACGTTATCGTACCGCGTCCAAAGTCCACGTAGTGCTAACGGGGCCGCGTGGTGCTGTGACGTCACCGCGACGACCACGCCACGCGGTCGCCCCTCCACCGCCCCGCTAACGCCCCGCCACCGCCAATAACCACAACACGCTCATCTGGCATTGATCAAAATAAACATTAGCTGTTAATGTCCTCAGTCCAATAGATTTCAACTTTTTTTAAATAATGTTTGCTACAAAGTACAAAGTAAAGTCAGAAATTAAAAAATATGTTTTTGTAATTACTGGAATATATCTCAATTTAGTAAACAATTTATGTGGTATTCACGCTCCTTGAGTCGTGACTAATGAATTGAAATATGCAGATGTGTTAATGCTAAATATAATACAAGTGGAAGTTCAATACTCCTGTTTTTACCTATTTAAAGGTCAGCATTGTAATTAGCAAATGTTAATTACTGCCGCTATTTCTAAAGTACAATGTTCGTTGCTATTGTACCATTTATATGGAAACTTTAAGCAATATTAGATCTTGAATTGGGAACCCTAACTGAGCCAATTGTCATTCCGGACTTTGGACCACTTTGTCCTGACACTCCGCGCCCCCTCACGACACAACCGGTCACTTCTGCAAACGTTGTAGAACGAGTTATATGTAAGTTTTAATAGCAATTATCGTACGATCGTGCGATACGCGTAATTAGAGAACTGGTTCTAAATATTTTTGTATTCACGTTTACTTAACGCTTTGTTACTTTTACATTTCGTAGCGGCGTTTTAAAGCTGTAGAAAGTCAAGTTAGGGCAACTAAATCTGTAGGTTTTGATTTTTAGGCCTCGATATAAGTTTTACTAATCTATGACAAAAAAAAATGACTTTATAGAGACAAAGAATAGATAATGAATATTATCCGTCTCTAATCCTAAAGCGGAAATTGTTAAAAGTTAAACTATTAAGGAAATATAGTAAATTCCGCATGTTGTTTGTCTTCGCGGCCTTGTAGCAGCAAGGTTGTATGCACTGACACCTGATCAAACGCGATGACGCAGGTAACCCAAACAGCTGCTCTATGACATTGAGATGAGCGGTTTTTACTCTATGCCATTTACTAATGACCTATTGAATACTTTTACAGGACATATTTTGCTACACTAGTATAGGAAATGTATAGTATGAATAGAAAATTTCTTACAAGAGATTGGCCTTGTCTTGTGTTGCCTGACGTTATCCTTACTTATATGCAGTAAATAAATACGGGCGCGCTGTCGAGTGCTGTTGTGACGATGTGAGTCACGTCCCTTTCACTGCGTTTTCATCCTTTTAGCTTTTATTTACTTTCACTATGTCATATTCATATAATTACCTAGCGATTGTTTTTAATCATATTGACTAATCGTTTGTCCCTTAAGATAAATCAAATTCCAACTAACGCATAATCCTTATATGGATTTAATAAGCAATAAAAATCTGGTAACTAAGATGTTATGAAAAATGAATAGTTACTGCGTACCTACCTTGAATATTACACGAAGCCTTGAATTATAGCAAATAATTTGAACAACATTCTTTATAGGCGTAGAATTGTTTTTCTAAGAAACTCACTTGTTTGTTCTGATATAACGTCTACTGAACTTATCGTGCACATGTTCTTGTCATTTTTCCTTTACTTTGGCTTACATTACGTGTAAATCGTTTCCTTTTAGATTTTGTTCTCGGAATCGTACGGTAAGCATGGGTAGTAAACATCGTTTTGTTTCGTTGAAAAGCTTAGTTCCAGTAAGATATTCTCTCAATATTTCCCAAATAAACTATGGGAATAAACCTTACAAACTAAGGGAAAAGAATTGTTTGCTTATTTACCTAACTAAATATAAGTTCGAAATGTTTCTTTTGTTAAAGTTTATTACGTCTTGATAAGTGTAATATAATCTTCAACAAAGACATTCAAGTTCATTAAAAGCTTAATTGCTAACGTCTATAAAGGCATTTAACGGGAGTGCCTTTCATTTGTTAAAGTATTTAATTTGAATTTTTACAAACAGTACGATTTGAATTAAATTGAAATGTTTTTGAAAATTTTCAAGTAATATTACTTCACACTGGGAGTAATCAACGTCTTTTTAGTACGAACTATGTACCACTTTGTGAGTTACTCAGCAGCTCGTAAACTGGTTTGACATTCGCGTAATTAAATTAACGCTTCTCACATTTGCGATAATAGATACGTTTGAAGATGAATTTACATAAAATGAACGTTCACTTAGCGTGATAAATACATCTTAATTCATTTGAAATAATTACCTATATGTTCTTTGTGCTAAATTTGAGAGTCCTCTGTCCTTGAATGCCATACGATGGTGGGGTAGCTTTCTTTTGTCATTATCTCTCAATTTGTATAGAGTTCTACTCGTATACAGTTTATAAACTAAATGCTAGAATTTGGTAAGCATGTACTTTGTGTTTGTGTAATTGTTTTGACATTGCCCGGAGCAACAGAGGCACGCGTCCGGTGCGGCGATCACGTGCCGTCTTATTGCACGAGTGCTTTTGTTTAAAGACATTGTCTGCCGAGCGCCGGTCGCCGGTCGACCTTTGGACCCCCGGCAACCGACTGCCGGCTACTAAATAACTTCCTATTCCCACGGACTTGTTCGCGACCACACATCGCTATCTCATCGGTGTAATGAACACGCCGTACTACCTAAATAGTGCTAGACAAATAGTTTAACGGTGTGCAATCTGTCTTCGACGGAAGGTTGTGCTCGTCCCAGGCCCCTAAACCGTTTATTTATACGCATTTATCATGAATAATGATAGTATCGGTTCTCACCTTTGAAATAATATTCATTTTGATATTATTAACATCAGTCTGTCAGCGTGTTAGTGATATGTCGTGCGATGCGAGCGTCGCGTGACTTCTCGTCTAGTCCCGCGGCAGGAGACCTAGATTCCCGCAAGCTTCCGCGGAGCCGCCCACCTAGGCACCACCTACATCTACACATACCAGTACATCTAATATCATTTACTACGTGATTACCTTCTATATAAAAGTCATGTTGTGACAGATGACACATATAAAATGACCCATCCTTTTTGGGCGTGTGTCTATAATCAGTTTAACTTTCTTAATGATTTACTGTTATACTAACAAGATATGAAGGAGATTTATAATTGTTAATTAAGTTCTTTAGCTTATTTTCCAGACTGTGTTGCATTAATCATATTTATCAGGTGTTCTTTGGTCGATTTAATTAACTTATTTTGTCCTAAATCGCCTCTTTTCTATATCTTCATAAGTTATTTATTGGTGATTAAAATGTTTTATTGATAAAATAATTACATAACGGTATCGATCAATTATTCAATGCTCATTGTTATCAATGCAGAGGATTATGTATTTATCAATGCAGTCAGCTCCCGTGGCGCTCTCCATCACGCTTTTTGCACATTTTGACTTTGCCAGATAAGTACAAAGCCAATTGTTATCACTTTAATATGTATTTAATAGATAACAATTCAAAGTAGATTTTCGAAAATTAATCAATGCACAATATTAATACAGCGACCAACGACTAATTAACGAAAGTTCTATATAATTTTCGTTTAATCGCACTCAGAGTAAATTATTGGTTATTCAGACCCTTAGTTTCATATTCACTAATAGGCGCTCTTGGTGACCTTTTTTGACTCTGGGTGACCCCTAAATCATATTTAATAAAAATGAATTGTCTTCCCTTTATCAGTCACGTTAACATCCAGCTAACATTAACAAAGAAAACAATGCTATTGTTTAGCCACTTGTGTGAGTTGTTAAATAATTAACAACACTTGATAATCTGAAGTGGCTTACTGTGTTAGTTCAATCAACTGCCGAGCAATCTGTGCGATAAAATGCACTCCAACACGACGTGTGGATCCACGATGTGCACCTTAACACCACTGCATAGAGTCGCATTTTAAATGATAACTATTATCTTGTGCAATTTGCACGTTTATGAGTTTGTAATAAAGCAGTTATTTGCTCGTTATCGGTCACTGATTACAGACATTCGGCCGTTTCTCCTGCAACATTGCCAATATGTTACATTTTAGTTGCTAAGTAAACTATCAGCTTGCTGGTAAAAGAAATTATTTTTATCGTTATCGGTTTTTAATACAATTTTATTAATTTGGCATTGATTAATAAATATCTGTCTATACTTCAGTTACCTATAATATAAGTAATAGCTTTTGCCCGCGACTCCGTCCGCGTAGAATAAAAAAATACAAAAGTATATAGCCTATGTGTTCTTCCAGACTATGTTTTACATCTATGCCAAATTTCATCCAGATCCGTTTAGCCGTTTAGGCTACAAACTCTAACAAACATCCATCTAAACTTTCGCATTTATAATAATAATATGAATTAATATGAATTAGTATGAAGTATGATTATTGACCGTGACTTTGAGTTAAATTACACCGGGTACTTGTTTATTAAAATTTATTCACTTTAAAGATAAATCTATTTCATATTGTTTTTAGCAGATATGGAAATATGAAGATTAATCCTATTGTCTGCATTTTGAATTATTATCGCATTCAAAAGTGCATGTGATTAGTAGAAACATTATGCAAATTATTTAAACGAATTTTTTGTTTGCAGGTCGAAACATCCAGATATGTTTATAGACGAAAATGAGACGTAAGTAATTATATTCTTAAGTTTGTCTTAAATTCTAATTAAACTATTATAAACTATACCTAAATATTTTTGAAACAAATTCCGTGTTATATGTTTTCACTTTAAATAAGCCAATTTTTGCTTGATGATAGAAAACGTTATATAATATTTGTACACTTGCGAAATTTTGGTTCTACTTTATACTAGCTTTTGCCCGGCACTGCATCCGCGCGGAAATTAAAAAAAAAACATTAATAAGTAGCCTATGTATTCATCCAGACTGTGTTCGACATCTGTGCCTAATTTCATGGATTTTTGACATTCGTAGTAAAAACATCCATCCAAACTTTCCCATTTATCAGTATGATTATTTAATCAGTAGTTGCTTTATCAATAGTTTTGTAACTCCCGTGATGTGACAGGAATTGTACATAAGTATACGGAGGTGACGTTGAATACATAATGTGAAAGCCTCGCCGACTGCAGGCCACAACTTGGAGTTTGTTAACCCGCGCAACACTGTCAAAGAATTAAATTCCCATCCCACTTAACATCGAATATCGTCCGGCATACGGACATAAGAGCTAAACTTAGTACGTAGTATGGTTTTGTAACAAGTTTTCTACCTAATTGCATTGTGTTATTGATAATTCTCCAATATGGGTAGGAAATAAACGTCCTAAACTATACAATAAAGTGTGACATCCAGGTTATTAACATGCGGCGATCGTCACCCAGTAACACGATTACAAGAATAGTACAATGTTACAAACTTTAACCGTTTATTCATATCTTTTTGTGCACTAAAAATATGTACGCATACAATTAAAAAAAACAGGGAAAGAACAGTGTTTACGTACATATTCTAATGAAATTTACGAATCGTTAATACTCAAAACTGCTATCAGTTGTGATTCATTTCAGATAAGCTCGTATTGTTATGGGAGTAGATGCGGATAATAATATGGTTTGATAAGACATTTTATAGCTAAGCTAGGCATGGCTGTGTCTAGTTTGACTGCAGACCGCATTTGTTGGATAAACAAATCGAGATTACATGATAAAGGCCTTGGACTTTCCTTGACGTTAGATTATGTAATAAAATTTAGATAAAGGTTTCAAGGTCAAAGTGTGAAAATAATTATTAACTAGGATTTTTCTATTGGGAATTGCAGCACCCAATTTAATTCAGATCTCATCAGAGCTTGCAAATTTGATAGAAAGTAATGAAGATAGGATTTATGTCAAGACCATTTAAAGTTTAATATTTGTGAATATTTACCGTTACGAGTATTTTCAGCTGTTCTTATAAATAACATAGTATCTACGTTAAGTCCCGTTTATCAGATAACGGCGTGAGTCTTGCTAATATAATACCTTTGTAATTGCATTACACAGACTTACTTCGATAGCGGTGCGCCTGTCTATTGTGTTTGTTTACTCTGTGACAGTGAGATATGGGAATAGAATATTGCCAGTGGTGAGTTTGTGTTGACAACCATAATTACGACGTCAGACAATTTGTCTCCTAAATTTTTTTTGCATCAAGTATTTCTTTAGCTTTTTTATGTTTATCTGTCTTTTGAATTTAGCACATAGTAACGACAGCGCTAAACTAAAGTCGGAATATAAGCTGATCACGCGATTTCAGCTCTGAACCGATACAATAAATCATCAATAATCATGAACCCCGTGCAATGGACTGGCCATTAGCCTCGCTAGAACAACTGCATTGGCTCCTGTCCAAGGAATATAATAAATTCCTTTTCAGATTTTTATTTTGCCAAATGAATTGAATTCTTTTTAAATTGCTTAAGATTTGGTAAAATGGTAAATACTGATGTCTGCGTTCGTCCACATATATAAGACAAACTTTGTTGACCCTCTGATACTCCTCCTGAAGGATTACGAATTACGATTTTGGTACATTTAGATGGACAAACAGTACTACAGTATTGTGGTGGTTGTTTGTTTAATGAATGTCACGTAACTGGTTCTGTTGCGATGTCGAAATTTTAATTTTTCATTAAAATAATCATAAACCTATGACATTGTTTGACCTCTATTGGATCATACCTTTAGGTATAAAGATATTGTTTTATTATCATGCGTGGTTTTACAATCACTATATATTTATAATCACCGGGATTACTGGTGTTACAAAAACAGGTTTGTTATTTCTATTGTGATAACTATTTATTATTTTACGTATATAGTTACATTTTTATGACCGCACTTAGCTTAATGGAAATCATTAATTGTAACAAGACAAGTGATTGTTAACAAAGCACTGTTACGTAAGGTAGGAAAAAATTGAGGACAATTTTTTACAACAATTACGTAAAGATTCAATTTGGTTTTTGTTACATTGTCTTAAAATAATTAGATACATTACTCAGGGAAGAAAATAAAAAATAACTCTTATATTAGACATATTAGGCAACGAATATGACCGCTCGTTTTTGTTCCATTTCAATTATTGTCAAAAGAAGACAAAGTGAAGGTAGTTTCAATATAATTAAATAAGAATAGACCGTATTATAACAAAAATAGGTTCTTGTAATAGACACAAAGTAAAAGCGTCGCGTAATGAAATAGAAATTCCCAACTTGATATCTTGTTTCTCGCCCGTCTTTTACAATTTCACAAAGTGGGTCGCCGCATAAAAAATTAACCTCGCCCCGTATTGTGCATGAGGGCTTTGAGTTCGTAACAAATTATTAAACGTATAAAAGTGAATTTACTTTTTTAAGACGTTTTGTTTCAATGAAGTTTGTAATTATGTGTTTTGCATAATTGCTACTCAACACAAGTTGCCAGTGAGGGGTTTTAAAAATTAAGATTAATAAAATTTTCTTTCAATAGATAATAATTAACTCTAACATTGACATATAATATTTAGGCTACCACTGAATAATAGGTTTTTATTTTAGGGTCAATATTTATCTATATCTGTACTAATGTTATAAAGAGGAAAGATTTGCATTTTTGTATATATGGAAATAACTCAAAAACTACTGGGCTGATTTAAAAAATTCTTACACCATTAATAAGCTACTTTATCAGCAACATAGGCTTTTAATTCGATTATTATTTTTTTAATTCGACGCGTTCGAAGTGGCGAGCAACAGCTAGTTATGGTACAAAGAGCAGTGTTGTGCAGACGTCTGAGGCGCATGCCCGTCTGCATCGATGTGCCCGGCCCACGCACGAAACGCATCGATACGTCATATGCAGACACACCGTCTCCTAAATTGATAACATTCTAACTTACCATATGGTTTAAATCCAAGTCGAACTTTGTCACAGAGTGTTTTGTAATTCTGTTATCACTGTATAATTCGTTAAATAATCTTATTAAAACTGATTAGAAATAGCCATGTATTGCCTGCGTGTAATCATAATCAAAGTTCTTTGTAAAGGTCATCTGAGCGAGGATCCCTTCTAATATAACCAGCTGTGATAGATTAATCATATACTGTTTAATGCTGATTGTATGAGGTTTTTGCACTTAGAGGCTAACAATTTAACCTTAGTTGTCACAAGTTGTGACCTTTTAAACTCTTGGATGCGTATTTTGTTTTATATTTATGTTAGATCTGATCAATTTACAACGAAAAGAGTTGAATTTATTATAATAAGTCTCTTTTCGTCGAAATGGTCGAAGTAATTTCTTCAAATGTTTAGTTAACGCGATCCCAGAAATTAAAATCAATTTCTCGCGTTATAAAACTCTAGTTGGATATGGCTGTGCTATTTGTACAAAGTGGGTCAATGCAGTGCGCGCTTTTCATACCTTATCTGGTGTCAAAGGTTTCTTCCGTGCAGTCGGCTGCATATTCTTTGACAGAAGGGCGATGACAATGTCTCATGATAGATAGGTTTTAATATTTTAATGTACTGCTTGTATTCTATTTAGTTTTAATTTGTTATAGTTGTTATAAAAATTTAACATTTAATTAAAAAGCTTGTATGCCGTACTAATGTTAGAATTTGAACTTTGACTATGTCCTCATGCTCGGTGTTGCAAAAACACTTGTTATAAATGACAAGTTGTCAAGACAGGGGTCAAGGTTTTCTTGACATCAAAACCCTATCGTTTTTGACGAGCTATGTAAGACGTCAAGTGTAATACAATGCGAGGAAAATAATTCAAAATATAAAAAAAAAACTTTTTTCTTACCAATGGATTCCCATAGGAAAGACACTGATATACTATTATAAGTTAGACATATTTGAAAAAAAGAGCGAGATTTTCTTGAATTTATAAATTTTTCGTGTTTTAAAACTCTTAATATACGACTTAATTTTACGTAGTACTTAAAGCATTACTCAGACACGCTTATGCTGAGTGAACGTAGGTTCAGTAGGACAGATAGTGTATCTAGGGCACAGATAATGAGCCCTTGTACTTTACTTATACTAAAGATCCTTTATTTAACGACGTTGGACGAAATACATACAATTGATTAAAAAATATCTTTTAATTTTTTTTTATTGATTGGTTTGCAGGCCGGAGTCATGGTGGGTATCAGCGGCGCTGCACACCATCCGCGCGGTGGCGCTGGTGTGCGACATCCTCACCTTCCCCATACACCTGCTGCTGCAGCGGCCCTGGAGGAAGCGCGCCCTCTCGCGCAGGATAAAGGTACCACTCGACACTACTACGACCTTGTGAGAATCATTTACAAGTTTTTTCAAGACAAAATTTTGTATTGATATTTATATCGGAATTTTTATCTACTAATATTTTTATTATATAGTAATTATGATTAAATATATTTTTCTCGTGACTAATATTCATTAATATTAATGGTATGAAATCGCCGGTCAGATTAAAACGGCCCACGGATCATATATTGGCATTAAACACTCAATTTTTCCTGACGCTCGTCGTGATTTATGTTATTTTAATAGAGTCGTTAATCATCATCTATTTTTAAATATGAATGAACTGTGAATGGGTGTTCTCCGTAGTGGGTTATTTTTATTTGGCACGCTGATATCGCTTAATCAATAATTGTTATTCGACAAACGTTAATGTTATCATTTGTTCGTACGACGATATTTGCAATTTTTAATTCTAAGCATGGTTCTTTCTGTCAAAAGACATTGATGAATTTCTTGTTGTATGTGTAGGCGCGCGTGATAGAGTCGACGCCTACGAGCGTGACGGTGCGGTCGGTGGCGGAGCCCAGCGAGATGCACCTGCGGCTGGTGCGGGACGGCGTCACCACCATGGAGTGCATGCTGCGCGCCGCCGCACAGCGCTGGGCGCAGCGCCCCTGCCTCGGCACGCGCACCGTGCTCGGCGAGCGCGACGAGCTGCAGCCTAATGGACGAGTCTTCAAAAAGGTAAGACGTCAGACGCATTCCCAATCATCGTGTCAGGACGACGTCACATCAGATGTGGTACCTGTTGGTAACACACATGTGCGTTCAGTTCAAGATGGGAGAGTTCGTATGGCGTTCGTTCACCGCGGTGGAGGTGGAGGCGCGCCAGTTCGCGCTGGGGCTGCGCGAGCTGGGCTGTGCGCCGCGCACCAACGTCGTCATGTTCGCGGAGACGCGCGCCGAGTGGATGATCGCCGCGCACGGCTGCTTCAAGCAGAGCATACCAGGTGATATACACACACAAACAACGCTAGAAAGCATGAACGAGTCATGTACTTGCAGAATTAATTATAATTTTGGTCCACATTAAGGCGGGGTTATGGCAAATTGCGCATCTTTGGAAGCATAGAACAGGATTTCTACAAAGATTTGATTCGTGATATTTTAGTATGTGTAACTTCAGTCCTTTAACTAAAGCCTCGTGGAACAGAATCACGATTGGACAAACTTTTCTCGATAGATTTATTTTTTGAAAATGTGCCTAATTCTGTAAAGATCACCATATATCTGCAATACAACAACGAAAGTAAAAACTCGAAGTGGTTTATTTGATACACGAGTACTTTATCTTCGGTTAACCCGAAGCTTTTTGCAATACATTGATTAGTTAATTTTTAATCGAATTTAATTAAAATGAGCTCCCAAAACCATTCGGATTTCGCGTCAGTCCGCCCGCGGGCGTCGATGGAAGCGGACCTGTGCTCGTCGCTCCGGCGAAACCCCCTGCGCGTCCCGCATTTATGTGACCACGTGAGTGACGGAAAGGGCGATAGTCTGTCCGATAGCTCGCACTCTTTTTATCAAGCCCGAACGTAAAAACACTGATCTATATAAAATGGAACTTCCCACAATACAGAAAGCGCCACGCGAATGGAATATAAATATTAATTATTTTATTTATTTTATTAAAACTTACATATTTCTATTTAATTAAATTTATAATGAATCGGAAAATAAGCTTTTTCATTAAATAATATTTTCCAAATTCGTAAGCGATTCTTTAAGTATAAACGGACGATTTTGTCACAAAACAGTATTATCTATACTATAGTGTGTCTAAATAATTTAGATTAGTTTGACAATTCATTTCAAATTTAGTAGGGATGGGTTGTGTAAAATCAGTCATGAATCTTATCAATATCGATTTTTATTCTTATAGAAGTTGGAATCGACAGATTTATTGTTATAACTAATGAAATAAAAAAAAACGCTGTTTTCTCAAATTAATAATAACCATAACAATTAGTGAGAGTAAATAAATGTTTATTACTACTACAGCCGTTTTGTTATTTATATAGTTCGTATGTTTTCTAATACCACGTGGACGAAGTCGCGGGCAACAGCTAGTTATAAATAAACTTAATGTAAAAATCTAAATCGGAGTCGGGATGGCGCTTCGCGGCGTTCGATGTTAAGGACACGGCCGCGAAGACCGACGATAGTGATGGGACTCGAGTTGCTTTTCACTCGAGTGACTCGAGTAAGTTTTACATTACTCGGACTCGAGTGAAATTTTTGCCAACTCGAGTCGACTCGAATTACGAGTGACTCGTAACCATTAGAGTGGTTTATACCGAGCCGAGTAAGAAATTCTGACAGCAATTTCAGTTTTTTTTTTAATACATTGTTTCTGTTCTTTTGTTGACTTATTTAAACTTCATTTAAGTTAATTTTAAAGCATATTTATTATTATCTAAATTGTGTAAGAACATAATAAAACTGTTCATATTTTGATCTCATGAAAATCCTCGTTATAATAAATTAAATTGGAAACTTTTTAGTATTACATTATAATATTTCAATTCGACTGATAGTTTATATAAGAGGTTTCTTGGTTACGTAGACAGGTTAAGTTTAAACGAAAATTTTATTTAATTAATATTTTTATCGTTTTGTTTAGATTTTTTGAGTAGCTTTTTAAAAATAATATTCTATGTTAAATTAATATTGTTTTATTCGCTTTAAAATTTTGGTTATTCGAGTTTTATATTCCGAGTGACTCAAGTCAATAAAAATCACTCGAGTCCTATCTTCACTCGAGTGGCATTCGAGTGAGAAAGTTACCAGTACCGAGTGACTCGAGTGAAAAAAAGTCACTCGAGTCCCATCACTAACCGACGAGAATCGACTCACGCGATCTAACCGTGCGGTGCACCCCGCTCATTGTTTGCGCGCGCCTACTTCTTCCCCCCAAAAAACGCAAATTGTCCCGAACACAGCCCCTTAACGAGTTTGTTCTAATTTCCAGTGGTAACAATCTACGCGACGCTGGGCGACGAGGCGATCGCGCACGGCATCAACGAGACGGAGGTGTCGACGGTGATCACGACGCACGACCTGCTGCCGAAGTTCAAGAAGATCCTGGCCAAGACGCCCAAGGTGGACACTATCATCTTCATGGAGGACCAGCTCAAGACCACCGACCGCGAGGGTTACAAGGAGGGCATCAAGATCCACAGCTACAAGGAGGTCGTCGCTAAGGGGGCGCAGTCAAAGATTGGTACGTTTTTAATGGTTTAAAACAACTATGATCACGTAAAACAAAATTTTGGCCGTAGCAGTTAATATGAGCAAAGTGTAAATGTATCGATGTGTTCCTGCAGAGTCAGTGCCGCCGTCGCCGGCGGACACCGCTATCATCATGTACACGTCGGGGTCCACCGGCGTGCCGAAGGGCGTGGTGCTGTCGCACCGCAACATGGTGGCCACGCTGAAGGCCTTCGCCGACGCCATCCCCGTGGCCAAGGGGGACGTGCTCATGGGCTTCCTGCCGCTCGCACACGTCTTTGAGCTGCTCGCCGAGAACGTCTGCATAGTCGCAGGTACACACACTCTCTCACACATCATACAACATTCGGAACTATACACAAAATTATAATTTTGACTCGACCTGTGGTTAACTATACATGTCTGTGCAGGCGTGCCCATCGGCTACTCTACGCCGCTGACGATGCTGGACACCTCCAGCAAGATCATGAAGGGCACCATGGGCGACGCCACCATCCTCCAGCCCACCGTCATCACCTCCGTGCCGGTCAGTCTACACTCTTAAATCTCTTTTAGTATTACACATCAAAATTATAAAAAAAAAAAACCAAGATTTTTAGAAGAATAGGTTCAGAATAGAGTTGATAACTTTTTTGTGGACAGTTAGAATGGATGTGTGCTTATGGTTGGTTGCAGCTGATAATGGACCGCATCAGCAAGGGCATCACGGAGCGCGTGGGCAGCAGCGGCGCGCTGGCGGCGGCGCTGTTCAAGTGGGCCTACGTGTACAAGCAGCGCTGGGCGCGGCGCGGCTACGGCACGCCGCTGCTGGACCGCGCCGTGTTCGCGCGCGTGCGGCGTCTGCTGGGCGGCCGTCTGCGCCTCGCCATCTCCGGCGGCGCGCCGCTCGCGCCCGACACGCACGCGCAGGTGCGCCTCTGCCTCTGCTGCGACCTGGTGGTGGGCTACGGCCTCACGGAGACCACCTCCTGCGCCACCGTCATGTGCCCGCACGACCGCTCCACGGGCCGCGTGGGCGCGCCCGCCACCGGCGTCGACCTGCGCCTCGTCGACTGGGAGGAGGGCCACTACCGCGTCGGCAACCGCCCCTACCCGCAGGGCGAGGTGCTCGTCGGCGGCGAGAGCGTCGCCGAGGGCTACTACCGCAACCCGGAGAAGACGCGCGAGGACTTCCTGGAGATGGACGGCCGGCGCTGGTTCCGCTCCGGGGACGTCGCGGAGCTGCACCACGACGGCTGCATCAAGATCATCGACCGCAAGAAGGACCTCGTGAAGCTGCAGGCCGGCGAGTACGTCTCGCTGGGCAAGGTGGAGGCCGAGCTGAAGACCTGCCCGCTGGTGGAGAACATCTGCGTCTACGGCGACAGCAGCAAGACCTACACCGTGGCGCTGGTGGTGCCGCAGCCGCGCCTGCTGGCCGAGCTGGCCGCGCGCCTCGGCCGCGCGCCCGCCGCGCACGCCGCGCACGACCAGCGCGACCAGCACGACGCGCACGACCAGCACGACACGCTGGCCGCGCTGTGCGCAGACCCCGCGCTGGAGCAGGCCGTCGTGCGCGAGCTGGCAGACCACGCGCGCAAGTGTACGTGCACTCTCATCTTACTAACATTATTCACAGCTTAGCTATTTCAAGTTTCATTCGAACTGGAAATGTTATTTTTCATTTTTTCCTATACTTGATAAAATATCTAAAACATGAATATAGTAAATTATAGAATTAGATTTAGATCTCTATGTTCGAATTTAAACGAATTAAATAATAGTGCAATGTGTGTGTGTGTGTGTGCAGGCGGTCTGGAGAAGTTCGAGGTGCCGGCGGCGGTGAAGCTGTGCACGGAGGTGTGGTCGCCGGACATGGGGCTGGTCACCGCCGCCTTCAAGATCAAGCGGAAAGACATCCAGGAGCGCTACAAGGACGACATCAAGCGCATGTACGCCTCGTGAGCGCCCGCGGCCCCGCCCGCCCCGCCTCGCCTCGCAACTCTCATATACAACATTTAAACAAACTTCATTGTCTATAAATTTTCTTATGTATAAATTTTAACAATCGTCTAAATTTTCAAATGTAATATCTCTCGATATGTTGTATGTAGCGGCAGGAGGCGCGTCGCGGTGACGTCACAGATGTGTCGACTTTATTCAATATCGATGTTTAGATAATAAATTTAATCGAGTTGACTTACAATTTTTATCTACAATCGATAGTCAAACGTCAACCTCGTTAGCATTTCTAAATTAATCGATTTATTAAGAGCCAGTGTCGGCGTACGTTTGCAATCGCTTTTGTGATTTTTTTAAATTAGTATTTTGGCGTCGGTTTTGTCTGAAGGTGGTGTATTTTGTTTTGTAAATTATGAAAGTCCATCGGGACATCTCGGCCTGATCCTGCAGGATGTATTTGTATATTGTGCAGTATCTCGTAGTTATGTAAAAAATTGTGTATGTTAGTGAAGTCGAGCTGTTTTATCAAAATTGTTATTGAAAATGTTCGTCTGAGATTCGATCGGTTCTAAGTTTCTATTTTAAAAATGTGTAAGCCCCTGTACATAATTATTTATGTGTAAACATTTTAAATTGTAGTTTTTGTGTGTGTGAGTGGGACGGATGCTCGGGACGACTTAGCTTATCTTGTCACAATTAATTGAGATTTGTCGTTTGTTTTAAATATTAAATGTAATAGTAATAAAGATCTGAGGTCATCTTGCTGCAATTTAATGGGTTCAGAATAAGATGTGTTTTAATAAGTTTTTAACTATTTCATTTTACGAAGAAGACAAGTTGAAATGTACCGGTGTAATGAACAAGCTGTAAATATTGGCCTACTGTTTCAAATGTGTAGTATAATATAAGATAACTTGCGCTATAAGTTTCATTTTGTTGAACAAAGCGACTGCAGGTGCTCGGTCACACTAGTTATTACATTTTAAAAACAAAATTAAAAACCCTTCATATTTAAACTTATTTTTAATATTAAATTAGTTCCTTGCAGTGTGACTGAGCTCACAAGGACCCATTTGAAGTAAGTTAAGTGTATAGTACTTAGGGGATCGGGGATTTACTTTCACAATGTAATTATAATGTAGTAGCGCTGTGTCCTGCGGGCGCCTTATTCTGGCGCCTGAATCGGACGCCGGCGTCTGGCGCCAGAAGCGGGCGCCGATTTCAGGCGCCAGGCTTACCAAATGTTATGTATCGTTACATTAGCTGTCGGTAATGCTTTTAGATAGTTAAAACAGACTCAGTGCGAGAAGCAGGGACACCTGTCACTAGGAGGGTGGGCAGAAACATAAAAGACGTATTGCTTGCGGTGTGCTGTCTCCCCGCATTGGTCTGTGCGCGGCAACAGACAGCTATGTGTACATTTGAGGTGGATTAAGCTTGTTAATTAGTTGTATATTGTATTTATTCTTGGCATTTCTGTATTTCTTTGGGCGCATTTTCTTAAGCATTTAATCTATATACAATGTTCCCGTGTTATAAAGACGTTAATTACCTCTGAAATGTAATTCGTTGATGTCAAATTGTACTTTGGTGTAATTGCTATGTTAAATTTTAGCAATAATATTTCACTTCTACAGGAAGTGCATACATTTTCTTCCGCGACATTTAATAAAATGTGTATTTGTTTATATTTCAAAATTTCAATGCAAGTTGAAGTCTATTTGCAATACATTGATTATGTCTGTAATTGTACGTAAAATGTCTCCTATGTTTACTAAATCTGCAGGAGTTTGTTGCTCATTTTTAGTTTGCATTGAAAGTTGATTTAAAAAAAAAATGATCCGAAAACCAATTTTGTATTATTTATTCAATAAATGTTAATAAAATCAACATTGTCTCTTATTTTTACACTAGCTGTAGCCCGCGACTTCGTAAGTTAAAACTTACGTTCGCTCTTCATTTCAAAGGTGTGCGCCTGCATTAAGAACGCACACCTTGGACTGAACTATCGCTAAATGGTTGTGCCATTGTTTCGCAGCAAATTCAACTGGTTAGTTGCACAACTAAACAGTTGAATTCGTTGCTGTAGTGTGCGCACCATCATATAAGCTCATAGGAATCTAAGACTTAACAGTTGTGCGATAGTTTAGGTTCTTACGTCAATCAAATACTAGTATACAAATCTTGCCTCTTTATAATATTAGTATAGATGACTGGTCTAAAATGTTTCGAGTATAAAATAATTTAATGAAACGCAAAATATAAAACTAAAACTTTATTTTTGTAAATATAAAGAAGTTACAATTATCAATATAACTTTACCCAATTACACTTCAATAAGGTGTTTACATTGTAATAAATAAACTAAATATGACCACTGTGGCAAAGGAAAAGACAAGTTTTATAAGTGTAGTTTTCACAGCATTATTTAAATTCATATAATGGAAGCATTACATTCCAACTCCCCAAGATGTCAACTAAATAAATGAGGACTCAAAGAACACTATCTCTGCCTAGATCCAAGAACAAAATAAAACTTCTGCTCCTTTTTTAAAGTAAAAATAAAAATACGGTTGAACTTTACAAAACTAATATTGATGAATTTAAATCGGTTAAAAATAACTATCAAGATAAATATAATTTGGTTGCCTTTTCTGAATTGTTTGGCAGTTCGTTCTGTTTATTTTTTAAGTAAGTAACGTAAGTATGAATAAGAAAATCAGAGCAAGAACTTTTGCTATTTCCGTCTTTGCAATTTGTTATCTCGAGATCGTGGTTCCATAGTCTTTCCATAGAGCAAGTTATCCGTGTACAGAAGTACAAAATGCGAGCAGAGGTACTCGCAGGTGATCACTCGACGGTCGGCAATGCTGGGTGGCGTCCACTGCGCGTCAGGCGGCGTCCACCGCGCGCCCGGCGGCGTCCAACGCGCCAGGCGGCGTCCACTGCGTATTAAGCGGCGTCCACTGGGCGCTAGGCGGCGGCGGCTGCGTGTTAGGCGGCGCTCATCTTGCAGAGGTGCCGCAGCTGCATGATCTTGATGTCGTCGGAACCGAACTTGACGACGCCCTCCTGGTTTTCGATGGAGATCAGCTGACCCACCGCCTCGCGGTCCTCGCCCGCGATCACCTGGTGGACACCGGATCGTATGTTTAACTACGTCCGTACACAAGGAACAATCTGACGTAGAGTAGTCGTGCTTACCTTGACCCTGTCCCCGGACTGCGGCACGAGCGGCGCGAGGTGCGCGGCGGGCAGCGTCACCACGCGATCGTCGTGCGGCAGGAAGACGCTGCACGCGCCGCCCGCCACCGCGCGCACCACGCCCGCCTGCCCGCGCAGCGCCTCCTCCGCCAGCCCCGTCACACGCACCTGCCGGCACGCCGCACGGTCACACAGCGTCACACAGAGTCTCACACACAAATTGACAACTTTACACTGCACCAAGCGATGCGGAGCTACGTTACCTCGAGGTCGGTGGTGTGCCAGTCGGGCGCGGGCGCCGGCGTGCCGGGCGCGGCGGGCGTGGCGGGCGCGTAGGCGGGCGAGCTGGGCGAGTAGTCGGCGGGGCTGGGCGCGCCCAGGTAGCCGGCGGGGAAGCCGGCCGGGCTGGGGCTCGGCCGGTAGGGGCTGTACGAGTGGTCGGAGCCGTACATGGTGCCGGGCGTCTGCGGCGTGAAGGGCCCCTGGCCGTACGTGCCGGAGTCGTAGGCCGGCCCCGCGCCCTCCTCGAACTCGAAGTCGGGGCGCGCGGGCGTGGCCGACACCGTGGGGTCCCACACGCCGTGCGCCGGCGTGCGCCCGCCCTCGTGCGAGGGCGTCGCGGAGCCGTAGTGCGGCGTGCGCGCGCCCGACTCGTAGATGGGCGTCTGGGAGCCGTGCATGGGCGTCTTGATGCCCGTCTCGCGGTAGGTGGGCGTGTGCGAGCCCGTCATGCGCACGGGCGTGCGCGAGTAGCCGGTGGCGCCGCCGCGCGCGCCGCCGCCGCCGCCGCGATGTGCCCGCGGTCCACGGAGATGGTCTGGCACATGGTGTGCAGCTCGACGCGCGCCGTGCTGCCGGTGGCGTCCTTCACGATGCCCACGTTGCCCTTGTACGGCCCGCCGGTGATCTTGATGGTGAGGCCGAGCAGCTCGCGGTCGCGCGCCACGGCGCCGCCGCGCCCGCGCCCGCGCCCTCGCCCGCCGCCGCCGCCGCCGCGCGCCGAGGGGTGCATGGGCGACTGTATGCGCGGCGACATGAAGCCGAGCGCGAGGGCGTTGGCGACGCCCGCGCCCTTGGCGCCGCCGGCCAGCTGCAGATGGCGCGTCTTGCAGACGAAGATGCCGCCGTTGTCGAGGTACATGCGCGACTGCAGGAAGGCGAAGTTGCGGTAGAGGTGCTTGATCTCGCCCTCGCGGCCGGCGTGCGGTCCGTCTATCACCTTCACGATGTCCTTCTTCTGTATGGAGTTGTGTTCGGAGTCGAGCGCGGTCGTGAACCTGTTCTCGCGACGTTTCTGTAACGCCTGAGGCTTACACTCGATGACTTTCCCCTGCATACCTAAAACGTGGAAATTTTCTTTCTCCAGTCTGACGATGACGCCCACGGTCTGCGGGTCCAGTTGGACCATGTCGCCCCACTGGAACTGTCCCAAGGAATCCACGCCGGTGGCCATGTCCGAGCACAGCTGGAGGTCTCTGGGCAGCACCTCCAGCTCGTGCATGGTCAGGTCGGACACCAGCACGACGCGGTGCGGCTCCACTCTGACGATGAGGCCCGTGTCCCCCTCGTACCGGCCCGCCAACACCTTTACGTGGTCGCCCTGCTTGAAGTACTTCCTCAGCTCGTTGGGCTTGAACACGAGGGGATCTTTCAGGGCGTCGTGTTTGGGCATCACCGTGATCATGGAGCCGTCTATTGCGATAATCTTCGCCTGTAGGTTTGCGAGGTCCCCGGAGCACACCTCGACGTTATCGCCCATGGAGAATGAATGCAAGCTCGTCGGATCGTCTTTGGCCGGCGCCGCTAATTCTATATCGATACCCTCCGGTTGTTCCTCGAATCTTTCCAACTCGGTCAGAGATGGCTTCACGCCCTCCGCCAAGATTGCCGACATAGTAAAATTCTTGTACAAAAACCCTTTTCTTGAATATCTATTACCCTCAAATATAAGGAAGTCACCGTCGGAGGTAACCTCGCCGCCGATGGCGCGGATCGCCTCGGGGTCGAATGGCTTGGCGGCCGGACGACGCTTTTTTTTTCGTTTGGCCGCTTCGCTTTCACTCTGCACTGTTCTCAGGGCACCTCTAAGTCGCGTGTAATCAATTCTCGGTAGTAACTTCAAATGTACTTGATTTTGAGCTAGGTCTACATAATCGACTTGCGCTATGTCGTCTTTGTACAATCCTCTCTTTAACCTGACCCATTGCTTTGGTTTTAAACCGGACTGTTCTTTGACAACTCTCAGAACATCTGTCATTTCTTTAATTGGTACCATGTCTTGTTTCCAAGTGCCAATTTTTAAGGCGCTAACATTATTTATAATAGCCTTAACATGTGTTTGCTTGTAAGCTTCTATGTACACATACCCTTTAACACCTTCCGGAGCAACAACTGATTTAATCTGGAATGGCTCTTCTGAATTTTTGTATGCAATAAACTTTCTCATGAGCAGTAAAACTGTTGCCTTTTCTTCGCCAATATGGCATTTCACCATCCAGAGGTTGGGATCTTTGATTCCCGGCAAGAGGGTCTGCTGAGTGATTTCATCCGACATCTCCTCACCACCTTCACCAAAGTGTCGCAGTGCTGCTGATTCGTCGGCATACTTGTTCCTCAAATATTCTTCGATTTCCTCTTCTTTTTGCGAGTCCCACAGATTGGTCCCGCGGCGACGGCCTTCAATCTCCCGAGCTGTGGGACCAATTTCATCCACTTCATTGCCAACAATGCCCATCTCTTGGGCACCCTCTTCCCATTCATCATCTTCGTCGACTTCGTCATCCACCTGTCACAAACATGTCATATATTAACATATTTTTTGTTTTAAAAATAACAGTTTCCAATAGTTAAACATACCTCAGCCTCATCAATGATAAACCCGCCATAACGACTGTCTTTCTTACGCTTCTTTCTTCGTCTTTCTTCTTCCTCGTCTTCATCATATTCTTCAGAGTCTACCAGATCCTCACCTTCAGGTTCCTGTTCATCCTAGAATATAAAAAAAATAGTATTCTTACAAGAGTATAATTCTATAAATTATAACCTCTATTTTCTAAATGACTTGAGTAATATACATATTTGACCATCAGTACTTTCACTTTGCAAAATGGCTAAAAATAGGACAGATTTACAAAAAAAAACTTATTACATCATACGCATAGAGGCGATTGCCTGCCTAAATTGATTAAGTTCATATTGTAACAAATGAAAAAAATAGGACTTATTAGAAACCATACTACAATACGTCATACTAATTGAATTTATTACCTCAACATCTTCATCGCCTGAGGCTTCCTTGGCTTCGTCGTCTCTGTTGCGACTGCCATCGGATGCAGCGGAGCGGCTCCTGGTAAATATTTAGCATCATGAGGTCACTGCATAACTGCTCTGACAATACGAGTTGGCATTTTGACAATTTACAATCTAAACCCGTAGGTTTGTACCTAGATCTAGAACGTGAGCGCGACCTCGAACGTGATCTAGAAGGACTCCGGGAGGGACTCCGACTCCCAGAACGTGACCGCGACCGCGACCGAGATATAGACCGATTTGATGCAGCACTCCTTCTAGATCTATTAGAGACCACACTTGCCGCGTCCGACCCGCTGCCCGAAAAATTACTCCCTTCCGAGTCAGACATGTTTTCTTTCTATTGGTTTTAAGAAACCATTGAGGATTTCAAAATAAAAAATTCAGCGAAATCCTAACAAAATGTCGAAGAAAACGTAACCAGTAGACGTGACAAGTACAGAATACAGATTAAAATTGGATTCATTCAAAGAGTATTGTTACATGTCTTTGGTGTTCCAATAACCGAAAACAAAATTGTCTACAGCTTCAAAATCAAAACTCGACTGAAATCTTCGTTTTAGTTGAGTTTTATCTCAATGATTTGTACAGACACTTATCTCATTTGTATAAATGATACGATTCTGCAAGAAACATTCCGAAAATAATAAGTAAAAAATACGAAACTTACTTTTTTGGACCGGTTCGGAATATTGTCTATGGTTCGAGTACTAATAAAAATAAATCCTTTCTTTTGTCTATTGATTCGTCGCGGCCCCACCGAGTAATGTGAAATTTTTGTATTATTTCACAAAAGTAGCGTTATTCTGAAAGAATTGGACTATTATTATATAATACTCTGTAAATAAATCAACTGCATTCATAATTAAGTGATAAATAATTATATGCAAGTGTCGAAGTGATCAATCCCCATGCACATTCATCCGCTGCTCGCTAAATAGTAGCTTTCGATCGGATTTTCGCACGTTTGACAATAAGTGTTGTGAGTTTCTGTAAGGTTCTCGTGCCGGTGGTACATATTCGAGTGCAAAACGACGAGAATCAGTGTTGTGGTGCATTGCGGTGCAGTGCAGTGAAGGTTCGCGATGGAACAGTGAACCAGCGGTCGGGGTGCGGCGCCAGGGGTCCCAGGGGGGGCCATGCTGGAGACGCGGTCGGTGCGCGCCGCTGACTCGGTGTGGGCGAACAAGCCGCTGCCGGCGCCGCACGCCATGGCTAATGCTAGGCACGGGAAGAATGCTCAGGTGACACCTACAAACCTGCACTAAAAAATAATTCTAGATGATTCAATGGTTAAAAAGGTTCTGACAGTTTGGTTAACTTTTATACCACTGAGATGTAAGTAACTGAAGAAATAAAAGTAACTTTATATATACTAATAGAAGTTATATATCATAACTTCCTGCAAGTCTGAAAGTAAAGTGTCCAAAATTTATTAAATTTAAATATTAACCTGCAGTCATTGTTGTTGTGAGTCATGAGCTGTACCGTGTTATTGTAAAATCTCAAAAGGACATACTCATACAATGCGTCTCTTAAATCCAGTTCAATTACTAACTGTGTGTCAACAAAATGTAATTCCTCTAATGGTTTGTACTCCTATAGAACTGGTTATGTAGAAATTACATTTTGGACTAAGCTAAATATGTTAAACTTTTAGTAAGTTAAGTACAATAAAAACCATTGTCTTGCCACAATACATCCAATATAGTACTTATTGTTAACAAAGTAAAAGATGATGTTTAAAACCTTTAAAACTGAAGAAAACTTATGATTATTTAAAACCAAAGCCTTTTGTATTTCTATCTTTAAACTGTAGTGTATTTAAAACAATGAGATCATCTAAAAGAGATAAGTCGAAATTGTTGCTGATGATAAGGTAGATACTTAATTTTAATAGGTATGTATCAATTATATCACATATAATTCATCATCATACATCCCCACCAAGGTGCTCGGAGTCTACCCTAAAATAGGAGTGACTAGGCCATAGTCAATCATGCTGGCCCACTGCGGGTTGACTTCTTGATCTTTGAATTTCTCCAATATATGCAGGTTTCATCCCTATGTTTTCCTTCAATGTAAGAACCGAAAGAAGATATATTATTGCAATGTAATTCAATGTTTTATTTAGTTGTATGTTATTCACAAATCTAATAAGAGTATATTTTGTGGAAATAAAACAGGAAACAAATGCATCGAGGCATTAAGGAACTTGTATAATCTTTGCACAGATCTAGTTGTGAAATTGAACCTTGGACTTGTTATCCATTACCATGAATCTTGAGCCAGTAGTGTTTTATTTACGTAAATTTAATTTTTATTCTCTGCTACATATTTCAAATTCAAAGACTAATTGAAAATTTATCAGCTCTACATATCAGATTTCAGTTAAAAATTATTTTTTTTTTCCGTAAAATGTATTTAATAAGCTTAAAACATGTATAAAGATTTTAATTTTTTCTACTTATGCTCAAGTTGACAAATTCCATGTGTGGAATTTGTTATCAGTGGTAAAAGTGAGAGGCAAAGAAAAAAAGAATTTAAATCTTTACAAAGATCACAACATAATGTGAACAAAAACCCTATATCCAATTCAAGACTTGATTGTACAAGTTTTATCATATCACATGCCATGAGAAAATTACATAAGAGTATAAAACAAGATACTCTGCTTTTACCATTGCAAAACTAGAACTAACTACAAAAACACAGTATGGTATATAAGAATGATTACAGAACAGAAAGCAATAAGGATTCTACTCTACATAACAATACTTGTCTCTTCTTTAATTAACAGAAAAAAGTGATGAAATTATGTCAGAAATAATCGTGTATGATCGACGTTGCATTAATTTCCCAGAGGTCTTGGTCAAATTTAGTTATTAAAGATTTATTATTATCAATCTATTTATCTCTCTCCTACGTAAGATCTTTTTCTAAGCATAGTTAATCATTATCCGCGTAGGCGTGACACGGCGCACTAAGTCGCGATTGTTTTGCTTCTACGCAAGGATATGCGGTCAGTTAATTGCAAACACTTACGTCATTAACATAACGCAGTCATAGGCTTACGAATTTATACAAGAAGACATTGACTGCGTTACGAATTATAGTTTTCGCTTTTAAAACCGACGCATAAATAACACATTTGTGCGTAGGTTTCTCAGTTATGTGTAATCTCGATTTAGCTCCCCTTCAATATTGCCATGACATGTGTCTTGTAGGCGCTTAAAAGCTATATTATATGAACTGAAAGAGGTTCGCATAAAGTTGCGTTCCACTAATAGACTATTCCAGAACTAAATTATGGAGATTTCTAAGTCCAGTTACGTGCCACAGTCACATGACATCTGTTTTTTGCACCGCTCTAATTAATAAAACGGGCGAATTATGTCAGATGCAAAATCGTTTTAGCAGGTTCAGTCTGCTAAAACTTTTAATTCTTTTATCTATGATGGAAATTGGCGATAGAATGTAAATGTCTGAGATTTTAATCTTTGACGGGAGGATCGTAAGCCAAATATGCAGCCGTTATCGTATCTATCTTATATCATATTCTAGCTATACGTAATATTTTATAATCATATCATAAGGCATTTAGTTTGTGCATATAGTAGCTACGCTCATTGGCTGCGGCCTTCGAGAGCGATTTCACTGCCCGGCCTGTCTGTAAATTAATTTTGCAAGAAAAAATATATAAGAATAACTATGCCTTAAAAGATTAGATAAGGTTATATTTATTTATATTAACTTGACTTATCTCATCCCTAGCATTATTCGGACTAAGAATAGACGAGGGTCTTTTGGTCCTTAATTTGACCAAATAGCCTATAAAATTACCTACAGGATGAAAGGTAAATAAATTATTGAAGTACGTAACCAATATAATACTACTTAGTACTGAGTTATTGAAACTTCTAGACATGATTATTTTCATAATTTCTTCTGGATCTCCGCCAGACCATTGAACGTGTGAAATATTTTATAAGCGCTCGTATAATGTTAATTGTAGTTTCCTGGTGGGTCCGCGTCTACGTCGACTGCACGACGCCGGATGTGGCTATTTTTTAACTGGCCTATGATGTTGCGGGAACTATGACTACGTCAGCACCGCCAAATTTGAACTTTATGCTTCGTTATCTCGTTTTGATATAGTTTGCTTCAAATACCTTTCTCAATTTCATTTTATTCAGATGGTAATGAAGCATAAAATATTGTTAGGAATCTTGAATAGGTTAGAGATTAATATCACTACCGGTTTACTAATTAAATTACGTCTTTGAATCGCACAAGGACGAGGAAATCGTTTTCTAAATTTACCGAGTCTCAACTCTGTCTTTGATGTTATTTATATGAAAAAATATCGAATTGTACCGCACCATCAATGTTTACCACAGCGACAAGGCGCTTGTAAAACTGCTCAAGTTAACTTATAATGCTATCCCTTGTCTATTATTGCTTACTTCGATGTCAATGCTAAATTACTTCTACGAGTTATTTAGCCTCACTAAGGATGTAACTTGGGTTTGTTCAAATAATTATTATTAACGTAAATAAATACCATACGATTTTAATGTGTTGTCTCTAGCCAAGACGTACAAATTGTTTAAGATGTAAGTACAAGCAACAGTGCTGTGAGATGGTCGGGACGGCCTCCGTAATAGATTAATTTGGGACGATTGACCTTCCTACTGCCGCGCGATGTCTCCCGCGACCTTCTGCATTTGCGCTGCTCGGAGTGCAAGAAAACTATAATTATATAATAGAAAATAAAGATTTTTATAAATCAATTGCCCTATATAGCTTGATATTGAACAGCTTACAGCACTAATAGCAGCTAGTTAGTACTTTGTTCAGGGATACATAGTTAATCGGGTGCTGCAGCCGCGTGGGTGAGCAGTTAGCCTTCGAATATTAAAACCACGTTCAAAATACGTAGCGTTATAATTTCTTAGAGTTATATACCGTACTATTGGCGAGGTCGTAGAACTTAATAGCACTAATTTATACCTTTGGTTTTACGTGGTAATCGTTTTTAAAGCGTTTGGTACTTGATTTTTTGTTTTGTCTTTGCATATAGTCATAAGTATAGTTGTCCTTGTGTTATATTGCAGGACGATGTGTGCTACGTGGTGGCGAAGTACGACTACGCGGCGCAGGGGGCGCAAGAGCTGGACCTGCGCAAGAACGAGCGCTACCTTCTGCTCGACGATTCGAAGCACTGGTGGCGTGTGCAGAACGCCCGCAGCCAGTCCGGATACGTGCCCAGCAATTACGTCAAGAAGGAGAAACCCTCGTTATTCGACAGGTAGTATAGCATCTGTAGTTCCTCTGGTGTTGCGGATGTCCATGGGCGACGTTGACCACCTCGGTGTTCTCGCCGCTGGTTTGCCCCCTTCTCTTATTAAAAAAAAAAGGTGAGCATACTGCATCTCGTCTTAGCAATGATAGATTTACACAACCGCGACAAAAAGGGTCATCTCTTATGACATCTAAGTTGACCCTTTATTTATTACCTCCGATTTACGATGTACCTTATTAATGCTTTAGGCGTCTTGATTGTGCGCACTATATTAAGTAAATACTATAATTTTCGAAATATTTGGTACCAGTGATGTGAATACAATTTCTGTTGTGTTAAATCTGGCTTAATGTATTATTGAAAACGTGCCATACTGCTATATAGCTGCTTATGAAACTATTTGTTAACAGTTGCCGGCTGATATTAATTAAGGGCCGAGAATGGGGTTCAAGTTTCAAAGGGCATGTAACTTTATATCGGACACACCCTCAGTGTGTTAATTTTAAGCATAGTTTAAATGTGTGAGATTTTCACACGTTGTTGTTTGTATAAATATTAAATTTATAAGAGACTTTTATTTGTATCACAAGCCGAGGTCTTCATGTGTGTTTTTGTACATCGTGGTTTAGTTTGACGGCGCCTTTACAATTATTAATGTGTCTCCTCCCATATAAGTTTATCTCAATGCTCAGCCAGCGCACAGCCCACAGCGGTGTTTGCGACGCGCATTGGTCTCGCACGATAACGTCTCCTTGGCTGCATTTGTTATGCGCGGCTGACATGCTAATACAACAAACTTACAGATATCATTATTATATTATTAGTTTGTTTGCAAACACTAGCTAACATTATTATGTAAATAATTTACATTGTGGTAAGAGACAAATGTAAAATTCATATTTATATAACACATTTCCAGTATAAAAAAGAAGGTGAAAAAGGGTTCGGGCTCGAAGACATTACCGTCGAACAGTTCCCCGGTGCGGGGCGGGCCGGAGTCCCCGGGCGGCGGCGGCGCGGGGCCGGGCGGCGGCGCGCGGAGCCCGCGGACGCGCTCGGCACCGCCGTCGTCAAGTACAACTACCAGGCGCAGCAGCCCGACGAGCTCTCGCTCACCAAGGGCACCAGGATACTCATCCTGGAGAAGAGCAACGACGGCTGGTGGCGCGGACAGTACCAGGGGCACACGGGCTGGTCAGTACTCGCTGCACTGCATGCTCGGATATGACGTCCTTGCCTACTTTGTTAATGTCTTTTGTTGTCTAATTCTAGGTTTCCGTCGAACTACACAAGTGAAGAAGGCGACAATGAAGATCCGGTGCATACTTATGCGATGGCGGAAAACGTCCTCGACATCGTGGTCAGTATCTACTACAGGGTTCGGAGTTCCATCTCCTTTAGCTAAGTGAATGTAGCATCATGTGTAAGATGTGACGCGTGTAGGTGGCGCTGTACTCGTTCACGTCCAACAACGAGGCGGAGCTGTCGTTCGAGAAGGGCGACCGGCTGGAGATCGTGGAGCGGCCGCCCTCCGACCCCGAGTGGTACCGCGCGCGCGACTCGCGCGGCCAGCTCGGCCTCGTGCCGCGCAACTACCTGCAGGAGCTCGCCGACTACCTCACGCAGCCCTACTGGTCGGTGCCCTTGCTCCCCCCCCTCCTCCCCCTCGCCGTCCTGGCCCCTCTGACTGTGTGTCTGGTTGCAGCGAGGCCAGCGAGGGCGGCCGGGGCGCGGGCGGCGGCGCGGGCCCCGCCCCGCTGGGCCGCGCCTGGTACTACGGCGCCATCACGCGCATGCACTGCGACACGCTGCTGGACCAGCACGGACACGACGGGGACTTCCTCATACGCGACTCGGAGACCAACGTGAGTGCCCCGTCTCTGTGTCTGCCACACTCATGTGAGTGCGGTGGTGTAACGCGGTGTGCTCGTGCCGCAGGTGGGCGACTACTCGGTGTCGCTGAAGGCGCCGGGGCGCAACAAGCACTTCCGCGTGCACGTGGAGGCAGCCTGTACTGCATCGGGCAGCGCAAGTTCCCCACGCTGGACCAGCTGGTGGCGCACTACCAGCGCGCGCCCATCTACACCAACAAGCAGGGCGAGAAGCTGTACCTCGTGCGCCCCCTGCCGCGCCCCGCGCCGCAGTGCTGAGCCCCCCCACACCCCACACCCCCCCTACGCCACATCACTGTCCTCAAATATATATCATCATACATACATTTTATCTATACATTCGGCGTAATACATACCAATATGACAGTTGTCAATTTGACAGCACTCCACGGCTACCGTTTTAATAAACCTTTCGTTTCGTAGTAACTGGTTTAATGGATGTTTTGAGATTTCAATTTTTTTTTTGTAATATTTTTCTTTATTGGACATTTATACATTAATGTGATGATAAAATAAATGTGCAATCTTCCATTAGAGATAATATAAAACTACGTTGTCACTTACTGAATATATCAAACCAAATGTAACACTATACTCAGTACACATGTTTCAGCTATTAACAGTCTGATTAATGTTAGGAAATAATTGTATTTAGTTTTAAAACTAAGAAATAACCAACAAAATTGTCTTTGATTGTCTCTGTGTATGATTATCGCTTGTAAGTATATTTTAAGTGGCACATTGGTGAAGTATATAAGTCCATATTTATGTAATAAGATGGTTAATGCAATAATTTATATATCAACTAGAAATAAAGCTAACATTAATTATTCAAATCTAACATTTTTCACTGCAAAATTTATTTGATACTGAGCCATTATTTGGTAAAATTTTACTTTTTTTTATGTCACTAGCTATAATATTGGTTGACATAGAAATAAAAAAATTAAAGGCCTAACAATCTTATTCGGCGCTTATATTGGTAAAACTTTTTATATTATAATGGGACTATTATTAAGTCTTCTAACTTAGAACATGCATTAAACGTGATTGTCGATTTTAAATGTTTAAAACTATAATTACAAAATTACAAATGACAATTTTAATGGCCGCTTGTATGAGGAAGATATTTCCCAAACATCAACTATCGTATTATAGTCTCTTAAAAAAATGTTTAGCCAATATATTAGTAAAAACGAGATATTGAAAATGTCTGTAGCTAAATTTAATCTTAAAGTGGTAATAAAACTCGATTCTTGTATGAAACGCACTTAATCTGGTGCAGGGGTGGTCGAGCTGAAAGGGCAAGGGATGTATTTACCGATTCACTGAAATGAAATTTATTAGATAAATTTTTGTCTCTAATTCTGAGGAATTTGAGAACATGCTGTATAATCACAATTAGGATAAATAATGTACCCACTCTTTAGACAGTTATCGCGTAAATTTTGGGCATTCTTACTTCGGGCGTGCGGCGCGGCGGACGTGCGCACGGCTCATATCTATGTAATAAACCAAAAATTGGCTTCTTATCGCATTCAATACTATAGTTAAAGTGTAAGAGCCATTTCTATATCATGTTATATCTTAAGTCACTTATAAGTAATGTAGTGTAATTGATAAAAAAAAAGATTTTTTATATAGTTTAAATCACATTTAGACGATCGGGGGTAGATGGACGATGAATCGATCGGGTACCTACGGCCTGTATAGAGTACCACTTGCTGGTGCGCGAGGTACAAGTTGTATAGGGTACGTTGTGATGTTGCGCTAAGTTTATATCTAAGTCATTTCAGGGAAAACCGCGGAGTGGAGACGACGAGAGAGAAAGTGTTGTAGAGTGGAGGGATGGAGGTGGTACGACTTCGTTTGTATCGAATTGTAGTGTTTAAACAACGAATTAGCTATCCCATACGTGATCGGTACGTCGCTAGTTTATACAGGGTGCTTTGTTATTGTAATTTAACATGATGACACGAAAGCAATTAATCTCGTAATAGTTTTGCCGTCATTGTATGCTGTGTTTAAATTAATAATTTAAAATAGTAAGAGTAAATTCCGCAAATATTTTTTTTATCAATTTTTCAATAAATAAAGAGCAGCCTGTATAAATAGTAGTCGTAGGCAGGAGTCTCCCGGCGGCGGTTTCCGCTGAGTGACGGCCGCTAGTCAATGCGCCGGCATCACACCGCTTCGCTCACCGCGGCTGCCGGCTCCTCGGGTTGGGTTGGGTTGTCACAACCACGGCAGCTATACACATCGCTCTTGTTATTATATTTACGAATAGAATTAATCCTAATATAAATAACTGAATACAAATTGCGACGCGTGAGTTCCCAGTATTTTATTTTTAATAATTTAGTTTGTAGATAGTGCGGCATAAGGCCATACGCATAGTGTTTAGTTCGTGTACGTTTGTTCTCGCGCTTCTCATTAACAAGGAACCGTCTCAAGTGTTTGCCTTCTACAGTATCCGCGGGTGTCCAGCCTTTTATGACGATTTGTACGGACTTTTGTAAATGACACTCCTATAGTAAAGTATTGAAATTAAATGGGACAATTTATTTTTCTATAAACATTTTCGTTTTCGACACTCGAGCGATATAAGTTTTGATGCACCAAGTGTAGATTTGTACGAGGAACATAGCGTTAAGTGTAGCGTTCACTGCATAATATAATAGTTCGTTAAGGGTGTTTTTTCCCTGATCGGAATTATCGCATTACAACTACGACTGTTGTATAAATTCCGAGATGCGATGGAGAAACATCCTTGTGAATGTTTATAATAAATCACATGTGATATGACTCGGTTCTCGTTTGATGTTTTCAATCGATATAAATTAGAAGCCGGCGGCGATCTCCCGCAACTCGGAGCGACGCGGCCGGTCATTTGCTAGATCTTTTTGATGTATTTAATACGTTTTATACTCAATATTGTAACTAGATTAAATGCGAGGCAAAGTCGATCGTAACTACATGTGTATTAGGGACGTTTTAGTATGTTTTTAGTGACACGGATTGATACTGTATTGAGTCGCGATAACGTAAGGCGTTATGTTTGAAGATTTGGTGTTGTAGAGCCAAAGGGACGTCTTCCTAGGGCATTGTATACATTTTTGTATCGCCGTAACAGCGGAGTGCACAAATAATTTAATGTCGCGTGCAGTACATCTCGGAAATTGTATATTACACAAAGATCTAAATATCTAGATAATCCTACCTATATGTAAATTGCATTCGGACGTTTTCTTCTCAGTAATACATTTATCTGATTGATTTGATTGTAATATTCTTTTGTATGAATTCTTCTAGTAAATTAATTAACAATACTTTAGTTTTAAGTGTTTGTTTCAAAAAGGGTTATCTATTTAGATCTTTGGTTGTAATAATTGTATAAAATTATTTTGTACAAAGCATTTATGTTTCATTCTCGGTTCAATCGCATAGCTTTATGTATACAAACATTGCCAAAACATAAGCAGACTTACATTCCCACGGTATGTAACAGATTTCCAAATCACATGTCTATATAGTACATACATAGATATGTATTGTACTATATTTAAATGTGATGTAACCAGATTTAAAGAGATGTACACTAGTGGAATAGTCTAGCTGTAGTGTTTGGTTTATTTTTTATTTTTATATTGCTCAAATGGTATTTGATTTGTATTTTGTACTGTAACCGAGTGTTGTAATGTTTTCATGTGTATATTGTCTGTATGTAACGAGCATGATATTGATACAGTTGTAAGTGCAGTATATTTAACAATTATAATTTATTTATTAATTTGCTAAATGCGTTTTCTTACCAACAACCTTTTCCACGTTTCATTCATGAAAACCCAGTAGCGTCTTGGATGCTTCAAGAAAAAAATAATTTTTCTCTATAGTTTAATGCAATAAAAGTCTATTATATTGTTCATCACTACTTAAAGTTAGATCATAAATACGTTCAGAATAATATGTACTGTTGCTATGCCAATAGTAATACATGTATTGATCAAATAACATAGAACGATACAGCGAAGTGTGTGACTACGAAAGAGAAATGTTGTCACGCAGAGATAAACTGTTGATCCAGCCGTGGGAAGATCGCCGCTACAAGGACCACCGATTAAAGGTACTGTTTAAAACTATAATTTTCTTTAATATTTGTAATATAAGTTAAATTAACCACTTTACGAAAACTTTTAGTCCATCGTTAAGAATAGATGTCAAAAAGTGACGAGTATTGAATAAGGGCCTTTACTTATCAAACAACGACGAAAAATAGCTATAGTGCCATTCAAATTTGTATCGATCGATTTGATCGATATCACACGAGATGCTATAGTATAAGGAGGCGAACGATCAAACACTATCGGAAATCGACAAAATATTGAAGCTACTGCAGCATTTGTAGATGCGTAGCCTATTTTTAATCAATAGAGGAGGTGGAACACAGAAATTCTATTCGTCACCACCAAATCTAACTTCACTTACGTACTTCCTAAGGCCTCCGGCACGCATGCAGGTGTGGGCACAATACGTGCTTTCCTTCGTCCGTAGCGAGGCCATCTGACAACCAATCGTGTAAATCTTATGAAACTCTTTTTAGTAAGACTGCGTACTTTATCAATGTTATTCTCTGCGCGTCAGGTGAAGTGCGCGCTGCCGGTGATAGACAGCACTGCGCCGCGCGCGCGGCCCGCACAGCTCCGCCGGCAGCTCGCAGCTCTCCTACAGCAACGCGCGCTGCTACGCGTGCGAACACAAGGCTGTACGTGTTATGATACAGTTCAGACTACTTTTACGTTTGTTAGTGTGAATAGTTTAGACTATACGTTATCTTAATAAATTGTTATATTTCAGAAAGCAGCGAGCGATTCTGCCAACAAACGGGAAGTTCCCGTTGCAGACAACTACGATATTCTGCCCTTCTTATGCTCCAAAACTTAATGTTCACACTTGCGTCATACCTTTGATATTTGTATACTTTGGATGATAAATAAAATGCTTGGTTCGTATTGGACAGTTTTATTGTTACATTATATAGATACAACCGGGGTCACGACAGCAGCCCCGGCGCGGGGCCGGGCCGGCTGCGGCGGGGGAGGGTCGGGGGGTGAGAGGTTAAAAGTCAAAACATAACCACTATGTTATATTAAAAAAAGCCGTACAATCTGTAAGCGGATTACATCAGCCGCCGTCGCATTACATTAAAGCTATTCACAATGTCGTCGTCATCCATACGATATACATAAAATCAACACAATCGTGAAAAAGAATAGAATTTCCAAAGATCACATCAGAGTTCAGGCTGCGCTGCGGCCGCGCCTCAGAAGCGGAAGCCGGCGTGCGGCGCCCCCGCCCCCGCCTCGAACTGGAAGCCCGCCTCCGCCGCCGCCGCGCCAGCTCGCAGCTCTCCTACAGCAACGCGCGCTGCTACGCGTGCGAACACAAGGCTGTACGTGTTATGATACAGTTCAGACTACTTTTACGTTTGTTAGTGTGAATAGTTTAGACTATACGTTATCTTAATAAATTGTTATATTTCAGAAAGCAGCGAGCGATTCTGCCAACAAACGGGAAGTTCCCGTTGCAGACAACTACGATATTCTGCCCTTCTTATGCTCCAAAACTTAATGTTCACATTTGCGTCATACCTTTGATATTTGTATACTTTGGATGATAAATAAAATGCTTGGTTAGTATTGGACAGTTTTATTGTTACATTATATAGATACAATCGGGGTCACGACAGCAGCCCCGGCGCGGGGCCGGGCCGGCTGCGGCGGGGGAGGGTCGGGGGGTGAGAGGTTAAAAGTCAAAACATAACCACTATGTTATATTAAAAAAAGCCGTACAATCTGTAAGCGGATTACATCAGCCGCCGTCGCATTACATTAAAGCTATTCACAATGTCGTCGTCATCCATACGATATACATAAAATCAACACAATCGTGAAAAAGAATAGAATTTCCAAAGATCACATCAGAGTTCAGGCTGCGCTGCGGCCGCGCCTCAGAAGCGGAAGCCGGCGTGCGGCGCCCCCGCCCCCGCCTCGAACTGGAAGCCCGCCTCCGCCGCCGCCGGCGCCAGGCTCGCGTCCTCCTCCTGCAACACACACAGCTCTCAATTCAAATAATTCTCGCATGAAATTAATGCTCTCACTAATGAAGTTCCATTGTTTTCCTAGTGCATAGAGTGCTTCTACTGCTTCATGTAAAACAACGTACGCAAAGCTACTTTTACTGTGACATTTGACTGCAGCTACACTTAAATCGATATATCTCCAAAACGGCCTAATGAATATCGCTAGTATTTGACATAAACAGACATAATCTGGAAAAATAGGATACAAATAAAGTTTTTTAATACTCCGCGCTAACTGAGTCACGACTGATCACAACTGACACTATGGCGTAGATCAATTAGCGACTGATTTCCATGTGTTTGTGTACAGACGGCCTCAGCGGCTGCGAGCGCACTGACCTCGCCGGCGAAGTACTGCTCGATGATGTCGTAGGCCATCTTGTAGATCTCCATCTTCTCGTGCCCCTGCAGCTGCTCGATCTTGTCGATGCCGCCGCACTCCTCGATCATGTTGGCGACGTGCTCCACGCTGTCGCCCGACATCTTCAGCATGTTGCTCAGCCCGTCCAGCACCACCTGCCGCAGCGTCCACATACACATACAAAATGTTAACACTTGGCTAGATTTTCTCTCAAAGATTAATGTAAAACACATTTATAATCAATACATATAATAAAATGGAGTGTATCTATGTAATACATTGATTTACTACTTGACATATTGTTTATAAACACAGAAAAAATAATATCGAAAATACTGATAGAGAACATTCGTGTGGTTATTAACGAGAATCAAATTTTTAGAATTCCTGACCATCCCACAAGCTTCGTTTGTTATGAATAATCTCCTAAACGGGTGGACTAATTTTAACGGTACCTTGATGGGAAGGTAGTTGATGTATGCGGAATACTCGACAACTGAGTAATAGCTGAGTACCAACTAAAATGCAAGTAATGTGAAGTTAGTGTCGAGCACACTCACGCTGATGACTTGCGTGTCCTTGCAGGCGAGCAGGTTGCAGAAGGGCGGGATGACGCCGCAGCCGATGAGCGCCGCCACCTGGTCCTTGGTGCCGCTGATGCTGAGGTTGCTGACGGCCCAGGCCGCCTCCTTCTGCGTCTGGAACTCTCCCTTGCCCAGGTTCTCCACGATCTTGGGCAGCAGCCCCGCGTCGATCACCGCCTGCACCTGCTGCTTGTTGCCCGCCGTCACGTTCGACAGGAACCACACCGCCTCCTTGCAGATCTTCTCTTTCTGACAATGCCACAAACAACACGCTATTTAATACTGATAGATAGAACAACATCTGTGCCAGCTCAATCCAATACTAGAACCCTGCAGAACTCCAGGTCAAGTGGAAATAATTCCATGTTTTATTTGCTGAGTGGGTGTATTAGAGAACTAAATTTAGTCCACTTTCCACTTTTGGGAAGGGAAAGCGGATTTGCCTGGCTATGGGACACATATGTGACACATAGGGTGAAATATCATATGTCTGTGTGATCTGCCTCTTGCATTCATTAAAGTTATGCAGATATCTGCAATTACATATGTCTATGGGTAGCAGCTATTGAGATAACATATCTTGTATTTCTAATGGTTTTTGGGTTCAATTACTTTTTACAAAATTTTAAAATGGTTGAGCTTTTTGATTAAGCATTATTTGACAAAGTAAAAACAAATTTGACAACAAAACTGGTACACTATTTCAATCAAACATAACTTATATTCAATAGATTAAAAAGTTTACAAAACTCTTTCCTTCAACATCAAATTACTTTAAACATTAACATCGGGCTACTGATTACATAAGATACTTAAAGCCATGAAATACTTAGTAAATACTAAAGTTTTTTAACTCACCGAGTGTGATAGCAGTGCAGGGAAGTGTGAGAGGGCATCACAGTTGAGTACCACTTGTGTCTGCTCATCAGTTCCGGTGACAATGTTGCCGACAGCTCGGAGCGCTGCCGTCTGGGCCTTCATCTCTTTGTGGGACAGGAGGGGGATCAGCTTGGGCACTATGCCCGACTCTATCACCATTTGGATCTGTTCATTGCCTCCGTCTGTTAGATAACTAATTGCCCATACTGTGTCTACTAGAATCTGTAATGAAGGTTAGATTAATTCAACTTGGAGCTACAGCCATATATGATTTACATTAGAAAATTTGGTATTTTGCTGTAAATAACTGTGCTCACTTACAACTGTTCTACTTGGGTACAGTTTCAATGAAATTCTATTATACATTTATTGTCATCATTTCCCTGGCCTTATCCCACTCATGTGGGGTTGGCAGACATTTTATAAACCTTTGTATTTTGTTTTTTTTTTTTAAATTAACATGTAATTATAGAATAAATAAAGAAAATTAATAGATTTTTCAACAGGGTCATTATGTAAGCTAATGCAATCACATTTAGAACAATCAAAATATTGTTATTGTATGAGGTTAATGTAGTAATTTATCACTTTAAAGATATTTATAAACAAATAATATTACAATATAAACAGATTGATTCTTGGTATGTACAAAGCTATTATACTTTTTTCACTAAAGAATTACATGTATTCATACTTCTCAAACTTGAAATATAAAGATATTTGATACAATACTATTATTACTGGTCCTGTTATATCAAAAAATTCATTTGTTTATAACTATTATGATTGCTAATGTGGTTTTTACAAGTGTTTTGTGAAATAGATTTTACTTACATTTATATCTGAATGTGTAATAAGCACATTAAGGGCTGGAAGAATCTCCTGAATAGTCTTAACTGGGGGCGGTGGATCCTTACTTCTGCACAGGTTTACAATGACCCAGGTGACATTACGGAGAAATGAGACAGGGATGTTTGGCTTTATGAAGCTCAGCAGCGGTTTGACTACTCCAAGCTCAACCACCAAGTCCCTCAACATTGGACCATCTCCAATTATGTTGCCTAACGCCCACACTGCTTGCTCGCATACGTTTTCATGTGGAGACATGAGTAATTGTAAGAATAACGGCACGGCGCCCGCGTGGACCACTTTATTGGTCTGTGCTGAGGTGCCAGAGGCTATATTTGTTAAAGCCCAAGCGGCCTCGAATTGAAGGGTAGGATTATCCGCTCGGGAAAGGCACTGAACTAAGATGGGAAGAATGCCGGCTGTAATAAGCTCGTCGATCGGAGGATTCTTGTCCGAAGACAATAGCTTTCTACATTGTTGCACCGCGGCCAGTTGTATCTCGATATTGTCCGCTTTTGCCGCGTTGATCACTAATTCCTCAATATTTGTTGGTCGTTCCAATTCGTCTTCATCTGTAGAATCACTGATGGGGACATTTCGACGTTTCTGGAGAGTTTCCTCTCTTTTATTTTTTCGTAGTTCTACTGTCACTTCATTCCTCCGCCTCCGCATTTCCTAAAATTAACGATGTGACAATTAACTATAAAATGGACATTTATTACCGTATTTGCATATTACTTGTGATAACATTGAAATTACTTACATCGACATCTTTGCCTGTGTTCTTGAAGACATGCATGCGGTTTTTCATTGGGTCGGTCGCCATTTTATTGTCCTCCTAAGTTTGATGAACTAACGATCACACGTAATACACAATAAAATAAAGAATCAACTTAAAACAAAATTGTAACAAACTAATCGAACATGTTTTAAGCACACCCTAGACGTTGATAATTCATTAACCTCTTATTACAGAATATTCTACAACACAAAACCGTTTTCCGTCCACCTTGAATTCTCTTTTCTTTACTTTTTTCTAAACCACAGACAAGTGACTAATTTTTATTTTAATCCTGCAGAAACAGAATCTGACGAGGTGGCATCTTTCCTATGGCAGATTCCTAACATTAGGAATTAATTATCCTAGAGTTAAAGTCAGATAATAAAATAAAACTAAAACTTAAATAAATATTTGATTGAAAGTTATAAACAAAAAATTAATTAGGTATGTCTAATTTCATATTTAGCAATTCCCGCACAAAACTAAACTAAAGATATTCTTCTTGTATAGGAATGGAATTGGCAATACTTCAACTAGGTGTTGCCAAGCCTAAGGCAATTGCCGTATTCTTTGTTCGTTGATTTTCAGGCTAACATATTACAAAATCTACGGTCTACGGCTGTAACCCTAAGGCTGTAGCAGATTCTATGCCTTTTCGAAAATCTACAGTAATTCATTGTTTTCATTTCATAAACTTAGTATTTTTTTCATTTCGTTAATGTTAAAAAACCAGTCAGAATTCATTTAGCTAATGTTTAATTTATTTCGATTTAGGTGTAAGTAGTGTTACGGCCCATCGTTTATCTTTTTCCATACAAACATACAAACGCGGCTTTTTTACACAGTGTACACCTCTTTGGTGTACACTTTTGTGTACACGGCCGGGTAAATTTTTTTATTGGCAACACTGCTTCAATTTCAAATTATATTGATTGAGTTGTTTGTCGTGTGTTAATTAAATAGTTTTTCAAGTAAAATAAAAAGATAATAGCCATGACTGTGTTTGCAAAGGGTTATTTACTTCCGAATAAAAATGAAATCGCCAAATTGCCGTTGGTTGAAGAAGTCGCATGCCCCGACGTAAGTTTTATCAGTGCGCAGTATGTTTTTGTTTCACCGAAACTCATATTACGTCTAATTTGAATATTATTTAGATTTCTATTGTTGAATTAATATACGCTTTGAAAGCTTAAACGCTCTCAATAATATTTGTCCTTTACAAATATTATTCATTCCAATTCCAATGTCAAGAGGTTTCTTCAGTGCAGGTAAAAATCAATAACATTATTTGATAAGCAAAATGTCCGTGTGACCTACATCGCAGTTAGCTCGGTTATTGATTATTGTGGTATATTTTATTAAGACTTATGAATAGATAGATATACAGCTCACAAAATAATGAAAATGACATAAAATCAAACAGCAAACAAAATTATATTATTTATGATGTTAAACTCGATATGTATAAAAAAAACATTTATGTGTTTATAATTAATGGGTATCGTTGATTACGATTGTTTATCATCAATCTATATCTGCCCATAGGATCACTGCCTCAATGGTAATTTTAGACTGCTTACCCAATGCCCCTGTGATGCACTTTTCGTGTGCTTGAGACATGGATCCACATCCAAATCTAATAAACTTTTAAATGCCATTTTGTTTTTAAACTTGTTTATGCACATATACAAAGGAACACTTGCTACTCTTCCCGCTAATGCATAGCAACTGTGACAACATGACAGTAATTATTATGAGCGTGGGTTAAGCATATGGAAGGTTATAAATCAATAGTCACACAAATAAATTCAGATATTTATGTAGGCAGACATTATTTTATATTTTTTGTATATTTGTAAAGGCTAAAGTAGAGTTGCCGCCGCTGTCGGAGACCCCGGAGCCGCAATGTCACCAAGTACCCGGCCCATTGCGCCGCTGCTGCACCATGTTGTTCCACCTGATGAACATATCCTTGCTGCTCTTCCTGTTTGTGGCCATGAGTGTTCTCATTTACCGCCAGTATGTCAAGAGCACCTCCGTGCGCCACTACCAGGGCTACTGCACCATCCCTGATATGAAGGTAATGCAATATTCAATTTCTAGATAATGAAATTCATGGTATAATTGTTCTAGTATTGTAACATTTTAATAATCTGTACATGATTTACCTGATATTCTTATGGTAAATATTGTGAGGCAATTTCCACATAACAGCTAAAATTCAAAGATATGTGATATGTAAAGTCAAGCAACAAATGGCCCAGCATGGTTGACTTAGTACTAGTCACCCCTAACTTAGGGAGGGCTCCAAGCCCCTCAGCAGGGATATGAAGCTGTTGATGAAGGTTTCCTTAATATGGTTTGTTGTCATAGAATCAGAGGTACCTGATTGGGCCTAATTCCTTTTTGCTGGTGAGCTGGTCGCCGGAGCCCGTCGAGGTGAGCGCCGACGACGCCCTCAGCGCCGAGCGCCTGTCTGGGATGCTGCGCGAGCAGTTCGACATCGACCGCGAAGGCATGATGGAGAAGATCTCCGTCTTTAACAATGGACATCTAGTCAACTTTATACATGACTTCAACAATAACATGACCAGTAAGTGGACCAAATGAAACATAGCTAAAATGTTCAAACAGTACATTAGATAGTTAAATATCAACATCTATACTAACATTATAAAGGGAAATATTTGTATGTATAGAGATAACTCAAAAACTGCTGTACAAATTTGAAAATTCTTTCACCATTAGAAACACGCTTGACCATGTTACCACTTAACTATAGGTGGAATTGTGGTCAAGCGCTGTTTTTAAAAATCATAAAAAAAAAACATCTTCTGTGAGTAACATTTTTACTAGGCTACATTTTTTATTACTTTTTATTTTCACGCGAACGAAGTTGCGATCAACAGCCAGTAAATAATAAAGATAACTCTAGTATAATGTCTCACGAAAGTTTTAATAAGTTAATTATTATTAAATGACTCATTCATCGACATTTGTATTTGAAGTATATAATTGTAATATGTGTGTATGTTTGTCCGCCAGGCATCGTGGACGAGGAGCGCTGCTTCATCACGGAGCTGGACCTGGAGCGCGTGCTGGAGCCGGAGGCGCTGATCGCCCGCATCGCGCGCGGCGGCGCAGCGGACGTGGCGCGCGTGCGCTCGCAGCTGCGCGCAGAGCTGCCCGACCTCGCCCTGCCCGACCTCGCCTTGCCCGACCTCGCGCCGCTGCCCGCCGCCTGCCGCGCGCGCCCCACCTACCGCCTGCTGCCCGACCACGCCCGGCAAGGTACACACTTACACTTTACACATGTATCACATCACACTGCACACTTACACTTCACACTTTTCACGTTACACTTTATTCGTTACATGTTACATGTTACACTTTACATGTTACACTTTACATGTTACACTTTACATGTTACACTTTACATGTTACAGTTTACATATTACGCGTTACATGTTACACTTTACATGTTTCATTTTTACATAGTGTTCTATAGCGACAACTGTTGGATTAACTGGTGTACTGGTTGTGTGGCCGGCAGTGCGCAAGCGCGCGGCAGAAGACGCGGCGCAGTACGTGCACTTCTCCGGCAAGGCGGTGCACGAGATCGACATCCGCAACCTGCCGCAGCTGCTGCAGCGCGAGCGCCGCCGCCCGCAGCCCCCGCAGCCCGCACAGCCCCCGCACACTCCCCACAACTAACTCGGCACATGTGCACTGCACTGTTCTTGACCTCTATATGTCTATAGGTAATATTAGAGTTCTTTAGATCGTTGACAAACGTAATAGTAACGCACTTCTGCGCTTACGATATATTTTAACGAAATTATATTATCAAAGAAAAATCTCAATGTTTTTGATTGGATAATGAGACGGTTAAAAATATTACTATAAAGAGAATAATTGCCAAAGAAAAACCATCTAGTATTAAAAATAAACGGATCGATGTGGATTAGAATGATCTGAACGGAACTCGTTTATTAAATTGCAGTGATTTGACATTCCAAATGCTCTTATATCCACGGAAGTGGCCGTAATCTATAGAATAAATATGGCATATTCTTATTAATGTATATTTAGATGATTCCAAATTGATTACTTTTGTGTAAAATTTTAAAAGTAAAATTGTCTATTTAGCGTTGACTTCTCTAACATAAATTAATCTAAACAAAATTATCGATGTCACATTCAAGGTCATTTGTCTAGTCACGAGTAAATCAACTCAATTGAGTTGCAGATCAGCTCACGGGTCAGTGAGCCGGCTCAGCTCTATTTATATAATACCTACGTATCTTACTGCTGCGAATCACGTCTTTTGCCTCTCTAACAAATGATATCAGACCCACAATATAGTACATCTTATTGAGTCATAGCTCAATTCAAGTGACCGGAACTTTTGAACTTTTTGATTATTATATATATATAACTATTGAAATTTTTGATCTCAAACTCTTGTCGAATAAATTGTAAATTTAATACTTCTAACGTACAGTCGCGGAAAACAGCGGTGTTACATAAGGAAAATTTCCTTGTTCATTGCAACGAGACAAACTCCGCCTCGTACAAATAACTAATTAGATAGCAGTGAGTGCAAATAAAGGAATAATAAAAAGAATCTAGCTGTGTATCACTTACCGACTTTTCGTACACACATTTATAAATCTATCCTATCTATCTAAGCTATCCTTCGGCCGCGTCTTCACTTAACTTAGGTGGAGTCGTGGTCAAGCGCTGGTTTACTTATGTTTAAAAAAAAAGCTGTGTTGTATTGGTTTTTTTTCCGCCTCTCGTTACAAAATGTTCAAACGATTGCAACTTTAAAGTGGAGCACCGCCAGTTTCCCCAACTGTACATATTTTGGTGCCATTGTTTTGCATTTATATATTTGTATTATGTTGTTGAATTAATTTTAAATTCAATGAAATGAGCACAAACGATGTTTATTCTCTATGTTGCAATGTTAATTTTACTATGTTCCTTGAAGTATTTACTTTAAAGTATTAGTGCCATATGATTTCGAATTTAGTTTAAGCGCTTGAACCTAGCTTTAAGAATACATTAATATCTGAATCTGTTTTCTGTAGATTTAGATGAAATAAAGCGTATCCTCAAATTGTTGTTTTATTTCATTAGAACCCCAAGATTGTATAAACCCATATTTATAAGGAACTAGCTTTCGCCCGCGATTCCACACGGACTTAAAAAAACAACAAAGTAAGTAGCTTAAGTGTTCTGGAAGACTATCTTCTACATGTATGCCAAATTTCATCGAGATCCGTTTAGCCGTTTAGACTACAACTTCTAAAAACATCCATCCATCTAAACTTTCACATTTATAATATTAGTAAGATTAGTAAGATACATTTACATTTAGTTGCTCTACCTAATCTAGGTAGAGCAGTTTAAAATCCCTCTCCAGTTTGGTCGGTCGGTTTCTTAAAACTTTCTAAATACTGACTTCTGTAAAGTTGAAAAGAATATTTAGATTGTCTAACGTATGTTAATGCATTGTAATTCAAATATAACTGTTAGTTATTTAGACTTATTGGACGTTATAGTCGGTTCGCGGCAAAACCACCTGTAAAATAAAAAAAAAACATAACTGATGCAATTATAAGTTTTAGTTTTTAGGGAGAAGTAACAATGATATTTTGCGAGTGAATGGACATAAGTAGTCTGTAATTGTGTATAAAATGTGATACAAGTTCCTTAACAGAACATAACAGTATTAACTCCACCACAAGTGTGTTAAGAGGTGAGAGGTAAATGATTAATATTTCATTATCTATGGCGGAGCTAGTCTGCGGATATTACAGCGTGGGAACGGAGTAATCCCGTCTCGGTAAACAGAGCTCATCGAGTAAACACGGCTTAGTGAACACTGTAAATATGGATTAATTGTAATTGAACTCGCAAACTACTGCCGCCGCCAAATTAAACAATAAGTAACGGCGTGCTATTGCTGTAAGCACATCCAATGCGGCTCGGATTCTGTTCGTATTAAGTCTATGGAGGCAGGGTTAGGTTATGTAACCAACAATTTGCGTATGTATTGACACTTATTGGATTAAATATTATAAAATGAATCTTCAGAGTTAAATTTTGATTATAAATTATGCTTCTAATCATTTTTAGGCTTTAGAGGTTTTTTTATAAAAGCAAAAGTCGCGAATGATAAAACAAAAAGCATAAATGAAGCTTTCACTGCCTCCCGTTAGAAAAGTTTAAATCAATTAAACTAAACTTTTTGAGAGCTTTATGTAAATCCAAATGATTTTTTATAACTTTTAATTTAAGCGTTTGCAAATTTCTTACCGTAAAGTTTTAATGAGATAAATGATTCGCGAGCCGTATTGGATATTATGAATTGCAAAGGTTTTGTTAGTTAATGAACGCGTAGAAATTTACCTACTACATAAACGCCAGAACTGAAATTTTACGTTCCAGGATAATTTTTTTTTCAAATGTCTCTTCGTTAAAGAAAAGACTTCAACAGATATTTAATGAACATTGATTTATTCAACAAATTATTCAGAGACATTTAGTATTCGTATTGGCAAGTTAAAATTAAGCTGGGCCCGGTACTTATCTTATTATAAGTTGTAGAGAAAAATCGGAAACTTTTGAATTTGGAATATAAAAGCAACGGAATTATTCACATTTACATAAAGCTTTTAAGTAAAACTTTCTGTCGCCGTAGGATAAACTGCTTTCTGAGAATACTCTGCTTTTTATTAATTTTCATTAAATAAATTGCGAACGGAAAGAAAAAGGCTTCCTTTTGATGATTGTATGAATATGAATGTAGCTTACTTTTGAAAACATTAGTAAGATTAATGAAAGCGTTTTTGTACCAAAAAAAATGGAAAACATCCTTTGCCTCTAAAAAGGAATAGCATTGCACTTTAAAGAATTGCACAAAGTACAACTACAAATCATACAAGATTTTTTTTCACTTTTTAATTAGGAAACTAACACATGGTTTTGATGATAAAAATTGACGAAATATATTTTCCCTCAAGGGTAATGCTGGTAGGAAAATAACAAAAAATGTCTGTCAATACGGGCGTAAAGGGGACTCTCCTCTGCCGGACATGCGTACTACAAACGGAAAAAAACCATCTGACTTCATGTAGAATTCTTTGCATCGATATTTATTGAAATTTCTTTATTCTATACTTGCATAAACAAATGCTTAATTCATCATCAAATAACTAAAATAGGTTGTAGAGTCACGTTTATTGTCACGTGATAGCTTCGTTATAGTCCGATAGAGACAATAACAACGGAATTAACGAAGTGTAACTGAAGTCCAGATGCCTTCGCGCCGGTAATCTGGGGGATCACGACGCGACAGAGCCGGGGGGTCAGGGGAGGGGACACAACAATTTGGTATCAAAACAATGATCACACACGAATCCGGACAAAAGCCCGCGCCCGCTCAGTTACAGATAAGCCTAGATAAACAGACACAATTAAACAGCTGTATTATTATACAATTGGCTATTGCTTCGCTTTGCTTTGCCTTGGCTTAGTACACAACTTTGTTCAAACAAACGCAATTGTTTGAAATGTTGGCAGAGAGCGAATATTAACTTTCCTCTTTAACAGTTACATTTGTTTAAATAAACAACTTTTTCAGAATTAGTTTTAATTTATTTATTCAATAATTTTAGTGAGAAATCTAGACACATTATTTTTTGTACATACTCTTAAAATTTGCATATAAAATGTGTAAATACAAAAATTGTAATATTAGTCTTATGAACTTATTTTAGTAAAAAGAAATAAGAAAAGAGCTCGCGTTTATTCAAGTCATTAAACTGGTATTATGCTGAGCTCAGCAAAAACTCTGCAAAAAGAGGAATTTGTAATTAAGACCTAACCTGTATAGATTTTACCAAAGCCAGACTTGCGCTGCATTTCTTGCTATAATTATAATATTGTTCTTTAGAACGAATTTCCTTTGACTACAAAAATGAATTAATTTAGACTGTTGAAGATAATACAAAATTAACAATAGAAATGGGACATCAGAATGGGAGTCGGTCGCAGTGTATTAAGTAGGTTTTTGTTTATTTCGCGGTAATTGTTGAATGAGCCGAGGCTATTGTTCGGTCTCCGTAGGGCTCCGTCGGGCTCCACGCGTGCTGTCGTCGCTTCAATCGCATGAATCGACTTGCTTTTTGTGCAGTTTTTCAATAGACGACCTACTTCACAGTACACCCTTTCACAGTTAAGAATGAACGACGAAGTGGAATGAAGTCGGCTATTTATCTTTTTTTAACGTTCTACAAATTGAATTTGGAATTAATTGTCTATGGAATTTTATATGCAAGGAAGAAAGAGTTAATTTCTTGTCCAATTAGTTCCTTATAATGTTAAAAATACATTGGCGTTTTGCTAATATTTAACATCTTATTTTCTAAGTTTAAAGATATTTTATAATAATATTAATTAATAGAAAAAGAAACTGCATAAAAAAGTCGCTAGCGTATGTAGGTAATCAATAGCTATGGAATCAGCGATACTGCGTTCACAGAAAGTACAAACATTCTGCTCGCAGTTTTTCTGTTTTCCTAGTACAAGCGAGCCCGCATCGCATACACGCGTACATACATACTGTAACATTTTATTATATCAACTGACGACAACTGACATTATTGGTAGAGTCTAATATGATATACGTTTAAATGCTTAATTCTTATTTTCCATGAAGTGAATGTAATTATCAGTGATTTGAGACATGTTTAATGTATAATATTTCGCTAATACAAACTGAAACCGACGCGCCTCTCCCCCCTCCTCCCCCCAGCCCGCTGAGTCAACATTACATTAAAGATTATATCCAGGGATTGTTTGTAATTGAACGCGTTAATCACACCGGTTAATTAAGACAAACAAACGCTCCGAATTATAGTTAACCGATATTCGATGTTCACTAAATTACAAACCTATACTAGAGTAGAATTAATCAATTTTATTCTGTTTTCTTTTCCTTTTAACTTCCCTAATAAATAGAGGAGAGAGAATATTACATTTGGATCTTTCTTTGATACAGATTCTTGTCTTATTAATGTTAATATGTGTAAAAGAAACGAAGGATAAAAGAAAATTTTAATTAACGAAATCCGTACATGTAGACGACCGACACAATATATACAAAATGTATGTGAGGGTGAAACTTTCCCCTTTCCCGTTATACAATTGTGGATAGCGGGGGGAGCGAGGAGGGGAAGGCTTTGTGCGGGGGCGCATTGTCGCCCGTGAATCGTGAATACGCATTCACCGACACATTCTCTCATACGCTGCTTTCGTATGAATGGTATTTTTAAATGTTAAATTGATTAATGTTTTATTATACTCAAATAACACAAGGCAAATAGTTATCTTTCTTTACCTTTGCTTCTTTAATATGTATGAAGCCGTTAAAATGTTATGTATGTACAATAGTTGTTTGAATTACTTTTTAATGTGATTTACTAATATCTTTCAGAAATCAATATGGAAATATCTTATACAGAAAGTTTTCATATATAGAGTAGGATATTTAATGTTTGTAGGTTTAAATATGTCGAATTATGTTTATAAGACGTAAACTGATTGGTTACGAGTTATGAGATGTGGTGTGATGTTGTGTCAACAATCACAGCGCCGCACAGTGTTTCGCGTTGTACGGAGAGATTGGCCAAAATGCCAAAATAGAAATTGAAGTATTGTAAACTTTTAAAATATCAAAAAATAGCTCGATATATAGCACAATTAGATTTGTAAATAAGAAATATATTCAATGTATGGTTTAGTCATAATAGTCGTTGTAAAACTAGTCATTTATTGGACATCGGTTTGGTCGAGAAAATATGATAACTTTAAACAGAGTATTATTCCGCTAAAAAAGTTAATTATGTAGTAAATCTTGATAGATATTATTTCGTCATGACATGTATTATATTTAGATCCAAAAATTATGTGTTTTTGTGTATGTGTTACGTTTCACAGAGTATCGAAACTTGTGATAGGAGCCTTGGCACTATCTTGTTGTAAACAAGCATTTTTGTTTATGTTCTATGTATTTCTACCCCATAGTATGTACTACAGAAATGTAGCTGAGGATGTGTTCTTTTAGATGTCATTTAAATTTTGCGTGTCCTTTTCCGGCGCCCATACTAACATAGCCCAAAAACCGTTGATTTTCATATGATTTTACAAATACCCTTTTGCAAGCATTGTAATTTTTTTTCTGTGCATTTCTACCCCATAGTATGTACTACAAAAATGTAGCTGAGGATGTGTTCTTTTAGATGTCATTTAAATTTTGCGTGTCCTTTTCCGGCGCCCATACTAACATAGCCCAAAAACCGTTGGTTTTCATATGATTTTACAAATACCCTTTTGCAAGCATTGTAATTTTTTTTCTGTGCATTTCTACCCCATAGTATGTACTACAGAAATGTAGCTGAGGATGTGTTCTTTTAGATGTCATTTAAATTTTGCGTGTCCTTTTCCGGCGCCCATACTAACATAGCCCAAAAACCGTTGGTTTTCATATGATTTTACAAATACCCTTTTGCAAGCATTGTAATTTTTTTTCTGTGCATTTCTACCCCATAGTATGTACTACAGAAATGTAGCTGAGGATGTGTTCTTTTAGATGTCATTTAAATTTTGCGTGTCCTTTTCCGGCGCCCATACTAACATAGCCCAAAAACCGTTGGTTTTCATATGATTTTACAAATACCCTTTTGCAAGCATTGTAATTTTTTTTCTGTGCATTTCTACCCCCTAGTATGTACTACAGAAATGTAGCTGAGGATGTGTTCTTTTAGATGTCATTTAAATTTTGCGTGTCCTTTTCCGGCGCCCATACTAACATAGCCAAAAACCGTTGGTTTTCATATGATTTTACAAATACCCTTTTGCAAGCATTGTAATTTTTTTTCTGTGCATTTCTACCCCATAGTATGTACTACAGAAATGTAGCTGAGGATGTGTTCTTTTAGATGTCATTTAAATTTTGCGTGTCCTTTTCCGGCGCCCATACTAACATAGCCCAAAAACCGTTGATTTTCATATGATTTTACAAATACCCTTTTGCAAGCATTGTAATTTTTTTTCTGTGCATTTCTACCCCATAGTATGTACTACAGAAATGTAGCTGAGGATGTGTTCTTTTAGATGTCATTTAAATTTTTCGTGTCCTTTTCCGGCGCCCATACTAACATAGCCCAAAAACCGTTGATTTTCATATGATTTTACAAATACCCTTTTCCAAGCATTGTAATTTTTTTTCTGTGCATTTCTACCCCATAGTATGTACTACAGAAATGTAGCTGAGGATGTGTTCTTTTAGATGTCATTTAAATTTTGCGTGTCCTTTTCCGGCGCCCATACTAACATAGCCCAAAAACCGTTGATTTTCATATGATTTTACAAATACCCTTTTGCAAGCATTGTAATTTTTTTTCTGTGCGCTTCTATCCCATAGTATGTACTACAGAAATGTAGCTGAGGATGTGTTCTTTTAGATGTCATTTAAATTTTTCGTGTCCTTTTCCGGCGCCCATACTAACATAGCCCAAAAACCGTTGGTTTTCATATGATTTTACAAATACCCTTTTGCAAGCATTGTAATTTTTTTTCTGTGCATTTCTACCCCATAGTATGTACTACAGAAATGTAGCTGAGGATGTGTTCTTTTAGATGTCATTTAAATTTTTCGTGTCCTTTTCCGGCGCCCATACTAATGTAGCCTAAAAACCGTTGATTTTCATATGATTTTACAAATACCCTTTTGCAAGCATTGTAATTTTTTTTCTGTGCATTTCTACCCCATAGTATGTACTACAGAAATGTAGCTGAGGATGTGTTCTTTTAGATGTCATTTAAATTTTGCGTGTCCTTTTCCGGCGCCCATACTAACATAGCCCAAAAACCGTTGATTTTCATATGATTTTACAAATACCCTTTTGCAAGCATTGTAATTTTTTTTCTGTGCATTTCTACCCCATAGTATGTACTACAGAAATGTAGCTGAGGATGTGTTCTTTTAGATGTCATTTAAATTTTGCGTGTCCTTTTCCGGCGCCCATACTAACATAGCCCAAAAACCGTTGATTTTCATATGATTTTACAAATACCCTTTTGCAAGCATTGTAATTTTTTTTCTGTGCATTTCTACCCCATAGTATGTACTACAGAAATGTAGCTGAGGATGTGTTCTTTTAGATGTCATTTAAATTTTGCGTGTCCTTTTCCGGCGCCCATACTAACATAGCCCAAAAACCGTTGATTTTCATATGATTTTACAAATACCCTTTTGCAAGCATTGTAATTTTTTTTCTGTGCATTTCTACCCCATAGTATGTACTACAGAAATGTAGCTGAGGATGTGTTCTTTTAGATGTCATTTAAATTTTGCGTGTCCTTTTCCGGCGCCCATACTAACATAGCCCAAAAACCGTTGATTTTCATATGATTTTACAAATACCCTTTTGCAAGCATTGTAATTTTTTTTCTGTGCATTTCTACCCCATAGTATGTACTACAGAAATGTAGCTGAGGATGTGTTCTTTTAGATGTCATTTAAATTTTGCGTGTCCTTTTCCGGCGCCCATACTAACATAGCCCAAAAACCGTTGATTTTCATATGATTTTACAAATACCCTTTTGCAAGCATTGTAATTTTTTTTCTGTGCATTTCTACCCCATAGTATGTACTACAGAAATGTAGCTGAGGATGTGTTCTTTTAGATGTCATTTAAATTTTGCGTGTCCTTTTCCGGCGCCCATACTAACATAGCCCAAAAACCGTTGATTTTCATATGATTTTACAAATACCCTTTTGCAAGCATTGTAATTTTTTTTCTGTGCATTTCTACCCCATAGTATGTACTACAGAAATGTAGCTGAGGATGTGTTCTTTTAGATGTCATTTAAATTTTGCGTGTCCTTTTCCGGCGCCCATACTAACATAGCCCAAAAACCGTTGATTTTCATATGATTTTACAAATACCCTTTTGCAAGCATTGTAATTTTTTTTCTGTGCATTTCTACCCCATAGTATGTACTACAGAAATGTAGCTGAGGATGTGTTCTTTTAGATGTCATTTAAATTTTGCGTGTCCTTTTCCGGCGCCCATACTAACATAGCCCAAAAACCGTTGATTTTCATATGATTTTACAAATACCCTTTTGCAAGCATTGTAATTTTTTTTCTGTGCATTTCTACCCCATAGTATGTACTACAGAAATGTAGCTGAGGATGTGTTCTTTTAGATGTCATTTAAATTTTGCGTGTCCTTTTCCGGCGCCCATACTAACATAGCCCAAAAACCGTTGATTTTCATATGATTTTACAAATACCCTTTTGCAAGCATTGTAATTTTTTTTCTGTGCATTTCTACCCCATAGTATGTACTACAGAAATGTAGCTGAGGATGTGTTCGTTTACATAAATTAGTTTTTTGAATATGATATTAAAGTTAAGATATGCATGAGAGAACATTCTATTATATTTTCGTCGTAATCTTTTGACAAATTAAATTGTATTAATAATTTATTACTAAATTCTTTTATAAGTAATAATGAGAATATACTGTACATATATTCGGATTAGTGAGTATTCATTTCAGTGATACAATGCAATTATCTATGAATATATACGTGCGTTTGTTTCAGATAATCGGATTTATGCAATTAAGTTATAATTGGTTCGAATTAGCGTAATAAGATTATACGATACGCCGCAGTACCTCGCTACACGTGATATTACTGTCTTGTAACATGTCTCGAAACATTCAACTAGGAGAGGTTTATGCTAGAGGTTTTCTAAATTCACCGAATTATTTTATACTTAGTTGAGTTTGAATGAGGAAGAAATTTTTATTACCCTCTTGTCAGTTGAAACAAAACTTGTTTAACGTTATGTAGTTTACATTTGGAAAGAAAGCTGTGCATGAAATCATATAAAACAGATTGTTAATATGCTAAAGATCGAGTATATTTGGAGTGTCTGCAACCAAGGATTCTGTGAGCAAGGCAATTACAAAACCTTGCTAAATGAAAAGACATTTGCGACCCTTAACGTGTACAAATAAGTCTGTAAAGGGTAAGAAAGTAATTAACAACTAACTGCTTTCAAACTTGAAATAGTCTAAAGGTAAGTAACGCAATAGAGTCGTTATATTAAACATTAGAGCAGAAATAGTAATAACAGTTAATATAACGAGAGAATATTGCTCAGATGTAGGTAACCCTGAAACTATGATAACGAAGTTTAACAATGCCGGCAGACGATCGATGAACAGAGCTTAAACAAAAGGTTCAGCTTATACTGAGATTAGTCTACACGGGTTACTGATCTTTACTCAGAGATCGTATCAAGGACACTATGTTTTTGTAAACTACATGAAGTCATAAGTAAACGAAATTTGAATTATCAGTGCTAGGAGTTATGGCCACGGCTATTATATTGAAGTGCTACGGCTCTACGACGCTCTTGCGTAGCCTTGCTACGAAACTTTAGGGTTCAAATACTTAGTAACTACCAACTATTATACTTGATATTTCATATAATGGTGAGTTTACACTGGCTAAATATTTACCTATAAACTTGTTATTTTAAAAGGCGTTATTTGTAAAATTGAAAGGACGTGTTTTATGTGAATGCTATAATTTATTGCTACTCTACGAAATTGCTTTTCTTTTAGTACAAATGATATTCAATGCATATACTAGATGTTTGTTTTGTACATACTTCTTCAAGGAGCACGTCTACGTGACAAGGTATTGTTCCTGGTGCCGTGTAAACACATTACGTTTAATACGACCGCTTGTATGCAGCGCAAACAATACGAATAATTTATTGTTCATTTATGAATAGCTTTGAAGAAAATTTGAATTAGAATTTATTTGTTTATCGACCTAATGTTTTAATAAAATTGAAGAACATTATTTTAGTTGATAATTTTATGAATTTTCTTCCACTATTATTGATTTCTCACAAAGTTTTAAACATTTCTTTAAATATGAATATTCTCTGATCAATAAGACCACAACTACTCATGAACTTCAAACTTCAGCGAAGTACAATGTAGCGATCTAAGGAAAAATGTTTCTGAATCAACGCTGATGCTTAATGAAATTTGTGGTAACATGAAGAGAAGTCGTTATTGGCTTTTGATTCAGACCATCGGTTAATTTGATTCCGGATAACTTGGCGCGTGTCTGACAAACTTCGTCGACGTCGAGAGCGGCGCCAACTTCGCTTCGAGCACAAAGTTGATCCGAGTCGAGACCTACTTGGTCACCGTCTCGTCGTCACAATACTCAATCCTCGAATTTTGATTTAATCGAACCTAACGTTACGTCATAACTTAATAATTCTGATTGCTAATTAATTTAAATCTCGTTAGCTATTATAAAATTTCGTAGCACTTTATATTCTGAACTTTTTCAGTTTCATTCCTTTCGTAATAGCATAAAATTATAATTTATAGCATAGAACAATGTAACAGGGAATTAAAACATTCGCAATGGTGCAATTTAAGCGAACGTTAATAACACAAAGTGCTAAAAGGATAATACGCGCAAAAATTCACGCTCGTTAACCGACCTAGAGAAAAAAACATAAAAATCCTCAGAGACGTGTTTTCGGGAAGCATATTTTTGCACCTTTGCGTTATTCTTATATGAATAAAACCTTAATGTTTTTCAAACGGAATTTAATGCGCTTTTTATTAGACTAATTGAAAGACAAAAGGGAAAATGTCTTTTATAGCCCCCTTTTGGAACACGTCTTTTCAAAGTGTTTTTAAATACGGGCATCTACAACAATTTATCGCGTTACTTAATAGACTTTGAGGATGATACATTGGATAGTAGAAAAGTCAGAAATAATCTTTATGAGTAAACCAGCTAGACTCAATAGTTAAAATGACGTAATATTTAAATTAATGAAAATGCGAAGTCATCCAACCAGCACGGGCCAGCCTGGTTGACTTTGGTCTAGTCACTACTTACTTAGGGTAGGTTTTAAGCCCTTAGTGAGGATATATAGAGGCTGATGATGATGGCGAAACATTATTAATTTCGGTGCACAACTTTGTGCCAACATGAAGAAAAAAATGTGTTTTGTTTGTTGGACACGCTAACGCACCGCAGTCTTCGGCTTCCGGTCTCTGTTCTGGAATATACTACGTGACATTATAAGTATAATACATGCAGAGGAATTTATGTCTTGTGTTATCTGCATAAGGTCTACTTAAGTATATGACACAGATTGCGGGAATAACGTAAAAGGATGGCAGCGTAATTTATATTTAGTGCAGTAAACAAAGCTATATGATTTATGTGACGCGTCTTATTATCTTTGAATTTTACTAAAAAAACATTTAAACAATATTTTATGGTATTTATAATTCCGGGGGTGGATTCCAGCAGTTTTTCTTGATTAACCATTAACCAGTTAAATCCACTTCAAACAACAAACTTTGTCTTAGATCTGATAAGATTGAGGTGTACAGTAATTACTCTTGTAATATCTATAAATTCACATTGATAGTTATAGGCGTCTAATTTAAATATTCAGAATAAAAATAATTGAATAATTTTCTTATATCATTCATAAATTATATTCCATCCAATAAGCCGTGTTCCCGCTATTGTAATTCCCGTTCCATCGAAGCCTTTGCCGATTTCAGTTATTAGATGATCGCAAAATTTGAAATTTATTTTAGTATAAAATGAAAGGAACAAAAGCATTCGCGTTGTCGCAATTTCAGTGAACGTTAATAACGCAGAGTGCTAAGCGGATAATGCTCGCTAAAATTCACGCCCCTTCACTCGGATAGAAAAAAAAGTGCTAAGGTTATGTTGTGGATACACTGAGAGATCGAATTTGTCTTTTATTAATTTACACTTTGAACAAATGTAAAAAATCAGTGGCATATTAATATTGGGTCTTCCTTCTTTTTTGAATTTAAGGGATAGCAAGTCAAAGTAATTAAATGTAAAAAATAAAATTATACGCTTGTATGTTTTAAATTTAAAATGTAGTCAATTATTACTATTTTATCATAACTGTTTGGAGCAATGAAATGAACAACCGCACTCGGTGTAGCACCATCTTTACAGCAGTTGCGTCGCTTGCTCTTATTACCGCCGGCCGTAACATCCGCGCCCACAATTTTAATAATTTCACACACACAGTACAATGGCTTTAATATCACAGTAATTAATTGAAGAGCAATAAATTTTTATTGAGGCTCTTTCTAACTTTTATTCCGATTGTTATTTATTGTAACTATTATTTCAAAATACATTTGCAGACATTAAACCATTAATTCGTGTTTATATGAAATACAACGTGTGTTGCTAGCATTGATGAAGGTAACAAAATGAAGGCTTTTGTCTTTTTTTTCTAATTATTCTTTTTAGGTCATTATCCATCTTTAAACCTTAAGTCAAACAACGACTTTTCTCTGTTCGTGTAAAGGCGTACCCACACCTGATAAGTCCCAATCGGTTCGTTTCACCTAGATGTGGACACACCTTTAGTAAGGAAACAGGGATTGCTGATATAAGCTTACGGAGAGAACATTTATGTTGAATGTAAAATTGTCTACAATAACCCTGACAAGTTGTTTAGTTCTAAGTTAACAATAAGTGTAAACTGCGATCGTCCGCATAGTGGGTAGCTCGCGGACACTGAGATACTGCCGCTCTCATAAAACGCCGTAATAAAACCAAGGCGGCTCAAACAGTATTCCTTTATTAAGTGCATTAATACACATACCATTCCGCCCCGCTAAGTCACTTCTCTACAATCGTTGTCTCGTTAAGGACTCTATTGTTATCGCAAAAGGTTTATATTTCCTCGCATTACATAAATTCATAATGGGGTTTATTATTCAGAGACCAGCAACCGCCAGTTGTACGTACAACAATGCAGAGCATCATATATCTTTTGTTTATAATTCACAGTTTGAAATGGCGGTCGACATGCACTGGCATAAATGAAAAAGGTCATAAAGTTATACGCGTAAACATACCTGAAACCTATAGACGTTCAGTTAAACTGTTTGATCAGAGTGTATATAGCTGGCTTAATAAGTCACTAGAAAGTGATTTCTGGGTGCTGTTACTCACAAATTGAATGTATTGAGATGTCGAAAATATAGTGTAACAAAATATAAGAAATTTTGCTTGCCAAATTAAACTTCTGTATTACAGTTGCATAAAGATTTTTATTCTTTCTTTTTCTGTATATCATAAAGAACAATTATGAACTAATTTCCAGCTTTCTTCTGTCAAATGAAGCGCTATCGAAGTCGATTGATTTGCAAAGAGCTTTTCTCAAAACGGCACAGAATAATTGGTCGTTAGAGCACAAACGGGCTTCCTAAGGTCATGATTTGTCGAAGAAAATTATTTAAAATAATTCGTTACAAAGGAATTATTTAAATTAATGTTGAATTGCTGAAATGCTTCTTTGTAATAGGAAAAATAAAACAAGGAATGGTTCTTTGGCTCAAAAATTAGCTCGTTATAACTTTGGGACAATTCGATGCAAACGACTGATATTTGGAACTATGACGTAATATTTTATTTCAATTTAATATTATGTGACTTTCGTTAAACTATTTCGTTAAATTATGCATCTCTAGGTGATGTTTTAAATAAGATACTACTTGAATATTACTTTTAACGACATAGAAACAGAGTTCAAAATTCAATTCACTCAGATTTTCTTAACTTTAATGCATACGTTGTGTTGTACGTTGCCCTGAATCAGCGTTGTCACCAGTGTACTTAGTTATGGCATTATGAATTTAAAACGAACAAGGGATAATATACTCTAAGACTGCTGGAATAAAATTCAAAATTGTTAATGCGTTGTCAGGCTCGGAGTGCTCTCTAACAAGATGGAAACCGTACTCATTAGACAAAGCAAAGCAAATTCATGCGCTTTTTCGCATTTGTTGTGGCATGTCATCTGTTATTTATGAAACTAGACATTTGTAGAATTATTCTTCATTTCATTAGACACAGAAATTATGTCTATAAAACACGCAAATAAACAATCTACGAAGTGTTTTAAAGTTATGAATAAGTAAATAAAAGTAAGGTTAGTCTTGTAAAAGTTAATTTAACCTAATAGTAAATAGACATTTTAATTCAGTGGAATTCTAACAACTTTACAAGATAATTTGATATGACTTTTAAGTTAAGAAACTTATTCGAAGCTAAATTAGCTTAGCATTTCAATTTTAGTCTGTTGTAAGTATATTTAAACTGTCTAGACATAAAAAATTAATAACGTCTACAAATCTTTATAACATCTAAGTTCTTGTAAAATAATGTTAGATAAAAGATAAGATAAATGCAATGTTAAAATCGCCCATTAACAACAAAAGGCTGTCAAGGGGCTCGTTTGAAATTGTATCGAACAACTTGGTTGCCGAGACAATCGCCTCCCCCCGATCAAATTGACTCTGAAATAACTTCCAAAAGGGTTTAATGACAATTTAAAAGTTCTTAATCGAGTTGGTTATTTCACGGACAAGAGGAAACTTGACAAAACAGAAGAAAATAATACGTTTTCATTTTAAAAATGATATTCAATGGAAAAGATTAAAAAGTTTAATAATTTAAAAGATTCGTTACATTTGACAAAGATTTCTTGGAAATTTTAAACACTTAAATGTTCCGAATAACGTTTAGTAAATACAAGAGAAAACTTGTTTGAAAGGATTCCAACGTGAGTTGGAAAAACTTTGCATTTGTTAGTTTTCTTAGAAACAGAATGCGTAACGAAATGTTCGTAAGTTACTTTGTAATTGATACTTCGGTGGAGTTTATTAAATATTTTTTTTAATAGTTATACATTTTGTGAACGCATTGCTGTTCATACATTGTTTTGGAGACTTTTCTCTTACTTATTTTTAGGTGACTTTATTTTGCTAATCATTTCATACAAATGATATTATTTCAAATAAGAGAAAATGTGTACAATTGAACCAATTTAGCAGAAATCAAAACATTAGAAAAGAAAGTCGGATAACAACGTCTCATTAAATTTAAATGTCGATTATCGGAGCTTTCTTTCTTTTTAGTCCATTTGCCGGGACTCTGAGGACAATTGATTCGATCAGGCTTCATTTGCAATCACTTGCAGCCTCCATTACGAGAACATAAAGTTAGAATTCAAATGCTAAAAGATTTAACTCTGCTGAAATCTTTGAAACGAATGTTTTTGTTTGTAATATAAAATTGCCAAATTAAACATTAGATGATAAGCTATCAACTAAGCTTTATACCATAGCTTTTTTACATTTCATTATGCAAAAAACTTGCATAAATCATTTATACACGAATTTATTTTTATAAGTCGTATTTTCTAAAAACTGAAGCAAACCATGAACGTTATTGAGTCGATAATGATGTTACTCTAACAGGCAGTAACCGGAGACGGAAGCTCGCGGGATTTAACATCCGTTAGATTATCACTTCCGGCGCGGCGTTGCAGCTGGCGTCGCAGTACGCTCAACCGACTGTAGTTGAGTTAGTCATTACACCCAGCCGCGCATCCTGTATTATTTGACGTAATGTGCATTTTTTTCCGAGTTCTTCAACAACAAACCCACTGTACAGTTATTTAAGTTCTCTTATAAAACTTGGTGTTGTGCCTCGCAGCTCGCATTCACAAATTTCTTCATCATTTACATATTAACAACACACAAATGCCGACAGGACGCCGTCGAACCTTCGCCTATTCGCAGGGACGCGATGAATTATTTATAAATCATCCCTTGTAACTTTCCCCAAACAACTTCCACTCGAATTACGTTGCTTGTAAATGTACAATACCCGTGTGTTCAGTGTACACTCAACTCAAAGTCAAGTCAAAAGATATTATTCTTAGCAACACATTCGCTTTACGCTTTTTGTAGTTTACTTCGCGTGTGTCAGAGCACATATTTCAACCTTTACCAAAGCCTTTGATAAATCTACATCTCTCTGATATGTAGATTACAAAAAGAAACATCTATTCTATAGGCTTAGCGCGCGGGGAAATTTTACCAATATTCTATTTTGCAATTCGACTTTTAAAGTAAATAATTTTTTTAATTGTCATCTTCTTTTGTTTTTTACACCTTTTCTACTCATAAAGAAAAATAAGCCATGTCATAATATTTAACATTACGTTACTAAATCCCTACTGTCTATAAGATATAAAGCGTACACGGCGAATATAATCAAGAAAACTGAAGCGTAGAAATGAATTACTGCGCGTAGCCTTCGTACGAGTAAATAGAATGAATTGTCTGTCTGGAGTTGATAGATTGAAAATCTGTATACACAACTTAATATGATTTAAAATAATAATAAAGCAATAACATAAAATTATCATCTTTTATTTGTGCATAACAAAACTTTATGTTGTCAGGGCGGGCGGGGGCAGTGCGCGGCGCGGGGCGGGCGGGGCTCCGCACGTAGCCCGCCTGTAATAGCCCCTCTGTATTCATGATTTTAATAGCGCTTGTTTATTGCATTGCTTAATAAAATTCTTTGTTATTTTTCAATTACTTTTTAAACATAGAGATTAATAAAAAAGTTATGATACTAATGTTAATAGCAAAGAAACATAAGGAGTTTGTAAATAATTGTTAATTGAACTAAATAAAAACTTTCCGTAAAACAAACTGAAGTAAGAGGAAACAAAATAAGTTACTGAGGCGATAGATATGCTTCGTTATCTTATAGGTTTATTAGTTTATATGTGTAAGCGGTAATAAATAATTAAACATTCAAAAACGATGCCTGGTAGCTATGTATAAATTTTGTTTACGATCAAAGTTTTGGTTCCGTCACCGCGAACATAGCACAGCGCTCACAAGTAATTTGACAACTTTCTCCCGCTGTGGAATTTGTACAACACAGATCAAATAAAATTTATTTTAGTAATGCCAAACGAAGTTATATACGATTAAGATAGATGAACTAAATATTGACAGAAAAGAAACCTTATATAGAAATTAAGATATCGTTAAGTAAATGAATGAGATTAGAGGCTACAAAATGTTTTGTTTTAAATAGATTTCAATTGAATGTGGTATGATATGTTGAAGTTGTAGGTTAATAACTATGATTATGCTATCATGTGTAATGCAAATATTGCGAAAGCATTAAAATGCAATGCGATACGATCATATGAAGTTTATATTTCACTTTATGGGTTGTTAGCTTGTAAAACTATTGTAAAAGTCGTATTCATGCAATTTGTTATTTATTTTATGTGTTCTATGTGAATTTACTTCATTACAAGCCACAAGATCCTCCGAATCATGATATTAGGCAATAAGTAACTAACATTACATCGTTGGGTATAGTAGTAAAATTCAACGAATACGCACACTAAATTAATTTGTAAACGGTGAGTTTGGGAGATTGACTTAATATGTAGGTTTGTAAGATTGTTAGTTAAATATTAGTGTTTGTTTTATAGTTACAAGCGGGTAGGACGAGGGCTGGCGGGGGTACAAACGCTCCGTATTCATAAATAATTCAGAGGCTTCCGACCGCCTCGGACGCATGAGGCATAACTCTATTCATCTTTTTGTTCTAACACCACTAATGTCATGTAACCAGATTTATTAACGTCGTGCAACAGAAGCGCGGTCTAGTTGTACTCGTGTGCAGCTTGTATTGTACTATCGTATTGCATAATTCACTACGTTATCTTAATATGGAATCTTGCCTTGTAACAATCTAGTGTCTCTGTCTTCAGTGTTTAAAAAGCAATGTTTTAATGTAAATAATTAGATGTAAATCTTATTTTATAATTTATATGGATGTTTATTAGAGTTTGTAGCCTAAACTGCTAAACGCTTCTCGAAAATTGGCATATATAGAGCAAAGTCAGGAAGAACACATGGGCTTCTTGCTTTTGATTTTTTTAATTCCGCGGACAAAGTTGCGAGCATGACCTAGTGTATTGTAACTATGCAGCATGTAAATGTTAGCATATATTTTTTGCTTTAATTTACTTATTTGTAGAAAAGTAAATTATCGTCTACTCATGGTCAAGTTATTATGAAGAGTGACATTGTCGACGAAGCTTTGATAAGATAAGTGACGAACCCGCTCTAGCTAATTCGAATAAAGCTTTGTATTATACATTTGGATATATTTATGTCTATGTGTGTTGAACAAGCAATATTGTTATCTTTACAGACGGGTGTGTGAGTACGCGCTCCAACAATGACCAGGGACCGAGTACTGTGGTCATCTGTCACGTGCATTCACCACAGATATATTACTCTACTGTTAAAAAGTATGATGTTCAATGATTTGTTTCAACATATCTATTCTCGCTAGTAATCTAAAGGCACAAAGATAAATTTTTATCACCATGAACGCACTGGTTTCATGCTTTATCTCATTTAAAAAGAGTCCCTTAATTTAATTACATAATGACAAATCTGCCCAGAATCTGCTTAACACTTAGATGACTCTGTTAAGGTTTACTTGTATTTAATGTATTTGTATTACTGATTAATATTGTATCCAAGTGTTAGCTCCTAGCCGGTTAAACCCGCACAAAGGCTTTGCCAAATTGTGCAATACAACCGATTGATTGTCCATGAGTGTAGATAATGCGTTGTTAAGTCTTAATATGTTGAAATAAGGAAGACAGTGAGCTAGAATTTAATATTCTACCTATAAAATAGATTCTTCGTAATATCGAACTGTTAAAAGTTATCTATAGTTTCCAGTTGGTGTGCGATGGTGACGACGTAGCGACACATTTTGTTTTCGTTTTTAAATTCCCGCTGACGGAACTAATCTTGTGGAAAGATATATTGCACACGTCATTTGAATATTTTGGGTCACGTTAGTTGTAGTTTATATTATCAATACTGAAATAATTTATAGCTTGTGTTAAATACATAAAAGTATCTATCACGTGTCTTGGAAGCGTAGGCAGAGCTTAGAATCCAGGTGGACAACTTCTCTTTTGCCACCGTATAAGTTCTTCAATGGCATACATTTGTTAGTTTTAATATATCTTTAACTATGTTAATGTATTTAATCATTACAAATGGTAAAAAATAAAAACGTAGCTGACAGTTGTACATCAATTTATCTGAGAGGCGTTTTAAAGAGATTTGTTCTCGGGATCTGGAAGAGGCGTGGCGCGGCGCTGAGACATAATTAAGATAAATAGCAAAAGACAATTCGTTTCGTTTACAGTTCAGTAACTGCTTAAGTTGTTGACTAATACAAAACATTACTATCTATGAAAACATTAAGAATTCATAAATCTTAAGGCGACAAACGCAAGCTGTACATAATTAGATATAGTTTTTGAGGTGAACATGTTTGTACATTACTTATGTAAATGACAATCAGTAGATAAATTAGATGCCTTTATTCTTGAAGAATAACCTTCCACAGTGTATTGAAAAATGTATCACAAAATACATTTTATAATCTCCGCGGCTAAGTTGTGCTGCACTTTCTTAACGAAGATAAAAGCGTTAATAAAAGTCAATTAGGCACTGCGCTGCCGCTAGGGGGCGCTAATGCACTCCGTTTATTAACACTAAACATTTCCTTGAGACTAAAAATGACTGATAAAACTCACATGACACTGAACTTAAAGAAATGTTCTAAGTAACCAGTAAAATGCATTACTTACACTAAGGTAAAAAGTTCTTACTTGGTTTTCAACGATTATAGAAGTTGTACTCTAAATCTACAACTATTTAATAAAAAGTATCAACCTTAAAAATTAACGCAACTGCTTTTAGAAGCAACCTGCGTATTTCGATTTCATTTAAAAGAATAAAAACTATTAGAAACCGTTTTCATAATAATAGTATATTTTGGTCTAATTGTATAGAGTTATAAAAGGACGAACGTAACTTGTATGAGACAAAAACATGTACCGGGTGCTGTGAGCAGAGGGCGGTGGAGGGCGGAGAGGCCGCGAGCTGTTGCCTGTCGCGTGGGAGCCTGTCGCAAACATCTACATCCGGTTATATTTCTAATATTAAACTAATTCTCGAGGCTATTCTAAATATATTAATGTCCACTTACATTTGTATCTCTAGGATATTCATAACTTGTTTTGCTTATTTCTAACTAATTGTCTCTCGTTTTCGACAAGACCCTTTAGCTATATTTATGTTAGTACGTGTAATAGAAGCCCATTTGCAAGTGCAGTGGGAACTGAATCGACGACGCGTTTCCTATGATAATGTCGCTTTGAATTCATACATACAAACATGAACGACTGAACGAAATCGAACGACCTTTGTTGACATGCCGCTTGAAAAATATACAAAAACGCTATAATTTACAAATGCTGATTTTATTGTCGCGTTATAAAAGAGAGACTATAAACGTTCCTTTTGTTATTACGTGCATATGAACCGAATAGTGACATTTTAACACATCTAACGCTGCATCTCTTCATTTGATTAAGAGATATACAAACTCGTTGTTCGCGCGGGACGCTAGCAACACCGAAAAACGTCAGAACCAAAGTAACGGCGATGAAGAGATCTTACTACGCGCATAAATTTATTATAAACTCTGTAATATTACCAAATAAACTATATAAACCAAACAATTGGTCCATCGAGCCTCAACGAAGAACAGAAAATATACAGTCCACTTATTAAAAACTTTGGGAGTGAGCAGAGTGCATCAAATTATCGCGACATCGCTTCATCGGCCGCCGTCATCAATTATCGAACATCAAGACAAAGGGAGTACCGTGTGGATAAAGAAAGATAAAGTGAGTTCGTTCCATATTTTTCCCTTCTAAATCCTCTTCAAACGGTTTCTTATTGTTTGTTATCATTCAATTTCACGTTTATGCATGTACGAGCGCTAATTACCATATAGTGAAGTACCCTCAAGTTACAATTTTTTATCATTGCTATCGATTATTAATTATTTTACGTATTTTTATTCAATAATGGCCCAGCTAGATGTTTTAATACGCAAACGTAGTGGCATGAAAGCCAAACTTACAAATTTTTCCAATTATATTAGCTCAATTACTGCTTCCGGCATTATTTCCGAACTTCAACATGAATTAAAATGTCGATTAGAAAAATACGAGGCCTTATACGATCAATTCGATGAATTACAGGTGGACATTGAGGTGTGTTCCGACAAGCCTGATGACGAATACGACGAACGTTCTAAGTTCGAGGAGCGGTATTATGCGCTGATGGCGCAAGCCCGCAGTCTGCTGAGTCGCGCCAGCGCAGCGGATGCAAACCGATCTGTCACGGGTACGATATGTAAACAAGCAGGTGAATCATTTCAACACAATTTTATTCGCTTACCAAAAATAGATTTGCCTCGCTTTCATGGTAGTTATCAGTACTGGCTTGAGTATAGGGATACATTTTTATCATTAATTCATAATAGCGATTCCATCGACGACATAAGTAAGTTCCATTATTTACGCGCTTCGCTCTCGGGTGCGGCGCTCGAAATTATTACATATATAGATTTTAAAGGCGACAACTATTTAATGGCGTGGCAGTTGTTATGTGACCGATACGACAACAGTCGACTATTAGTGCATAACCACGTCCACGCGTTATTCAATGTCGAGACGGTTAGCAAGGAATCTAGTCTTTATTTACGTCGTTTGCTGGATACCATTAACAAAAACATTCGAGCATTAAAAACATTAAACGAGCCTACGCAATATTGGGACACGCTTGTTGTTTACATCATGTCTAATAAATTAGACATAGTTACCAGTAGAAATTGGGAGGAATATCGTAATGGGTTATCGTCACCGCCTTCTTTACAACAATTTTGTGAATTTGTTAGCAACAAATCTGACTTATTGGAAACTATCGAAAATAAACAAAATATAAATTCAAATAAAACAATTTCGAAAAATAATAGTTACATAATAGCATCAAACATAGATAATAGTCGTTCCTTAGTACAGTCGAAAAATAATAACAATATTAATTCATTTTATTTGTCATGTCCTCTTTGTTCTAAAAATCATCTTTTATTTACATGTGATCAATTTCGTAGCCTAACAATTGACGAACGATTAAAAAAGGCAAAAGAATTAAAAGTATGTTTTAATTGTTTGCGTCTCGGACATGGTATGAAGCGGTGTCGATTAACACATTGTAAATATTGCAATAGTAAACATAATACGCTTTTGCACGCAGAGGAGTCTAAACCTACTTCATTTCAAGACCCTATGCCTAGTAGTTCTAGTGTAGCTTTGCCCATTCATCATTCATCATCATCTGTTGCTTGCGCCAAAGAAAACAATATTGTTTTGTCAAGTAAAGTGCAACATACTACTTCTTCCATTGTTTTACTGTCCACAGCTATGGTGAAAGTGGTTGACGACAACGGCCAAAGGATGGACGCACGGCTACTACTCGATAACGGCAGTACGGCTAACTTTATAACGCAGTCGCTTTGCAATAAGCTAAATTTATCTACACGTTCCGTAAGTTCCGAAATCAATGGCATTAACAATCAATCGTTAACTAGTACGCAATGTTGCAACTTATCAATCGAATCCAACCGTGGTACGTATAAAGCAAATATCGAATGTTACATTTTGCCTGAGATAACTAAAATACTTCCTTCTAATTTAATAGACGTCAGTCAACTTTCGATTCCTGCAGATTTACAACTAGCTGACCCTTCATTTAGCATACCGTCTGTAATCGACATCCTGGTCGGGGCTGAGGTTTTCTGGGATGTTATAAGTACTAAATCAATTAGCCTAGGTAAAAACAAGCCCAAATTATTTAACTCAAAATTAGGTTGGATTGTTACAGGTCAATTTCCAATAAAGCCAACATCAAGTTATGCGCATTTCTGTAATTTATCTATAAGCGATCTTGACAACAGTTTGAGAAGATTTTGGGAACTCGACAGCGTATCTTCGAGTCATTCCCTGTCTAGTGAAGAGAAGGCTTGCGAAGAAAGCTTTAAGCTAAATACCATTCGTAACGAAAACGGTCGATTTATTGTAACGATACCATTAAAAAACGATACTGATGTCCTAGGTGAGTCATACGAAATGGCCAAACGCCGTTTTTTATCTATTGAACGTCGGTTCCAACGTAATCCTGGATTCAAGGAGCGCTATATAGCCTTCATGCAGGAGTACGAACGTTTGGGTCATATGACTGAAAACATCACGCGTAATAATTCTGAAGCATCTAATGTCGACTATTTTTTGCCACACCATGGAGTCTTTAATGATGCTAGTACGACAACTAAATTCCGTGTAGTATTTGATGCATCTGCTCCAACCTCATCTGGGCTATCCTTTAACGACATCCAAATGGTAGGACCCACTATTCAAGACGATCTACTTTCGATTTTGTTACGTTTTCGACAACACAAGTATGTTATTTCTGCGGACATTGAAAAAATGTACCGAGCTATAAATGTTACTCCTAATCAACGTAGTTTACAACAAATAATTTTTAGAGAGGACCCTAAGTTACCCCTTAAAACATACAAACTTAACACGGTAACCTACGGCACAGCATCGGCTCCTTATTTAGCCACAAAATGTTTAAGTAGTCTCGCATCAAACGATTTAAATGAACAAGTTAAAATGTCAATTTTGCATGACTTCTATGTGGACGATTACCTAAGTGGCGGTGATACTATTTCACAGGTCGTGCAGTTGAGTAAGGCGGTAAAGTCTATTTTATCTTCCGCTAAATTTCATCTTCGTAAGTGGAAATCTAACAGCCCGGAGGTGTTATCGCGGGTCTTAGGTGTTTCTAGCTGTGAGAGTAGTTTAAATTTTGCAGAAAATCAAAGTACGCCACATAAAACATTGGGTTTATTTTGGTTGTGCAATTCTGATTATCTTTCTTTCTCTGTAAATATAAACTTTAGCAAAGAGGTAACGAAACGTATTATGTTATCAGTAATTAGTCAAATTTTCGACCCTTTAGGCCTTGTAGGTCCTTGTGTTGTCGAAGGCAAAATCTTACTCCAAAGTCTTTGGTTAACAAAGACTGAGTGGGACGATCAAGTGCCAGATAAAATAAAAACACTTTGGACTTGCTTTTCTACCTCTCTCTCACATCTTAATGATTTAAAGATTCCACGTTGGGTTTTATCTAATAATGCGTGTTCATATGAGCTTCATATTTTTACAGATGCCTCGGAGCTAGCCTACGGGTCTTGTGTTTACGTGCGTTCGATAGATGCAATGAACCAAGTAAAGGTTAGATTGTTAATTTCAAAAAATCGTGTAGCACCGATTAAATCAAAAACTGTGCCACGCTTAGAGCTTTGTGGAGCATTACTAGGCTCTAGACTTTACGTAAAGGTAATAAACGCTCTTCGATTATCGATTATTAGGTGTTATTTTTGGTGCGATTCAACTATCGTTTTAAACTGGTTATTTTCGCCAACAAATTTAGTAGATCCGTTGTGCGCAATCGCGTTCATGAAATACAAGAGAGCACCGCCGACCACACTTGGAGGTACGTTGCATCTAAGGACAACCCAGCCGATTTAGTATCACGTGGTGTAAAGGCCAATCAAATTCGGGAATGTACGTTGTGGTGGTCGGGACCTGAATTTTTGCTAAAGCCCGAAAATGAGTGGCCAAAGATGCCATCTACCGAATCAACGTACCATTATAACGAATTCCAAAATTCACACCCAGTAGAATTAATTCATCCCTCGGGGTTTCAATCATTAGTCAACAAATTATCTAATTTTAATCGTCTTATAAGAGTAATGTCATATATCCAACGTTTTGTGTATAATTTAAAAAATAAAAAATAATAAGCGCATCGGTTTACCTATAAAGGACGAATTAGATGAAGCCTTCACACGCGTAATACGAATTGCCCAAATTGAAATGTTTCCCGAAGAATATTTGTTGCTACAAAAGGGTAAATTATTACCTCGTAAGAGTAAACTTGCGTCGTTGAGTCCTTTCATGGACAGTGACGGTGTCATACGTGTAGGCGGGAGGCTTGAGAACTCACCTTACGAATATAATATTAAACATCCGATTTTGTTATGTAGTAAACATCACATGACAAAGATATTATTTAGAAAATACCATATAGATTTATTGCATGCAGGGCCTCAGCTGCTCCTTGCGAATATTCGTCAATTGTATTGGCCGCTAGGGGGTAGAAATCTTTCTAGAGTAAGCGTAAGAAATTGCCTAAGGTGTTTTAGGTATAAAAATACAATCGTACAGCCTGTTATGGGACAATTACCAATTTCTCGTACTAACTTAGAATTTCCATTTTTACATTGCAGTGTCGACTATGCCGGGCCTGTACTTATAGCTGATAAGAAAGGGCGAGGTTGTAAGCTTATAAAATCATATGTGTGTATTTTTGTTTGCCTTGCAGTCAAGGCTGTGCATATCGAACTCGTTACAGATCTGACCAAAGAAGGCTACATGTCAGCCTTGAACCGTTTCGTGGCTCGTCGGGGCAAACCTCAATCCATCCTATCAGACAACGCTACAAACTTTGTTGGAGTTTTCAACGAGCTGCAACAATTCTTAAATACTTCAAACCTGCCTTCGGAAGTTGCACAGCAGGGTATTCAATTTTCCTTTACCCCTCCATATTCGCCTCATTTCAACGGTCTTGCCGAAGCTGCTGTTCGGTCAACTAAACACCATCTAAAGCGCTTAATTCAAATGACTCACTTTACCTATGAGGAACTTTCAACATGTCTAACGCAAATTGAAGCCGTTTTGAATTCCCGACCGCTTACCCCTCTATCACCTGATCCTACAGACCTCTCCGCTCTTACTCCTTCCCATTTTTTAATTGGACGACCACTTTTATCTGTACCTTATCCACAGGTGGCAAATATCAAGATCGAGCAATTACGGCGTTACGAACGAATAAACCATATAAAACAACATTTTTGGAAGCGGTTTCTAACGAATATGTCTCATTACTTCAAACAAAAACTAAATGGTTTCATTCAACAGGACAACTAAAGATTGGAACTCTTGTACTATTGAAGGAAGCAGGTCAGCCACCCCTACTGTGGCCATTGGCACGAGTTACCAAAATTTTCCCTGGTGTCGATGGAGATTCAAGAGTGGCGGAACTAAAGATGAGAGGGAAAACAGTTCGACGAAGCTACAAAAACATCTGTCCTCTTCCCATGGACTAGATTCTTCTGCCCACCTTTACAACACATCTGTTCACCTTTTGAACAAAGTTGTTCAACCCGGGGAGGTTGTTCGCGCGGGACGCTAGCAACACCGAAAAACGTCAGAACCAAAGTAACGGCGATGAAGAGATCTTACTACGCGCATAAATTTATTATAAACTCTGTAATATTACCAAATAAACTATATAAACCAAACACTCATCTTCCCGCTTCCTTACAGAATACGATATCAGCTTGATCATTAGTGCCGACTGCCGACACGGCCAGCATAAGCGAGCTGCATTACCTCGGCAGCTCATTACGCCCCGCGCCGCAACGCTCTGACGCCGCAGTTTCACTCGCATATAGCTTTTATAATTAACCCCGAGAGCACTAACTGCCGCTCGTATGTTAATCGCACTGCACGCGGCGATATCAAATGAGATGGTTACTTCATAACATGCATTAGGTATAACCTAAGCGTATGTTACCACATTACTTCCTGTAAATAAGTTAAAGTTAAATCTGTTTTATTGTTTTTCATTCTTAACAGCATTGTAAATCTTTGACGATAATATGAAAAGGTTTTTAAATAACCACTCTAGTAGTAGACCCGTAGTGTCCCAAACTATCTGTCATCCTGGCCGTTCTGCCGGCCACCATAAACAGGCCGCGTCCCTTCTGCCGCTACCGTCCGCTCATAAATAATTCAATTCAAGTGAATTTGGCCGCGAAATATTAAAGTAGACAACGCACGAAGTATATAAGTATAACTAACAACGGGTTACAAGTTGCGAGGATTGCAGAGGTTACTGTATAATTCCATCACCATCTTGAGACTAGTAAACCGCACCTACTCTGTCTTACGGAGACGCATATTCATTGTCCCACAGACGCGGCGTACTTAGACTACCCAGGATACTCTTTAGAACACAATTTTCGTCCTCGTGCCGGAGTCTGTGTATACGTCCGCAGTGACATCTGTTCTCAGCGTCTGCGTCATCTGGAAGACCCCACGTTTTCCACTATTTGGGTTATGGTGGACTCAGGTGTCGACAAAATAGTCTATGCCTGCGTCTACCGCGCGCACAGTGGTGACCTGGAGACGACTCGGTTGTTTCAACATCTTAGTGAGGCTGCTGATATAGTCCAGCACCGGTACCCTTCAGCGCAACTTGTTTTTCTGGGGGACTTTAACGCATGTCACCAAGACTGGTTGTTCCCATACCAGAAGACTGACCATGCCGGGAAGGAAGCGCGAAACTTTGCTGTGTCCTTCAATTTGTCTCAGATGGTAAAGGAAGCGACAAGGGTACCTGACATAATCGGTCATACAGCCAATTGCCTGGACCTTCTGCTGACAACTGAACCAGATAGATACGAGATTGAGGTTTCTTCACCCCTGGGAACCTCTGATCACTGTTTGGTGAAATCTGTTTCGTCATATCCTCCACCAGACCATGGCATACGCGGAGCACGACGGATATGGCGATACAAGGCAGCAGATTGGGACGAGATGCGGCATTTTTTCGCATCTTATCCTTGGCGGCAGGTCTGTTTCTTTTCTGAGGATCCGTCTGAATGTTCGAATGCCATAACCGATGTGTTGCGTCAAGCCATGGAGTACTTTATACCATTTAAAGATGTACCTATCGGTGGCAAAGCTCGCCCGTGGTTTAACGCTGAGTGCGTTAAGGCTGAAAAGCGCAAACACTCGGCGTACCTCTTGTGGGCTGATGCTCGACAACGTAAATCACCGGACATTACCTGCAGAAAAAAACCCTATACCAAAGCCGCTAAGTCATATAAAAAGGTGTTAAAGCAGGCTCGCCTCCTCCATATCAACCGTATTGGCACAAAGCTCTCCAGCAAACCTTGCGGAAGTAGAGCTTTCTGGACACTTGCCAAAGCGGTAGAGGCGAACTTCTGTAGGCCCTCACTACCACCACTGGTAAAGCCTGATGGTTCACTGGCTCACACGGCAAAGGAGAAAGCAGATTTATTCGCAACGCTCTTTGCAAACAATTCACAGCTAGACCCTGGCAATGCAGTACCTCCTTTAATTCCTTGCTGCCAGGCATCTATGGCTGAAATCTGCATTAAGCAAAAAGAGGTTCTTAATGTATTGCGGGGTCTAGACGTGAATAAAGCCAGTGGACCTGATGGTATACCAGCTGTCGTTCTGAAGACATGCGCTGCCGAGCTGTCTCCAATTCTAACGCGTCTGTATCGCCTCTCGTTTAAGACTGGAAAAGTGCCAAAGTCCTGGAAGCTAGCTAATGTACAACCTGTACCTAAAAAAGGTAGTCGTGCTGACCCTACTAACTATCGTCCTATATCTATAACCTCTATACTTTGCAAGATTATAGAGCGTATTTTAAATAATCGCCTCATCGCGCACCTAGAAAAGAATGACCTCCTTAGCGACCGACAATACGGATTTCGCCAAAATCGGTCGACAGGAGACCTCCTAGTGCACGCTACACATATGTTAGGCGAAGCTCTCGAGAAGAACGGGGAAGCATTAGCTGTCTCTCTCGATATCTCGAAGGCCTTTGATAGGGTTTGGCACTCTAGCCTGATAAGCAAGCTTCCCGCCTACGGTTTATCTCCTGGTCTGATCGAGTGGGTAAAGGACTTCCTGAGTGACCGATCGCTCCGTGTCGTCGTTGACGGTTCATCATCCGAGCCTATGACGACTAATGCCGGTGTTCCTCAGGGTTCTGTTCTCCCTGCAACACTGTTCTTGCTGCACATTAACGATCTGCTACTTCCCGGTATCTATGGGTACGCAGACGACAGCACAGTTATAGAGAGATACCTACCGGTCAGCCGAACCAGTCGAGATTTAGTACAGTCCGAACGTGAGGCTATGATAGAGCGTATTAATCGCACACTCGAGGCAGTCTCCATTTGGGGAAATACCAATCTTGTGCGATTCAACGCAACCAAAACACAGACCTGTTTATTCACTGCAAAAGAGAGCCCGTTCACCTTGGATCCCACCTTTCAAAATGTATCTCTGGGATTCACCGACAGTCTACGGTTGTTAGGAGTCGAAATTTCGACGAATCTCAACTTTGGACAGTTCATCGAGGCCAAGGCGAAGATGGCTGCAAGAAAGCTTGGAGTGCTTTCCAAAGTACGGCAGTACTTCACACCGGGACAGCTTCTAACCCTTTATAAAGCACAGATCCGGCCGTGTATGGAGTACTGTTGTCACATCTGGGCAGGTTCAGCCAAATATCAACTCGCGACCTTGGATGCGGTGGAAAGGCGAGCCAGAAAGCTAGTTGGTGATCTAGACTATAGGTTAGAAAGTCTTGAACACAGACGCAAGGTGGCAAGCCTGTCGGTTATTTACAGGTTACATTTTGGTGAGTGTGCGCAGGAATTATATGAACTTATTCCCCCATCCCCTTTTTACCACCGAACGTCGAGACGTACGGTAGTCTCCATCCCTTCTTAGTTGATGAGCCACGGGTTCGAACGAAGCGATTCGAGACATCGTTTCTTGTGCGCACATCAAAGGAATGGAACAAGTTGCCGGCCTCAGTGTTCCCGTCCAGCTATAACGTGGGTGTCTTCAAGAGTAGGGTGAATCGGCACTTATTGAGCTAGCGCGCTCTATCCTTCGGCAGCGTCTTCACTTAACTTAGGTGGAGTCGAGGTCAAGCGCTGGTTTATTTAAGTTAAAAAAAAAAAAAATTGAAAAAACTCCATTCACACCTGTTCTCTGTTCTCTCATTATGACTGCAGTGGTATTAAGAATGAATTCGGGACCCAGCAGATAGTTAAGTGCAACTAGGTGCCGCTAGATGGCGTTGAGTGTTTTGTTTTGCAGCAATCATGTCCGATTAAAATTTAATTCTGCTTCTAGCGGAAAACTTGGGCAACCCCTTTCTTTTTCAAGCAGTGAGACTTCGCTGAACAATTTAAAAAAATTGCTTTGTGATGTTTTGTTCATTTTTTTATCTTTTGACCGGAGGAATGAATACAAAAGTTAAAAATGTTAACACTTTCATGAGAGAAAATACAATAATTAGTTATTACGCAATATTTTCAGCTTCAATCTGCGATTGGTGAGTTTATTATGTTGGTCGACTACAATGTGGTTATGTTCTTCATCATCATCAATATTTTTATAACATTTTGAAATGACTACCAATGCGTATGCGAAGCTATTATTTGTAGCTGATGAGTTCGTTGTAATTTTCATTTAAATTAACTTTGATTTTATGCGCCCTTAAAATCAAATTTGGGGTAAAGTAATAAATATGCAAAGTTTGGGTGAATACATATTTTACAAAGGACGCGTGCTTTAGTCGCAAATTTGGCAAACAGGTGTATTTTATATGATTTCGAGGTGAAATATATTGCTGTTCGCGTCGGCGTCGGCGCGGCTCGACCACTCCCTGTGGGTTAATAACCAACTTATCTATGGCGCGGATTAGATGTTCCCTAACAATGGAAATACATTCATTACAGGTTAATCAAATTACAATTTTAACACAAAAAAACCGTAGAGTCGAACTCACAATCCTCAATTTAGCTCTTTAAGGTAATGTAAATTTAAAAGCCTGCTATAGTTCAATTGTTCAGTTAAAACTGAAAGTGTTTAAGAGGCATAAGTAAAATATTTTGATATACCGTTAGTTAAGTATGAGTGTGAAGTGTGTACGTGAAGTTAGATGGTTACTTTATTATTTCACAAGTTAATAAAACTTGCCAGCGCTGCGCCGTGGGGCCGTGGGGCTGCGGGGCTGCGGGACTGCGGGGCTGCAGGGCCGTGGGGTCGCGGGTCTGACAATGGAATGAATGCTTCATGCGTAGTTTGTTTTAATCTGATGCAGACAAAATACATTTGAACACGCGAGACTGGAGCGAAACTCGGGCCTAGGAATGCATGTTAGTGCATTTTTTATCTATTTTTTTATGCAGCGTACCTAAAACAGAAACAAATTTTTAAAACATGCAGGTAGTTTGTGTTTCTTACAAACGCATTTAGATCTTCTCCATTCTAGTTATAATTACGTAAAATTTGTCTCTCATTAGATGGAAACTTTATTTCTTGGAAAAAATTAAGAATTTCTAAGCTGAAGTCGAAATAAATTGTCTCTTGCGATTTATCTTAATTATATCTTAGCGCCGCGCCTCTTCCAGATCCCAAGAACAAATCTCTTTAAAACGCTTCTCAGATAAATTGATGTACAGCTTAGTGTGGTATTTTAGGACAATTCTAAAGTTTTGTCTTATTATTTTATACGATACACAATGGTTAGGTAATTTTAGTTACATTATGAGTTTACTAAAGATATACTTACATTAACAAAGCCTTTATTTAGACAAATTCATGTAAGGGCACATTTCTATATGATATTACCTTAAGAAATATATGACTTGGCTTATTTTATTAATTTAATCCACAATTTTTTTTTGTCAAATGAAAAATCTTCAAATTGCAAAGCAATGTTCAAAATAAATCTTTTAGTAGTCATTTACAATAAGGTCTTTGTTTTGTCGTACGGATCTCGGGCTGCGGCATGTCTTAAAGCCGTGATTAAGACAAATTACAAAAGACAAATAGCTTTGTATTCGTTCGTAATATCTTTGCCGTTGTCTCGCGGCTTGTGGCAATATAGATTTATCTATCAAAGTGTATTAAAGATTAATTTAAGGAAGTACATTAATACGTTTCGTCTTAATTTTTATGCTGTACTCAGAGAAGAGGATGAAATTACAATAAGAATTAAGTACTTAAACTAGAAAAGAAATAAAACACTCATCATCATCATCACCAGCTCACTATACGTCCCCACCGAGGGGCTCGAAGCCTACCCTAAAGTTAGGGTGACTAGGCCATAGTCAACCACACTGGCCCACTGTGGGTTGGTTGACTTCACACATATCTTTGAATGCCTTCGTCGATATGTGTAGGTTGCATCACGATGTTTTCCTTCACCGTAAGAACGTCGGGTAAATTATGTACATATGAAAATTCGAAAAATCGAAAATCACATTGGTACATGGCGGCGGGATTCGAACCCAAGACCTGTAGATTACAAGTCAAGTGCTTAAACCACTAAGCCACCGACGCTCCTTAAATAAAACACTATGAATTAAAAAAAATAAAACATAAACTAAAATGTTATGAATAGTAGATTTTCGAAATTTTCGTCTTTTTTATAGTTCCAATAGAAATATATACTATTTTTCTAGTTAGCTACTCGCTAACTGAAATCATAGTCTACATTACCGTACGACATCTACTAACAATATAACAATATAGGTATCTTAGTTATCCAGGCTGTTTTATAAAGCAGCAGAATAACTATAAATCTAGGCAGTGTGATTCAATTCAAGCTGGCACGCATGACGCACGATAAACATATTATCATAAGTTATAATAATATTTTGTAGTTTCGCAACAACGAGATGAATGGAGTTCCGCTGAATGCGTGGCTTGTTTTGATACGTCATCGCCCACCGCGGGGCCGCTGAATTATGTATGAGCCTACGGCCGGGAGGGACGCCCTCTTTACACTGGATGTACGGTCTACAGGACGATATGGGAAACTATAATCTGTGCTTTTTTAATCATTAAGTTTATAGGAATCAAGTTTAGAATTTTCAGGATCAATAGTCGAAACGACTGAAGTACAGTCTCTATAGTGACAGTTAGACATTTGACTACACGCGAAACAATCGACAATCGCACAACAGCTGTTGTGCGATTGTTTCGGAACCAATTTAACTGTTTCGGTGCACAACTAAAAATCAAGTAGTCTGTGCACCTCCATATAAGCTCACAGGAATCAAAGCGAGACTAAACAGTTGTGCGAGATTTTAATTTCAGGTTTGCGCATGCTGTAAAACTGTTGTGTATTTTGTTTCCCAGTATTCCTATAAAAAGTGTTACGTTTTGTTCCAACCTAATTTTAATAAGTTAGTTTAACATGTATGTTACATAGTTGTGGTTGTTAATCTCGTGTTTATTAAATTGGTAACACAAACAGCGTCCTTTGGCCGTGTGTGCGTAGCGGCCATGCCATTGAATTTTAATGTAACCACAACATTATGAATTTAATAGTGACAAACTAACTTACGAGTACACTTTACGATCCACAAAGTTACCCTTAACTAGTGCTACAAATCAAAGTAAAAGTTAAACTACTTCATTAAAAATCAACGCTTACATTTAACCTAATGGGGCCAGTCAATGATAGGTTTTACAAAAATAATTATCATTATATTTTTATGTTAGAACACTGATGTGGTCAATTATAGTACAAATAATTCAAACTTCATTGTAGAATATATGAATTACAGCAATTAGAAACATCTATCCCTTAATCGTGATTAACAAATAGCGAAGTAAATTAACAAATTGTATTCAGAATACAAAGTTGAAGTAAATAAAGTTTAAGTAATCAATCATTATTAGGTCGGACTCGAGGACGAACAGAGAGGGTACTCAATTGAATAATAGCGTTAAAGCGATAGTTAATTATTGTTATCAAAATAACGGACCAGTAACTGTTTAGCGAAAATATAGTGATAATTTTATTATATCAAGAAACTCAATACATTACGATGATGATGTGAATACGTTATTTAATAGTAACAACGACCATTAGGAGCATCAAGGAAATACTGTCAGAAAGTGAACAGTATATTCCCGGCTGCGAGCACACGTCATAGACAATACCGACCCTGTGGTGTGCCTGTGATGCACATTTTGTGACACTCACGTAACGTTGTGAATCAGCTACACATAGCGTTGAATTGTTGAGCTACGGCTCAACAACTAAGGTAGCTCACGGCTCAATGCGATATAAATTATAAGAACTAAGGAGCTGCGAAGTCCCTGGTGACTTACAACTCATGCAAATCATACTTCTATGCAGGTACAAAATGAGCTGATCTGAGAGCCGGGTCACTGATCTGCTTCATCCATACGAAGCGTATGCTGATCTGCAGCACATCAATTTTAGTTCACTTATCCATGTCTACATTAACGTAACTTAAAGTGCATGAGTTATCACAATCATAGAAAAGGTAAAGCCTATATTTAGAGATATAGACGCTTATACTAAGCTTCAAATTGAATTGAGAGTTGTCAACATTGTAATGAGATTGGTGATCGTCAAATGCGTCTAGACATCATTCCAACGACTCGTACGAACTATTGAACGACTGGAGTTTGATGAAATAGACATTTTACACTGCATTTCTAGAATAACTACGGCACTTTGGAATTTTATAGCTGAGTGTCGAAGAAAAATGCATTAAAAAGTAACTACTAACTCTATATGGACTGACATCTGATTGAAAAATTGTACTGCACCAAAAGTTAAGATTATTTCAACGCATTAAAAATGTGGTAAAATATTGGTTCCATGTGCAATGCAATATTTTCACATTTCACACATATCACTTACTGTCACTGATTCTAGTTGGTATGGGACAACATTGCTACAAAGCGCAATAAATTAGAAATGTCTAGGAATTTTTATTTGTACAGAAAGCGTGAAGTGTTGGTGTGATTCTAAAGTTTAATATCCGCGTGGAGCCGGATTTTGTTGACAGTTAAATTGAATAGTATTCCGTGGGGAGGTGCGCGGCGCAGAGCGTGCGGTCGCCTCTGCCGCTGACGGTTGATCCCTGAATAATGCATGCGCGCACGGTTTTACTCACTGTCTGGTAGCTGGCTAAACTGTGGCTATTCGGTTTATCCTGGTTTATAGCTGACCTTTTAGTAATTTCGATTTACGTACTCATTCGTAATCGCTTTTTGTGCATCAAGCAAAAGGAATATAAAAAATAAACTCATCCTTCAATTGTTTTCTGTCGTCGATTTAATCTCCTCAGACACTGAAGCTTCTCTTCATTGATAAGCGTGATTTTCTACAAATAATGTCAGGTAACATGCAAATTTTATGAAGACGTTTCGTTAACGTTATCAGCTATCGCGTGGAGATACTGCGCTCCTCCGGTTATTAGCAGCCATTGTGCCGCCCCCGCACCGCTCTCGCGCTGCTCTCCCCGAACGGCTTTGCAATAACGATAGCTCTTCGCTCGCGGAGAACATTTAGATTACAAGCATGATTGTGATACGCTGATATTGTTTGCTTAACTCTTACATTATCATTTAATTAGTCTCCTCATCTAGTTGAAGATTTTAGGTAAATTGTATGTTTAACTACTAATTAAACTACGAAATATTTTTTTTATTACAAGTTGGGCAACGAGCAAGCGGCCACCTGAATCTGCCGAAATGGTGAAGCGACCGCTGCTCATAGACTTCCGCAATTGTCGATGCGTTTCCTACCCTTAATCGTCGGAAGAGGAGACGCACAGAAACAGGATATTTCCCCTTCCTATGCGTATCCCCCGCCTTCAAATCCACTTTTCTTTCCCATCCTTCCCTCTTAAGAAAAGGGTGGAAAGAAAAAGAGACTAAAATTAGGCCTCCGGCACCACACTCATCAGACGAAACGCGGAATTGCTCCCACTTCACGTCTGTCTTCTGTATGGTCGTGGTATTGCTGGGGGCGAGCCGGCCCATTCGTGCGAAGATGTTAAAGCGCTCTCTACGACTGTTATTTAATTTACATTAGTTTACTATTTAATTTACATAGGAAATACGAGACCTTATTATGATTGCATATACAAGTAATTATTGTTCAGATGTTTGATATAATAGATTTGTTGTTCCTACACTTGGCACGTGATCGCGTCCGTTTGTTTTCTCTAATCTGTTAGATTGTTCACAAACTCTGGCGAAAATCATTAATCTTTGTGTAAGTATTTAATATTAGTATTATTTCGTTATTCCCAGGGCGGGGCAAATTGACAAACTTCGGGAACAAAGCTTGTAAACTTGTTAGTCAGTTGACTCGCGAAGTTATCGCGATAAACTGTGCCTTGCCGCGGACTTATTGAACTGATAAATGTATTATTGTCATAACAACAACACAGTAAGTACAACAAATGGAGTTTTTCCTTATTAGAAGTTTGGTAATTATGTGCTTAAAGGTACTGATATCAGGAAGAGTGTGATAAATAATTTTGTACTGTAAGATTAAAGCTGAATACTTTTTATTGATTTTAAAAGAAGTTCGCTTTTGAAGTACAACAGTGTGGTGATTTAAAAAAAATTGCGAGTATATTTTCGAAAATGAATTAATAACGACAGAGCAGTGATTCATATTCCTCGTTAAAATGGTTACGTGCTCCAAATACGATGTGACTGAGAATTTCAATGACGTACCATTATGATGTAGAGAGTTCGCTCTATTCATTAAGAGAATTGCGATTCAAGAGAATAATTGAGGTTTCAATAATGCCAGCGTAAAATGGTAATCCGCCGTAATACGTCACGTGTGTGTACAGCCGTGTGGGATGCTCTACTTCATACGTATCAAGTCAATATTGAAAACTAGCTAAATACACAACATTGAAAAATATTTTCCTAGATTAGAAGTCTGATAGCCTGTATTTTTGATACGATAAAAAAGTCAGTTTTCACTTTAGAATCGATTTAAAATTCGCCTAATTTAGAAAAACATGTTTTAATCTTCTGCCTTAAAAATTGTCTTTATGCATAGTTTTAAAAGAGTTGCTATGTTGTTAAGAGCAGAGATGTAATTTGGTTTCTACTGGAATTCTTCTAAAATAAAATACTATGAAATAAAGAAAAATATAATAAACATCAATATAATATTAAATTAAGTTGAAGCATCAAAGTTAGCTACTTAATTATAATACTGTCTGTGAACTTCTTAATACTTAGTATTTGACTTACGTTGAATTTATTAGTACAAAGTCCATTTAAGTTTTAAATCTGTGAATACAAAGAATAAAAACTTTATAAACATTTCAATAATGTCAGACACAAGAGATGTCTAAATTTAATCGCATAATCTTTTATTAATTGATTGTAATAATAGATTTCCCAATAACTAATTCCTCATTGTGAAAGTAATGAGGGTTGCAAGGGATTGCAAATGAAGCTTGATCGAGTCAATTGGTCTGAAGATAGCCGCTGTCCCCCTTCACCCCCCCGCGGCCTGCCCGCAGCCTGCCCCCAGCTCTGTAACTCGACTCAAAAGAAACTGCTCTCGATTATCTACATTCAAATTCAATGAAACGTTATTAACGCACAATTTCCGATTGATTCGTCTTTTTTCATCCAAAGAACTCTTTCTGAATCTGGTAATGACTGTTATTTTAAAGAATCAATGATGAATTTGGTATCAAATTAAAAATAAAATAAAAAAGGTCATTTGGACAAGCTTTGTCAAGCATGTTTTGAGATTTAGTAAATATATACTTGCTTTCCTTTTAAACACTACTATTTTTCCTATTTCATGAACATCCTTAGTTAAAAGTAACGTGGAAAACTTTGATTTTATGCAAAAACATGTTGAGAGTTAAGGTCTGTCCCTTGCCGCGGCTAATTCACTGCTCGCTGGATTCCAACCGGCGCTGGCGACCGCACTACTTATAATTTGAACATCGTCAAGCGAAATTAAACTCTAACATGATGTACCAAAACTGAAATGTCATTGAACATAAATTAACGCGAAATAGAAACGGATTCATTTGCGAAATATGATGTAAGTGTTATCTCGTGCGGGGACGCACTGCGAAACTTTACATTATTAGTTTGAGAATGTTAAATGATAGGTTTTTTAAAATGATTTTCCTGTAAAGTGTTAATACGTAATTTATTAAGATTATACTACTACTCAGAGTCACGGGTCAAAGTTAGTAATTAATAAATAGAAGAGATGTGAACATTTTTATGCAAACTTATATTTAGAAGTAAGATACCAGCACGTGTCTCATCTAACCATCCAGTTAACTGTTAGTGCTTTTAGAATTAATTAAATTAGACACTAAATGAAAGTTATTCGGTAGCCGAGTGGAGTCTGCAAAGTTTCTAGTTTTGTTCGCATTTCACACCTTCTAATCCTAATATACGCCATTACCTTATTTAACGCTACGTGTTTTAACGTCACATAAATAATTTTATTAATTAATTATGATAAAGGGTGATTGCACCTTTGTTAGTGGTACTTACGTTAAGTTTATATTATTAAAAACAAAAGTTATTTTGTTATTTTAACTACCTACCAACACTCACACAATAATCTTATGATGAATAAGATACCAAAGTATTTTTTTGTAAAATTAATTGTTTTCCAAAAAATAAACAACAGACTGGAGCACTAAAGCTTGAGTTTACATAAAACTTTTTATTATACTTATCATAGGATAGTAGATACACGTTTAACTTAATTTGGTATTTGCTATAAAGTGCGGATAATGAAGTCAACAAGTTAGCTAGCGAGCATAAGTGTGCAATATTTTAAATGACTTTTGGTTTAATAGAGTTCACCACATTTGGACAGCATTAGCATTGAGCATGCGGGAAGGGGGAGGGGTCAGCGCTGAATTATTCATAATTTAAGGAACTTCCTGAATATATTTGGTCAATTAGACCAATATGCCCGGCAGCGGCGCGGCGGTGTTGCACTATTAGAAAATATTATTCCCGCTCTTCCGTCGGGACTCGTAAAAGAATAAATCCTGGTAAATATAGCCTGTTATCATACTAATATTATAAATGCGAAAGTTTAGATGGATGGATGGATGGATGTTTGTTAGAGTTTGTAGCCTAAACGGCTGAACGGATTTCGATGAAATTTGGCATAGATGTAGAGGACAGTCTGGAAGAACACATAGGCTACTCACTTTTGTTTTTTTTTAATTCCACGCGTACGGAGTCGCGGGCGAAAGCTAGTATTATTATAAATTACATTTATATGTAGGATATAAAACTAGAATTGACTTTATAATCAAATTATATTTTCCAATAATTTCCCGTTCCAATTATTGTTCAGTAGAGCATAATCGTGCGGTGGTTTTTAAATTACCAATACATTTTACCGTAATTTAATACTTCTGATGGTTTGATATTCTCGATTATTCTGTTATATTGGCATAACTAACATATCTCTGGGTCTCATAAAAAATTCTAAATTGAATGCAGAAGGTTCTCTACAGGGCCTGAGTTTGACTATATCTTTCATCATTCTTAAACAGAAAATTGTGTTACAAAATTGAAGAACTACAAAGAAAAAATGCTTCCATTAAAATTTAATTCAACGAACCTCGTTTTTTATCGAAAAGCTTTTCCATTTAGCTTTTGTCGCAAAGACCTGACCTCCTCGACTTACAACTTCTGAATACTAATTGTGTCGTTCTCAAAGTGATTGCAAACTGAGCTTTGATCGAATCAATCGCCTCTGAAAAAAGTCCTTTTTCCGATATAATGGTTTATAAATCGTCCGTCGACATTCCGCCACTTGGATAAATGGATGATTTAGGCAACGATTTTACAAAGTAAGTGTGTATATATCTTTCATCTCTTAGATGTTAACTTAAATGTTTTAGGAATAGAATTCTTATAGTAAAAACAGAATCAATGAGCTGATAGACTTACTATGTTTTTTTTTTATTTCCGTGCGGACGGAGTCGCCGGCAAAAGTTACTGTCTAAAGGCTATAAAGTGAACAAAATACTCGGCATTTAAATGTTTCTGCGACGTATTTATGAAGCGCACTTAGTAGCATTATATAACACCTTAAATAAATAATGAGGAAAAACCACTAGGGTTATGTTGCTTTGTTTATGCATCCCGACTTTATCGCCTTACCTTAAAATAGCTCTTATTTAGGTATACCAAAAGGTTCATTTTGCAATGTGTAATTTAAATTCATATAGTCGTAGTTGCTGACCGCATCGCGTTGCCGCCGGCAATGTGTGAGCCGAAATCTCATTTCTCTTTTTTTTTGACCGACTTCCCAAAAGAAGGAGGTACTCAATTCGTCCATATGTTTTTTTTTTTTTTTTTTTTTTTTTTTTTTTTTTTTTTATGTGTGTTACGGCATAACTCCGCCCCTGGTAGACCGATTTTGAAAATTCTTTTTTTATCCGAGAGGTAATGCTTGCAGGTGGGTCCCATTTTTTTGTTTGATTTTTGGAGTCAAAGACTACGGCGTCAGTTAATCGTCGAGTAGTTAAATAGTTTAGCTCAAAATTGCGTGACGAAATTTGGTGTCTTTTTTGCTTTCTATGCTTACGTAGCCTAAACTATAAGACTTACACAAAAATTATGTATGGAAGAATTGTAGCCCTTTAAATTTGCTAAATAAAAGTCAGCGATAGCATATATCGATCTCTTAAGGTTGTCGCACAATAACCACTTTTTTCATTAAAATTTCGATCAAAATCTATACCCCACTTTCAACGCTATTACTCGTGTTCGGTATGAATCCTTATCAAAATAAATGTGTCCATCATCAAGAGAATTTAATGTAGATTATAAATACCCTTGGAACTGTGTAATTCCGATAAATAGTTTGGGAGATATCATAAATAGCATATTACGAGTCGCAGAAAAAAATACCAACTTGTAACAAAGTTTGCTTTCTTGGCTTACGTAGCCTAAACTATAAGACCTACATAAAAATGATGTATGAAAGAATTGTAGGTCATTCAATTAGCTGAATTAAAGTCTGCGATAGCATATATCGATCTCTTAAGGTTGTCGCACAATAACCGTTTGTTTCGAGAAAACCGTCAAATAAGTGCAATCGACTTTATTTAAAACGCTTTTATTCTTATTTGGTATGAATCCTTATCCAAATAAATATGTTTTCACGATAGAGTATTATATGTAGATCGTAATTGCCTTTTACAGTATGTAATTCTGTGCAAGATTCTAGAAGTTATCAAATATTAAAACTCACGGGCAACAACGGCGCGCGGCCGCACCGAATTATGAGTGAATGATCGCAACGATGTATTAGTTGTTTACTTAATTTCTTAGATAATCGATTTAGATAACTCATTATTTGTTTGAAAGCTAGTGATTATCATACTGCGATGTCTAGATTCACTAAAAATCGAGAAATAAATAAACTTTTTAATAAAAAAAAAAAAAAAAAAAAAAAAAAAAAAAAAAAAAAAAAAAAAAAAAAAAAAAAAAAAAAAAAAAAAAAAAAAAAAAAAAAAAAAAAAAAAAAAAAAAAAAAAAAAAAAAAAAAAAAAAAAAAAAAAAAAAAAAAAAAAAAAAAAAAAAAAAAAAAAAAAAAAAAAAAAAAAAAAAAAAAAAAAAAAAAAAAAAAAAAAAAAAAAAAAAAAAAAAAAAAAAAAAAAAAAAAAAAAAAAAAAAAAAAAAAAAAAAAAAAAAAAAAAAAAAAAAAAAAAAAAAAAAAAAAAAAAAAAAAAAAAAAAAAAAAAAAAAAAAAAAAAAAAAAAAAAAAAAAAAAAAAAAAAAAAAAAAAAAAAAAAAAAAAAAAAAAAAAAAAAAAAAAAAAAAAAAAAAAAAAAAAAAAAAAAAAAAAAAAAAAAAAAAAAAAAAAAAAAAAAAAAAAAAAAAAAAAAAAAAAAAAAAAAAAAAAAAAAAAAAAAAAAAAAAAAAAAAAAAAAAAAAAAAAAAAAAAAAAAAAAAAAAAAAAAAAAAAAAAAAAAAAAAAAAAAAAAAAAAAAAAAAAAAAAAAAAAAAAAAAAAAAAAAAAAAAAAAAAAAAAAAAAAAAAAAAAAAAAAAAAAAAAAAAAAAAAAAAAAAAAAAAAAAAAAAAAAAAAAAAAAAAAAAAAAAAAAAAAAAAAAAAGCTTTTCTAGTCTCAATTGAATCAGACTTCAGTTGAAGCAGATTTCATTTGTAATAAGTATTCTTACTTGAGCGAGGCGGAGGCCATTGTAATTTATCTTCAGTGCCTTTAATTGTTGCCGCGCTTCATTAACTTGAGATGCTTTGACAGATGTTATTTTCCGGAAAAATCACTGAAATCTTGTTAATAATAGTATATCCTTTCAAATTTTATTAGCCTACAAACAGTAGCAAAAACATTTGCTAAAGGTAATTCTTTTGCTCTGTAATTTAATGGCTTCAAGATTAAAACGTGAGCCAGCTTGGAACTTTGTTACAAGTTATTAGTTTTGGATAAAACATTCTACAATAGCGATATCGTCAGAGCATCGGCACGTTTTAGTTAATTTTATTTCAAAGGTTTCTTGAAAAGTTTTGTTTGAAAAAGTTTGTTTTTAAGTCACGAGGGAAAACATGTACTTTAACGTCGTAAACGATATTATGGAAGACCGTTATATATTACTCTAACATAATCTTTTACTAGCTCCAAGTGCGAAAGTGCGCTTTAAAGTATCGCAAGAACGTTTTAAGCTCCATAATAATTTTATTATCTTAGCGCTTGTTCTTTTAAATAAATTTTAAAGAAAAAGAATTTGTTAACTTCAGTTAACTTCGGCCAGGATGTACCGAGGCTTGGGAACTCGCTCAGACCTAATTTAATGTTCACACAGAACTGATTTGCATTACTTAATTTTCACTGGATTTAAAATCAAATTGAGTGTCGGCTGGCGTTAAAGGATAACTGTAGTTGTTATCATTTAACCAAACATGAAACATTCTAGTAAAATAGTCTAGTTGACTCGATAAATAGCTGCCACAACGAAGACATTTTTTAATTAAGGTTTAACCTTTGTCTTTATCGAAATAAAAACAATGATTTAAGATAGACTATAACTGCATAGAGATGTGCGAGATGTCAATACCAAGGTATAGTTCTACACAGACTAACAAGGTGAATTCAATTTATTACGATACACTTAGCCTCTTACGTGCAGATAGAAGAGTTGAAGGTCCTCTTATATTATTAGACTTACACGACACAAAATACAAATGCTATGTTTGTACGATGTGCGATGACTTAGCGGGCGGCGAAGCTTCTGTTATTATGGTATTTGAAGTAGTTTTTATATTTAGTTTACGTTTTTGGATTCCCTAGGGCAATTGGTCCCCATTCCTGGCTAAAACATAATATGAATCTTATAGTAGTAGTGTTATTAATTTGTCTAGTAAAATTTATTTTCTTTCGAAGAACTTAATATTTAAGCAGACTTGAAAAATTTCGCCTTATCTCGCGCAGTTAACTTTACTAAGCACTGCTGTGTAAATCGTGCAGAAATTAAGAATTAAATACTCGCGGTTCTGAAGTTAGTCATTTTTAATTTATTTCTAAAGTAGCTGTGGGTGCGATTTTACTTAATTGCTGTTTTTAGTTAAATGTACTTAATTTTACTATTAAAGAGTTTTAGCTAAACTTTCTATTAACTTAGGCAATAAAAACATTGAAAATGTGAAAGTTAGTGAAACCCAACCTTAAAAGTTGAACAGAATGAATATTACTAATTTTTTTTTATAATATATGGTGGCAAACGAACAAGCGACCATGTGAATCCGCCAAGATGGCGAAGCAACCGCTGCCCATAGATATCCGCAATTGCAGATGCGTTGCCTACAATTAATAAAGTCTTTAAGACAAGGAAATCAGTTAGCATCTTTTTAAGAATTAATTAAATTCATAATTTAAATATAAATGCAGTTTATATGAAAAGTCAAAGATGATAAAAAGCGAGGCGTCGTATAAATCACGTGGTTTTGTTTAATGCATTTAATGTACATTCCGTTGCTGTCGCATTATCTTGCGACAAGAACCTTATGTAACAGCATTACGGCTTATTTTCCTTCGCTTTTATAACTATAACATCGTGAAATGTATTATTAAATGAGCGGCGAGCGCGACGCGTTCGCGTGTCCCACACAAAGCAGGACATTGTTTATCTTTTCTTAAATAATAAAATTAAAAATATACTTCGTTCTTTCTACGAGAGATTTACAGTCAAACAGATCCTTTTATGTTCGCCAGATATAAATATCGACGCCAACCGATTGATAATAAGAGACGCTTTCTCAGTTTTAGTGATGACTACCACGTAGTTATATGATGCCAACATCTAACAAAGAAAACAGAACTTTATCATATTAAGTTATAGTTACACTAGCTGTTTCCGTGCGGCTTCATCCGCATAAAATTATAAAAACTTCATTTTATTGTTTACCTTTGTCAAATTCTTAATTGCAAATGTCAAAATTTCGTCGTCGTCGGCAACGCATCTGTGGTTCCTCTGGTGTTACGGATGTCCATGGGCGTCGTTGACCACCTCGGTGTTCTCGCCGCTCGTTTGCCCCCTTTTATTATAAAAAAAAACCGTTATCATAATAACTTTGCTTCCTTAATGTTGGCAGCTTGTAGTTTATGGTCCTTTTCCCACATGAGGGTTTTTTTCCAATTTATTTATCCCCTTAGTTTAATAGCGTAAAAATATATAGCCTAAAGCGTGTCGTAAATGTATGGCTTTTTATTTAAAAATATGAAGAATTATTCAAAAATATGCTGCGATTGCTGACATCCTTCGCCACAAAGTAGTGTGTGTTTATTATATAAATATAGATTAAATGGTAACAGTTTCATACAATTCTTCAACCCAAAATGTAAAGGAAATGAAATCAATTTAAATTAACAAATAGTTATATAACATAACAATTAATTGTGTTTTGCGACAACGTTAGTTGAAGACTAATTTAAGCCATCCTCGTGTACCTGATCTGTTTAGCAATAAATGTGTAATACGTGTGTTCGTAAGCAATGCTTAGGGATGAATATTCAGGTCACAAAACGCGCAGGTGCGTTTCATGCGAAACTAGCGACATCTGGAACTGTATCTATTATGAAACTTGTTAATTATTTAAAGTTTTTATTTATATGTAACGGCGCAGAAATATTGATAATTTCTGAACGATTAAAGTTAAATAATGATTTTGAGTGCTGACAACATTTAAAAGTTTTTAAAGGGCAACACAGAATGGGTTGGTAAATGTCATGGCGGCGACCGAATGACAGGCGACAGTTGTCATTAGATGATCGAGTGTTGCATTTATGTAAATCTTTGCAATCTAGTTAGATACTGCTGGGCTGTTTTTACTAAATATTGAAGGATTGTGCCTTAAATACGCACGCTCACAATATTCCGTGTTGATGTACAATATTTCGTGACGTACCTTGTTATATACTTTCTTTTTATAATAAACAGCAAGGAATTCCTATCGAACTATAATTTAATATTTTATCTTAGATATCATGTAAGATAGCTATATTTGCAGGCATACGTATGTAAGTGGACTAAAGTACGGGGACAATGACTAACTTCCCCGTAATTCAACGATCAAGTTATTTGTGACTGCACACAAGTCCGCCATTTCCAAAGTTCCACTAAGCCCCGACTCCCGACTCGATCCGGACCGAATTAAGGGATGTTATCTATCAAAAGCTGCTAACAGCTTACTGAGTAATTTCCTTTGAAACATATAACATACGTTACATACAAGCCATTAGAAAGGTATACTATTACTGAAGAACTTGTGAAAGAATACGACCGAAAAGATATGAGATGTATTTTACATATATTTTTTGCTGGTCGAAGCTGATCGCTAGTATCTAATAAATTTAATCCACATGGTTTGAAAATAACTATTTCAGTATTACACGATTTAAAAACTTTTTTGGAAAATTGGGAATTTAATTTAATAAAATAAAAGTTAAAGTTAACATGTTATTTGTTAAGCCTAATTACAAGAGACTTGTCTAATCTTTTGAATAATAATGCAAATAGTACTTAGATACATTTTATATAATGTTATATGTATGTAGGGCCATTATCTTACGTTATAATCTAGGCCGAGAGTGCTACTTTTCTTCGGCCTTTGGGCTTTAGTAAAAATGTTTACCCGATCTAAGCGGCTGACTCGTCCGAAAAAGATTAACCTGTCACTTTAAATTGTTAAGGGTTCAAAGAGCGCTCTCTGAATAAAAATCCACTTTGGAATAACGCTTTTAGTATATTTATGCTGAAAACTGTCTGAAGGAGAAAATATTTGAGTTTAAGATAAATTGTAGCAGTATTCTTTGTAATGTAAAAGAATCTAGTGTTAGTTCTTTGTGCTGCCGTTTACAGATTTAACGCTCGTAAGCCAAAAATCATTGTTTTCAACAGGTGAAAAAGAAATTGATTTGTTTTAAAGTTTTGATACTATTATTGGTAAATTAAGAAATTGGGAGAAGAGGTTTACGGACTGTGTACAAAATCAATATTGTTATTCGATATGAACGTACCCAATTATCCTGTTTCTATCAATTTTCTCAATTTCAACTAACTTCAAATTTAATAGTTACAAAGTTTGATTTAATATTCTGGTGATTGTTTTGTAGTTTCGTTTAAAGCTTAGACAAAACGGCTATTGTTTGAAATTAATTCTTTTTATAAGATAGTCTTTGTTCTATAACTAGCCTACAGTGAATAAATCATTTTATTATGTTATTAAAGAAATTGAATAGTCTACATGAAATAAAGCTAAGTTCAGATTGTTTCTTCTGTATATCCAAGACCAATATAAAGCTTTAGTTAGTAATCTAGGCCGAGAGTGCTACTTTTCTTCGGCCTTTGGGCTTTAGTAAAAATGTTTACCCGATCTAAGCGGCTGACTCGTCCGAAAAAGATTAACCTGTCACTTTAAATTGTTAAGGGTTCAAAGAGCGCTCTCTGAATAAAAATCCACTTTGGAATAACGCTTTTAGTATATTTATGCTGAAAACTGTCTGAAGGAGAAAATATTTGAGTTTAAGATAAATTGTAGCAGTGTTCTTTGTAATGTAAAAGAATCTAGTGTTAGTTCTTTGTGCTGCCGTTTACAGATTTAACGCTCGTAAGCCAAAAATCATTGTTTTCAACAGGTGAAAAAGAAATTGATTTGTTTTAAAGTTTTGATACTATTATTGGTAAATTAAGAAATTGGGAGAAGAGGTTTACGGACTGTGTACAAAATCAATATTGTTATTCGATATGAACGTACCCAATTATTCTGTTTCTAACAATTTTCGCCTTTGCCGGATTAGCGTGGGCACGGGTAAAGTGGAAATCTGTTGCTTTTATGATTAAAACAAAAAAAGCTATTTGAACTTAGCCACAAATACATTCAAAAAGAAGAAACAAATCTATTAGTTTTGTTGATTATGATTTAAGTGAATTTTCAATGTTTTTTGGCAAAATATTACCTTTGGCAAAATATGTTAATAGTGAACGTTATTCGGTTGCGTCAGCAGAACGTTTTACCGGTGGCTTTAGGTAAGGTCATTGGAAGGTCGTTGCATCAAGGACCGGAGCGGGATTCCAAAGTGTGACACGTTTTGTATGGTAATGGAGTGCATCACGCTCATGCATACAAACATGTCGCCCCAATCTGCCGCGCTCTGCCTCGCTCTGCCCCACTCTGCCCCGCTCTGCCTCGCTTTGCGCCGTACGACGCCCTCACGCAAATCAAGATAAACTCGATCCTTTCCTCCGAACGTCCTAAATGAACTTTTCACACCTCCGATAAAGATTGCAATCGATCTGGAGGTCAAGAAATATTTAAGAATGTATGCTGTAATCTAAAAATAAGCTTATTCAGATCTTATTATTTTCATTTCTTTGTAATTAGCCAGCAAAAGCATCAAATATACTAAATACTTAATCTTAGGGAAATAAAACATTAAACATCAAGTCCTTTAAAGTGACCTTTTCGTACATAAAATCAAAAAGTGGTTGAAAGGAAAAAAAACCATGCAAAGAATAATTTCGCAAATATCAAGTCTTTAAGGTCGTTGTATACTTTAATTCAACTGTAGAGCTCTTTTAAGAAACTCATTCGTTGGATCGGGGAAAGGCGTGTCTCAGCTTTAAGTCGTAATTAAGATTAATTATAACTAAGAAAATCCTTTTCCTCTAGCTGAGTTATTTCTCGAAGTCGTACTGTAACAAATACAAAACTCCCGGCTTACTTAGCGGTTTCTTGTAAAGTGTCTCCGCCTTAAATTTAATCGAGCGCTCGTTATTTCAAACGAATAGAATTTATTAATGGAAGTTTTTTTTTTCATTTCCTTTCATCTATTAGACGTAGCTGTTAGAGTAATACAAATATTGAAACTAAATAAAACAAGAGAAAAAGGTTTTGAAGTTACTTATTAGAAATGTCAATTTTTACATTCCCGATCTCACAAAACAATAAATAAATATAATAACCAGCATGCACGGTGCTAACCGCTGTAGGCTGTGCTCTGGAATGAAGGAAGTGATTATTGGGCGGAAGTCGAGCGCGCAGCCTCCGCTGTTGTGACGTCGCGCCACCATTTAAACATAATATTATTCATTCATAAATAGAGCGGAAGGCATCGCTGCGGTTTGATTATCGCAGCCCTCCTGAACAATTAAGCTACGAACTTAAGTTATTGTAAACAACTTGACCGGCTTGGGTCAACTGTTTGGTGTTGTTAAGAACAAAGATTGTGCGATCTACTTAAGCGCTTTGGTACCACAGAATCTTCATAAATCCTTTAACCGTTGATGTAATCTCAATTAGTTGCATATTCTTTAATAAAATTGTTTGTAAATAAATATTTGTTGAGAGCAAGGCTAGAAAGTGTTCAGTGTAAAATCAGTTAACATTTTGATAGCATTAGTAGGAAGCCGCCGGAGCCGCGGCGGTCAGACCTGAATTATTCATGTGGTTTATGGACTCGGAATACATTTAGCAATAACTTTAATGTAACACTAACTGGCCGCGGCCGTACAACTGCCTCCGCAATGTCAGCACAAAAAGCGCTTTGTGCTCGCGACAATGAATATGTTTAGCTTGTTTTCATTCATTGTACATCTCCGCATTAGCGTTCACAACTAATTTATGTTTTGTTACGATGAACATTTAAATGGTATTTTGCGAGTATTTAAATTGATTCTACGACTGAGTTAGCCTAACGAATCCTATCATTCAATACTATTATTAATTGTTCCATCGTAAAAGCTCGAAGACTTTCTTTTATTAAACTGGCAGGTTAATGCTTCTGAATAATCTATATCAATTGTTATGCCTGTATTAAAAAGAATGTATAAAGTGAATTCAATCGTACCTTTTCAATAGCCATTGAGCTAGGTAACAATGAATAAGTATAATAGAAATAAGTTAAAAGCATTATGAAAATAATATTCAGCCTTTTCACATGCAGCCTCAATGTGGTAGCGTAGCATCGTAGCATCGTAGCGGCGTAGCAGCTAGGCAGCAATATTAAAACATATCACGTTCTCGCGGCGCTTGTGTTCACGTAAGCGCTTTCAGGCGCCAATATTCCTTATTAGAGGAAGACTTTTCCCCTTCATCGATAAAATAAGGCGCGGTACACATCACAGTTAACAATAAAACAAGTAAAGAGAAAACACAAGGTGTTGTAATTAAGTTTTCAATCTACAAGACATTGCAAAATTATCCTCGAATTCTATTTTCTTTCTACTCTGAAATGTTTTTAATCTGTATTTAAAATTGAAGCCACAATCCCACCATTCTTGTGATATCACTAAGATGATTTGAGATAGATTCAGATTGCTCTATTTTGGTTTTTAAGTATTGATAAAATGTTTCTATCTTCACAACACTGTAGTGGGTAGCAGGCCTAACCCTTGCTCCCACACGGGTGCTGCGCTAAATGCAAATGATATTAAGACGTTAAAGTTATCTGCTAAATCGAGCCGCTACACTGTAACGTTCGCTATTTATTAACACCTACAGTGTGCAATGTGCACACAACCTTACATTATTTTTATGGTCTATTGTTTGGTTATGAGAACGGTTTTAGTTATCTCATCTATGACGATAATGGATTAAAAAATATGATGTTTTAATATATTGATACAGTTAAATTGTGAACAAATATGTGCCCTTCATTCACAACTGTTTACAACGGTAGTCTGAACAGTATTTCTTATTTAATAATTTCTTATACGAAAGGGACTTGATTACTGCTTACTTTGAAAACGCAATTGTTTTCTATAATGTTAACATTTCTTTCTAGAATCCAATAGAATATCTTCTAAAGCAATATTGAACGTGTCCGCTAACAGATCTGGAAGCTTTTCATTTATTTGACAAATATCTTAAGAAAACAGCTTTGTAATTATTTTACGTGACAGACTTTATTTGTATTGAATTTTTGTTTTCGATTCGATGAAGATTAAATAAAGTGCTTGGGTAAAAGGAGTCTATTGGGTTTGGTTCTGTAAGTTATTAATTCACTTTACTACATCGAGTTTCTACTTTAGTAAATAAGTATATGCAGTAAGTCGTTACGTATACTTTTGTTTCCGGATGTGACGTAAGCCTATGAGAATGTGTGCCACGAATCTATTAAGACGTATAAGTTCAATAAATGTTGTTGTGACATTATGCGCGTGGCCGTCTTGAGTACTCTATGTATAGCGCGAAAGCCTCCCGCGTAATGTGCCGGCACGTTTTATGATAATAGCTTATTAGCGAGTGTTTTGTTGACGCATCAACATGACTGTATTAAGCATATTCCTTACTATCTTGTCACGTTTTAATATCTTTGTTGAAGTTTTTTATGAAATTTTAAAGGCGGTCGTAAGTTAGCTGAAGAGCTTATGAATTTCTATTAAGCGGTTCCGCAGCAATCTTTTACCAAAGCTCATAATCAAAGCTTAGCACTGATAGTTTTCTATTTCGGAATTTGTTAATATTGCTTTTATTTCTGTAAGTGTTTATTTTTATTTTACCAAATTGTATATTGAATTGTTGATAAAATTATGAAGCAAAATCTCTTCTCTTTCTAATCATTATCGTTTGTTTAGCTATGGATTTGTATAATGTGTTATTTCAAAAATAAATCCAAAGTTACGAAGCGTTCATTCGGTTCGTTTTAATTATATGCAGCATATGATTTACGAGGGAACTCGGAAATAAATCCATCTCGTTTTATTACGTTTCGTCGACGAAACCATCGTATATTAAAAGTAATGAATTGCGCAATTCGCAATGACAAATTAATGGCACGCATTGACTTTGCGATTAAACGACTCGGAAATTTTAATGTGCAAATATTCGCAATCAACAATACTCGTAAATGACGTTAAATATAAAACGGATCACTCTGTTGATATAATTCAGTCGTACAATTGTATTATAAAATAGTATTTTTTTTAGAATTTCCATTTTTGAAATTTAATAATCTGTGTACATTACAGGTTAGAGGAGTTTATAGAGAAAGAAATTCTTCAAAATATTTATATTAAGATTTCGAAGGAAAAGAGACATACCAATAAAACATGGCGTGACTTCTGAGCGTTAGAAATCAAAGTGACATTTATGATAATCCGAAAATCCGGCTCACGAGTTATTCTTTATGAATATGAGCGTGAAAAGTTAATCAAAAGGGAACTCAACTAATTATCTAAAGCCGGGATTTGTGGTTCGTTGGGCTCTACACCTCGCCTGTTTCGCGCGAGGGCTGCGGGGGCTACGGGGCGAGGGGGGGGGGGCGGCTCTCTGCGTGGAGTATTTTAACTTAATCTCTATGAATATTTAATGTATCGCGATTCAGCCGAATACGAGGATTGCTTTTTGTACTTTTTGCATATGAGAAGAACAATTTAAAGTTAATTTCGTTCAGGTTTTCAATGAATATTAACTATAATACAAAGAGAAAATGGTATACTGCGTTACGCGATGTGACGTACCAATCGTTGCTATAAAATCGTATTTTATTTTTACGTTATATAATAATATATATTTATATAAATTAATTTCTGTGTAATATTCAGTGAATGGTGCTACATCAACTGAATGAAAGGATGTCAAATTTAGTCAGAAGAATAGGCAACTGCTCCTGACATCAATGGCTCGTCTTCCAGAGTACTTGCTTTACTCCTGAACAAAGATAGTTAATTTAATTTAATTTCGTAGCACTAGAATTCAGCTACGAGATGCTACGGAATGCTACAATAAATTTAGTGTTTCGTTTAATGTCGATTTGGAAAGATATATGTATGTAAATTACCTAATAAAAGTATGTATCTTTACAAAGTATTATAAAAACTTTTTATGTTAAAAATAAAATCAGAACAATATTTTCTATAGCCTGAAGGAAAGCAAAAGTTTCTTAAGATTGTCCAAAAATTAGAAGTTGAATGAAAACATGACAGTTTTATTAAAAGCGTAATCACAAGCATGGAAAGTTTGTGACGAGTAAAGGCAGTCAGTTAAGTTAAATTAATTGAGCAGGTTACTGTCATGTTGTACAAGCAGGTAAAGAAACGAGGGGTTGAAAAGATAAGGCCGACTTGAACAAGGTAAAAGATTAGCGAGGAAAAGATCGCTTCAAACTTTGTAATGTTGATAAATAAAAACAGGGCAAGCTTGATAATACCGTTTATAAATGTGACTGTTATATTGCAATTATTAAATGTTTTTAAAAAAGCTAAAAGAATTCAAATTGGATCTTTTAAAGAGTTGTGTAATGTATAACATACACTTTACAAGTTTCACAATGTACATGTAATGTGATACATAACATTTTTTTACCATTTCATATATTTCTATGACTTGTGTAACAATTAGACGTGATATTACCTTTAGGGCGCTGCTAATCATTAACGTAAACAATACCTAATTATACCCTATTTCCTCGGGCGTAATGAAGTAATAATGGAATGGCCAAACTATGGCTATTTGTGTAGGCCGCTCATTTATTTGCAAAGCGACAAAGGCGTTGCTTCGCTTAATGTTTAAGGTAATTAAACTTCGGGACAATTTTCTATACTTAATGTGTTTACGGATATTATTCGCTAGTGAGTGTATCTTTATGTAAAAAGGGGGTTAGGTAACTGGGGTTCTTCTGGTGTTATGGATGTACATGGATGTCCGTAGCATAAGATGGTAAGCTCTGCCATCCTCGGTCCGTTAAGGACGACACTTATCGTTCATATAAATATTTAACAGTGATAACATGTTTTTGAAAATTAATTTATTCAAATAAAGCGATAAGTATCAACGTTGTAGTAAAATGATGCACTTTATGCAGAAGAGAAGGGCTTAAGGTCACGTGATCAATCTTCGTTTGTTATCTCGCTGCGTGACGGGGACAGAGCGTACTGCTCGCCGGAACAGCTCTGACTAATTATACGAGGACGCGGATCTTCTGTTCTAGTTATATTTTAGTCTAGACTTTTTGTTTAACAACGATTTATGACCACAGATCATACCAGAACATCAGGATATTACAAAGAAAGGGAAACATATATTTTGTACTATACTCGTTTCTCAAAAGTGTTTTATAATTTTTGTCGATGCTTTCTGGTGATGCAACTATTCTATAATATTAATTGTATATCATGTAGCAGTCGTGGCCGAGTGGTTAAGGCGTCTGACTCGAAATCAGATTCCCTCTGGGAGCGTAGGTTCGAATCCTACCGGCTGCGGAACTTTTTTGCTGATTAAATTTAATGATTACAGATTTTTTTAAATGTTCATAATATACATACATTAAAGAAGACATGAAAAGTAAAACTGAGGTATTTTTTTTCTAACATGATGAAACTTAGGAAACAGATTAGAGTTTTTTTTTTCAATTTGTTGAATAATGAATTAAGTGTATAGTTACAATGTTTCCAGAATTCAAAACAATATTCATTTAAACCCTTTAAAAAAGTTCATTCACATTTCCAATTATATAATTAATTATAAAGTTTTATTTAATTGTGCGAACACAGAGAACCCCGATAAAGCAGTGATCTCTTAAATTGTCCCCGGCCGACGACAGGCGCGCCCTCTGTGCAACTTTAATTGACTTAGCAAAGTCCTGCACGCAGCATGGACTTGAGAGTCTTAACGAATTGCAGCAATTAACGAAAATACTTCAAGTCGAAAGATGTACTAATAATTTAAGTCAAATTAATTAAAAATAAAAATTTAATCTTAAATGCAAAGTTCAAAGATTTTTTTTTTGCTTTTACATGATTTCTTTTCGAGGGTAAGAAGAAGGTATAAATTCTACTTCCGTTTTAGATAGTTTTAAAACAGCTTTCAACTAAATAAAATCCGAACTCAATTTTAGAATGCATTTAGAACTCAAGGCGTACTAATTTAGTTACAGTTATCCAGTGAAGACTTGATTCATAGGTGAGCAGGTGTGTAAGACATTTCGATGTGGAAAATATATAAAATTTAGTATAAACGAGCTGGTGCGCAACAATTAAATTTATGAGTTCACACCGACGCTCGGCAGCTGTGAGCCACTGCTTTCTCTTGTTACTTTTTAATTTTATCTCAGTCCGCTACACTTGTAGCACTGTAACTGTGGCGCTAGTGTGCTCATTAACTGCCTCGAGCTCGTAAAGAGATTACTCATTTGTTGAAGTTAAACCTGGAGTGCAACTTATTTTACAATGCTTTATCATGTAAACCTTAATAACATATTTTTTTTGTATTTAAACGAATTTCTTTCTTATTTCAATAACAATGTATTATACTTTGTCGGTAGGTAAATTCATATGAATCCAGGAGTGAACCTGTGTTGCTTTCATGATTTTTCAGAATTAATACGCGTTGCCAATATACAAGTTGAGTGAGTCCCCATGAAGTTCTCTGTGCCTCCGTGTCCCCCTGTATACGCTCGTGTACCCCGCGTGCCCCCGTGCGTCAAGCGTGCCCCCATGCGCCTGTGTGCGGCCACAATGCGTGTCGAGTGGGCCGTGAGCGCAACAATGCCTGTGTACGCTTCACTCTACCACTCGTTATTTTGCAAACTGTACAAGCGCGATAATGAAACAATTTTAAATGCAGAAAGAGTCGCTCGCGTATTCAATGCTTGCTCGTATACATTTAATGTAATGCGTCTCTCATACGTGTGATGATATAATACTTATGACTAAACTATCGCACAACAGTTGTGCGATTGTCGATTACTTCGCAGCCAATTCAAATGTGCGCACCTCCATATAAGCTCATAGGAATCAAAGCGCGACTAAACAGTTATGTGATAGTTTAGTCAAAAGTGTGCGCATGCTCATATACTTTTTAACATTATAAGTAATTCATTCAAATATTATAATAATAACGATATTTGGAGCAAAAATAAGTGAATAAAGCGATAAATTCGATAATGTAAAACACTGCTGCTGTTCTTTTAATGATATTTTATAGGACATATTATTTGAATTCCAGTAGGGCCAACTGCTATAAATGCGTGGCCTTATATCACAGAAGTATCCAGCTAGTGTTTCTCCAGAGGGCGCGTTGCATTATATCGCTCCTTACAGTTTTGAATTTGATAACGCCGCCTAATTTACTTGTGTATATCAAATTTAAGTTCGCCCCCAAATGGAATATTTAATTAGTTGACAAGATAAAGCGGGATAGATTTATTAAGAGGTCTGACTAAAGTACTAAATCATATATTCATAAGGATTTAATTAACTCGATTCGCTGCGGGACGAGCGGGATTTTGCCAAAAGGTAAATAATTTTAAACGACAGAATCTCAAACTGTCTTAATGAATATGTTATTTGCCCACTTAAATCTCGTCTTAATTAATTCTCTTGTAACGTTTTACTAAAACGTGTTCTTTGTTGACGCAGAACTTATGTAAGAATATTAATAATTTAATCGAATAATAAAAAAAAAATTAAATCGAATGAAAATGAATAAATTTTGTCTAATGACATTACAATATTCCTCAATTTTCATGTTAAAAAGTGAGATATTTACGTTCTTATTATTTACTTATGGGCAACTTATGAGCTTTAAAAGGTATAAATCCATACATAACGTTTTATTTTCTTTTGAGGTACATTGTTATTAGAAAAAAATGTTCGATGATTATGTTCTGTTCTATTTCAAAATGAGCTTTTAATCCTCTCAGTAACTTTGATGCTTGTGTCGGCGTGTATGTTAATGACTGCGACATACAACTTTGCGCGCCCGGCGCTGCCTGCCGCTCCGCGACAATTAATTACAGGTGCAGCGGAGCACAGCTGTGAACCGACAAACACGCCTACACTTCTCGTATTTATCTCTTCATATCGAGTCGTGGAAGTATGTATTATTTAATTGTTTTATTTTCAAAACGTTGATAAGATTTGACTAGTTTCTTTAAAATTTATTATATCGGCTTAACTTTTCGAAATTTACTTTTATTTTTAAATGTGGTAGTAACGATAAGAATAGTGAACACTATATCTAAATTGTCAAGTACTAGTTTAAAAGTAAAAGGAATAGCCTATACATAAGTAAGGCGAAATAAACTTTGAGAAAACTTTAAATTAAGTATTGTATTAAGTTAGGGTTAAAATGCATTGGCGGCAAACGGCTTCAGAAGGGACATAGCCGCAACCCTCATTCCGCACTTTACTGCCCACCCTAATGTAAGTGGAGGGCATCTGCGGCGGAATCCTGTTTGGCGACATTAAACTTGCACGAGTCCTTGCGAATAACTACAACTTCAGGTGTTTATGTTTGACGAAGGGAAATTTTCTATGTAACCCATGATAAGATAGAGTATACACTATATGTTAGACGATTTAACTGAGAGCAAATACTGTGTTACTCTCAGTTCGTGTGAACAGAGAAGTCAGTCAAACAAAGTATTTTAAACGACATTCGTTTTGTTATTCAAATAACCTGTCTAAAGTATTGGTATTTGTTTCCAAATTGCTCCGCCCTAACGACACTTGGAATAAAATTGGATTCTCTAATACCAAGTGAAAACATAACAGTTCCACTGAACGACTTTTCTTTCCTTTAGTTTCTTAACTGTTTACAAATTGATATATCGATGTTTTAAAAGTGTTGCAATGTACAGAGAAAGTAAATTGGTTAAACCTTGACACCAGAAACTGATTAGAAACGGCATATTTTTCAGCATCGGTACCAACTAGTTTCGGACCCGTGTAGGGTTCATTTTCAGGGTAAGTGTTCATTTTGCTTTCTTTGCGGTCGCGCTAAAAGAGTAAAATTTTCATATAATATTCCAATAGAGAAGATTTAAATATTTCATTATAAATTAATGTAAACTGTATTTAGGCAATGGAGCTTTAATATGATAGTAGTCGAAATATACAGTAGAAAGTTTGAAAAATCTCAGTACAATTTAGTTTTGATTCGTATCTTAAACCGCTAGTATGGTGTTTAACTACTGAGCTATCGTAATACGGGAACAATAGTACTACATATTTAGTTTTCCACTTGCAGCGAAAGACTAACATTTTCCGCTCCGGTGGGTATTTACAGCGCAGTGTCAATTGCAGGGAGTAGCATCCGTTTATAGTTCACTTGAGACGCAGTCGCCTCCGTTTTATATGAAAAACGCTTTCGTTACGAGCCCGGAGACGACGCTAATATTATTTACTTGTTTTACACTTTGTTATTACTAGAAACGTATTTTACTTTGTGTATTACATAATTCAGTTTTATTTTTTTTCTTAAAAAACTTTTTATTGCTTAAAATTCAGAGTAATAGTTTTCGGATTTGAATAGATATTAAATGTAATAAAGAAAAAAGTTACGTATTACATTCGGCATAGTATATCCACAGATAGAGAAGTGTAACAAATAAATGTTACATCTTATTTGCTTTAAGTAGAATTTGTGATAAAGTAAGGTCAATTTGTGTAAGCGACGGACATTATTTGAACTATCCAGGTAGAGTCGGCTGCAGGCAGCGGCGTGTCGGCCGTCGTGTCGGCTCGCCGGGGATTATGGACACTTTAGCGGACCAAATGCCGCCTGAATTGCTTTTGAACCGGACATTACAATCGGATGAGGCATTTACAAACTGTAATTTCATAAATCCAATCTGCTGTTGCGGCTTGCCTCGCTCGCTTATTTCATGTTATAGTATTTTCTACTTTTATTCCATTTGTTTAAAGAGTACAAAACTGTTGAAATTGTTAAAAATATACCAATTTATTGTACAATTTTAATGAGACTAAAGTGTTTATTTAATTTAAAATACTTCCATGAAAGAAAACCTTAGAAAATATAAACCAAATGTGCCGTTAAACAGTAAGTAGTTAGGGAACATAAAAGGTTACGGCGTAGCGCGTAGCACCGGCGTAGCAGCGTAGATACCACCTGACAGTCGTTCTTTGTAATGCTTATGGTGTGAGTTTGTTACTTTGCATTTTACTTGGCTATAATATTGCTTAGTTCTAATACTAATCATTTACCCACATTATAAGACGGTATTTACGAAACTACACCTTCTTGATTATTATCCTGTTTATTTTTTGAAAACGGCAAATAAAAGAAACAAGTAAACGTATTAAGTCGTTTAGTATTAACATATAAAAGGTTTTGTTTAAAATTTACTTAGAGGTCGTCAAAGGCTTAGACATCAAATGTTAAAGAGATGTCCCAGAAAGGTTTGAATTCCAGAGTGGTCATGCATTGTTAATGTCTCAAGATAGGGTTCCGATCTCCGCATCTGCTAACATGTTGCTGAGTCGTTACGTACATCAGCAGAGTGGTTAAAGCGATATAAGTTTGAGAGCTGATAGTAGCCTTTATATTATTAAACTCTTAACAATCTTAAGAAACGCTTTCCTATCTTAAGTTGTAAAAAATAGATTATCGGAGAAAGCTGATATGATATCAACGTTCCGTTTTTATTTTATTCCCTTTCATAAGATGATAAGTATATGTACCGTTGATATTAACTGTAGAAAGTGGTTGTATTTTTTTTTACTTTTTATATTTATATCTCAGATATTACTTTGTGATGGCCTTAATTTATATCAAATACGCTGGAAATTAAATCATGAAGAATTCAAAAGTTCTATTTGGGCCATCATAAGTCGAAATTCCTCAAACATTTAATTAATACTGTCTATTTAAAACCCTTCTAATAATCCATCAAAGGAATTAAATTTAAAGATCTCCGGAGTCGCAATTTCCTTAATTAGCTTCTTATTTAAACATTTTGCGGCAAATTCCGAACCAGTGAATTCGTCTGCGTACAAAAATAATTTATTAATCAACTTTCAAAGAGTCCAAGGACTTTGTCAATATTTAATGTATACTGTTAATGTTAAACCTGTTAAAGCGACCAGCTTGAAGTGAAATAAGCAACATTACTTATGTTGCAGTATTCCTTCCCGATTAGGAGAGAAGTATTATAGTAGCGAGCACTTTAGTAGTTTTTTTGTCAGTTTGAGAATTTTTATTGACAGTCAGAACAGTACACAGTTTTCTTTTCTTTTTATATATAAAGATAGAGTATTAAAAACGTGTAGTTATTGCTTCCAATTAGTTACATATCGTATATGTATTTTTGTAACGAAATAAAGTTTACCGCGGATGAAACAGCAAGGAGGAGTTTCGAGTTGAGGTTCATTGAGATTCAGTGTTCGCGCAGTGTTAATCTTTGGCTTGGACATAAAGTTTGCGGCGCGGGAGGGGGCGCGGGGGGCGCAGGGAGCAGCGGGGCGTGCTGCGGGACGCGCTAATCTCCCGGAGACGATCCCCCGAAGAACGGGACGATATTTTAAATCGCTAATGGATTTTAAATTGGGCTACGCCCTAGTCACCGCCCTAGGATTTTGTTGTTTTCACACAAAATAAAATAAAAGAAATCGCGTATTAACGTTAAATGAACGCATTTTTTATACAAGGATATAAGGAAAGAGCTGTTTTTAAATACAATTATTTCATATGTATTTTCGCCTTAACCTAAGTCAAAGTTTTTATAGTCTAATAAATTTTATATTTTTATAAAACTTGTAAAATAAATATGTACTTACATAAGTGTGTAATTCAAAGTTTATAATCGATTGACCTAAGCTGTGTAGCGGAGCAGCCGGCAGTCAGGGCCACGTTTGCAAGTTAAACGCGCCCCGGCTTAATTTATTCGCCAATGCATCAAGTTGCCAACATTCTCAAGAGTGTAGTGTTGCACTTTACGTTTGAGTGGAGTGAATTAACAAACGAGAATCCGCCTCCTAACTGTTTATTCACGTTCAAATTGTTTTAATTCCTTATTCTTTGAGTAACTAAAATTACATTAATATAATAACAGCATAGCAACAAGAACAGCTTTAGAAGAATTTGAATAGGATAAGGAAAACTTAATAGATACAATGCAACGTTACAATAAACAGATTTCTCGTGTTATTGGACATATTTAAAATATTTATTCACACACAACTCTACATTTTCATTTGTACTACCCATGCACATGTGGTTAAAAAAGAAATCAAAATAGTTTTGATATATATCTTTGTTCATTCGTGCCGCTATAAAACTAGACCAGCATTTAATGTCATTAAATCCGTTTATTAAAGCTGTGCGAACTGAAATTTGGGGACGTTAAGTTGCTATCCGGAATGGTTTACGAGCGGCATTTAGGAAGATCGAGGGCGGTTTGTAGCCCTCACCCGCGGCCCGCTCGCACCATTCATCATTATTTCGCCCTCTTGTTATAACCGTACATTAAATTTGAAAGTCGTGTACCAAAAGGCAAAGAAATCATCCAAACAAATCGTTACAAGACACCTTATAAAAATTCTTAACAACTTTGAAGAAGGCACTGAATAATTTTTATGCATTTTTATATATCCTTCGTGTAATATGTTAGTAAAAATAGATATATTACAGTCTTCCTTTTAGAAACGAGTCTCGCGGGACGTCTATCGTCACCTTCAGTAAACGACCAAAGTAAAGATTTATGGGCGGCACAACTATGCAGAACTTTCAGCTTTGACCTTGGTGTACAATAAACTTGCAAACTTTAAAGTTTTTGTTTGTGTTGTATTTTGTATATCGTTTGCACCTTTTGTGTTCTTGGAGTCAATTATCTTAACAAACGAGCATTTTGTGATTGTCGTGTAATGATTTTTACTTTATATATTGGAATGTAAATAAAAATAGTAAAAGGTACGAAACGAAATTAGTTTTCGACTCCAATTCCAATTAAATCGGATAACGAAATAGTGAAACGGGGAATGGTGGAGCTAAAACGATTCTCGTTAAAATTGCTGCGTGCGACAGAGACGGCGAATCTGACAGAAGAGTCTCATTAAATTTAATGACTCTTGACAGAATTTCTTTTTGCTTGATTGGATTCAATAGACTAAGTAACGATTAGAGGGACTTAAGTTTAATCATCTGTTAATTTTAGTAATTAGTTAGAATTCAATTTCAAAGTGAAAGTGAATTTAAATAAAATGGTACTATAGTTACATCCGATCTCATACATAGAAATTATATTTAAATTATGTTTTATTGTACTTTAATTTAGAAACGGTTGCTGTTGATGAGTGAGATAACGTGTTATGTTTTACGTGATATGACAATGACAGATCCTTTACAAACACGCTTGTAGATATTTCGTCAAATATGTTATTATCAAAGTCTGCAGGAAAATCCGGCTCCTTAATACTGTTATGAAATTGACTTTAACATTCCTTCTTGCCCTTTTTGTTCTTTATCTTTCCAGGACATTTGACGGTGTTTGGGTTCGACCTTTTTTCGGATGGAAGAACACTTTCTCAATGAATCGTTATTTTGTACGAATTGATTTATTTACTTTTTTTAAAGAATTAACCATATTTTATCTAATAATTTAGTGTTAAAATTTAATTTCTTCAGCCTTTGTCGGCACGCGGCTGTACATAGGCCTTTCCTAATGTCTACTGAAATAAGAAATGCTACAAAGTGGACTGCATCGAGTGGATAGATGGTTAAAAAAGTGGAGAATAAAGGCCAGTGCCGCCAAATCGGTCCATGTGACGTTTACGCTGCGCCATGGATTCTGCCCAACTGTTAAGTTAGGAGATCAGGAACTCCCACACAGTGACGTCGTCAAGTATTTAGGTATTAGACTAGATAAGAAACTCACCTGGAGAGCACACATTCTAGCGAAAAGAGATCAACTTAATATGCAATATCGAAACCTCCAGTGGCTGATAGGGCGAAGATCCGTTCTTAGTATAGACAATAAGCTTCTACTTTACCATACTGTTCTCAAACCAATTTGGACATATGGAATTCAAGTTTGGGGTACTGCAAGTACTTCAAATTTAAACATCATACAGAGGGTGCAAAACCGTATACTTAAGACCATCTCGAATGCCCCATGGTTCATTAGAAACTCAGAGGTGCATGAGGTTTTAAAAGTGAACACCGTCCAGCAGGAAATCACATTAATTACTGAGCGCTATAAAAACAGAATTACAGACCACCATAATCCCTTGGTTGCAGTCTTACCTAAATGTGGCCATAAAAGGAGACTCAAACGGGCCACTATTATGTAACAATAAGATCAGTCAGGGTCTTCTGTAAAAGAAGAAGTTTCTCAATGGAGAAAACATTCTAAAATTCCAATCTTTCCTCTTATTTGCTTAAAGTTTTAAAGACTGATTGCAGATGAAATTAAAAAAAAAAAAAAAAAAAAAACTAAAATAAGCATATTGGTAATCAAAATGGAATTCACACGCTTTAAGTTCCTTCTTATAAGATTTGAAATGTAAACGAAATATTATTTTTGAATAAATGAGCTAGTTTTACTAAGTACGAGTACATCTCTTGACATCAAGAGGTGATCTTGAGAGTTGCCCGTCTGCACTGCAGCGACCTCTGTCTACAACTTTAATTAACTCTACAAGTTCTGCGTACAGATGATTTTGACAAATTTTACAGCATAATTAAATTCTATTTCTATTATTTTAATTTGATTTAATTTCAGCCTTTCTCACGATAAATTAAAAATTACAAGTCATTGTTCAAAACATTATAAGTTGCCTACTGTATTATCTTTACACTTTAAATAAATGCCACTAAATATAATTTCATAAGTAATTGATTTTTATTGAACAAATAAGTGGTATGTAACAATGTAAATCCTCTCCACACGGCCACTGTCGCTACCAGGCAATGCCGCACTGCAATGTCTTGCGACGCATAAAGTTGTAACATAAAGTTATACGAGTACAGGCTTTAAGTGGCATCGCAGGTGCTCTTTGTTCCTCTCTCAATGAAATTGGTTGTTGATGGTAAAGCACTGGTGAGTTGCACTTATATTGTACTTTGTAGTATGCTTTGAAGAAAGATATTTTGTTGTTCTTGTGAATCCTTAGAAGTAAAACCCCATGAGGATTCATATATTTACATTCTGCATAGGCCTTTAGGAGAAAAGTTGCAATTCTTTACTATGTTTGGAGAAAGTTTAATCTCGTGTCTCAACTTCTTCTAATTTAAAGTTCATCAATTAAATCACTAAGTACGTAACATTAAAAGTCCATTAAAATAATCGATTTTTAATGCTTCAATATCAGATGTGTAACAACTTCGAAGTGAGTGTGTAAATTCTTAGATATATTCACCGAGAAAGCTGTAAAAGCTATAAAAGCTCCTAAACATCGCTGAGAACAATTGATACAGCCTCGGACTTCCGGAAACTGAAATAAAATTCTCTTACATTCCTTTAAACAGAATATTGTGGCCGATAAAATATTATGAACGGACTCGAACTGAACTTAGTAAGCACTTTATACTTCCTATGAGATTACTTTCCTTCCTATAATATTATAATATATTTTATTTCGTTGCATTTGTATTGTGCATATTTTAACAAAACTTTACAATCGAATAGAAATTTTTAACTAATCACATCTTACTATTAAAAACATAATTAAAGAGGAATTAAGTTTACGGATCTGAAATAGAGGTACTTGGGCAAAATACCATAGATTTTACAAATAAAGAGAAAAATGTGGTCACTACTATGAGAGTAAAAGTTTATTGTAGTAGCGACTTAGATGTTAAGCTAAGATGAATAGTACAACTACATCATAAGGATTAGCTAGTGCTATCTGAACAAACATTCGCTATCGCATGCGTTATCTGTATCAGATTGCAATCAAGTAAACTATCACCTCATGTGTTAGTCATGAATAACGTTATTGCGTCATGTCAAGAGGACGGTTCAATACGCAAAATGATCCAAGTCTTGGCCAAGTCAATTAAGGCTGCACACCGAGATCGCATGAGATCGCACCGAGGGGAGCAATCACAAAGGTCGCTACTTAATTAGAACGTACAATTTGTAGCGCTTTGATGACTGCCCTACTCTAACTTACATAACTAGGCACCGTTAACTATATACTATGTTATGTGGTATTGAGACAATTATATAAAATGAACCTTTTTAGGCTTGTACAGGACACAAACAGTTAATATTAATGTGTCGTCTATGTGCAGTTATTACAGACTCTAAACATTTAATAATTACAGTCAGCGAATCTAAGATAAATCAATGAGGTATTCTAAAAGGAGATCTTAATAAAAACTGCAGCGTCGTAGGAAACTTATCGGAGTTAGCTATTAGAGGTCCGGACGCAGTCGGACGCCAAGTTAGTCAGAGTTCGGAAGCACCTGAAAACTCGCTGACTTCGTACCCAACAAAACCCTAATCGGTAATTAAATTCTAAAACTAGGCGTCGAGAAATTGCCGAGTGGCGGTCGCTTCTAACTTTCTTGTGGCAAAGCTTCCGGTGAAGTTAATCCTGAGATTGGAATAGATTTAGGAATTAATATTGAATAAAATCAGTCTATATTTTTTCTTCCAAACGCTATGAGGTACGACGTCTTTAGGTCATGCGAAGATTCTGTTCACATTCTATCATAAAGTACACGTAGGCGGAGGGTGTGCGGGGTGCGGGAGGGTTGGGGGGTGGCGTGCATGTCGTTAGCATGCCCGCGACGTATATGGTTAATTCTTATCTAATTCGTAAAGTTGTACAAGCGCGGGGGGCTTCGTGCGGGGTGAAGGGGGTGACGTTATCACAGTTCCGTGTGCAGGATATCATTTTGTAACCGTTTTGGATATTTTCACCTTAATATATCTAACAAAACCGCATACTAACGTCTACGGTAGTATCCATCCCCGTAATTTTATGTCAGAGTAATTTGTAGAAGTTGTTGTATTAAAAAGTGACTACGATTGGTGTTTCCCATTAATCAACGTTGTATTAAAAAGAAAAACTAATAAATATTTTAATATAATTATTATATGAAATAATGCGAAAAAAAAAAAAACATTAAAGCACAAATAATTCCAGTATTTTCAAATGAAAATTCGTTAGCATAATTAGTGAATACTTTGAATATGAAAAAGATTTCTTTTTCATTTGCCTCAATAACACGGGTCCAGTCCTAAAACAAGGGTAGAAGGAACTCGAGAACACAATTCATTAGAGTAAATAAGAGGAGTCAACAATACTCTCATTAGTAGCGCCTCAAATTTGCCGTTTTAATTAACATCTGTAAGTAAAATAAGCCGTCAGCTGCTTCTCTCAATTATATTCATTAAAACATCGCGAACAAGTCATGTATGTATGTATGTACGTGTAGAACTGACCCAGTTATCGCCCGCTGTCTACAGCTCGTCATCTGGCTAAAGATCATAACATACAGTAATTTTGCACTAAGCTGCCAGTCGCAAAAATTACGATAACACCAAACAGTGAGAGTCATAAAAATGTAAAAAAATAGGCATATACAAAAATCTTTTCAACATGATTAAAAAGTTTTCATTAATTGCAGTGACTTGCAATGACAAGTGACAAGTTTGCAGTCTGCGTCGAATCCGGAACTTTGTTAAGTCAATTAAAGTTGCACGGAGCTAGCCGGGCCGAGGCGCTGGGGACAGCTTACCGTCGAACTGACCTTCTTAAAGCTGTCGACTAACTTACACAACTGCAGCATCTCACTTCATTATGTATTCAATTAAGTTTCTACATACGATACAGAATAAGATTTTGGAAAGTAAGGTTGTCTAAGGAACGTGCATAAAGAAAAAAAATATAAGCTAAGCTGTAAAATGTTATATATAAGTTGGAAAATGTTCTATAGAAAATAAATTGAAAAACCAATATTCGAAAATATAAAACAACGAAGCCAAGAACGTTTACAACAGATCGAGGATGGCGAGCGAATCATTAAGATTAAATCTATTGCATTTTCAACAGTTTAAACCGTTACCCGAACCGACCATTTGGAGGCGAGTGCAACCTCGACACGGCTTAACGATTATTTCGGCGTGAGCGGAGGCGGCGCCGGGACTAGCTGCAGGCAGTTACCCGCCCGATACCCGCCGATAGTTGACCGAAAACCATCTCTTCTATTCGGTTATTGGCTGGATAAATTGTTTTATTCATAAACAATGTCGCTTCGGTTGTCTTTAGTGTTAAGTGCTTTGAGGTTCCGTAGATTTACGTTTTGGGAAAGACGTACAATGAACATGATTACGGTTAAATAAAACTAATGCGGAATTCTTTTAATGAGAGCGTTTAATATCCACAAAAAGCATATAGTCTCGAATGAAGTAGACAAAGAAGGATCTGGAATTTGCCCCACTCTAGCAAAATACGATTCCAATTAAAAACGATTGCAAATTAGTCAAACGGCTGTCCCGCGCGGCCGCGGCGCGGTTGAAATAATTGCCGTTAGAAATGACTACGGAGCGATTTCTAAAGAAAATTTGACAAAAGTGTCTCATTAAATTTAATGGTTTTTGCCCGAATTCCTTTTTCAGTTGACTGGATTTAACGCCTTTCGTTAACAAATAGCTTTTAATTTGGAATTAATCAACTGTTTGATTTTTATTAATTTGATAATTTAAATATCAATTTGTGATCGTAATCAACACTTTTCAAGTGGATCTTGAAAGTAAAACATTTCAGACAAAGACGTAGTTAAAGGTGATAAAACAAAGTTTGTAACTTTTGTTTGGATGTTTACTTTGACAAAGTGGCGGGGAAAAGATAATCTTGGCGAAGCCGGCACTGATCGGAGGCTCGAAGCGATAGCGAACTTAGACAAAATTCAAGTTGCTTGGTTTACGTAAATACCTATATTTCACGACGTAAACATCATTTAACTTTTATTTTGAAAGATATTCTGCATTAAATTCTTCCTTTGAATATCTATTTAAATATGGTATTGATGGTGCAACCCGACTGTCTGTCGCTAAAGCCTTCAAAGACCAAGTCGCCCTATTGATGTTGAGCAACAAGTACTTCCTTGCTTTTAGAGTTTTTAAAGCTTTAGCGTGAAACGAAACGTTTTAAATTAAGTAGTCCCTGTTATAAAGAACGTGAATAAAAGATTCTTTTTACAAGCTCTTTAAATTCAATGTTAGTCACAAAAGATCACTTACTTGATAGAGCCACACGTAACGTATTTTTAGTTCCATTTCATTAGAAAAGCGTAGTTGCATATTGATTGAAGTTATTAAAAAAAATTCAAATCCTTTAACATGTAGATAAAAATTCATGAGCGGCAATAAAATTGAAATTCTTTTATGCATATTCCATTGTGTTCGGTAAAGCATTAAGTTATTAAGACAGAGTGGGTGCGGCCGGTATTCTGAATTAATTGCTGCGCTCGCCTGCCTCCTGCCTCCCGTCTCCTGCCGCGCGAATTATTTCACGCTATTTAAAGCGAAATTAATTTCAACTATCTGCCAGCGTTGAGCGAGCTTCGGAGAAAGAAATAGCAATTCTAAATCGTTCATATTTATGAAAAACAATTACTAGAAACAACGGAAACCTTTTCGAAATTCATTTCAGTTAACGAATGATTTAGCAGTGTGATAAACAGGTTTTGCACCGGCAGGCTTAATCGAGGCTTATGGTTTAAACGATTTATATCAAAGTCTTTGATTCTAAGTTTGTTACTTTGGTTTGCTTAGAATAAACTGCCCTAAAGCGGGCTATTAAGTAGTTCAAATATTAAGTGTGAGAGTAGTTGCGGGGCGGCGGGCGCGGTGCGGCGGGGTGCGGCGGGGTGCGGCGCGGGGCGAGGCGGGGCGCAATGCAAACTGCTTATCTAACTTTACAGTAGACCGTGCCGCGTTACTCCTACTTTATTATACTAAGCTGGATCAAGTTATAAATTCTGTTTAGGAGTTGGCTATCTATGAATATATAACACGCCTCTTTAAGCTTAATTTTACTTAGAATAAATCGAATATCTTCATTATATAGCTTAGTTGTCGCCGCGGCTTCTTCCGTGTGGATTGGATGAATATTTAAAAGATTAAAACCTGTCTTTTTACAAACAAAAACAAAATTTTACATTAGTATTTTGCTTGCAAAACACATAATATGATAGGAATATTATTATAACGTTATCGTATACTTTACAAGGTACAGGGTCCCTGTTTAGTATTCAATTTACTTGTTCGTACAATAAGTATACAAGCAGCCCCTCATTTACATGTGCTAGATTGAAATTGAATTCCCAAAGTATCGACAAAGAACACTTGTTTGTGTGCTGCTATCTCTTAACGATTTCCCGGCGCGCGAAATTGAATTTTCGCATACGTAATAAAAACATAACAGTTCCTAAGAACGACTTCTCTCGAGCTCCTTTCGTATTGTTTTCAAATTGCCGCAGCTGAGCGTAGGGAGCCACAGACTATAAATTCGACAGATTAAAAATGTAACTGCGAATGCATGTGGAGCGGCATACGGAGTGTTATAATGCCACGTACGTGTGGCATATAGAGCGTGTCATAATATGGCTGGTGTCATAACGACGCAGCACGACTCCCGCGGCGAACGTACCATACCAGAGAATTACTTTTGCGAGCGATATCGTGTGATCGGTTTTGATTGAGGTTATATGGACTCGTGACGTTGCAATTTATTTTATCGCTCCTTTATATTACATACAAACTCTAGTTTTTGTCTTAATTTCATTTTAACTGATGCAATTTTTATACTAAATTCGTTAAACAAAAAATCGCAATATTTATATGAATGTTGCAAGATTTTTATGATTATTTTTGAACAAAGCGCGGTGGCGGCGCGGCGGCGGCGGGCAGGAGGCATTGAAAATTTAATTAGGGCATTCTTCTAAAATGTTTCCGTTGATTCAACAAATAAATTAAACTCGGCTTGATTTAAATTCTTTTTGCATTCTGTGTACATTTAGCGGTAGCTGTATTAAATGTTCAAAATAAAAAATCCAAAAAAGGATCACGTATTTAGATCAACTAGACGAATAAGCAAAATAATGATACGTATAAGCCAATATGTTATTAAGAGCCTTTCTTCATACTGCCATTTTTAATATGAAGATTTCATATTTTTATATAGCATATGAAACCAGCTAGTATTTTTAATATCAAGGGATTAAATCTTACACGCAAACAAAAGCATTCGCTTTTGTGCTAAAATAAGTTAGCGTTGTCTAATTTGCGGTTGCGGTTGTGAAAATTTGGCTGAGCCGTTGCTAAATGTACCAGAAAGATAAAGATTGTGAACGGCTTTGCCCCGAGCCAAATCATATTGTATTGGCGCACAACGGGAACTTGCCGACCTCAACGTACAAAATATTGTAGTTTTATCTTTTTAATTTAAAGCTGGATTCTGCAATGGATACTCTTGATTTATATTTTATTAAATGATTACATTTTTTTAAGCTTTATATCCAGTTAACTATTATAAGAACATTGAAAACTCGTATATTATGTCTAACATGACTCATAACTATATTTGTAAGTGCGTAAGTATCTCCAAAACAGCTTAATAACATTTGTCACCCATGTAAATAGCTTTGAAGAACACTCAGGATTATAAGTTTTGTTTTTTAATTCTGTGCAGACGTAGTCACTGTTGAAAGCCATATTCAATTCTTTTGTTGGTTTAACATTTTTACAACGTCTATAATACTTCAAAAGCTTACTTTTGTGAATAAAAAATTCGTTTCGCTTCTGGTAGCGGGTTTAAAATATTACACAAAACAGAATCTTAGGATTTCCGCGATTTATCTAAACTGAGGAGAAATAGGTGTAATTTTTCTTATAACCTTGTGGAGGGAACGGATCGCCGCCGCTCTCAAGTGAACTATAAACACTGGCCGTGTCTGCTGTAATTGACAGTGTAAAATGCCATGTTACGATATAACGAGAAAATGTTGCTGAATACTGCACAGCGGTAGCATGACATCCGTAACTTACAACACAACACTAAACTTATAACGTCCTAACAGAAGTTTTTTTTTAGGATGTGATATTTTTAGAAACCGGTTTTCTATGTCTCGGCTTCGGGGATCCTTCTACCTTTTGAATAATTTGCTATACTGCGTTTCGCATTCGTTGATATACTCGTATTGTTCGCTTTGATTGAAACCAATTCCACCATAAATGTTTTAAACATTATGCAAAATGAGATATCAAAGTGTGCTTGTTACAGATTGTAGTTTGGTCTATAAATTGTAAGTTAGAGTCAAAATACGTGAACGTCCCTCTAATTGTTTTAGTGGCTGCAGTAGGGGAGGTTAGGGGCGCGCGGTCGTTTGTTACTCCGAGTGACCGCTCTGTCCTCTTCATTGCTCTGTGCTCGTTCACATTCACTTCAACTGATAAACAACTAATAAACATCACACAAGTTTTAAGTTTATGTGTTAATGAAATAAGGTTTATTTTGAATTTAAATGCTTATATAAAATATCTAAGTATATTTAGTAGTTGTGAATTCTGTATTAAATTTCTTTTGGACACATTAATCTAATTAATTTTACTTCACGTTCGAAAGCTGGTTAAGGTTGTTAATTTTATACAATGTTAAATATTATCAAACACTAGCTGTCGCTCACGACTTTGACTGCGTTAAATTAAAAAATAATAAAAACGCAGCCTATGTTACTCACTGGTAACGTAGCTTTTTAATGGTCAAAGATTTTTTGAAATCGGCTCAGTAGTTTTTGAGTTATTACATACAAAAATTCAAATCTTTCCTCTTTATAATATTCCCTTAAATATTATCAACTGTAATTCAATAAACACTGGATACTTTAAATTTAACAGATTTCATTTTTATTTCTGCGTAATTACAATAAATTGAAATTGTATTTTGTTTGATTTTAACCAACTATTTTATTTTACATTAATCAATGTAATTAATTTATATGAATTGGTTGTTTAAATTATTACAATTTGCACAATTCCAGTGGAAATAATTATATCCTATTTGATATTTACTATTGGTTTAACACCTGATTTAACTTTTATGAATAAAAAAAGATTCCCTCTTCGCTAGTAGATAGTTGAACTACAAAATTATGTAGAAGTTTAACCTACATCGAAAACCGATGACGATTTAAAATAAAGTCCTCGTTGTTAGCGCAGTTCCGAAGTAGTTTGTATGAATATTCATGAGTTCGAAGAGTTCCTGCAAAGCTGCTTTAAATCTGTTCTCTAGCTCACTAGTGACCTGCTGCAATTCCTTCAAGACACGAAAAATGCAGAATAGTTTAACTTTCAAAGACTCTTTATCTAATAAACTAACATCAAAACAGCAGATTAAATAAAAAATTGTAATTTGAGTAAGCAAAATTAAAAGAGACATTTCAAAAGAATAACATAAATAGAAAATGGGTAAATTAGAGCTACAGCATTTAGTGCTTTAAATGCAGTCGTAAAGGCAGTTAATTGGGGCAGCCAAGTCCCCGGGGGCGCCGGGCGAGGGCGCCGGGCGGGGGCGCAGGGCGGGGGGCGCCGGGCGACGGCTCGCAAACTTATCAAAGTCCAGCTTAGACAATGATGCACTAAACTGTTGTTCATAGCTTTGTCTCCGACAATTGTAAAACGAAATTATAATGCAAACTACAGTTTAAATAGTTATGTACCAATTGATCGATGTAATTTTTTGTCTTATCTTGATATGAAAAAATTGTAGTTATAAGTATCGCTTACAGTACTATAGGTTTGAATTCCGTTAGCTAAGAAATAATGTATTTAAAAATGACATAAAAACATTTACTTTTTTAAAAACAGTAAATAATCACCTGACAAATCTCTGTTTTACGTTAGTCTCGCACGAAAATACTCATAATGTTATGTTCTTATATAAAAGCAGACTTACAAGTAATAGCTATTAACGTCAGCTCGGTTTACTTAACTAAGTAAAATGTATTGTACTAATCAAGTTCGTCTAATGTTATGAACTTAATTAAGAATATTATTTTTGTCTTTTCTTCTCTGGGGTTTTTGGAATTAAGAAGAAATACAAGTAAATTTTGTATTGTAAAAAAAATGTTATTTTTTTTATTAATAATTAACTCCTTTTATACGTAATTTATTTCAATAACTTAGTACTTACATATATTATAGAAATCTGTATGTCTATGGGCTTCGATAATTTATTGGGGTTTTTTTTATATTTTACACGTTTAATGTTGTGTGAATTAATATGATATCAAACTGCACTTTAACACTTTCGCGTTTCACTTTACACTGGAGGCAAGTGTACAATTAAAAACACTTTAGTTCAAGAAGTGAAATTAATACCATCCGTTGTTATGAACTAAGAGCTGCGCCTCGCAACTTTGCCGCGCTTAGCTTCTCACTTACGTTACTTGAATAACAACTTAAACGAGCGTTTTGTAATATTTTAATACGGATAGTTTTATAAACATTAGGTCAAAGATATTTGTACTGTCTTTATGAGAATACAGTTTGGAGAGATAAGGTTTCTTTAATTTTTTTAATAAATATGTATGCGTTTAAAAATACTATTAAGTTATTTTAGTAATTTTCATGTCAAAGTCCACTGAGAAATGGCCACAACAATTTTCGGTATCATTGACAAAACCACCATTTATTTAAGGCCCTAAATAAACAAATGTAAAACCTTAACAAACTGTAGGTTGTGTAGTTTCATGATATTTATAAAACAGCAAAGACGTGTCTTCGTTTAGTTTTAGGTTTTTTGTTGTATTTGCACAATAGCGCGGTACACAATAGGCCGTGTATTTATTTGACCTAATTCGATAGCACGTGCCGCGCCGACTAAGTTTGTCTCTACACAAGCAAGCTAAATTCAATGTTTTTAAAGTGGTCCATTTTGTATCTCTTTAGACGATGGCCGTGTTTTTGATTGAAGGGTTAATCATCTACAGTTTATATATTTTTTAATATGTTGCAGTTGTAGTTACAGCGCGGTTCGAATGGCCGATAGCTGGCCAGACAGATTTTATGTAATTTTGCCGCGCACGCTCCGTTACGCCTAATCCTAACTTTTTTAATCTCACTTTTTGATTCCGATGAATTTTCAAGGCTCAAAGTTAAAGGAATTCCTGGAGTTTAATCTAAAAATGCGGTTACAATTAATTTCGTCACCCCAACAGCCGTCGTCCAGTAGAAAAATAAGTTTTTTAGATTTATTATAGTTTACTTTGTTAGACCTAAATGGTTAAAATCTCCCCGTTTTATTCCTTTTGTAATTATATGAATTGAAAACACAACTCAAATTCTTTTAGGTTTGATTTCAACATTTTATAAATTGATTAAATTATAATCACTGATGTTTGTGAAGTTCGCTTTTATTGCTGAAGTTTGCGGTGAACTTTCAGTGGCGGCTTAAGTAATACTAAGTCATGAAAATTTGCGACTGCAAACAATTTCATAACTTGAATTCATAATCCTATTTCAGTAAGTTATCTCTGACGTCACACCTGCGCTGGGGAATAAACCGTGGGGCGGTGAGTCGGCAGCGCGGCGAGTGCGCGGCGAGGGCGAGGCGAGGCCGAGGCGAGGGCGAGGCGATTAGATGAGAATTATCGAGTCATCTGGTTTGTGAAGGTAATATTCGGACGACTGTATCTCTGCAACTCCCTTGCCACCTCCACACTCAGAACACTTAACTGCAGAATTTCGTCAAACTCTTACGAATTTTTTGTTATCATTATTAAAGAAACGCAGAGAGGAGAGTGATCTCTTTTTACTCATTTTTATAATTAAACTTGAATCTGATTATTTCGACTTATAGTACTAATCCACACTACTCTAATTAAAGGGTTTATTCGATTTCGAAAATTCCTTGTTCGTTCAGGTAATGCTTGAATTTTCTGGAGTATAATCAAAAATACTGCAAAACTATTGATGTCTTTTTATTCAACCGTATAATGATACAAACTTGTGTCTATAACTGACCTATTGAAAGCATATCTGAAGAACTCTCCGCATAAATGCATATTCAATGCCTTTCTTGAAAATTGCATATTAATTAGGCGAATGGCATATGAAAGTGTAATTTGATCATTCATATTGAGATCGTGTAAGACCGAGTAAAGAGGCTTTTCAACATTTTAATTTTAATATCAAATTAATGCATGTAATCATATGTGTAAAAACATAACTAATGTTACTAAAAGTTGTGAATAGGAAACGTGTCTTGTAACTTTGGTTATGAGCAGTTTGTAGCATAATTCGAGTAATGTTTAAAATGAAAATGTTATTTTATTTAAAAGTGAATATACATCGTTAAACGTAAATTACATTACAAAGGTTCCTTATCTAATAGCATGAAGAAAGTAGTGTTATAATTAAGTATGTTGTAGTGGTTTTTTCATATAAAAAGAGTCATATTTTCTAGCTTGACTACGGCCATAAAATTGTATATTCCCATATTTTTGTTTGTGTATGTTTGTCAAAACAAAAGTGTCATTGGCGGCAGGGCTGCGCGGTCGCTGCATTGCCAAACGCAGTCAGTCGCACGTTACGAATCGCCTCATAAACTTTGCATTCGATCGCACAATGACAAAACAAATAAAATAGAAAATCCGCACCAAAGATATCGCTGTTTCAGATATATCGATACAATGATTCATTTTTATTTCTGTACCGTTTTTAAACTGTTAACAAACCAATGTTTTGTAACACGAATTTAAAGTCCCTCGTACATTAAAAATTAAAAAAGATCGCCTTACCATATACTCGTAAAACGAAGAACATTTTTATTTCAATTACCGAATAAATTTTAATATTTAAAAATATGTCTGAAATGCTTTGATTGGAATTGTTTTGCATGCCGGAAAATATTGCTTTTTCTATCCTCGCATCCAAGAAGCAAACATTTTATATGTAATTATATAACTATTAATAAAAACGTAAATCAATATTAAATTAAATGTAAAGTATTTTTAATTTGGCTGCGAGGATTAAAATCTTTGATGCAAAGTCCGCGCTAAGAGAAAAGGGCCGCTGTACGGAGGCGGGCGAGACGGCCCCGGGCAAGTAAATTGCATTTTTCAAACTTTGATGTTTAATTCCCTGTTGTTTTTCTATATAGAACTTTAAGCCAATGATTGATGTATTATGTAATTAGCTCCGGTTACATTATATTAGCCAAAAAAATGACTTTTAACTTTGTTTGACTAATAGAAAACGAAAAACTATCCAATTTGTTTTAGTGGAGATCATATAATGTGTAGTTCTTCACAGTTATTCTATCTTCAAATCGTTATTAAATATTTAATTTTGTGTTATGAAAATTTATGTTCAAAAGTTAATGTTTTCAGTAATACAAGTAGAGTTAAAGATTTCTTGCTACTTCGCCGTGGTCCCCGGGCGTCTGCAAACAAACTCAAGTCGATATAAGCGCTAAATTATTCATCCGTATCGAACAAACAACTGCGACCCTCGTCTCGTAAATGCGTTACTTTTATTTTGCCTTTATTCTTTACAAAAGCTCGTTCCGTAACATTTGCCCACTCCTTACGCCAGCCAGCCGAGACAGTCGGGCCGGGCGAGTCGGGTGAGTCGGGCCCTGTATATCACTTTAGAGGAGATTTACGTTCTATGAGCCGAGCAGAACTTTCTAAATATCTGATTGGCATACACTAACATCAGCATGTGCGTGGGCATTTGTTTCATAACTATCAAAGAGTCCATCACCGAACAGGTTTTTTTATTGTACTAAAAACAAAAGAATGTTTTAAAATAAAAGTGGCGCGTGTCGTAAGGCTGGAGCGATTGTTTGTGCCGCTCGCTCTCTGTACGTCATGTGCAAAGTTTGTGATGAAATGCTGCCAAATAAAAATGTAGCGATTTTTCAAAATTGATTGATTCGTCACCTAGCACGTCCGCGCAAATGCAAACAAACGATTTGTTTCAAATTTTATATTTGTTTAAATGTAAACATTGCAACAGTCAGAGTTCCAAAACAATTCTCGTTGCTAACAAGGATGCTCGCGTCGTGTAAACGCGACGCGCCGCTGACAAAAGAGTTTACAAACTTTAACCTTTTGTTTATCCGCCTTCTAACTACGTCATATTTTCATAAAAAATATACTTTCACAATAAACTATAAACTTTTCACTGCTGTTATGTTATCATCGACTTTAACAGTCTACAGTTTAATTATTAAATAATAAATCATGATAAGGAACAATGTAATTATCATTAATAAAATAGTTAATTCAATCAAACAGAAAATAAAGTTTCACAATTTACAGAACAAAACACTTTTCTCTCGTAAGCTAACAATGCGCCTCACATAAAATTCGAAATGTGAATACGATAAAAGGCAAAACATATGAGATGGGATAAAACAGAGAGCTTCAAGTGAAAAGCTACTAGAGGAAGCATCATATTTTTCACTTAGAATCTCTTTGCTTTTTCTAAAAAATAACTTGGCGTCATTGTTTTACATAATTCGGAATTTTATCTCTTACTTAAAGGGTTATTTAAAATGAAAGTAAAAATTGAAATTGATGCAATGTATTTTTATTTGGCAATTTTAGATACAGGAATTATGTGAGAGTATCAAATGAGAAAAGTGCTGGATCTATCCAATTTGTATTACGCCACAAGAAATTCCGAGTTTCTCCAAGGACTTAGCAGTACCGCGCGCAAGCTACACTTTATTATTGCACTGCGTTATTACGTTATGACAATTGAGTCGTCACAATATCCACAACTCCACGTAAACAGATTGAAACATGAATTTATAAAGCGTCGAGAGGAAAAACTATCGGGTTTAGGAGTCGAGTCCCAGTTGTTTGTTCGATACGGATGAATAATTCAGTCTTTATCTCGACTTTACTTTGTTTGCTGAGAGCGGACTCTCGTGAACTACATCTTTGCTTTGAGGAGGCGGATATTGTGCGGTTTTCGCTTTTCACTTCATATAATGAAGTCTTGCTGAGAGAGTCAGTATTGTGTGAGTTTTACGTCAACTTTCATACGTATTATGAGATTAATAAATGTGTATTTATATAAGGGTCATTTATAATCCTTAATAATCTTTCTAAATTTAACAAGCGTGTTTGATGTTTTATGTAAAAACTAGATTTTGCCCGCGACTCCGTCCGTGTGGGATTAAAAATAAACAAAAGCACGTAGCCTATATGTTCTTCCTGACTATCCAAATATGCCAAATTTCATCAGCATCCGTACAGCAGTTTAGACTAAAAACATCTATCTAAATTTTTGCATTTATAACATTGGTAGTTTATGTATTTAATAAGAAAAGTTTAACTGATATTAAATTACAAAATGCGCTTCACTTCGCTGCAGTAAAACCGATCACGTCCTTACAATTCTGAACTAGTAAAATCTAACTTCAACTGTAGAGTGGCAACAAGGGATCACAAGTAATGGCGGGAATAAATAAGTTTTTATTTCGGTATATCTGCAATAGCAGTGGCATGTCCTGTGTTATAAAAGTGAGCGTGATATTATGCGAGTCCGGGTGCCGGGTCTCGGTGGCCGAGTACCGGCGTCGAGACCCAGGTCCCGAGGCGCGGCGCATCATTCTGCAGCGCTTTTTGTGCGGGAACATTTATTGTTTTAACGGTGCACCCCGCTCATATTTCTCCCGTTTCTTTGTTACGTTTTTTATTTATTATCACATTGGCGCAGCGCAGCGGTCGCGTGAATAAATTTACACCGACTATACAACCGATTGTTCCCAACTTATACAGAGTTTAATGTTTAAATTTTTCGTTATGCTGTTAAATTCTTTAATCTTTTTATATCAACGATTTCCTTGTGAATGCATATTTGAATATCTAAATTGTATTAAGAAATGTTCCAAATTCAAATTGAGAGATGGCAACACAATGGATTAATAAGTCAAGTATAACGTATGAATATTTTCTGATAATAATCGAGAGGTGCTGCATGTCAATTAATAGAAAGTCAAAGTGTAATTTAAATAAGAAAAGTCGTAACGACAGCAAAGCGAGCAGCGAGCCAGCTTATGTATAAATAACAATGAGAAGCGAATGCTCGTAACTTCCTTTAGTGCCGGTAATGAAACAATTAGAGTGACGTCACAGCGAGTCGTCCGGCCGCCCGCCCTCTCGCTCGCATTCATTTTATTGTCATTAAGTCGCTATAGATGTTTCCCAGTTTAGTTAAAGAGCACTTTTATGTCGTAATTCCTTTTATATGCAGTTAAATGCAAATCTTGTAGCATTTTATTAACAATTTGTTAAATATTTAAGTTTAAAACTAAACTTTACGATTTCAATTTTAAAACACGTAGCTTTTAGCTTATATTCCTTATTAGAAATCAACATTTTATGTACAGCGCTGCACAGTTTCTAAGCCAATCTGCATCTTTACTAACAAATAAAACTACAAAGTCTGCACAGAGAAGACAAGTACAGGGATCAGTTAATGGGAATACTGAACACTGAACACTGGACACTGAACGCTGAAAGCTGAAGGCTGAAGGCGAGCAGCGTCGTCGGCGGCGATAAGAGAGCTTTATTTATAAATAACAATAACATTGCGCTCGTAACTTCCCTCAGCGCCGGCAATGAAACAATTAGAGCGACGTCGCACTGCTTCCGCCCCCGCCCCGCCCCCGCACTGTCTCTTATTTCATTGTCATAGAATAAAACTACCAAGAAGAGATGTAACCTTAAACCCTTGAGCAATTATTGCACATCTATAAGACTTTGAAGGTTAATCTGTAATCAAAGTTTTCATGTATATTAAATGGACAAAGCGAATTACTCTAGAAATGAAAATTGAAATTCGCAAGTTAATTTATTTATAGAACTTTACATCCCTAATGCCAGTTCAATAACAATTGGCCAATTCAGTTAAAAGTCGGCCACATAAAAGTTTGTCATTGTTTAGACTTAACATATTTTTATTCCCTCTGCAGGATGTAAAATTTTACCTATTGCCACCATTGTAGCTGCACTACTCTATGACACGCTCGTTGTTGTTTGTCGCCTCCCAAACAGGAAGTAATAGCGTCTTTATTTTAAATCCCATCCGAATGTAGAGTGGTTCATTTGAATTCCGGATAAATTACTTAGTGGTCTGAATTTATCCGGCGTCGATAATGCGGAGAAAAGCTCACTTTGTTAAGAATACGAATTATACATTTACTGTATTCGGAGAACTTAATTCCTAACACGATTCTAGGATTTTCTTATTATTGAATTTAAAAATATTGCACGAAATTATTAAAATTCACTCAATAGTTTCTGGTCGTAAAGTAAATTTTGACGTAATAATCGTCTATTTACTATTGAAAATAGAATTTTTAATTTAACTATTGCAAAGCCCCTATACTCAACTTTCGATGTCGAACAAAATTTGGAAGTGAAATTAAAAAAGTTAGTGTTCGGTTTCCTGGCTTCCGACTGATCATGACGAAGGCAAATGTAACAAGCGTAAGCTCTGTTCTGACAAAATGTCCACCAACGGAAATAATTCCGTTTTAGAAGTTATTTCGTAACTAATATAATATTCAACTTACAAAGTATTTTTAAAATTTAACTGATTGAGTTTATTAATTGTTACTAATTAAAGAGAAAAGAAATTAATATGTATCGTTAGTACTAAGTTTAACTATCGGAAAGTTACTTAATTTTCAACATTGAAAAAATATATTTAATATTTTTTTTTTATAATATAAGGTAGCAAACGAGCAAGCGGCCACTTGAATCCACCGTAATGGAAAGCGACCGCTGCCCATAAACATCAGCAATTGCAGATGCGTTGCCTACCCTTATTGAGAGGAGGAGGAGACGCACATAAAGAGGACATTTCCTCTTCCTAAGCGTCCCCTCCACCGTCAAATCCACTTTTCCTTCCCATCCTTTCCTCTTAAGAAAAGGGTGGAAAGGGAAAGGGACTAAAATTTAATTATCTTTGTTCATTAAAATGTATATCTCTTTAGACACTCTACAGATAGGTTTTATTGATTTTTTATCTTTAGTAATATTTTCACTAATTATAAAGGCAAAGAAAAGTGTTTCGCAGGTTAACAATGTCGAGTTAACTGTTGCAGTGGAGACCAGCCTGTCTCCGGAGAGCCGCCAGTTCTTTGTTCTCTGCGCGACAACGTACAACCTCATCGCATATTAATTCGATGCCGCATCGACTACAATACACCGATCTAACTAATGTTTAAATAGAATTTTCGGCTACAGCGGCTTAATTACTATGAAGTAGTAAGACATAAGTGCTACTTTTGTGACCGATTTAACCTGACTTAAATTGGCGAAACGTGACAATTATTAATAATTTTTCTAGAAGATTTTTTTTTAAATTTAACCATACAAAAATGTAGAAATAATTATCCTCTCTACCTTCACTTTACCTTGCTAAAGCCGCAAAAACAATCAGGATGTCTGGCGAGGCGGGTCGCGTGTTTTTCTTTACAATTGCTTTGGCATGCACCGAGTAGGAAGTTACTCTGTCATTAATTACAAGTCTTGCGGTTATGTAAGTACTGGGACCAGATAAATATAATCCATATATTTTATAACCAGGAAATTGAATTGAAACACTTTTGTGGACGCGAATTGAACACCACTTGATCAGATTTTAGGCTAGATTAGGTGTTGCGCTGACAGTGAATGTAATATGTAACATTAGGAAACCCTGTGTGGGTGGTACACTGCAGAACAGAGAGGCGGGTTCGTAATCAGGCGCGACACAATAGATGGCATTAATTACACTCGCAAAGTTCCCTGTACGCGACTGTACGCGCGCCGTCGCTCCTATTTAAGGTAAAAAGTTAACGATATATGAGCTTAGTCCTGACAACTTGAAACATCTCGCCAGCTATTGTCTGAATCAGGTACGTTTTGAAATTACATTTTAATTAACAAGTTATTACATTTATGTCTAACTAGATTTTGCCCGCGACTTTATTCGCGCGGAATTTAAATTAAAACTTTAACAGTGGTAGAGCCCGCTTTAACATCTTCGCACGCATGGGTCGGCTCGCCCGGTGAAATACCACGACCACACAGAAGACAGGCATGAAGTGGGAGCAATTCCGCGTTTCGTCTGATGAGTGTGGTGCCGGAGGCCCAATAGTCCCTTTCCCTTTCCATCCTTTTACTTGTAAGAAAAGGATGTGAAGGGAATGTGGATTTGACGGTGGAGGAGACGCATAGGAAGGGGAGTCATACTCTTTATGTGCGTCTCCTCCTCCGTCGGTTAAGGGTAGGCAACGCATCCGCAGTTCGGATGTCTATGGGCAGCGGTCGCTTCGCCATTTTAGCGGATTCAGGTGGCCGCTTGCTCGTTTGCCATCTTATGATATAAAAAAAAAATGTAGTTAATGTGTTTTTCCAGACTACGTTTTACATCTGTGTCGAATGTCATCGCAGTTCATTGAGCCGTTCTGGAGATACCTTCTAACAAACAGCTATACATATAAATTCTTACATTTATAAGATTAGTAAGAAGTAGGCTAAGATTATAGAACATAACTTAACCTGACTGTCTTTACCACAATTACAGTCAATTTACGTTAATTTTGACAAGCTAATAGATGCGAAAGCTTTTTGTCTAAGTTGTTAAACGTTCTAAAATAAAGTTTCAAATATAAACTTAGTAACATAGAAAACTTATTCAATTAACTTGTCAACGGATGAATTTATCTTTAATGATGCATCGTCGCGTGCGCAGCGCCATTAGTTCAGGGTCTTTCCGCAGCCGCGCTATCATCGCCACAAGCCGCTGAAGCATTGAAGCCGTTTGTAGCTTGTCTAATAACCAAGAAAAAGTTCATGTTAATGATCGACAATTTACTTTAGACCTTTCTTTTGAAGGTTTTGTTTAAAAGACTTAAAAATACCTTTACCAAATAAAAAGACTTGAACAGTTTTGCAAAGAATAACAAAATATTCACTTTTTTATTAGGCAATTAAAAATAAACTTAAATATTTAAAGCTAATTATATTTGTCCTTTCTTAAAAAGTATAAAAATGTAATATACAAAAGAAACAGAAAGGGTGAATATAATTTGGAAAAACTTTCCGCTTCTACGTTCCACTGAAATAATGAGTTAAAAAGTTCCGAGTCGATTTGGAAGCTTGCAAGAGCTTTTAATATTCGAATACTTCCTTAGGCAGAAGTATTTTTTCTTCTTAAGTATTTATCCTTCTTTACATATTATAAATGACCTCTTCATTTATTTTCATCTTTACAAGGTCATTATAATTTAGATGTTGGTCAAAGCACGTTTAATTTAATAATGTTTGTTGATGTACTATGTAACTATAAGATTTTATTGTTATTGCACATTGATATTAATATTAACGCCATATTCTGTGTAAAAGTTTATCGCATTGTTAGTGCGGCAAGTTTGTAGTTTTGCATTATTGTAGCGCCCGCGCCGCGCCACCGCACCGCGCCGCCCGCCCCGCCGCGCCCCCGCCCCGACAACGCGTCTGGGGAATTTTTCAATTTCTTTCTTACCGCAAAATGAAAACTCGCTGCATATTAATTTGACTCGACACAAGGAACGGTTCCAATTTACTTTTTAAATCCCCTTATTCTTTCACTGACTTTTTCTATTATGCTACGGTGAACAAACTATTTTTTATAAAATTTTATTGGAATAAGCATCTAAACGTATTAATTGTATATTCGTATTAGTAAGAATTCTTAGGTTGTGTATGTACTTTCGATGATAAACGAGATATGTGTATTAAAAAAATCATAATTTAACATTTCGTTTATTTAAACCTAAAAAATCCATGTTGAAATTCCAACTTAGTAATTCCACAATGCAGGCCGTGCTTTCCTTGTCACGACCTATGATTTATTCGCGCCTGTTCCTTTCATGTTAACTAACACCACAATTAACTTGTAACGAAACTAACAATTATGCGCCAAAGCCCATTACTTATTGCTATCGGTGAAGGCAAATAGAAAGAGCATCCTAGAGGGCGCGGCGCGATCGCGTGCGCCGACTGCCCCCTATCGCACAATCTCTTACAACCCTAGCACCATCTATCTTCACGAACTGCACTCGCCTTGCTCTATGATAAAATACCTGTTTACAGATACAACAATTTAAGGCGGAGTAAGTTTACACAGCACGTTAACACAATAGTTAAAGCCTTAATTGTTCTTATAAGAAAGAAAATCAACTTAAAAACTTGGGTCAGTTGATGGTGTATATTTCTACGTACAAAGTTGTGTAATATGTTTTCATTGGATACTTTTAGTTATTAATTTTTAATAGTAATAAAAATGTAGACAAATTAAATTTACCTTTAACGAGCTTGGTGTCTTCGCGTCAATTTAAAACTTTGTATCTGACTTGGACTGTTACCTTTAGCGAGAACTTTCATAATAATGTTAACTTTCTATTGAAGTCTAAAATTTAGATAGCGTATTTTACAAAGAGCAATTATATTACAAATTTACGACTGGTCTTCAGAAAATGTTTTATTTAGTTTGAATTTACATTATTAAAATAATTTTCTAAGCAATGTTAAGTTACAATAATAGTGATTATTAGAAACAAACAAAACTTGGAATTGGCAAGAATGGTGGTGAAATTATTCCAAGCAATGTTTTTAAATCGTTTGGATAAATTTGATGACGTAGTAAGGGGCTCATTTCTGCGAATGTTTTTACATGACTGTATAACCCAGCGCTAAGCATATTATAACTTGGCACCTCGGGCTGTGGAGAACGCTTGTTGCCGATTTGCCAAATTAAACGTCAGGTAAAATAACTAATTTTCTATACAGTTCTCTTCTATCGCACTATGTGAATAATTTATTATTTTCTACAATACTTTGAATAAACTTAAAACGTTAGAATTCTAAGTTTTAATTACAAACGAAACAACCGTAGCGCGAGAACAAGCGTTGTTTTAAAACTACAATTAATTTTAGCTATTGTCCGGCGCGGACGCCAGCAATAACGTGGAGACGGATTTTTTTGAATTCTTTGTTCGAAACTCTTTTAACTGTTTGCTATTTTGTTTAAATTGATATAGAAGTTTATGTTTTTTCTTATTCATTTATATTTTTAAATAGATATTTAACAATAGAAAATGATTGCTTCAATGTTTCGAGGTGAGTTTTTAGTTATTGGGTAAATAGTGGAGATTACATCAGTGACTATATTAATACTATTAATCGACTATGAAGTCTCCAAGAGAATATCGTAATTTTTTTCCTTTTGTCTCATCTACAGATATCAATAAACGTAAGATTTATTTGTAGTTGTCCTGCAAATTCATTACAATAACAATTGCAATTAAAGATGGCGTCTATTTACGGTACAATGGCGTGCTGGTGATAATTATCAGCGAGCGGTCGCGGGCTGCCAACACGCTGCTCATACCCCGACTCCGGCTGTCTAACGAGCAACTCAAATTTCACGCCACCGTATAAATGTTTCCGCAACGCGCTGATCCGCTAAGTGTTTTTGTGGTGCAGCAACATGCAAGCCTCATTGAAAACTAATTTAATTTAAGATTCCTTTTTTTGCAATAAAACTGCCTGCTTTTTCGCGTGATAAATACTTAGGTATCTATAGCTTGGGATCTATCTGCAATCAGTAAAAACGCAAATTAGCTTCTAACGACTTGAAATGTGCGATTTTTGAAATTCGAAACGGCCGAGCGCTTATCTCAGTAAACTTTTTGAACAATCTAAACCAGAAAGAACTCAACAGCATAATTTATAGCAAGTTTCAATCTCCTCGCCGAAGAAGAGAACAAATTATAAAGCTTGAAGTCGATTTAAGACTCGTACCTAAAATATATTCCACAACTTTCCGAGGCCGGTGAAACTTCCAAATATTGTTATTTGATCTTCAGTTTTCGCTATTTTTGTATACTTTCAATATATTTCAAAGAGCTATAAATAATTTTACTTATATTATAAATGCGAAAGTTTTGATGGATGTTTGTTAATTACATTTTTTCAGAACCGCTTAACATATCTCACTGAAATTTGACATAGACGTAGAACATAATCTGGCAGAATAGGATACTAATTAAAATCTTTTTTAATTTCACAACTAGTTTATAATACAATTTAAATTTTTCTATTGCTCTGACAGAATGTTTTCATCTATACAACAAACTAACAGAAAAACAAATTGTTCCTCTTAATAATCAGTATCTCTTATTCCTAAATAATTAACTGTGTAGTTTAGTTTAGTTGCGATTGTAACCCACCCCCTTATTGTTGTCTAATTCGTGAACTTCATTTTAATTTTAATTATCGCCGGTAGCTGCGCGGGGCGGCGCGGCGCGGCGCGGGGCGGCGCGGCGTATCTAACAAAGTTTGTTGTTTGTTAAACAAAACTCATCTTTTGTTACCAATTCCCATGAAAATTATTTACAAAATTCTAGATATTTATGTTTCAAAGCTTCAAAAATATTAATAGCATACATTATGCTGAAAACTTTTTATCGTACAGTATGTAAAATTGTAATATTCACTAAAAAAATGCACGTAATTTTATAATCAACGCACTTTAATTTCAGACACTACGTAGTCATTACTGTATCAATTATTTTACAATTAGTTTCCAAGTACAAAGAACAACTGTCCAAGTTAAATAACAAATTATCACTTAAACTTAAAGCGCACGTGAGATCAAAATTAGCAATACGAGAGCCGCAGAGCGCGGCTGCAACGCTCGTGTTTACGACATTTATGGACGACATTAAAATTGTATACCTACTTCTATTTCCAATTTATGCACTTTGGTGTCTCTTTTGAAATTGACTTCTTTCTTTAAAAAGTTTCCTTTCAATTCAACTTATTGGACATGCCATACTTGTTACTAATATTTTAAATACGAAAGTTATGATGAGTGGATGGATGTTTATAAGAGTTTGAAGCCTAAACTGCTGAACGTGTCTGGATGAATACATACTTGTTTTTTTTTAAATACCACGGTCGGAGTCGCCGCCGTAAGCTAGTGGGATATAAATAGTTAAGATAATCAGTATCACTTTAATTAGCTAATATTGAAAGTATCGCGTCTTATTGTTCATTTCTATGGTATAGCTATTCAACAATGTTGCTCAACACGATATAAAACAAAGAAAACATGTGTAAAATAAAGAGGTGTGCTGGTGGCGGTGCCCGTGGCGAGGCCAAAACATCGCAATACTGAATTAATGAGACGCGCAGCTGTTCCCGTACGTACGTACGCCGAACACGTCCCAAATCTAGGGAACATTCATGAATTTTCAATTGCAAATGAAATACATTACGCCAACTAACTTTGTCCTGGCTGTAGGAAACTTTGCACTAAACTGACCTAAACTATACACATACTAACGTGCGACACTTATTAACTAAATATTTAAACGTATAAAGAAGGCAACATCTTATTTTTGTGAATACAAATGAAAATATTATAATATGTCATGTGTGTACAACTTTATTCCAAATATAATAACGTTGAAAACCATCTTAAGAATGTAATATAATGTTTGTAACACGACAGAGTTTTGTGGGCTTGATGCAATAAACGTGTTTTAAAGCTGCGTCCCAGAAAATCTAATAAACTCGCTTACAGAGGAATTTTTCTGTATTTCCCATTAGTTGCGCAGCGGAAATGCACCTTACGGAATGCACATTAAAACGTCTGACAGTCAACCTGTTAGTTCATGCCCCTACGTGGAAAAATGCATCCCAACTGGAAAGCTCTATTATTTAATAACTAGCTTTTTCCCGTGACTCCGTCCACGCGGAATTAAAAAAAAAACAAAAGTAAGTAGCCTATGTGTTCTTCCAGACTATGTTCTACATCTACGCCAAATTTCATCTATATCTGATCAACCGTTTAAGCTTCAAACTAACAAACATCCATCCATTCATCTAAACTTTCGCATTTATAATATTAGTATGATTATTTGTACTGTACTGTTTGAGATTACATTATCGTCGATGAAATTGTAAATAGCGTTGAGCTCAATAGAATTAACTGGTCGAAAATAGAGCATCCGATAGAGCAAGGTAATGTATTCCGGTTACTATTGAAAATTCATGATTTTACCTTAGACAGTGCAGGTGAGGCGAACGGCCGCAGCTACCGCGCCCCCTGCGGCCACCGCGCTCATAGCGAACTCCCACTGGCATTTACTGATATCAAATTTTATAAATAATATCTCTGTTTTAGAACAAATAAGATATCATTCGGATTTAAATACCGCATTAATTAAAATCGCTGTTGCAAGTAATATTTCATTTACAAAGGATGAAAGAAGTCGGTAGTATAGTATTTTCATTTGATATTTGCGTTTTTGTAATAAAAATATTTTATAAAACATTGAAAATCGGGTATGTGAATATTTCAAGCTAATAATTTTATAGTTGACATTTTAATAAAATAAAATATCAATAATTGTAATAAAAAGTTTCGCAGCCGGTAGGATTCGAACCTACGCTCCCAGAGGGAATCTGATTTCGAGTCAGACGCCTTAACCACTCGGCCACGACTGCTATAGTACCTGTGTCGTAAAAGTACGCATGTATTGCGATCAAAAATATTTGAATAACGACTTTTGCTATTTCTTTGTTTTTTTTGAATATCTATTTGACTGTAGAGACATCCGTAAAAAGGCTTGTTTTATATATGGGTATTCGTCTCAAATATTAGTTGCAGCATTTCATTTGTATTTCAATATACAGTTTATTTATATTTCCTCGATGTTTCAGACTTATTCCGAAACTTTAGAGTTTCATAATTGTTTGTAGAAAATTTGAAATTGATGATATTTAAGTATACAAAGCGAGACCTAAATCGAAGTCTGAAAGTAAATACAGAGTAAAATTTAAGTTTTTAATTTTAAACAAAACAGTCGGAGCGAGAATACGAACGTTGTTTAGTTTGAGAAGTTCATTTAATTTTGCGCTTTGTAGCCGCCCCCCCTCTTCCCCATACCCCGCCCCAATCCGCTGTACCCTTCACAAAAGAGAGGCTTATTTTTACCAGCTAATTCTTCATTCTCAACTATAATTGTAATTTTGTTTTTAAAAGTAATTATAACTAATATATCTCGCTCAAACATTTTCTATTCAATTATTTAAAGTAAGCAATGAGCAACTGTATCATGTTTGTGCAACTTATTTTCAATGTTTCCGTCGATAATATTGATCTAAAAGTTCTTAATTGTTATTATATTTATTAAGAAATACATATAAATATCCCGATTATCTGCTAAGTAATGGTATTGTATTGTTCTCCAATGGGCGCGTATTGTTAAGGCGCATCGAGGCCCGGAGTCATCGCGGACGATAAATCTTGTACTATCACTATCTGAGAACAATGTTGCGTGGTGTGATGCCGACTTGCCTTAACACCCACCCTCACAATTTGCATACATGGATAACTTGCAACAATAATTTACTAAGAAAATGTTTCTATACTTTTATTATCTGAGAGGAAACGTATCAATGCTATTTAAGTTTATAGAATTGTAGATCACATAAAATATTGTAAAGGTACAAATATGGGGAAGGTTCTGTTGAACGGCGAAAAGTCACAGCTAAATAGCCGTTAATTTTTACCGCTAATGAACTACTAGAATGATCCCTATCTATTGTGCTGGCTTGCTTAACTTAACGAAGTTCTGCTCAAATTTAAAATCTACTTCAATAAATGTATTTTTATAAAAGTGATAAATTCAAAAACTTCAAAAGAAAAGAAGAAATCAAGGCAACAAACAGCGCTGATTGTAGAATTTGTTTAAGTTTTCTTTGTGCCGCGAAATTAATTAACGTAATATCTCATTCGCCAAAACGCTATAAAAAGTTTAAATGTGGGAATAAATTCCTTTGTGTCCCTTCTTATTTTGAGTCGTCTCATATTTCACTTTAATGCTTCTGCTTCGCAAGACAAAGTTAATTTTCGCCTGTAATAGGCATTTCGTTGCAGCGTCGCTACCTTCGTGTCTGCCTTAATTTATTACTTTTAAATAGCGACCCACTTAATGGCCAAAGCACCTGGGTTTTTGGCTTCTTGATTCATTGTCCTTAACTCCTTCCAATTTTTAGCTTATGCGAAGAGAATAGAGTTAAATTCGTGTGTTAAATTGAGTCAAAACGAAACATACGAGTACATTAATATTTTAATAGCCAAATCATAAAACAATTTTCTTTATGGATAGTAACATCAATGTTTAATACATAAGTAATGTGTAAATGTTTAATACATAAGTAATGTGTCAATGTTTAATACATAAGTAATGTGTCAATGTTTAATACATAAGTAATGTGTCAATGTTTAATACATAAGTAATGTGTCAATGTTTAATACATAAGTAATGTGTCAATGTTTAATACATAAGTAATGTGTCAATGTTTAATACATAAGTAATGTGTCAATGTTTAATACATAAGTAATGTGTCAATGTTTAATACATAAGTAATGTGTCAATGTTTAATACATAAGTAATGTGTCAATGTTTAATACATAAGTAATGTGTCAATGTTTAATACATAAGTAATGTGTCAATGTTTAATACATAAGTAATGTGTCAATGTTTAATACATAAGTAATGTGTCAATGTTTAATACATAAGTAATGTGTCAATGTTTAATACATAAGTAATGTGTCAATGTTTAATACATAAGTAATGTGTCAATGTTTAATACATAAGTAATGTGTCAATGTTTAATACATAAGTAATGTGTCAATGTTTAATACATAAGTAATGTGTCAATGTTTAATACATAAGTAATGTGTCAATGTTTAATACATAAGTAATGTGTCAATGTTTAATACATAAGTAATGTGTCAATGTTTAATACATAAGTAATGTGTCAATGTTTAATACATAAGTAATGTGTCAATGTTTAATACATAAGTAATGTGTCAATGTTTAATACATAAGTAATGTGTCAATGTTTAATACATAAGTAATGTGTCAATGTTTAATACATAAGTAATGTGTCAATGTTTAATACATAAGTAATGTGTCAATGTTTAATACATAAGTAATGTGTCAATGTTTAATACATAAGTAATGTGTCAATGTTTAATACATAAGTAATGTGTCAATGTTTAATACATAAGTAATGTGTCAATGTTTAATACATAAGTAATGTGTCAATGTTTAATACATAAGTAATGTGTCAATGTTTAATACATAAGTAATGTGTCAATGTTTAATACATAAGTAATGTGTCAATGTTTAATACATAAGTAATGTGTCAATGTTTAATACATAAGTAATGTGTCAATGTTTAATACATAAGTAATGTGTCAATGTTTAATACATAAGTAATGTGTCAATGTTTAATACATAAGTAATGTGTCAATGTTTAATACATAAGTAATGTGTCAATGTTTAATACATAAGTAATGTGTCAATGTTTAATACATAAGTAATGTGTCAATGTTTAATACATAAGTAATGTGTCAATGTTTAATACATAAGTAATGTGTCAATGTTTAATACATAAGTAATGTGTCAATGTTTAATACATAAGTAATGTGTCAATGTTTAATACATAAGTAATGTGTCAATGTTTAATACATAAGTAATGTGTCAATGTTTAATACATAAGTAATGTGTCAATGTTTAATACATAAGTAATGTG